>CM077008.1:62282878-63529720 GCA_039090855.1 Macrothele yani | reverse complement strand
GCGAAATTTCAAGTCATATTTTACATAACATCATTTCAAGTCATAAACTACATAGCATCATTTCAGGTAACTTTCTTCAAATATTTGATATTGCCAATTGAACTGAAAGATTTCAAGGAAAGCCAATACTTTTCCTAGTGGGCATTATCTAATGCCAAAGATCAATTCCTCGACTAAAATTTCCGAGTAACAGCGCCGTTTTTCAATATTTTGTTGCAGGCTATGCCATTACATGCATTTGAAAACCGCGCCGCCAGCTGAATTATTAATTGAAATCAAGAATCATCTAAATATCTTATTTTTACACACCAGAAGAACAATAAAGGGTTGTACGATTTAGGTTGTCCCGCAATATCAATGAATAAGGGGCGTTTTTCAGCATATCGTATCCAAGGGGCTTCTGGAGAGATGGCATATTTGGAAGTCTGTTAGAGCAAGTGCTGTATTTTTGTCTGCCAGCATGTTCTGGCAGACAAAACTCATCAAAAGTTCATTGTAACCTGCACATTTTTAAATACTGAAAAACAAACCACTGTATTAAAAACTAGAAAGATGACAATGAATTTTCGGTTGTAGTGAGCACATCTTTTGAATTAAATTTACCAAAGTTATTCAAAGTCAGTACAACCGGTTAGTAGTGAACCGGATTTCTACAATCTAAAACACTATCCAGAAACAGAAACAGCTACTTACTTTCACCACGGCTAAAAACTATGTTATGAGAATTAACAAATGACACACAAAAAGTTTCTTATAGAAGAAAAAAGGTAACAGGAAACAAACATGTTTTCAAATCGAACAGTTAAAAAACGAGATATAGAAAGAAACATGATATAACAAATAAATTTATCATTAGGGCTTTTAGAAGCGGGAGATACAACTGCAAACATAAATACACAAACACCACCTAGCGACGGACCTGTGAATTGTAAAACTCCTCAAATATTAACCTAAAGTATTTTCCGCTTAATGGCATTCGGTGTTGAAAGTAGTTTTGAAATCGCACATTTAGAAGCAGAGATATTAAGAAAAGCATATTAAAAATTGGTGCCCCTTAGCGGCGGGAATTGTGTATTATTTTAGGAAGAAAATACCCACAAAGTGTTTTCATAATTAGTAGTAATCAGATTCTGAAGAAGAATTTTTTTACATCGGCTTTTCTTCCTGCAAATATTGCTGTGAACGGAGACACATAAACTTACGGCCTCTAGTGAAAAATTTGTGCGTTAAGAAACATTTGAAATTATATGAGAAACATTTCTCATGCCGGAAACTCTTCAACCAATAAATAGTTTTTTCAGAATGGACCCTTACAAGCAGAGATATCAGACAAAAATAAGACATACATCTACATCCCTTGGCGATGGAACTATGCGCTATTTTGAGCAGGTGAATTCTCAAAAGGCTTTCCGAGGTGAGCAGTATCAGTCAACGAAATAATTTGTTCAATCAAACACTTAGAAGCTTTTAGATTTTAATGCAAATACATCCGAAGCAGAAATAGACACTTACGCCCCAGGTGGCCAAACCATTCCTTATTAAAAAAGAAAAATTACAATTTGAAACTTTTAAAATGAGGAGCTATTATTGATGCAGGAAGATTTTTTTCAACAGTGGAGTTTTAGAAGCAGAGACGTCGGGGAAAACGCAACTTACCTTTACGGCCCCTAGCGAAAAATCTATGCATTACTTGAAAATTTTGAAACCATATGAGAAACATTTCGCACCCGCAAACGCTCACCAACAAAGAAACGATGTTTTCATATCGGACTCTTAGAAGCAGAGATATCAAACAAAACATAGAGATGTACATCTACCCCTTGGTGTGGAAAAAAACAATACTCTGTTTTAAGCAGGAGGTATTCTCAAAAGGTTTTACTAGGTAAGCGGTATCGGTCCACGAAAGAATTACTTCAATCGAGTTTTCGGAAGCTTAGATTTTGTCAGTAAATACATAAGAAGCCGAAGTAAACATTTACGTTTCCTTGGTAACAACCCATTCTTTATCAAAAATGAGAAATATAATCAAAACATTTCTGCATGAGGAGATGTTTCCGATGCACCAGAAGTTTTCAAATCGGAGTTTTAGAAGCTGAGATATCGGGGAAAACGCAATTTACCTCTACGACTCCCTAGCGGGAAAATCTGTGCACTACTTTCTGAAAAAGAAACTCTGCCTAAAATAGTCTGCGTTACAAATGGTATCGAAAGGAAGAAATAATTAATAACAAGAAAATATACACCAATTAAGTTGAAAATATGGTAAAACTATACCAACAGCAATCCGATTTCAATCGGCGTAGGAATATATAAATAGCGCTTTCAAGCTTTCGCACTTCGACCAGATTGCTTTTTCAAGAAATAGGCAGTTTCTCTCTATCTTCCTTGAAACGCCATCTGGTTGATGTGTGCAAAACCTTGGCAACGCTTATTTATATGTTCCTACGCCAATAAATCGGATTACTGCTATTATAGGAAGAAAGAATTTTCTCAACTTGATATTTAGAAGCAAATACATACAATAAAATGTATTTTGAATTCGACATCATCTCGTATTTACGTCCTCTAGCGGCGACGTTACGTTTCTGTAAAAAACCCGGAATGGAAGGATTCCCATTCTCACATTTCAGGGAAAAATCAAAATGCAAAAGGAATTTTTCAAATCAATTAATAAATTATGCATATATATGGTGTTCCACAGAGATGGACGGAGAGACGGGCGGTTAAACCAATAACATAAGTAACGTTCTTTTTTTTATAAAAAAAAGTGCCAAAAATGTACGCCCTGGTGGCGCAGTGGTTCAAATGTTGGCTTTTGACCTTTCTTCCGAGATGTTTCCTGGGTACGAATCCCGGTGAGGCATGGATGTTGGTTTGTCTTACGGCATTGTTTCTCTTCCCTTCCTTGGAACCAGTGGCTTTTAAATTAGGACGGGCGACAGCTTATAGCCCATCGAGTTGCATACGTTGGTCGTTAAACCATCAAATAGAAAAAAACAAGTTATTTGAATACCCTTTGAAAATCCCATTTTCTTTGAATGCGCTTTTTTCACACATACAATGAAATGCTCTTGTGATGTTCTACCTTGGTGGTTTCTGACACCTGTGGCAGGTTTAGTCAATGACGTAACGTATTTTACATAAATTTCTAATAAGTTCAGAGCCATAGTATTGTTAGATTTTTTTCCAATATGAGGTGTTTTGCGTTACAGGATGCAATTATTCTGGTTTGCATATAACTACCAGTACATTCTTCTTGCTACCCATGCTATGCAATTACAGAGAATCCGTAAGTCTCAGTCCTACTAAGTTCAAACTGAGATGAGCAGTAAAATGTTCGCTACCTTAACTGCTAATGTATGTCCTTTACGTGTTGTCATATGTTCTTCTCTTTATATGCTGTTACACTGTTTATTGCAAAAAACCTGGGTTTCAATAAATAAACAAATTTATTAAAAAATTAAAATCTTCTGAAAAATCTAATATTTACTATAATGAACGACTCCCTAAAAACAGGCATGGAATCATGGTAGTATATGACTCAAGAACCGTATTTAAGCTTGTTAGAGCATTGCGTATAGAAATATTGCAAAGCTTCTACATCTCCTTGAAACACGTGAATGTATCAAGCAGCTTCTATTCGTAATTTTATGCAAACAATGAAGTGGCAAGGTTATAAGTTCAAGCTTATTAAGACATCTAAAACTCAATTTTGTGTATTAAACGTTCGAGGAATGTTGCAATCAGTGTATACACCGGTATGGCATACTAGCACTTCTTTTTTTTTTTTTCAGTGTTTCATACCTGAACTGTTTTTACCCGGAATTTACATACCGGCATTACTTTAGGCAGTGGGAACTACAGAAATGTACTCCCTTATTTTCTGTCTCTGGCTTACATGAGCGCATTCTTAAAACATAGAAACCTTATATTCATCGTGCCCTTGAAACATTGCAATGTCGGAACCTTCAGCGTTAAGGGAGTGGTGTGGCGCATTTGAAGGGCGGTGAGATTACCATTAATTTAAGACTGAATATTCGTTGTGATTACGGAGGTTCTAATTGCCCTCGACTTCCGACTTCATGCAAGTCCCTATTGGAAGGGCGACCGCCGTCTCGGCTCGGGATCTTATAGTTCTGGGTTCAAGTCCAGGTCAATCACGAAAGATTACCCGGGGTTCAGTAGTCTAGTTAATTTGTTTGTCATGGGGTAGAGAGAGACAGACACATCGTTATAACAAAGCCTAACGCAAGTCCTCGGTGCAGCATAAGTAGTGCCGTGACCAACGTGTCCATGAAGGTCATGGTCGCCTGCTAACTCCTCAGACCAACCAACTCTGATCGACCGCTATCGTTTCTGACTTACGGTGCAATAGCATTCCACGGAATTCACAGCCACCGGCATTTTCAAACAAAGGAGATTTAGTTCCTGGATTTTTGTACACATTTTTTCAGTTTTGTGGATTTTCGGGAGAAGGTATTTTTTCCAGAGTATTTTTTGCTAAATATGGTTATTTCGGCACTTCAAAAATTTCCATTTTGAGCACTGGTTGCAATGAAAAACTGTAACCGTAAGCTACAGCTGTGCGATTTTCAACCATGTATGTCCAGAAGAATGTCGGAGACTCCAGGAGGAGTGGGTAGGTATTGAACTCTTCTAAATTATAAGCTCTTGCCTATGTATACTGCAATCGTGCATGTTATCTAAGACGCCTACTTTAATTTCCAGCACCCATAGCAACGTTTTACGCAGTGTGTATAATAATTATTTTGAGAAGACTTCGCTTATATTCACGAACTTCAATCCGTATAATTTAACTGTATTTAGTTTTCGAACACGCGAGGCCCAACAAAAAGAATGGTATACATATTGGCAATACTAAAAAAGCTCAAATAATATTTTGTCATTCGACGGTGGAGTTAGAGCTCTTTTATCAACTGAACTGCTCTAAGAGACGCACTGGTAAGTGTTTACAATAGAAAAAACAAGCACAACTGCCAAACGATGAGCATGGTATGATGACTTTGATTCGTATACGCCGTTCACTGGAGTGCATTTTTATCCCCAGTATAAAAAAACCTGTTGGATATACTCGATGCACAGATTGGTGTGCAGCCAGTGTTCTTAATATTTTTGGGCTGCATTCCGGAAAGTTCATGCAACCCGCTGCCAACCTGACTCTTCATGCCAACCCGACTTCTTCAAGGCCATCCATCTCTTCATGCCAACCTGACTGACTCTTCATGGCCAACCTGACTCTTCATGCCAACCTGACTCTTCATGCCAACTCCGACTCTTCATGCCAACCTACCTACGCTATCACGGACTAGTTTGTTTTCCCGAAAAGTGCAGTGAAGCGTAAGTGTTGTTCGTGTATCCAAGTAAGCAGATTTTCCGGCGTTAACAAAAACTTCTGTACTTACTGGTAACTTTCAAACACATTTTTCCTTTCATGTCTTAATGTGAAATAGAGAAAGATAGGAAAGCAAAAATGAAATACAACTATTTTACTCACACCTGCAGCTTACAAAATACACAACTTTACATCGTTTTTGTACTTAACTTAAAGATCTCGTAAAAAATTTTGTATACTGTAGCATTTCAAAACGTAAAGTTTTTCTGCATTTTCTTTTCTTGCCTAACAAAAACACTGCGCTCTATCTTTCTTCTATCTCTTCTTTCCTATATAATAGAATTAAACGTTTGTTTAATAAACGGCAACTTATTGCCTCGAAACACCTATGTACATCATTTATTAGAATTTTTACGTAAATCACATTTCGATTTTTTATGACTGGAATTAGTGCTAACATGTAGTACACATGTAATGCAGTTTCTTTTGTTTCGGGGTTTCAGTGATTCGCAATTATGTCTAAGTTATGAGGTGCCATCCGACGCTAATTTAAAGCTACTGCTTCCAGACAACCTGACAGAACCAGTAACGTAGGCCTCGCGAGCAACTCGAACTATCAATGTTTAATTGAACACTGGTTCGAGCGTTGCCCGCAAGGTCGCGCGATCTCATGCCTTGCGGGCAACTCAAAAAAAAGGTGAAAATTCAAGTTTAACTTGGGCGATTAGCCAGAATCCATGCGTCTAAAAAGAGTATGCATGGGAACATATACAAATTTTACAGGCCAGTACGGTTTACGTTCCATAAAAACCAAGGTGTGTAGGTACAAGCTATGTTACACATTAATGTTTGATCTTAGAAGAATGCGTGCACCTCTTACCCCTAATCCATCAACAATTTTCAAGTACTTTGTTTTTTAACGTAATCTTACTTTCTTCCGCAAAACTCATAAAAATATATGTGAATACCACTTATAAACTGTTGTGAGTTAGCTACCGTTTCATTAAAAGCACGTAACGTACATAGTGTGCTTCTTGTACCTTTTGTTAGCATGTCAACATGTTTTATAGAAGTGCTTAGGATTACATCCTAATCGTTCCCTTGATGAAGAAAGTAATTTTTGGAAAAGACCGCAACATCTTTGTTTTGTTTAAAACGAAAGAATGCTCGTGGATGCTTTTTGAGGAAGGTTTCTTAGTAGTGGTAACATTTGGAAGAAAACGTATTGTAGAATACATATCTTTACTGTTTGAAACAAACATTAACGATGTCAGGCAACACTTTCTAGAAAACCCGTAAGATATCATGCAAGATGCCTACGTTACATTCATTAGACGATATGTACGAATGCGTATTTTTTAGTAGCATAATTGTGGCTGTCACTAGTCAGAAAAGGTGAATAATCGGAACTGATGTTAGAATGGCTCAGTTCAGAAGTAGGCAATTTATGAAGAAGATGATGACACATTTAAGCTTCTCAAGCGTTGTAATTTGAGCAGGTAGGACGACTCCTCACTATCTGGCAGCCTGTTTATGTAGCAGATTGAAAAATATGTTGTCGTTAGAAAAAATGTTACAAACATTTGCGCAAAGAGAAGTAAAAGCACTAACGCTTGTAAATGTCGATATATTCAATAGAATCAGTAGCTTATAATGAAACCCATGACGAATATTTTAACATTCCCTCTTTTGGTTCCTATTACTTTATGTATTAGTTCATTTTCCTTAAGCGTTTCTTAACTCAACCATACATTTCTCTCGGGCTGAATAAGCTGTGGCAATCTCACTTAATTTCGAATGTTGAGGGACGTATGTTTATGTACAAGAAAGACAAGAGTGATGTTTACGTTAAATGTCCGTCCTCGTTAAATGTGCTGACTGGCGTAAGTTAGATGTATTCATGCTCTTACAAGATATATTCACGCTTTCGTCAGATGTATCGGGTCTCTCCTAAGAGGTTCGCTTTCATTAGAATTCGTGTAGATTATGAAACAGTTTTATTGCTTGAGATAGAAGTCAAGAAAATTTAAGATTTAATGTACCTATTATTGTTTAATTCTTTCACTTTGAATGTTGCTCTTTCTTTGATATTGAAACATTGAATTGTTGTCAAGTTAGTAAAACTTGAAGAGTGTTATACGCTATGAGTAGTCTGCTGTATTGAGATATTTCTCAAAACGCCGTTAATCGAGTACCAAATTGGAATTACACTTCATATGTAACCTACTGACATTTAAAGCCCCTAGAGTAATAAAGATATTGGCCTGGTAAGTACAAGACCTGTAATTTTTCCTGGCCGTTAAAGCCAATAAGTGCTTAATGAAGGGTATCTGTGTAATTCTAAACTATCCGGAGTATGACGTAACTTTACAGAACACTGCAGTATTTACAAATAAGTAATGCTAGTGGTTTGGTAAAATATACAGTATTTAGTTAATATTTACAATCCAAAAATGAAGAACATTACAACCTCAAGAGTAGCGTTGAAGATTTCAGAAGAAGTTCAGTAATCAGTACATTTGATGTAAAATAGAAACAGCAGAAAATGAGCCCTGCAACGCTTAAACCACCTCTGAACAGTAAAGATTACTTTCGGAGACGATGAATGGTTTCCAATCTTCTGTGCGTTTGTTAGTGTTTCATTTCTGCAACATCTGATGATCTGTGTTACAACTGAAATAGGACATAGGGTTGCTGGCATTTTTTGTTTGCAGGAGAAGAAAGTTGTTATATTTATGTATTTGAAATTGTCAGTGAAACAAAGTACTATGAAAATAAACTGAATTATGCTCGTTCTTGTAACCTGAGTAGGTAAAACCGAAGAACTAAATTAGATCAGTATAATATATTTGTTCACCGAATATAATTGCTGGTTGCTCACAATAGTAGCCCCTCCAAACAAATTTTCGTTTTTTTTTTTCCGATTTCCAAAATTGCCTAAGTGAACTAAAAGTTATATTTTCTAACACAATTACTTACACTTTAAACATAGATTCTTGTTCCATGGATAAATAAAGCCTTTCCTTCATATTTTCCTTCAAATTCACTGAAGAACGACTCTGGATTTTCAAATGCTTTTTAGGAAGACTTCAGTGTTTGATTTCCACTGCCATTTGCCATCACGACGGCATAAAGGGAACTTCCGAAACAGGTGATCCGGTAGAGGAATATCAATTGCCTTTAGAAAAAATATAAAAATATATCGGGTTTAGAAGAATCTCTTGTGAATTAAATGTAAAGTGATGCATTTGAACTTAGTTATGCTGAAACATAATTGATGATTTTGTATCAGGGAGTTAATTATGCAACAAATATGATGACTTCTAATCGAAAAACAACAAAAGGCATGCAATGAGCAGTATGTACCAAATATTTGTGGATAATGCTCATTGTATGATGAAATGATATTAGAGAGCAAAAACATTTTTGAAAGGTTCAAAATACTAGTTGTCCAGATCACTTAAAAACCGCAAAGAAGAAAGTGGCATTAATAATTATTATTCTTTTGATATATATATATCGGATTTAATTGCCAAAAGAAAATATAATTATCAGAATACAAGTGTACCATTCACACCGTTGAGTTGTGCCCTTTTTAGTATGTCTTTTTTACGCTTTCCAACAGTAGGTTGAAGAAGCGTATATGCTCCAGCTTTTTCCGTACGTCCGTCCGTCTGTCCGGTTGCCCGTCGGCACGATAACTCCCGTAAAAATGATTCAATTCTCAATGGCACTTTAGTATGTAGTAGGGGACCACCTCTGGAAGAACCGTATTGAAAATGGGACAAAATGGGGTTAAAGGTCACGACATAGGAGCGGGATCCATTCGATTGCCCTTATGCCTCATAATCTTGCGTTAATATGGTTCGATTTCAACAATGAAATTTTAGTATGTGGTACGTGGACCGCCTGGGGACAAAATCTGTTGAAAATGGGTGAAGTGGGGATCAAAGGTTTATTACGTCACACTCTTTCGAGCAGATGGGTGCGATTCCCATCTGCCTCATTACGTCACGCGCGTTGTGTGCGTATGTCCGTCCGCACGATAACTCGCATAAAAAATTGTTCGATTTCGATGAATTTTAGTATGTGGTAGGGAATCACCTGGGGACAAATCCTTTTGAAAATGGGGGAAATGGGGTCAAAGGTCAGGACATGGGAGTGGAATCACTTCCATCGCTATTATGCGTTATAACGTACGTAAAAGTGCTTCGATTTGGATGAAATGTTAGTATGTTGTAGGGCCCCTGCCTGGGGACGAATCCCATTGAAAATGGGCGAAATGGGGTCAAAGGTTAGGACACAGGAGCGGGATCTATTCCATAGCCCTTATGCATCATAACTTACGTAAACATGCTTCGATTGAGACAAAACTTTAGTCTTTTGCAGCTGGACGTGCCCTTTTCTGAGCTCTGCAAATTTTGCTCAGTTTGCTCGGTAAAAGTGCCTGTTGCTCCCCAATTTTGTGCTCCAATCATGCATAAGGGTATGTGCTATCTTTCTCACCACCTTTTCTAGCCGAACTGTGCATATTTACTTGATTTTCATAGTAATATTACCTGCTGACAACGCCCTACTGCGTTCTGAAATGTGCGCCCTTGTGTACACTTTCCAATGCCTACTGTTCCTTTCCTGTGCATC
Source organism: Macrothele yani (assembly GCA_039090855.1). Lineage (NCBI taxonomy): Eukaryota > Metazoa > Arthropoda > Arachnida > Araneae > Macrothelidae > Macrothele > Macrothele yani. The sequence continues at coordinate 63,519,726 of CM077008.1, read as the reverse complement.
TCGCTCAAGTAATAAGTTGTCATCAATGTTCCCAGCTACGTTTCGCGCACCGGTAAGTGAATATTATTGCGATATTCCCTTCATATTTCATCTCGGTGGGTTTGTTTACCATCTGGTCGTCGTGACTCGCCTTGACTGTCTTCTATTCTCCATCAGCGTTCCTATACGTTTCCCTTCTCCCGGTTACGTCGTCTTCCATTAGTGGTCCTCCGGTGACGTCATGGTCTCACAGTTGTGACATTTCCTTCTTGCAGCTCTACTTGTGTCGTCATTGTTTGTCGCTCAGTATTCGTTCACCTGTTCGTTGTGCCTTCTTCCCATTTGTCTTCCTAGTGCAATTGTGCATTCTACCACCGCTCATGGATTGTGCAATATCAACAGAATATCTTCCACCAAAGACGCCTCCACCAGAAGTTCTGCTTCAAGATAAACTTCAGCTCTTTTTGTCTGCCCCCCCCCCCCCCCATACTCACACATTCAACACTTTTGCCGTCATGCCTGGATTTCATTGTTTCTCGTCAGGATTCCGTTCTTACTCTTCATCTTCCTGAATCTTCGCCCCGAGGTAAGTCTCTACTAGCCTCTTTAGCTTTAGGGGTGAAATATGTTGCCCTCCCCAATACAAAACTTACTGTGGTATTACACATCAGCTCTGCATGAACTTGTTCCTCCAGATGCCATTACACGTATTGCACGTAAACCTCGCTCTGTGCTTATTAATTTTTCCTCTCCCGCTCATGTTGCACGGGTTATGTCTTCTCCCATCTTTGTTGGTGATCAAAGTCTGTTCGCCATTCCTCTCGCACAGTGCCCTATCCTTGTAAGCATGTCTCCTGTTCCACCAAAAATTTCTGATGAGATGTCCCTCCTCGGTTTTCTTTTCTAGTTGTGAAAGCGTTTTCAGTCTGCACCTTTATTGTCTTATTCAGCACTGCGTGTGCTATGCCCTCTGTACCAGGTGGGTTGTTCCAGCCTCCTGTGTGACATTCTCCACTCTCTTTGGCCTTGGGACTTCAGCACTTCGACAAGTTCTTCCTTACTCTCATCATACCCAGCTTTTTTCCCCTCGACCGCTGCTTTCCAGTTCTGGTTGACTTATTCCATCTGTGAATACTGTCTCCTCTGGCCTACCCATCTTCCACCAGTGCGTTTTCTTAAGATCTTTCAGTTCTTTCTCAGTTCAACAGTTTGCCGTCTCTACCTGTTCCTTTCATTGCATCGCTCCAGGACTATTCCAGTTTGTTGCCTTCGCCCTGGTTATTCCACCGTTTTCCACCAGGATGTTTATACAATGCCTGCTTCATTTTCACTTACTACGATCTCCAGCTGTGCCTCTTGTGGACTCCCCGGCATTTCTTCTGCAATCGCTCCTGGACTCGCCCCACTCTGGTGAGAGCGCACCGGTGATCTCCCCTCCGCCGAGTCCGGAACCCATCACCGTCGGTCCGGACTTGGCTTCCGACCGTTGTTCCTTCTCACTGCTCTTTCGACACGTCGTTACCAGCCTCCGGCTCTTCACCCATCATCTCCGCATCACTTGACGACACACCAGTACGTTCATCATTGCCCGACTTGACTTCTTGCGCCGCCGGTTCTTCGAAACATTGTTCAACTGCTTCTTCCGTAGCTTTCTGGACACTTCTACAGCTACGGACTCCAGTTCTGATCCTACTGAGTATTCGGATACTTCTCTGCCTCCAGACTACTCAGCACATCTTTCTGCTTCCCGAGTGTCAACTTCTTCGTGCTAAGCACCCCCATGAGACTGCCATCCGGCTGATATCAAGAAAGTTCTCCATTATCTCACCCTTAATTAAGATCCCTGTACCATTTCGTGAGAATTGTATCTCTCGAATCACTTATAACGAAGATCTAGACTCCTGGTGTTCTGCCAGATCGTACTTCAACCTCCCGTACAAAGCTAGACCAGATCGTACTTCAACCTCCCGTACAAAGCGAGATAGGGACTTGTCGATGGCTTCGGCGATTTGATCATCTGCGTCCGTCCTCCACGCCCTCTGTCGCGCCTTCATCGACTGCATCTGAAGCTCCGCGTCCGTGCCTATATCCGTTTCCATTCAACCGGCGCTCTCCGCATTCCATTGTTGCACTACCTCCGTCCTCTGTTGCTCTACAACATTCATCTCCACTCGACGTGTCGTTCTTTCGCTCAGCCACTCTATTTCGGCGTCCCTCTAACAGGGGCCATTCCAAAGAAACGTGCACGTCGCTCCTCTCAGCCCACGCGGAAACGTCGTGCCAAAATCAAAAGTTTCTCCAGTGGCTTCTGTTGAGTCTGTACCATGTTCTCCACTTCCACCACAGCCACTTCCACAAGACTTTGCCAATGATGATGACTTCACTGACGCTCTTCACTCTTTGGGAAGAACTACATTCGTCCGGCCTTTACTATTAGTCTGACTTTGCTGCTGCCTAGGCGTTCATGTACTATCGCTCTGTTTTTCAGATTTGTCTTACACCTCCATCATTTAAACTCTTTACGTGTATTATTCATCGTATATATTATCTTGTTGTATTGTGTTGCTCCTGCTTCTACGAGTACGGTCTGCGTGCCCACGTTGTATTTGTATCTTCCTTATCTTATGTATACTTCATGTTCTTCCTGTTATAATCCCATGTTCTGGCCTGTCCATGCTCACCATATGTACTTGTTGTATTGTGCTGTCCTCGTTCTATACTGGCGTGCACATATTAAGGACGAGACTGTTTTTTGAAAGTAACGTCGTGGAGAAGTGATCTACATCGACTCAAATCATACCATAAAATCCCCAAGATGTATGAATATGGGACAAATGAGCCAAAACCGTCCAAACAAAGGAGAATCCAAAGGATACAAAGGAACTTTATTGAAAAGGTAGCTTGGAGCACATCTGGACAGAAGACAGAAACGTCCATGTGAGCCAGGCGGCTGCCAAGAAAAATCCAGTCTTTAGTAGGGGATATGATCACCCCTGACTGCGTTGCACGATTTACAACGTCTGTCCATGCTTGAGGACAAGGTTGTCAAGGAGCCAGGTTAAGGACCCGCGGCCCATTCCTATTGTAGGGCCAATCGCAGCTGAGGAATCGTTGCTGGCGGCTGGTGACGTGCTACCAAGCGTCTCCCGAAAAGGTCACACACGTGTTCGATTGGATTTAGGTCCGAGGGGACCTTGCGGGCCAATCCATGCATTGAATATCTTCACTCTGCAACAGCCACTATACGATGGCGTGTAGCGTTGTCGTCCATGAAGAGGAACTCAGGACCCACAGCACCTCTAAGCAGACGCAAAGAAGGCAGGATAACTTCCGGTACAATAGCGGGCAACAGCTTGACTGAAGCTCCTTGTAAGATGTGGAGATCAGCATGACTACCAAGCATAATACCGCCCGAAACGATAACTCCGCCACTTCCAAACCGGTCCCTTTCGATGATGTTGGAGTGTGTGATTGCGTGTTCCCTGCTCTCTCTAGATGTGTGTATACGCCCAGAATCGCTCGTCAGACTAAATCGGCTCTCATCCGTAAAGAGAATCTCGACCCCATTGCTGATGTGTCCAGTTCTTGTGTTCCTGGCACCACAGAAACCGCCGTCTCCGATGAGCTAGCGTTAATAGCACACACCGTACTGGTCGCCTTGCAAGTAGACCTCTCTTTGTGCAGCCTCCTGGCTACGGTAAAACGCGATAACGGACGTCCAGTTGTCTGTTGGGCATGTGCTCCTCTTGCGATTTCTCCGTAGCTGTCTGCCGTCTGCTTCTTCTCTCCTGTAGGATTGGCAATATAGCGGTCGTCCGGCCGCCATGGTTGCTCGTGGACGACCCCTGCTAAACTCTCGGACAGCTGTTCCTGTCGCTTGAAATAGCTCTCCAAGCTCGTGAAACGATGCTGTGAGCGATCCCCGGAACATCTTGGCCACACTAGTCCCACTTCGACCTTCTTTTCGACTTCCCAATGACGCGACTCTTGGGTAAAGTCTTCCAGATGTCGTCTACTGGATTGCCTGTTGGCCATATCACACGGTGGTAACAACTCGACGTCGTTCAAACCGATGTACACCGTGCAATAGCTTTCACCGAATTGCTGAGCGTACACCGCCCGTGTGCTTTATATCCTTCCGACAATCCCCCCCGTCCTACATCATTACTGCTTATGTGAGCATGACCTACCGTACCAGACCCTAGTCTATCTCCTGAGTGGTTTTTCGGTCCGTTCTGGCCTACTCTCGTTCCGCTGTTATGCTGATTTCTCCTCTTCGTCCTTTAATTTTTGCACACCAGTGTATGAGTGCGGCCTGCACGTGCCCATGTTCTCATGTTTCTTCTTATTCTGTGCATACTCCATGTTATACCTGTGTATCGCCCGGTTTTGATGTATGTGTGCTATATTGGTTTCTCGTTTTGCTGATACTTATTCGTTTATTATAGTGACATCACCTGTAGTATATACACTGACGGATTTGAAAAATCCCAACACCAAGAAGGGGTTGTGTTACATAAAATGACATTTGGTAGGCGGCGAGAGTACATCTGTAAGATGACGTCTATGCAAATTTCGCGCTCGGCGCATACGTGTGGGCGCTAGTAACTTCCCCTCGGAACATGCAAAGCAGGTTTGCTGTAAATACGCGCTGTAACGTTCGTGAGCGTTAGTTATCGTTGAGATTCGACGTAGTTTGTTGATGTTAGTCCAGAATGCCTTTAAGAAGACGAAGAAGCCATTATCAACAGCTCACGGAGTTTGAACGAGGTCGTGTAATCACTGCTGCGAGAAGGTGGATTTTCTTTCCGCAATATTGGCAGAACGACTTGCCAGGAATGTAGCCACCTGTGCATGATTGTTGGCAGCGGTCGTCAAGGGAAGGTACTTGCCTCCAAGAAGACCGGGTTCCTGCCGGCCATGTTGCACTACTGAGAGGGAAGATCGCCGTGTACGGCGTATGGCCGTGACACATCGTACCGCGTCTGCGGCAGCAATTCGAACTGCAGCGTTGCACACCACAGTGACACAACGAAATTGTTCTGTTACAAATCGGTTACTTGAAGGACAGCTCCGAGCCAGACGCCCTGTAGCGTGCATTCCACTTACTCCAAACCACCGCCGTCTGCGACTTCAGTGGTGTCAAGCTAGAGCTCATTGGAGAACGCAGTGGTAAGATCTGTTGTGTTTTCTGGATGAAAGCCGGTTCTGCCTGGGTGCCAGTGATGGCCGTGTGTTGGTTAGAAGGAGGCCAGGTAAGCGCCTGCAACCAACCTGTCTGCGGCCGAGACACACTGGACATACACCTAGAAGTTATGGTCTGGGGAGCAATTTCCTATGACAGCAGGAGCACTCTCGTGGTTATCCCACGCACCCTGACGGCACAGTTGTACGTCGGTCTGGTGATTCAACCTGTTATGCTGCCATTCATGAACAGCAGCCCAGGGGGTGTTTTACAACAGGATAACGCTCGCCCGCATACCGCTGTTGTAACCCAACATACTCTACAGGTGTTGAGCATGTTGCCGTGGCCTACTAGATCACCAGATCTTTCACCAATCGAGCACGTATGGGACATCATTGGACGACAACTCCAGCGTCACCCCCCAACCAGCATTAAACCGTCCCTGTATTGGACCGACCAAGTGCAACAGGCATGGAACTACATCCCACAAACTGACATCCAGCACCTGCTGTACGACACAATGCATGAACGTTTGCGTGCCTTGCATTCAACATTCTGGCGGTTACACCGGTTATTAATGTACCAGCATTTCACATTTAAAATGGCTCTTCTTGCGCTTACAATAAGCTGTGATATTGAAACCTTAATCGATTAAATATGTTACCTATACAAATGTATTGCCGCCATTTCATTCCTCTTCACAACTATTTTTTCGTGGTGTTGGGATTTTTTTCCGTCAGGTGTATGTATGTTCCCGGAATTCATGTATACTCTTGTTGTTTGCCTTGCATTCATATGTACCATTTAGTGTATAATTCTTCGTGCTTTCCCGTATTGATTTCCTTGTTCGCCCTCGTTTCATGCGTGTGGCCTGCGAGCCCACGCGTCGCACAGAATTATGTATGCTTCTTTTCCCATGAATGCTCCCGCAATTGCCTGTGACTTCTCCGTGCTATTTATTGCCTTGATATTAACTCCCTGTTCTCAACCCTGGTGTTATTGAATACACTCAGTATTTTTATAACACAAGTGCCCACGATTTCTATTTCCTGTTATGTTTAGTTCTCCCCATGTGATGCCCTTATGTTTATTGCCTGTGATTTTGTCCGAGTGTCTTATGTCCTTTTGCTCATGTTTTTTGCCCCTATTTTATTGTATACTCTCAGTTGTACAATAACAGCGATTCTGAAAAGACAAACCTTTATCATGTTAATTTCGGGAAGTATACTGAACCGGTTCTGTTGAATATCATCGAAATGGGATCAAAGGTCAGGACACAGGGACCGAGATTGTATTCCACAGACATTATCCTCATAACTTGAGTAATAGATTTCCTGGTATGTCACTGGAAAGCGTCATTATAATCAATGCATTGCATGATTTTACTAACTTGTTTTTTACGTACGTGCTTATAGTATAGCTTTGTCCGTCCGTCTGTTTGTCCGTCTTCCCGTTAATCTGTGGACCCCACATATCCTACAACCATTGAAAAAGTGCGATATGAAAAATTATTTTTGCATTGGGAAGCTCAAAAATGCGAGAACGATAGACCCTTGCTTTCTGATCCTTTTCGTGTGTCGTTAGAGAGGGTAAATACAGGTGCTTAACTACCGAGAAGATTCAAAAAATGGTTTGTTCAACATGTATTTGCTTTTGGAATAACCGATTGAAAAAAATATTCCTTTCGCTTCGATACCATTCGTATTGCGAACGCTATTTTAGAGTATAGTTCCTTTTTCAATAAATGTGCAGTTTTTCCTTTAGGTCAGGATGGCGAACCTTTCCTACTAGACTAGTATGCCACTAAATGTTTGCTTTACTTCTTTCAAGAGTCTAAAGAAGTAGGCTACGCTTTCAAGCATTGCATTTTTTTTTTTTAAATTAACGTTTCGTCATTGAAATATTTTGGGGGAATACCTACATAAAAATGACTTATTAACAAAAGAGGCAACTAGGTGATTTTTAATACAAAAACAATTTTAATTTGAACCTGATTTAATTTGTAAGAAGAATTGGAAAATCATACTTTACATAATCACATTGGGAAACTTGTTGATGAATGCTACTAGCCAAGGCATTTATGTTTGGTTCTATATCTTCAACATCACGTAAGATGCACTTAAGTCTGAACCAAAAATGGTTTCTGGCCATTGACTTGACAAAGTTCATTATGTAGAAAAACAGCTACTCACAGATCCAAACAAAGTAAGTAGCGTTGTAGCAAGTCTCGTCATGGCCGAAACTTTCTATGGGAAGCTGTTCCACTGTTCAAGTATCAAGTTCTTTGGCTTCTGGGTAGAGTACTCAGTGCATCAACAGCTGACTCGATTTCCTCCAATGCTTTGCCAATTTTAACGAATTTGTTCATCACGTAAAGCTCTCTTGAAATTTCCTTATCAACTCCCTTTCCAAAATTGTCAATATCCAACTTCACTCGAGAAAAGTCAAATTAAGGTCACTCATTTTAGTGACATGAAAACATTGTGAAAAACTTTGCATTGTTTTCCCCAAATATCGAAACTGAGAAAACCGGGCTGGAAGATTATTTGTTTTGAATTTTCTAAAGCATCTAAATATCTGTTAAGAATGTTTTCTGTTTTACGGAGCAAGATTACCAGCGAAACATGACAGCAATTCAAGTTGCACTGTAGGAAGTGAAGGAAAGTGCTTAAACTTCTTTGTTTCAATATCTCTGAAGAATACTTCAAGGTTTGCGCTTAAATGGTTTTATGATCTCAAACAATCAATTTGCAGTGTGTCCCATTCCCGCCAAGTTCCTTATTCAAATCATTATATACTACTGTAAAATCACTGAAAAACATGAAATCGCACAGCTTCAAATTTCGGTTCCGTGAGTTCTGAGAATTCTTCTTGCTGCATTTTTTGTTAAGAGTAAAGCGTAATTTATCCAAGAGCTGGACAAGACGTTGGGGAGTATTTGTCCACGACTCAGCCAGAGGAACATTATTGTAAATAAGAAGTCCGCAATGTTGTGATTCCGCCCCATCTAACATCTTAGAGAGCTAGCGATTATGAAGAGCACGTACACACGTGAATTTCCTAAGTTTAGTTACCAATAAGAGTACACTGTGTGCGAAAGCAAGTCAGACTTGCTTTACGCACACAGTGCTTCCCAGTGCAAAATGCAATGGAACTGCACAATAGGGTGCTGAAAGACTTCTTCGCCAAGAAATCTTATTAACCCATTATGTTTATTAACCATATTTGGTGCGCCATCAGTAGTCATTGACATTATTTTATTTAAGTCAGTCCCAATTTCTTTTTTACTACACATTCTTGCTTCACTTCACACATTATGCGTATTTCCCCCTGTAATCGTAGCTGGCAAACTCCAGCAATTCAATTAATTCTTCCCTCATTGCATTTCCAGCAGGAAATCTAACAAAAACATCTATCCTCTCCTGTGACATCATATCGGTGCTTTCATCAGAGACATATTGGAAAACATATCGGCGTTCTCCAAATCAGATTTCATTTGGTCCGAAATATCTTCATTCATTCTTGTTCATTCTCTCTTTGGTGGTGTTTGGCTTGGCATTTACTTAATTCTATACACAATTTGCTGCTTGTTGGGAAAGTCTTCTAAAGAATTGCGTCGGACGTGGCTAAAAAAACCGCCATCAAAAAATCTACAGTCACAAAGCGGTTTTCTCATGCTGCATGCTATACAGCGAGAAAGATGAAAAAACTAGCCGCACATTGCCTATCATTCCTTAGCTGTATGTAAGAAGATGCGAAACAATTTGATTGTTTTTCATATTGTTTCTCCTTTTGTAGAAATGCACTCATATTTTTCCCATCATTTAGCATGGAACAAACATTTTTATGATTCCTTTCAAAATGATGCTTCACACTCGAATGTGCGGGATTCTACTGTCTCCGTACACAGGCAACAGAAAGCTTTTCTTTTTTTTCAATCACTCTCTGAACTCCGGATGTGTCCACTGTTCTTGGAAATACTCGGCCTCTATCTTTGTTGTCTTTTTTTTCAGTTGCTGTTTCTTCTTCACCGAAAAACATGTTTGCATCGTCCGGATACAAAAACACCAGCAAAGAAACAATTCCAATACACGAAAGGAATAAGCAGCAGCTACAAAACAATTCAACCTTCACTGGACAAAGTGAAGCTCTGGACTTCGATTTCGCAGTGTATTGCCAAATTATAAATAGAAAATCGTTCCGTTCATTGTTCAAAGTAACTTTCAAGTTTTCACGGGGAGCCTCGCAGTTCCATGCGCGTCTTCCTGTCTGATTTGGTTTTCTTCTCCCTCACGCAGCAAATGTGGAGGGGGGGAGTGGAGTCTTGAGCCAAAGCAGGTGTGGATGTCTTGTGATGGAAGTCCGTAAGATCCGAATGATAAAAAGAAAAATAATAATTGTGTGCGCGTGACGTTTGTCCTTTGTGAATTAATACATAATGCGATGAAATAAATCGATTGAATAACTACCACTCTCCCTCTGGAGGGCATTTCTTGGCTAGATTAATTTTTTTGTCAGAGCTCGGTTATTTGCAAGAACATAGTACAAACATGCTGTCGAAAAATTGTTTTCAAAAACCTTCACTTTTTTGTTTAATGTTAATGTTTTCATACCGGCGTGCCAGCTAAATCATGTTTTTGTGTCACTTAGTGATAGCACGCATTTCACAGAAGGTTCGCTGCTCTAGGTGGTGTAAAGTTAAAATTGCGATTTCTCCGACATTTTGGGTCCTAAAATCCATAGTGAAAAATCTTATGCGTAGGATAAAGTTTCTGGTGGGAAATGTTCCGCATATATTTTCTAGTTCTGGTGAGAAAGTGTTTTGCCACTAGGTGGCATAAGTGTGTATTTATGTTTCCGATGTATTTGCTGCAAAATTTGCACTTCCGAAAAACTCGAGTGAAAAAGTTCCTTTGCAGTAATATACCGCTCACCACACAAAGTATTTTTTGTGTATATCTTCTGCTTAAATTAGTGCATATTACTCAAGATTTTCATCCGGGGAGCGCAGATGTATAGTGTATGTTTCTCTCTCAGTATATCTGCTTCGTTTAACAGTCCGCTTTTAAAAAGACGCTTTCTTTGGCAGATAGAATATCTCATGCCAAAAGTTTTGCTTCTACAGTAAGTTCATATTTCTTCTTTGATGCATAAGTTTGCTACTAAATGCATACGTCACGTTGCCTCTCTTTACCAGCATATTTGAAGCAATATCTGTCAGACGCTGTGAAAAAACGAAAACATTTTATGTGCATTTCCGACCCAAAATAATGCATTAATTTCCAGCTCGGAAAATTTGTGCATATTTACCTGTTTTGTCGATATTCCTCTGCTTTTAAAAGTCCGATTTAAAACAAAAAAGTATTTCAACACGGATACCATTTACCCTGTGGAACGCTTTGCATGTACTTTTGGGTGTTTTTTGTATTTCACACTTTATGGCGGTTGGGTGGAGTTAGTGTGTGTGTTTCTGTTTGCAACTGCATTTCCGTTTCGGAAAAATCACTGCTCGAACATTTTCTACATGTAATGTCAAAATCCGATTTGCTGCAGTGAAATATTGGGAACATTCTTAGAACACTCTTTAGACAATGCACATTTTTTTCCCCCGCTTAGGGAGGTTGTAAATATCAATTTTTTCTACTTTATTTCTATATTTATTTGTTTTTGTTATTTCTGCTGCGAGAAGGATGTATTTCAGAAGAATTATTTTTCTTTAGCATAAGGTTTTGCTGCGAAAATTAATTTCGCATATTTTGTACTTTTCCACTATTCACAAAAAATACTGCCGCCCATGGGACCCGTGAAAGTATATTTCTATGTAAAAGACTTTATTCGATTCCACAAATCCCTTGGAAAAATCTTATTTTTTGGTAAGAAACTGTTCATTATGAAGAGTATTTTGCACCGATTTTCTTGTTAAAGCAACGCACAGCTTTTCACTAAGGGCGCTTGGAGTTAAATAAAGTTATTTTTTATGTCTCTTCTTCTAACTGTTCAATTTGAAAAAATTCCTCTTGCCTCTGATATCTCTTGCTACAGTATATACACATGGTATGTTAAATTTCGTAAATACACACTTTTCTAGATGCTAGTGGGAGTAAGTAGGTATTTCTGTTTGTACGTGTGTTTTATGGATTGTAGCGGCTGATTTTTTTTTTATTTTTTTACCTGTTCCATTTACTATGAATAACCCCGTTCTCATTGCGTATTCAAATTATTCGAATTTTTCACTAGATGGTGTAAGTGTATGCGTTATTCGTTTTTCAGCTGAAATTTTAGGTTTATAAAAATATACTTGGAAGTATTTGTTACGTGTCGAAAAGAATTCAAAAGACTTGCTTATTGCAACCGAATGTTCGGCGTCATATTTCTTTTTATATTTCTCTAAGTTATGGAATATTTATTTCGTTGTAAATGCTTTAGTCGACATTATGTGCCATCTTAAAATTAGTAGCATCGTTCACACGCATATTAATGTTTTATCGCTCAAGAAAATAAACTTGGTTCGTTTTAGGTTATAATTTGTTCTGTTAAAAAAAGAAAGTTTTAAACTTATTGTAAGAATGGTTTTATATTCAAATGAAAAAGGCTTCTTTCAATAATATTCAGGCTCTTAAATTTTATAAAAAGAAGTGCGATCAGAGAAATAGAAATTATGTGGCTGATGCACTATTGGCTTGTAAATTAGAAAACGCTTTGAGCATGAAATCTGTAAACGACTTTTATGGGCTTGTAGTTTTTGTTATATTCACGAAACTAGCCTTCCAGAAGATTTAGAGCATGATCAGCTTACTTTCCTCAACGGATTTCAAGTGGATTGAAAACAGAATATGGATGTCAATTCAGAATTTTTCCAGATATGTCAGAGAAGATGATATGTATATGTACAGTCAGATGAGAATATTTTTAATACAACAAAATTTACTAATATTTTGTGATAATTTTTTTTATTTACATATGATACCAGCAGCTTTACTGCTGGTCCTATATGTAAAACATAGCTCTTTGAAGAACTGCGAAAACATCTGAGGTGGAAACTCGAAACAGACTTTTAAAGTTATTTTATATCTGAAAAGGGACTAGAAACAGAAATTTAAAATTTCTTACAAGGACAAATGTTGCTGTGATATTTAACTTAGAAGTATTCAGTAAGCAGAATTCTCTCTAAAAAGTTTTCATGGTTTTCCATTTATAGAGGTAAATATTTTCCACGTGGAGAAATGAAATTTTAAAGATATAAATATTATATTCATTATATTTGTTACTTTTGAAAGTAAGAAGGCAACGGAGACTTTTTAAGGGAAAAGTACATTAAAAACAGCATGATTTAAAAAGCACCTGTCAAATAAACGTCAGAATAATTTGAGTGAAATAATGTAGATTTCGAATATAATCGTAGAAGTAAAAACTAATTAATAGGACTGTAAGTGTTATTAAGTGAAATCGTTAAAATATCATCCTATTCATATGCATACGACAGGAAATATTGTGGAAGTATGCACAGCTTGAAAAGTTTTAACTTGACCACCAGAAACTTACGCGTTTTGCCGAAGAAAATGATCTAAGTCTGATTCAAAATGACACCAGCCGAGGTAGTGCCGCGCTTAGTATCATGGACAAATTAGATATGTAGCTCAAAAATCCATTTTGAAAACCATAAGCTTGAATGTTGAATTAAACTTGTTTCATATGTGAGTCACAGAACTGCAACATAAAATATGTGTTTCTCTCAGCAGTTTAAGCTATAATAAAATAATTTAGGGTCTCTGTTTCGCACACGAAGATATAAAAGTTACTTAGAACTTATTTCTGCACGTACCTCCCTGATGTATTCCGATAACACTCTCTTCGCAGTCTCTTCGTCGGCGTCCTCTGGTACAACATCTACGCTGTTCACCAGAACTCTCAGATAGAAGGCAATATAGTCAATTATTTTCTTTGAAGCGCCTGGACTGATATCTTCCACAAACAGCCGTTCAACTTTATCAGGCTGTGGAAAGAAACAGAGCAGTTTTGCAGGTAAAATAAAATGCACCGGTTTGGGATATTTTAAAAATAACTTCTTTAAAAGATTGTAATAAAAAATAACGCAATGGAAGGCATGTAAATATATGAGCAAGTATCGTTTCTACGAAATGCACTTTTTCAGTTATCTACCCTTGCAGATATCTTTTCCTCTTTTTCTTTTCCGGAGATCACCTGGTGGATATTGTAGAGAAATGTATGACTATGGTAACAGTGTAGGTAAATAAATATGCTAGGTTGTCTTATATTTCTTCTCTTAACGACAAATCGTGCTTTCTTACGTCTCTAAATTTTCATTTTTTTTTCATTTTTTAGCTTTACAAAGGCTAAAAAGTAAAAAAACGTACAAAGGCTTCAAAGCTCGCCACAATTTTCATCATTTGCCAGGTGTAATCTCATGAGTCAGGCCGAACAACTGCCAGTACGATTATGGCAAGCCGATGTGAATTATCGGAGTTTGAACGAGGCATTGTAGTGGGAGCCAGACGAATGGGACATTCAATTTCCGAAGTTGTGCGAATATTCAACATTCCTCGATCCACGGAGTCACGTGTGTACCGAGAATACCTCATGGAAAGCATTACCACCCACCGTGGACGGCGCTGTATCCGACCACGGGTGCTGAATTGCTGTGACCAGCGGCGTCTGACCAGGATTGTCCATGCTAACAGACAAACGACACTGGATCAAATAACATCCACATTCAATGCAGGAGGTAGAAGAGACATATCCATCAGGTCAGTGCAGGGTAATTTAGCGTCCATGGGGTATGAGAGCAGAAGACCCACCAGAGTGTCTTTGTTACCATCACGACATCGGACATAGCGCCTCACCTTGGGATCGTGAACACGGTAATTGAAACCTGGAAGACTGACAACATGTGGCGTGATCCGATGAGTTACGCTAACAGTTGTTACGAGCTGATGGTAGGGTTCGGGTGTGGCGCAGACTCCATGAGGCCATGGACCCAAGCTGTCAGCAAGGCACTGTGCCAGCTAGTGGTAGTTCCATACATGTGTGGGGCGTCTTTACGTAGCTCAGTTTGGTCCTCTGGTCCCCATAAACACGTCATTAACCGGTAATCGCTGTGTTGCTCTGCTGGATGACCATTTGCAGCCCTTCATGAACTTTATGTATCTCAAAAACGATGGGATTTTCCAGGCGGATGGTGCACCGTGTCATTCGGCCCACGTTGTCCAAAATTAGTACAAGGAGCATTCTGGACAGTTCCGACGGATGGTGTGGCCACCACGTTCACCCAACATGAACCCAAAACATAACTTATTGGATGTGTTGGAAATGTCCACTAGCACCCATGGTCCTGCACCTACAAATACGTACCTGGAACTGTGGACCGCTATTCAGACGGCATGGCTCAAGGTCTCTCCAGAAGTCTTCCTGAGACTTGTGGAATCGATGCCACGTCGAGTTGCTGCACTTTGCCTGCCTAAAGGAGTTCGTACACGATACCAGGTACGTATCCCATGACTTTTGACACTTCAGTGTATAACATAGACATAAAGATACTAGACCTTGTTTAAGGTAATGCATTAGGTTCAATGAAATTCATTGCGTTCATTACAACGACCTTGCTTAAATAAAATAAGCCTAAGTGGTGGAGCACGCTGTTAATAGGTTTTTCCTTATGGAAGTGGGCGTTTGGTCGTTATTGAAATATATAGAAAATAATTTGCATAACCTGCTCCTTCAGAGCTGCTTTTTTGAGACACATATAGATAATAAATACACTGAAGAGCAATTGAATTAGAGATACCTGTCTAATAACGTATAGCACGACCTTTCGCCCTGATGACGGCGGCGATTCGTCTCGACATGGACTCGACAAGACACCGGAAGCGTTGGGAAGCCATACGGATCCACGACCCCTGAACAAGCTCCCACAGTTCACGAAGATTTTACGGAGGAGGGTCAGAGCCTCGAACATATCTCTCGATGGTATCCCAGATGTGCTCGATGGGATTGAGGTCAGGTGACCTAGCTGGCTAAGGAAGCGAGGTCACGTCGGTGGAGTGTTCATCCAACGATTCGGATACAATTCGGAAGTGATGGCACAGTGCATTGTCTTGTTGCAGGATGAGGTCCCCAGTGGGACATTCAAGACGCACAAACGGGAGAAAATGGTATTCCGCGATATCCCGGTAACGTTGACTTGTGAGGGACGATGTCACACGTATCAGGGGTCCCATTTCAGTTATTCCCCAGACGAGAATTCCAACCCCACTAGCTTGAAGAGTACCCTGATGGCAAGAAGGATCCATCGCTCCATGTGGTTTGCGCCGTACTCGTATCCTGCCATCCGCATGTACCAACGTGAATCTCGACTCATCAGTCCAGGCAACATTTTTCCACATGTCTAGGGTCCACTGGCGATGTTCCAGCGCCCATGCTGATCTTTGCACCCTGTGATGTGCGGTCAGCAGCGGTACCCTCGTGGGACGATGGCTTCTGTACCCCATAGCGAGGAGATGGTTCTGGATGGTGTGGCCGCTAACACGTTTTTGTGCACCAGCGTTAAAGTGCCGAGTGATATTTTGCACTGTGGCCCGTCTATCCGCTGTTACAATGCTAGTTAGCCGACGATAACCCCGCTCATCCACACGCTGTTGTCCACGGCAGTTGACCCTTGCAGGGATGGTTTTACCAGATTTGATGTACTCACGGTGCACCCGTGACACAGTGGCTCGTGAAAATCCCAGTACCTACACGACTTCCGAGATGGAGTGACCCATTCGTCGAGCCCCGACAATTTGCCCACGATCAAGTGCGCTTGGATCCTTCGTCTTACCCATACTGCCCCCAACTCTAACTGATTCTCGTCGCATCACTCCTTATATTGTCGGATCGCTGCATACGTCATGTCGTTTCCATTTACAGGGCCGCCCACAGCGCCACATTTGCATAACGCCAGCTGTCTGTAATTCAATTGCTTTTCAGTGTATGGTATCTTTTGAAACTGCACTTTTCATTGATGTGACAAAGCAAGGTGCACCGAATCAGATGGCATTACATTCCAGACAAGTCAGGTAATTCATCTGCAAATTAGCTCTCCCATTTCTGTGTTAGTCAGGATTTTCCAACACACGCTGTCAGACATCTACTGAGAAAGTTATGAATATGTCCAACATCTTGACCGACTGGAAAATAGCAATCGTTTTCAAAATTGCTTATCTATGTATTAAAGTTTTGGAATAGTTCAAGATTTAGTCTTCAGAAGGCCCTTTCTTGGGAGCTCGTAGGTCTCAGTTGGACAAGTAAGCAAATTTCGTTCTGAACATTACTTATTTTTTTTCAGCAGTTAAATGGACATCGATTTGAGAGTTGATCGTCCTTAGGTCTGTCCTTCGAATCAGGCACTGGAAACTTTTCCTTAATTTTGTGTTAATGAAATACATTCTTTTCACAGAGGTTCTTGAAAGTTAGCAGTTAGCAATCTCATTTCGTTAGTTGATGAGTCTATATACTGTAGTTAAAAAACTGGCAGATATATATTCAGAGCCTGAGCGTTTCCTTTCGGCCATCTCTGAATTTCAATTTTTTCTCCCACAATTTTCCTGGCTTGAAGAATCATTTTTCCCTATAGCTACTCTCATTTAAGGAATTGAAACACTGTTTTGGAAGAACTTAGAAAATTAATGTCATAATCTAATATCAATGATTTAACATGATTCGAACCGTGACCTAGCTATGCAAGGATACTCCACCTCTCGCTCTTAATCACTTGAGTTCCTCGCTACCTGGAGAGTTACACAATTTACGTTGTGGACATAAATAAATCAGAAACAGTGAGCAGTAGTTTTGAAAATCTATAATAGACGAGCGTAGAGAATGGAACTTGAAGTAGTCCTATTGCGCACTAAAGAGTTGAAAATATCACAGTAGTCTGTGCTCACTATAGAGTTGAAAATATCACTGATGAAAAGGATGAGCAAGGTGCAGTGCGGAACACATTCTAATTCACTACTGCTAAAATTTATTTATTCCATTTTTACTTAGTGACTGTCACGTAACTCATGTCTGTCGGACGACGTGTTTGGTGGGTAGATTTTTTTTTGATTGGAGGTTTAACGACCACCGTGAGCAACTCAATTGGCTATAAGCAGTCGCCCGTCCCTAATTTAGGGTCACTGGTTCCAGGGAAGGGAGAGAGCCAGTGCCGTAAGACAAACACAACATCCATGCCTCACCGGGATTCGAACCCGGACCCCGTTCGGACGAATGATCCGAGGCCAGCGCCTTAGACCACTGCGCCACCGGGGCGGCAGGTGGGTAGATGTACGGTGACTTTGAATATACAGGGTGATCAGAATCGACCTCACAACAAACCTACCGGACGATTCCTCGTGGAAAAAGAAGCCGAAAACCGTTGTCCGTTGTCCGGTCGGACGCCTCATTCCGGAGATATACGCGCCGAAAGTTTCGTGACGTCACATTCGGTGACGCACATGCTCGTTGAAGAAAGCCGTGGATAGTTATACAGACGCACATATCACAAGGCAATCAAGCCGCCCCGTGTCGCAGTGGTCTAAGGCGATGGCTTCTGATCATTTGTCCGAAAGGGGTCCGGGTTCAGATCCCGGTGAAGCATGGATGTTGTGTTTGTCCTACGGCACTGACTCTCTCCCTTCCTTGGAACCAGTGGTCCTAAATTCAAGACGGGCAACTACTTACAGCCCACTGAGTTGCTTAAACATCCAATTAGAAAAAAGGCAATCAACATTTAAAAACGTAGCACGGGGTGGGTATGCAAATTCGAAGGACGTTGTGGCGTGAAACCATCAGTTGTACTCCTGCGTGATACGGCAGGTAGAGATAAAAAGAGTTGGCAACGGTAGCAGGTAAGCTCATACTGCATGGGTACATTTGACAGTATTGTGGGTGGCGATATGTCGTAGAGTTTGAGAAAGTATTGTGACATGTATCTCATATTGGGGGAATTTCATGGTTCAGCATTGCGTGCAGCAAGGGCCTACAGCGAGCGATACCCAGCACGACGGCACCCGGACACCAAGTTTATGCGGCGGCTTGACACTCGAATGCGCTACACAGGCAATATCAAACCACGTCCAAGAGTGGACAGTGGCGCTGGAACCTCTGTGAGAACACCATCACTCGATGACGCCATACTAGAGTTCATAGAAGAGGAGCCAACGACCAGCAGCCGTGCGATCGCGCGATAATTCGGTGTGCACCAAAGTACCATACTTCCCGTTCTACACGACGAAGACCTGCATCCATATCACATTACACGGATGGGAGGCCTATTACCACAGGATTATCCTCGAAGACAGGCATACTGTGAGCGGTTGCTACAGCAACATGCTGCCGATAATAGTTTCATCCGCCGGATCTTGTAGACTGATGAAGCAAGGTTTGCATGGCAGGGTATCTACAACACCCACAATAGTCATGTTTAGGTATTGGACAATCTGTACGCAACACGTTAACACGCTCACCAGGTTCGGTGGGGTGTTAATATCTGGTGTGGTATTGTGGGCTATATCCTAGTAGGACCATACCTTCTTCCCGAACGTGTCACAACTGCCAACTACATGGTGTTCCTACGTGATGTTCTGCCGGACTTACTGGAAAACGTGCCATTGGCTGTTCTCAGCAATCTATGGTTCCAGCATGATAGAGCACCGGCGCATTACGCTGCAAATGTTCGCCAGTGGCTGGATACGCAATATCCCGGTCGATGGTTTGGTCGTGGTGGTCCGGTCGCATGGCTCCCTAGATCGCCGGATTTAACCCATTGGACTTCTTCCTCTGGGGTAATCTAAAGGAACTGGTATACCGACGGCCTGTCAACAGCCTGCACGACCTGGTGGCCACCTTACACGCGGCCCTCACAACTGTAACTCCTGCTATGCTGCAATGCGTGTAGATGTCTATTCCGCGGCGGAGTGCAGCCTGTTCCGCAGTGCAAGGTGGTCATTTTGAACACATGTTGTAATCTGACACGAATCCACGTGTTTTATCACTTGTGTTGTAGTGGTACACATCAATAAATTACATGTTTTCTGTCAAAGTGATTGGGTAAGTTATTTCTATGTCTGTATTCTTAACAGATGTAACGTCACGAACTTTCGGCGCGTATATCTCCGGAATGCGACGTCCGATCGGACAACGGACAACGGTTTTCGGCTTCTTTCTTCATGAGGAATCATCGTCCGGGAGGTTTATTGTGCGGTCGATTCTGATCACCCTGTATAAAAAGAGTGGAGGAAGACACTTCACTTGTTTCACAGAAACGTTAGTTCTATCACTTGCGTATCACTCAAGAAGAAGCGCTTATTTCAATTATATTGGTGCAACGATGTTGAACTTAGCCTTCTGTTATACTGGTTTCTATGTGTATGTGGGGGGGGTGCATTAATTTCATCCCTTCCTTTCTGCTAGGTAGGATTTAGCGTGTTTAATTTGTATATACGTTTATACGTCTGCGCACAAGGAATGGATGAAGTGTAAAACGTGGAGTCACCGCGACAGCGTAATACGTAATTATACGTAATGCGAGATGGCGGGGTTATTCAAGTTAAAGATTGCGTTATACGGAAGTAAGTAATTACATGACACCGAGCATGACTTTACGAAAAAAATTAATATCGTTCCATCAATACCTTTTACATTAACGAGACTAGTGCTGTTGTCAAATACCATATCTTAGCGAGCAAACAATAAGTTGCCTGGAAGTCAGTACAGTGATAGTAGTTATATGCGATAAAGACATATCTCTGAGTTTGTGTTTAAATTGAAAATACTTCTGAAACTTTCAGTTTATCATAGAAAAAAGGAATAGGTTTTAGCGAAAACCACAAATTTTATGAACCACATAAAACAACGGAAAGGAACAGGCACATTTGTTTAGTCAAAGAACACAATTTCAACAGTGAAGTTAAAAACTTGTATCTGTCCTTTTTCACAGCGCCTGTATTGTCTTTCTATGTTAAAATATTTATGTAAAGCAAAAGTGTCTCGACTACAAGTACAGTTATCTTCACGACTGAGGTTTTAATATCAGAAATAGGCAAAACGTTTTAACCTGGAAAGTTTCGCCTCTTTGATTTTATGTTTTTTCTAAGACATTAGTAATGACATGCGGTAATGCAAATATGAATAAAATAGGAAGGAAAACTTGCACAATAGGTTTCATACATTACTAAGAGCAAACTTCATCGCAGTCCAGCCACCCATGCTATGCCCAACGATTGCAGCTTTTTTTATATTCATGGAATTCATAAAACTTCCAAGATCATCCGCCAAAACTTTGATGCTGAATGTGTTGTTCCAATCACTGTCTCCATGATTGCGGGCATCATAAATGCATACCTGAAAATTTAACAAATGATCCAAGATTGAATTAATTCAAATACTAATTAAATTCACAGAGCACACAAAACAATTTATATGCGAAAAACCCCAAAGTTTTGATATTTTAAAATTATGTTCGAACTCCCCGCAAGTGTAACAGAAATAATCAGTAAATTCGAGGCCTGTTAAATTTATGTTGAGAAAATTCTGAAAACAAAAGTATCATTTTGATAGTGCTTGTAGTTTCTTTTTTTTTATGCAGTTTCACCATATAAATTACGCATTGTATTTTATGAATTAATACATTTAGCCGTTCCTTAAGTGCTGTGCAAGGAAAAGCTCCGCCATAGAAATGTCAATTACGCCAGATGTGACCCGAAAACTACATGCTTCCAAAGCATGGCTTGTTAACGCGCAGGGTGATTCATTTGATGTCTCTGAATTTGCTCGGAAAAGTGGAGACGTCCAACAAAATATTTTTTGTCGTTTTCTGGTTGATACACGGGATTGTTCTGATCTGTAAGTCTTGGATTCTGATAAAAATTTAAAGACGATTTGAAACGTCATTGCATGTCGCAGAATCAACGATGAAAGGGAAACATCCCATTGGTTCATTTTGTCGATTTCGGAAATTTCAACATTCGTAATGGACCTTTGAAGTACCGCCGTGCGATGATTCATCGGATCTATGACCTGAAAATATAGCACTTGTCAAGACTATGAACACTAGTAGTGACCTTAGATAACACTGAAGAAGTATTTAATATTTTTATTTTTACAAAATCAGGTTTTAACTACCACCATGAGAAATTAGATACAGGCAAGCAGTCGCCTGTACCTAATTTAGGCGCCATTACTTCCAGGAAGGTACACAGTTAGCTAGTTCCATCAGACAAGCACACCCCCTGCCGCACTTTCTACTCGAACCAGGGCCTATCTCGGCATACTGGATAGAAATCAACGCCACAGACCATTAGGCCACGGGGTCGCTTAGAAGTATGACGCAGCCTTTTTAAACAGTCGCAACGATGATGACAGTGGTTAACTTCCACTGATCCCACAGTAACTGCTGAGGTGTAGAAGTAGGAAATATTACCTGCTGAAGAAAAGCGATTCGGGAGCGCCTGGCTATCTGCAAGACTTACTTCAGATGTCTCCGGTTTAACGATCGTGGTGGGTAAAGAAAGAGAACTGTGCATGGATTTCATCATGAAAATTAGTTTAGAGCCTTGTAAGAGAAATTGAATGAATCTCAAGATTAATCTTACCCTTCTGTGGCTTAAGAAAGGAATATTTTGATATATGCCTTCCCATGTCTCCTTTGCGTCAGTTAAGCCGTGCAGCATAATGACAGGAGGTCCATCTTCAGGTAGAGAGTTCAAGTTCGCACAATGATGTGCCAAGCGGCTGCCTTGTATCCTGAAATGAATAAAAATTTTCATTCGGCCTTTTCCTCTTTATATTACATGTCGCGAAAACATTTTAGTATAAAATAAGTTTTCCGAAATATTCTGTAAAGAAGCTGTAGTTAGAACAAATCTATCTGAATATTACTCGTATTTAGTTTTCAGATTACATGAGCTTGGAACCTTAAAATTTATATCTAGTTTTTCAGAAGATCTTAAAATATTCTGAATTTTGTTGTAACTCAGGTTTTTTGTAATACTTTCAATTTCAAAGTTTAATGAATTCATTAAGATACTGCTTTTCTGTACGTAGTTTTAGTCACATTGAAATTTCTTCTTTATTTCTGTTACTTTTAATGTTACGGATGTATTTCACACAAAATCCATCACATTTATTCATCATATGCGAATGCATTCATTTACATATTTTATGAATTTTCGAAAAGAACTGCTAAGATACTCTGATACTGTGAATAAATCGCTGGTCTGAAATCTACTTGGACTGAGTTTTGTTGGATACAATTTTTCAAAGTAGATTTTTAATTTAAAAAAATACGCCAAAGTGAAAGTAACAGTTCATAAAATCTATCGGCATTAATATTTTTTGTTCTCAGATGTTTCCATCTGAATAAATAATAATCAACCAATGGTTTTCTGCCGTTTTACGAATGCATTTTTGTGTACATCTTCCGAAACTTGGTGGCATTCAGTTACATTAACACTGTTCTTACATGGATTACCTACCCCATGCGATGCTTTCCTTGCCAAAAAGCTGTGTTTCCGACAACTAACATAACCCTGGATATCAAAGAAGATTTATTGTCACTGAGCTTTTGAAAAATTTTATTATAAGCTGTCCTCACACTTTTTACGATAAAAATCACTAATATTTCCTACAAAATCTCAGATGCTTTAAAATATTTCGGACGGAAAATATTTCAATATTTCTAAGCCCTGATGCTTTAAAATATTTCAGACGGAAATGCATATTTTACAAGTATGTTATTGATAAGAAAATTGGGTCTAAATTAATTACTATTGAAATGGAGGACGGACTTCATAGGCGTGGTTATATTATGTTGATGATTAAATTAAATGTTTGGCCTAATGCAAATTAATTGGAAAATTAACTCATTTTAATTGGGGAAGTATTGTAATTATCTTTGTCTGGGTCGAAACAAAGGAATTGGGATATCACCTTTGGAGGCCTAGTCAATAAAGGAACCACCCAGTCGGCAAACTGAGAGTCATACATACTCTCATAAATACGACTTCAAGTGAGCCATTAGTGACAAAAATCTGTAGGGAACGCTGAAAATTACGATTATGAGGGGTGAGAGTCAGAAACGGAACTATACTTGCAGAAGCGACGGCGCTCCGTACGAAAGACAAGAGAGAAATCTCAAGTGTCGACAGAAAAGAAGCAGATGAAGCTACGTGACCGAGGATAGCCAAAAAAGAGGCAGAAGAGGAGAGAAAATTAGTTATCTCGGTACGCTGCTGTAAGACGCACTGAGAAATTGCTACGAAGAGAATACGCTATACTGCTCTACGGAGTGGTCAGTCGTAGGAGGACCGTGATGTGCGAAGACGACGTCCGGCCACGGTACTTCGAGCGCAGCGGTAAGCCGCCGGAGTACGAGGAAAGAATAGAGCTTAACAATAATTAGGCGGCCAGGTAAGACCACCAAATATGTCAAATTGAGAATGTCTACTAAAAAGCGTTAGTGAAACACGACTAGCAAACCAGCCTTCCGAAAACGCCGTTTCCGTTCAGAGAGTGGATGTCGTTGACCTGTCCGAAGCAATACGTAAGCGTTTCTCCCTTGCTGCCGACGAAGTTTCTTGACGGGGTAAAAGAGAGCTACCCCTGTCCATTCTACATCCCCCGTCTGCTGGGCGAAGAGGAGTCAGCTCTGGGTGCTACTTTTCCCCCATTACGAGCGGTCGGGGAAGAGCGGAGAAATTCTCTCTCGGCGTCGTCGAGAGAAAGAGTGAGCCAGCAAATTAGTGAAGACACTCTCTTACGCACAGGTGAAATCCCCCCCCCCACGTTTTCGGCACTCATCGAAGGAAGTAAAAATCCTCCGGCGCTTAAAACACACAGGTGAAAGAAGAACTGCATCGAGCAAAAAAATAAAGCGCAACAGTGTGTGGTATTGGTCGACAGAGCCTCATAATAATTTGGATAGTGCTTCGTATAGCCCGGATTATCAAACAAACAGTCAGCAATAAGTGAGTACTTTTTTTCTGTTTATTGTTATCCTGTCACTGAATGGAAGAACTGAGAACATTAACTGAACCCAGACTCTAGTTTGAAACTTTGATACGCCCTTTTTGAGGTGGAAGTCTGATTCCTGAATCCAGAGGTAGATGATATTAGCTCCGAATAGGGAGCGTAACATGTGTTTGTATCACCGTGGGCAATGCCCTGGGATACAAATAAAGATGTTTAAGTGTTAATCTTACTCTAGTCATTCTAAAAGCTCTGGTGTTGTACATAATTCCTTGTATTAAATTACTGGGTTTCAGCAAGCCACTAACGTTCTTGCTAAAATATGAAAGCTCCCGAATTACAAGAACCCAAGAGTCTCGTATCCAAATAGCGGATAAATTGCTGACTGCGGCGGGATCGAGACCACAAATGTATCATTTGTTGACGAGTGTTAATAAATTATATCGCTCGGCACGTTCGTATCAATTGGTGGTCAACGGTGGGATAATGACCCATGAGACCGCAACAATTGGTAGAGCGGCCAAGTTTGTATCTATTGGTGGCGAGCGGTGAATACATAACCCAGTTCGGCCCGGTACCGTATCAATTGGTGCCAGCGGCCGGATCATTATTATTTTTGTTCAGTGAAATAAGCGTGCATTTCATTTGGTTGAACTTCCGAAATTGGTAAGTAAACCAATCAGTTTCATTTGTGCTCGACATGTTCTGTAATTATACGGATGCGTGTCCATTTCTTAACCATTTCGTTTCATATTCCTTTTAGTCGACTTACTGTTTACTTGACTATATCATCAGCATCATCGTCGACAGCACCAAATGACACCATTATATATCCATTGCTTAATGAAGGGCTTCCCAAGTTTCTTCCATAATTCTATGTCCTGAACCATTCTCTTACATATAAATACTCGTTTATGTTTTCTTATTTCATCCGTCCATCAGCCATGAGATGGTTTGGGTCATTTTCTGTCCCTTCTTATCCAATCCAATATTTCATTGTCTAATGGTGTTCAATTCTCCTACCAACGATGTCCAGACCATTGCCACTTCAGGGTTTTTACCTTGATCATAATGTAATCAGCTCATGTCATTTTCCTGGTCCATTGGTTTTCCTTTCTATCTTTCCTGGCTATGCCAAGCATGAATCTCTCTATGCACCTTTCAGTTGTCTGTAGCCTCAGGATGTCGTCCTTAGTTAAGGCCCATGTCTCTGTTCCTTAAATAAGAACTGGAAGGATGCACTGATCGCATACTTTTCTTTTTGGTCATAATGGTAAATTGCTCCTAAAATTGTACTGTTTTTGTTTCTAAATAATTCCAGCCAAGTTTCTTGCGCATATTTATTGCTTCTTCGATGTGGCTATAGCTTGATATCCGCTGTACAAGTTAAACGTAAGCATCGGTTACATCTATATATTTCTCCAGTAATTTCTAGGTCTGTAAAAATATATATTTTACAAGAACTAGGTCTGCAGTTCTTTTAAAATATATATATTTTTACAGTTCTTATTAGTACACATGAATGTAGATTCAACAATTTCAGAGACGATAAAGAGCTCCAAGATGGCATAAGATTGTGAAGAATTTCATGGGCTCTAACTATGAGTTATATAATACTGGCTGGAACAATTTCATCTGTTTCTGAAATTAAATCTCTTCCGGCTTCTGCACACTTTAGAAATAAAGATACAAGTGAAAACCAAAAACTAGTATCGAGTGACAGTCTTGCCGTTTTAACACTGCCAAGTGATTATAATATACACTGCTGGACAATTGCTAAGGACGGATCATAAACGGCTATATAGGGCATAAAAAAGTAAGTGTGGTTGGATGCCAAGTGAAATAAAATAATGTCAGAATGCCAGGACATTACAAGAAAGACAATTTATTGTGCTCTGAAATCAAGAAGGCTTTGAAACGTGTTCAAGGGACAAACAGGCCATTTTGTGCAGAATACGTAAACGTGAAAAAATGCAATTACCATCCGCAGGCGTTCCGGCGTAAGATGTCAATACGGGATATGGCCACCATGGAGGGCGATGCAAGATTCCACACGTCGTGTCATGCTTTGCACAACATTATCAAGCAGCTGTTGGGATAATTTATCCCATTCCTCTGTCAGTGCACGGATGAGGGTGTCCTTGTTTATTGGAGAGCATTGGCGACCAGCAAGACTCCTCCTTAAAGCATCCCACACATTTTCAATGAGATTCAGATCTGGAGAACGTGCTGGCCATACGAGGCGTTGAATATCCTCGCTCTCAAGACACTCCTGGACAGCGACTGTTCGATGACATGTTGCGTTGTCGTCCATGAAAATGAATCTATCACCGACAGCACCACGGAACATGCGAACATGAGGTAGCAGATCACCATTAATGTATCGTTGGCCAGTCATAGTCCCAGTTGGAAGCACATAGAGGACGTACGGCCATTGATCATGATGCCAGCCCATACCATGGCACTACATGTCGGATATCTGTCCCTTTCCTGTATGTTTGCTGGACAATATGCAGTACCACTATCACGCCAGATCGGTTGTCGTCGACAATCAGACGATAGACTGTATCTACTCTCATCTGAGAAGATGACAGCAGACCAGTCGTTATCAGTCCAATTGCGATGTTGATGGCACCATTGCAAACTGGCGGTACGGTGACGTCTGGACAATGGGATGCACACAACAGGACGGCGGGCGTATAGTCCTTCTTCATGCAAACGTCTGGCGATAGTTTTTCGGGAGATCCGCTTGCCAGTAGCAGCCATAAACTGATTTGCTACCTCACTAGCTGTGCTGCGCCGGTGTCTTTTTGTTGATAGCACTATGTACCGATCTTCTGCAGGTGTCGTACTGCGAACACGACCTCCCCCGTGACGTTTGCTACACTCTCCATTTGTTTGAAATGATTTCCAAAGCCTTGAAACAACACTGTGGCTGACGTCGAACTCCTCGCAACATCTGTTATTTTTCGCCCTTCTTAAATCTTGCCAATAATACGGCCACGCGTAAAATCATCTAGGTGATGTCGGGAAGACAAACTGAAAGTTACAAGTTCGTCAATTGATTCTTTCCCTTTCAACTTTGCGTTTGAACAACAACGTTCAATATGCGTCAAATCCTTTATATCTCTTATCAGCGCTATGACGTCACGAACAAGTTCGGCAATCCAAAATTTGCATACGCACAACACGTCTTACTGTATCCCGCACTTATGCTAATTTCCACATTTTCCTGCCTTCCATTTTATGGTTGCTATCGTTGCTATTGTCATCCGTCCTTAGCAATTATCCGGCAGTGTAATAACAAGCACAGCCATGTGTTATTAGTGCATCATTGTCGCGCATAGAACTTCTGTAGGTAGACCAGCTGTTTCATATTAGAAGGCTCTATGAAAGTAGTTGCAGCGTTACCTATTATCGGTTGCTTACTTTCCGGAAGACGACAAAAAAGCAGATACAAGAACTGCATGAAATTCAAAATAAAAGTTAAGTTTTGTTTTCACAAAACGGGTAATAATTTCAGCTTAATCCAAACTAGTGCATTTAATTCTGGTTTCGTATTTAGTCAAATAAAACCTGAACAAAAATTTAGAAAAACAGAACAATCTGCTGGTTTGCCTTAACGTTTGTTACAAAGCATGAATGAATATACGTTACCCTGGGCATGGAATTTCACAAGTAGCCTTCAGAGTCAGCCAGGAGATCAAGAGAAGCACTAGACTGAACGTTACATCACGTTGGAACCTGTAAGAGCAGAAAGAAAAAGATAAAAAAAAGCACAGTCAAAACTGAATCAAAATTATACTGTTGAAATCTTCTGAAAGTTCAAATAAATAAAAGGAAAAACATCGTCAACTAGAGTTTAGTTTACTCTAAAGTTTCTTTGAAACTTTGGAGTAACGAAAGCATAGGAGGCAGATTTTTCATCATTTCCCACTTCAGTTTGCTCATTATGTGTAAAATGAAGTCACATGAAAGAAAATGAATGGATAGGTTTCGCCAAATATTTATGATCACCTATGTATGTTATAAGATAGTGATAAAGTTTAGAACGTTCATTGTGAAATATTTA
The DNA here is from genome assembly GCA_039090855.1 of Macrothele yani. Classification (NCBI taxonomy): domain Eukaryota; kingdom Metazoa; phylum Arthropoda; class Arachnida; order Araneae; family Macrothelidae; genus Macrothele; species Macrothele yani. Next base: position 63,491,488 of record CM077008.1, on the reverse strand, counting down.
TATGATTTTGTAACCTTGAAAGACATCCATAAATGTTTTTTCCATGTGTGTTCCGAAGTATGGTGAAACCAGTTTGTTTTAAGTTTAAAATGTTATATGAAGAAAACAGATAGAAATGTTGGAGAATAAGATGGGATGTTTTGAGGGAATGAAAGTTTTTAAGAAATCATTTAACAACTCAAAATTTAATTGATAGAATCGTTTCTTTAGCTGCAATAAAAATTTTCCATAACAAAAACAATGAGAGAAAGAAATTTCACTGAAAAAACGGACAATTTTCTATAAATGTCTGCAATAACAACCGCAAGTGATAAAAATTAAATCTTAGCTGAAGGGGAACAAATTAAGTCGTTGTCATAAAATTTGGCAGAGAGTTTCCTTGTTATTATATTTTTAGTGTATCCAAAACAGAGTTCACAGAGACAGTCCGATCGCTCCGCTAGGAAAATGAGCAATTCCAGATTTTCCGCCCTTTTTTTCAGTGATCAGGCTTACTTTAGGCCTTTAGCTGTTTTGAAAAGGTATCTGCTTCTTATGGAAAATGCCTATTTTTTCTCTTTTCCAAACGTTCATTTTGGATCTGACTCAGACCGAGAAGGGGTCAGAAAGGGAAGGAAGATTTATTTAATTTTTTCTGAACTTAACCACGACCGCGTCAATGTCGGCATATTGATTCTTACTGAAGCTCATATGCCAACCTCAGGAAACTTAAAAATTATATCGCCAGTATATCCCGATTACATCCGAGCATGTTGCCCCACCCAGGGCAACGATGCTCCAAGCAACAGACGTTAATCAGGTGTAGCTTAGGAATCCGAACATCGTCCCTGATGTGCGCTGGTCGACGCAAGCTCTGCTTCATTGTAGCGTCGACGAATATTTTCCTTCCATGATACAACAGTAGCAAGTTCGAACGTAAATCGCCAGATACGGGTTCGGTTCTCATTCCAGGATGACGTAAAAGATGGTTAAATGGTAAATAGTAACGTGTATGGCATCTAAATGCCGACAATGAAATGTATGCTGTGAAGAGCTTGAAGAGAATACTAAGACCAGCGCGTCTTTATGCAAATCAAAGCAACTGCAGGTTTGTTTTTTTGATTGAAGGTTTAACGACCACCGTGTGCAACGCAGTGGTCCATAAGCAGTCACGCGTCCCTAATTTAGGGCCACTGGTTCCAGAAATGAGAGAGCCAGTGCCGTAAGACAAACACAACATCCATACCTCACCGAGATTCGAACCCGGACCCATCTCGGATAAATGATTAGAAGCCATTGCTTATACCAGTGCGCCACTGGGGCGGCATCCAACTGCAGGTAAGCGACGGCGTGTGGGAAGGTCAACACATGATACAAATAACACCTGATACTGAGCTCTGTTAACCAGTGTTATTCTTGTTCTTCAGATGGGAAAGGCAGCGCACTTAAGAGAGTTTGACGAAGGCCGAATTGTAATGATCTGACGACTGTGTCAGAGCACTTCCGAGACGGAAAGGGTTGTGGGGTGCTCACGGTCAGCCGTGGTTAGTACCTTCAAGTGGTCTGTGGAGGGAAAATCACGTACCGCTGGCAAGGTGGGGGCGACCGTGGCTCATCGATGCTAGAATTGAGCGAAGACTATCCCGTACGGTACGAGCTAACAGTGGGGATATTGTGATGAAAACCGCAGGTAATTTTGATGCTGGTGACAGGAATAAGTTGTCACAACCAAGAAGACAGCCATCTCTGCTGAAAATGGAATTGCGTAGCCGCAGGATGCACGAGTGTCTATGCTAACCTTGGTTCACAGTCGAAAGCACCTGTAGAGTGGGCACGCGACCTACAAAACATGACCAGGAATGATTGGAAGACGGTCGTCCGGTCAGATGAATCTTGTTTTCTGTTGCAGCGTGTGCTGCTTATCTGAAAGAAGGTGTTAGCACTAGGATACACCGCAGGACGAAAACCTGCCAGCGGAGGAAGTGTAATTGTTTAGGTTATGTTCTTCTGAGAAACTCTGCGTTCAGTTATTCGTGTGCAGGAAACGAGGACGTATACCATCTGATTGAATATCATTGCAGACCAAGTGCATCCTTTCATGCCAACAGTATTCTACTCTAGTAACGCCTTCTTTCAGAAAGATAATGCATCATGACGTTCTTTCCGGATTGTTCGAGAATGGTTCGTAGAGCACGAGGAAAAATTCCAAGTATTTCCCTGGTCTCTAAATTCCCCAGTCATCAATCCAATCAAGCATGTGTGGTTTTGTGTTGGAACAGCAAATCCTATCGACGGCGGTTGAACCACGTAACTTACAAAGTTAAAGGATCTGCTGGTAACATCTTGCTACAAGATACCACAAACACCTTTAGAAATCTTGTAAAGCCCATTCCCCGCCAAGTAAGAACTGTTTTGTCGAAACGTGGAGTACCGTCATCATATTACGCAAATGTTCATAAAGTTTTGGCTTTTCAGTACATAACTTTCATGTATTTGTGCAGAATTAGCTTTTCCTGGTATTCGCTCTCCATTGGTTTCTATTAACCACGGCCATGAGCTGCTTCACCTAGAAGGAGGATTCGCTCGATTCAAATTCAAGACTATTCTCTTTAGGGAAATGACAGGTTCATTCCCATATTAACGAGTCCAACAGTGCGAGTAGTTTTAAGCCTTATCCCTGGACAAATCTACAACCCAACCAAAGGCAGAAATCCCTGGACAAATACACAACCCGACCAAAGGCAGAAATCCCTGGACAAATCTACAACCCGACCAAAGGCAGAAATCGAGAGCAATCGCAATGACCGGTAAACAACAGAGTGCTTTTCACTGGTGCCCACTTTTTATCACGAGTTCATAGAGAAAAAAACTTCCGTACTCATAGCATCAACAGTTCTCCGTCCGTCTGTAGGATTGACATCTCTGTAAACAGGATTTTTTTTTAGCATCAGATAGCGCTAATCATAAGGATAGCGATTTCGCGCATCTCAAATTCCTGTGACATAGGTAGCGTAAACATTATTGTAGTCCTTCTAAAAGTCATTCTGGAAAATGAGTTTTGCATAAATAACTGATTATATTCTTAAGAAGAAAATTATTTATTAGTGATATTTTCAATCGTTTCTGGGTAATGTTATATTATTATTTACGGTGGAATACCCTGATTACAGCATGTGACTGGGTGAAGAAATTAAGCAGGGAACTGAACAGTAGGCTGGGGAAACATCGATTCAAGAAGAGCAGAACAGAAAATCGCAAGATATGCTTCAATTATGAGGAAGAACAACTGGAAATGAGGGAAAGTGTTTGGAAATGATTCCATCTTTCACCTTGTTATTTACTACAGTAGAAGGAATGAATATTGAATTTTAAGACAGCACTATTGAACACAAATTAATTTTTACAGGTCTATTATCAAACTTTTGCAAGAGAAATAGGCAATTTTTATGAACAATCATTACTTACTTTTCAGTGTTTACTTGGAACTTTTCGTTAGCAAAATATATTTCACTCATAAAAGCAACATCTGCAATTTGCACTTTTCAACTTCTGATTATAAAATAATAATTTTTCATGTAGTGGCGAGACTGCTGTAATTAATACATGTTGAAAGGAAACATAACAATGGCAATCCAGTCTCTGTACATATTCTCCTAAGCAGATGACCCGTTGCCAAAGGTTTAGAAGGCATCGATCACTGTCGGCAGCATCATTTTAGACCAATGTCCGCAGCATCATTTTAGACCAAAGTCCGCAGCATCATTTTAGACCAATGTCCGCAGCGTGCGCTTTAACACAGAAACAATGCTGTCGATAATCTGGAAGCACTTGATTCTGAGGAGTTCTCTCGTTTTCCGGACCAAGCTAGAATCGCAAGAACTCGTGACTGCTAAATAATTCCTAAATTTCCCACAGGCATTTTCCCTGCAATGACTTAACTGTTGATTCGTCTTCAAAATGCTGTCTCAGTTTTTTGTCCAAATATAATACTCAGTCGACGGTGCAGTGTCGAATTTGGCATTCAATTCTTAGCACGTCCATCGACGATCATACTCCCGTATACCCTTCCCGACTTTATTGTTTTTCACCTGTCCCGTTCACAGCATATCTACCACTTTGCTTCAGGCCAATGTTTTGTCTTCCACATTGAAACTCATCGTTCACATCATCACCCATCTAGTGACCGACCATATGGCCACATACTTCCCGTAGGCCGTGTTATGACGAGCACTTCGTCCTACCTGAATTTTAGTGCAACTGATTTGCTCTTGTTGAGTGAACATCACTTTGGGCGGTTACACAAATTTTGGCACCTTTTAACCTTCGCCACTGTTGAATCAATAACGTCAATAGCATACAATCACACAACTAACTACGCGTAGCATACATACACACCGGTACAGGTTTGGACAATATCGTCCTAATCAGGAATTTGCAGCGGTATTGCCACTGCAAGAAAAATTATTACAGTAAGTGATAAACACCATTAACTCCAACAACGATTATTTCTAATGGGAATATGGATAGCCTACCCGTAGATTAGTGTGTAACGTATACTCTCGATTCACTTTCCTTTTGATTTTACTATCTCTGGTTATTTTATTTCTCTATGTAAATTATCTTCTTACTGAACAAGATGTTATTTCTCCCGCTGAATAGGATCTGGCAATGAGTGTAAGTCATGGCGTGGTGGTAGCCAGTATAAATAGGCGCGTTCAACGATGCAAAAGGAGAGCGTTTGTTGTTGTAGAGGAGAGCGTTTGTTGTTGTAGAGGAGAGCGTTTGTTGTTGTAAAGGAGAGCGTTTGTTGTTGTTGTAAAGGAGAGCGTTTGTTGTTGTAGAGGAGAGCGTTTGTTGTTGTAAAGGAGAGCCTTTGTTGTTGTAGAGGAGAGCTGTTGTTTATGAGTATAGAGCTTTGTTCATGTGCAAGGAGCTATGTTATTTGAGTAGCTGTGTGTGAAGATACCAGTAGAAGTTCATAATAAAAGGTTTTACGTAAGTACGTCTTTCTTAGTTCATAGTACTGTCAGACCTCTGTCTGGCTGTTAGGTTTATTTCATTTAGTGTTATTAGTAACAACCAGCATAAGACTTTATTCATCTTAATTACTACTACAGCATTACTACCAGTTATAAGCTTGTTCATTATTATTACTACACTACTAGCAGGAGGCTTTATTCATGATCTTAATTAACTAGTAACAACAACCATTTGAATTCACTATTAGAAGCTTAGTACAAGCATTGAATTCATTATAATATTAGTGAAAGCTATATTCACTACAATTAGCTTGGTAGCAAAAGCGTTATTCATTATAAGTGTTACATCCTTATCACTAAATTTAATTTTAGGTAATTACATTATCGAAAGCATTTTAATAAATTTGGAGAAATCACATAAAGTACTAAAATTGGCACTAAGAGTGTAGTTTTTCATATCTCGAGCATCAATGACCAAATTTTGTTAATCTATTATGCCTGTGTGGCCCTTGAAAGGAATCAATTTACGAAATGGAGAGTTGTTTTCAGGTAAGATTCTTAGCCAGAAAATTACGGCGTTTGTTAATGGTCAACAAGTTGTTTTTTTATGTCAGGCAGTAACGAACGAGAAGAACGTGAGTATGAAACAGCGAGAAATGATTCAGTTCTTAATAAAACATGAATTTCCGCAAGAAATACTGGCGCACTGACGATTGGAGACACTGGAGATCTCCCCCTTATTACTAACGAACACTTAAGTGGCTACCGTCATTATTTAAAAGAGGGAGAGTGAACGGAAGATGTTCATAATTGTTATACGTAGCCTTTCAGTCCAGGAAGTTTTGTACAAAATTTCTGGGATGGTTGTTCTTAAATCTATGGTGGTGAAGTTAAGCATTGGGAACATACATACCCTGGTGTTCTTTTTTTTTTTTTTTTTTTTTTTTATTTTTATTGCTGAGGTTTAACGACCACCGTGAGCAACTCAATGGGCTATAAGCAGTCGTCCGTCCCTAATTTAGGGTCACTGGTTCCAGGGAAGGGAGAGAGCCAGTGCCGTAAGACAAACACAACATCCATGCCTGACCGGGATTCGAACCCGGACCCCTTACGGACGAATGATCAGAGGCCAGCGCCTTAGACCACTGCGCCACCGGGGCGGCCCCCTGGTGTTCAAAACCTAAGGACGGACTACTTTTTAGCTGTATAGAAAAACAATACATGACCGCAGCCAAATGAGGAAATAATTACATTGCCAGTATACGAGCACATGAGAAAACACAAAAAGTTGTTTATAAATGATGCAATATTACATTGTAATCAGTGTTTATGCAAAAGTTAAAAATTTCCGAAGGACATAGTTGGACAATGAATGCACAGTGCTTACCGATAACCAGGCGAAGACATTTCAGTATTGAATATGTTCACTCCGAATTGCGATGCAGCTTTCACAACGTCGTGGCATGCTGAGCACCAAGTGATTCAAGAGCTCCTGAAGCAAATTGGCCCATTCCTCCCTTAGAGCACGGATGAGGCCCAGATCGTTTTCTGGAGGGGAGTTTCGAGCACCAGCGCGTCTCTCAATTGCTTCCTAGACGTGTTAGATCAGGTTTAGGTTTGGGGAGTGGGGCGTGCTGACCGGTTGTTCCGTTGAATGTGCTCGATCGCCAGAAGTGTCAGCACTGCTCTTACACTGAGAAATACAAAACATAAACAGAAACTCTTCGCCTACAGCACCGTGGAATAATAAAACATGATGTAGAAGAACTTCGTTGCAATATCATTCGTCCGCCATAGTCACATTTTCCAGCGCCTGTAGCTCGGTGAGTCCATTTATCATGATGCCGTCCCCAAATCATGACCCCGGCACCGCCATATCTGCCCTTTCTTTGCACATTCTTGCGCTGGTACGCAGTGCCACTTTCACGCTAGATCAACTGAAGTCCAGAATCCAAGGACAGACTGAAACGACTCTTACCTGTGAAGAGTACATTGGTCCATTGATAACATGTCCAATTTCTGTGGATACGGCACCATTGAAAATTTGTGCTACGTTAAACTCTGGATAGAGGGACGCAGGATACAGGCCTTCAGGCATATATATGTCACAGACGTCTTGCCACAGTTTGTTGGGATATTTGCGTTCCTGCGCTGGAATGGAGGCGACTCGCAAAATGACCGGCCGTGGTGGTGCAGTTACGTTTTGCTGTTACAACAAAAAATCTATCTCCGTGCGTCGTAGTAGAGCGAAGGCGACCTCCTGGCATGCGTAGGGAACACATTCCATTGGTTTGCTCAGAGCTTGGATGCCACACTACGCGCAATTCCAAACTCCCTGGCCACAATACTCTCTCGGTGGCCTTTCTTCTAACTTTCCTATAATACTTCCCCACATGAAATCATCTAAATAGATCAGGGTTTCTCAAACTACGGTACACGTATCTTTGGATACTGGTACGCGAGCTTGGCAGGAAATACAAAATGTTATTGTAAAATCTCCTGTATTTACGAAAAATAATTTATTTAAATTTATGCATTTATTTATGTAATCGAAAGAAAAAAGGTCGTTATTTTTATTATTACTGAATATTCAATAATAAAGTAACAATTCTTATATCTATTATTTCTCCTCTGCCTGACGTGAGACAACTGACGAAAATATAAATGCGTAACAAACGGAATTTTTTTTGACATTTTCTGTAGCTGGCGGCAGCGCAGCTACGGTCTCTAATTGTATGCTCTTGTTTGAACATATACCTTTTGTCCCTACTGTTAAAAATCGACCTGCACATGTGCATGCGCAGTTTTGGTTATTTGCTAGTTTATGTTTGAGCCTTCAGTTTGGTTATTTGCTAGTTATGTTTGAGCCTTCAGACTTGCTTCCTCCTTGCAAGACTGCCAACTTTTTACCCGACGTTTCAGTCACGGTTTCGTAAAGTTTTGTCATACGATCTAAGAAGCGGATTCCTGTTCTCAGTTGTAGGCGAACTTTCTAATACGTAGGTAGGTACTTTTATTTATTTAAAAAAATATTTATTTGCAAATCTAGTGTATAAAGATGAAAGTTTGTTTGTTTGTTTGTACGCTATTCAAATCTACAATTTTTCAATTTTTTACGTTTTTGATTTGCAATTTTTTTGACAACTACATGTCGCTTGCTCAAGGGTTATATATTTTTAAAATTTATGGAAATGGTCGGGGACAAGGATCAGTGCGCTCCCGTACATATTTTTTTTATTTTAGAAAAGTCACATTTTTCCCTTTAATCCTAAAAAATCTCAACATTTTCACACCCAATGGGAAAACAAAAAAAATGTTGTTTACCAAAAAGCACTAACCTAAGTTCCTAAGTGAATGACAAAAAATTTACTGGAAAATTACAGGGATATATTATCATTCCTAAACTATCACCCGCTGAAGTTGGTGATTCCATAAATAGTAAAGTTAACCCGGAAAATACCAGTACCCCTGTTAGTGTATTATGAATATACTGTATTATAAATTATTATATTTTTTATTTATTTAATAAATAATTAAATAATAAATAATTAAAAATAAATTAAAAATTTATGTAATAAACAATTAAATTTATTTAATAAAATAATAAAATAAAATAATCTATTCATACCAGGTACTTTAAAACGGATCTTTAAAACGACACCATATGACGGCGATTACGACTCTTCTTTTCCGATCCAAGATCATCGGTTACAGTACTTCGACGCCAGGTGGAAGGGCTTTAATGTCGGGTTCTTGCATCACCACGCTGGAGGACAGCAGGACACCAAAAGGTCAAAAAACATACGCACGAAAATACAATCCGTCTTATTTAAGATATGGCTTCACATATGCTGGGAGAAGAAAGTGCACCTACTCCCCAGTGTGACATTTGTAATGAGACTCTCTCCAATCATGCCATGAAACCATCCCTCATTATGAGACATTTTGAAAAAAACCATGGAGATTTAAAGAATAAGCCTATGGAGATTTTTCAAACAAAATTGCTAGAGTTGTCTGCAAGCAAGGGAATAATATATAGTGTGGAAGAAATATTCTTCTGATAATACCGTATTTACTCGAATTTAACGCGTCTCCGAATGTAACGCGCAACCCCAACTCCAGGCTGCGTTTTTAAGAATCAGAAAAAATATACACACATACTCAAGTAAAAAAGAAAATCTGCCAAAATATCTAACAAATAGGTATATTTACCTTATTTCCGGTACACACTAGATCCAATACACATGACTGAAAAAAAAATCAGTCACTGTCACTAACAGGGCTTTCTACTTCCGATTGTTTATTGTCTGAGCTAACTTCAAACAATGCGTCATCTTCTGTTCCGTCCGAAGAACAGAAGATGATGCCTTTGAAATGGATTCCCAAGCAGCAATGATCCATTCGCACACAGTCGATAGGTGTGCTGTTTTAACGCCGCCAGTCTTTGTTAATTCCGTTTCTCCCGATGAAAGCCAGGCATTATAAAAGTCGACGAACGGCAGCCTTAAATGGGCGATTGATGCAAACATCAAGAGGCTGAATTTGTAAGGTCATTCCTCAAGGGATAATGACGAGATCGCTCCGATTTTCTTTCATTTTTTTCTTTACTGCATCTGCTACATGTCCTTTAAATGCGTCTAGCACTAGCGGGGATCGCAACTAGTAGACCGCGAGGTCATCGCAACCAAACTTTACTTATCCAGTCTAAAACCAAATTTGCAGACATCCAGCCATTTTCCTGCACTGCAACATAGATTCCTCTTCGAAAAGTAGCTTTTTGGGGAAAAGTTTTCCTCTTGAAAACGACATAGGGGAGAAGTTTATTTCCATCTGCAGTAACACAGAGCATTACTGTCATTCTGATTTTATCGTCACTCGTTGTCAGTAATTTCACTAGTTTTGCTCCAACATTGTCCACTGTGCAGTTTGAAGGCATATCGAAATAGAACAGTGTCTGATCAGCATTGTCGATCTGCCCCAAGTCGTGTTGCCCTTGCTTTCGAATAGTGATCAAATGTTTTTGAAAGCATTCAACTTTTCTTCAAAGTCAAAGCCGGCTGCTTTTGGCAGATGGATGTCAGCCGTCTAAGAAAAAATCCTTTTCACTTCATGAACCGCGTTATCCAACCATGGGATGCTTAAAATTTTCCTTGTAGCTGTAGCTGAAGAAGAATTTCTTTAGCTTTCACTTTAAACACCTGCTCCGACACATTTGCGCTGCATACTTGGAGGAATGAAAAAGCGCGTCAACCTTACGTATTTGCAAATGCTCGTACTCGATTCTAACGCGCACCTAGTTCTTAACGCGCACCTAGGACAAAAAGTGCGCGTTCAATTTCCGCTCCAGAACGATGAAATTTTTAAGTTTTCTGAGTGATTGATATTACGTGAGAACAGTAAAAATACAGTCAATTCAGAGATGTCTGATTGCTGCGTTAATTATCATGAAGGGAATAATACTGTAGCTTCATTCTCAGGTTTTAATATGAAGATGTTAGATGCGTCTTATAAGGTAAGCTTAAGAATAGCTAAAGCAGGCAAACCCCATACAATTGGAGAATCTTTATTGTTGCCAGCAGCTAAAGACATGGTTAATTCTGTTTTTGGAGAAAAAGCAGCTAAACAACTTGACTCAATTCCTTTGTCTAATGACACAGTATCGCGACGGGTTGCAGAAATGGAGTCAGACGTTAAAGAACAGTTAATTGAGAAACTTAGAACCAGTCAATATTACTTCATTCAGTTGGATGAGAGCACTGGTGTTACAAACCTGGATCAGTTTCTCACGTTTGTAAGATATAAAGATGAGTGCTCTGTGAAAAATGAGTTGTTTTGTGAATCGTTAAGTGGCTGAACTACTACTAATGATATTTTTGAAAAGCTGGATCTGTTAATCAGGATGCGTAACATAGACTGAAAAAATTGTATCGGTGTCTGCTCCAATGGTGCACGTGCGATGACGGGTAAACATGGTGGAGTCTTTGCAAAAATGAAAGAAATTCGTGGACCGATACCACTCACATTAATAATTTTTTTTCGGAATTTTTTTCTTCTTAAAATTATGCATGGTTTCTTCGCCAGGGAGCGTAGATGTATAATATATTTTTGTTAATATCTCTGCTTCTAAGAGTCCAAATTGAAAAATTCCTTTCTTGTTGCATATACTGTAGTTTCTGATACGAAATGTTTTTCACATAATTCCAAAATTTTCAAGCAATTCATAAACTTTGCGCTAAGGGGCGTAAAAGTAATTTGCGTTTTCCCACATAACTCTGCTTCTAAAACTCCGATTTGAAAATTTCTTCCTGTATCACATACAGCTACTGATGGGAAATGATTTGCATATAATTTCTTATACCGGAGGTTTTTTTTGGGTAGTGACAACTTTCCTGTAGAATAAAGCGTTTAAGAATAACGGGATGGCGCTTTAAGTCCGAGGCGACAATCAGCAGGCGACAGGCATTCATGAGGAAGTAGCGGGACGGTGGGCACGTGATTTCAGACATGCAGAGATACACCACGGAAGAAAGAGTTTTGTTGGTGAAAAATTTGGTATTAAGCAAAGCCAACTGTGTTGCGAAGCCTCTCCATCGGCTGAAGCTAACCGTTTGGGGTACAATGAGTGCTGATAGCCTCATTGGGCCATTTTTCCTGGAGTCCACAGTTACCGCTGCCGCCTGTTGTGACCTTTTGAAGAATCGTTTTCCCCCGTGTAGTCCGGAAAAACTGGATTCACAACCGCACGTTTCAACCGGACGGAGCACCTCCATACTCCGCAAATGCTGTTCTTGATTTGCTTTACCAGCAGTAACGCTCACGGGTCATCGCCAGACGATTTCCCCAACGTTTTTCAGCCAGTCTCTCTTGGCTTCCGTACAGCTCCGATTTAACGCCGCTCGACTTCTTCTTTTTGGGCTATCTGAAAGATCGAGTGTACCAGGACAACCAGCAATTACTGCCTGACATCCCATGTCCCATCCAACAGGAAATTGCATGGATCCCATCGAACATCTTCCAGTCGGTACTGCAGCACTTCGATGCACGTATTCGCCACGTCGTGACAGCGGATGGTCATCATGTGGAACATGCCATGCATTGATTACCTTTTAACTATTTTTACTCCTGTAAACGTCTTTTTCCTCTTCCAATAAAGTAAGTTAACTTTACTGTCTCTTTCTTTTGGCACTACCAGCGAAACACCCGGTATTTGATAAAGAATAGTTTGGCCACCAGGGGTCGTGAGTGTTTATTTCTGCTTCTGATGTATTTGCATCTAAATCTGAGCGCCTGAAAATTCGATTGAAAAAATTCTTTCGTGGACCCATTTCGCTCTCTTTGGGAAATATTTTCAGAATACTCTCTTACAATAATGCATATTTTTTCCGCCAATGGGCGTAGACGCACAGCCTATTTTTGTCAATAGCTCTACTCCTAAGAGTCAGATTTGAAAAATTCTTTCTTTGTTCGAGAGCATATCCGCTGCGAAATGTTTCTCATGTAATTCCAAACTTTTCTTAACGCAGAAGTCTGCCACGAGAGGGCGTAAGCTCACATTTCCGTTTACAGCAATATCTGAGGGACTAAAACCCCGATTGAGAAACTTCTTTTTTCGGCCAGAAAAAAAATGTGCAAACTCTGTCAGCGTACAAAATGTGCAAACTCTGTGAGCGTATTTTCTTACCAAAATAATGCAATATTTCGCCGCTAGGGGATGCCAATGAGTTTCTTAATATCTCTGCTTTTAAATGTGCGATTTAAGAAATTCGTTCAACATCGGATTCCATTTACCTTGTGGAATACTTCAGGTTAGTATTTGAGCAGTTTTCTTGTTTACAGTTCTGTCGCTAGGTGGTGCTGGTATACTTCTGTTTGCAGCTGTATCTTCGCTTCTAAAAACCCTATTGAGAAATTGTTTTTTTTACTGTATGCCATTCACGACAATAGAGATGTGGAACAGTATCCTTGCACAGATTTCCCGCCAGGTGTTGTAAAGGTCAATGCCTTTTTTCACTGCATCTGTTTGCGGGAGACGTATTTGAAAATTCGAAAAGTTCTTTTTTCTTAGCATAGCTTTTTCCATGAAGAATATTTTAAGCCTACTTTCAACTTTTCTGTTATGCAAAATTCTTGATCTAGAAGGCGTAAAGTTATATCGTGTTTCTTTCTATATTCGTTCTTTTAACTGTTCTATTTAAAAATCTGTTTCTCTATGATATCATTCTGCTATGAGAAACTTTTTGGGCGCTATTTGTTCATTTTTGTGACATACGTTTTAGACGGTGTTAGAAGAAATGTAGCTGTTTCTATTTCTGGATGTTTTATTGATTGTAAAAATCCGGTTGATATTTTCTAACTGGTTGCATTGACTTTGAATAACTTTGAACAATTTAATTCGCGTCAGAAACATTTCGAAAATTGTGCTCATTAGAACGGAAAATTCGGTGTCATCGTTCTTTTTTATTTCAAATATTTGGAAGGCACAAATATAGAAAACGGGGATGTAAAAATTAAATATAACTGAAAATACGTAGAAAACTCTATGCTACTTGTCATTGGTCACGTATTACGAGAACCAGCTAAAAAGTCCACATTCGAGCCGGGCACAGCCACACATGAACACGGAGTCCAAATAATTCAAATTATGGATGGGAATGGTTCGACCTAATAAAATAAATCCGCAAATATGGTTTATGCTCTACTCTGATATACCGAACCGTGAAAAAGTTCTTTGTCACAATGATTAAAGTCGTCAACTCTTTTATATATACCATGGAATATGTAAGGACTGGCGCTGCTGTTAACCTACTGAATGGTTACAGATTAATGTCCATGTGCACCAAAAGACACATGACATGTTTCAAGTCAAGTTTCGCTTAACCAAAATCCACTATTTAAGTGAATTAGGGCATTAGTACATTTTAAATGATGCAGATGCTTGAGCCATGCCCTATTTCAAGAATTTTGTTCCTACCCGTCCGTGGCTTTACGGAATATATAGCACATCAATGTGTTCCCAGTTGAACACATTCAGAAAAGGTTGACAACTCAATCGGAACACATCCAGAAAGTAATCCTGGAAAATGTATTCGCAGTGTGGTACGAGAGTGTTCCATGTTTTTGCCACGAGTTTCCCGAATATGTTATGTAAAAATACTAGTATCTTCTATCATAAAACATTTTATGACGGAAAGAGCTTTGATAACACATGTGGAACAGGTTGATACACATTCGGAGCACTTTGGCAACATATGAGGAACGCAATGTTCACCCAATTTTTGGAAATGGCTTTCGCAAAATGCTACGAAAGTGTGCGATCTATTCCAAATAATTTGTTATTTTTCACCTCAAAACTCACTTTTCTTTCATAGTTATCGTGCTTAACGTACGAATTAATGGGAGCAGATGTCTTGTAATTTAAATTTGCACCACTCGTATATTAATTGCACTTTTCAATCTAAAACAATAAAATTTTCTGAGTTCTGAAGTATGAACTTTTGTCCCATTTTGTCGCCCACAGCGGACTCGTATACCACTTTGCTTTGTTGTTATTGCAAAAAGGACCGATTTCCAATAGCTGCTGGAGTGACGCCATCTCATCTAAATAATTCTGACATGACATCAGAGATGCATTACGTCACACGATCCACTCTTTTGAAACAGGAAAGGAATTTTAGTTCTAATTTGTCGTTTATAAATGACATATAGAATTTTTCATTTAGAATCGCATCGTCTGTCTGTCTGTCTGTTAACTCTTTTTATAGCCACTTCTGGCCATAGGTATCTCTCAATTCTTTATTCGGGAGGGTAATTGTCTAATTTCCCACGTTAACCAGACAGCTTGGAAAATGCATTTTTCTGCTACTGCCAGCATGAGGAGAAACAAAGTGCATCCGGAACCGGCTTGACAGGGAACCACCTACGCCCCAAGCCCAGGAGGCTGTGGAAAATCCCAGAAAAACCGTAGACTAGTTTGCTGGCAGGTCCGAGATTCGAACGCCCGACAAGAATTCTGTCGTATGAAATTTAATTTTTAAGATTTCCCTTGCGAACCCAAAATGCTTATTTTAGATTGTTAGATTATTAGATTGTCAAACGAGTTTCTTTTCCCATTTAATTCTACAAAATTGAGAGTTCCAATAAAGTAGGTAACAGTGTGTTTTTATTATTTCATGCGCATGCTGAATATACATTATTTGGGAACTTTCTTTTTCTCTTTTTTTTAAACTACGAAATTCTCAGAATATTACTAATTTTTTTTCGCAGAGTATAACCAGTTATTATTTTATTTATATTTGAAGAAGGAATGAAAAAGAAAAGAAAAATGCAATTAGATCTGTAATAAACTACACTAAGTAAGTTTAATGCTCCAATCGCTACTGGTTACGTTTATTTTCTTAACCGGTAGTCGAAAACCTATAATGCCGAAGAGGCGATTTGCCTGCAGATCAAAGCTACACACGTAGATTCGGCTCCTGTATTGCAGCGAAAGGCAGTTGCGTTTTGTATATTGCAGACATTTTAAGCAGTATAACTACAATGGAAAATATCAATGAATTGGAACAATAAGCAAATACATGCTGATTACACCATACTTCGAGACGGAATGTATACAAGAGCAAATCTGCCACATAAAAAGAATCAGGCACACGGATTCACTCGCGCAGGAAGCAATTTGCACTATTTTTTTGCATGACCACAGTTTCATAATTTGACGAAGCTGTAAAGATATTTATGTAAGAAATATACAGAAAGCACATTTATACGAAACTTTTGTTTTATGGAACGTACTGTTTATTTCCGTTTTTGAATTAAACAATATACAGGAGTCAACTATGTAACCAATTGAGAAAAATAAATATGTAACTGCAGGAACGATGTCGTAAGTTATGTTATTTTCGTGCAAAATTATTAACTTATAATGTTCATCATTAAAAGTTGCAATTACGTATTGAATTTATTCAATCCCATGGTTTCCGACTCGTATTAATACAGCCTCAGTATCAAATAATGTCACGTAGAGACACTTTTTCCTAATGCTTATAAGTACTGCGAGGTAAACTGTTTTACAGTAAGTAGAGGAAAATATGTTTTTTATGCACTTAATGGATGTATGCTTCAGTTTTCGTTTATATCTCAGCAAGGTTTTATGCTATCACGCTGTAAATTTGGATTTAAAGGTTTACAAATATGTCCCATCCCATGGTCTGTTTATCTGATATGGTCATAATTCATTTTTTTCATGATCATATTTCATAATTTATAATTCCCTTAATATACCAGTTCTGTTCTAGTGTAGCGGCTCATATTATTTTGGCCTCTTTGTGTTTTACTGTTGCAACACAGAATAACTGTATCTGTTCTCGATTAAATGATGCAAATCAAAAACTATTTTCGCAGTTTAACATTAGCAGCATCTTTTTTTCCGTAGCTTACTGTACACGTATTTATTAGTTTGTATGAAATTTGGAATTTAAGGGTTTTATTATGTGTTGAATAGAATGCGTATAAAATAACATACCTTTTATATGAACAAATTCGGAGATACATGGCTAATTAGCGTGTTAATTAGCTTAATTAGCATGTTTCTTCACATCGCATGATAGTTCCCTTCAAATGCTTTCCAACGGTACCTTACTTATTTACATGCGACAAACGGTTCGAAAGTTAAGAAGAGTGCCTCGTTTTTTTTTTTTTTGTTTTTTTTGTTTTTTTTTTTGAGATCTCTACAACCTGAACTGGTGAGTGATATAACTGAACATTGTGAGGGTCTAATAGCAGATTTCAAGGAGTATTTCCCAGGAAATCTAACATTAGAATTTTGGATCAGAAATCTTTCCATTGAAGACACCCTGCCACCATCGCTGACGACAGAGGAAAAAGATAAACTTATTCAGTTATCCTGTGATTGAATTCTTAAGAACATTTTCAAGAGGATGAATTTAACGGTGTTTTAGTTGGCAAGGCGAAAGGAATATCATCTGATTCCTGCGAAAGCTGTAAAATTTCCGCTCGTGTTAAGCACAGCTTATGTGAGAGCGCATTTTCTTCTCTTGTGTACAGTAAAAAACAAATACAAAAATAACCGGACATAAGGAATCTGTGTTTGTTTAAGCAGGTCCACCCTTCACATTAACAATACAAGTTAAGTTAGTGTGTGCATTAAACTCTTGCAATAAAAACATTACCATAATGTTCCTGCAGTGCTTCATCTAAGAAAAATTGCTGACAACAATGTCATAAGTGTTGCAGTTTTTTCCAAAAATAATGGTATTATGTACATTGTACACATTATTTATACATAATCATAATGTTACTTCTTATTTGAATGCCAATGAAAGAAGATAATCTAAGTACCGTTTTTAGTAATACAATCATGCAATTTTAAATGTTAGCATTGAAAACCCCTTAATATTACCTGGTGGTATGGCGAAAGTATAAATTTCAGTTTAGTGGTATGCAGTCTAAAAGTTCGAGAACCCCTGATCTAGATGATGTCTTTGAGACATAACGCAATTTACCACATTCGTACCTGTATGCTTTCACGTCCAGATTTTCCTTCAGATACATGTCGCCTACCGTACCCTTTCCTTTTTATCCATTTAAGCGATACCACCTGATTGATCCCTGTGCGCATGATTTGGCATTTGCCATGTGCACCAGCTTCGTCCCCAGTTATGCAAGTTGCCACAAGTTGTTGCGACTGATTTTGTGGTTGTAACCTTGCAAAATAGTGTTTGTCCTTTGGTTTTGGGCACCAGCGTATACACTGTATTTTTATGGTTTCGTACAGTTTATAAAATCGGTATTATAATAAGAATGTTGACCAAAACTGTGAAATAAATCTAAGTGTAATACATTCATCACCACTTATCGTGTGTTAAACGTGGTACAGACTTTTCCACAAAATCAGTTAGAGGTGATAAGACTTGGTTGCATTTTTATTGTACCTGTGTTTGGATTAGAGGCGATGAGACTTGGTTACCTGTGTCCTGAAATGAAGCCAGAAACTTTGCGAGAAAAATGTCAGCACTTTCTTTCATGGCTCTACCTCAGGATGTAACAACCTAGCAAGCATTTGCGCTCCTGGCGAGTTGTTCCTCATAATACTTCTATGAGAAATGACACTAAATCGTTAGTCCAGCTGAGTCAAGTATGTTAAGGAGAAGCATTGAAACAAAGTTGCGGAATGCCAAAACTGTTACAACCATCCAGAGAACACTGTGACTGAAAATTCCAATTTACAACTGACAGTTCTCATGCTGCTCTTCGGAAAACTACATATTACCATCTTCCACCCCGTTTTTATTTTCTAGACCGTGCATTCTTATGTCACACAATATAGTACCACCCTCAAAATCCGAAATCCATTAGATCACTTTTCTTTCCCGTTAGATCTACCCTGAGAAATGATATAATAGTGTTAACTACCATATTATAGGGAGCGTTCTCGTTGATTTTATTATGTAGCTGAGGATGATATATCAGCCTAAATGCATGAAATGCTCTACTTGCCTGATTCACTGGCCATGCAGTGTATATTTTATTCCATACCATTGCTTCACAATATTTGATTGAAAAAACCCTTCTTCCATCGAACACCTTTTACCACGAATAATATTTTACACACTCTTTCTATTCAAACAATGAGCAGGATTCCAGATGAGGGACGTAAAGGTATATATATTCCATTGTTTTTACGTTATCTTATCTTCTAAAATCCATCTTTGCAAAATTATTTTGAGTTGCATAGCTTCCTTAAAGATGTATTTTAATTTGTATTCTAATGTTTCATTCGATTTCTATCTTAGCTCCTACAGGCTCGATTGAAAAAAATATATTTTGTTCAGATTCCATCTATAACGAAATACTTCTTAACACATGCTTCATGACCAAAATAATATGTGGTATTTCACTCGCTATTTACTTCTGAAAATCCAATTTGAAAAATTCGTTTCTTAACGGATATTTTTCAGTACGAGCTTAACGCTTTTCATAGATTTTCTCATTTTTTATAATTCACAGTTCTGCCGGAAGGTGACGTAAAGGTGAAGGTTTACATGTAACTGCTTTTCCGTTTCTACAAAGCCTTTTAAAAACCGAGTAAAGAGTTCTCTTCACACTGGATGACATTTACTGTGATGAGACTGTACACCATGCTAGCTTGAAAATTATGGTTTACAAGTTTCCCGCATGGGACTGCATATGTGAATTCTATTTTCAATCCGATCTCTGCTTCTAAAAAGTATCTAGAAAATTCGCTTTCGTTACTTATCTTCTCTTTTGAGGAGTATTTTGCATTTACAATTTTCGTGCGCGTTTTCATAATGCCTAGTCTGCCTACTGGGTGAGCAAGTGTATGTTACTCTTTCTAAATCATATCCGCTTCCCCTAAAAAATCCGTCTGAAAATGAGTACGTTCTTGCTGGACACCATTTGACATGAACGATTAACACACATTTCCTTTTCTTCACTTAACGCACATTCCTCAACAAGGGTACATAAATATACGCTGGTTTCCAAAAGTTATGCATAATAAAAAAAAGTGCTAAATTCGAAAAAGGGAGAAGGTACACAGCAAAATAGGATGCGTTTACTATATGTATATAGATATTTTGCGGGAGACTAAATGTGCAGTACAAATCACATACAAAAATGATGAGTCACGAAAACGTACCAGTAGCTTCTCCAAAATGGTGAAAACAGCAGAAAATTTTCGGGGGATTTTCTGATTTTGTACACGGTCTAGTAAGGCGTATGATAACATCATACAGCGATACAAGTATCAGACCGATGTCTCATGCTGTTGACAAAGAAAACAAGAAGACTGTGTAGTAGTAAATCCCAATTCCTTGAGCAAGAGTAGATCGGAGTTCCGCGAGAGTTCTCCGGCAGAAAGTTGATGACCTGTAATGTGTCCTCCTCCCAATGCACCCCACTACATGCTCTATTGGATTGAGGTCTGGGGAACGCGTTGGCTATATCACTTTCTTGGATATATACGATATCTTCACTTTCTAGATAATCAGTGTATAAGGTCGCAAGTTATCTTGCAGGAACAGGAAGTCTATACCAACAGCATCCAAAAAAGGTCTCATGGAGGAATTCAAGGATTTCGCTTCTTGTATCTCTGGCCTGTTAAAGTTCCGCCAGAATAGAAATGGAAGCTAAGTGCCACCCCCGTTGGGACATAAGGCCATCCCAAACAAGTACAATTCTCTGTAATGGTGCATTTCTGGAACATGTTTGTACGGGAAATAAAGCTGACTCCAGTTTCTCTCCAGATGAGACATGACGGCTCTCCCTTTGGAGACTGAACTCTAGATTTATCGGAAAAGAGAACATTGGCCCATTGATTTTCGTACCAGTCCCGAAGTTGTGTGCATCACATACCCCTGGGATTCTTGATGACGGAGTGATATGTGGGATGCAAAATCTGCTCGTCTTCTCGCGCACAGTCCTTTTCCGTTGAACCGTCTGTATAGTGTTTGCCTTAAAACACCTGGTCCACCAGCCAGCCGCAGACATCTCGAAGGCAAGCGCTCTATCCGACATCAATGCGTTACGTCCTCCCTGTTAATACCACATACCTATCACCCGGAGTCGTTGAAAACCATGGACGGGCCTGTCACAGGTTGACGATTAGTATATCTGGTGTCCTGTGTACCTTCTCCGAAATTAAGGATTCAATACATCGGATTGATTCACGCCAATAGTTCTGGTAACATTACTTCCTGCGTTTGGCCGCATTCCGATATTCTGACCGCGTAAACATATCCACTTGCTGTCTCTTTCTAACATACAGTTTTAATAACAAATAAATTCGACTACTAGCTGGGCGTGAGAACGGCAAAAATGACATTTTTAGCAATTTTGCAGGCCTTTTCTTAACTCCACAAATGTGCTGCTTCGTCTTTCATACCAATTATGTTTCGTCACATTGTATTGCGTCATGATTTGATTTTCGTATTTGCATATTCACGCGCCCTCTGTGCAGTACTTCATTACGTTTCTTGTTCCCCTTGTGTTTGCTCTAAATGCTGTTTTTTCAAAGAAAAAAATCCTTCTTTTTGTTTTCTTTTTTTCTTTTTTTTTTGGACTACTCTTAGCTTTTGGACACCTGTGTATATTCCGTTTCTCTCGATGCGTCTGAAAGTTGGATGGTACGTTTTCTGTGGGATATGTTCTATGAAATATTTTGCGAATTTTCTCTGATTTTTAGAAAATATAATTCGGTCCCTAGTAGGTGAAATTGCATATTTTTATTTACAAATATGTTTCAGCTACTAAACAAAAGTGTTTAAAAAATGTTTGGACCCAAGTAGCATTCAGTACAAAGAGCAGCGCGCGCTCTTCGTATTTTAAATAGTGCTGAGTTGAAGATACATATTATTTTTCCGTGATCGTTTTCTCTTCTAAAGCTACGATTTCTAAAATTCATTTGTGTCGGGACCCTTTATTATGGGAAAAGTTTCTTGTTAACTTTTAACTTTTTCATATTGCGCAGTTATGCCGCTAAGGGGTGGAAATATAGTTTGGGTCTGATGTCATTGTTTTGCTTCTAAAACATGGATTGAAAAATTTATTTCTGCATGTGTCAGCAGTTATTGCAACAAAGATTTACTGATATCTACTGTTTCTAATGATGCAACGTTTTTATACAAGGAGTTGCAAGTTTTAATGCTGTTTGGGCTCAGATTTTCGTTTCGAAAGTCCGACCGGAAATATTTTTTTGCTACGACAAGATTTCTTTCTGTGAAACGTGGGTTTTCTGCTACCGCAATTTGGTTTTCTGGTAGGGACGAAATGGATATTTCTGTAAACAACCGTTTCTCCGATTCCGAAATATTGATTAAAGAATTACTTTTTTATTGGACTGCATTCTCTTTGACAAAAATTCTGTTTGTTATAATTAACCTTTAGTTTTATTATTTCATTTGCTCGAATATGTTTTCGATGCATATTGTTTTTTATATCATCACACGGTCTTTCGAGTTACAAGATGAAGTCCTTACACCAGATAATTCGGTGGCATCTTTCTTATTTAAAATGTATATTAACTTAGTATCAGTTTATCAGGTAGAATGATCTCTACTATGCAGGGTACATATTATTTTCTTCTAAATAGCAGACTACCATGGTGTCGAGTGATCGGTTGCACAGACTTCTGGAATCATCGGAGTTGGGCCTCAGGTTTGAGTCCCGAAAGAACCATGGGGGTGCGATTTTCCTGCGGTGCTGCTTCTGTACCTTCTCTGTGGACAGTAATTCTAATTTAGAGACGGGCAATTTGCTATGGCCTTATGTGATTGCGAAGATTGGGAAACAAATTAAAACGAAAAAGGCTCATTCACAATTTACTCTTACAGGAAAGAAAACTGCAGTAAGAAATTAAATTTGGTTAACAAAGTGCATAAGCAAAACACTTCAATCTGTCATCCAGCTGTCCCATTTCCGTAAATTTGTCAGCAGCATTAAATGAGATCGTAATCACGCAAAGTGATGAAATGACGAAGCGTACTTCCTCCGAAATTAATAATTGCCCACGCTGACAACTGAACTTCACACCAACTGAAATCTGGGTAAGAGAGAAAGAGAAATAAACAATGAAAAGAAAAGAATGACCACGATAAAATTTGTCCAAATTATTCATAGCCATGTGTTCACCTTATCAAGGACTCTTTTATCCTTTAGTTTTCATAGCATGGGTGAAGCTCATCGTGTTACAATTTTTAACATAAGGTCATTTTATTTCAATATCAATAAACAATTCTCTGCATAAAATAACTTTTTCATTAATTCTATACTGATGTTCATAAAACTCCAGTTTTCCGTTAAATCTTTCGAAAATGTATGCGTCAAAATGATTAAATTGAAATATTCTGCTTTATATATGGTATTGGAGGGGGGTATTTCTTCTGAAACTGCGAAACACGTTCTTGCTTTCCTGGGTTTTCTATTCTAAATGCTATGTGTGTTCCTTATGCTTTATTTAACAATTTTTTTAATTCAAAAGTTTTTTTAAAAAAGCTACACATCCGTTGGCGTTTATTCGCACCTAAATAAAAGATATTCTTTATATTTGAATTGCATTATGCACGTGAATAAGTGGAACAGAATTTTAAAAATTAAAAAAAATAGTGCAGTGAACGCGCTATTAATGAACGCTTTTGTAATTCAGGAACAGAATTCTCTTCATACCTTTCCTGGTGAAATACAAATTAATCACGGCTTGTCCTGAAATTGAAATTTTGCCTTGACAAACTGCAACTGGAATGTCAACTTGATTAACTATTGTGTGACAGATTCATACACCAAATGGAATATAATTAAAATACTCATTAAATCATAGCATTGACTCATATACTGCTGTATGTTTTAACTCTGTCCTATAATCTTAGGTTCAGCAATAAAATTACAGAGAAATAAAAGAATTTCAATATTTCAGTTTAAGTTGAAGACTGCTTATGTTTGTGTACGCAAGATCAGGAAATCAATGAATAAATACTTAACAGCATTATAAGACATCCACATTCAGCTCAATCTTTGTTAACGCTATTCCACCATGCAGAAGGTCAAACGCAACTTTTTGTTAAGCCTGAGTGCGAAAGTTTAATTAACAGCACTTAATACGCTATACAGAAACCTGTCTATAAACCTGTGATGGACATCTTTTCTACGTCAAATATCGTCTGTTTGAACGTCAGTGTCAGTATACCTTGGATGGAAGAAGGGTTTTCCTAATCAAGTGTTTTTCTAAGTTTCAGGTTGAACATTTCCCCCTGAAAGATTCGTTATGAATATTTTAGCTTTTACTTTCACTAGCGTTTTGGCTACGGTTGTTAAGCAAAGAAGGACGAAGATTTTGGAAAATAACGTCGTTATGATTCAATAATGTAATGAAATTTTTTCAACTGATATAAAACATGCATGAACATAAGACAATAGAACGTTTTTGCATGATGTTACTCACCATGCCATGTTTTCGCATTCAAAGTTAAAAAGTAGCAGCACGATTAAAGGCTCCTCCCAAATAGAATGCTCAGAGAAACTTACTAACAGATTGACTTCGTATCACGTCTTCTTCTTTGCCACGCAACAGAAATTTTGGATGGGAACTGTGAACAGATGGTAGATCTCATTGGCTTTCTAATCCTACACTCTGTTTCTGCTCTTAGCCTTGCATTTACCTATCTGTTCACTGTCCGAGTTTGTAATCTCTTCATGTTCTCTTTCTCTTTTTTGATTGCGAATTCAGTGCCTCTTTTTTTGTCCAATTTTGCAACCACTACATCATTTACGGGAAAGTCGTTACAGCTCTGGATTGTACGCCGTATTTATATTTCACTTTTTCTCCGTTATTAATTGAGTTTTAATTACATTTGAAATCATTTGTTTTGTGCGCAGTTTGTACAGTTTGATTCTAGAAGAGCTACACATCATTATCAAAACTTTCGCATTCGAGATTTATGATTTTGAGCATTATTCAAAAAAATAAATAAATAAAAACGAAATGTAAAAAATGTATTGACATCAAACAATTATCTGTCTGCTCCTTCTTATTAATGAGTTATTTGTATATTTTCCCAATTCAACTCCACTTTCAGCAGAAGTTTGTATTGGTCGAAGAAACTATCCCCTAAAGATTTTATTTTGTAAAGCGTAATGTATCAACGTTTTTGTTGCAATGGCATGTTCTAAACACAAATTCCTGCAAGAAAGCTTTTGGAAATGAAAACAAGAAACAAAAACAGAGCAATGAGTTTCCTGTTACATCGTCATTATTTCTCTCTTTTTCATGAAAAATAATTTCTGTGAATAAAAGCTTGGATTACCGAACTTTTGAAAATGAAGTGTGCGGTTTTAGATAGCCAATGAATCTTGGAAAACTAACATTTTCTCTTCTAGAAAATATTGATGTTAAAAGTTTTTCATAAATTCAAATGTTAGTCTTTAAACTTTTTATTCCATTTAAACTTTTTTTTTCCATTTACATTATAATTAAACATTTGCATCTGATATTATGACTTATAGCTGTTAGCGTTCATGTTTTCTAAGGAAAAGGAAATCAATATTTTTTCCTGTAGGTTTCCGATTTTAAACAGTATCTAAAGCTATGAACTATTGACCGTTACTAATTTTAGTGGCAACGGCTATAAATACGTCAGAACCTTTGGGAAGAAAGTGCGCAATGAATTCAACAAAAAGCCAGAAATTTACCAATTTTTTGGCGTTCGTAAAGCTGTTTTTTGGTGGTTCTTTTTGCATTATATATTGTTTTTAACGACTACCATGAGCAATTCTGAGGACTATACCCAGTCACCAGTTCCCAATTTGTGGATACTGGTTTTCATGGCAAGGACAATGCCAGCGGCATCGGGCAAGCGCACCGCTTGATGCCTCATCCCGGTCTCAGAATTCGGCCCATCTTGCACGAATGGGAATAAGCCTGTGGTTCAGACCACTCAACTACCGAGAGGCGTGTAAAGCTATTGAGAAACGGTTTATTTTGCATGTGTGTCACATAATCCAAACTCAAAAAGTAAAATGTGGTTTAGTGACAAACAATAAGCAGAACACAGATCAGGAACGGTTCAAACAGCCGCCATGTGGCGCAGGTCAAAGCGATGGCTTCTGATCCATTAATCCATAAGGGGTCCGGGTTCGAATCCCGGTGGTGTTGTGTTTGTCTTACGGCACCGGCTCTTTCCTTTCCCTGGAACCAGTGGCTCCTAAATTAGGGACGTAAGACTGATTATAGCCTATTGAGTTGCTCACGGTGGTCGTTAAAACTCCAATAAAAAAAAGCCAAAAAAAAAAAAAAAAGAACGTCAAACATGAGTGTGGGATTCAGAGTTGAAGAATTATTCTACTCATAATACGTGGTAAATACGTCATGTTAATTAACACAGCGATGTCCGATTGCTGTGTTAATTAACATGAGTGTGGGAGTTTTCCGCACAGCGACAAGTACAATATTTCATTTTTATTCCCTTTGTTTTTCCTTGGTATTTTAAAAAAGCTATTAATTGCGCCTAACGGACTCAGAGATATTAACTTCTAACTACATTTACTGAAAAATCCAACGATTCTCTTTTTGTAATCGAGAGCTGCCCAATTGTAATCTATGATTGAAAATTTTATGCTACTACTAAGCAAATTCACTACTCGTTGTAATACATAATAACAGGCCCACAGTAATGAACAGATTATGACAATCTCATAGAATCTCAGATGAGATTCGTTTGATAAGTTCGCTTATCCCTCTTACTCACTACACGAATCTTTGTCGTTATATTTACACCGCCTCCCTGTGACTAACTGCCAGCCTCCTTTTCCATAAAGTACAAGAAACTTTGAGATTCGAATACGACGTTCAGAGTGAAAAATATGTGCAAAAAGAAATAACCAAATTTACATAAGAGAAAGAAATCTGTAAAAGGAAGTTAAGTAAGGGATATACGTCACAGCTGTTTAATAAAATTCACTTAAAAAAATTCTTGCAACACCTGTTTCCTTTGATGGGTTTTAAGTGGATTTATTCATAATTTTAGGAGGGTTTTGGCCATAACTCACCCTTCACGCTGGCCAAGCGGGGTTGGTGAGTGTGGGATAGAATTTCCTCTAATGACAAGAGTGAAAGATTTCTACCCTGCTCCAAATTATATGAAAGGGATGATACATGCACTCCAGACTTGTCATGAAAGATACAAGGGTACCAGAGTTCCTCCAGTCCTTCCAGCAGAAGTTGCACATGCAATCAAGAACATGAAGCGGGGGAAAAGCTCCAGGAGAAGATGGAATTACTGTAGACATCATACAAGAAGCAAGTGGAGAAATTGAAACAGTACTCGCCCAAATTTTCACTCGATGCCTTAATGAAGGAAAGATTCCTGAGGATTGGAACACCGCTACAATGATCCTGCTACATAAGAAAGGTGACATTGAGGATCTCGGAAACTACAGACCTATCAGCCTCCCTATCAGTAGTTTATAAAATCTTCACTAAAGTTCTTTCACACCGCTTGAAGGTAACACTGGACATGGCTCAAACCGAGAGAACAAGCTGGATTCAGGAGTGGCTACAGCACAATAGATCATATCCACGTACTGAGAGAACTAATTGAAAGAGCGAGGGAATATGAACTTCCATTGTGCATGGCTTTTATCGATTATGAAAAAAGCCTTTGATTCGGTGAAACCATCAAGCAGTTACAATGGCTCTGAAAACCTGCGGTACTGAAGATGGCATATATTATTACTATTATTAATAACATCTATGAAAATGCAAGTGCAAAGATTCGGCTGTTTGAAAATACAACACACATAAAAATTGGAAAGGGGAGTGAGACAAGGTGACACCATATCTCCGAAGCTCTTTAATGCCACATTGGAGGGTGTTTTTCAGTCGCTGAGCTGGGAAAACAAAGGGATAAAAAGATTAATGGAGATTATCTAACCCACCTTCGTTTTGCTGATGACGTAGTCATTTTTTGCAACTACCCCATCAGAGCTGCAGAAGTATGATCCAGGAACTTGCTGACAAGAGTAAAGAAGTGGGATTAAAAAATGAACTTTCAAGAAGACAAAAAGTGATGTTCAATGCTTTTACAAGAAATGAAGATTTATTGATTGATGGAGAAAAAGCTGGAGATAACAGACACATACGTTTATCTTTGGACAGCAGATATCAAGTGAGGGTCACATTGATGAAGAAAATTAATCGGCGCTACAAAAACTTGCCTGGAGAGCTTTTGGAAGAAACAGCATAATTTTCAAGAGCAATATGCCATTATGTCTTAAAAGAAAAGTGTTTGATCAATGCATCCTTTCCAGTGCTTACGTATGGTGCAGAGGACGTGGACCTTAACTAAAAAGAGATATACAAAGACTGCAGACAACTCAAAGAAGCATGGAGAGGTGCATACTTGGTGTAACCAGGAGAGATAAGAAGAGGAACTTCGTGGATCAAAGAAAAAATGACAAGAGTGGAAGACATCATGATCAGAGTTAAATCCCTGAAATGGCAATGGGCTGGACATACTGCCAGAAGGACAGATCATCGATGGACAGCCGAAATTTTAGATTGGATTCCAAGGGACAGGAAAAGACCCAGAAGAAGACCACATGGGAGATGGGTGGATGAAATTCGAAAGTATGCAGGGGTGACATGGAGGAGACTGGCACAAGACAGACTGTTGTGGAGGAAACTTGGGGAGACCTTTTGTCCAGCAGTGGATTGATAATGGTTGACAATGATGATGATGATGATGATTCATAATTTTAAAGTGGAAAAGGAAAAAAAAGAAACGAAATTGAGAAATTTTGTCCATAAAATCCATGTTAAGAATATACCTAGTAATTAAAAAATACACCTGCTCCAGTAGTTTGATCTATTCTCTTTCATGATAGCATTGGTTTTAATATCAAGTGAAATTTCTGGAAGGACTGGTTTTAAAAAGTAGATGTAAAGTGCAATACATGCTCCCTGTGCTTGTTCATACCCATGGAAAATTCAGACAAACGGGAAACTGCAAGCTGTTATACTAAAATGAAAGGTCAGATGGGACGATCGAAATGCATATCACTCACATTGATGGCATTTGGTACATGAGTTTCCTCAATTGATGACATTTGGTACCAATAAGAAACTCGTCATGTCAAATGTTATCAATGACATTGGCATGAGTTTCTTGAAAGTTAGTCGTGTTCCATTGCCAAGTGTTGGGGGATCCAGATTACGTCAAGTATTTATAATGGTACACACGGAGTACAACGGTCTAAAACTTAAACAAACTCCTCCGGGAACTCCGGCGAAGTAATGCACGCTTCGGAACTGCACTCCAAAAACTTTTGGCACAACCTATTAATATTGTCACTACTGTTCTCTAGCAGTTGTTCTTCCGCGTAGGTTTCTAGCATTAGTCTGCCTCGTTAAAGCCATCCATAGGTGTGTAGAAAGATTGGCCCATATAAATTGGTACACCAACAAAAATGGCTTTTCATAATAGCTTCTATCACGTTTTGGCGTGAGGTTCCCGTGGTTTATGCACAATAATTCAATGGTAGTTATTGCATTTAAGCAAAACGTAGTGAAATATTATTGTGCAAGAGTGTAATGAAATAATATTGTTTAACACTGAAATGAATTATTGTTGCGTAACGTTATGGCACAGTATATAGCAAGAACGTATTTTAACAACAATTGAATTCTTTAAAAACTGAATAATTTATTTAAAAAATTTGAAAATTCGGAATCTCAAAGAATAGATCTTTGGTGTATACCACCATGTTTTTCTGAAGGCGTCATCCAAATTCAAATTCCCTGCGTTCACAGTAGTTTCTTCTGTAGGCGAATGAGAGACAGACAGACACAGTAATTTTATTATTATAAATAAACAAAGAATTTATCACACTCTACTGCTGATTGTTTAAAATATGTTATTATTATATTTGACAAGCATCTGATGTAAAGATATAAGAACTGAGTCTATCAAGTGTTAGCACTTTAATCTTGTAAAAAATATAAACTACCACTAAGCCAGTAGGACACCGCTATCTGAAATATATTGATTATTTGAGTACTGTCATCAATGATTGTGGTTTAGACATTATACTGGCTTTAGAAGATACAAAAACAATTTATGAAACTTTCTACCATTTATAAATTTAAATTAGGGTTTTTTCAATATGCTATACATAACGCAAACAAATGGAAAAATCACTAGAGCTTTTGGACTGCACATAACTGCACGTTTTGCATAAGTCAGAAGGATTCTTTTTTCTCACTAATTTGTCTCTTAAAGATAAGAAGACTCTAACGATAGCAATGTGTGATTGATAAGCATTCCTTTTTCTAAATATTCAAAGCGAATTAAAAGTGCTTTTTGTGGTGAACACTTCGAGGATAATGTTCAGAGCACAACAATCTTTTCGGAAGAACTTTAGGATTGGGAACCAATTATGTGCGAATTAAACACATCCTCACTCAAGTGGAGCATAGTATTCAGTTAATTGGAAAGGTCATTAGAGTAAGTAATGCTTTTTTTTTCTTTGCGTTTATCGGCAACCGTGAGCAACTCTTATGGTAAGGGCTGTAAACAGTCGAGCGTCCCTAATTTTGGGTATGTTGTTTTTCAGGAAGAAGAGAGATAGCGCCATAAGACAAACAGACCACCCATATCTTACCTGGGAATCTGTCTGTTATCAGTCGTATTTGGCAAAATGTCCGCAGTCACCGCTTAGACAACTGCGCCACCAGGGCGTTAAAAATAACGAATGGGCTGGATGGTAAACTAGTTGCTTTAATGATCATTACAAAAAATGTATAATAAATTCTGAGAGATGTCACATTTACAAATGCGTCAAGCTGAAAGCGTAAAAATAGTGATCAGAATTTGTTTTATTTGTACGTACACCCAAGGGCCAAAAATATTATGACCACGTATGACCATATGATGTTGGTTCTCAATGTGATACCAAAACAGCCTTTATCCGGCGAGGTATGGAAGCTACAAGATTTCTACAGGTGTCTTGTGGTATCAGGTACCCAACACGTTACTAGTCTATATCCTTTAACTCTTGTGAATTATGCGATTGAGCATGCCACAGATTGGATTTGCTGTTCCTAATACAAGCCACAGATGCTCGATTAGATTGATGTCTGGGAAATTCGTAGGCCAGGGAAATACCTTTCTCATGCTCCACGAACCATTCTGGAACAATCCGGGCAGTGTGGTATGGTGCATTTTCCAACTGAAAGAAGGCACTACTAGAGGAGAATACCGTTGCCATGAAAGTGATGTATCTGGTCTGCAGTGATGTTTAGTTTGGTGGCACACGTCATAGTTTTCTGCACATTAATAACTAGACTCAGGGTTTTCCAGTAAAACATATGACAAAACGTTGCACTTCGCTCATCGGCTTATTTTTCATCCCACAGTACATCCTGGTGCTAAGAGTCTTCTTCGGGTAAACGACGCACAACGTCTACATCGTGCAAAAGAAAACGAGATTCCTGTGACCAGACGATGGTCTTCCAATTATCGAAGGTCCAGTTTTTATTGTCACGTGCCCTTTGTAAGCGCTTTCGACAGTGAACCGGTGTTACCATCGGTACTCGGAGAGGCCTGCGGTTTTGCAGCTCCATTTTCAGCATGTTTGATATAATGTGTGTTGTGACACATTATTCCCGCTCTACCAGCATTCAAATTACCGGCGAAGTTTCTCCCCAGCATCCCTTCGCTGTCGGCTCGTGCCGTACTGGATATACTTCCGCACACCTTTAGCAAAAGATGAGCCGTTGTCCGCCCATACCTTGTAGGCAGTTCGTGTTTGTTTGTTTTTTTATTTCTCCTCGGACATCTTTTTTGAAAGGTACTGAACCACTGCTTGAACATGAGCACTCCACAGGCCTTGCCGATTCGGAAATGTCTCTCACTCAGTCGTCTGGCCATTGCAATTTGGCATTTGTCAACTCTCGCTTAAGTCCGCTGCCTTTCGCATCTGAAGGAGAAGAATAACACTGATTGGTAACAGAGATCAGTGTCCAGGAGATATTGACACCGTTTCCTTGACTTTCACACGCGTCGTCGCTTACCTGCAATTGTTTCTTGATTTGCATAAAGACGCGCTGGTAATAATGTTTTTAGCTCTTCGGTGTAAGCAGCCGTATGGTATTCTGACAAACATTATCAATCATGTGGGCAAAAATTTATGAGAAATGGTAAGAGCTCTTACATCTACGTATCTCAGTTTAGTTAAGTTAGTTGGTTTCAATTATTTTAATCTTTCCGCTATATAACGATAGTACGTGCACCTTCTTTTTAGGTTACTCTGTTTCTACGAACTCAAGAGAAACTCCTGATACAGTTAAAGACACGTATCAGGCTCACTCGCTCTTTGTGGACGATTCAGTTTTGGAAATACCTTGCAATTCTCATCGGTAACTTACAGAAAGTAGTGTCCTAAAAACTATAACACACATAAAAGACAGAGCAGGAGATAAAAAATAATACCCATTTCAAACATGTAGGTAAAATAAATCATACACCACTTTGTATGCATTCTCTATACTTTCATAAATAGTTCCTTGTATTAAGTTATTTCTTTCAGCATTATATATCTTTGACTCTTCAGAGACTACTGTACATTTTACTAAGCTTCCGAAAAACTCTTTGAAATCGAAAGTGAACACTTTTTCGCATCGTTCTGCCCTCTGTCAGAATTTTCCTTTCACTCCAATGTACAATGGCGGTAGGGGTGAACGGGAGATATATGTCCTTTTCAAAAAAGTTTATTGTTACTTTATATTAGTGTATCCAAATGGAACGTCGAATTTTGAGATATCACAGAAAGAACAGAAATAAATCAAACGAAAAGCGTAAAATGGTGTTGCATAAAGAATTTCAAATTTATACATAATTTCAAAGTAGATTACACATGTAGAGTTATCATAAGTCCAGATTTGACTTATTCTTCCTCTTCTGCTTATTTCATGTTTTGTTTTGTTTTAGGCTGTTAATTTTGCAAATCTCGCTATAATAATTTTGGTCCAGTAATATAACTTGGATTCTGATTTCAGTATTCCGTTCGTGGTGTCCAACAGATGTTCTTAAACGAGAAAGTCGCCTCTCATTTAACATACATTAAAACATCCATTTGAAACATCCATATCATAAAACATGAAATTACGTATTTTACTTCCTAAGAACCGCTTGCTAAGCCGGAATAGACCCAGCGAGGATACGAAACTTTCGCTTCCAACTATTCATCGGAGATGGGTCCGAGCTCGAATCCCGTGTGAAGCATTGATAGTGGAATTCTTGTTCCTTTAGGTACGGGGGCTCTATCACTTCCTTAGAACCAGATATGGATTGCTTATAGCCCACTGAGTTTCCTCACGGTGGACATTAAATCGCCAATCAAAGAAGAGAAGAACCCATTTTTAGATTTATAGGTCGTCTACTAGGGGAGGGCTAAAAAGCTAACTCTTCAATCGCTTAACTGCTTTCTACCAGGTGAGAAATAATTCCTCTGTATGTGTCTTGGACTGGTTTTGTCCCCTTCTAAAGGGACGGTCACCCTAAATAATACGTGGAATGTACTTTTCTAACTTTCAGAACATATAGAAGTCCAACACTGAAGAAAAAAAAGTTATATGCAACAATCAAGAAATAAATTGCGCGATTTGGAAGACGTTATGCCTACATGTTTTGTTTGTTTGAGTGTTTAATGATCTACTGTGAGCAACTCCAATATTGGCCTATATGAAGCCACCCGTTCCAAATTTATGTGTCACTGGTTCCCTAGCGGGAAGAGAGCCAAAGCACAAACGCATCACCCATGCGGGATTCATATGGAAAGGAATTCAAACCTGGGAAAGAGATTCAAACGCTTAGGTCATTGAGCTATGTTTACTATCGTCGTAAAAATAACCTTTCTATCAGTTTGCTGTCGCTTTTGAAGTAGGCGAAGATTCTTCGTGAGTGATATTGCAGTTACGTCTTAAATTTTGGATGTTTCGAAATGCTGTTTTGAGATCATTGCATCGTCGCACCCTAATGTACCTCCTCTTTTTCTTTCTCTTGTTAAGCATTATTGTCACCTTTGGTATTCAGGCCTTCATGCTGTGATGTCTTCCCTCTTGATGGATTTTCATTGATTTTCCGAATTATGTGGAATTTCAAATATTTCGTTCAGTTTTGAAATCCATTTAAATTTCCCGCTTTCATTGTTACCCAGTACAATGCCAACCGGGAAATCTCCAGATCGTATATGTATATCCAGTGAGGGTTCGAAAATCCTCGTTCTTTTTTCTGGATTTTGTCGGAATATTTTCAGTGTGTTTACTTATCAATATTTGTTTGGTATTTTTTGCTTTTTTATTTTTGCTCTTATGATGATTTGAGAGATGTCAACTTACAGTATCAAATTCCATCGCCTGTTGTGGGATTCACCAATAAATCAAAATGAAATATAAACTGTCATACTATTTTAATAAATAACTATTACCTATTTAATGGGAAAAGAGGGCAGACTTTTTGGGGCTAAATACATATATATAACTTTACCTTACCGTGCCATGTTTATTTTCTGAAACTGAAATGTCGCATTAAAACCGAATTGTTTGAATAATTCACCGTCAGGCACAAATTGTCCCATTTATCATTTGCGACACGTGCCTTGAAGGATTAAGAAAACAATAAAGAATCCGATAAAAACATGAATAGGAGACATGAAACAGTATTGTGGATGAGTACAGATATCTAGGGTTTGAAAAGAAGAATATTCGACTTTTGGTCTATTGTTAAGAAAACACAATATGTTTTTGCCTCGTTCGTTGCCTGATAGCTATTGATAGATTGCGTCAGGTTTCTTAAGAACACGATAAATTTTCAACACGATAAATTTTCAACACGATAAATTTTCAACACGATAAATTTTCACATTTCCAAAGCGAAAGCTGTACAACTTTTGCACATGAGATCAGCTTCGGAAAGCCAAAAGCGTTCTTAATGAATTCCTGTATCAGCGCTAAGCGAACGCTTTGTGAAAGTTTGATCATTCGAAATAAATCTAGGGAAAGATGCAAAAACTAAATACTAAGGACGTCGCTTGTTGTTTTAAAAGAGAACATCATTTGTTAAAATGTAATGTAAAACAAAATGATGGAAAAATCTTCACGCAGTATGATTTTTTTTTTTTTGATTGAAGGTTTGGACGACCACCGTGAGCATCTCAACAATGGGCAGTCGCCCGTCCCTAATTTAGTACCACTGGTTCCAGGGATGGGAGGGAGCCAGTGCCGTGAAGACAAACACAACATCTGGCATGACTCGCCGGGATTCAAACCCGGGCCCCTTCCGGACATTTGAATGGTCATACGCCATCGCTTAGTTTCAATATTCGCTTTTATTCACTTAAAAGAATTACAACATAACATCCAAAAATTCACACTCAGTGTGAGAGAAGGGGAGAAATAAAACAAAATGTAGATATTTTACAATGAAAATGGTAAATGTACAACATGAGCAATGACAGGCATTGCATTATTTGCTATAAACACTAGTAGCTCTGGGAGGTTAATTGTTCATTGAAGTCTTGGAACATCACTGGAGCGAATCAAATTTATAGAAGTAATTCTTACGCATTTCTAGTGAAGGCATGGGAATCACTGGTAGCGAAGAGAGTCACTGTGAGCATGAAGAGAACTGTGTACAAAAGGTGAGCATCAGCAGGTAAGCAAACACAGTCCCGAAGTTTCACATAGAGAGGAAACATGGTGAGTGAAGGAGTAAAAAAAGAAGGTTCCTGACGTAGTTTTTACGAGTATTAAAACAGCAGATGAACAGTTCTGGGCACTAGATAACCGAAAACCAGGGGCGACAAGGCGACCATGTTGTGAAGAAGGCAGGCAACCGTGCCGTATCTTTCGCCAAGGGGAGTATTCCAGGAGGTGATCTGCCAAGGTGGT
Organism: Macrothele yani; assembly: GCA_039090855.1. Lineage (NCBI taxonomy): Eukaryota > Metazoa > Arthropoda > Arachnida > Araneae > Macrothelidae > Macrothele > Macrothele yani. The sequence goes on along the minus strand of CM077008.1, from coordinate 63,456,058 downwards.
AGAGAATGTGATAGGATCTGAATCTTGTAACTGCCGCTAGCAGGTGAGAAAAAAATAATATATTTAGCTAGGAGATAAATAAATACGAACAAACTGGTAAAAATGGAGGAGAAACTTGGTAGAACCGTGGCAGAGGAAACGATAATCTTCTAGGGGGGAGATCACTGGTACAGGAAGGATGTGCAAGTTGGGAACATACTGTGAAATAGTGGGAGCAGCGTCGGACAGTAAACAAACATGTGTAAGACTTCTCCAACGACGTTACAAAAAGGACAGAGATCTGATTATACATTATTTCTTCGGAACAAAGTCGAAGGGACAGGCAGCTCTATTGTGCAAAAACACTCCAGAGCACATTAAGTTCTGAGGAGAGGGCCGCAGTGAATGTTAGGCAGTATCTGGTGGACCAGACCGAGGTTAGTGCAAAAGAAGAAAGAAGACAGATGGGATAGGGAAAGAAGGTACCGCAGAAGAAAAACTGTGAGAAAAAAACACAGGTACAACGTGCGTGTGGAAAGGCTGCTGTGGAGAGGGAGGATGGTCACCGGAAAATGGAAGGAAGAAACGGGAAAATGAGAGAGGCAAAGGAAAAGGGAAAAGAAGGCCAGAGGAATCGACTAGGGAAGGAAAAAGTGATTGAAGAGCATTTTTTAAGTTGAAGGAAGTTATCAGAAAGCTCGGGCGAGAGTGGGAGGGTGGGAAAAAGGTCGAAAAACGGGTTTCCATGAAAAATCTGGGAAGGACCAGTTATGAAACGGAGACTACACCAACATGTGTAGCCATGCGGGGAAAAAGAAAAAGCGTTGACAGGGTAGGGTATGGAGGGCGGAGGAGAAAAAAAAAAAGCATCGGAAAGAAGATCAAAGAGTGGAAGAGGGGTTGGCGGAATGAGTGGCAAAGAATGAAGGAACTGAACAGCTTCACATGGTAGACTAGAGGGAAAACGGGGGGAATGACAGAGTGAATATCCATCTTGAGAAGAAGATGGGCAGGGATTAAGGGGGAGTGATGTCAGAACATTAAGCCAGAAGAATGGAAGCGGAAGCGTCGGGTTGAGCTGTCGAACGGAGGAAATTGGAACTTCTTACAGCTTTATAGCGTATGGTAATCTCTGGCACATTGAGGCTACCACAAGTCGAAGGTAGAGATAATACTGGAGGAAGATAACCAATGAGTGGATGACCAAACAATGCATGAGCATTGCCGATGTTTTTGCAGTTTGAACGTAGGCTGGTGGCGGTTGTGCAATCCAGGAATGATAAAATAACGAGAGGATGTGCGTTCCAACAAGTCGTGCACGACTGTGGTAGCTCAAACAGCACTTGAGCACAACAGCAAAAATTCTTGCAAACAGCAAACAGCACACAACAGCAGTGATTCCCATGCCACTAGAAATGCGCAAATTACCAGTATTTCAGTGATTCCCATGCCACTAGAAATGCGCAAATTACCAGTGGGGATTTCAGTGATTCCCATGCCACTAGAAATGCGCAAATTACCAGTATTTCAGTGATTCCCATGCCACTAGAAATGCGCAAATTACCAGTAAGCAGCGGTGTGGGAAGTAGTTTCCTCTGACGAGGGGTCTTCAGGTGGCAGCCGCTGCGGTGACCCGGCGGCCGATTTTGCACCACAAGTTATCTTTTTTGACTGCTGGAAGTCCAATGAGCGCCCCACGGTGCATCGGGGCGATGTCTCCAGGAACCACACCATAAGCCTGTACACTTTGACAAGGTTTAACGAAGCGCCGCCGGAAGCCGGTGCAGCATATACTTGATACCATGCAAGAACAATTGTGAATTAAGCTATTCTTCTCGGATGAGAACTGTGAGATCAGCGGCGTAGGCAGTAAAAAACGATTGAGTGGTGCCTGGGACTATGCTGAATGGGTGGAGGGGGGAGGTTGTAGAAGAGAACGGATAGGGCAAAGAAAAGCCTGGAAAGACTAGAGAGAAAAGTTGTCCGGAAAGAGGACATCCTTGACAGGTTGCCCTTGCGAAACGGAATGGGGTCTGTAAGGAAGGAGGCCGTCCGGATATGGACAACTGAGTCCTGGATACAGGGCAAGGAGGGGCTGTAAGAAGACAGATGGGAAACTAAAGGCAGAGAGCACAGAGGCAAGCCACTGATGACTCACGTTTTCAAAGGCCTGCCTCTGATCAAGATTGAGGAAGGCTAAGGGTTCGGAGGAAAGGTGGGCAAGGCAATATGAGACACAGAGGAGATTAATATTAGTATGAATACTTTGTCCAGGGATGGCATGTCACGTTTGATCGGGATGCAATAGACGGTGGGAAGGACAGGGTTCAATCGAAGAGAGAGTATTTTAGTATAAATCTCATTGTCAACATTAAGGATGGACATAGGGCGCCAGTTATCCAACTCCAGCAGACACCTTTCTCTTTGGAAGAAGAATGATGTGAGCTAGAGTAAAAGCGGAGAGAAGAACAGATAGAGGAAAAAGCAGCTGTAAAGCAAGGCAATAGGAGAGGCAGGTGTAGGGAAAGAGGAAAACGTGCGGAAAGAAATTAACTCAATCGAACCATGAAATGTTCACAATACAGGAGATACACAAAATTACGGGTACACACATAAAAGAACACTAACTAACGCAGGTCAAACACGGGAGTACAGGTCAACACAGCACCTTTACGAAGCCATCGCTTAGACCACTGCGCCACCGGGGTGACTAGTGTGATTTTTCAAACTGATCTGAGAAAAAGAAAATCTAAAATTTAAATAATAAATGTTAATTTGTTTTCTCCATTCCCTTTTTACGCAGATGAGAAAAAAAATTCGATGGATTTTTGTTATTGCTACAGAAGCAATGTCTTCAGAGATCTTTACTTATTCAAAACGATGTTCTCGTATCCGGGAGCATATAATGATAGAATATTGTTTTGTGGGATAAACGTTGGTTCATTTTCATTCTGAAAAAGATAAAACGGACAATGAATTTCTGTTTTGAGAATAAACGTTTGATTTCGTGTACGTCTGAAAGGAATGAATTATGAACTAAAATTTGGCATTTATGTACACCGCATGTAATCATGCTATCTTAGAACTAAATAGGCAAAAGAAGAGTTATCAGAGAAGCAGAATTTTGGACTTACATCCACAATTAAGTCATTTTCCTGGCGTCTCTTCAACCAGCGTAAAGTTCTGTAATGACGTGACATCGCACCTTCACGATTGCCGCAAAGAAATGAAGAATATCAGAAAGATATTAGAAGTTTGTAATGTATTCTGTACTTCTTAGAATCCGTTAATGTATTTGCAAAAGGAGTGTTTCTTGTTTGGCATCATATTTTATCTGTTAGTCCACATTTCGGTACCAAGTTGAGGATCTTGGAAATTTCTGATACCTCTGCTATATCTTTGTCTTCATGTTACAAAATTATTTTACGATGTTTAGAATGCCTTCTTGTTGCCAACGTTCTTCAAGAAAAATAACATATAGATATAGTCACAACATAACATTCTTAAAGGTGAAAGACAACAACAACAAAACACCGCTAGGTAGCTTTGGGAAAGTTCCAATGAACTTTTTCCAGATGCCTCGAAAGCTAAACGAAATTCATCCGTCAAATTTGAACAAATCACGGATACTCAACAACAAAAATTAAAAGTTTTACAACAGAAGAGCAATAAAGTGGCAGATAAAGCAAAGGCAAGAACTTTAAACAAGAGACAAAAACTTCCACAAGATGCCAAGATTCCGAACTTGCAGTCGAAACACAAACGCACAGATAAAAACAATAAGTCGAAAACTGAACATAATTTTAAATGTACCATGCAAAAAAGCTACTGAAGCTCAAATAACTGTTTTATTTCCTTCTGCCAGAACCATGAGCAGTTACGTGATGTATATGAGTTTCATTTCCTCGGAGGTTTCCAGGCATATTTTGTTGTTTTGTTTGAGGTTTTAACGACCCCTGAGCAACTGGATGGACTATAAGCAGTTGAGCAGTTGCCCATTTCTAATTCAGGGCAACTGCTTCCAGGAAAAGGAAGCGAGTTAGTGCTGTAAAGTAATAACAGAATCCATACCTCACTAGGATTCGAACCCAGCCTGACCATCTCGGACGACTGGTCATAAACCCGCGCTTAGACACACTGTGCCACCGAAACGGCTGCCCCTGCTTTTCTGCGGAGAGTAATGGGAAAACACTGGCACTTCAATAAGGAAACCAATCCTCAATATAAGCTCAAATGTTTCCAAGGTGCTAATCTTTTCTGAAGCTCGCGTGCAGGCACTGGTCAGTACTAGTGAGCTTCGAATAGGCTAACGGAAGTAAAGCGTTGAATTTCTCAGAATCTCAGTGGTACTCAAATAAGATAGCAGCACTTCTCTTCGAGAGTTAATTTTTAAAAACCTAAACAAGTACTGAATGTTGATATTTCCATAACAAAAAGCAGAAACCTCATACAAAATGAAATTCTTATGTTCCCTCAGAGTACCGTATATAAACTTGTAGTCTACAATCAACCAACTCTTTTTAAATGTGAAAAGAGGCGGTCAGTTACCGATCACAATATGAAAAAGAGAAGTGTTTCTTAGATAACTTGACTATATCTACCATATCAAAGTATTGTTACGGTACCGGGCATTGAGCTAGTTGCTTAAGCATTCACCGCTCGCCACCAAAATGTTACGACATTGGGACATTATCCCACCGCGGTCAATCAATTTAACAACCGTAGCCGAGCAATTAGTATATTTCTTTTCTGAGATCCTTCAACGTAGTTCTTGGCACGAAACTTCATATTATGTGGGCATACACTTAAACAATTTGAACCAATCACATGCGTACACATAAATAATGTGTTCTATGACTGAGCTGACTGCCTAAACAAATATTTAATTGAAGTTATAAAAACATAACAATGGCACACATACGAATAAAAATTTAACTGTCTTCTGAACATAAGTATTGGGTCAACTTTGACCTAAATCAGTTCCCGTTAGAGATAGCTTTTAATGAACTTAAATTCCTGAGTTCAGTCCTTACTATTTCTCAGATTCAGTTCTTACCGCAATATATTAGTTCAGTTCCTCAAGTAATTGCAGTAACAGAAGGTTCATAATAAAAACAGAAACGTTTCTACTTACCATGGATGCTGTCAAGAATATATCCAAAACTCTGATTTCAACTTTTCACCTGTATATTTGTTAGGTATCCAAGCCACCGCTCTTACGCTACCAGTTTTCCACTTGCACCCGCAGCGCTTTATCCCGTCACACACTTACACGTAGTGGCCTGCGCTGCTTACGTAGCCACACACACGCACACACGTAGGGCTTCGCTCTCACCCCGCGTGACCAGCTCTCTCTCGCCTCCTTCGCCGCTTCAGGGAGAGTGATGATGATTGCAACACTGCCGTAATTGGACTCGAACCCGATCTTCGGCTTGGTTTCCGCTTCGAAACCAACATCCACTCGCCAACTTCAGAATTCCTCTGTAACTTTGCTTTCATTGGGCCAACCAGTCGCTGGATTTCCATTAGGCTCCCGGCCTAGAAATTGCTGCTTTATCACGCGAATTTAGGCATTCTGCTGTCTTTATGACAAAACTGGCATTGCCGCCTCCGGTGACGCAGTGGTCTAAGCGATGGCCTCTGATCATTCAGCCCGAACGGGGGTCCGGGTTCGAATCCCGGTGAGGCATGTGGATGTTGTGTTTGTCTTAGTGCGGCACTGGCTCTCTCCCTTCCCTGGAACCAGTGGCCCTAAATTAGGGACGGGTGACTATCGCTTATAGCCCATTGAGTTGCTCACGGTGGTCGTTAAACCTCCAATCAAAAAAAAAACTGGCATCTCCCGCTGCCCCGAGTTGTCAAAGTCTGCATTTCTTACCAAATGCCGGGAAATTCGCTGCTTCATTTCCCCAATTCATATAGAAGATCCAAGGCATCCAGCCTTTCACATCGGAGAGCATACAGACAACTGAACTTTCTTTCGCCCCTTATTTTCTTGCCAAGTGCGAAATCTTATTTTTTTCTGCGTTTGCGGACCACACACACACAGAGCAATTGTTCTCGAAAATGCCCCAAACAATCGACGAATTTACGATTATTCGCTAAACCTTTTGTCCCCCATCTTCATTCATTTACACAAGTTGCCCTCTCTTGAAACGTAACTATTTCCCTGTCCGTGTTGCTTAGGCTGCCCGTCAGCTGCACTCTGATATTTATGACCTAACAGCGCACTAGGAACTTCTAGACCACCAGCCAGAGGAGAATTTATTCGCCTCCCCCTTTCTATCCTATCCTCCAGATAAAACTTTCTCTGATGTTTTCACTTTGCCTCCAATCAAGCCCTCGAACATAATTAATACTTAACTAATTTCACACATCCACCACGCCCATTGATTTCCTAATTAAGGGAAGGGGTGGGTCATGTAGTATCGGCCCCTCTACCAAGAAATCCCAGAATTCCTCTTCTGGGGCCCTATCGTTTTATTCCTATCAATTCCCGAAGCAACCATCGAGTGCTACCTTTTCCCACAGGTGGAACCAACTCAATCCAACACCATTATCCCAATCAACCCTTAAGTTGTAGTTTCCTCTATCACCTTATTCGCTCACATTTGGGCGTCTACAGCTCCTCTCCGAATATCTTTTGTAATTTCCTGACAGGCCTCGCCTGTGGAATCCTTTCCAAGGAGTCCACCTGATCTACCTCTCAACATCTGCCCTTCCGTACCCGTACTGAGGTACAAAGCACTACACTGCAAACTATCACTAAACCATTACTTACTATACACAATCCCACAAATACTACACCTCACAACGCTGTGTACAGGCACTGTACAAACACTTTACAAGCACTACACCAGCACTATACAAACACTGAAAGCAAATACCACACTAGGCCTAATTCATATTGTTAGGAATAAACCGTGACCGAACGCGGTTGGCGAGCAGAGCGCCAAGCAACGTGCCATGTTCTACAAACGTGAGGTTGTGACGTCAGATGGCTGAGCGCAGAGAAGTCAGCAGAACTTTAGTGGTTGTTGTTATTGTGAGTTGGATGGACCCATATAGTCTTTGATCGATGATTGCCTGTACGGCGTCACTACAGAATGTTTTAGTATTTGGAAGTTATGTTTTCAATTGGATCAAAAGTCCATGTATATATCAGGTTATATGACTATTCATTAAATACTCCAGTTGTTTGAAATAAAGAGTATAAGGTGAGTAATTCTTTCGAATCTTCTTGTTTACGTTCCATTTAGAAGTCCTGCGCTAACCCTCGTTACGAAGGAATATACAACATATTTTAGATTATGAGATACTGAAAAACTGACTTACTTGAATGAAACTCTCATAAAGAAACAATGGCTACTCAACTAAGATATAGCTAAGTTAAATTCGAATTATTATTCGCTCGTGGAAATGACTGAAAAGATGCAAACGTTCCTACTTAAAGGAAAATCTCTGGGATTTGATCTCAGAAGAACTACCAGAAGTTAAAGATGATATATGGATGAAAAGAGACGGAAAAGTTTGGTAAAAGCTAATATTATATGTCTTTTTAATAGAAGACGATCAAATCGTGCATGTCATAAATTGCACTTATTCCGTAAAAGATATATGGCTCGCATTGAAAAAAGCCTATACGAAAGTAGAAAGCTTAACGAGTAAACTTTATTTGTTACATAAATTATACAGTTTCCGTTTTATCGGAAACTAGTAGCACTATGCAAGAGCATATTAATCGCTTTTTGGAAGTTGTAATAAAGCTGAGGTCAATCGGCGAAAATATTGATGACTCACACCAGGCAGCTATGTCATTGTTTAGCCTCCCCACTAGTTATGACACATTGGTTACTGCTTTTGGAAGCAAGGCCAAACACAGATCTAACGGTAGAATTCGTGAAAAACAAATTAGTTGATGAATACAATAGAAGATGGAAAGTTCGAAGTCACACACACAAAATTCGAACACAGTGCCTGCATTTAAATCTGTTAATAGAACACGTAATGAAAGTAAATGTTGTACACATTGTCGTAAAGGAATCATACTACACTGCTGGACAATTGCTAAGGACGGATCATAAACGGCTATATAGCGCATAAAAAAAAGGAAGTGTGGTTGGATGCCAAGTGAAATAAAATAATGTCAGAATGCCAGGACATTACAAGAAAGACAATTTATTGTGCTCTGAAATCCAGAAGGGCTTTGGAACATGTTCAAGGGACAAACAGGCCATTTTGTGCAGAATACGTAAACGTGAAAAAAATGCAAATTACCGGTCCGGCAGTAAGGCGTTCCGGCGTAAGATGTCAATACGGGATATGGGCTTCACCATGGAGGGCGATGCAAGATTCCACACGTCGTGTCATGCTTTGCACAAGCATTATCAAGCAGCTGTTCGTTGGGTAATTTATCCCATTCCTCTGTCAGTGCACGGATTTTACGAGGGTGTCCTTGTTTATGTTGGAGGGCCTTGGCGACCAGCAAGACTCCTCCCCAAAAGCATCCCACACATTTTCAATGGGGATTCATATCTTAGAGAACGGGCTGCTTGCCATACGAGGCGTTGAATATCCTCACTCCTCAAGACAATTCTCCTAGACAGCGACTGTTCGATGACATGTTGGGTTGTCGTCCATGAAAATGAATCTATCACCGACAGCACCACGGAACATGCGAACATGAGGTAGCAGAAATTATCCTTAATGTATCGTTGGCCAGTCATAGTCCCAGTTGGAAGCACATACAGAGGGACGTACGGCCATTGATCATGATGCCAGCCCATACCATGACACTACATGTCGGATATCGGTACCTTTCCTGTATGTTTGCTGGACAATATGCAGTACCACTATCACGCCAGATCAGTTATCGTCGACAATCAGGACGATAGACTGTATCTACTCTCATCTGAGAAGAGTGACAGAAGACCAGGTCGTTATCAGTCCAGTTGCGATGTTGATGGCACCATTGCAAACGGGCGGTACGGTGACGTCTGGACAATGGGATGCACACAACAGGTACGGCGGGCGTATAGTCCTCCTTCATGCAAACGTCTGGCGATAGTTTTTCGGGAGATCCGCTTGCCAGTAGCAGCCATAAACTGATTTGTTACCTCACCAGCTGTGCTGCGCCGGTGTCTTTTTTGTTGATAGCGCACTATGTACCGATCTTCTGCAGGTGTCGTACTGCGAACACGACCTCCCGCGTGACGTTTGCTACACTCTCCATTTGTTTGAAATGATTTCCAAAGCCTTGAAACAACACTGTGGCTGACGTCGAACTCCCTTGGCAACATCTCGTTATTTTTCGCCCTTCTTCAATCTTGCCAATAATACGGCCACCGCGTAAAATCATCTAGGTGATGTCGGGAAGACATACTGAAAATAGCAAAGTTCGTCAATTGATTCTTTCCCTTTCAACTTTGCGTTTGAACAACAACGGTCAATACGTCAAATCCTTTATATCTCTTATCAGCGCTATGACGTCACGAACAAGTTCGGCAATCCAAAATTTGCATACGCACAACACGTCTTACTGTATCCCGCACTTATGCTAATTTCCACATTTTCCTGCCTCGCATTTTATGGTTGCTATCGTTAGTGCTATTGTCATCCGTCCTTAGCAATTGTCCGGCAGTGTATTAGTAAATGCTGGTATTACAAAGGAAAGAAATAAAGGTAAAACTGAGAAAAATAAAAATGTCGGCAGAAACGTACAAATGCACAAAAATCACAATGAGCTAAATTTGCAACTAAAGAAAAAAATTGCTCAATTCAATATAGTGGAGCCAAATATCAACCGTTCGTACAGAGCGAAAGACGAGGTGAATAGCATTTTATCGTGCACACATTGGCCCATAGATTCAGCAGCAACTGCACACATGACTAATAACAATGTTAATTTTTCTGTCCACTTAGAACCCCATTCAAATGAAAACATAACAACGGCAGATGGAAGAAAAAATAAAATCTCTGAGGCGTAGGCCAAGGTTATCTCAACTGCAAAACTTGATGCTGAAGCTGGTCAATAGAATTAAAGTTAAGAACGTTCTCTACGTACCTGAGCCGGAAAGTAGTTTGTTGTCAGTCAAGAGAATTACAGATAATGGGTTTGTGGTTCTATTCAAAGGAAATCGCTGCTTAATTAAACATGACAAAACTGTTTTTTCTGTTGGCATGGTAGATGATATTAATCTGTATGAGTTACAAACTGTTGAAAAGGATCCAACATGCACAAGCAATAAAGTTAGTGATGTTTTGTGATAAAAAAACGATTGCATCAATCTATGGCATAGGAGACTAGGTCACAAGAATATACAAGCAGAGCGAAAATCTAGCCTATTGAATAAAATTGTCTAATTGCAAGAAAGATACCTTTTGTGAAAGTTGTATCAAAGGAAAAAATGATAAGCACAAACCATTTTCGAAATTAAATCCAATCCGGACGAATGAAACTTTAGAACTTGTACACAGTGATATTAGTGGACCACATGTCAAGCCAGTTACTCCAAGTGGTAAAAGATACTACCATAACTTTTGTAGATGATTACAGTAGGTTTACATGCACATATCTTATTTCTCATAAAAAACATGAAGCAATAAACAAATTCAAAGAATGCGTGTCAAGTGTAAACAATAAATTTGGAAAAAGGCCAAAAATTCTAAGAAAATGATAATGGCGGTGAATACACCAGCACGGAGTTTGAGAATTACCTAAAACAACATGGAATCGAACACTCAAACTACTGTTGTTTTCTGTCCTCAATCAAACGGTAGTAGCAGAACGAAAAAAACAGATCACTCCAAGAAATGACTAAAGCCATGTTGTTAGACGCCAGTCTGGAAAATAAATATTGGGGCGAAGCAATGATCACTGCTACGTACATCCGAAATAGAGTTCCCAACTAAAAGCACGGGTAAATCTCCTATGGAACTGTGGACTGGTAAGAAACCTTATTTTGGGTCTTATGAAGAAGTCTTCGGATCCAAAGCTCTGCCATATGTACCTAGACAAACAAGAAGAAAATTCGAATAGATCATGCAAAAAGTCTGGCATATTCGTTGGACTACGATGAAAGATCCAGGGGGTATAGAATATTGTTTCCAGAGAATGACAGAGAATCGCAATAAGCCGCAATGCAAAGTTCGACGAAAGAAAAAGTACCGTAGAAGCATGCGAGCGTTAAACGATCACTAATGATCCTGAACCTAGAGTAACGACACAGGATGTTCAATTTTTAGAAAGTGCTAACAATATCCAAACCTATAAGAGAAGAAAAAATGCTTCTTGAAACCTGAGAGTAACTCAGGAGCAATTGAGAAGATCTGCAAGGTCAACTCAAAGGAATACCACCTGAGTGGTACAGCTGCCTTACTATACAAAAATAATGTAGAACCTAAAGAATTGGAGCGAAAATGCAAAACTTAGAAGAATCGCAAAAATTGCGTTGGATGAAAGCAACAGACCAGGAGATGGAATCTTTACAAAGGAACAACACTCTGGGATTTGAGTAACTGTTTACCACCAGGAAAGAAAGTGAATTAATTGCAAATGGATTTTTAAAAACGAACATACAAGTGATAATTCTATGAAGTACAAAGCACGTTTAGTGGCCCAAGAGGTACTCAGGGAAGCCTGGAATCGACTACGACGAAACGTTCTCACTGCTTAAAGTAGTAACTCCACACTACGATCAGAACTCTATTAAAGATAGCAGCATATAAGAAAATGCATGTGAGACACATAGACATCAAAACTGCTTATTTACATGGTAATTTGAATGAAGAAATTTACATGAATCAACCACCTGGTTATAAAATTAAAGGTGAAGAAAATAAAAAAGTGTGTAAATTAAAGAAAGCTATTTATGGTCTGAAACAGTCAGGAAGAATATGAAATCAAACGCTTGTTAAATTCCTAAATGAACATGGCTATAAACAAGCAGTAGCAGATCGATGTTTATTTACACTCATTGATCCAAAAATCTACTAAGAGCATATTTAATTGTCTTTGTGTATGATATTTTTGATATGCAGCAACAAATCAGAAAATATAGAAAAGGCTAACGAGCTGCTGAAAGATTATTATTTTGAAATCAAAGACCTAGGATGATGCAGTTGCAAAAATGACTACGTCATCAGTAAAACAAAGGAGAGTCAAATAATCTCCACTAACCTTTATTACTTTATTTTCCCAGTTCAATGACTTAAAGATATTTTACAATGTGGCATTAAAAAGTTAGAGAGATATGGTATCACCTTTTCTCACTAACTTTCCAATTTTTATTGGTGCTGTATCCTGAAATAGCCGAACCTTTACACTTGCATTTTCACAGATGTTATTAATAATGCTAATGTAAGCATTTTTAGTACCGCAGGATTTCAAAGCCATTGCAGCTGCTAATGGTTTCATGGAATCAATGGTCTTTCCATATTAAATACAAACCATGCATAATGGGAATTCATATTCCTTCGCTCTTTAAGTTAGATCTGTCAGTACATGGATATTTTTTTTATTGGAACTTTAACGACCGCTGTGAGCAACTCAATGGGCTATAAGCAGTCGCCCGTCCCTAATTTAGAGTCATTGGTTCCAGGGAAGGGAGAGAGCCAGTGCCGTAAGACAAACACAACATCCATGCCTCACCGGGATTCGAACCCGGACCCCGTTCGGACGAATGATCAGAGGCCATCGCTTAGACCACTGCGCCACCGGGGCGGCGTACATGGATATGATCTGTAGTGCTGTAGCCACTCCCTAACCCAGCTTGTTCTGTCAGTTTTGCGATGTCCAGTGTTGTATTCAACCCATGTAAAAGAACCGCAGTAAAGATTTTATAAACCACTGACAGGAGGCAGATAGGCCTGCAATTCCTCAGATCCTGAATGTCATCTCTTTTATGTAGCAGATCATTATGCCATTTGTCCAGTCCTCAGGAATCTTCCTTCCATTGAGACATCTAGTGAAACCTTGGGCGAGTCTGATTAAAAATTTTCGGCTTTCTTCTTTTATAATGTGCACGGTAATTCCATCTCCTCGAGCTTTTCCCAGTTTCATGCTCTTAATCGCATGTGTAGCTTCTACCAGTGGGACTGAAGGGACCTCGGCACTGTTTATTCGGTTTTGCGATCTTCGCAATGTCTAGAGTAGATGTATTAACTCTTTCTCATAGTTTTGAGTAGAAATCTTTCACTCTTGTCAAGCTTTCGCTTCTACACTGCTGGCCACCTAAAATGCAACACCAAGAAGGAAGCATCCGGTTGGCCTGAAATTCGCAGCATGCGTCGCCCGAGAGAGAACATGCAAACGATTAGCATTGCAGGGCATATGCAAATCATGTGCGCCCGGCACGCCACCGAGAAGCACTATAAGAAGGGTGCACAGAAGGCGGCGTGTAAGTAGTGGAAGTGTGTTGTACTGCCGGACATGTGCATGAGAAGCTTCCTGGTGCCTTGTCGCAGAATACGGTAGTCATTCCAGCACATTTCGGAGTTCGGAAGATGACGAATAGTGGCTTATCGGGACAGTGGTTTATCGTACCGAGACATCGGCTCCCGTGTAGAGCGACATCCAGCCACAGTGAGGCGAGTATGGATTCGGTGGGTGCAGAAGGGACGGACGGACCAACGTGAGCGATTGCCGCAGCCGCGGCACACCACCAAACGAGAGGACTGGCATGTTGTGCTGCGGATATTGACAGCTCGCACCGCCACATCACGAAAGTTAGTGCAGGAATTAGGGTATGTTGCGCAACAACCTGTGTCAGCACGTACCGTTTGACGTCGTCTGAAGGAGCGGGGACTTGTCGCACAGCGCCCGTTGCTTCGATTACCATTGACGTTACACCACTGGCGAGTGCGGCGGCAGTGGGCCGTTGAACGCCGCACCTGGACTACGGAATGGCACGACATTGTCTTTTTAGACGAATCCCGCTTCTGCCTGCAACTCCACTATGGTCGGATCTGCGTGTGGTGGCACCGCGGCGAGAGACTCTATGACGCCTGCATTATGCATCGCCATATCTGTCCGTCGCCTAGTGACGGACCGGTATGGCGATGGTTTGGGGCACAATTGGATATGACACGCGCACCTCTCTGGTACGCATCGCCGGTACACTCAACAGCTACCGCTACATCTCTGACGCTTCGGAGCCTGAAGTCCTCCCTTACCTGCAGGACCTGCCCGCGGCCACGTTTCAACAGGACAATGCGCGCCCGCACGTGGCACGCATGGTGCAACAAGTCTTCACGGCCCACCAGGTGTCACTGCTGCCGATATGTCACCCGATATGTCACCCATCGAACATGTCTGGTCGCTGATGTTCTCCCGATATGTCACCCATCGAACATGTCTGTTCGCTGATCGGCAACCGAGTGGCCCGCCAAGTACCACCCGCGGCTACGCCTGATGAACTGTGGCAACGTGTGGAAGCAGCCTAGACCGACGTACCCGAAGCCCACATCCAAAGCATCTTTCGTTTGATGCCGTGGCGTGTAGCGGACGTTATTGCCAGCCATGGGGACCACACGAACTATTGATGTCTGCGTGTTCCGCAAGTCGCACGGGCCTGTAAGCTCAATCGTTTCATCTTTGTATCTGTTGTTATGTGTCCAGTAAATCTGGCTTTGCTATCTCGTGTCCTTCTTAGTGTTGCATTTTGGGTGGCCAGCAGTGTATTTTTTGTTACAGTGCCATTCTCTTTTCTCAGTGCTTTAATCCATCTTCTTCCTTTACTGAGACGCCTCTTTGCTCTTTTCAGGCTTTGGTTGTTTTCAACTGCTTTTCTCTCTAGTTCACAGTTGAATTTCCTTACGTATTTAGTGACACTTTTTTTTGTAGTTCTTGCAAATCTCTTTATATTCCACTTTGGAAGTGACCACTTTATTTGTTCTCATATCCCTTCTCTTTTGCATCAGCATTTTTGTTTTTTTCTTATATATTCTTCATACACCACTTGTTCTCAGTACCACCTTTTTTTATTGCTGTTCCCATAAGAGCCTTCATTAGTTTTCTTTTATCTTCGGAATTGGCTACTTCCTCCGATGTTAGGTTTTTCAAAGCAGAGAATCTGTTCCTGAAATCCAACTTGAAGGTATAATTATGCTTTTTAAGGTTGGTCATGTCCATGTATTTTGTTCGTTTTATGAGCTTGCAAAGTTCGAGTTTAGTGTTGAAGTGAATCTTGCATCTCACCATTCTATGATCACTCCCAGTGTTGAACCTGTTCAGCACATTGCTGTCTTAAGTGACACTTGTTACACATCATAAAATCGAGGTCACTTGTCATTCCATTGGGATGCTTCCATGTCTATTTCCTATGTGTGTTTTTTTCTTCAAGAAGGAGTTCATGATGAAAAACCTTTCTGCCTCTGCAAACTCTGTGAGAGCATTTCCACGATTGTTTCTCTTCCCATGTCCGAATTTACCTACCGAAGTTTCACCCTGTTGCTGTTGCCCCATTTTCGCATTGAAATCACCCATAATGATCTTCAAGTGCTGCTTTCCTTTATTATTTAGATGCCGAATTTCTTCGTAAAATTATTCAACTTCTTCCTCAGGATGACTTGGAGGTCGGCACGTAAATTTGAATAATCTGAGACTGGTATCTGTTTGACAGTTTTGAATAGCAAGTCGGGCACTCTGTCTGAGAAACTTTCAACTTCTAGAATATTGTCCTTCAATTTCTTGTTTATTATAAATCTAAAACAACTAGTTCTGCCAGTATATGTCCCAGGATAGTAGAAGAGATGTCCGCTTTTCCGTTCAATGAGATCTCCTTTTCTTCTTACATTTGATTCTTTGGACTTCCTGTTCCAATTCAAGGAGCCTTGAATCAGCAGATAGAGATCGTCCGTTAAAGGTAGTCAAGGTCAGCATCGAATGGCAGCACAGTCTGGTCTTCCTGTGATTTTTAAAAACCTTTGTCTTCAAGTCGTACTGGCCGCTACCTTGGATTGGTACATTCCAGTTGCCGGAGACTGAGGGTCACAATTTACATTATGAAGTCATCTTTAAGGGTGGGGGTTGGACATAATTCACCACACTGGCAAAAGGGGTTGTTGAGTGTGCGATAGCAATTCCTCTAATCCAGGTATTATCATTCATCATCATCATTGTCAACCATTTTCAATCCACTGCTGGATGAAGGTCTCCCCAAGTTTCTTCCCCAACGGTCTGTCTTGTTCGAGTCTCCTCCATGTTACTCCCACATGCTTTCAAATTCCATCAAACTACTTCCCATGTGGTCTTCTACTGGGTTTTTTTCCTGTCCCTTGGAATCGATTCTAAAATTTCGGTTGTCCATCTGTGATCCGTCCATCTGGCAACATGTCCAGCCCATTGCCATTTCAGGGATTTTAATCGGATCACGTTGTCTTCCACTCCTGTCATTTTCTGATCCACTAGTTCCTCTTCTTATCTCTCCTGGTTACATCAAGCAAGCACCACTCCATGCTTCTTCCAGTTGTCTGCAGTCTTACTATGTCTTTTTTAGTTAAGGTCCACGTCTCTGCACCATACGTAAGCACTGAAAGGATACACTGATCAAACACGTTTCTTTTAAGACATAATGGCATATTGCTCGTAAATGTGTACTGTTTCTTTTAAATGTTCTCCTTCCCAGTTTCTTATGCTGTTAATTTCTCGCTTGATATCTGATGTCCAAAGTAAATGAAAATATCGGTTATCTCCAGCTTTTCTCCTTTAATCGATAAATCTTCATTTCTTGTAAAATTATTGTACATCACTTTTGTATTTTTAAAGTTCTTTTTTAATCCCACTTCTTTACTATTGTTAGCAAGTTCCTGGATTATATTCTGCAGCTCTGAAGGTGTAGATGCAAAAATGACTACGTCATCAGCAAACAGAAGGTGAGTTAAATAATCTCCATTAATTTTTATCCTTTTGATTTCATATTCAGTGATAGAAAAGCATTTTTCAATGTGGCATTATAGAATTTGGAAGATATGGTGTCATATTGTCTCACTCACTTTCCAATTTTTATTGATGCTGTATTCTGTAAAAGTGGAACCTTTGCACTTGCACTTTCATAGATGTCATTAATAATGCTAATATAAGCATCTTCAATACCGCAGGATTTCAAAACCACTGTACCTGCTGATGGTTTCATAAAATCAAGGGCATTTTCATCATCAATAAAAGCCAGGCATAATAGGAGTTCATGTCCCCTCGTTCTTTCAAATAGTCCTCTCAGTACATGGATATGATCTATAATGCCGTAATATAACCACTTCTGAATCTAGCTTGTTCTGTTGATTGAGACATGTCCAGTGTTACCTTCAAGCGATGTGAAAGAACTTTTGTGAAGATTTTATTAACCACTGATAGAAGGCAGCTGGGCCTGTAGTTCTTCAGATCCTCAATGCAACTTTTTTAATGTAGCAGGATCATTCTGGCATTGTTCCAATGCTCAAGAATATTCCCTTCATTGAGACATCTAGTGAAAACTTAGGCGAGTATAGTTACAATTTATCCACTTGTTTATTGTATAATGTGCACAGTAATTTCATCTTCTGCTCGAGTTTTAATTCATTTCATGTTCTTAATTGCATGTGTAACTTCTGCTGGGAGGACTGGAATGTCTTTGGTAATTTAACTGTGCGTGATTTCTAGAGCAGGTATATCACCTCTTTCATATAGTTTTGAGTAGAAATCTCTCACCCTTGACAAAAATTCGTCTACATGTCATGTTACAGTGCGATCTTTTCTCAGTGCTATAATCTGATTTGTTCCCTTGCTAGGACGCCACTTTGCTCTCTTCAAATTTTGGTTGTTTTCAGTGGCTTTCCTCACTAGCTCATAATTGAATATCTTTACGTCTTCAGTGATATTTTTTCATACTGTCTTGCATAGCTCTATATATTCCACGTTGAAAGTCACATCTCCTAAATAATCCATGTACACTAAAGAACAATTGAATTAGAGATACCTGTCTAGTAACGTGTAGCATCACCTTTCGCCCTGATGACGGCGGAGATTCGTCTCAGCATGGTCTCGACACGACACCGGAAGCGTTGGGAAGCCATACGGATCCACAACCCCTGAATAAGCTCCCACAATTCACGAAGATTTGATGGAGGGGGTCAGAGACTCGAACATCTCTCTCGATGGCATTCCAGATGTGCTTGATGGTATTGAGGTCAGGTGACCTAGCTGGCCAAGGAAGCGAAGTCACGTCGGTGAACCATTCAGATACAATTCGGGAGCGATGGCACGGTGCATTGTCTTGTTGCAGGTTGAGGTCCCCAGTGGGATGTTGAAGACGCACAAACGGGAGTAAATGGTCGTCCAGGATATCCCGGTAACGTTGACCTGTGAGGGACGATGTCACACGTACCAAGGGTCCCATTTCAGTCCACGTAAACAGTCCCCAGACGAGAATGCCACCCACCACCAGCTTGAAGAGCACCCTGCCGGCTAGAAGGATCCATCGCTTCATGTGGTTTGCGCTGTACTGGTATCCTGCGATCCACATGTACCAACATGAATCTCGACTCAGCAGTCCAGGCAACATTTTGCCACATGTCTAGCGTCCAGTGGTGATGTTCCAGCTCCCATGCTAATCTTTGCACCCTGTGATGCGCGGTCAGCAGCGGTACCCTCGTGGGACGATGGCTTCTGTACCCCATAGCGAGGAGATGGTTCTGGATGGTGTGGCTTCTTACACGTTTTTGTGCACCAGCGTTAAATTGCCGAGTGATTTCTTGCACTGTGGCCCGTCTATCCGCTGTTACAATGCGAGCTAGCCGATGATGACCCCGTTGATCCACACGCTGTTGTCTACGGCAGTTGGCACTTGCAGGGATGGTTTTACCGGATTTGATGTACTCACGATGCACCCGTGACACAATGGCTCGTGAAAATCCGAGTATCTGCACGACTTCCGAAATGGAGTGACCCATTCGTCAAGCCCCGACAAATTGCCCACGATCAAATGCGCTTAGATCCTTAGTCTTACCCATACTACGCCCAACTCTTACTGATTCCCGTCGTACCACTCCTTATATTGTCGGATCGCTGCATACGTCATGCCGTTTCCGTTTATAGGACCGCCCATAGCGTCATATTTGCATAACGCCAGCTGTCTCTAATTCAATTGCTCTTCAGTGTATATATATATATATATATATATTATATTGACCAAAGTCACCGGATGCCCTTTCAAAAGCAAATGAACGGATCCGCTGCGTTGTTGAGATCCGCGGTACAAATTCAAACGGTACAAAAATAAGCCTGCAGCTGATCGCGATCATATCGCACTCTGATTTTGACGGAAAATGTCGCGGCAAGAGGGAACTGACTTTGAGAAAGGACAGATTGTTGGGTGTTATTTTAGTGGGTTGTCCATAAGAGAAACCAAGAGGCGTTTAAACATACCCAAGTCACCTGTTTTGGATGTACTGAATAAGTGGAAGACACATGGCGTGCCTGAAGCAGCAAATCGTACCGGCAGACCAAAGAAAATCAGTGATAGAGGACGTCGAAGCTTCAGAAGAGTCGCTATAGCTAATCGACGAAGTACTGCACATGACCTCAGTGTACAGGTGAGTAAAAATGCTGGAACTTCGGTATGTGCACGTACCATTTGCAGAGAGTTTCATTACATGGGTTACCGTGGTCGTGCGGCTGCTCATAAGCCTTTCATCTCCACTCGAAATGCTACACGTCGTTTAGCATGGTGTAAAAAACATTTATAGTGGACCGTAGATCAATGGAAATGGGTCCTATGGACTGATGAATCAAGATACACGATCCATCCGTCTGACGGCCGTGTTCGGGTATGGCGGCAGCCAGGGGAACGCTATTTACCACAGTGTACTGTTCCTACGGTTAAGTTTGGAGCTGGCAGTGTACTCGTGTGGGAGTGCTTTTCGTGGTATGGTTCCAGCCCATTGGTTATCATAGACAAACCAGGTAACCAGCACGTCTACCTCGATGATCTGGACAATTATGCCCTACCAATTCTGTGGCAATACTATGGAACCGAGCCTTGTTGGTACCAGCAGGATAATGCACCGAGCCATAAAGCAAGGACTGTTGCGCTGTGGTTTGACGATAATTCCGTATCGTGTGTGGACTGGCCAGCACAGAGCCCTGATCTTAATTCCATAGAGCATCTATGGGATGAATTAGAGCGCCGCATAAGAAGTTTGGAACCAAGGACTACTACTAAGCAACAGTTAGCGGCAGCATTATGTATTGAATGGAAGCGCATACCTATCGCTGAGTTCCAAAACCTTGTCGAAAACATTAAGGTCAAAACCTTGTTCCAAAACCTTGTCGAAAACATTAAGGTCAAAACCTTCCAAAACCTTACTGTCGAAAACATTAAGGTCAAAAACCTTGTCGAAAAACATTAAGGTCAAAGATTTTTTTTTTTTTTTTTTTTTTTTTGAGGTTTAACGACCGCCGTGAGCAACTCAATGGGCTATAAGCAGTCGCCCGTCCCTAATTTAGTCACTGGTCCAGGGAAGGAGAGAGCCAGTGCATGCATTAAGGTCAAAGATGGACCGACACTGTACTAATGTATGTCCCTAAATGCTATGTTGTGTTTCTCTTCTAAGTGTCGGGTGACGTTTGTCAGTATATTGTATATAATTAGCCAAAACCCAGAGGAACACAAACTAAATTACAGGAAAATCAGAGCGAAGAAGTATCGAGTAGAAAAAGGTAGTAAGAGAAGGACTGCAGAAAGAAGAGACCGCTATCCATGGCTTTATGAATGACCAGTACGAGTCTTCCCTCTATAGAAACCTGGAAATGGATTTCTACAAAGTTGCTTAGAAATTAACCCAATGATATAGACTAAATTTGCAAATTATAAAAAAAGGAAGCCACTATTAAAAAGAGGGTCACCCTCAAAGAATATAAAAGTAAGGTCTCTAATTGAAACAAGAAATTTAACAATTTAAAATATAAAAAAAGCTAATTTGTCGTATCTGGCCCAGCCCATTAGCTAAAAACTCTTCGTTAAGACCAAAAGACAAAGATTTTTTCGAAAGTAGTTTAAACAAAAAGTTACAGTATTTACAGAAAATATTTCATAATATTTTCGAGCAACCACAAAACAATAACTGATCCCATTCCTAAGAATCAAAAAGCTTCCAAGACCCATGTTGAAGAACAAAAAAGGTAGATCTGAAGAGAGCAAAGAACAATAAGAACTAGATTCAAAAAGCAACAGCAACAGAAGTCACCGCAAAAGGCCAGAACACGTCCCGGAACCTGTTCGGCAAACAAGATTTTATGAATGTGGCGAGATCCCAGGCGAAAAAAAGTAAACGAGCAAAGCAGGCACAAAAGCCAAGAGCTGTGAAACATATTTACGATTTTGTGAGATTTATTTTCTAAATGTAATATATTCCATGCTGTATTCAACATTTTTTGAATTCTAAAGTTTTAAAAAATCCACGTCCTACGGCGTTTATTTCTACAAAAAAAAATCAATAAATAAATTAAATAAAACGCTTTTAAAATTGTGGGATGAACGCTATCTAGGTACACTTCGGAACAAAATTTCTCTAGATATCTTTTCCAGTGAAGCAGGAATTAGATACAGTTTTGTCCTAAACTTAAAGCTTTACGTTGGAAAATTAAAACTGAGCGTCAGCGTAGGATTATATATAAAGGTGTAGGGTTAATTTGTAGGTTAAATGGGATATAATTAAAACGTTCTTTAAAAAATTATAGGACTTATTCATAAATTGCTTTATTTTTACCTCTGTCTAATAATCATATGAATTAAGAAATAGAGAACGAAGAATTTTAATACTTCAATTTTCGTTGAAGGCGGCAAAATAACGTTTTGACCTTCTGCTCACATTTGTGTACGCATAACAGAAGTAAATGGAACCCTATTCAGAAGCGAACAAACGTTGTTAAAATTACTTCATGTACAGGTCGAGCTCATTTCAAATCTGTCTTATGAACTTGAGTTCACGAACATAATCACAGAGAAATAAGAATGTTATTATCTCAGTTTGCCTTGGAGACGGCTCACTGTTGTGTAAGCAGATCGGAGTCAATGAATAAAATCTTAACAGCATTGTAGGATCCATATTCAGTTCAAGATACAGACCAACGTTGTTAACGCTACTTCCTCATGCCGAAGGTCAAGCACACGTTTTTGTTAGCTGAGTGTAAAATTTAATTAACAGCAGTTAATACGCAGCACCGTATACAGAAACTTGACTCCTAGCTACGTGTGATTAACATCTTTTAACATAAAATATCATCTTTCTGAAAGTTAGTAGCAGTTCACTTTAATGGAAGATGGGTTTTCCGAATCAAATATTTTTCCTTTCAGGCTGAACATTTTTCTGGAAAATGTGCTACGAATAGTTTAGCTTTCCTATTCACTAACGGTTTGGTCAGTTGTTAAAAAATAGACGAGGGTGTTAGAAAATAATGATGACATCGTTGTGATTCAGCAATGTAATAAAATCTTTACTGCTGATATTAAAAATGCATTAACATATTAAAGAACTTTTTGCGTGATATTACTCACCATATCATGTTTTTGGTTTAAAGGTGAAAATGTGACAGAATGCTTAAAGACCTCTCAAGTCGAGTGGCAGAGAAACGCACTGACCCATTGACTTTATCTCGTCGCATAGCAACACAACACAAATCATTCTGGGCACTGTGAATATCTGATGTATTCATTGACTTTCTGATCTTCTTGTGTTGCTGCCCTTGAACTTCCTATTACTTATCTATCCGAGGTCCAGTTTTTTATCTCCCATTTTTTTTTTTTTTTTTGCTCTATTGATTGCTCATTTAGTGCCAATTTTTATTGTACTTCGCAGCTGCTACATCATTTACACCAAAATAGTTACAATTCTGTAACGTGCATTATCCTTTGCAAATCTTTTTTAGCTTGTGATTATTTTTAATCCTACTCAAAACCGTTTGTTTTATGTGCAATTTCATATGCTTTTATTCTGAAGTTGTTAAACTTTATTCAATAAATAAATAAATGAAACGAAAAGTAAAAAAAAAAAAAAATAGGAGAGAGAGACACCAAACCAATTGTTGGCTGTCACTCCTATTAATAATTTATTTGCAGATTTTTTCAAATTTAATCCACCTTTAGCGAAGTTTATATTAGTCGAAAAATGTCCGTACGAATGAATTCTTTTGTAAAACACGTGCATCGACGTTTTTGCATTTTTTTATGTATATTTTAAACACACGTACCTCCTGGTAAATTCTTGGAAGTGGAATTGAAGCGAAAAATAGCTCAATTCATTTCGTTTTTATCGTCATTATTTCACTTTTCATGAAAACCACTTCCTTTGAATAACGCTTGGATTTTCGAACTTCCTCAATGCAATGTGAGGTTTAGCTAACCAATGAACTACGAAAAACTAGCATTTTCTCTTCCAGAAATTTTGAAGTTAAAAATTCAGTGGGATTTCAGTAAAAGAAAAAATTAGAAAAGTTGCAATATTTTGATGATACATTTGGATTGGACATTCTGACAAGCTGATAACATTCATATCGTATAAAAAGAGATAAAATAATATGTTTTCCTCTTGCTTTTCTGCTTCAAACAGTATCTGAAGCTATGAAGTATCGACCGTTACTGTGGTAGATACTACGCCTCTTCCAGAAATACCTCATTGCCTTTGGCAAGAAAGAGAAAATAATTGACAAAAAGCAAGAAATTTATCAAATGTTTTGGAGTTTGTTTCTTTTGTTTTTATTTTCGTAGTTTAACGACCACCATGAGCAAACCTGAAGATTAAAAGCACTGGCACCTCCCTAATTTAGAGAGCACTGTTTTCAGGGAAAGGACCTGGGGAGGAGGCATCAAACAGTCACACCACCTATGCCTCATCCGGGGCTCAAGCTCGGGTGCATTTTAGACGAATGGTTGAAAGCCAGAGCCCCTGACCATCCGGGCACCGGAGCAGCATAAAGCTGTTGACAAACGATTTACATATATTGCATTTGTGTCACATTCCCGATTTCAAAAGTAACATTTATTTAAGGAAAAATTGACATGAATCACAAAAGTCAAACACACGCGTATGAGAGTTTTGCTCACATATACGAGCATAATATTTCATTTGTTTCCTTTTTTTTTCCCTCATTAATTTTTTTTTCATTTTTCTTAGTTTCTTAAACCATCTCACCCGTTCGGAGAACTCATGTAACAAAGCGGTGATAAACCACGACCACAGCGTACATCCAGCATGCGATGCAAATAAAGTGCAAAATATGCTGGCTGTGGATATGACTTGTAAATGGCATTGGACTGCCGGAATCAATTATTCTGTAAACTAGAAAATTATGTCATCCCCGGCCAGGAATCGAACTCACATCACCCTCTTTCTATTGGAGTGTGCTCCTGTACCAGCCTCAGAATACTAGAATTCAAAGGAACTGAAACCAAATATGGAAATTTAAACAAGCTTTCGGATTGCATTAGTCAAGTTGGCTGACTTCTTGACTACTGTAGTGTGAAGACTGCTGATATATCTGACCTGGGGATTCCGATTTCAGATAGTTCAGTCTTGCCACGAGAATTCAGGGGTCAGACAGGTAGACAAATTGGGTTCAGTTGTTCGTAAGAGATATCTGGCTGCTCTAACGGCATCACGTTCGTGCAGAAATCGTGAGATAAAGGTTTGGCTCCCACTAGAGAAAGTTTTTTTTTTTTTTTTTGGGGGGGGGGGGAGAATTGACCGTTTAGATGAAACTATGCATCTTCGAAACACGAAGTAATGAATTTGCATGCCTTCCACGTGAACTCGAGACTATATTTTCGGAATTATCTGGAGAGATATTGTTTCTACATACCCTGGTTGGTTTCTAGCCAGCAGTCAGAGATGGACACAGGTGCAAGTCCATGGTGTATTTATACCACGGCGCTGGCTTCCTTCCTGCTCTGGAACCATTGTTCTTGAATTATGGTGGGGAGATTGGTTATACACTGAGTGGCCAAATTATTATGATCACCAGATCATTTTATGCACAACAGCTATCCCACAGACGCTGCTGACACAATACGGTTAAATTGCTATAAAAAGGGAACGCTGAAGGCTTGCAGGGACAAATGAAGTGCATTGCTCAAGAAGAAAATGGGTGAAAAACTCGATCTGATGGACTTTGAACGTGAATGATCGTAGGTGCTCGAAGCATTGGTGCGAACATTAGCAAGACGACTGCACTTGCGAAATGTTGAAAGGCATCCGTTGTTAAAATTTACAAAGACTGGACCACCAGTCAAAAACCGAGTCTGAGTGCAAAGCATGTGGTCGGCAACGTCTACTGGATGCTCCAGCTGAGCGGAGAGTAGGCAGGGCAGACTTGTTCAGTCAAACAGAGAGGCTTCGGCAGATTACAAGTAATCTGAATCATGGACCGAATCAGATGGCCTCTGAACGTACAGTTTACCACACATTACATCGTATGCTCTACAGAAACTGGCGGCTTGTCAGTAAGCTGTCTGCATCGAAAAAGGAAAAATGTCTCCAGTTTACTCAGAAACACCAGAATTGGACAATAAATGAGAGGAAATGGGTGATGTGGTCTAACGAATCGCGATTTCAGCTAAACCAAGAAGATGAAAGGTGAGGATATGGAGACATCAGCCTTAAAGCATAGACCCATCTTGCATCGTCACTACTCTTCAAGTGGCGGAGGCTACGCTATGGTCTGAGGAATGTTTTCGCGGGAGTATTTGGGCTCTTTGGCTAGTGTGGAGCAACATCTGACTGCTCAAAGATATTGATTTAAAGCGAGATTTAAATACCGTTTCTAGCCAAATCCACACAGTTATGTTGATGGTTTATCTCAAGGGAGATGGATACTTCCAGCAGTACAGTGCTTTATATCATAGTGCTCACACTGTAAGCAAATGGTTTGGGGAGCATTACCGAAAATTTTCCTGGAGCATTTGTGGGAGGAAGTCAAAAGGGACATCAGACAGCTGGATGTACTACCATCAAATCTTCAAGAGCTGGAGGGTACAATTCACCGCATTTGGGCCAATATACCCCATGCCATTTACCGACTTTTAATAGAGTATATACTAAAACGAATTTAGGCAGTATTAAGAGCAAAAGGTGCGCCAACAGCGTACTAATCAGGCATAATTGATTTGACTACTCAGTGTATGTAGTTCATGGAGTTGCTAATGATGAAATCGAAAGCAAGGAAGTATGATCGTATATATACATATATACGACCATATTTCCTTATATGGTCGTATATATATATATATACACTATCTACCAACAAGTAATTGGACACCTGTGACAGCAAAGCAAAACGAAGTTTATTTACCTTCAATAGTTGGTGGAGCCTCCACGAGCTGCGACCCTCCGGGGTATACTCTCAACCAGGCGTTGTACGACGGCTAGTGGTATTTTCTTCCACTCGGCTTAGAGAAGACAGGTCAGTTCTTTCACAGATTTCGGACGGTGGGGCACCCCTTAAGTCGACACTCCAGCTCGTCCCAGAGGTGTTCGATAGGGTTAAGGTCCAGGCTCTGCGCAGGCCAGTCCATTCGATTACCCCCATTGTCACCATACCAAGCCATGGTGGACCTCGCAACATCACAGGTATCATTGTCATCCTGAAAGTAGCACGGGTCCACCCCGTAAAACTGCCACAACGTAGGAAGCACATGGTCATCCAAAATAGTGCAGTAGGTCTCGGCGTTGAGTTTACCAGGAATTGCGACCAAGGGTCCCGTGCCATACCTGGAGAAACACCCCCATAGTAAAATTCCACCGCCGCCGAACTTCACAGTTGGCACAATACATTCCGGCAGGAGGCGTTCTCCAGGCAGACGCCAAACCCAGACCATGCCATCCGAACGTTAGAGGATGAACCTTGATTCGTCGCTCCAGAGAACCTGTTTCCACTGTTCAACGGTCCACTGTCGACGTTCTTTGCACCACGTTAGCCGAGCAGCGCTATTGGACTTGGTGATCAAAGGCTTGTGGGCGGCAGCACGTCCATGATAACCGAGAAGATGGGCTTCTTTACGGATGGTATTCATCGAAAGAACACTCCCGGATGCCTGTTGAAACTCCTCGCGAATGTGGCCCATCGATTTGGTACGATTCTTCCGAATTTCTCTGGCCAGCACCCGTCGGTCTCTAACTCCCAGTTTTGTGGGTCTGCCGGGTCGGGGCACATTCCGACAGTCACCTCTCATCTTCCACTTGCCAATCGCGTAAGCCACTGTCGATTTTGGGTACTTCAACTCGCTGGATATGTCACGTATGGATCGGCCATTTCTGTGATACCCAACGATTACACCTTTCTCGAAATCAGAGAGCTCCAAACTGCGTGGCATCTTGCATGCGACAGGTTGCGTTGTTGTTTCCCACACGATATTAAACGGCGGCGGCCGTGACGTGTATCAGGACCGCAGATATCGTCGATTGCAGGGGTGTCCAATTACTTGTTGGTAGATAGTGTATATATATGTGTGTGTGTGTGCACGCAGCCGAAATTCATCAGCAGCTAGTCATTGAAGTTTATGGTTACAATTTGCTGTCCTAACAACACGTGGCAAAATGATGCCGTTCGTTTCAATCCGGCAGGGATAATGTGGGAAACCGACATCGCACAAACAGTGGACGTCCGTGTTCGTCGACGATAGAGATCACTACTGGAATGTGGACGAAATGATTCAAGACGACCGAGCTGGAATTGAGCTATGGCGTTTTTCAACATCTTGTGGTTGGTGTTTTGCAGTATTCCAAGGGTTGTGTCAGATGGGTGCTACTTTCATTATCCGTCGATCGGAAATCAGCACGAATGATGGTATGTTTGACGTTCCTGCAGCTTTACTCTGTAGACCGACAGAGCTTCCTTGACTGTATTGTTACTTACATGAAGCCTATTTTCACGTTGACCGCTTCAGCCACATCGCATTTGTGGACAGTACTATCTTAGCAATATGTACTATAAGCCAAGAAGGCACTAAAATTATGGATGTTTTTTAGAACTAGCTTCCATAAATATTTGCCTCTATTTTTGCGTCGTATGGGGACGATATCATTTACCGCATAGGTGTGGTGACATGTAATGGAAATGGTAGCACCTTCCACAAGTTTTTTGGCACCTCGGTGTATATATATATACTGTAGTTTTCTTCTTTATTTGGGGGTTTAGCGACCACGGTGAGCAACTCAATGGTTATAAGCAGTCGCCTTTCTCTAATTTAAGGACGCTAGTTCCAATGACGGATGGAAACCAATGCCGTAAGACAAACTCACTATCCGTGTCTCACTGGGATTCGAACCCACATCCATCTTTTCGGACTAGTAATTGAATGCCAGCCTTCATACCACTCGCCCGCCGGGTGGCAGACAAAATATACACTATGAGCTTTTAACAATTTGCGAAAAACGATTTATGCTTAAAGTTTTATTTGGGGTGCTTTAACACTGGATCACAGTTGAGGCCAGTAGCACACGTAGAAATAGTATTTGCAGCTTTAAATTTTAATAAATTTTAATCAATGTTTATTGTGACTACATCGACGTAAATAGTTACACTTTTTAATGTGTAACTATTTAGGTAGATGTAGTCACAAATTGTTTTGCATGTAATCACAAATTTCGAATTCCAAAATTGAATTGTTCATTTTTATGTCTTTAGATCAGATGACGTTTTATTCGTTAGAAAAAAGACGTGACTATTATTTTTATTATAAACCGTAAAAATACAATACATGGATTTTTATGGCATTCAGTACTGAAGAATGATTTTACAAAGATTAGGATTAGCTGGATAAGATTTAAAAAGTGAATTTCTTAACAAATCTTCTCACTTGAGAAATTCAGTCAATTTCTCCATGAATTCCGGGTGACTAGCGTGGATCGCGTGATCAGCTCCTTCAATGGCGACGAATTCAGCTTTCGGAAATAATTTCCGAATATCATCTTTTCCATCATTCCTAGAAAAAAAAGAAATCATACTTTTCAAGATACCTGTCATTCCCCGATAACTGCTAATTAAATAACATGTCTTCTAGTGATAGCGGAAGACGTAGAGAACGAGTTCTATGCGTTCTTGACATTTAAGTTTACCGTAGTGTCATTTTGAAGTTATTATGAAAATCTTCCTCTAAGTATTCAGTTCGAATGTTTTGGTGAATGGACTGATTTGCTCACTTTCATTAGAAGTTTGAAGATCATATTGGAAAAGCAAGATACCTTAAATCAAAAGAATAGTTTGGCTCAGTATATCAAACATGCACAGTTTTTCTTTTTCATCTTTTATTTCTTAAATTGAAACGTTATGTACAATTTTGAATTATAGATTTTAATTAAATTCAGCACAGCAATCATATTTTACAAATAAAATTACAAGGAAATAAGTACAAAATCTTATTCAGGTCGTCATTATGATGCTTACGCAAACCAAACACTGTATGAATAAAGGGCATGAAATGTTTTAACCTGTACATTAAATGTTTTTCATGATTAAGCATATGACAATGAATTCTTCTGATATAATGATTTGACGGCCTTTCTGGAAAATTGAAACGAAATCTATGATGACATCGAAAAGTTAATTTACTGTTATATTACTAAGAAGTTTATATTGTCGATATTTTACATTGTCTAAATCTAGAAATTTCTGGGTTACACCCACGCTGATGTTATTTCGCAAAAAACTGTTTCCAAAAGCACAGCACTACCTAACACGTTTCGTTTATGTTCATTCATGCGCTTCTTATTTATATGCGCATTAACTTAAAAACATGATTTCTTATTTCAAAATGGCAGTGCTTAGATGGATTACATTCTGTGTATACACAGAAAGTGATAAGAAGGAGCGCACGAAAAAATACATCATAACTGCACGACCGATACATGATCCAAGATATCACGCCATTTCTGCATAGATTTCGGACACTCTTTCTCCTTATGATTTGATGATCTGAAGTAAATATTTGTAATACACGAGAGATTTCCGTTATATTCGAAACCAGCGATAATTGCACATTGTGGTTTTGAAATATCGTGCCATTACTTTTTTTGGTGTAGTTCCCGGTAAAATCAGTGTAATTTTTCCCAGATGCACAAAACTTTGGTAAAAGTAAGTCCTTACTGTTTTCCGGAAACTACGTCGTCTCTGTGGCTTCCTGGAAAGTTCAGCGTCTTTGAAACATTTCCCACCGTTCAGTTCTGTTGGATGGTATTGTAAGATGATTCAGAATCTCCATAAACTCTAGCTAATGTGCCTTAATATATTGATTGGTGCATTTCCAATCAATATATTTCGGCACATTAGCTAGAGTTTCCAAACATTTTTTTCTTTGTTTATGGGTTTAATGACCACCGAGAGCAACTTAATAGGCAACAAGCAATATCCGGTCCCTAATTTAGGGTCACTGTTTCGAGGAAAGGGGGATAAGACAAACACACCACCCATACCTCATTCGGGAATCGAACCCGAGTCCACTAGGACGATCGGTCATCAGATGCCAGCGCTTAGACCACTGCGTCACGTGGCCGGTTTTCAATCTTTCTCACTCTTCCGATTGATGCAGCGAATCGGTTTGTTCAGCCACAAATACGTAGTTTTTGTGTAGTAAAATGTATTGTGTTATCATTAATGTTTTATGCTGTCGTACGAGAGCCTTGAACTTACTGAATATCACTGAAGCATCAGCATTTTTAATAAAATAATTTTAGGTGCCTTTTGACTGACTACTGAGACATAATAATGTTAGACCCTAAGCTCCGCAACAATTTATTTACATAGTAAATCGATAGGCATGATTCTATCGCGAAAACTGTAATATGGTACGAAAAATACTTAACTAGCACAAAAGTTGACAGCATCCAAAACATATCAACTTCTAGGACATTTTGGCACAGCCCAAAACAATTGAATACCATGGCACAAAAAATTTTTTGTATTTCCATCATTATCAAACATTATTAAATATGCGCTTTTGGTTTCTATTGGTCACTAGAACCACAACTGCGCCTGCAAATAATCGCTGTGTACCAAACATTTCTTAAGTGTTTGATGTCAACATTGGACACTTTTAATTGGTAACACTCACTAGTTTATATTAAAGCCTAAATGAAATTGAAAATAGTACTTGCAAGTGCTATAAGCTAGTCAAGCGTAAACAAAACTTGTTTCTTTGTGAAAAATGATGGAAGGAAGCTTGCCACGCCTTGTTAACTATGGCACATATCACCATCAACTTTCTGCATGTTTATAATAACACTGGAGTTGTCCCAATCATTCGCAGTACACTTCCCTCTTTAACACACCAACACAAGATTTGGGGCGCAAACCGTCCGTCTCATTAGAGAGATCTCTGTTGCGCATTCCCATTATCCTTTTCGATGCTCTGTTGGCGAACTCTTACTGGCTAATGACTTTTCTCTCTTGGTCACTTGGCGGGGTTATCACATGGAGTAGATCCCCTTCCGCAGCTGTGGCTTTCCCGCTGCTAATCGACTTGTAAGGTCGATTGCTAAGCAATCCTCTTGCTCAGTACCACTTTCTTAAGCAGCTTTTTTCACTGAACTTGGTATCCAGTGTGCGCCTCCGCCTTTTTTTCTTACAGCAAACTGTTCAATACCGTTCTTTCCCTGGTTAGTGCAATCAGGGCCATAGCTTGGGGACCGCAAGGGGAAGCTCAGCCTCCCCTACGAAAGACCCTTCAATTGTAATAATAACTAGCACACGCCATATTTGAAAAACAAATAAGGAAAAGAATTTCGGTACCACACTTAAAAACTGACCACCGTTGGACAACAGAATTACTAGACTGGATATCATGTGACAAAAAAGACATGAGAGAAGTGTGGTATAGCGCTGTACGTCGATCTGACTGAAAGGGAAGCTTGTAAATCAGCTAATTCAAGAACATATCTGTACAAAAGCTTGCTTAATATAGAACGACACAATTCGCAGATCAATTTGTGCTCTAAAAGCTGTTGCAGTCATATACGGTATGCCAGTCTATTCCCCGTACTTATTGCAATTACTCATTGTTGAACGGTTTACATTCAGTGAGATTCGTTGGAAATCTTAAAGCACAAATAAATATCAACGGTAGAATGCTAAAATACGAATAAAAGGAACACAAACATTAAAAAGCGAGTCAAACACTTCCAACTGCGTCACACTACGCATTGGGAAACCAATATATGCAACCGATATATTTCTACCTAGTCATGGCGTAAAAGTAGGATAATCTATATGTCTCAAAAAATTATACAACACAAATGTAGTGCAAAACATATTATTATTAGATATGTATGGCCCTTGTATGAGCCCCGAAATACGTTTCGCCGTTGAATAAGTTAGATCCTATAGAGTTTCCGGTTAACACAGCTTTCATTTAGTAGTTAATCAACTATTTTCCGTATAAAAATTTATCAGTATGGTATCTTTGCCCGTTCTTGAATAATTTTCCTTTGGAGTTCTTAAAAACATTTCGTTCGAATTTTGTTTTAATATGGCCTAGCCTAGACAAAACGAACAACGGTTACAAAACGATATTTTGCCCAATTTCAACCGAATCGACTATAAACATTCTTTTAAACAAAGCTATGAAATATCAAATTTCGTGTTTATTCCTTAAACACTTTTTGAGTCATTTCATCTAAAAAACAAATCATCACGAGGGTACCTCCACTTTTGGTATCATTAAGCGAATCAAAAGAGGAGGTGCACTCAGGATATAGAGTACATATAAAACGTTGAAACAGCATCCCTGTGCTTATTAATTTTCAATAAATACTGCTATAATATAATATTAAATATAATATAACAGTTTAACTTACAATATAAGTAAAAATTAATTCATGAAAGTACCTAAAAATTTTCTAGCCTCCCCTGGAATATAGCCCTATCTACGACCCTGAGTGCAATGCTCCCACCTTTTCACTCTTTCTTATCTACTCCCGAGTTGCTTCTCCTGTTAGCTATATACAAAATCCGTCCTCTGAATATATGTTCTAGCATTTCTTGGAACTAAATACACTTTCTTTGACTATTCTCTATCGTTCCAAACAAGCAACTGATTCGACGGTTCTTTTCGCTTCCGTTCTCTGTCACGTACCTTTTTTGCATCCCGACCCACACAAGAGCACTGGGTACTTGAGATTCCATTCAATAGGGACTAATAAATGAGCCTTAGAGAGCTTTTACTCTTTTTTCGCTAAATCTCCTGAAAGCGGTGGGTTATGGCGCCGATCTGTATTCTTCTAGTAATATAAAAAAACAATGTTCAGTCTAGAAGCCATTTCCGAGACAGAATCGCGACAATTTATGTTCTTGCTTTCGTAGGCCACTGAAATAGTGCAAAATGCCTCTTTGTTCTTACCCATTCCTTTAAATGAGTGAAACTCTCTCTCTCTCTATCTCTCTCTATCTCTCTCTCTCTCTCTCTCTGCCCTTTTTATTTTTACCCCAATCAGAGCCCTCCAATTAATTAACTCTAAATTTATTCAGCTTGTTCGACCTCTTCCATTTGTTCTAAAAATAATAGAGGTTATATCTCGATAATTTAATAAGTTATGGGAACAATCTTACAAAATTTTATTTATAATATTATTTCTTCGTCTTGTTGTGTAACATTTTCATTTCAATGAAACTTTGTAACTTGTGCTGAGAATTAATGTGGTTAAATCAAAAGATGGAGATTTTATAAAGTTATTTATGACGAAAAACAACAAACCAACTTCCAAAGTTATGGCCAATCTTTTATCAGTACAGCTGGTGTAGAACAAGTAGCATAGACAGCGTAACAGAAATCACAAGTCCTCTGGGTGGAGTATAAAATCCTCTCCGCCACTGCTAGCCAGCTCAGTGTAAAACCTGTTAGCAGACGCTGTTAACATGCCTAGGGATTACACTTTTTCAGAGGAAAACTCTTACTAAGAGATTTTTGGACTTTCCCCTAACTTCACATGCGTCGGCAATTTTCAAACTGCTTATTGATTCTAGTGAAAAATAAATATCTTCACTCATGGACCTAAATACCATGACGTACCTTATAATACATAGCTGATATGAAGCGCATTGTTGGTGTGTCAATTTATTTTCTTTGTGGATACACTGATGAATCCAAACGATGTCGCGATTCTTCCTACTACAACTCCATCGGTAGGTGAAACATCTGTCTTTATTCTCTCATTCATGTACATTATTGCACATTGGTTCCAACATTCTAAATGATAAAAACATATTATGTATACTAGCCGGTAACATTATCGATGAACATTATCGATGGAATAAGAAATGTTACCGGCATGCACATAATATGTTTTTAACATTTAGAATGTTGGAACCAATGTGCAATAATGTACATGAATGAGAGAATAAAGACAGATGTTTCATCTACCGATGGAGTTGTAGTTGGAAGAATCGCGACATGGTTTGGATTCATCAGAGGAAATAAATTGACACACCAACAATGTGCTCCATATCAACTATGGATTATTAGGTACGTAATAGTATTTAGGTCCATGAGTGAAGATATTTATTATTCACTATCGAATTTTCGGTGTGAATAATTACTGTATGAACCGGAAACACAAATTTTGGGTTCATATAAGATGTTTACTGATTCTAGTGATTTACAAGAAAAAGAAAAGTGAAATCTGGACAGCAGTAGAAATCTAAAAGCATTTCCGGGCGTTCAGTAACGAGTTTGACGTTTTCTTTTGCTCAGTGACTGTAAAAGATGTGTTTGAAGGCGTACGTGAGATAAACGTGCAGAAAGATACATTTTCTAGTATACCACATTAGATTTATAATTGTATCCTTCTTCTTTGCATTACATTCCAGGAATTTAAAATAAAATTGATGTGTGGAGATCGTAGTGCATTCATGTATCTACGATTTCTCTCGTACGTTACGAAGGTGCTGAGTAGTTGAAAAATAATTGCTGTAGTTCTAAAGTTTACAATATATACTGCACGCATCACGTTCTTCTTATATTCTGCTGATTTGCCTGTGGTTTTTGTTGATTACTTAACATTCAAGAATATTTTGGTCGTATGAACCCATGGTGTACAAGGAATGCAGGACACATAGAAACAAAGTGCACGAATATTCCGTACATTGGGATCGATATTTTCATTAACGGACAGCTTCGACCTACAGAAATTAGAGGAAATTCTTAGTAAATCAATACAAAGTACTTTATCTGAGGCCTGAGTGTCCCAAAGAGATCGGATCCCCATGTCCCAGCTTACGCCGAGAATGCTACCGCTATGCCATCAATACCAATGTCTACTTTACGAACAAATTAATTCTTAGACTGACACTCAGCGATGAATACAATGAAGTGTATCTGTGGTGAGAGAGAGTGACATTTCTCAGAACAGATATTTACGAAAGTGATGCCTGTCAATCTCACGTGAACGCAAAATTGTGATTTAGGTAACTGTCTTTCTTGAACTAGGCTGGCAAATTGACAGAGGTAGTTGCATGAGATGATAGTATAATGATGTATTCTTAATATGAAGTAAAGAAGATGTCTCTTTAAAATGTCATGTAGAACAGAAGAAAATATGTTTTGAAACTTCATGTTTGGAAACGAAATGTTGGTCGTTTCCTCATAAATTCTATTGTTTTCAGACGTCGGAATTTATCTATGGAAAGTTCCTCGGTGAGCGCACATAGAAACACACACACACACACACACGCGCGCGCGCGCGCGCTCGCGCACGCACATATATACATACGTATATACTGTATATGTCACTCCATCTCGGAAATTACCACGAAATTTGGATTTACGGTCAAGAATTTTTTCAAGGATGGACCTGGACTACACAAAATCGGGTATAACATCCACAGTGCGAGACCAGTGTGGCCGTAGAAAAGCCCTGGACGATCGTGGACAGGAGCGTCTGACACGCATCGTAACATCCGTCCGGCATGCAACATTGCCGCAAATCATAGCGCAATTCAATGCTGTGGCCAGTAGTAGCATCAGCGCTTGGACCCTGCAACGTCACCTGTTCTCTATGGGGTTTCGGAGCCGACGGCCCACTCAGGTGCCATTGCTAAGTCGATGACACAAGACTGTAAGCCTCGTCTGGGCTCGGGAGCACCGCCATTGGACGCAAGATGCCTGGAAACGTGCAAGCTGGACCGATGAATCACAATACCAACTGTTTAGGTCAAATGGCCGACTCCGGGTGTGGCGACAACTCCACGAGGCAATGAATCTCGCATGCCTACAAAGAACAGTGCAGGCCGGCGGTGGCTCTGTTGTGGTGTGGAGTGTTATCATCTGGCACGCATTACGACCTATGATATGTCTGCAGACAATTCTGACCGGTGGAGGCTAAGGCAACGTAGCCATCCTTGGGGATCATTTACACCCGTTCATGTCATTCAACCACTCCTACTGGTGCGACCGGTTTCAACACAAAAATGCACCATCGAACACGACCATAATCGCTCGATTATAGCAGGTGGAACATTCTTCGGAGTTTGGTTTCTTGACTTGGTTCTCTTTATCGCCGGATTTAGACGCCATGCAACACATTTGAGACGCTGTCCACAGTACTGCAGAGAGCTCGTGAAGTCCAAGCGCAGTCGCGTTGCTGCCTTTATGCGATCCCGAGGAGTCCCAACGCGGTATTAAACAGGTATGTTGCTGGGGGGGGGGGTTCTTGGCATTTCACTGTACATATACACTGGTGTTAATACAAATTGCAACACCATGAAGAAATACTCGAATTTGCACGACATTTACAGAGTGGATTACACCATGAGAGATGCAAATGTGAGGCACGCGCAGGTCACACAACGGGGTATAAACGAAGGCGTACAGAGAGCAGGTTTTTAAACTTGCTATTGCTAAACTCGACCGTACGCAGTTGTTAACATGTAAACATGCCACGTAGGAGGACGAGACAACCATATAAACAATTGACAGAGTTTCAAAGAGGTAGAATCGTTTTGACTCAGAGAAGGTGGTTTATCATACCGTGATATTGCCGCACGCGTTAGACGTAACGCAACTACCGTTATGGGTACATGGCGTCAATGTATAGCAGAAAGTTCTACGCATCGTCGTGCAATGTTAGGAGTTTGAAATCGTACGATCGAGCGTGAAGATAGGCACTTGCAAAGTATGGCAGTGACGTCGCACACAATACTATCTACGACACTTGCGCAGCAATTGAGGATGGTCATACATCGTCCGATGTATGCAAGCACTGTTCGTCACCGACTGCGGCAGAGAGACCTTGTTGATCGCCGTCCATTGCTGCGACTTCCCATGACTCTGAACCATAGGCGCCAGCTATTGCAGTAGTGCCGCGTACGTCGAAACTGGAGTGCTGAATGGGAGCATATTGTGTTTTCGGACGAGTCCAGATTCAATCTAATGCATCACGATGGGTGAATCCTTTTTCACAGATACCATAGTGAACGGTATATGGAAGGCTGCATTGTGCAGCGCCGTCCCGGTCCCACGCCGAGCGTGATTATTCGGGGCGCTATTTCGCTTCATTCACGCTCTCGCCTACTACGTATCACAAGTACATTGAACAGCCAGCGCTACATCACGGAACTGTTGGAGGCTGAACTTCTACCCATCCTTCAAACGATTCCACGAACCGTCTGCCAACAAGACAATGCCCAACCACATATTGCTCGTACAGTTCAAGACGTGCTCTGTGAGCATCAATTCGCTCGTCTTTCCTGGCCTGCTTGCTCACCAGATTTGTCGCCTACAGAGGACGTGTAATCGCGCAACAATTGGCTCGCATGGCCTCGCCGCCTGTCACAACCACCAAATTATGAGTGCGAGTAGAAACAAAATGGAATGCAATACCGCAGACGACCATTTAAACTCTGTTTCATTCGATCCCACGGAATCTGAGGCCGGTTATCACCACCCATGGTAGATTTACTTATTACTAATTTTTTGACCTTCCTCATCACGAGCTGGTATGTAATTGTGATCGTTTGCAGCTTGTACCATAACTAATCACTCCCATAAATTTAATTGTGATTGCTTGTTTCTTTCTTGATGTTACAATTTCTATTAACAGCAGTGTATATATACATATGGGATGTAAGGTCAGGTTATGCGTAGCATCACAGCCTCTCCTTGACAAATGTCAACCCCGCCTTCTCGTGGTGCCTCCTGTTCCCACTAAAGGGGCTCTGACGACCGCCAATAGCGGTATAACTATACCATCGGGATTAGAGGAAATGCTATCCCACACTCACCAACCCGCTTGGCCAGCGTGGTGAGTTATGGCCAAACCCCTCCAAAATGACTCCACAACTTAAACCTTGGCCCTCAGTCTCTGGCAGCTGGAATGTACCTGGCCAAGGCAGCGGCCAGTGCGACATGAAGGCAGAGGGTGCTAAGAATCCCCGGAGGACCGGACTAGGCTGCCATCTGATGCTGACCTTGGCTAAGTATAACGGACGCTCCCTATCTTCTGATTCAAGGCTTCTTGAATTGGAAGAGGAACTACAAAGGATCAAGTGAGACATTGTCGGGCTAAGTGAGGTAAGGAGAAAAGGAGAAGATCTCATTGAACTGAAAAGTGGACATCTCTTCTACTATCGTGGGACAGATACTGGCAGAACTAGTGGTGTTGGATTTATAATAAACAAGTAACTAAAGAATAAAGTTGTAGAAGTTGAACGTTCCTCTGACAGAGCTGCACGACTCGTTATCCAACTCTCGAAAAGATACCAGGCTCAGATTATTCAAACTTATGCACCCACCACAAGTCATCCTGAAGAAGAAATTGAAGAATTTTATGAGGTAATTCGTCATCTAAATTATAAAGGTAAGCAGCACTTGAAGATAATTATGGGAGATTTCAATGCAAAAATAGGGCAACGGCAACAGAATGAAACCTCAGTAAGTAAATTCGGTCACGGCAACAGAAACCAGCATGGAAATACTCTCGTTAAGTTTGCAGAGGCAGAAGGGTTTTTCATCTTAAACTCCTTTTTCAAGAAAAAGCCACACAGGAAATGGACATGGAGACATCCAAATGGGACGACAAATGAAATTGATTTTATTATGTGTAACAAAAAATTCGTCATAGAAGACTGCAGTGTGCTAAACAAGTTCAACACAGGTAGTGACCATAGATTGGTGAGATGTAAGATGCACCTCAACACTAAACTTGAACGTGGCAAGCTCATAAGACAAACAAAATGTATTGACATAACCAACCTTAAAAACACCATAATACCTTCAAGTTGGAACTGAAGAACAGATTCTCTGCTTTAGAAGGCCTAACATTGGAAGAAGTGGATATTTCTGAAGTTAACAGAAAAGTAATCAAAGCTCTTATGGAAACAGCAACAAAATTAGCTGGGTCTAAGAACAAGTTGAATGTGAACAAATTATCAGAAAAACCCAACGGTAAAAACTGTGTTTTGCACGAAAGGAACATGTAAGTCATAAAAGCTGTCCACGTACGATTAAAAAATTATCCCTACTGATACTATAGACTAGTTTAAAAAACTTTATTCACAAGTAAAAGCAAGTTAAAAGCGAGATCTTTCGGGATCCCTAGATCCCATCTTCAGACTTAAGGCCATAAAGAACAACAAGTGGTCCACTTATATACGATCAGGTTTGACTCATGATGCAACGCAGTGGGCGTTGACATCGGTCGACATAGCAAATCAAAAACAATCAAACGTTCGAAGAAACGAAAGGTTATACAATATTGTCCGTAGTGGTGCCGGGCATATCGATGGGGATTAGTTTTTTCCATATGTGAGGAATGAATGACGGAAGTTCTGAGTTATAGCATAAAGGCCCATATGGATGGATATATAGGCTCCCGGAGAGGAAAACATTTCCCCTTGTTACTTTAGAGTTCAAAACCACGGCGTTCTTCCAGTCAGGTATTTTTCCTTCTTGGTCCTCAGTTTCAGTTAGTGCTGTGTTGGTGGAGCCTGACCTGAAGTAATATTGGTGTTCCGATAATCGTAATTTTAAGGTCCTGAGTGTCGAACCTATATAATATTTCACATCCTCTGGATTATTAGGGTTGACTAAAGGTACGCGGTATACACCGGGTCTAGATAGATCGGGAATCACGTCACGATCAGTTCTGATAATAGAAAAGGTGTTACGAGTCGAGACTCCAAAACCAAGTCCATATTTCTTGCATGTTTTTCTAAGGATTGTCACAAGTGGTTGAGAAAACTCAGTCTTGCCTATATACCGTAAAGTTGTTTTAGGAGTAGTTAGGGTAGTGGATCGAGTTCGTTGAACTATATTCATGAAGCGTCCGAAGTACGAATCCGGGTACCCAAAGGATCGGGCCATAGTCCGAATGTACTTAAGTTCATTGTCAAGGGCCCCGGGTGACGACGAATGAGAATAAGCTCGTTTAATATGGAAGTAGAAGGAGGTAGATTTATGACAAATAGGGTTAAAGGACGAAAACGGAATCATAAAGGGCAGAGCTGTTGGTTTACGATACACAGAAAAACTGATAAAATTGGTATTTAAGTCTCGAGTGAGTAGTATGTCTAAAAAGGGGAGCTTGCCCTCAGTTTCCAGTTCCAAAGTAAACTTAATCGTGGGGAACTGTGAGGAGAAGCATTCGATAAATTCCTCTAGTAGAGACATTGAATGTGGCCAAAAGACTAACATGTCGTCTACATACCTGATCAATAAAATAGGTTGAGCAGGAAAAATTGACATAACTAATTCCTCAAGAGACTGGAGGAAAATTTCCGCCAAAACCGGGGAAAGGGGGAGCCCATAGGTGCACCCTCCTTTTGAAGATAAATTTTGTCACCAAATTTGAAATAAGATCTCTTGGCTACCAACTGGAGGGCAGATTTAACGGCTTCAATCTCGTGGGGGGATATAGTTAAGTTGGCCTGTAATTTGGTGGTAATGATGGAATAAACAATATCAAGGGGAACACTCGGGAACAGAGAGACCACGTCTAATGAAGCCATGATGAAGTTCGTTCCAGTAGTGTTAACCGCAGTTATACGTGAAATGGCTTTGGTAGTTCTATTAAAAGCTCTACCCAAGCCATTTCACGTATAACTGCGGTTAACACTACGGGAACGAACTTCATCATGGCTTCATTAGACGTGGTCCCCAAGTTCCCGAGTGTACCCCTTGATATTGTTCATTCCATCATTACCACCAAATTACAGGCCAACTTAACTATATCCCCCCACGACATTGAAGACATTAAATTTGCCCTCCAGGTGTAGCCAAGAGATCTTATTTCAAATTTGGTGACAAAATTTATCTTCAAAAGGAGGGTGCACCTATGGGCTTCCCCTTTCCCCGGTTTTGGTGGAAATTTTCCTCCAGTCTCTTGAGGAATTAGTTATGTCAATTTTTCCTGCTCAACCTATTTTATTGATCAGGTATGTAGACGACATGTTAGTCTTTGGCCACATTCAATGTCTCAACTAGAGGATTTTACCGAATGCTTCTCCTCACAGTTCCCCACGATTAAGTTTACTTTGGAACTGGAATCTGAGGGCAAGCTCCCCTTTTAGACATACTACTCACTCGAGACTTAAATACCAATTTTATCAGTTTTTCTGTGTATCGTAAACCAACAGCTGTGCCCAGTATGATTCCGTTTTCGTCCTTTAACCCTATTTGTCATAAATCTACCTCCTGCTACTTCCATATTAAACGAGCTTATTCTCATTCGTCGTCACCCGGGGCCCTGGAGAATGAACTTAAGTACATTCGGACTATGTCCCGATCCTTTGGGTACCCGGATTCGTACTTCGGACGCTTCATGAATATAGTTCAACGAACTCGATCCACTACCCTAACTACCCCAAAAACAACTCTACGGTATATAGGCAAGACTGAGTTTTCTCAACCACTTGTGACAATCCTTAGAAAAACATGCAAGAAATATGGACTTGGTTTTGGAGTCTCGACTCGCAACATCTTTTCTATTATCAGAACTGATCGTGACGTGATTCCCGATCTATCTAGACCCGGTGTATACCGCATACCTTTAGTCAACCCTAATAATCCAGAGGATGTGAAATATTATATAGGTTCGACACTCAGGACCTTAAAATTACGATTATCGGAGCACCAATATTACATGAGGTCAGGCTCCACCAACACAGCACTAACTGAAACTGTGGACCAAGAGGGGAAAATACCTGACTGGAAGAACGCCGTGGTTTCGAACTCTAAAGTAACAAGGGGAAATGTTTTCCTCTCCGAGAGCCTATATATCCATTCATATGGGCCTTTATGCTGTAACTCAGAGCTTCCGTCATTCATTCCTCACATATGGAAAAACTAATTGCCGCCCCGGTGGCGCAGTGGTCTAAGGCGCTGGCCTCTGATCATTCGTCCGTAAGGGGTCCGGGTTCGAATCCCGGTCAGGCATGGATGTTGTGTTTGTCTTACGGCACTGGCTCTCTCCCTTCCCTGGAACCAGTGACCCTAAATTAGGGACGGGCGACTGCTTATAGCCCATTGAGTTGCTCACGGTGGTCGTTAAAC
This sequence comes from Macrothele yani, assembly GCA_039090855.1. NCBI lineage: Eukaryota > Metazoa > Arthropoda > Arachnida > Araneae > Macrothelidae > Macrothele > Macrothele yani. The sequence goes on along the minus strand of CM077008.1, from coordinate 63,413,579 downwards.
CTCCAATCAAAAAAAAAAAAAAAAAACTAATCCCCATCGATATGCCCGGCACCACTACGGACAATATTGTATAACCTTTCATATCTTCGAACTTTTGATTGTTTTTGATTTGCTATGTTGACCAATGTCAACGCCTACTGCGTTGCATCATGGGTCAAACCTGATCGTATATAAGTGGACCACTTGTTGTTCTTTATGGCATTAAGCCTGAAGATGGGATCTAGGGATCCCGAAAGATCTCGCTTTTAACTTGCTTTTACTTGTGAATAAAGTTTTTTAAACTAGTCTATAGTATCAGTAGGGATCATTTTCAATCTTACGTAGACAGCTTTTATGACTTACAGGAAAAGCCAAAATGTTGATGCAAAAAAGAAGAGAGATGAGGACAACTAAAGAAGATGTGACTTCCAAAGTGGAATATATAGAGCTATGCAAGACAGTACGAAAAAGTATCACTGAAGCCGTAAGGAAATTCAACTGTGAACTAGTGAGGAAAGCAATTGAAAACAACCAAAGCCTTAAGATAGCAAAGGGACATCTCAGTAAGGGAAGAAAACAGATTATGGCACTGCGAAAAGAAGATTGTTCTGTAACAAGAAATGGAGGCGAAATTTTGACAAGAGTGAAAGATTTCTACTCCAAATTATATGAAACGGATGATACATGTACTCCAGACATCATGAAAGGTACCAGTACCAGAGTTCTTCCAGTCCTCCCAGCAGACGTTGCACATGCAATCAAGAACATGAAGCGGGGGAAAGCTCCAGTAGAACATGGAATTACTGTAGACATCATACAAGAAGCAAGTGGAGAAATCGAAACAGTACTCGCCCAAATTTTCCCTTGATGCCTTAATGAGGGGAAGATTCCTGAGGATTGGAACACCGCTGCAATGATCCTGCTACATAAAAAGGGTGACATTGAGGATCTCGGGAACTACAGACCTATCAGCCTCCTATCAGTGGTTTATAAAATCTTCACTAAAGTTCTTTCACACCGCTTGAAGGTAACGGTGGACATGGCTCAACCGAGAGAACAAGCTGGATTCAGTAGTGGCTACAGCACAATAGATCATATCCACGTACTGAGAGAACTAATTGAAAGAGTCAGGGAATATGAACTTACATTGTGCATGTCTTTTATCGATTATGAAAAAACCTTTGATTCGGTGAAACCATCAGCAGTTATAGTGGCTCTGAAATCCTGCGGTATTGAAGATGCATACATTAATATTATTAATAACATCTATGAAAATGCAAGTGCAAATATTCGGCTGTTTGAAAATACAACACACATAAAAATTGGAAAGGGAGTGAGGCAAGGTGACACCATATCTCCAAAGTTCTTTAATGCCACATTGGAGGAAGTCTTTCTGTCGTTGAGCTGGGAAAACAAGGAGATAAAGATTAATGCAGATTATCTAACCCACCTTCGTTTTGCTGATGACGTAGTCATTTTTGCAACTACCCCATCAGAGCTGCAGAGTATGATCCGGGAACTTGCTGACAAGAGTAAAGAAGTGGGATTAAAAATGAACTTTCAGAAGACAAAAGTGATGTTCAATGCTTTTACAAGAAATGAAGATTTATCGATTGATGGAGAAAAGCTGGAGATAACAGGCACGTACGTTTATCTTGGACAGCAGATATCAAGTGAGGGTCACATTGATGATGAAATTAATCGGCGTACAAAACTTGCCTGGAGAGCTTTTGGAAGAAACAGCGTAATTTTCAAGAGCAATATGCCATTATGTCTTCAAAGAAAAGTGTTTGAATAATGCATCCTTCCAGTGCTTACGTATGGTGCAGAGACGTGGACCTTAACTAAAAGAGACATACAAAGGCTGCAGACAACTCAAAAAAGCATGGAGAGGTGCATGCTTGGTGTAACCAGGAGAGATAAGAAGAGGAACTCGTAAATCCGAAAAATGACAAGAGTGGGAGACATCATGATCAGAGTTAAATCCCTGAAATGGCAATGGGCTGGACATACTGCCAGAAGGACAGATCATCGATGGACAGCCGAAATTTTAGATTGGATTCCAAGACACAGGAAAAGACCGAGAAGAAGACCACATGGGAGATGGGTGGATGAAATTCGAAAGTATGCAGGAGTGACATGGAGGAGACTGGCAAAAGACAGACCGTTGTAGAGGAAACTTGGGGAGACCTTCGTCCAGCAGTGGATTGATAATGGTTGACAATGATGATGATGATGATGATATTTACATATGTATATTTATTTAGAGTTATGCCAATAATTATCAGGACTCTGATTCGACATGCCATACATCAATGATATACTGAATTAAAACAAAAAATGAAATGACAAAGAGTTCAGTCTTACAACTGAATTCTGAGAGTCTATAGATTTATTTGTGAGGTGGTCACAAACGTATTATTCATTCATAATGTAGTTGTAACTGGGATTGTTGTGCGATACCTATCAGCTAAGAATGCAAAGTGATATACTGGACGAATAAGCGGTTATGATTTTAAAGTTGTTACTTTCTTTCTTTCGGGTTTGGTGACCATCGTGAGAAACTCTATGGCCACTGGTCTAGGGAGGAGAGGGAGTCAGCTGGCACGGACAAACACACTACCTATGCCTCACCCGGCAATCAAACCAGGACCCTTTTCCGTCAAATGGTCAGAAGCTAGAGCCAAGACCACAGGGCTATCCGAGCGACTTAAAGCTGGCACGGGCATGGAAACCAAATTGCATTTTGTCCATTGTACAGAGTGTGAGTCGAAAGTTTTGCAATATTTGGATCACTTTATGTCTTCTTACGTACCTTTACTACGAAAGCTGTCTATCAGTCAAAATATGGGCCATCGTGTTGGGTCGTCTTTAGCCATGTGTCTGCAAATTCTTCGATTCCGCGGCGGTACCAGTTGTTGTCCTTCGAGGCGAAGAACTTCTTTACCCCAGCTGCCACCTCCTCCTGGTTGTTGAAGTGCCGCTAGCGAAGGAAGTGGGCCATGGACCGGAACAGGTAACAATCCGACTGGGCAAAGTTCGTACTTTACGCTGGGTGTGGCATCAGTTTGATGCCTTCAAGTTCCTGGAGTTTTACTCGCATCGTTCGCGCGGTATGAGGCCGAGCGTTGTCCTGCTATAAGAGAGCGCGCTTTCTGTTCACCAGTACCGGGTACTTCTCCTCCAAAACGGCATACATTCTCTCCAGCTGTTCAGAGTAGATGTTAGCGTTGATGGTCCGACCGTCTGAAATAAATTCATGACGGATTGTTCCCTCGAAATTCCACCAGACGCAGAGCATTTAGAAAACCTCGTGCTCGAAGCGCCCACGTTTGGTAATAGGTTCAGGAAGATGGCCCGGGCTCAACCACTGCCGTGGTGTGTTAGGATTACGGAAATAGACCCACCTTTTGGCGTACGTAATAATTCTTCTGATGAAACGTACATCGGGCGGTTTTTCTATGAGTTTCGTGCATACTTCCACTACGTGGTTTGCTTCAGTTGGCGTCAGTTCGTGAGGGACAGTGCGACAGCTCCTATAGACCTTGCCGAGTTCCTGAAGGTGACAAAACACGGTGGTCTATGATATGCCCAGCTCGGCTGATAATCTCCGAGTGCTGATTGCCGGATTTATATCTGCGGCCTGGCGCACGGCTTACTAATCCACGGTTCGCGTCCTACCTGACTTTGGCTGATCGTCGAGGTTTCTGTCACATGAGCGAAATTTCTTGAACCATCTGGTTGCCGTTCTGTGGTCCAGGGAATCTTCCCCTTTCTCATGACAAATGTTTCGTGTCGCTTGAGCAGCGTTAATGCCGAGTTCGAACTCGTAAAGTAGAAGTTCCTTAATTAGCTGGTTGTGGCTGTTCACCTTTTAGGCGTCCCAACCACAGACAGAAAGACGACATGCAATGCTGTTTACAGCAACGACTACAACTTTATATCCCTTTCGACTGATTGTAGTGCGCGACTTGAACTAGTTTAAACACGTGACATTTCCCACCGCAGCACATGCGTTTATGCAAATATTGCAAAACTTTCGACTCCCCCTCTATACAACTGAATCACAATTGTTTATCATATTAAAAAATGTCATTAAATCTTTTGAATCATTACATAAAATCAACAACTGCAAATCTTCTTAACAGAATAAATTCCCTGGACATCGCTGTCTGGGAATTTATCTATGTCTTTTTCCATGGGAATTATACATGTAAGTCTTATATAATACGCGTACAAAAGAAGAGCAAAACATTAGTCTTTATATGAATCAAAAAATATACAGGAGCAATATTAGATCCTAATCCTCTCCTGTTTATAATATTAGCGGAAGAATTTGTACTGTGAGTGATCTGTACCTATATGTTCTGCCACTGATGTTTTAATTTATCTCTGTTTCATTGAATTGCATTATGAGAATCCATATAATTTTTGGGCATGTATGTTTCTAAAAATCTAAAGAGGTAGTGTCTCTCCTGTTGAGGCAGAATCAGAAGAATCGCTGAAATCGTGCAGTACAGTGTGTGATTTCGGGGGTCCCATAACATCACATCAAGTGAATGTATCGTCGTGTGGCCTCTGTATACGACTTCTCCTCATCATAAATCATATACAGAGGTTATAATGTTTTAAATAACACTTAGTATGCATTTCAATAAAACAAATTGCGCATCACTAACAACTAGAGAAATCGTTTGCAGGATTCCTAGAATATCACACTAAATGCATTTGCTGGCATGCTTTTTTGTGCTGATTTGTACATTGCGGCAGTTAATGCAGAACAGGATTAAATAACTGAAAATAAATAAACCACGATTATACTTACACTTTAAATATAGATTCTGTGCCATAAACAAATAACGTCTTCCCATTATACTGCCCTTCGTATTTGCCGAAGAACGATTCTGGGTTTTCGAAAGCTTTTACAAAGACTTCATAGTTGGATTTCCATTGCCATTTGCCATCACGACGACATAAAGGAAACTTCTTGAATATATGAGGCGGAGGCGGCGCTTTAGTTACCTATGTGTGGAAAAATCAGTTCATCACCAACAGTGATATCTTTAAAATAGAAATAATGTGTTATTTTTTGTATAGTACAAAAGCTACAATAAACAATTAAAATTGGAAAAATCACAGCTACATGCATTACTATAGTGTCCATCTGAGGTGAGCATGAGCAGTACTTCCGAATGTGACCTAAAAACTGTGCTGGGTATTTTCAGCTTAGCTGAAATCAAAGTCTTGTCTCTGTTTGGCCTAAAGAATATGCAGTGCTCCTTTTGCCCTTAAGAATATGCAATATTACCAAGTCTTTACACACAGTTATAGCAATCACTTTCTCTAGTCCAAATAGTATGTTGGCCTTTTCAATCATGGCATGTAGGAAACTTACGCTCTGAATGTCTGTTCTAGACAAGGAAAGACCTTTTCGCAAAAACAAAAGTAAATAAAAACTACATATTTCAAGAATTCCTTGATGTGCCCTTGATTGGAGTTTTTTAAGATCGTTAAAATGTTTAAAAGTAGTATAATAGAAAATGAAAATACAAATCGTTAACGGCTACTCTGTGATAACTGAATTCCACTGAAACCACTTCTACTAAAACTGATGGTAAATGTATTTCTTTTTTAACTACTTAGTTGTCGTTCCTCTGTTTAGTTTTTATTTATTTCCATGTCTTTATTCGAAAAACTTTCTGAAGAGAAAGGATCAATCATTGTTTTTATTCTACATAACTTTCGTTTCTCTCATAATCGTCTGTTGCACGACTTTTCGATACGAGATGTTGTTTGGGTCATTAAAAAACTCAATTTAATCTACTTTTTTACGCTTTCCAACCGTAGGTTGAAGAAGCGTATATGCTCCAGCTTTTTCCGTCCGTCTGTCTGTCGGCACGATAACTCACGTAAAAATGGTTCGATTTCGATGAAATTTTAGTATGTGGTAGGAGACCACCAGGGGACAAACCCTATTGAAATTGAGTGAAGTGGGGTCAAAGGTCACGCCATAAGAGCAGGATCCATTCAATTGCCCTTATGCGTCATAACTTGCGTAAATATGGTTTGAGTTCGATGAAATTTTAGTATGTGGTAGGGGACCACCTGGGGGCAAACCCTAATGAAAATGGGTAAAGTGGGTTCAAAGGTCAGGATATAGGAGTGGGAGGCCTTTCATTGCCTTTATGCGTCATAACATGCGTAAATATGGTTCGATTTCGATGAAATTTCAGTATGTGGTATCAAACTACCTGGGCACGAACCCTATTGAAAATTGGCAAATTGGGGTCAAAGGTCAGGCAGGGCATAAGAGCGGGATTTATTCCTTTGCCCTTATGCGTCATAACTTGCGTAAAAATGGTTCGATTTCGATGAAATTTTGGTATGTGGTAAGGAACCACCTGGGAACGAAACCTATTGAAAATGGGTGGAATGCGGTCAAAGATCAGGACATAAAAGCGGGATCAATTTCATTGCCTTTATGCGTCATAAGATGCGTAAATACAGTTCGATTTCGATGAAAATTTAGTATGTGGTAAGAAACCACCGGTGAACGAACCCTATTGAAAATGGGCGAAATGGGGTCAAAGATCAGGCAGGACATGAGAGCGGGATCTGTTCCATTGCCCTTATGCGTCATAACTTGCGCAAAAATGGTTCGATTTCAATGTAATTTTAGTATGTGGTAGGGAGCCACTGGGGACGAACCCTATTGAAAGTGGGCGAAATGGGGTCAAAGGTCAGGACGCTGGAGTGGGATCCATTCCATTGCCCTTGTGCATCATAACTTACAAAAAATGTTTCGATTGCGACAAAACGTTATCATGTTGTTCCGGAGGTATAGTGAACCGGTTCTGTTGAATATCAACGAAATGGGGTCAAAGGTCATTGCACAAAAGCAATATTTATTCCACAGCCATTATTCTCATAACTTGCGTAAAACTGCTTCTATTGCGACAAAACTTTAGTATGTTATTCTTGAGGTGTACTGAACCAGTTGTGTGGAATAACATCGAAATGGGGTCAAAGGTCAGGACACAGGAGCGAGATTTATTAAACAGCCATTATCCTCATAATTTGAGTAATAATTTCTGGTAGGTTGGAAAGCGTATCATAATCAATGCATTGCATGATTTTACTAACTTGTTCTAATTCCGCACAGTGGTTACGGATCAATTCTGAAACTTCTTGTTAGTGGACAAAAAATATAGATTATTATGCTTTACGAAACTGTGGCGTCTGATTGAAAAGTAATTTCCCCACTGATTTCAATGCATTATTATCGTAAAAGGAATAAGACTTAATATCGATACTGCATCCAAAATCAGAATTTATTCTGGTTACTCAAGGCCCACGTTAACAGAAATAGGGAAATTCACAATGACTAAATAATTTATGATAGTTACAGACCTGTACAAACAAATCTGATTTAAAATGTTGCTAAAAATATGACGTACTAGGGTGTTTGTACGGCGCGATTTCTTTAGCGTTTCTCGTCCGTCATTAATTTTTTCCCTACCACATCGGTCAGTTTTAATAAACACATAACTCTCTAATTTCGAGATACAATCAAACCTCGATTTAACGAACTTCAAGGGACCAACAATCTTGTACGTAAAATCGCGGAATTCGCTAAATCGAGGAAACCTTTCGAATGAAACATTCAAATTAAGCTAGTGTTCATAATAGAATATGTAAGCAGTTATGTTCTCTTTCTTTTAGTGACTAACTTTTCTAGTGCTACCTGTGTTCATCAAAACTTTGTCTGTAAACGAGGTGTGTTGTTTAATTTGAGCTGGAGATTTAACACTGAGAAGGAAAGAAAAAAAAAAGCGCGATTTGGCAAAGAATTCCAGAGGTTCAGGAACGGGTACGTACCATGTGTGTCCCTGACTTCACAGAGTACTCTTGTTCTGTCTGCAGCTGAAAACAAGAATCCCCAGGGTACTCCAGATTTCCTCCCCCATACCGCTTTTCATTTTCCAGCTTCACACCCACGCAAGAAAACGTTGCGCTCCTTTGGAACTTGTTGGTCATTTGATTTCTCCTGTAAGGAGCTTACGCTTGATAGTCGGAGGAATTCCGTCAAGCTGTGTTGCACATGGTGTTCTTTGAAACGCTGGTTAACTGCATGCATGAAATTTTCCTGTTACGCAAAGTTCTCTTTCTAGCTGACTTTTAACGTGAAAATGCTGGTTAACATAGTTTGGTGGTTTAAATGAAAATGTTCGCTAAATTGAGAAAATGTGTTCGTTAAATCGGGAAACGCAAAGCATTAATTTCAATGCGCTTCCGTCCGGACCACAAAAAGTGTACGTAAAATCGCGGAATTCCTTAAATCGCAGTCCGTTGAATAAGGGTTTGACTGTATTAAGTTCATACCTGCAGCAAAGTGAAACATAGGGATTACACAATATATGCAATTCCTAAAATATATTTTTCTTGGCCGTAATTTCTAAATAAAAATGTTTTAAGTACAATGAACCTAATTTTTATGAAATTTTGCTTCATAGCGTTTCAATACTTTTCGGCTATGGGCTTTTATAAAATTGCATTTCTACATTTAAACATCCCAAAATTCGATTCTTTTAAAACCTTTTCTTGGTATATCGATATTTATTCTAATCTTATCACGCTGAACGACGACTGTTCACATTGTGAGGTACTGAAAGAAATGCATCCAAGAGAGCCGTCACTTGATTTTTGGGTATAATGAGCCCTTCTTTTGAACCAAACTAATGTGCGTTAACTTCAAAGTCTTGTGACGGTTATATATATTAAGAGAGTACAACGTGGTTTCTCACAAATATTTATTTTTTGCAAGTCGACCACGGATTCGCTGGGTATTGACTAAATTCATCAGGACGAGTGGCACGTAAATATTGAAACTGTATATGATATCATAAATGCTGTTTACACTCATGGGTTTTTGGTGAACGACGACTGCTTCACGCGCTTGATAGAAATGGGGTGGATGCCATGTCATTAACAAGTTGCGAAGACTTCTGATATATATAGAAAGCTTCCAAAATATCAAGTTTGGTGGTTGAATCTGGGTTGTCAATTAGTTTTGCTTCTTTAAAGAAAATTTATGTTCCTTTTCGTAATAGTGTTTAGCCATCGATGACTTCTTTAGGACACAGTTCCGAATGTAGGTCCTGTGCTCCTTCAATCCAAAACGCAAGACTCTACGGGTCTGTTCTATATACGAAGCGCCACATTCACATGAAATTTGATTAATTCCACAAGATTTTTTGTCTTCAACATAATTCTTTGATCCTAAAAAGTTCATTTTGCTTATGGGTTTAAAAATCACTTTAAAATTAAAGGTTTTGAGAATTTTTGAAATTTTGAAGGCAATGTCACTGGAAAAGGGAATAATGGCAAAATTCTCTCGCAATGGGCGCATCACAGGAGTCAACGTGGAGATAGGCTTCGGTTTCCGGAATTTCGTTAGAGCTTTGTCTATAATGCAAGGGTTGTATCCTCGCTGTATTGCAACATGTTTAAGGAAATAAAGTTCTTTTTTCAAACTGTCTTCATCTGAACATATACGTATCGCACGATATACGCAACAGTAAAGGCACTGAGTTTTTGTTGCCAAGGGTGATTAAACTTGGCATGTGGCGGTGAGAAATGTTTTCTTGCCGCCACCGGCGCAAATGGACCATTACCAGCAGAACTGTTCATTACGAAAAATTGGAAAATGTTCGCGAAGTGCTCTTCGTAGTGGAAAATATGCGATTCAGAAAATATTTTTTTCCAATCGTCCTTTCAAACGTAGGGACATCGATATCGAGAAAAAAATCCTAGCCGGTTAACTTTTCATTAACTCCCGGGTGGAAGAACTGTGCTTCATTGGAATTATAGCTTAAGAGGTTCATCCTAATGAAAGGTTTTTCAAAGCTACCATTGGAAACAGAAATACATACTTTACTTTAACAGTTTGTTCCCGTAGAGGAAGAACTGTGTGTTATGAAAGAGCAGAAAATATATTAAAATACTTCTCTGGGTATAGTATACGCAGAGGAAAAGGAATTTTTCAAAAAAGACTAGAACCAGCAACAGCTCTGAAAGTTGAACACATGATTCTGTCTCCAAGAAGAAAAATTGTGGATTATTTAAAATAAACAGTGCTCGTGTACAATGATCATGGCATCTGATACAGAATGAACTTTTGAAGTCGGATTTTTAAACATGGATATAGGCGCAGATGGAAATGCTCACACTCGTAACCTAGAGTGTTCATTATGAAAAATTTGAAAGTACACGCAGAATGTATGCAGTGGAAACCATGAAAGACAAAAACGGATTTTTCAAATCAGACTTTGAGAAGCCCTGATAACGGAAAAATAAACATTTTACATCCCCAAGCAGGAAAGCTGTACCGGGTTTAAAGTAGGAACCAAGGGTTCATGATGTTAAAAATTTGTGAAGAACTACAGACGGCAAGTAGCAGTGATAAGTCCTGGTTGGTGTAGCTTGGTTGGGAAAGCACTCGTATCTGGGGCAGAAAGATGCGCGTTCGAACTCTGCCACTGCCAAATTTGGGTTTTCACATTGGCGCCCAAACGTAAATATGGATCTACTGGCCGTTAGGTTCTTCGAAAAATGTGTGATGTTCGTTCCAAACGTCACCTGGAATTAATGAGAATTTCTTCAACGCTTCGAAAACTGTGTAATGCTTCTTCTACACATCGTCTGGAATTAGTGAGAATCCTTCTCCTACAGAGTTACTTCAAGCCTGCTTTACGACGGTCCCGAAACCTGTGATTTTGTGGCCCCGCCTTTCAAGTGGAGGATACGTGTGACTTACATGTTAAGACGGCAAGTAACAACAATTAAGCTACAGTGGCGAGGGCCACTATAGCTTAATTGGAAAAGAATTCGGCTCTGGACTAGAAGGTGTTAGTTTCGAAAGCCGCTACCCAAAAATTTGGGAGTTCACAAAGTATCTGAGAAGAAAAGGAAATTTTTCAGCCGATTAAAAGCAAAAATGCGAAATAAAATTATTTTTATATACATAAATGCATATATATATATCAAATATTATTTTATTGGCGCAGTGGTCTAAGCGCTGGCTTCTGACCATTTATCCGACATGGGACCTGGCTCGAATTTCGGTTAAGCATGGATGTTGTGTTGTATTACGGCACTGGCTCTTTTCCTTCCTTATATTTACACAGTGTTCTCTTTTAGAGGGTGTGCAGGGGAATTTATCTCAGAAATCCATACTATGCAGAGCACATCGATTTGAAGACCGACCACCTGACCACCAAGTCACAATTTTTCTCCATTTTGAGCCATTTCAGTTCAAACAGAATGGGCTGCTTAGTAACCCTCTTGTTTCGTTCGTAGCTGCCTATAACTATACCAACTCATTTGCAAAGCCACCTTTTACACATTTCTTTGGATCCTACAGACCTGTGATTGGAATTATAACGCCTGTTGCAATATGGTGTACAAACCACCTTGGTTATTCTTGCTTTGTGAATTTTTTCTCTTGTGTAAGTGTTATAATAAATTTCACTATAAATTTTATTTAACACAGTGAAAATGTGAAAATTATATGTATGCAAAAATTATACTACACTCGTCAGAAATTATATGTATGCGAAAATTATACTACACTTGTCAGCAAAATTAACTCATTTCTCAGAAAATATGTAATTTTATACTACTTAGGTCACGACCGAATGCAATGAAGAGTATCATCGCAACAAAGAAATTGAACTTCCCGAATGAATTTTTTCACAGGAAAGACCAAGTGCATTATCGCAACAAAGGAATTCAACAACTCCCGAATGCATTTCTTCGCAGCAAAGACTAAGAACCTAACTGAAAAGGTGTGAATCTTTTCATTTCAGTTTACAGTAACTTGTTTTTAGCAGATCAAGAAGTACTGTGAAAGTAAATACTTTTATTTCTTTTTAATACATACCTCAAGTATATGCTGCATTACTGCATTTTTTGCTGCATCAGCATCGGCGTCATCTGGTATTTCAGAGATGCTGTTAGCCAATAGTTTTATGTAGGACGCAATGGTGCCAAGGGCTTCTTTCTGTAAGTAGGGACTGATATCTTCCAAAAGTAATCGTTCAACTTTCTCAGGCTATAAAAAATACATTAATTGCATTTAAACATGGAGCATTGGATTGCCATATTTCAAACATAATTCACTGAAATGAATGTTGAATTGAATAAAACTGTACGTGAACTACGCACAGTAAGATAAGTAAAATTCAGTTTGCATGTACCAAGTGTGACGTTTATTCTGTTTCTGTTTTGTTTCCAGATTGAGCTGCCGTCTTTAGCATCTGAAGATATTAGGAATCACTTGTTACTTATCTAAAGGAGAGGACGAAGGCCCAGGGCAGAAACAGCATCCACGATTCATCCAGGACTCGATCCGAGATGGTTGGTAGATTAAATTGTGACCATTCATGTCACATTAGTTTGACCAGTTGCCTCAAAAATTATCCATTGCAGTTATGGAACATATCTTGCACAATCCCCTGCTGAAAACTAATTTCCCTTTTATGCAATACTTATTAAAATTTAACATTTACGAAATTATGCTTTCTCTACCTGGATCATAATTCTCCCCATTTTTATCAGAAATAGAAAGTTTCGCCCAAAATATAATGTGCAGGACATGGATCATCATGCAAATAAGATATCATTTATTTTGATTTACTTGCAGTAATCTTAGATCAAATCCTTAAATACAAACACAACCGTCCAACAACTGTTCACCACCTGCCTGCTGGCCTGTTTGTGACATTCCTCTTTGTGTGTTTATAAGATAACCTACTGCAAACTTTTGATAATTACGAATGCAGTATAGACTGAAATTATTAGAAACATCTAACTAATGCCTTCTTTAGCCTTCGAAACATCCTCAGTTCGATGTGCCATGATTTCAAACAGGTGCTGATATCGCTTCACACGTATGTTTAGTCAAAAGGATGTTATGGCGTCCGTCAACTGTCGAATGTTTATTAGAGGAGGATCCCTTTTGTGTATAAGTCCTACAATACTATCTCATAGGTGTTCAGTTGGGTTAAGATCTGAGGACTGGGGTCATTTTATCACTTTGAAGTGTGTGACGATCCGAGCAGGGAGAACACGAATAAGCAGTTTTGCGCTTCCTTGCCGTTGGACGTAGAAAGCATGATTTTCTGTTGCTGACATTTTATCCATTTTTTCTTCTTATTGTGTTCCTCAGCAATAAAAGAGATGATGCCACAACAAATAACAATCTAAAGTGCACAGAGTAATACAGTATATAACAAGTGATCTGAATAGTCAGATGATTTCTCCAAAACCAGGACCGCTAAAAATTGGAAGAAAGCCAAAGTTCTTTACACGCAACAGTGACGTCGTACGCTTTATTGGACTGCACGACGCTATATACAGAAAAACTTCGATCGCAACATTTTGTCATACGTAAGTAGCGTCGTGTGGTCCGTGGGACTGAAGCATCAATGAAAAATATAATATCAATGATTACTCAGAGAACGCGTGCATGCAGATTGCTTATTCAATATGCAATCTAATAATCATGCCGGGCCGATTTAAGCAACTGGTCCAGTGGATCCGTGCCCGGGGCGCCAGGTTGAGAGGGGCGCCAATCTGGAAGAGGTTTTTTTATGAATATATTAACACTAGCACCCAAGAAAACTTTTACTTAAATAATTTTACAAAATTTATTAATCTTTAATACAGACATTTAACGTGCACCAGGAACATCAAATAAATATCTTCGCTCTTTCCACGTTTATAAGTGAGTCACGGAAAAATTCTCATTGGCCGCCACCGGAAGTCGAATCCAGGGTCTTCCAGTTACGAGCCGGATATGCTTCCGACACAATACAGCGGCCTCGAATTCCTCCAGACTCACACACGCTAACTGCCAAGCCAAGTTGGCAGGTTGCTTCTTGGAGCCCCGCACAATGCCGGGGATTCACCAAAGATGGTAAGCAGTAACTGAAGAAATAATTAGAAGGCGAATGAATAATTAATACAGACATTTAACGTGCACCAGGAACATCAAATAAAGATCTTCGCTCTTTCTTTATTTGAATCCCCGGCATTGTACGGGGCTCCGAGAAGCAACCTGCCAACTTGGCTTGGCAGTTAGCGTGTGTGAGTCTGGAGGAAATCGAGGCCGCTGTGGTGTAGCGGAAGCATATCCGGCGCGTAACTGGAAGACCCTGGGTTCGACTCCCCGTGGCGGCCAATGAGAATTTTTCCGTGACTCACTTTTAAACGTGGAAAGAGCGAAGATCTTTATTTGAGGTTATTAATCTTTAAAACTTATATTATTTTTAGTCGTCACTCCATATGCGCAAATGGAGAGCATTAAGTAATCTAGAGTAAACACGTTTTTTAAGATTATGGATTCTTTAATCAGTAATTTAGCAAACAGGAGGAAATCATACAAAGTTGTTCTGGAAAGGTTTGCACTTTTCAGGGATTTGAAAGTGACCAATGCTCGTGCCACAGAGGTTTGATCAAATAAACTTGTTCATGGGTACCAGGGAGACCTAGAAAACTTTCTCGGCAACGGCTTTCTACATTTCCAGTCATATGTGAATGCCGAAGACTTGAACACACCACGGGATATGTACCATCATTGATAACAATTTTCAGAATACATTTCCAAAGTTAGAAACAACTTTGAAAATGTTTTAACCTTACCAGGCACGAGATGTTATGCTGGAAGATCATTTTCAGCAATCTCAAGAATACAAATTGAAAAAAGGACGTTATGGGGAGAAAAAAAGTTTAACTGACTCGTGATAATGTGTGTAGAAAAGGACATAACTCTGGGTATAGACTACCCCTCAGTATTTTGCCTATGCACAGGCCCGTCAAAAACCGAGTGAGAATCTCACTCGGTTTTTGACGGGCGTTTGTCACCCCTTCATGGCAACTATATTCCCTATCTCCTCCAGGGAATACAGTTGCCATAGAGGGGTGTACTTGATGTTCAAGTACGTGAGAGCTGTCAGAATTCACTCTACAGGGTATAATTATGGTGCAATCAGACATAGGGTGGAAAAGTGGAAAATTACGTAAGTGTTAATCAAATTTTCATTTGCATCGTAAGTGTTCATTAAGATTGTTTTATTATTTGCTTCTTTTTTCACATTATTGTATCTTTTCTAATGCACTGTATTGTTTTATGATAATGACCTAGGACAAAACATTAGTCACCCCAAACAGAAATGACAGTAGAAAGTTACCTGTTGCACGGATGGCGCCGTGATAGCATTGTTGGGAGATAAATAGCACTGACGTGGTCTACAGGATCATTTATGTCTCGGGAAGTGGTGAAGAGCACCGTATGTGTTGCATTTGGTCTGCAATATGGGTCGTAAAACAAACGTCACTGAGTGGCAAGAAAGAGTCATCGTGTTTGGTCGTGCCCAAGGAAGAAACGTGAATGAAGTCACCCAATTTGTTGCTGTATTGAAGCGTACTGTCCATCGGGTTGGCAAACAGTGGTGTAGTTCGCAGTCAACTGAACATCGGCGACGTAACGTGACCGGAAAACGATTCTCATCAACAGTGGCCGCCGCCATGTTTCACGCTTAGTAACTGCAAATAGGTTCCAAACCAGGCAACAGTTGCTCCAGTCAATGAAAGTCCACTCCGACAAATTTCCGAAAGGACATTGCGACGAGAACTGCATTGATGGACACCTGGAGCAGAGTACCACGGACCAGACCGCTTTTAGCAGCACGTCACAAAGGCGCACGTTATCAATGGGCTCAGAGACACCAAAACTTTATTGTGGAGGATTGGAAACAAGTAATTTGGTCTGATCAGTCTGGTTTTTGTTTGTACTCCAATGATGGGAGGGGACGAGCGCGTAGCAGGCCCAATAAAGCTTTTAATCCTGATTGTGTCGAAGTTGTTATTCAAGCTGGAGGCGGTCCTGTGATGTTTTGGGGATGTTTTTCGTACCACGAAATGGACCCTGTCGTTGCAGTGACGATGAATTTGAACCAGCATGCGTACCTCCGCATTCTGAATGACGAAAAGCTGCCCTTTGCTCTACATCTCCAGGAGCAGCATCACATTGCCACTCCTGTCTTCTAAGACGACAATTGCCGTGTGCACAGGGCTAAAACTCTGTCTGAGTAGCACGACGAACATTCAGCAACACTGTCTCACTTCGACTGGCCCGCGAAATCTCCAGATTTAAATCCTATTGAAAATCTGTGGGATCATTTCGAACAGAAGGTGAGACGCCGGAATAGACACCCACGTACTCTGGCGGAACTTCGGGACCAATTGACGCACGAGTGGCTGCAAATTGATGTTCAATACATCCACAACCTCGTGGAGTCACTACCACACCAGATTCATGCTGTTACCAAGGCAAGATGCACCTTCGCCCGTTATTAGGTAACTTCTGACAGGGGTGACCAATTTTTTATCCGGTGTGCTTAATAAATGTTATTATCATAATGTATTTATTTTTCACAAAATCCTGAAAGGCCAATAATTTAAAACGTACACTGGTACAATAGACCATATATATATATATATATATATATATATATATATATATAACTTGCCTGGAGAGCTTTTGGAAGAAACAGCATAATTTTCAAGAGCAATATGCCATTATGTCTTAAAAGAAAAGTGTTTGATCAATGCATCCTTCCAGTGCTTACGTATGGTGCAGAGACGTGGACCTTAACTAAAAGAGACATACAAAGGCTCCAGACAACTCAAAGAAGCATGGAGAGGTGCATGCTTGGGGTAACCAGGAGAGATAAGAAGAGGAACTCGTGGATCCGAAAAATGACAAGAGTGGAAGACATCATGATCAGAGTTAAATCCCTGAAATGGCAATGGGCTGGACATACTGCCAGAAGGACAGATCATCGATGGACAGCCGAAATTTTAGATTGGATTCCAAGGGACAAGAAAAGACCCAGAAGAAGACCACATGGGAGATGGGTGGATGAAATTCGAAAGTATGCAGGGGTGACATGGAGGAGACTGGCACAAGACAGACCGTTGTGGAGGAAACTTGGGGAGACCTTCGTCCAGCAGTGGATTGATAATGGTTGACAATGATGATGATGATGATATATATATATAATATATATGGGATGTAAGGTCAGGTTATGCGTAACATCACAGCCTCTCCTTGACAAATATCAACCCCGCCTTCTCGTGGTACATCCTGTTCCCACTAAAGGGGCTCTGACGACCGCCAATAGCGGTATAACTATACCATCGGGATTAGAGGAAATGCTATCCTACACTCACCAACCCGCTTGGCCAGCGTGGTGAGTTATGGCCAAACCCCTCCAAAATGACTCCACAACTTAAATCTTGGCCCTCAGTCTCCGGCAGCTGGAATGTACCTGGCCAAGGCAGCGGCCAGTGCGACATGAAGGCAGAGGGTGCTAAGAATCCGCGGAGGACCGGACTAGGCTGCCATCTGATGCTGACCTTGGCTACGTATAATGGAAGCTCCCTATCTTCTGATTCAAGGCTCCTTGAATTGAAAGAGGAACTACAAAGGATCAAGTGGGATATTTTCGGGCTAAGTGAGGCAAGGAGAAAAGGAGAAGATCTCATTGAACTGAAAAGTGGACATCTCTTCTACTATCGTGGGACAGATACTGGCAGAACTAGTGGTGTTGGATTTGTAATAAACAAGAAACTAAAGAATAAAGTTGTAGAAGTTGAAAGTTCCTCTGACAGAGCTGCACGACTCGTTATCCAACTCTCGAAAAGATACCAGGCTCAGATTATTGAAACTTATGCACCCACCACAAGTCATCCTGAAGAAGAAATTGAAGAATTTTATGAGAAAATTCGTCATTTAAATTATAAAGGTAAGCAGCACTTGAAGATAATTATGGGAGACTTCAATACAAAAATAGGGCAACGGCAACAGAATGAAACCTCAGTAGGTAAATTCGGTCACGGCAACAGAAACCAGCATGGAAATACTCTCGTTAAGTTTGCAGAGGCAGAAGGGTTTTTCATCTTGAACTCCTTTTTCAAGAAAAAGCCATACAGGAAATGGACATGGAGACATCCAAATGGGACGACAAGTGAAATTGATTTTATTATGTGTAACAAAAAATTCGTCGTAGAAGACTGCAGTGTGCTAAACAAGTTCAACACAGGCAGTGACCATAGATTGGTGAGATGTAAGATGCACCTCAACACTAAACTCGAACGTAGCAAGCTCACAAGACAAACAAAATGTATTGACATAACCAACCTTAAAAAACACCATAATACCTTCAAATTGGAACTGAAGAACAGATTCTTTGCTTTAGAAGGCCTAACATCGGAAGAAGTGGATATTTCGGAAGTTAACAGAAAAGTAACCAAAGCTCTTATGGAAACAGCAACTAAATTAGCTGGGTCTAAGAACAAATTGCATGTGAACAAATTATCAGGAAAAACCAAAATGTTGATGCAAAAAAGAAGAGTGATGAGAACAACTAAAGAAGATGTGACTTCCAAAGTGAAATATATAGAGCTATGCAAGACAGTACGAAAAAGTATCACTGAAGACGTAAGGAAATTCAACTGTGAACTAGTAAGGAAAGCAATTGAAAACAACCAAAGCCTAAAGATAGCAAAGGGACATCTCAGTAAGGGGAAAAAACAGATTATGGCACTGAGAAAAGAAGATGGTTCTGTAACAAGAAATAGAGGCGAAATTTTGACAAGAGTGAAAGATTTCTACTCCAAATTATATGAAAGGGATGATACATGTACTCCAGACATCATGAAAGGTACCAGTACCAGAGTTCTTCCAGTCCTTCCAGCAGACGTTGCACATGCAATCAAGAACATGAAGCGGGGAAAAGCTCCAATAGAAGATGGAATTACTGTAGACATCATACAAGAAGCAAGTGGAGAAATAGTACTCGCCCAAATTTTCTCGCCCAAATTTTCTCGCCCAAATTTTCACTCAAATTTTCACTCACTAACAGTACTCGCCCAAATTTTCACTCGATGCCTTAATGAAGGGAAAATTCCTGAGGATTGGAACAACGCTACAATGATCTTGCTACATAAAAAAGGTGACATTGAGGATCTCAGGAACTACAGACATATCAGCCTCCTATCAGTGGTTTATAAAATCTTCACTAAAGTTCTTTCACACCGCTTGAAGGTGACACTGGACATGGCTCAACCGAGAGAACAAGCTGGATTCAGGAGTGGCTACAGCACAATAGATCATATCCACGTACTGAGAGAACTAATTGAAAGAGCGAGGGAATATGAACTTCCATTACGCATGGCTTTTATCGATTATGAAAAAGCCTTTGATTCGGTGAAACAATCAGCAATTGCAATGGCTCTGAAATCCTGCGGTATTGAAGATGCATACATTAATATTATTAATAACATCTATGAAAATGCAAGTGCAAAGATTCGGATGTTTGAAAATACAACACACATAAAAATTGGAAAAGGAGTGAGACAAGGTGACACCATATCTCCGAAGCTCTTTAATGCCACATTGGAAAATGTCTTTCAATCACTGAACTGGGAAAACAAAGGGATAAAGATTAATGGAGATTATCTAACCCACCATCGTTTTGCTGATGACATAGTCATTTTTGCAACTACCCCATCAGAGCTACATAGTATGATCCAGGAACTTGCTGACAAGAGTAAAGAAGTGGGATTAAAAATGAACTTTCAGAAGACAAAAGTGATGTACAATGCTTTTACAAGAAATGAAGATTTATCGATTGATGGAGAAAAGCTGGAGATAACAGACACGTACGTTTATCTTGGACAGCAGATATCAAGTGAGGGTCACATTGGTGAAGAAATTAATCGGCGTACAAAACTTGCCTGGAGAGCTTTTGGAAGAAACAGCATAATTTTCAAGAGCAATATGCCATTATGTCTTAAAAGAAAAGTGTTTGATCAATGCATCCTTCCAGTGCTTACGTATGGTGCAGAGACGTGGACCTTAGCTAAAAGAGACATACAAAGGCTGCAGACAACTCAAAGCAGCATGGAGAGGTGCATGCTTGGTGTAACCAGGAGAGATAAGAAGAGGAACACGTGGATCCGAAAAATGACAAGAGTGGAAGACATCATGATCAGAGTTAAATCCCTGAAATGGCAATGGGCTGGACATACTGCCAGAAGAACAGACCATCGATGGACAGCCGAAATTTTAGATTGGATTCCAAGGGACAGGAAAAGACCCAGAAGAAGACCACATGGAAGATGGGTGGATGAAATTCGAAAGTATGCGGGAGTGACATGGAGGAGACTGGCACAAGACAGACCGTTGTGGAGGAAACTTGGGGAGACCTTCGTCCAGCAGTGGATTGATAATGGTTGACAATGATGATGATGATGATATAATATATATATATATACACTGGTACAATAGTCCATATATAACAGACCTAATATATTTTTCATTAATAATAAATATCATTGCAAAATTACTAAACACAAATGCAATGAAACACACTCCAGACAAACAGACACATACACGTCATGAGCCTGCACTGTTTAGCAAAAGAAAACATTTGGTGAATGGGATGCCATCTTATCGTGTCCCGTTAGAGACACTTACTTCGTCCCGTGTATGCATGCAGCTTATATGCATACAAAGCATGCATCCGGATTGCTTATTTAATATGCAATATCGTTAAGAATGCTTATTTAATGCGCTTTTTTAATATGCAACGTATGCAGATTGCTTATTTAATTGGAAGGTACTAGAAGGTGCAATTCATTAAGTTATTACACATGTGAATAAAATATACATTTATATTACTCGTATATAGATGCGGTCCGTATGTCTGCGCAGTGTCAGTTAGGGGTTAAAGAACCCCATGCTATTACACTCTCTCCAACAGCTTGTAGATTTAACATTAGGTAGCTGGGATCCATCGATTTGTGCTGCTGACGCCATATCCTGGCCCGTCCATGGGTATGAATTAACCGAAAACCTAATTCATCGGACCAGGGGTTCTGTTTTTTAGTCGTCAGGGATTCAGTTCTGCCGCTTTCGCATCCGCTGTACACTTATTTATCAGGATTTAGCAGAGGCATGTGGTACACGAAAGAGACGTTTGTTGTTCTAGCCCATTCACTCCAATGTGTGGCGGACTGTGTATGGTAAAAATATGCTCTCGATATCGCTGTTATACTGATGTTGTCGCTGTTATACTGCTCCTTGTCTGTTTGTTACGCAACGGAACTCGTCTGTTACCTCGAACAATCCTCTCTATCCGCCGTTTCCCGGAAACATCGATCAACCGTTTCCGCCTATAAAAAGACCGTTGGCTGCTTAATTTATTGTTTCTGCATCACTCATTTTACACCCTCGATACATTTGTTCTTGCATAGCAGACTTTGATGCTTGCACCTGCTGGCCTAGCACCCACTTCCATGTCTTTTTCAAAGGTGCTTAAATCACGAGACTTTCCCACACTGCCTCTCTCTACACTTTTCCGCTATTCAGGCAGATTTCTCCGCTATTGTGGACCTGTGGTCTAAGCGCTGGCTTATGACCATTCGTCCGAGAAACGTTCGGGTTCGAATCACGGTGAGCATGGATGTTGTGTTTGTCTTACTGCACTGGTTCTCTCTCTTCCCTGGAACAAATAACCCTAAATTAGGGACAAGCGACTGCTTATAGTCCATTGAGTTGCTCACGGTAGTCGTTCAACCTTCAATAAAAAAATAAACACATTTACCAGGTCCTTGTCTGTTTGTCTTTCGAATGTTACTGAGCTCCATGTTCTATGTGCTGATTTGCGAAATATATTGGACCTACCTTGCTACTTTTTTGTTACCGAGCGTGCATGAATGTCGCGTCATTCGTCTGAGCCTAATGCAGCTGTCTATGTATGTGTAATTTTTGTCCTCCTAACTTTTTTGTTTACATTGGCTTCGCCGTATTCCGCCAAGATGGCTGTTTCCCGTAGACGTCGGAAAGTTTGACTAATGGATGTTGATATCTCCGAACCGTAAGCTACTAGCTAAGCCGTTCTTATCTCCTGTGTGCTCTCCAGTACATCTTCTGAGAGCTCATCGGTGATCTCAGTTGGCCCCCCCGGTGGCGCAGTGGTCTACGCGATGGCCTCTGATCATTCGTCCGAACGGGGTCCGGGTTTGAATCCCGGTGAGGCATGGATGTTGTGTTTGTCTTACGGCACTGGCTCTCTCCCTTCCCTGGAACCAGTGACCCTAAATTAGGGACGGGCGACTGCTTATAGCCCATTGAGTTGCTCACGGTGGTCGTTAAACCTCCAATCAAAAAAAAATCTCAGTTGGCGTCACCCAGTCTTTTCCCGCGCCTTCTCCGTCGACTGCTGCTGAGCATTCTTCTTCTTGCAACTTAGGGACGTCATCCGTCCTCACATCATCACTTCATGTGGATCCCATGATTTCTACTCCTGTGATTTCTTCTGTGTTGAGCCGACCTCCGTCTTTTACTTTTGTTTTAGTGCTTGAGTCTCCTGTCTCATTTTCAACTGCACCAAGGGTGTCTCAATCTGCTGTTCCGACATTTTGTGTGATCAACCTACGTCATGTATGTGATATTTTAACTGTGCCTTTGCTGTAACGTCTGCCTTCTTTACTGGCATCACAGATCGAGAGCAACTAGGTCTACTTTTCCGTGAATTCTCGAATATTTATACACCGATCATACAAAACATTGAAACCACGTACCTAATATGACGTACGTCCTCCTCTTGCAGCAAAAAGAACTATAACCAAATAAGTCATAGGTTCAACGAGATGTTGGTAGGTGTCTCTTCATATTTGGTACCATGGCTGCGACAGAAAAACCTGCAGTTCCTGTAAATTACGTATTTGGGATGATGCTTCTGGTATCCGTTAATTCAACGCAAACCACGAACGCCCGAGATAATTTATGTCTGGCAAATTTGGAGGCCATTACAATAAGTGGAATTCTTCTTCATGTTCTTGAAACCATTCCTAAACCTCTTTCGCAATGTGGCACGGAGCGTTGTGTTGTTGAAATGTGCCAGACGCCATCTTCGCCAGAAAATACCGTTGCCATAAAGGAGTGTACTTGGTCAGCTATGATGTTCAAGTTCGTGAGAGCTGTCAGAGTTCGCTCTACAGGGATAATAGGTCGAAGTGTTCCTAGGAAAATGTTGCACAGACCATCACACTCTCTCCAGCCACCTGAACCCGTCACACTGTGCACCCAGGTGAAAAGGCTTCTTTGGGTTAACATCGAATACGAGCTCGTCCGCTGACACGGTGTAACAGAAAACAGGATCCGTCTAACCGTGAGACTCTCTTCCAGTCCTCTACGGTCCAATGCTGAAAATAACGTTCCCACTGCAAGCATTGACGCCGGCTAAAGGCTATGAGTATAGGCATACGACGAATGGGTCTGCGGCTGCGGAGACCCATATCCAAGAGTTTACGGTGAACTGTGTGTTTGGACACATTGGGCTCTTCACCACAACTGAAATTATGGGTAATGTCAGCCACATTAGTCCTCCTGTTGCTGCGGACAAGACGAGATATTCTGAGCTTACCTTTGGCATCAGTGAGGTGTGGCCTGACCACGCCTTGTCGGCGCATTAAAGTGTACCCTGTTTCGGACCATCTTTAATAGGTACTAACTACCGAATAGCGTTAGCAGACTACCAGCGACGCTGTTTCGAATATGCTCTTACTAAAGTGCACAACAATTTGACTTTTGTCTACATCAAATGAATCCTTTGCTTTTCCCATGTTGAGACAAAACGAAATACTGACTAAGAGAGCTCCGACCGAGGTATTTTATGTATCATTTGCTACCTTGGCACATAACGCTAATTGGCTGCACGCGCGCTTATTTGCATAACGCAGCGGTGGTTTTAATGTTTTGGCTGATCGGTGTATGGATACCATCTCCGCTCTTCTTCCAACTTTTGAAGTCACTGACATCACCCGTACTCGGCGAGGATTACAAATCTATTATTCTCAGCTTTCACATGTTCCTCTCCTGCTACAAAAAGGTATCGTAATTTCATCTGTTCATATTTTCCCTTCTTCACTCTCTGAATTCTCAGTCTCTGATTTTTCATTTCCCGTTTCGCCTGAGATCCTTGATGACCTAGTTTCAACTATTTTGAGCCCTGATGGAACCATTAAGGGACACATTCAACGAATTCCTGCTACTCCAATAAACTCTGCTTGCTCACACATCTCCAGCTTTCGAAGAAATGTCCGATTAATTTGTTCTTCAGAGTCTGCTTCCAAATCGCTCCTTCCTACTTTTCTCTGCCTTGCATGTATTCTACTGGTCTCTCCACTCAGCCATGTTTTCAATACATGAAATACGGTGATGCACGCTTTCGATGTCCCTCTAAACCTATTCATTCCGGTCCTTTCCAGTTGTTCTTCCTTCTCTTTCTCAATCTGTTGCGTCTTGTACTCCTATTGTATCTCTGCTTCCTACTCCGTCGCCTGTTCCTTCTCTGTTCTCCTTTTCTCTTTTCTTTTTGGTTCTACTTCTGCCATTGATCTTACCGTATCATTCTCTGTGGTTACCTCTTCTTCTTTAGTCAGTTCTTCAGTTTCTTAAATTTGACCTTCCTCATCCTTTGCTACTGTTGCGTTTGCTACTGCGGTTTCTTCTGGTGTTTCTCCTGTTGCTGATGATTCCTCTGAAGTCTGATGCCTATTCAGTAACCTCGATTGAATGTGAGGTGACTTTGCAGTCACTTAGCCCTGCCCCTACCAGCTCCTAGCCTAGCATCGTTGGTTGGTATACCTCTGTCCGCGCCTGTATATTTTGAAAAGCTACCTTTCCAGACTTTGCCTTCTACAGTCTTGGCTCGTGGGGAAATTGATTCTTATCACTTGCTCAAGATTATCTATAGAATTTCACAGTTTGATACCAGTTATCTTGAGGTCTATCCTCATACTCCTGATAATCGTAGGTTCTTTTGGCAGCAATTTTCTGAGTTTAAATAATAACGCAAGGAAATGTACACCAACTATACATAAGATTGTACAACTATGCTAATTATCCGAATTTATTGGCGTAGATAAAAAAAGGTTTCCAAGCTTTCGCACATCAACCAGATGGCTTTTTCAAGGAAGGTAGACAGCAAACAGCAAACGCCTATTTGTGGCATTTCAGACAGCCTCGTGCAGATTGCTTGATGATCCTGTTGACTGTTTCAACTACCTTTGATGTTGACTTTTCACTGTGACATTGACTTTGTGTACATGTATTGTAATCTGATGACTTGAACTATGATCACTCATTTTCTTCTAAACATCCCTGCAATTTTCATGTCTTTATTCATGTTTTTGTTGCTATTATGAATTGGAGGACTTGGAGCTCTTTAGCCCATTGAGGCTCTGCACCCATAAACACAAACCAACCAACCAATATTTTGGTTTGGTCCCAGTTCTTCGCAGTTAGCTGTTAATAAGGCCATCCGAACGTCATATTTGACTTCGTAAGTGAGAATGGCACCTGTTTAACTGGTGTTGGGGTTCCCTAAGAACTTTCGACTTCAGTGTATATTCAACTCTTCTGGTGGATGCCCACCAAATGTGTAGATGAAATGAGACTTCAGCTGAGATTTTATTTGATTTTATAAGTGCAATGCGTTTGTTCTTCGCGCCAAAAGATATATCAAAGATCTAATAATTATTGCTTGTCCCTCAACGATGATCATGTAGGAGATGGTGTGAATGCTTTATTTACTCTTCTACTGCGATCTGCACATCATTGGGAAAGAAGCAACAATAGTCAGCCTTGCTGTACTTTTGCTAGGTGTACGGTAGGAAAATATTTCGTTCATAATGTTATTTTAAATGGAGATATCACCGTTTCATTCATTTAACTGTTGAAAATGAATTTCCGACCAAAGATAAATCTTGTAAACGGAAAGTAATTGTTTTTATATTCGAAAAAGTGTGTTAAGAAAACGAAAGAAGTTTTAATAACCCTAGATGAAGTAGACTTCAGTTGAGATTTTAATTGGTTTTATGATGAAGTAGACTTTACTTTTCACCTTTCGCACGGTGTAATTACCTATCAGACGCCGTAGTTTTCCAACTCGAACTTGTAGAATGATATTTATTTTAAGGAATAATGTTTATGCTTTGCAGCAACTATAACCATAACATTATGTGTGTTTTGTGTAAGGCACTAACATTACACAAAACCGAAATAACGAGCTGCTCTAACTTTAGAGTTGCTGTAACTTTGTGTAAGGCACCAACTCCTAACTGTTAGGCTTTCGTTGGTTTAAACTTCAGTGTAATACTCGCTGAATACGGATAGCTTTAGTCATAAGACGTATCTGTAATTATATATTAATAAAACATACAATATAACATACAATATATAACAATCAGATTGAGTACAAAGTCGCACTTACAAGGACCACTTCTTTTATTTTCTTTCGTGAACAGCAATTTACTGGATAAACACTTTACACCATCATATAGCTTAGTCACAGAATATATCCACGTAAAACACAACCATCTCTATGTCGGCAATAAACTACACTGAGCACGCTATAAGAATCAATTTGTTATATATTTTAATGTCGTGTTCAGACCAGTATAATCGTAAAGCATACCGTCGGAAGACAAGTTTGACCTTCAAACAAGGAAGCGTGTGAAAACAGGAATTTGACGGAAATCGAATCTCCTCGCTCCGGAGGGAGTTGCTCTAACTGACTAAGTTACACCGACGGAATGTATCGCTGCAGATTTGACGTCTTTATACGTGCTTCACCCCTGAAGTACGTCCTATAAACTTCCTCCTAATTTTTTTAAGCGAAGTAGGAACCTTTCATTGATTCCAGACGATGTGTGGAATGAATATCACACATTTTTCGAAGAATCCAACGGCCAGTAGATACATTTTTGCGTTCCGGTGTCAATCTGAAAACAGTTGGTGACGGAGATCAAACCTGCGTCTCCTCGCTCCGGAGGGAGTTACTCTAACCGACTAAACTACACCGACCGAATATATCGCAGCAGATTTGCCGTCTTAACACGTGTTTCACCTCTGTAGAACGTCACAAGCGTAAACTCAGAGTGAGTGAGCGAGAGCGTGCTACATTTTTAAACAGCGGCTGTTATCTTCAGTTTGAGCATACGTTATTACTGTTTGACCTTTTGTCCGGGTTGACAAATGAAACTTCAATTTCTTGGATTTATATTTCACAGATTTCAGGTGTTACGTATAGCACCAATTCAATCTCTTTCCACAATGTATCTTGCTCCTGTTTATACATTTTTCGCTGCTCAGTTTTGAGTTAGTTTCATCCAGTGAAAAAGTTTAGACCCATTAGCCATCTATTCTTGTTTACAAACCACTTTTTGTTTTTGCTTCATAGCTTGCTTTATTTTATACGTAGGTCGTTCAAAATGTAGCAGCAAATTGGCAGTATTTCATGAAACGAATACCCCAGGCATTTCCAACTCCCGCGCAGGGAAGATACATCCTTAGAGAATGTGTTGACACTGCCCAATAGATGGCGTGGCGTGCTTAAGCGGAAAAGCAGCATAAACGAAATATCGGCGCCATTAGCTCTTTGCACCGTAGAAAAACATAGGGCAATCATCAGGTTTTTGTGGTCCGAGGGTATGAAACCTCGAGAAATCCATTGAGCAATGCTGCAACAGTATGAAAATGCCTGCATTGGCGAAAAAAGAGTGTACTAGTGGGTACATGTGTTTAAAAATGGGTGAACTTCCATTCGTTATGACCAATGCTGCGGTCGTCCTAGTACAGCGCTCACTGATGAGAAAGTGGGTCGCACTGACGCCATTATTCATGAAAACAAGCGCATTTCTTTAGAAGTTAAGGACAGGGAATCGGATGTCAGTATCAGATTCGCTCATACCATTGTCTCGGAGTTTCTCAAGTATCGCAAGTTGTGTGCACAGTGGATGACTAGGATGCTGACTGATGAAACTCGAGATGATTCGTGTGCTGACTTCCACAGCCTTTTTGGAGCGGTATAATGACGAAGGAGACGACTTTCTGACACATATCATCACACGGGTCGAAACCTGGGTGCATCACTATGAGCCCGAAAGCTAGAGGCAGACTTCAGAATCGCGGCACATATCTTCTACAATCAAGAAGAAGTTCAAGACTCAACCCTCTGCCGGAAAGGTCCTGTTTACTTTCTTCTGGTATATGAATGGACCAATTTTGGAGCACTATCAGAAAAAGGGAGAAAGGTGAATAGTGCCCGGTACAGCGCAGTGTTGGAAGAGGAGCTGAAGACAGCAATACGGAGCTGTCGCAGAGAACTTTTGTCCAAAAGCATTCTGCTCCTTCATGATAATGCCTGTCCTTCCACGGTTTCTGCAACTCTTGACACCATTCGGAGATTTAGAATTAAGATCTTACAGCATCCCCCATACAGCCCTGACCTTGCTCCTTCTGATTATCATGTGTTTGAACCCCTGAAGGACGCTTTGAGAGGATAAACATTTGGGAGTGATGGGGAGGTCAAAGAAGTGGTGCATTCCTGGCCATGGGGAGAAGTGAGTTCCACAAAGATATTGTGCCACCGCGAAGCTGTGAGGGACTGCTTTTACGGGGATACCACAGTTTGGGTCCTAGGTTTAGGGTCTAAGGTTGGGTCCAAGTGTACGGAGAGAGTCGGAAAATTACATCACATAAGTCTACACTAAGGCTCGGGCACAGGACTAGCTCTAACGAGAGACTTATAGCTCTGCTTAGGTTTCCCTTCGGCTTAATACCCGCGTTATGTACTTTTTTCCCAGTCAGCATTAAATTATTACTGTACTATCCCTGTTACGATTTTACTTCACTGTATATAAACCATCTAAAGGGGCTCGGACGACCGTTACTAGTGGTATAACTATACCATCGGGATTAGAGGAGATGCTATCCCACACTCACCAACCCGCTTGGCCAGCGTGGTGAGTTATGGCCAAACCCTCCAAAATGACTCCACAACTTAAATCTTGGCCCTCAGTCTCCGGCAGCTGGAATGTACCTGGCCAAGGCAGCGGCCAGTGTGACATGAAGGCAGAGGGTGTTAAGAATCCCCGGAGGACCGGACTAGGCTGCCATCTGATGCTGAACTTGGCTACGTATAATGGACGCTCCCTATCTTCTATTTCAAGGCTACTTGAATTGGAACATCGTCGGTCAAAGTGAGGTAAGGACATCGTCGGTCTAAGTGAGGTAAGGACATCGTCGGTCTAAGTGAGGTAAGGACATCGTCGGTCTAAGTGAGGTAAGGAGAAAAGGAGAAGATCTCATCGAACTGAAAAGTGGACATCTCTTCTACTATCGTGGGACAGATACTGGCAGAACTAGTGGTGTTCGATTATAATAAACGAAAAACTGAATGATAACGTTCTAGAAGTTGAAAGTTCCTCTGACAGAGCTGCACGACTCGTTATTCAACTCTCGAGAAGATACAAGGCTCATATTATTCAAACTTATGCACCCACCACAAGTCATCTTGAAGAAGAAATTGAAGAATTTTATGAGGAAATTCGTCATCTAAATAATGAAGGTAAGCAGCACTTGAAAATAATTATGGGAGATTTCAATGCAAAAATAGGGCAACGGCAACAGAATGAAACTTCAGTAGATAAATTCGGTCACGGCAACAGAAACCAGCGTGGAAATACTCTCGTTGAGTTTGCAGAAGCAGGAGGGTTTTTCATCTTGAACACCTTTTTAAAAAATATAAAAAATTCGTCATTCATAGAAGACTGCAGTGTGCTAAACAAGTTCAACACAGGTAGTGACAATTATGGCACTGAGAAAAGAAGATGATAAAAACAGATTATGGCACTGAGAAAAGAAGATGGTTCTATAACAAGAAATAAAGGCGAAATTTTGACAAGAGTGAAAGATATCTACTCCAAATTATATAAAAGGGATGATACATGCACTCCAGACATCATGAAAGGTACCAGTACCAGAGTTCTTCCAGTCCTCCCAGCAGAAGTTGCACATGCAATCAAGAACATGAAGCGGGGAAAAGCTCCAGGATAAGATGGAATTACTGTAGACATCCTACAAGAAGCAAGTGGAGAAAATGAAACAGTACTCTCCCAAGTTTTCACTCGATGCCTTAATGAAGGGAAGATTCCTGAGGATTAGAACAACACTACAATGATCCTGCTACATAAAAAGGTAACATTGAGGATCTCAGGAACTACAGACCTATCAGCCTCCTCTCAGTGAATTATAAAATCTTCACTAAAGTTCTTTCACATCGCTTGAAGGTAACACTGGACATAGCTCAACCGAGAGAACAAGCTGGATTCAGAAGTGGCTACAGCACAATAGATCATATCCACGTACTGAGAGAACTAATTGAAAGAGCGAGGGATTATGAACTTCCATTGCGCATGGCTTTTATCGATTATGAAAAAGCCTTTGATTCGGTGAAACCATCAGCAGTTACAATGGCTCTGAAATCCTGCGGTATTGAAGATGCATACATTAATATTATTAATAACATCTATGAAAATGCAAGTGCAATTTCGGCTGTTTGAAAATACAACACACATAAAAATTGAAAAGGGAGTGAGACAAGGTGACACCATATCTCCGAAGCTCTTTAATACCACATTGGAAAATGTCTTCCATTAACTGAACTGGGAAAACAAAGAGAAAGAATTAATGGAGATTATCTAACCCACCTTCGTTTTGCTGATGACGTAGTCATTTTTGCAACTACCCCATCAGAGCTGCAGAGTATGATCCAGGAACTTGCTGACAAGAGAAAAGGAGTGGGATTAAAAATGAACTTTCAGAAGACAAAAGTGATGTTCAATGCTTTCACAAGAAATGAAGATTTATCGATTGATGGAGAAAAGCTGGAGATAACAGACACATTCGTTTATCTTGGACAACAGATATCAAGTGAGGGCCACATTGACGAAGAAATTAATCGGCGTATAAATCTTGCTTGGAGAGCTTTTGGAAGAAACAGCATAATTTTCATGAGCAATATGGCATTATGTCTTTAAAAAAAGTGTTTGATCAATGCATCCTTCCAGTGCTTACGCATGGTGCAGAGACGTGGAACTTAACTAAAAGAGACATACAAAGGCTGCAGACAACTCAAAGAAGCATGGAGACATGCATGCTTGGTGTAACCAGGAGAGATAAGAAGAGGAACTCGTGGATCTGAAAAATGACAAGAGTGGAAGACATCATGAACAGAGTTAAATCCCTGAAATGACAACAGGCTGTACATACTGCCAGAAGGACAGACCATCGATGGACAGCCGAAATTTTAGATTGTATTCCAAAGGAAAGGAAAAGACCCAGAAGAAGACCAAATGGGAGATGGGTGGATGAAATTCGAACGTATGCTGGAGTGACATGGAGGAGACTGGCACAAGACAGACCGCTGTGGAGGAAACTTGGGGAGACCTTCGTCCAGCAGTGGATTGATAATGGTTGACAATGATGATGATATAAACCATAGCACATTTAAAGAAGAAAATGGATGCAAATGTTCTGTAGCAAAGCGTGTCCGACCAAGAAAGAATTTTTCGAAAGGATTTTAAAAACCGAGGTTTCTCTTACCAAGAGAATTAAAAAAAAACGAAGTTTCTCTTTTACCGTGATTTCTCTTGAATTTTAAAAACCGAGTTTTTTTTTTTTCCAAAACCATGTAGGAATACTGACTGATGATTCGTAGGGGCTCAACCACAAATTGCGAAAATGTAAGGAATTGACGTAAAATATTTTCCATAAATGGAGTAATGCGATGGAGGAAGAGTTTTTCAAACGCTACTTTTACAAGTATAGATTTAAAAGAAAACACTTTATACACACTTGCATACAGTTTTAAACAGGAAAACTGTTCATTAAGTGAAGTGAATACTGCTCGCAAATATTTACCACAGCGAGTACAGGAAGGAATATTTGAGTTGGATTTTCGGAAGCGAAGATACAATTCCAAACAGAAATGCACACTTACTCCACTTAGCGGTAGAATTGTGCATTATGAAAATGTTTTATATGTATGCAGTTGCTTATAGCTGATGGCAGGCAATATAAAAAATAATATTTTCAAATCGGACTTTCAGAAGAAGGGATATCGATACAAATAGAATATTCACTTAACGCCTTTTAGCGGAAAAACTGTACTTTAATTTGAACAAGAAATATGTTTTCTTAGTCGATGGTATCTTATACAAAAAAAAATTTTTATTCAACAGAATTTTTGAAGGGAATTTTTACAACTGCAATTGTTCCAAACAGAAATGTTGCTAATGGAAAAATTGCTTTTTATGAAAACTTAGAAGTTAGTGCACAATATTGTCTTCCGTGATTCTGTTGCTAAAACTCTATAATACAAAAAGAATTTTTAGATCGAAATTTTATAAACAGAGATATGGGGTAATAGTCGGTATACATTTACTTGTGCGAGTGGGAAAATTATGAATCGTGCGAAATATAGTTTTGTGGTAAAAGGTATCAAAAGTAAAATATTTTTTTTAAAAAGAACTTTTCAAGGTAATGATGTGGAAGAAAATATATTTTGAATTCATGGTACCTGCACGTACGCACCC
Source organism: Macrothele yani (assembly GCA_039090855.1). Lineage (NCBI taxonomy): Eukaryota > Metazoa > Arthropoda > Arachnida > Araneae > Macrothelidae > Macrothele > Macrothele yani. Next base: position 63,381,026 of record CM077008.1, on the reverse strand, counting down.
TCGCAGTGCTATTGTACATCGAGAAAACACGAAAATAAGTAGATCGTCATTCTTACAGTCAAAACAGAATTTTTTCAAATAAGGTGAATAGACGCCAAGATATGGTGTTCGCAGGCTGGAGAATAGAGTGGTTCAATAAGCTCGTTCTTGTTTCGAAAGCACGTGCGAAGAATAGAAAACGTTTAGACAAATCGGAGCACTAAACAATCCTAACAAAGTTACTATATTTTTGCTATTGATCGGTAATAAAAATAGAAAATTAACTTAGGCCAAAGGACTGCAGATATTGCGTTTCATTAAAAACCGTATGCGAATTCGGGAACATTCCAGAAAGAAATTGTGGATTATCTGTGAAAAAATATGAAACATATGATAAACTAACTCGAAAACAATGCAAAAATGTATGAAATTGCAGAAAAGGAGTACTATGTCTACCCATTGAAAACGGAAAAATAAAATTTGGAATTTAAATTTTCTAGCATGTTTTAAAAATTCTTGGCAGTTGAGCATTTTATAGGAAACCAGTTTTCTAATGACATAAAGAAAATTCCATGTTTGTGTATACTCGCAGTGAATACTAAAGCTTGTTTGGATGCTTTCTATAATTTCTGTGCAAGAACAATGACCTTGATTTTAAATCTAGAAACTGTTTTTGTTTTTTAAAGACAGTTATAAAATAAATTCCTTACATTAGTAAGAGCAAACTTCATCGCAGTAAGGCCACCCATGCTATGACCAACAAGTGCAGCTTTTCCTATGTTCATAGCGCGCATGAAATTTCCAAGATCTTCTGCTAAAACTTCTATGCTGAATCTGTTGTCCCATTCACTGTCTCCATGGTTGCGGGCGTCATAAATGTATACCTAAATATTAAATCAATAACCAAGAATGAAATTACATTACATATATACATGTTAGTAACTGTGTCAACTAAAATTTTCTGAATATGCATAGCTCACATAAGTGGTTTATTTTTATTTATTTTTTGTCAACTATCAGACATTTTCTGATATTTTAAATAAATTTCCTTATTTCCCCGTTACTAAGAATTGTTGAAGGTAGATATCAATGCAAAATACTCTGATCGGAATTTTTCGCAATCTTTTTCTACCAAGTAAGTATACAATTTCGTGGCGGCAAGCAATTTAGTCTCCCCAAGTATCTTCCACAACTTTCTGTCTTGACCCACTCCAACATGCTTTCGAATTTCATCCACCCATCTCCTACGTGGTCTTCTTCCGCGTCTTCTCCTGTCCTTTGGATTCTAGTCTAGTATTTCAGTTGTACAACGGTGTCTTTCTAGGAATATGTCCATCATATTGCCATTTCTGTGTTTTTACCTTGAGCAAGGTGTTATCAACTCCTGTAGTTTTCCTGATCCATGAGTTCCTCTTCCTATCATTCCTGGTTACATCAAGGATGAAATTCTTCATGTTCCTTTTAGTTATCTTCAGCCTCTGAATGTAATTTTAGCTAAGGTTCATGTCTCTGTTCCGTAGGTAAGAGCCAGATTGATGCACTGATTAAACAATTTTCTTTTAAGACATAGTGTTAAATTGCTTTAAAAAATTGTACAGTCTCTTCCAACGCATTCCAACCGAATATTATCCATCTAACAGTTTCTGCTTCGACGTGGTCCTCACCTGATATTTGTTGTCTAAATCAAATGTTATTCCTAGGTTTTCTCCATCAATCGCTAAATCTTCTGTTCCTGTAAGAGCATTGCATTTCAATTTTGTTTTCTAGAAGTTCATTTTTATTCTCACTTTCTTATTCTTGTCAGCAAGCTCTTGCATCTTACCCCACACCGCTAAAAACCTATTTAGTCTGTTACTATTGAATGAATACTGGAAAGGTTGGTAATGTTCCTTAGAGTTCAAAGTAAGAAGTAGTTAAAGGAAAGGCACCAGCCAATCTGAAAAAAATGTAGGGAAAATAAAAAGAACATAATGGTAATACAATTAAATTCTGGAGTTACGAGTCCTGTTAAATTGCTTAAATAAACAACATAGACCAGATACTTTAAAACAAATAAAAAAAATTGCTTAAATTTGTTAAAGGTTTCTCTACAGTTCTTTTTTTTTCGAAGGTTCCTAAGTGTGTAAGCCAAGAAAAAGGAATCGACTAATTTACCAAATTTAATCTTTCGTTTTCCATTTTTTTATTAGACTGTCTTTATATTTTTTTAAATGTATCTTCGCAAAATATTTTATATCTTCTTTAACGATTGTGTTGGTTTAGATTTTTTAACTTTTGTATCTTTTTTTGTTTTAAGTTGTAGTAAATTAATTGAGCTCTTTAAGGTAGAGTAACTATTGGAAACTATCATCATCTTGAGCGATGTTGTTACAAATTAGTCGACCCTTCCTTGTTTGGCCTTAAATACTTAGAAACCTTATACAGTTATACCTTTCACAAAGTTCAGCAGTTGTTTTAATCCTTTTGAAGTATCAGATGCTGCTTATTTTTTAAGGATTCCTAACTCCAGAATTCAATTTCATTACCAGTATGTCCTTTTCACTTTCCCTACAATTTCCCAAGTTGGCTGGTTCCCTTCCCTTAGCTGCTTTTTACTTTGAAGTCAAACGAACACTCCTTCAACCTTCCCCAGGTTCATTCAATAGCAATAGCCTAAACAGGTTTTCAGTCTTTCTCCCCCTTCTCCACTATCAATTGGCTAATAGAGAACACTTCATTCATCTCTTAATAAAATCTTTCCTTCAATATTTCCTTCATAGCTTTTTCTCCTTCAGGAAAATGACTGAGAGTCCTCCTTGGTCAGTTTTAATTTTTTTTTTTTTTGGCTTAATAGTTGTCCTCTTTCTGTGTTTTGTTTTTCTCAATTGAACTCCTCTTTTTTAAAAGTATTTAAGGATTTCTTTGTTTATATTGCTGAGAATTTCTTTCTCAATTTTTCTTTGAGAACAACAGAATATTTTTTTAATTTAGTATCATTTAATACTCTTTATGTGTAGCTTCAGTTAAGCCTCTACTCTTGCTGGATAATGTTCCCAGATAGTTTCAAATATACAAGGTATTTCAAAATTATTTCCCAGATTACAAATCACAATAACGTGTTCATGAAGATAAATAGACAGCTGATATATCTGCACAAGAACGAAGGAAGTTTAGAATTTTATTGGAACCTACTGATGTGTTGGAATATGCACGTTCGCCAATTTTTGAACAAAATTCTGCCGAACAGTTGGATTGGTCGCAAGTGGACAGGACGACAGGGTTTTCTGCAAGTGGCCCCTCAGGTCTCCGGACCTTACTCCTTGTGACTTCTTTTTGTGGGCGTATGTCAAAGACCATGTGTATGTGCAACCTTTGCCGAGAACACTGCAAGAACTAAAGATGCGCATTCAACTTGCACTGGCATCAGTGACTACAGACATGCTTCATAATGTATGGCGTCAAATGGATTACCGTTTAGATGTGGTCCACGTGACACAGGGGAGTCACATAGAGCATTTGTAAGGAATGGAAACAAAATTCTAAACTTCCTTCTTTATTGTGCAACAATGTGATCTCTGTATCTATGCTCATAAACCAGGTATTGTCATTTGTAATCGGGGCATCCATTTTAAATTATCCTGTACACTGAAGAGCAATTGAATTAGAGATACCTGTCTAGTAACGTGTAGCACCACCTTTCGTCCTGATGACGGCAGCGATTCGTCTCGGAATGGACTCGACAAGACACCGGAAGAGTTGGGAAGCCATACGTATCCACGACCCCTGAACAAGCTGCCACAGTTCACGAAGATTTGATGGAGGGGGTCAGAGCCTCGAATATCTCTCTTGATGGCATCCCAGATGTGCTCGATGTGATTGAGGTCAGGTGACCTAGCTGGCCTAGGAAGCGAGGTCACGTCGGTGGAGTGTTCATCCAACCATTCGGATACAATTCGGGAGCGATGGCACGGTGCATTGTGTTGTTGCAGGATGAGGTCTCCAGTGGGATGTTGAAGACGCAAATGGTCGTCCAGGATATCCTGGTAACGTTGACGTGTGAGGGACGATATCACACGTACCAGGGGTCTCATTTCAGTCCACGTAAACAGTCCCCAGAGGAGAATTCCAGCCCCACCAGCTTGAAGAGTACCCTCCTTGCAAGAAGGATCCATCGCTTCATGTGGTTTGCGTCGTACTCGTATCCTGCCATCCGCATGTACCAACGTGAATCTCGACTCATCAGTCCAGGCAACATTTTTCCACTTGTCTAGGGTCCAATGGCGATGTTCCCACGCCCATGCTAATTTTCACCCTGTGATGTGCGGTCAGCAGCGGTACCCTCGTTGGACGATGGCTTCTGTACCTCATAGCGAGGAGATGGTTCAGGATGGTGTGGCTGCTTACACGTTTTTGTGCCCCAGCGTTAAATTGCCGAGTGATTTCTTGCACTGTTGCCCGTCTATCCGCTGTTACAATGCGAGCTAGCCAACGATGACCCCGCTCATCCACACGCTGTTGTCCACGGCAGTCGGCCCTTGCAAGGATGGTTTTACCGGATTCGATGTACTCACGGTGTACCCGTGACACAGTGGCTCGTGAAAATCCCAGTACCTGCACAACTTCTGAGATGGAATGACCCATTCATCGGGCTCCGACAATTTGCCCACGATCAAATGTGCTTAGATCCTTCGTCTTACATATACTGCGTCCGACTCTTACTGATTCCCGTCGCATCACTCCTTATATTGTCGGATCGCTGCATACGTCATGTCGTTTCAGTTTACAGGGCCGCCCACAGGGCAACATTTGCATAATGCCAGCTGTCTCTAATTCAATTGCTCTTCAGTGTATATTTGTTCATAGTTTCTAATTAGAACTAAATGTAAATACTTATTAAATTACTTTTACTCACTTACCTCTTAAAGTGCTAATTGAAATAATCACAAAAACATTATTTTTGAGTTCCTTTCTTTTCACATGCCCATCTTGTTAAATTTTGAATGGTTTTTCGTTTCATCTTTAAAAGAATTTAAACGTTATTCCCTTCACATTTGGGCTAATCTCATTTTCGCCGGATTCTCAACAGTCTTCTTTTCTTTTTCTGTTTGCTTTAATCGCATTACTCATGATTTCGGTTTGTTCCTAACAAAACTATGATTTCTTTAAAAATGAACATCGAATGACTTTTTCACACATTTTTGTCTACATACTTTGTTTATTCATGTCGATTTTTATGTATAACGTCATTTTCATGAGATGCTTGTTTTGTGTAGGGCAATGGTGTGCCGTTTGACACTTTCCAAATTCAGCTTTACGTGTTTTCAAAATCATTGCAGCTTTTACTATTTTCCCTGCTTCTTAAATTTTGCTCATTCTTAACCCCCTTTTACTTTCCTTTAGACTACGACTTCCAATTGGGTTATTTTCAGCACCCTAAAATTAAAACGTGTTGTCACAAATACCTACCTGAAAACATTAGTAAGGAGAGAGGCACAAACCCAAATTCTAGGTTGTTGTAGAGATATGGGGATAATTTTACATGCCTTGCTCTCGAAAACACAGTGTTGAATGAATCCTCATATACCTTACTTTGCAATTTTGTTTCACAGTTTTTACCAATTTATTGTTGCTCGTAGGTTATGTGAATTCACAACAATAGCGCTCACAATGCCACTCAGAATTGAATTTTTACTTTCTGGGGATTCTCAGCCCCCAAGTTTTCTTGTATTTAAATTTTTGGCTTTATTACATAGAACTGTAATTCTCTGATTATAATTTTATTTGTTGCTAGCTAAAATATTCTCAGAAAGAAAACAACATAGCTTTGATAACTTGTATTTAGCAAATTGTTGCTTTTTGGTTTACTAATAGCAAAAGGAATGATTGCTTTCTGTCTATAAATTGCTCCTTTTCAATCGCACTAGGCCAACGTTAGGCCGACGCATGTGTGCTATCACAAAAATCCGTATTAACCTTGTTGGTCGATAATACGGGCTCATGGTGTTAAAATGGAACTACAGAATTACAGGAGGACCAGCGTCTAAAGATGATCTATAAATCCATGTCTACAACGGAGTTCTGGAAGCAAGTTCCAGAAATAAAATATCCTGAACTGAAGAAAACCAATGTGCTAACCATCACAATTTCCAGCACTACATAATGCTGTGCACGGTAATGAAATTTATGAAGTCGAAGCATAGTGCAATACTTACAAATCAACACCTGACGAAGCCAATTCGTACACCATTGACAACATAACAGACGGATTTTCAGCGACTCACGTCCAAGATGGAGACTTTTACTAGCAGCAAACTGCCAGATAAATATAGCAATGTCTGTGTCATAAAAATATTATGATAAAACTGTAATTTTTTTAAGGTGGTATCTGATCAAAATACCTCTGATTTCATTGATTTCATTGGTTTATATATTTTCCTCCATGTTTTGACCACGTACACTCACGGACAATGAAATTTGCGCACCAAGAAGGAAGAGTCGGATTGAACTGAAATTTTATGGACGTATGATACATATGAATGATACACATGATGGCAAAAACAGAGCTGTCGGACAATTACAGGGGGATCTGTGGCACGCAGTCCTGGTCATCTTCAATAGCGCGTCGCACCGCCTCGTACCGCGATACATGCTGCAATACGTTCCGGCATAGAGGCTGATGTTGTCGTGCGGCAGACTGGCTCACACGTCTTGGACGGTGTGCTCCAAATCCCGGATAGTGCTGCACGGCGGCAGCTGGTGTTTCAAGTGGTCCCACACATGCTCGATAAAAGACATGTCCGGGGAGCGGGCATGCCATGGAAGTGTCTGGACATGACGTAGGCAGTCCTGGACTACCCGAGCCGTGTGAGGGTGGGCATTATCCTGCTGGTATAGCGTACATGGAATCTCGGCCAGGAATGTGAGCACATGGAACCGTAGGATGTCATCTACATACCGCTGGTCCGTCAATAATCCTTGTACCAATACTACAGCTGATCGGCTATCGCAGGCCATGGCTTCCCAGACTATAATGCCTGCGATGGGGTAGGTGTGGCGCTCGATAGCGAGGTTGGGATTGTGCCGTTGACCACGGGAACTTTCACACACGGACACGATGATCATCTGTCCACAAAACGAAGCGGCACTCATCGCTAAACACCACACGTCGCTCTGGCCTGGCACCGCTGCAAGCCAGTTAGCCAAGCCACTGCAAGCCGACAAGCCAGTTTTATTCAACAAATGTTTTCAAAATTTCTTATGCTCTTGCTTCAGTGAACTCAAATCTAGGCGGGGAAAACATTTCCAGTGCACGTAATGAAATATTTCCTCTCTTACTTTGAGTTCAGTATTAAACAGATTATGAAACAGCCATTACATTAATTATCAGACTTTTGGAATCACTGACAGAAAACCTGAACAAAAACGTTTCTTCATTGTCACCTGTAATGTGTGACTGGATTAGGAATGTCTCTAACCAATGCACCAATTTTTTTGTCTGCATGATGAAGACAAACTGACGGAACCGCAGTGTTTTCGGACTTTGAAAATAAAATTCATTCAGCTATAGTTTTTTCATTCCACTTTTCCTCAAACATATTGTTTTAGCAGATACACATTAAATCAGTTGTACATTTTTTCTGGATGTTTAAATTGTCAGTCAAAATTTAAAGAGAAAATTCCCATACACTGCCAAAATGAACTTTAAATTTCTAATTTGAAATTATAATTAAGACTAAGACATTTTAATTGCAGAATATTGCAAAGCACATGCGTTATCCTTTAAAGAAATGTGTGATTCTGTGTGATTCTAAAACACACAAATTTCTTTTTAGTTAAAACTGTTTACACGTTTTTGAACCACTAAGGAAATATCAGTTAACAGAGAATATCTAAAAATGGTAGAATAGTAGAAATACTCATTTATTCTTGGAGGTTTCCGCAGAACTTTACCAAAGAAACTGCGGTAGTTGAAATTATTGACCTACCCGTCTATGAGTTAAAGAAGGAATTTTTTGATAGATGCCATCCCATGTTTCCTTTACATCTGTGACTCCATGTAGCATAATGACAGGGATTCCATTTTCCGGCGCAGAATCATCTTCGGCTTGTTCGTGTGCCAGGCGGATACCAGGAGCTCTAGAACAAAATATCAAAACTGCCATCATTTATTTTACTTAAGATCTCAATATAAAGTAATAATCTATGTTCAACGAAGTTCTCATTTTGGGTCCAACGACCACTTAAACTGAAAGCTACATTTTTACTAGGCATATCGGTTGATCATAATGTATTCCAAGTCCTGTAGCGATAAATACTTTTAGGTGTTTCAATTCAAATCATATAAGGTCTTCCGACTCCTGTAGCGATAAATGCTTTTAGGTGTTTCAATTTGAATTGAATAAATTGTATCAGCTTAATATTTCCCGCACATACAGTGTGAAAATATTGAGTAAGAAACCCGAAAGCTTTTAGGTTTTTCAATTCGAATGGAAGCTTTTTCAGAGCAGATTTGCATTTTCAATGACCTTTTTTTATTGAAAGGAAAAAGAAATCTCGCGTAGCACTGTCCATTTCTTTCATTTTGGAAAGGCTGTTCCATAAAGGCGAACTCAAAGGTTGTTTCATTTAAATTTACAGCACACAGATTAGAGACTGGTGTATGCATACTTGGTGTTCCCTGCTAAACCAAGTATGCATCTCTCCACGCTTCTTTCCGTTGTAAGACAAACAACTAAAAGAAGCATGTTCACCTTTGCATGACTTTTTTAGTTAAAGTCCACATCTCTGCTACGCACGTAAGCACTGGAAGGATTCACTGGTTAAATACTTTTCTTTTAAGACATAAGGGCATATTGCTCTTAAAAATTGTACTTTGTCTTCCAAAAGCTCTTCAACCCAGTTTTATACGTCAATTAATTTCCTCGTAACCTTGCTTGATATCTGCTGTCCAAGGTAAATGTAGGTATCGGGTATCTCCAGCTTTTCCTCATCAATCGAAAAATCTTCATTTCTTGTAAAAGCATTGTGCATCAGTTTTGTCTTCTGAAAATTCATTTTTAGTCCCACTTCTTTACTCTTGTCAGCAGGTTCTTGAATCATACTTTGCAGCTCTGAAGGGGTAGTTGCAAAAGTGACTACGTCATCAGCAAAATGAAGGTGAGTTAAATACATACATACATATCACTAAGCTGTTCTCTGAGATTCAGAGGTTAGCTCCAAAAAGAAATACAAACCACCAGATAATTTTACTTATTGTTGTCGCCATTTACAAACTTCGCCATTTACAGCTATCTTGACATACAACTCGTGCTTCACTGATATCCATTACACGCCGTACACAAGATTTTTTATACTTCATACTCATAATATTTTTCTCATGCAGACATTCCTGAATCTGATCCACCCATGTCTTCCTTGGCCTTCCTCTGCCTTTCCTTCCTGCCACTTGGGCTGAAAATATTTTCTTAGTAAGCATTTCATCACTCATTCTTTCAACATGGCCAAACCACCGAAGCATATTGGTCTCCACTTTGCTAACAACATTTTGCTTTACATCACACAACTGCAATACATCTTCATTCCTCACACAATAATCTCCATTAATCTTCATCCTTTGTTTCCCCAATACAATGATTGAAAGACATTTTGCAATGTGGCATTAAAAAGTTTGGGAAATATGGTGTCATCTTGTCTGACTCCCTTTCCAATTTTTATTCGTGCTGTATCCTCAAATAGCCGAACCTTTGTACCTGCATTTTCATAGATGTTTCTAATAATATTAATGTATGCATCTTCAGTACCGCAGGATTTCAAAACCATTGTAACTGCTGATGGTTTCACGGAATCAAAGGCCTTTCCATAATCTATGAAAGCCATACATATTGGGAATTCATATTCCCTCGTTGTTTCAAATAGTTGTCTCAGTACATGGGTATGATCTATAGCACGAGTGGTCATCTTGATTGGGACTAAAATCTCCTTTTTTTCCTCGACTCCAAATGATCTACTCTACTTCACAATTTCAAATTTCTTCCTCCAAAATTTGTCGCTTCCCGCTATATCTATATCGTTGTTGCCCTGTAGGTAAAACCAATCGATTTTATGCATGTATTTAAGGTAAATAAAACAATTTGAATTATTTTATGATTTTATTCGATATTTATGCATAGGCCTTAGTACAAATTTAAATGTTATGAACAAATGTTTGTTTTGTGTGGTGAATAAAAATTAATGTGAAGTTTGCGCTTTCATTTATTCCGCCAAGTCTTAAATATATCTTTAGTATAATCGGACAACTCCAGTCTCAAGCAATCTTCTGTGTGCTGATCCGTCAAATTTTAGCGATGTTTAATATTTTTATTTTTTTGTTCTTAGTAAGAAAATGCTGATTCGCATAAATATGTTGACCCGAAGCAGGAATGTAAATGTTCACTACATTTTCTCACCTTTGGATACTTTTCTTTGGAAACAAAATTCCAGATATTATCTTCTGGAGATCTGACTTTCAGAAATATACCACACCACACTGTGTATTTCATTTTCCAGTGAAACTTCGTCCAGTTGAAACAGCTCTGCAAATTTACTTGCGATCATTTTTGGGTCAGTGTCCTCCTTGAATGGGTAAATAGCAAATTGATTAAGATCTTCCATTTTTGTAAGCTCACTGAATCGGGTTAAGTCGTGAAGAACAGTTTTTATTTCGGTTACGTATTTTTCTGAACTAAATACATAAGTGGAGTTTTTTGTTAATGATCCTTGATGTTTTTAAATCGATTAAAGCGTTTATTTTCGAGGTCCTTAATCATAGCTAGTTCTTGTTTCTTGAAAGAAGAGACACTGCTCATCACATCGCCGATTGTTTTATTTTTTCTTTGTAATTCCAGGATCAAAAAACTAAGTTTTCCCGTAAAATCTGCCAAAAATGCCAGATCACAAAGCCAGTCCAGATCACGCAATTGATGATAATTGTCACGAAATCTTTGCAAAAAAGTGCTTCCGCTTAGCCACCTGACGTCCGTGTGCAAAATAAAATCTGGTTGTACATCATCCAGTTCCATTTTAAAAAGTCGCCTTTGGAGAGATTTACCTCTGATGGAGTTGACGATTTTAAAACCAATATCCATGACGCATTTTGTATTAAGCCACTTTCTGACTAAAACTTGCTGATGGATTGATCATTGATCAATGATAGCTTAAGAAATCTGAGAAATCTTAATTTTTCTGACACCAGACTATGAATCCATTGGATTTAGCCGTCATCGCTGCTGCCCCGTCGGTGGTTATTGACACGAGCTTAAATAAAGGCAACTTAATCTTTTCAATATGCTCCTTTTATTCGCTGAAAATGTCGAGACCTCGAGTTTTTTCTTTCAACGTAATCATGCCCAACAATTCTTCTTTACCAGAAAAGTCCGGGAAAGCAATACTGATAAAAATCAGCAGTTTATCAGTGTCACCGACATTCGTTGATTCATCCAGTTGCAGGTAAAATGAAACACATTGATCAATATCTTTTAACAGTTGCCCATTTACATTTTGGCTTAACTTTTCAATATGTCTCATGACTGCGTTCCGAGATAAATGCAGATCTTGAAGGGCTGTTTTTATTTCACCCTTATTCTTGAAATTTGCAAATAGAGATTCTCCTATGTACACAAAAATATCTTTGATAAATTCGCCATCAGAAAAAGGTTTACATATTGTTACTATTTCATGGCTTACTTGAAAGGAGGCGATGGTTCCAGCCTTCGATTGATCATTTGGTTTTAAGAGCATGTCCCTGTAATTTTCCTTTCTTATTTCACTGTTGAATGGGAAATCGGATTGATGTTTACCATGCAATGCGTTCAAGTGCCGTTCTAAATTCACCTTCTTTGGTATCGCCACGGAAGTACTGCAAATTCAACAGCAACACTTGTCATTAACCATAGCGAAAAAGTAGTCCAGTTCCCATTCTGGATGAAAATCATAAGTTTTCGGTCTTTTAGGGCACTCATTTTCACTAAAACAATAATGTCAACAAAATAGTTCAAAGAAGAAAACCACAGCTACGATGCGAAGGATAAACAATAAACTTTACGCACTTACCCTGCACGCCAAGCTTACCCCAAGCTGACTGTTGCTTCCCGTGACGCTATCTCCTGCGTCTAACTCTGCGGTCAATACTCTCATTACGTAAGCAAACAGTGCCGCGGCAGATTGCTATCGGAGGAGAGGAGGCCGCGTGATCTTAACACCTGGTGGATGCAGTCGCAAATCAGCAGTTGTAAGGTCGCAAACGTGGCCGCTTCTTTGGTTGAATGCTCCATCGTTGATTTTCGTAGTAACTTAAATATTTGTCATAATTTTCTCGCAAAACGTTAGCGATCGATCAAAATTGATCCGGCGATCGACCGGTAGATCCCGATTGACATAATGGCTGTCCCTGATCTATAATGACATGCTATAATATAACCACTCCTGAATCTAGCTTGTTCTCTTGGTTGAGCCATGTCCAGTGTTACCTTCAAACGATGTGAAAGAACTTTAGTGAAGATTTTATAAACCACTGATAGGAGGCTGATGGGCCTGTTGTTCCTGAGATCCTCAATGGTACCTTTTTTATGCAGCTGGATCATTCTAGCATTGTTTCAGTCCTCAAGAATCTTCCCTTCATTGATACATCTAGTAAAAACTTGGGCGAGTCTACTTTCAATTTCTCCACATGCTTCTTGTAAGATGTCTACGGTAATTCCATCTTCTCCTGGAGCTTTTCCCCATTTCATGTTCTTGATTACATGTGCAACTTCTGCCAGAAGGACTGGAACTAATCTGGTACTGTTAACTTTCGTATTGTCTGGAGTAACTGTATCATCCCTTTTTTATGTTTCGAATAGAAATATTTCACTCTTGTCAACATTTCGCCTCTATTTCTTGTTACAGCGCCATCTTTTTTTCTCAGTGCCATAATCTGTTTTCTTCCCTAAACAAAGGCATCGCTCTTTCCACGTTTTAGCAACACACAGCAACCGAAAATTTTTTATTCAGTTACCACCGGGGAAATGAATTCCGGATCTCTCGATATTTAGCCGAGCGCGTTAGCCTCAGCTAGATATTGAGATCTGAATAACATTTTTTCAGTTGCTGTGTGTTGCTAAAACGTGGAAACAGCGATGTCTTTGTTTATTCACTGACGCCACGTATTTCGAGAATTTTCACCTTGTTTCCTTCCCTTACTGAGATGCTCTCTTCAGGATTTGGTTGTTTTTAATTGCTTTTCTCACGTGTTCACAGTTAAATTTCCTTACGTTTTCAATGATACATTTTCGTACTTTCTTGCATAACTCTATATATTCCACTTTGAAAGTCACATCTCCTTTATTTGTCCTCATCTCCCTTCCCTTTTGCATTACTATTTTTGTTTTTTCTGATATTTTCTTCGTATGCAACTTTTTCTTAGTACCACCTGTTTTTGTTGCTGTTTCCACAAGAGCCTTGGTCAGTTTTCTGTTAACTTCAGATATGTAAGGTCTTCTAGAGCGGAGAATCTGCTCCCGAGTTCCATTTTGAAGGTATTATTTACGCTTTCCAACGGTAGGTTGAAGAAGCGTATATGCTCCAGTTTTTTCCGTCTGTCCGTCCGTCCGTCCATCTGTCAGCACGATAACTCGCGTAGAAATGTTTCGATTTCGATGAAATTTTAGTATGTGGTGGGGGACCAACTGGGGAAGAATCCTATTGAAAATGGGTTAAGTGGGATCAAAGGTCAGGTCATAGGAGCGGGATGTATTCTGTTGCCCTTATGCGTCTTAACTTACGTAAATATGGTTCGATCTCGATTAAATTTTAGTATGTCGTCGGGGACCACCTGGAGGCAAACCCTGTTGAAAATTGGTGAAGTGGATTCAAAGGTCAGGATATAGGAGCGGGAGACATTCCATTGCCCTTCTGCGTCATAACTGGCGTAAATACTGTTCGATTGCGATGAAATTTTAGTATGTGGTAGGGGACTACCTGGGGACGAACCCTGTTGATAATGGACGAAATGGAAGGTCAGGACATAGGATCGGGATCCATTCCATCGCCCTTATGCGTTATAACTTATGTAAAAATGCTTCGATTTAGACAAAACTTTATCATATTGTTCCTGAAGTATACTTTACCAGTTCTGTTGAATATAATCGAAATGGGGTCAAAGGTCAGGTCATAGGAGCGAGATTTATTCTACAGCCATTATCCTCATAACTTGAGTAATAACTTGGGTAATGATTTCTAGTATGTTGGAAAGCGTATCATAATCAATGCATTACATGATTTTATTAACTTGTGATGCTTTTTACAGTTGGCCATGTCAATACATTTTGTTTGTTTTATGAGCTTGCCACGTTCGAGTTTAGTGTTGAAGAGAATCTTGCTTCTCGCCATTCTATGATCACTCCCAGTGTTGAGCCTGTTTAGCATACTACAGTTTTCAGTGACAAATTTCTTGTTTCACATAATAAAATCAATTTCACTTGTCCCATGCGGATGTCTCCATGCGCATTTCCTGTGTGGCATTTTCTTGAAAAGGATTTCACAATGATAAGCCTTTCTGCCTCTGCAAACTCTACGAGAGAATTTCCACGCTGGTCTCTGTTCCCATGTCAGAATTTACCTACCGAAGTTTCATTCTGATGTTGTTGTCCTATTTTGGCATTCAAATCATCCATAATGATCTACAAGTGCTGCTTGATGTTATTATTTATGTGCTGAATTTCTTCGTAAAATTCTTTAACTTCTTCCTCAGGATGACTTGTGGTGGGAGCGTAAGCTTGAGTAATCTGAGCCTGGTATCTTTTTGAGAGATGGATAACAAGTCGCCCAGCTCTGTCCGAGGACTTTTCATCTCTAACACCACTAGTTGTGCCAGTATTTGTCCCACGATAGTAGAAGAGATGTCCGCTTTTCAGTTCAATGAGATCGCCTTTTCTTCGTACCTCACTTAGCCCAATGATGCCCCATTGATTCTTTGGCGTTTCTCCTCCAATTCAAGGAGCCTTGAATCAGAAGAAACATATCGTCTATTGAACGTGGCCAAAGTCAGCATCGGATGGCAGCCTAGTCCAGTCCTATATATAGACCGGATATACACAGTCCAGTCACATTATTGTGACCACTTCCTACTTTTACGTCAACAGGGCGTAGCCAATGAAAGAAGGCACGTGTCGTGAGCTGGCTTGGAGGGGGTATAAGGTGTGCTGTAGGCAATCTGAAAACATATCACTCCTTGCTGTCATGGATAAAAGGAGAGATATATCAGATTTGCAAAATGGGATGATTATCGGCTTTCGGGCTAAGGGTGGAAGTATTTCCGAAACAGCGCAGTTTGTGAACCGTGCGCGTGATGCTGTGATTAAAGTGTATTGTGATTGGAAAAATGGCACCATTGCGAAAAGCGACTTGAAAACTGCAGAGCACCACGTGCTATTGATGTGAGAAGTGAACGTCGGCTATGAAGGTGCGTGAGATCCGATCGACACGTTGCAGTGGAGCAACTCACTAGCCGAATGAACCAGGGGGCTACCGGAAGTGTGTCTGAAACGACAGTTCAGCGAACCTTGCTGCGTATGGAGCTCTGACGCAGACGGATGGTCACTGCAGCTATGCTAAGGAAAGTGCATCTGCAGAAAAGGCTTACATTTGCACGGCAATATCGGAATTGGACCTCCGCTGATTGGCAAAGGATTCCCTACTCCGTTGAGTCACGTTTTCTGCTTCATGGAACGGCTGGATGATGGAGTATAAGGCGAGAAACATCGGAGAATAAAAACTCTTCAACCATTGCTGGAAGAAAACAAGTTAGTGTGGGCAGCGTTATGGTCTGGGGAATGTTTTCGTGGTATTCTCTCGGTCCATTCATACCTGTGGATGGCATTATGGACCGAATTTGTTACGATTCCATCCTTGCAGACCACGTACACCCATACATGCTGATTGTCTTCTCTGGGGCGGATGGGATCTTCCATCACGACAATACGACGTGTCACACAGCTGGAAATGTCCGAGAGTGGTTGAAAGAGCACAATGAAGATTTCAAAGTGCTTCCTTGGCCCCCTAATTCCTGAGACTTAAACACAACCGAAAACCTGTGGGACCACAACGATCATGTTGTTTGCTCTATGGATCCTCCATCACGCACCCTCTAGCAGCTGTCAGATGCACTGCAGTCAGTATGACTTCACATACCTGTGAACACCTTCCAGCACCTTACTGAGTCACTCCCAGCCCGTCTAGCTGCTGTCCGCGCTGCACACGACGGTTACTCTGGATATTAGCTGGTGGTCGCAATAATGTGACTCGGCCGTGTACATATATATACGAGTATAGAGTGTCTCAAAAATACACGGCAGAACTGCAGGAATGAGTTCCTCACAGGAAGATAAGAAAAAACGTTTATATCAACATAGGTCCATTTACATGTCTCAAAAGTTAAATGCATCTTAACTTTTGAGACATGTAAATTCTACTTTCACGCCAGAAATATATATAATTATATCCATAATATGTGTTGATTTTCCATTGCGTAATACGACACAGCTTGAAATGTTTCACTTGCCTTTCAATGCTTGTGTTCCTTTGCTTTGAATTTTTGCGTCGATATTTAGTTGTGCCTAAACTTTTGCGACTAACTTCTTAAATGCAAAGCATTTCAAAAATAGTAATCAAAATGTGTGCGGGGAAATGGACGGTTTACGATTGCAGCAGTTTATCATATAAGTCAGGGTGACAAATTGATCTGCGAACTGCATCCCTGTGTTTTAAGCAAGCTTCTGGAAAATCATTTCACTGTATTAAAACTTCCGATTTCTATATTGATGACTCGGCGCACATGATTTTTATCAGATGACTTACGAGCTTTTCTCTCAGCCAAATCTCTATGTAGCGTGGTGCTGAACTTTTCTGGCTAATTATTTTTTTTTAATATGGCAAATGCGAAATATTATGTTCTTCGATTCTTTAATAGAAGAAGCTCAAAACCTTTTAGAGTAGGTGCAGCCTCCCCTGGCGTTTTTCCGCCTATCTGCCTTGCATGGAGAGGTTTTGAACATTCCGGGCCACATGTGGCCGAGCATTGTCCTGTTTGTGCCAAGACAACTCTGAAGGCAGAATATCACATCTGCCTGTAGTTGAGTGTCAAAGGAATGCGCAGCAATGAGCTTCTTGCGACCAGGGCTCTCTTGAGCGTAGACGACGTGGAACTGAACTTGGAAGATAACGCCTGGTGTGTGACAGTGCATCAGTACTGCGCTAACACCGTGTAAGTCGCTGTGCGATCGGTCACTGCCATGCGGTAAAGATGTTTGTCATTCATTTCCGTAATGCGATTGTGCGATCCAATTTCCCGGATTTCTGTGGTTCCGAGCCTCAACTGTCCAATGAGGCCACGTTCACATGACTGTACCCAAGCAGCACAGATTTGCAATATAACGTAGGCCCAACACTGAGCCCACTGCATTCTGTTCCCAAAAGACGGTGGCTCAATGATGCGCCTACGTAATATTGCAAGGTTGTGCTACCTGGGTACTGGCGTTTCGTCCTGTACGAATGACAATTTCACGATAGGAAAATCCAGCTTCTCGCATCCCAACAATTCTTTCTCGCTTAACGTTCATCACGTGTCCATAATGCGACTTTCTGCGGCGAGGGAGTAGGGGAGTGAGACACAAGAAACACCCTTTCGACCCAATGTCAGCTCTTCAGTGTTTGCAACAACATCTCTTTTGAGCCAGCTCTTTATACCCAAGCCAAGACCGGACAGTTCAGTGGGCGCTGCTCCGAAACCGCATGCGCCATTTTGCTGAGATTTTGATCATGGGCATGTAAGTTTCAAGCTAACACAGTAGTCCTTCATGTTGTTGGGGTTTTCATAAACAATAACGTTCGTGATCACTTCACTGGGATTTTTGTTTCGAATGTACCGTATGTTCCCATGGTGATTCAAGCCCAGATCAGTGAAACCCAAAAAACTGCTGCACTTTTTATTGAGCATAATTCTGCATCAACACTGCACTACATGTCACTTTTTCGTAATGGCATGCAGTACATGTCGTAAATTAATAGATTCATCATGTTCTCAATCAGCATTTGTTCCGAATAAATTGTTCTATCGGAACTTTTCTAACAGAAAAAATAAAGCAAAATGTGTCAACACTATTTTTCTCCTGTCTTACACCTGGGATTACGAGTAAGTCAGTTATTTGATTGCTAATCTCTTAATGCAATTCTCTTTCCAAATTTCTGCTAAATGTTTTAATTTTCTCAAAAACATGGATTTGGGATTTCGCGAGTAGTAAAAATTAATCATCTGAAATATAAAAGAAAACGCCGTAAATCACAATTGAATTTTTGTAGTCACTTAAAATTATTATCACACAAGAAACAGTGAGCAAGGTTCTTACAATGGGAATATATCGTATTGCTAAAACTTTTACATTTCACATTGCTTTCTCTGTGTGCTAAAGTGCTAAAAGTAAGAGCACATAGGATTATATCCGGCATGGCGATAAACAACAGATCATTTTTGTTGTGATAGAACGTAATTCACTTCGTTGCTCAAAATTACTGGAAAACATTCTGAATATATTTGAACCAATAATCAAAATCTCTAAAAAATCATTTTGAATACAATGAAAAACAAAACCACTAATATAAATAAGTATACGTTACACCGTCTGTGATATTTGGCAAGCGGACCCCATAGTCAGCGAAGTAGTGCAAAGAAGAACAAACGTTATCGTCACATCATACCTGGACCTAGAAGAGCAAAGCGAAAACACAATTTTCGAGTAAAGAGTAAAGCACAATTCTACAAATACCATCAGATACTTTAAGTATTACTGATTACATTGCACTTTAAATATTACAAGTATCACGTCAGAGGTCGGAAGTTGTCAGGATTTTGTTCTACTATTGACTCACCAAACTAAAGCACGTGAAAATTCAATACCTGTGGTATTACTTGTTTGCTTTTTATTTCGTGCAGAGTTCGCACTTTTTGCTTCATGTAATTCAGTTGTTTAAAAATGTATTACTGACGATTTAACATCATCCGCTTCAGATGCGCGAAAATGAATTGTTCTGCGTGGTTTAATAATTATGAACTCTGATACAAATCATTTGGTACGGTCAGACTTACGCTACAGGACCATACAAGCTTCAAGCTTTCTGAGGAGTGGGAAACATTGCTAACACTCATGACATCATTTCTATGCCAAAACCTTCCAGAAATGAACTTCTCAGAAAAACTCACGTTCGTTTTTCCAATAATCAGGACATTACATTTGTAAAATATCAATCGTCGTCTGCTAAGTCTGAAATTTGCGTGCAGCTACCAATACCAATTGTCCATAGCATCATCGTCTCAGAAAAATTACACCTCATGCAGCCCAATTCGTAACATTTCACTTTTCAAGCTCTCAAGTTTTAGTGAAAAATTGCTTTCGGAAGTCTCAGTTTGAACCATATGCAGTGAATTTCCAAAAATACAATAGGTGCTACAGTTCATAACATGAAAACTAAACAGGGCGTATCTTGCATATGTACAGTATACATATATCTATGGTGTTAAACTTCTAGAGAATTTAGAGAATGTTTCCAGCTCCCTCAACAGCGATTCTGAACGAAGCTCCGATAAAAAAAATCACACGGGTATAGTTGGCCGTTCTGCAACTTATTTTTACGTTGATAAGATGAATTCAAAGCTGTGGAAGCAAGATAAATGTTTATGAAGCAGCCAAAGCACACATACCACAATTTAAATATTCCTTCTAAAAACGTAGGATATAAAAAAAAGTCTTTATTTACAATTTTAAAATTATGGTAGATAAAAGCTCTGGCGAGCACTTTCGCGACCACAGAGCGACACAAGGTCAAGTAGTAACAGACAAAAGCATAAATAATACATATTATGTAAATGAACACATAAATCATTGCCATTCACTACAAATTATTGTTAAAAGTTCGTTCGTAATCATTCGGATTCTTCTTTCCGAGAGTACTGTAAAATGAAATTCCTCCAGACAGGGGAATGTATAAAGGCACGTCTTCATTACAGCATTTTAGTCCAAGTTTATTGATATATAGGCTCTCAGTAAAAAGCATAGAACGTTCATTAAGAGCAGCCGACAGTAAGCTCGCTTTGTCCCAATCAGATCTTAAGTCTTTTTCAGTAACAATTTTTGACAATGTCGAAGCAGCAGATTCTTTACGGATGGCATTTATGTGTTCAGTCCAGCGAGTACCCAGGCTTCGATACGTCGAGCCCACATAGCAGAGATTTGCCGATTGTCCATTCTTGTCCAATAAAGGAATCTTATAAACTCCAAAACGGGAAGTAGTTGGAACTACGTCTCTATCACGTCTAATTAATGCAAATAGGTTTTGGGTTTTAACACCGAACCCAACAGAATATTTTTACATATATTTTTCAATATAGAGACCACAGATTTTTGGGAGTCCATGCTCCCCACATATTTAATTGTGGGTACATTTCTAGTCAGAGTTGTAAATGTTTTCCGTTGATGTTGTTGAACAAGTCTTTGAACACAGCCAGTGGGGTATCCATGAACATGAGCAATCTCAGTCATTTTTCGTATTTCTGGGTTTCGGCTATTAGTGGTTGATGAGTGAGTAAAAGCACTATGTACAAGGAATCTAAGTGCTGAAAGTTTGCAGGGGGTTGGGGTGAATGAATTGAAAGGAATAATAACTGGGGTTGAAGTTATTTTTCGATAAACTGAAAAGTCGAAATGTGAGGGCTCAGAGGTGTGGTAAACCAAAAAGTCAAGATACGGAAGTGACCCTGATTCCTCAATCTCAACGGTAAACCGGGGACGATGGAGGAGAGATTCGAAGCTAAGTTTAATAATTCAAGGACAAGATTAGACCAAACAAGAAAGAACGTCATCAACGTATCTGAGATACACAGATGGTTGAACGAAACAGGATTTAAGGAAATTATTGTCCATATCCTGAAGCAAGATTTCAGCAAGAACTGGGGACAAAGGGGAACCTATCGGTGCCCTCTCCTTCTGTTTAAAAATAATCTGTTGAAATCGGAAGAAATACCGGTCTCCGATAAGTTTTAAAGCTTGTAGGATAGCATCTATTTCAGCAGAAGAATAAGAATTTTGGGTACACAAGATCCTTTCAATAAGAGTGTAAACAATGGAGCCAGATACATAGGGGAATAGGTTCACAACATCTAACGAAGCAAAAATAAACTGAGTTTTCGGAAATTGAAATGACTTAATTTTTGAAATAGCTTCAGATGTACTACGAACAGAATAAATTGAGATAGCTATAAGAGGCTTCAAAAGTCTGCTGAGGATTTTTCCATGTTTCTATTTGGATTAGCATATCCTGATATTAGGCGCCGAACTGGATTACTGAGTTTATGGGTTTTGATTTTGCCAAATGCCTTCGGAACTCTAGATCCCGGGGAGGTAGCATGTTGCGAGAGACACAAGTTGGTAAAAGGCCGGAGTTACGTAGTTTGTAGTTTTACCAGCTTTGTAATGATATATGCGAAGCAAAAATAAATTTCGTATCAATGTTGAAATGGGGAATATCTTGAATGGTAACAAGCATTTAAGCAACATATTCAGAATGGTCTAGGATTACAACCTGATTAGTCTTATCGACACTAAGGATTGATTCGGAATCTGTAGCAAGAGAAAGCAGTTCGGACCTGGAGTATTTTAGGGCAGAATCAAGATATATTTTCCCTTTTTTTTTTTTTGTAAAAGGTTACTACTTCTGTGCCTAGTGAATTCTTGAACCCCAGGGGAGGTGATTAATAATCTTTTCAGCTTGCGGAACTACACTACCTACCAGCAAGTAATTGGGCACCTGTGATAGCAAAGGAAAACGAAGTTTATTCCCCTTCAATAGTTAGTGGAGCCTCCACGAGCGGCGATTACAGCTGCGAGCCTCCGGGGCATACTCTCAACCAGGCGTTGTACGATAGCTAGCGGTATTTTCTTCCACTCGGCTTGGAGAAGACAGGTCAGTTCCTTCACCGATTTCGGACTGTGGGGGCACCCTTTAAGTCGACGCTCCAGCTCGTCCCAGAGGTGATCGATAGGGTTAAGGTCCGGGATCTGCGCAGGCCAGTCCATTAGATTAACCCCATTGTCACCATACCAAGCTATGGTGGACCTCGCAACATAACAGGTGGCATTGTCATCCTGAAAGTAACATGGGTCCACCCGGTAAAACTGCCACAACGTAGGAAGCGCATGGTGATCCAAAATGGTGCAGTAGGTCTCGGCGTTGAGTCTACCAAGGATTGCGACCAAGGGTTCCATGCCATACCAGGAGAAACACCCCCATAGCATAACTCCACCGCCGCCGAACTTTACAGTTGGCACAATACATTCCGGCAGGAGGCGTTCTCCAGGCAGCCGCCAAACTCAGACCCTGCCATCCGAACGGTAGAAAGTGAACCTGGATTCGTCTCTCCAGAAAACCTATTTCCACTGTTCAACGGTCCACTGTCGACGTTCTTTGCACCACGTTAGCCGAGCAGCGCTATTGGACTTGGTGATCAAAGGCTTGTGGGCAGCAGCACGTTCATGATAACCGAGCAGACGTGCTTGCTTACGGATGGTATTCATCGAAAGAGCACTCCCGGATGCCTGTTGAAACTCCTCGCTGATGTGGCCCATCGATTTGGTGCTGTTTTTCCGAATTTCTCTGGCCAGCACCCGTCGGTCTCTAACTCCCAGTTTTGTGGGTCTGCCGGGTCGGGACACATT
The DNA here is from genome assembly GCA_039090855.1 of Macrothele yani. Classification (NCBI taxonomy): domain Eukaryota; kingdom Metazoa; phylum Arthropoda; class Arachnida; order Araneae; family Macrothelidae; genus Macrothele; species Macrothele yani. The sequence goes on along the minus strand of CM077008.1, from coordinate 63,358,293 downwards.
CCGACAGTCACCTCTCATCTTCCATTTACCAATCACGTAGGCCACTGTCCATTTTGGGTACTTCAACTTGCTGGATATGTCACGTATGGATCGGCCATTTCTGTGATACCCGACGATTACACCTTTTTCGAAATCAGAAAGCTCCGAACTGCGTGGCATCTTGAATGCGACTGGTTGCGTTGTTGTTTCCCACACGATATTTACCGGCGGCGGCCGTGACGTGTATCAGGACCGCAGATATCATCGATTGCAGGGGTGTCCAGTTACTTGTTAGTAGATAGTGTATTTTCCAAGGGTTAGGGATATGTTTAGGAAAGCTGAATTTGGATCCCAAGTTTAAGGCCTCAGATTGGGAAGTCGTAATAACCCTAGAGCTTAAGTTCAAGAAGGACTGCCCGATTGCTGTCCAAGCTGGTCATTCAAGGAACTAGGATTACTAGAGATTTTTCTGGAAGCAAGTAATCACAGTTTCTGGATATGTCCATTTTTTATAGCCTGATGAGCCTTATCATTAATGGATTTTACTATGACACACGAATGATCGAAGTAAAGAGAGTGAGCAAGTTTTGCAAAATTTGAATATGCCAGGTATGCTTGCCTGTTGAGGAGATCGATGAAACTACGTTTACGCCTAATTTCAGCACCGAGTCTCTGTTTCTTAGCCAAGGCCAGGGCCGCGCCATCACGACGTGAAATTGAGGTTGTTTTGATACGAAGAAACTTAGGAATAACCTGCAGGGAAGGACAGTTAAGTAAGAATGATAGGTGCTCACCTTCCGTCATAAGCTTTCTCCTACTTAAGAAGAAATTCTTTGCCGCTCCTTCCATTAAAGTCGATTGCATAACAATGATCACACTCAAGATTCTAATTAATTCCATAGGCAGCAACTATATTTGTTAGATTAGGCAGCAACTATATAATATATATAGAAAAAATGCAAAACTCTTTAAGGACACCTCCCTTTTGGGGAGAAAAATAAACATCCTGAGAGTGCCCCTGAATGAAAGGTTTTAGTAAAATTCATTACTCATTTCCTAGAGCAAATTCCGAAATGGCGTATAACACACACACGCACACACACACACACACACACACACACACACACACACACACACACACACATGTCCAGTGTGTGTGTGTGTGTGTGCGTACAGTAAATCCTCTCACTTAAGGCACCCTCAGGATATTTTTTTCTTTGCACGCACAGCTGCATTAAACTATTTTAAATAGAGTAAATATTTTTGCTATGGTAACTATTAACTGTTACAAAAGCTGATATTTTATCAGCTGTTATTACGTACTCATATTGTTAGAAGTAAAACGGTAAGAAAAAAATTGATGCGTTAAATCTCTAAATGAAGCAAAAACGCTCAGTTCGTAGATTTGGTAAGCCTATTGGTGGTTTAATAGGTGCCTAAGTCTCGAAGCACGCATGTCGTCGGCGCTAATGATTTGGCGTTGAATACAGCGCAGACAAGGTTTATAAACGCAAGGGTTATTTCAAAAGCAATGCACAATGTGGCCATCTTCTGCTATGAGTCAAAGCCGTCTCGAGTACTAGAGTCCTAAGCCTACGCGATTTTCCCGTTTGTGACGTCAGCAACCGGATCATAACAAACCTTACTGCAATGATTAAACCCGCGACGATTGAAACCGAGAAAAAGTATGTCGGTTGAGCGTGTGTCTCGTAGTGAGGGTGCTGAAGAGTTCATGTACTATGAGAATTAGAAGTATTTTTATTAATTTAGATAGCATATTCTTATGAATTGATGAACTAGGCTATTTTATTGCACTCGGTAGGTTTAAGCGACGTTTCATGAATCATTATGCTTAATCGACGTTTCATTAATCTGTATGCGTTGTTTTTTGTCCAGTGCTGTTTCTTTATTTTGTGCGAAATATTTAGATGTGCACTTTTCCGGCATGATGTTTAAATAAAAAAAATGTATTGGTCGCTCATTGTGTTGCTGAAAGAAAATGTAATTGCTACAGCAATAACGGCAGTTATAATTTGATGCATGGAATGTTCCTTATTAACTTATCAGGTAAAAGTTTTATGTTTATCTCCATATATTTGGATGAAATGGAAACTAATTTGATTAAAAACAATGAATGGTGCCTACGGTAATATCGGTGAATTTACATGTGCAAAGCAAAAGCCCATTGATGTCAAAAGAAAAAGTTAAAGCTCTTTTATATCTGAATTAATTTGTAGATACGAAATAATCACTGAGTTCATCACCCCTACGGCTCATAAAGTGTTTGCGTATTTATTTTTGCCAAATGTTTTGCATTTACCGAAATTTATAACTGTTTTCTATCGATGTTGTGAAGTTAGGAAAAAAGTAGAATCCTGATATTCCCTCGTTGTAACCCCGCTGCTACCTAAGATGGCTGTCACTGTAGCGTTTGTTGTAACCTGGTGGTAACGTCACGAATCGGGAATTAAGGCCTCTAGTAAACTCGAGACGGCTTTGTATGAGTGGTACAATCACCACAGTCGTTGCAGAAGTTGTAGATAGTAAGTGAAGGAAGCCGAAGGTGACGTGATTTATTGACATTATTGGTTATTTATCACAAAGCAGAGAAAAGTAAAAAATATGCTAGATTAAATGAATATCGAAGAATGTAAGAAATAGACCTGATACAAGAAATAGCCTTGGTAAAAGAAATATGCTAGATAAAAAGAATAGTACCCAATAAAAGAATTAGATCTGATACAAGAAGTATGTTAGATTAAAAGAATGGTGCAGAATAAAAAAGAAATAGGTTTGATAAAAGAATATAGCACCTACATACCGCACACTCACTGACCACACAAATCCTCGCCACTCCGCCTCTGCATCCCGTCAGCCACATACCGCAACGACCACGCCTTCGTACTGCCTAATCATCAACATCATTAAACTTCAACGACCACACCCCCATACCGTATCATCATCAACATCATTATACCTCAACGACCACACCCCCGTAGCTCATCATCGTGAACATCATTATACCGCAACAACCACACCTTATACCGCATTATCATTAACATCATACCGCGTATTGCATACCGTATACCGCATACTGCATACCGCATAGCGCATGGTAGAATTGTTCGTATTCCCCTACTCATACAAAGAAATCTAGAATAAGAAATCCCAAAATTAAATCTTACCTAAAATATGAGCTGAAAGAGAAGCACAGGAATATTTTGAACACTTATCTCTGATCTTGAGGCAGAAGGCTGGATTTGATGATTAAAATTGTTCAAACTATTGTATATTCAAAATAGTTCACAGTGTCATTCGATGGAACGACAGCAAAACGACGATGAATCATGCTCTTAATCTTTAGAAGTTTAATGGCAATAAACGTTTTATTATTATTTTTGTTAACACCATGCTGAAAGAAAAGTAAAAAAATTCTGTAACACTACTCACCCAATAATGCTTGAGTACAAAGGGTTGAAAGAATAGAATGTTTGTTATTGTAATTCCAGAGCACGTTTGAAAGAGAAAGAAACGGTAATTTATTGACACTTTCATCCGCAGTCCCATTGCCTTTATACTCTTTACTGTGCTGTGGCTTTGTTAGGTTATCGATCTAATGTGTTTTTGTACACCTCGTGCTTTTCAATTCCTGCATGAGATCTCACTGCGTTTTCTTTCCAAGAAATGTCAGATTACTACGCAGCATCATTAATAAATCGATATAGCGGAAAGTAGCTTGGAGTACCCTAACATTGCATCCATAACTACGTATTTCTAAATGTATATATTTTCTAAAGATTCTGTTCGTTCATTTTCAGATACCAAAGCGTCGTATACATACATATATTACCGATAATATTACGTATGTTATGGAAAAGAAATTGTTATTCCTTATTACAACCATAAAAGGTCAACACAACGTCGCTTTCTTTCTGACGTTTTAACTGTTGGGTATATTTGCATATGCCTTCATTTATTGTAATCTAATATACTATGTCTGCCAAGAAACAGAGAGATCCGCACAAAATGTCAGTGAAGCGTGGAACATTTACACTTCTATAGATATTTTTCACGCGGAAAGAAAGGTTACTCACCTGCTGCTCATGTTTAAGAGATTCAACTGGCCCGATGCAACAAACTGATGTCATCATTTTTCACATATTCCAACCTTTTTAGTATAAGCATTATCAAGGGATATATGATTTTCCTAATAGTGTTGCTGAGATAACATTGTAAATCTGATTAGCTATAACAGTGCCTTACACCGTATTTCATTACAAACATCTAGTTGAACAAAAACAAAATCTGCCAGCGCTGCTAAGACAACGTCATGTGAGGCTACAGTCCTGAACATTCGTATTAGCTGAATCAAGTACCATGAAGAGCTACGCGTCTTAAAAGTGGTGGATCTGACTGACTTGGAAACAGATTTCTTAGCTGTAGCTTGACTTGATGGAATTTCAACAAAGGTAACAAAACTCAAATAAAAATTATTTGATCTGCCTGCTGCGTTCCACATGAACACAGGAAACATAATAAAAATAGAGAAATGTGATTGGGATCAACTACTGAAGGGCACAAACAGGAGGTGATTGGCCCTTATCATCAAGAAAAATAAATTTCAGCCGTTGGAAGGCTTAAGTGCTGAGTATTTGTTTATCCACATCATCAAGAGTCAAGAGCCAGGCTCAGGGAATTGAACTACAGTCTTTACCAGAAAATTAAAATAACGAAGCACCCAGAAAAAATCATCCAATCGAGATAAAAAAATTGGTATGTGCGATGTACACGTATAGGAAAGGAAATTATTGTAATTCCAGAGCAGTTGGGTCATTTATTCGGATAAATCAGCTACACTAGTGGAACAAGTCAGTACGTTGTAGTGCCACCTCTGGCTCGAATACAAGCGGTTACCCGGCGCAGACAGTTCAGTTCAGGGATACTATCCTGAGGTTAAAGCATGCCAGATGCTGTCAAATTTGCGGGCCAGCCAACCAACATTCCGGGATGGGCTTAGGTGGCGTCCTGTCGTGTTCCAAATATGTTCGATCGGCGAGAGGTTGGGCAGTCGGGCTGGCCATGGAAGAGTGTCGCCATTACGGAGGCAGGCCTGTGAAAGCAGCGCCGTGTGTGGCTGGGTATTATCCTATTGAAAAATTGCTCGGTGATGATGCGAGAGGAATGGCAACACAACAGGTCGTAGAATGTCGTCGACGTACCTATGTGCCGTCAAGGTGGTACGGAGGACTATCAAGGGTGTACGGCTATCGCAGGAAATGGCTCCCCAGACAGTCACTAACGTTGTGCGAGCCGAGTGCCGTTTAACTGTAAAAAGCAGGATCAGTGAGCTGGCCGGCTCGTCTCCAGACACCTATGCGCCGGACATCGGCGCCAAATGCAAAGCGTTAATCATCGCCGAAGACAACACGATGAAACTGGACACTACCCCTCGTTGATCAGGCCCGACACCACAGTAATCTTTGCCAGCGATGCTGCCTGGCTGGTCAGTGGTAGGCGGCGGAGTGGCCTTCTCGAATGTAGTCCCAATGCAGCAAATCCTCTGGTAACTGTCTGGGTAACCACTTCCATACCTGTAGACAGCACAACATGGGCATGGATGTTTGAGAGCGACGAATTCGGGTCTGTTGGTGCGGCTTTCACAATAGGTGGATCCACGCGTTCCGTCGTCGCCCTCGGTCGTTTACTGCCCACATGCCCTGGGTTGTGCTCTCTTCCACCCGTTGACGCCCACGTCGTCTGATTTACGCGTCGCTCCAACCCAAACGCCTAGCGATACGAGGACTTAAACAACCGGCCTCTCTCAGCCCAATTTTACGTCCTCTCTCAAATTCGCTCAGCTGCTCGTATTGTGTACGGATCCGACGTCGTTGAGGCATCTTCACTGTTCGTGGAGGTTAATGCAACTGCGATCCGCCGTCACAATTGTCCCTGCGTGGGTGCTTTGCTGTTGGTTTCCATGCGCTGTAGGGGCCACTATTAAGTAATTGATCGTTATTTTTTAATCATTTGCATATTCGACCCTGTTGTACTTGCATGCGGAGTTTCATCTGGATCGAACGACTTCCACGAGGTGCTTCGTTTTGTGTGTGTGTGTGTGTGTGTGTGTGTGTGTGTGTATGTGTGTGTGTGTGTGTGTGTGTGTGTGTACACTGTCTGACAGAAAAAATGTCACACCATGAAGGAATACTCGAAAACAGACCAAACTCCACACACAGATAACCAAGTAAGTCCTGAACAAATGATTTAATTGTCACATACAGACTAGGCTCCAGTGGCTGAATATACAAGATGATCAAGAAGGAGTGTGGTCCCCCTTTTGGGCGATACAGCGTTGAATCCGACGTGGCATCGAGGCAATGATTCTTCGAAGGGAGTCCTAAGGTATCGTAGACCATGTGGTGTTGTTCCGAATCCACAGTTCATCTTCATTTTGCGGGGATGGGAGGGTTCTCAACCGACGTCCAATAGTGTCCCACAGATGCTCGATGGGCGAGCGGTCGTGGGATCGTGTTGGCTATGGAATCATCCGCACACCGTGTAAAGCATTCAGGCTGATCCGAGCGGGATGCGGCCGGGCGTTATCCTGTTGAAAAACGGCGTTCGGTATACCCTGCTGATACGGCAGTGCCACGGGCCACAGCTCCTCGTCAACATAGCGGCGTGCCGTCAATGTGCCCGTAATGCTTATAAGAGGTGAGCGGCTGTTGGCGCTGGTAGCACCCCCCACACCACGATTCCAAGTTGCCGTGCTGCGTGGCGCTTCTCAATGGCGGATGAATCCGCCTGTCAGCCACGTCGCCTCCAGACTCCCGTGAGGCGATCATACGTGGTGAAACAGAATCGCGATTCATCACTGAATGCCAGACTGCTAAATTCGGAACCCCACGCAGCCCTGGAGCGACACCACGCCAGGCGTTGACGACGATGTCTCGCTGTCAAAGGTAACCTTCGAAGCGGGCGGATGGACAGCAAACCAGACGCAGAAAATCGGCGCGACACTGTCCTCGCCGATATCGGAGCATACCAGCCTGCCCGTACACTCCGCACAATGTCTCCCGTTGTGGCCTGTGTGTCCGCACGGCATGACGTCGGATTCGAAGATCGGTGCGCTCGGACATCCATCTCCGTGTTCAAGTCACCCTACGACGCTGCACAGATATTTCCTTGAACCACTGCCAACAAATGCGACCGACGTTTTCGGCATCACGTTGCGTTTCTTCCGCAAGGCGACGCAAAGACCATCCGGCGGTACGAACGGCTACGTTGACATTTCTCGTGAACTCATTCGTTTGACGAAATCGCGTATGACGGCGTCTTAACGGCATTGGCACCACTCGTTCGTTCTACAGACGCGGTTACGGCAAAACCACTCATTTCTAGCGGCCGTGACGACATCTCGACTGATGGCCTTACAGGCTGGTTGTTCGCTTATATCCACCGCGCAGTTCGTGCGATTGGCCTACATATGCAATCATTTGCTTAACTTGTACATGTGCACGCACCCAGCAATTTGCATGCCTCTGCTTTCGTGTTTTCGTGATGTGGCATTTTCTCTATCAAGCAGTATATATATATCATCATCATCATCATTGTCAACCATTATCAATCCACTGCTGGACGAAGGTCTCCCCAAGTTTCCTCCACAACGGTCTGTCTTGTGCCAGTCTCCTCCATGTCACCCCTGCATACTTTCGAATTTCATCCACCCATCTCCCATGTGGTCTTCTTCTGGGTCTTTTCCTGTCCCTTGGAATCCAATCTAAAATTTCGGCTGTCCATCGATGATCTGTCCTTCTGGCAGTATGTCCAGCCCATTGCCATTTCAGGGATTTAACTCTGATCATGATGTCTTCCACTCCTGTCATTTTTCGGATCCACGAGTTCCTCTTCTTATCTCTCCTGGTTACACCAAGTATGCACCTCTCCATGCTTCTTTGAGTTGTCTGCAGCCTTTGTATGTCCCTTTTAGTTAAGGTCCACGTCTCTGCACCATACGTCAGCACTGGAAGGATGCATTGATCAAACACTTTTCTTTTAAGACATACTGGCATATTGCTCTTGAAAATTATGCTGTTTCTTCCAAAAGCTCTCCAGGCAAGTTTTGTACGCCGATTAATTTCTTCATCAATGTGACCCTCACTTGATATCTGCTGTCCAAGATAAACGTACGTGTCTGTTATCTCCAGCTTTTCTCCATCAATCGATAAATCTTCATTTCTTGTAAAAGCATTGAACATCACTTTTGTCTTCTGAAAGTTCATTTTTAATCCCACTTCTTTACTGTTGTCAGCAAGTTCCTGGATCATACTCTGCAGCTCTGATGGGGTAGTTGCAAAAATGACTACGTCATCAGCAAAACGAAGGTGGGTTAGATAATCTCCATTAATCTTTATCCCCTTGTTTTCCCAGCTCAGCGACTGAAAAACACCCTCCAATGTGGCATTAAAGAGCTTCGGAGATATGGTGTCACCTTGTCTCACTCCCTTTCCAATTTTTACGTGTGTTGTATTTTCAAACAGCCTAATCTTTGCACTTGCATTTTCATAGATGTTATTAATAATATTAATGTATGCATCTTCAATACCGCAGGTTTTCAGAGCCATTGTAACTGCTGATGGTTTCACCGAATCAAAGGCTTTTTCATAATCTATAAAAGCCATGCACAATGGAAGTTCATATTCCCTCGCTCTTTCAATTAGTTCTCTCAGCACGTGGATATGATCTATTGTGCTGTAGCCACTCCTGAATCCAGCTTGTTCTCTCGGTTGAGCCATGTCCAGTGTTACCTTCAAGCGGTGTGAAAGAACTTTAGTGAAGATTTTATAAACTACTGATAGGAGTCTGATAGGTCTGTAGTTTCTGAGATCCTCAATGTCACCTTTCTTATGTAGCAGGATCATTGTAGCGGTGTTCCAATCCTCAGGAATCTTTCCTTCATTAAGGCAACGAGTGAAAATTTGGGCGAGTACTGTTTCGATTTCTCCACTTGCTTCTTGTATGATGTCTACAGTAATTCCATCTTCTCCTGGAGCTTTTCCCCGCTTCATGTTCTTGATTGCATGTGCAACTTCTGCTGGAAGGACTGGAGGAACTCTGGTACTGGTATCTTTCATGATGTCTGGAGTGCATGTATCATCCCTTTCATATAATTTGGAGTAGAAATCTTTCACTCTTGTCAAAATTTCGCCTCTATTTCTTGTTACAGAACCATCTTCTTTTCTCAGTGCCATAATCTGTTTTCTTCCCTTACTGAGATGTCCCTTTGCTATCTTTAGGCTTTGGTTGTTTTCAATTGCTTTCCTCACTAGTTCACAGTTGAATTTTCTTACATCTTCAGTGATACTTTTTCTTACTGTCTTGCATAGCTCTATATATTCAACTTTGGAAGTCACATCTTCTTTAGTTGTTCTCATCTCTCTTCTTTTTTGCATCAACATTTTCGTTTTTCCTGATAATTTATTTACATGCAACTTGTTTTTAGACCCAGCTAATTTTGTTGCTGTTTCCATAAGAGCTTTGGTTACTTTTCTGTTAACTTCAGAGATGTCCACTTCTTCCGATGTTAAGCCTTCTAAAGCAGAGAACCTGTTCTTCAGTTCCAACTTGAAGGTATTATGGTGTTTTTTAAGGTTGGTTATGTCAATAGATTTGGTTTGTCTTATGAGCTTGCCACGTTCAAGTTTAGTGTTGAGGTGCATCTTACATCTCACCAATCTATGGTCACTACCTGTGTTGAACTTGTTTAGCACACTGCAGTCTTCTATGACGAATTTTTTGTTACACATAATAAAATCAATTTCACTTGTCGTCCCATTTGGATGTCTCCATGTCCATTTCCTGTGTGGCTTTTTCTTGAAGAAGGAGTTCAAGATGAAAAACCCTTCTGCTTCTGCAAACTCAACGAGAGTATTTCCACGCTGGTTTCTGTTGCCGTGACCGAATTTACCTACTGAAGTTTCATTCTGTTGCCGTTGCCCTATTTTTGCATTGAAATCTCCCATAATTATTTTCAAGTGCTGCTTGCCTTTATTATTTAGATGACAAATTTCCTCATAAAATTCTTCAATTTCTTCTTCAGGATGACTTGTGGTGGGTGCATAAGTTTGAATAATCTGAGCCTGGTATCTTTTCGAGAGTTGGATAACAAGTCGTGCAGCTCTGTCAGAGGAACTTTCAACTTCTACAACTTTATCCTTCAGTTTCTTGTTTATCATAAATCCAACACCACTAGTTCTGCCAGTATCTGTCCCACGATAGTAGAAGAGATGTCCACTTTTCAGTTCAATGAGATCTTCTCCTTTTCTCCTTACCTCACTTAGCCCCACGATGTCCCACTTGATCCTTTGTAGTTCCTCTTCCAATTCAAGAAGCCTTGAATCAGAAGATAGGGAGCGTCCATTGTACGTAGCCAAGGTCAGCATCAGATGGCAGCCTAGTCCGGTCCTCCGGGGATTCTTAGCACCCTCTGCCTTCATGTCGCACTGGCCGCTGCCTTGGCCAGGTACATTCCAGCTGCCGGAGACTGAGGGCCAAGATTTAAGTTGTGGAATCATTTTGGAGGGGTTTGGCCATAACTCACCACGCTGGCCAAGCGGGTTGGTGAGTGTGGGATAGAATTTCCTCTAATCCCGATGGTATAGTTATACCGCTATTGGCGGTCGTCAGAGCCCCTTTAGTGAGAACAGGATGCACCACGAGAAGGCGGGGTTGACATTTGTCAAGGAGAGGCTGTGATGTTACGCATCACCTGACCTTACATCCTATATATATATATATATATATATATATATATATCTACAATGGCTCGGAAATCCTGCAATATTGAAGATGCGTACATTAATATTATTAATAACATCTATGAAAATTCAAGTGCAAAGATTCAGCTGTTTGAAAATACAACACACATAAAAATTGGAAAAGGAGTGAGACAAGGTGACACCATATCTCCGAAGCTCTTTAATGCCACATTGGAAAATGTCTTTCAATCACTGAACTGAGAAAACAAAGGGATAAAGATTAATGGAGATTATCTAACCCACCTTCGTTTTGCTGATACGTAGTCATTTTTGAAACTACCCCATCAGAGCTGCAGAGTATGATCCAGGAACTTGCTGACAAGAGTAAAGAAGTGGGATTAAAAATGAACTTTCAGAAGACAAAAGTGATGTTCAATGCTTTTACAAGAAATGAAGATTTATCGATTGATGGAGAAAAGCTGGAGATAACAGACACGTACGTTTATCTTGGACAGCAGATATCAAGTGAGGGTCACATTGATGAAGAAATTAATCGGCGTACAAAACTTGCCTGGAGAGCTTTTGGAAGAAACAGCATAATTTTCAAGAGCAATATGCCATTATGTCTTAAAAGAAAAGTGTTTGATCAATGCATCCTTCCAGTGCTTATGTATGGTGCAGAGACGTGGACTTTAACTAAAAGAGACATACAAAGGCTGCAGACAACTCAAAGTGGCATGGAGAGGTACATGCTTGGTGTAACCAGGAGAGATAAGAAGAGGAACTCGTGGATCTGAAAAATGACAAGAGTGGAAGACTTCATGATCAGAGTTAAATACCTGAAATGGCAATGGGCTGGACATACTGCCAGAAGGACAGACCATCGATGGACAGCCGAAATTTCAGATTGGATTCCAAGGGACAGGAAAAGACCCAGAAGAAGACCACATGGATGAAATTCAAAAGTATGCGGGAGTGACATGGAGGAGACTGGCACAAAACAGACCGTTGTGGAGGAAACTTGGGGAGACCTTCGTCCAGCAGTGGATTGATAATGGTTGACAATGATGATGATGATATATATATATAGAGATGTAAGGTCAGGTGATGCGTAACATCACAGCCTCTCCTTGACAAAAAAAACCCCGCCTTCTCGTGGTGCATCCTGTTCCCACTAAAGGGCCTCTGACACCCGCCAATAGTGGTATAACTATACCATCGGGATTAGAGGAAATGCTATCCCACACTCACCAACCCGCTTGGCCAGCGTGGTGAGTCATGGCCATACCCCTCCAAATTGACTCCACAACTTAAATCTTGGCCCTCAGTCTCCGACAGCTGGAATGTACCTGGCCAAGGCAGCGGCCAGTGCGACATGAAAGCAGAGGGTGCTAAGAATCCCCGGAGGACCGGACTAGGCTGCCATCTGATGCTGACCTTTGCTACGTATAATGGACGCTCCCTATCTTCTGATTCAAAATTTCTTGAATTGGAAGAGGAACTACAAACGATCAAGTTGGACATCGTCGGGCTAAGTGAGGTAAGGAGAAAACGAGAAGATCTCATTGAACTGAAAAGTGGACATCTCTTCTACTATCGTGGGACAGATACTGGCAGAACTAGAGGTGTTGGTTTTATATTAAACAGGAAACTGAAGGATAAAGCTGTAGAAGTTGAAAGTTTCTCTGACAGAGGTGCACGACTCGTTATCCAACTCTCGAGAAGATACAAGGCTCAGATTATTCAAACTTATGCACATACCACAAGTCACCCTAAAGAAGAAATTGAAGAATTTTATGAGGAAACTTGTCATCTAAATAATAAAGGTAAGCAGCACTTGAAAATAATTATGGGAGATTTCAATACAAAAACAGGGCAACAGAATGAAACCAGTAGGTAAATTCGGTGACGGCAACAGGAACCATCGTGGAAATTTTCTCGTTGAGTTTGCAGAGGCAGAAGGGTTTTTCATCGTGAACTCCTTTTTGAAGAAAAAGCCACACAGGAAATGGACATGGAGACATCCAATGGGACGACAAGTGAAATTGATTTTATTATGTGTAAGAAAAAATCCGTCATAGAAGACTGCAGTGTGCTAAACAAGTTCAACACAGGCAGTGACCATAGATTAGTGAGATGTAAGATGCACCTCAACACTAAACTCGAACGTAGAAAGCTCATAAGACAAACAAAATGTATTGACATAACAAACCTTAAAAAACACCATTATACCTTCAAATTGGAACTGAAGAACAGATTCTCTGCTTTAGAAGGCCTAACATCGGAAAAGGTGGATATTTCTGAAGTTAACAGAGAACTCACCAAGGCTCTCATGGAAACAGCAACAAAATTAGCTAGGTCTAAGAACAAGTTGCATGTGAACAAACTATCAGGAAAAACCAAAATGTTGATGCAAAAAAGAAGAGAGATGAGGACAACTAAAGAAGATGTGACTTCCAAAGTGGAATATATAGAGCTATGCAAGACAGTACGAAAAAGTATCACTGAACACATAAGGAAATTCAACTGTGAACTAGTGAGGAAAGCAATTGAAAACAACCAAAGCCTAAAGATAGCAAAGGGGCATCTCACTAAGGGAAGAAAACACATAATGGCACTGAGAAAAAAAGATGGTTCTGTAACAAGAAATAGAGGCGAAATTTTGACAAGAGTGAAAGATTTCTACTCCAAATTATATGAAAGGGATGATACATGTTTTCCAGACATCATGAAAGGTACCAGTACCAGAGTTCTTCCAGTACTCCCAGCAGAAGTTACACATGCAATCAAGAACATGAAGAGGGGAAAAGCTCCAGGAGAAGATGGAATTACTGTAGACATCATACAAGAAGCAAGTGGAGAAATCGAAACAGTACTCGCCCAAATTTTCACTCGATGCCGTAACGAAGGGAAGATTCCTGTGGATTGGAACAACGTTACAATCATCCTGCTACATAAAAAAGGTGACATTGAGGATCTCGGAAACTACAGACCTATCAGCCTCCTATCAGTGGTTTATAAAATCTTAACTAAAGTTCTTTCTCACCGCTTGAAGGTAACACTGGACATGGCTCAACCGAGAGAACAAGCTGCATTCAGGAGTGGCTACAGCACAATAGATCATATCCACGTATTGAGAGAACTAATTGAAAGAGCGAGGGAATATGAACTTCCATTGTGCATGGCTTTTATCGATTATGAAAAAGCCTTTGATTCGGTGAAACCATCAGCAGTTACAATGGCTCTGAAATCCTGCGGTATTGAAGATGCATGCATTAATATTATTAATAACATCTATGAAAATGCAAGTGCAAAGATTCGGATGTTTGAAAATACAACACACATAAAAATTGGAAAGGGAGTGAGACAAGGTGACACCATATTTCCGAAGCTCTTTACTGCCACATTGGAAAATGTCTTTCAATGACTGAACTAGGAAAACAAAGGGATAAAGATTAATGGAGATTATCTAACCCACCTTCGTTTTGCTGATGACATAGTCATTTTTGAAACTACCCCATCAGAGCTGCAGAGTATGATCCAGGAACTTGCTGACAAGAGTAAAGAAGTGGGATTAAAAGAAAAGTGTTTGATCAATGCATCCTTCCAGTGCTTACGTACGGTGCAGAGACGTGGACTTTAACTAAAAGAGACATACAAAGGCTGCAGACAACTCAAAGAAGCATGGAGAGGTGCGTGCTTGGTGTAACCAGGAGAGATACGAAGAGGAACTCGTGAATCCGAAAAATGACAAGAGTGGAAGACATCATGATCAGAGTTAAATCCCTGAAAAGGCAATGGGCTGGACATACTGCCAGAAGGACAGACCATCGATGGACAGGCGAAATGTTAGATTGGATTCCAAGGGACAGGAAAAGACCCAGAAGAAGACCACATGGGAGATGGGTGGATGAAATTCGAAAGTATGTGGGAGTGACATGGAGGAGATTGGCACAAGACAGAACGTTGTGGAGGAAACAAGGGGACACCTTCGTCCAGCAGTGGATTGATAATGATTGACAATGATGATGATTATGATATATATATATATATATATACACTATATTGACAAAAGTCACCGGACACACCTTCAAAAGCAATTGGACGTATCCGCTGCGTTGTCAAGATGCGCGGTACAGCTTCAAACGGTATAAAAACAAGCCTGCAGATGACCGCGATCATATCGCACTGTTAGGTTGAGTGAAAATGTTGCGGCGGGAGAGAACTGCCTTTGAGAAAGGAAAGATTGTTGAGTGTTATATTAGTGGGTTGTCCATAGAGGCGTATAATCATACCCAAGTCAACTGTTTTGCATGTACTGAATAAGTGGAAGACACATGGCGTACCTGAAGCAGCAATACATACCGACAGTTTAAAGAAAATCAATGATAGAGGACGTCGAAACCTCAGGAGAGTCGTTTCAGCTAATCGACGGAGTACTGCACAAGACCTCAGCGTATAGGTGACTACAAATGCTGGAACCTCGGTATGCACACGTACCATTCATAGAGAACTTTATTCCATGGGTTACCGTGGTCGTATCGCTGCTCATAAGCCACTCGGAATGCTACTCGTCGTTTAGCATGGTGTACAGAAAATTTTTCGTGGACCGTAGATCAATGGAAACGGGTCCTATGGACTGACGAATTCAGATACACAATCCATCCGTCTGATAGCTGTGTGTGAGTATGGCGGCAGCCGGGGGAACGCTATTTACCACAGTGTACTGTTCCTACGGTCAAGTTTGGAGCTGGCAGTGTACTCATGTGTGGATGTTTTTGTGGTATGGTCCCGGCCCATTGGTTATCGTAGACAAACCTGTTAAACAGCACTTCTACTTCGATATTCTGGACAATTATGCCCTACCAACTCTGTGGCAATAATATGGAACCGAGCTTTGTTGGTACCAGCTGGATAATGCACTGAGCCATAAAGCAAGGACAGTTACGGCGTGGTTTAACGATAACTCCGTATCGTGTGTGGATTTGACAGGACAGAGCCGTAATATTAATCCCATAGAGTACCTATGTGATGAATTAAAGCGCCGCATATGAAGTTTGGAACCAACTCTTAATACTGAGCAACAGTTAGCGCCAGCATTATGCACTGAAAGAAAGCGCATACCTGTCGCTGTGTTCCAAAACCTACCGCTATGGTCCAAAACCTACCGCTATGGTCCAAAACCTTATATATATCATCATCATTGTCAACCATTATCAATCCACTGCTGGACGAAGGTCTCCCCAAGTTTCCTTCACAACGGTCTGTCTTGTGCCAGTCTCCTATATGTCACTCCCGCATACTTTCGAATTTCATCCACCCATCTCCCATGTGGTCTTCTTCTGGGTCCTTTCCTGTCCCTTGAAATCCAATCTGAAATTTCGGCTGTCCATGGATGATCTGTCCTTCTGGCAGTATGTCCAGCCCATTGCCATTCCAGGGATTTAACTCTGATCATGATGTCTTCCACTCTTGTCATTTTTCGGATCCACGAGTTCCTCTTCTTATCGCTCCTGGTTACACCAAGCATGCACCTCTCCATGCCACTTTGAGTTGTCTGTAGCCTTTGTATGTCTCTTTTAGTTAAGGTCCACGTCTCTGCACCATACGTAAGCACTAGAAGGCTGCATTGATCAAACACTTTTCTTTTAAGATATAATGGCATATTGCTCTTGAAAATTATGCTGTTTCTTCCAAAAGCTCTCCAGGCAAGTATTGTACGCCGATTAATTTCTTCATCAATGTGACCCTCACTTGATATCTGCTGTCCAAGATAAACGTACGTATCCGTTATCGCGAGCTTTTCTAAATCAATCTATAAATCTTCATTTGTTGTAAAAGCATTGAATATCACTTTTGTCTTCTGAAAGTTCATTTTTAATCACACTTCTTTACTCTTGTCAGCAAGTTCCTGGATCATACTCTGCAGCTCTGATGGGGTAGTTTCAAAAATGACTACGTCATCAGCAAAACGAAGGTGGGTTAGATAATCTCCATTAACCTTTATCCCTTTGTTTTCCCAGTTCAGTGATTGAAAGACATTTTCCAATGTGGCATTAAAGAGCTTCGGAGATATGGTGTCACCTTGTCTCACTCCCTTTCCAATTTTTATGTGTGTTGTATTTTCAAACAGCCTAATCTTTGCACTTGCATTTTCATAGATGTTATTAATAATATTAATGTATACATCTTCAATATCGCAGTATTTCAGAGCCATTGTAACAGCTGATGGTTTCACCGAATCAAAGGCTTTTTCATAATCGATAAAAGCCATGCACAATGGAAGTTCATATTCCCTCGCTCTTTGAATTAGATCTCTCAGTACGTGGATATGATCTATTGTGCTGCAGCCCCTCCTGAATCCAGCTTGTTCTCTCGGTTGAGCCATGTCCAGCGTTACCTTCAACCGGTGTGAAAGAACTTTGGTGAAGATTTTATAAACCACTGATAGGAGGCAGATAGGTCTGTAGTTCCCAAAATCCTCAATGTCACTTTTTTTATGTAGCAGGATCATTGTAGCGGTGTTCCAATCCTCAGGAATCTTCCCTTCATTAAGGCATCGAGTGAAAATTTCGGCGAGTATTGTTTCGATTTCTCCACTTGCTTCTTGTATGATGTCTACAGTAATTCCATCTTCTCCTGGAGCTTTTCCCCGCTTCATGTTCTTGATTGCATGTGCAACTTCTGCTGGGAGGACTGGAAGAACTCTGGCACTGGTACCTTTCATGATGTCTGGAATACATGTATTATCCCTTTCATATAATTTGGAGTAGAAATCTTTCACTCTTGTCAAAATTTCGCCTCTATTTCTTGTTACAGAACCATCTTCTTTTCTCAGTGCCATAATCTGTTTTCTTCCCTTACTGAGATGTCCCTTTGCAATCTTTAGGCTTTGGTTGTTTTCAATTGCTTTCCTCATTAGTTCCCAGGTGAATTTTCTTACATCTTCAGTGATACTTTTTCTTACTGTCTTGCATAACTCTCTCTCTCTATATATATATATTTTTCATTGAAGGTTTAATGACCGCTGTGAGCAACTCAATGGGCTATAAGCAGTCGCTCGTCCCTAATTTAGGGTCACTGGTTCCAGGGAAGGGAGAGAGCCAGTGCCGTAAGACAAACACAACATCCATGCTTCATCGGGATTTGAACCCGGACCCCGTTCGGACGAATGATCAGAGGTCATCGCTTAAACCACTGCGGCACTGGGGCGGCGCTCTATATATTCTACTTTGGAAGTCACATCTTCTTTAGTTGTCCTCATCTCTCTTCTTTTTGGCATCAACATTTTGGTTTTTCCGGATAAATTGTTCACATGCAACTTGTTCTTAGACCCAGCTAATTTTGTTGCTGTTTCCATAAGAGCTTTGGTTACTTTCCTGTTAACTTCAGAAATATCCACGTCTTCCAATGTTAGGCCTTCTAAAGCAGAGAATCTGTTCTTCAGTTCCAACTTGAAGGTATTATGGTGTTTTTTAAGGTTGGTTATTTCAATACATTTTGTTTGTCTTATGAGCTTGCCAGGTTCAAGTTTAGTGTTGAGGTGCATCTTACATCTCACCAATCTATGGTCACTACCTCTGTTGAACTTGTTTAGCACACTGCAGTCTTCTATGACGAATTTTTTGTTACACATAATAAAATCAATTTCACTTGTCGTCCCATGTGGATGTCTCCATGTCCATTTCCTGAGTGGCTTTTTCTTGAAAAAGGAGTTCAAGATGAAAAACCCTTCTGCCTCTGCAAACTCAACGAGAAAATTTCCACGATGGTTCCTTTTGCCGTGACCGAATTTACCTACTGGTTTCATTCTGTTGCTGTTGCCCTATTTTTTTATTGAAATCTATCATAATTATCTTCAAGTGCTGCTTACTATTATTATTTAGATGACGAATTTCCTCATAAAATTCTTCAATTTCTTCTTCAGGATGACTTGTGGTGGGTGCATAAGACTGAATAATCTGAGCCTGGTATCTTCTTGAGAGTTGGATAACGAGTCGTGCAGCTCAGTCAGAGGAACTTTCAACTTCCAGAACTGTATCCTTCAGTTTCTTGTTTATTATAAATCCAACACCACTAGTTCTGCCAGTATCTGTCCCACGATAGTAGAAGAGATGTCCACTTTTCAGTTCGATGAGATCTTCTCCTTTTCTCCTTACCTCACTTAGCCCCACGATGTACCACTTGATCCTTTGTAGTTCCTCTTCCAATTCAAGAAGCCTTTAATCAGAAGATAGGGAGTGTCCATTATACGTAGCAAGGGTCAGCATCAGATGGCAGCCTAGTCCGGTCCTTCGGGGATTCTTAGGACCCTCTGCTTTCATGTCGCACTGGCCGCTGCCTTGGCCAGGTACATTCCAGCTGTCGGAGACTGAGGGCCAAGATTAAGTTGTGGAGTCATTTTGGAGGGGTTTGGCCATTACTCACCACCCTGGCCAAGCGGGTTGGTGAGTGTGGGATAGCATTTCCTCTAATCCCGATGGTATAGTTATACCGCTATTGGCGGTCGTCAGAGCTTCTTTAGGGGGAACAGGATGCACCACGAGAAGGAGGGGTTGACATTTGTCAAGGAGACGCATCACCTGACCTTACATCCCATATATATATATACAAGAAATTATAACTGAAATACAATGAAACAAAAATACAAAATTGCGAAGCTAATATCTCGGTTGCGCAATATGCTGCAGACTGAAGGAATTAGCGAATTATGGAGTTATGAAACAACAACAAAGGAATATCGAACAAAAAGTTTTCTGTGAAGACAGGAACGTAGGAAAAAAAAATTTGATAAAACCAGGTTGCCTTCATCAAGAGAGCAACAACCCGGGAAATTCGGTACAGTTCAATCACAAGACAGACCTTTGTTTAGGAAACTTGGGGAGACCTTCGTCCAGCAGTGGATTGATAATGGTTGACAATGATGATGAGGGTATATATAAATAAGGTATATCATCAACCATTATCAATCAACTGCTGGATGAAGTTCTCTCCAAATGTCTTCCACAACTGTCTGTCTTGAGCCTGTCTCCTCCATGTCACACCAGCATACTTTCGAATTTCATCCATCCATCTCCCATGGGGTCTTCTTCTGGGTCTTTTCTTGTCCCTCGGAATCCAGTCTAAAATTTCAGTTGTCCATCGGTGGTCTGTTGTTCTGGTAACATATCCAGCCCATTACCATTTCAGTGATTTCACTTTTGTCATGATGTCGTCCACTCCTGTCATTTTCCTTATCCACAAGTTCCTCTTTTTATCCCTCCTGGTTACACCAAGAATGCATCTCTCCATGCCTCTTTGAGTTGTCTGCAGTCTTTGTATGACTTTTTTAATTAAGGTCCATGTCTCTGCTCCATACGTAAGCACTGGAAGGATGCATTGATTAAACACTTTTCTTTTGAGACATAATGGCACACTGCTCTTAAAAATTGTAGTTTCTTCCAAAAGCTCTCCATCCAAGTTTTATACGCCGATTAATTACTTCATCAATGTGACCCTCACTTGATATCTGCTGCCCAAGCTAAATGATGGAATTGGTTGCCTCACGCTTTTCTCCGTCAATCGATAATCTTTGCTTCTGGTAAAACCATTGTACATCACTTTGTCTCCTGAAAGTTCATTTTCAATCCCACTTCTTTACTCTTGTCAGCAAGTTCTTGGATCATAATCTGCAGCTCTGATTCGGTAGTTGCAAAGATGACTACGTCATCAGAAAAACGAAGGTGAGTTAAGTAATCTCCATTAAACTTTTTCCCTTTGTTTTCCCAGTTCAATGATTGAAAGGCATTTTCCAATGTGGCATTAAAGAGCTTCGGAGATATAGTGTCACCTTGCGTCACTCCCTTTCCAATTCTTATTTGTGCTGAATCCTCAAATACCTGAACCTTTGCACTTGCATTTTCATAGGTGTTATTAATAATGCTAATGTATGTGTCTTTAATACCGCAGGATTTCAAAGCCATTGTTACTGCTGATGGTTTCATGGAATTGAAGGCCTTTTCATAGTCAATAAAAGCCATGCATAATGGGAGTTCATATTCTCTTGTTCTTTCAGTTAGTTCTCTCCGTACATGGATATGATCTATAGTACTGTAGCCACTCCTGAATCCAGCTTGCTCTCTTGGTTGGGCCATGTCTAGTGTTACCTTAAAGCAATGTGAAAGAACCTTAGTGAAGATTTTATAAACCACTGATAGGCAGCTGATGGGCTTGCAGTTCCTGAGATCCTCAACGTCACCTTTTTAATGAAGCAGGATCATTCTAGCGTTGTTCCAATCCTCAGGAATCTTTCTTTCATTCACACTCTGGAAAAAACATGGAAGAGTGTAGTTTCAATTTCTCCACTTGCTTTTTGTATAATGTACACGGTAATTCCATCTTCTTCTGAAGCTCTTCCCAGTTTCATGTTCTTAATTGCATATGTAACTTCTGCAGGGAGGATTGGAGAGACTTTGGCACTGGTACCTGTCGTAATGTCTGGAACAGATGTATCATTCCTTTCATATACTTTCGAATAGAAATCTGTCACCCTTGTCAAAATTTTGCTTCTATTACTTGTTACAGTACCATTTTCTTTTCTCAGAGCCATAATCTGTTTTCTTCCCTTATTGAGATGTCCTTTTGCTTTCTTCAGGCTTTGGTTGTTTTCAATTGCTTTCCTCACTAGTTCATAATATAATTTCCTTATGTCTTCAGTGATACTTCTCGCAATGTCTTGCGTAGCTGCTCTATATATTCTACGTTGGACGTTACGTCTTTACTTTGTCCTCATGTACCTTCCCTTTGGCATCAGCATTTTTGTTTTTTCTAAAATTTTCTTCATATGTAACTTGTTCTTAGTACCACTTATTTTTGTTGCTTTTCCAAAAGAGCCTTGGTGAGTTCTCTGTTAACTTAAGAAATATCCACTTCTTCCGATGTTAGGCCTTCTAAAGCAGAGAATCT
The DNA here is from genome assembly GCA_039090855.1 of Macrothele yani. Taxonomy (NCBI): domain Eukaryota; kingdom Metazoa; phylum Arthropoda; class Arachnida; order Araneae; family Macrothelidae; genus Macrothele; species Macrothele yani. The sequence goes on along the minus strand of CM077008.1, from coordinate 63,336,613 downwards.
GTTTCTCACTTCCAACTTAAAGATATTATGGTGTTTTTTAAGGTTGGTTATGTCAATACATTTTGTTTGTCTTATGAGCTTGCCACGTTCGAGTTTAGTGTTGAGGTGCATCGTACACCTCACCAATCTATGGTCACTACCTGTGTTGAACTTGTTTAGCACACTGCAGTCTTCGATGACGAATTTTTTGTTACACTTAATAAAATCGATTTCACTTGTCGTCCCATTCGGTTGTCTCCATGTTCATTTCCTGTGTGGCTTTTTCCTGAAAAAGGAGTTCATGATGAAAAGCATTTCTGCTTCTGCAAATTCTACGAGACTACATATACTAAACAAGTTATCACAGGTAGTGACCATAGAATGGTAGAAATATACTGTATATATATTGCCTCTATTATTTATATGACAAATTTCGTCATAACATTCTTCAATTTCTTCTTCAGGATGACTCGTTGTGGGTGCATAAGACTGAATAATCTGAGCCTGGTATCTTCTTGAGAGTTGGATAACGAGTCGTGCAGCTCAGTCAGAGGAACTTTCAACTTCCAGAACTGTATCCTTCAGTTTCTTGTTTATTATAAATCCAACACTACTAGTTCTGCCGGTATCTGACCCACGATAGTAGAAGAGATGTCCACTTTTCAGTTCAATGAGATCTTATCCTTTTCTCCTTACCTTACTTAGCCCGACAATGTCACACTTGCTCTTTTATAATTCCTCTTCCAATTCAAGGAGCCTTGAATGAGAAGATAGAGAGCGTCCATTGAAAGTAACCAAAGTCTCCATCCGATGGCAGCCTAGTTCGGTTCTCCGGTGATACTTAGCACCCTCATGTCCCACTGGCTGCTGCCTTGGCCAGGTACATTCCAGCTTCCGGAGACTGAGGGACAAGATTAAATTTATGGAGTCATTTTGAAGGGGTTTGGCCATAACTCACCACGCTGACCAAGCGAGTTGGTGAGTGTGGGATAGCAATTCCTCTATTCCCGATGGTATAGTTATACTGCTATTGGTGGTAGTCAGAGCCGCTTTAGTGGGATCACGATGCACCACGAGAAGGCGCGATTGAAATTTGTCAAGGAGAGTCTGTGGTATGTTGCGCATCACCTGACCTTACATTTTTTGGGAGATTTCAATGCGAAAATAGGGCAACGGGAGCAGAATTAAACTCCAGTAGGTAAATTCGGTCACGGCAACTAAATTAGCGTTGAAATACTCCCGTAGAGTTTTCAGAGGCAGAAGGGTTTTTCATCATGAACTCTTTTTTCAAGAAAAAGCCACAAAGGAAATGGACATAGAGGAATCCCAATTAATTGACAAGTGAAATTGATTTTATTAAGTGTAACAATGATACTTTTCATGGAAGACTGCAGTGTGCTAAACACATTAACACAGGTAGTGACCATAGAATGGTAGGATGTAAGATTCACCCCAATGCTAAACTCGAGCGTGGCAAGCTCATAAAACAAGCAAAGTGTATTGACATGACCAATCTTGAAAAACATCATAATACCTTCAAATTGGAACTGAGGAACAGATTCTCTCTTCTAGAAAGTCTAACGTCGGAAGATGTGAACGTCTCTGAAGTTAACAGAAAACTAACCAAAGCTCTTATGGAAACAGCAATAAAATTAACTGGTACTAAGAACAAGTTGCATACGAACAAATTATCAGAAAAAAACAAAATTCTGATGCAAAAAAGAAGAGAGATGAGGACAACTAAAGGACATACGACTTTCAAAGTGGATTATATAGAGCTATGCAAGACAGTACGAAAAGGTATCACTTAATATTAAACGTGAACTAGTGAGGAAAGCAATTGAAAACAACCAAGGCCTGAACAGAGCCAATGGATACCTCAGTAAAGGGAGAAAACAGATTGTTGCATTAACAAAAGAAGATGGTTCTGTACCAATAATTAGAGGCAAAATTTTGACAAGAGTGAAATATTTCTACTCAAATCTATATGAAAAGAATGATACATGTACTCCAGACATTACGAAAGGTCCCAGTACCAGAGTTCTTCCAGTCATTCCAGCAGAAGTTCCACATGCAATCAAGAACATGAAATGGGAAAAAGCTCCAGGAGAAGATGGAATTACCGTAAACATCATACATGAAGCAAGTGGAGAAACTGAAACAAAATATTCGCCCAAGTTTTTACTAGATGCCTTAATGAAGGGCAGATTCCAGAAGTTTGGTACAATGCTACAATGATCATGCTACATAAGAAGGTGACATTGAGGATCTCAGGAACTACAGACCTGTCAGCCTCCTATCAGTGGTTTATAAAATCTTCACTAAAATTCCTTCACACCGCATGAAGGTAACACTGGGCCGCCCCAGTGTCGCAGTGTCCTAAGCGATGGCTTCTGATCATTCATCCGGGAAGTTTCCGGGTTCGAATCCCGGTGAGACATGGATGTTGTGTTTGTCTTATGACACTGGCTCTCTCCCTTCCCTGGAACCAGTGGCCCAAAATTAGGGACGGGCGATTGCTTAAAGCACATTGAGTTGTTCATCAAAACAAAAACCAGTAAGTAACACTTGACATGGCTCAACCGAGAGAAAAAGCTGGATTCATGAGTGGCTACCGCACTATAGATCATATCCATGTACTGATACAACTAATGGAAAGAACAAGAGAATATAAACTCTCATTATGCATGGCTTTTATTGACTATGAAAAGGCCTTCGATTCCGTGAAACCATCAGCAGTAACAATGGCTTTGAAATCCTGTGGTATTGAAGATGCATACATTAATATTATTAATAACATCTATGAAAATTCAAGTGCAAAGGTTCGGATATTTGAGGATTCAGCACAAATAAGAATTGGAAAGGGAGTGAGACAAGGTGACACCATATCTCCCAAACTCTTTAATGCCCATTGCAAAATGTCTTTCAATTACTGAACTGGGAAACAAAAGGATAAAGATTAATGAAGATTGTCTAACTCATCTTTGTTTTGATAATGACGTAGTCATTTTTGCAACTACCCCATCAGAGCTGCATAGTATGACCCAAGAACCTGCTGACAAGAGTAAAGAAGTTTGTTTAAAAATGAACTTTCAAAAACAAAAGTGATGTACAATGCTTTTACAAGAAATGAGGATTTATCGATTGATGGGGGAAATCTGGAGATACCCAATACCTACATTTATCTTGGACAGCAGATATCAAGTGAGGGTCACAGTGATGAAGAAATTAATCGGCGTACAAAACTTGCCTGGAGAGCTTTTGGGAGCAACAGCATAGTTTACAAGAGCAATATGCCATTAAGTCTTGAAAGAAAAGTGTTTGATCAATGCATCCTTCTCGTGCAGAGACGTGGACCTTAACTAAAAGAGACATACAAAGACTGCAGACAACTCAAAGAAGCATGGAGCGGTGCATGCTTGGTGTAACCAGGAGAGATAAGAAGAGGAACACATGAATCAAAAAAATGACAAGAGTGGAATACAGAGTAAAATTCCTGAAATTGCAATGGGCTGGACATATTGCCACAAGGACAGTCCTTTGATGGACAGCCGAAATTTTTGACTGGATTTCAAGTGACAGAAAAAGACCCAGAAAAAGACCACGTGGGAGATGGGTGGATGAAATTCGAAAGTATGCGGGAGTAACATGGAGGAGACTGGCCCAAGACAGACCGCTGAGGAAGAAACTTGGGGAGGCCTTTATCCACCAGTGGATTGATAATTGTTGACAATGATGATGATGATGTCAACCATTATCAATCCACTGCTGGGTGAGCACTAAGTTGATGGAGGATTTTGAAAAATTATTAGCGAATCTTTCAAAATCCTCCATCAACTTACTAAACCTTTTAGAGGAAAATTTGATAGTCCATTAACGCGCAGCTGTGCAATAGAGAAGAAGAAACTTCTCTACATCCGACGAGTTTTGGTTAAATATTAATGGAGAAACGTAAAGTGCAGACGCCATTCTGCGAAACGATGAATTACCCGTGTACAACTTTCACAGTTTAAGTAGATGGGCAATGTTAACCAAAATTACGATGAATACCGGATGCTTCTTCACTGACATCTAGTATCCCTGGAGCTAATATGCTTCCTCGCCTCTTGGGTAACAAGGTGTTTCTTTTATTAAACCAATTCCATCTCATCAGAGTTTGCGTGCTACCTGGAAAAAACCCTGCCGTTAGAAGCACTCGGCTGCTTGACGCTGGCTCAAAGAATGAGGAAGAATTTCAGAATCTTTTTATCAGTGGCAGTAAAGAAGCATCAGGTATTGACCTGAAGTGGTTCAAGATCTGATGAGCGAGATTTAATGGATCATTTGATCCCAGACTCTTTCCGAGTTTCATGTAGGAAATGGAATTTCCCTTGGCAAACAAATATTCTAATCCAATCCACGCGAATGCGGAATCATGTCAAGCCGTGTCTTTTCAGTGATCTTTCGTACCATGATTTGTGAATGATTTACCTAGTTGAGATCAGGCAAAGTACATAGGTGTACCACTAAGACATCGACACATTCCTGTTGACATGAAAATAACAAATGTTCTACATATGCCTAATGCGGCACTTTTTGTTGGTGATTGAAATGCAGAGAAAAATAGAGTCCTCTGAAATTATAAAAAGTTTTACATACGTTATTTATAAAAATTACCAAACATAAAACTTTGCCATGGAAAATATGACGTCAGTGGTCTTATAATATTTTGTAATTTGAGATAAATCAGGAATATCAAATTTGGCATTATTTCAGTAACCAAAGCCGGCATTTAATGTACACTTATCAAGCTTCTTAATACCAGATGGACATGTAAGATTCAGGCAACACTTCCTTTTTTGGAGAGTAACTCGATGAGCTATAAGCAGTCGCACGTTCCTAATTTAGGGCCACAGATTTTAGCAAATTGAGAGAGCCAATGGCGGAAGACAAAAACGACTTCCATGCCTCATGGGATTCGAACCCGGACCCATCTCAGACGAATGGTAAGAAGTCATCGCTTAGATCACTGTACCGCTGGGGCGGTAGGGAAATCTTTAAGCGCCAAACCTTACCCAGCCATAGGGCATTTTAACTAACAAAATTTGCAGTGTCTTTTGTACTTGCCTGAAGGTTAATCACAGAGCATCGATTCTCAGAAAATATTACTTTACTTCAATTACATTTCGACACTGATGGCGCAGCGAACTGAACATTTCCCATATTACACTCACAACATGCTTCTCACGCCCGTCTGTTAAGAATGCTCACAGTATCCAGTTAAAGGTATCAATGCATGGAACGTTAGACCCCACATTGCAGCTGTGTTCGTACGGTGGTATCCCTTCAGCCAGCACATTGGATCATCGGAACAGTCACATTATATAATGCCGTAAAACTAAGTCATAATTTGCACATCTAAACAGAGCAAAAATTTACTATCACAATGTGTAAGGTAACGAAAATTCTAGTATATTGATTTCTGAAAATTTTGACAGCTTGAAAATCATGTAATGCTTAGTTTTAATTCTTCCATTGAACCATGTATTCAAAGCATTTTTATGTAGTGGTATTTGGTGAAAATGTTTCTTCAAATAGAATTGCATATCGCTGTGGAGGAAGAAAAAATGGTATTGTTGTTGCGTGCTTTCTTAAAGTTTTGCGTACCGGCATGCTTCATTTCTGAGGCTGGAAAGCTTCATGCGAAATTTAAATTTAACAACACAGACATAGATCAGGAATATTCTCTTATTAGCATTATAAACATACACATTTTCACTCTAAAGAACATTTGCACAAAAGTGGTTGTCTAGGAGCTGTATACAATGTTTTACGTATTTTGGACATATTCTGTTTTATGACAGCGAGAGGTCGGTATGAAACAAAGCTTTCTTTAGGGGGTTTAAACCGGCAGACATGAGAGTAGAAGTATCAAAAGAAAACAGCAGGAATCGTTGAACGAATAACATAACTTTTAATTGCGCTTGGCTGTTCTGCACAATATGAAAAAGCTAATGATAACTCATTGGATTGTTCTGGATGTAACAATCGCACAAGAAATGAAACATTATTTATATTCTGTGGTACCAAGGTCACAAAAGAGTATACCTAGAATAAATTGTGTTCATAGTGTAAAATCAGTCATTAATAATCGAGGTAGCGATGTGTTGCAACCAGAAAAATCTTGCAGTGGGCAGGAACCATAATTACTCTCTCCCCTCTTTCTCTCTCTCTCTCTCTTTCCTTTTCTGCCTACATCATAACGTGCGCAAAACAATGGGACTTAACACGTAACTTGTGTACAAGTGTTCAATGCCTGTAAGTACAAGCTATCAATCAAATATCGTGCATTTAGCAAGAATTAATTGCTCTATCACTTGTTCAGCCTGTGCAGAACTCACAGATTACATAAATTTCTTCCTACGAGATCCAATATTTATACATGCTAACGAACTCGAGAGCAATATTTTTTAAATAACAGAACAGCTAATGTTTCCAATATTAAATAAAGAAATGTTTCTTAGAAAGACACATTGCTTCTGACTTTGTACACTGCAGTTCAAAATTAACGTGACAAACACAAAATCTTGAATAACACAAAATCCACAAGACAGAGTTTAATTACAATTGGTGCCGGCATACGTATCTGAATAATGCAGCAATAAGGAACACACAACAGAAAAGTAAGGCCACCATCGCATGAGCAGGAAGCATGCACATGATAGTACGGCAGTCCAAAGGTAATGCAGCATGTGCCGCGAACTTCGAGGGGCTAATATAGAATGTGATCACTCCGAACTGCGATAAAACTAATACAACGAGCCCTCATACTGTTTACAGAGTTGTGAATGAAATTTTGGGGTAATAAGTGCCACTCCTTCACCGAGGCGCATCGGAGCACCGGGAGGATCCTAGCAGGGGGATGAAGACTTGCAATTGACCTTCCCATGACATCCCAGACATGCTCTATCGGGTTCAGGTCCGACGATCTCGCGGGCCACTCCACCCTATGAATATCTTCCCTCTCCAGGTATCAGTCGACTAGCTGAGACCTATGGAGATGTGCGTTATCGACCTTAAGAAGAAATTTGGGGAAATCCAGCTCTCCTGAAAAGCCAGACATAGGATCTGGAATGTCATTCCCTGTAGGATGCAACAGTTAAGATGCCGCCTGGAAACACATGCAGCGGCGTGCGTCCATGTACCGTAATGCCAGTCCAAACCAGATGTCTTTCACCACCGTAGTGGTCAACTTCGCAAGTGCTGGAGGGAAGATTTCGGCTTTTCTCCTCTCTTCAAATGCACACATATTGGGAATCCCTGTTTTGGCTGTACCGCGACTTGTCACTGCAGAGAAGACTGGCTCGTTGATCAGGGATCCAGGGGTGATGTTATCGGGCCAAATTCAGACAGACCCTTCTGTGCGATGCGGTTAATGGGATACAGACCGTTGGCCTTATTGCATACAGATCTCTCTCTTCTGGAGCCCTTCTGTAAACTGTTTGCCCCTGTATCCCGGTTCTCTTTGCAGAGAGCTCCTGCGAGAATTGCCAGGCTGTTGCCTATGAGCTCGAACTATTGGAGACCTATGCCAGTCGTCTTGACTTCTTGTAGTTCGTGTGCATCCTTTTCCCTGCCTTCTGGTTACTGTTCAGGTTTCCTGAAACTGTGTCCAGAGACTGGAGATCATTTGCATCGATACATTCGTCGGCTTGCTACCTCAGCTTACGATTGCCCTCTTTTCAATCTACTGATCGCTCTCCACCGTAAAGAGTTTTCTAAGCGTTCGTGCGGAGCCATTCTGCCACTAACAGTCCAACTTAAGTTGCACTTCTCTCAGAACAACGTTTATCAAGATCGCTTGCCTGCCAGTTCGATGATGAAGGGTCGTTATTTGCATACTTCCATAGGAGCTAGCATAATGTTGCTTGGGTACTTCGATTTAGCGTTTTCCTTTGCACATGTGTCCGAAAAGTTTTACAATGGGTAGCCTCGTTTTGAACATATTCTCGAATTTGTATTTCTCAAGTTAATTTTTGATACCAGTTTACGAGTCTTTTGGTTTATGGTTTTGGATGTTCATGTTTATCGGGGGACATTTCACATTTCTTAGCTGGCAAATGAAAGACATTGATATCAACTGAGTCTCGTTGGAAAATACATTTAATTTTTTCTTGAGCGTGCAAAGGATCACCGGCATGTATTTTGAAAATGTGGTTCAGAACTGATCGTTTTCTCAAGAACAACTGCAGATTCACATCCGACGAAGCTCGGAAAAGGGATTACATAGATCTGTAGTTTTCGTTAACATAGATTTGTGAATTCTCATGTACGTATTACCTCATGAATGTGTTCAAAGAAATTGTGTAAGGAAGGAAAATGTAATATCAAATATTTCAATGAAATCTGTATGTGGTGTAGTAAAACTTTGTTGTCACTTTATTATGACCACACCCTCAGTACTTCGTTGGGCCACCTTTTGCCTTTAATACTGCGTCGATTCTTCGTGGCATGGACTCCACGAGATGTTGATAGGTGGTTTGTGGAATCTGGGACCATGCTTAATGAGTAGCACTTTCCAGGAGTGTGAGATTGCAGGGTTGTGTATCCAGCTGTCTGAAGGCTCGTTTAACTTCATCCCACAAATTCTCAATGGGGTTGAGATCTGGAGATTGTGGTGGCCACCTAAGCAAAGTAAACTCACCGGCATGTTTCTGAAACCAATCCTGTACAATACGAGCACTATGGCAGGACGAATTATCTTGTCGAAAGTAGCCATCGCCATTGGGATAAACCATCCACATGACAGGATGCACTTGGTCCGCAACGATGTTTAGATATGATGTGTCAGTCATACGTTGATCAACACGAATTAAAGGGTCCAAAGCATGCCAGGAAAACATTCCCCACACCATAACGTTGCCTCCACCAGCTTGAAGGGTTGTAGCAATGCATTTGGGGTCCATGCTTTCGTGCTGTTTCCGCCAAATTCTCACTCGGCCATCGGCATGTTGCAACTGAAAACGTGATTCATCGGACCACATAATTTGTTTTGAATTATCGATTGTCCAATCCTTGTGCTCCTGTGCGAACTGGAGACGTTTTCTCTTGTTAACTGCAGACAGCAAAGGTGTTCAAACAGGCCTTTGGCTTCCATTACGCATCCGATGCAGTGTACGGCGAACAGTGCGTGCAGAGATCATTTGAGGGGATCCTTGATTAAGATGGTCTGTAATTTGCTCCACTGTTGCCCCTCTGCTGTCTGTTACCAGTCTGGACACTCTCCGTTCCGCCAGAGCAGTCACTAGTCGATGACGACCACGCGTTGCACGTAGAGACCCAGTTTTTTAGCTGACAGTCCAGTCTTTAAACACTTTAACAACAGCTGCTCTGGAACCTTTTACGAATGCGGTGGTTTTGGTGATACTCGCTCCATGGCTCCGACCTCCTACAATCATCCCACGTTGAAAGTCCGTCAAATCGCATTTTTTACCCATCTCGTCACCCAAAAATCACTTCTACTACTTTCTCAAGCTCTAAGCTTTCCCTTTTTATACTAGCCTCGCCCTCTAGCGGCAACAGCGTGCAGGCATAGCTCATTTGCTTAAAACTGTCAGGTGGTCATAATAAAGTGGCCACTCAGTGTATACATCATCAAAATTCTGTAAAATACAAAATAATGTACATTTTCATCATGGAAAATGTTGCAAGTATGTAAAGGCAAAATTTTAAATGGTATTGTTTTGGAATCTGCTTTGTGACAATAAGGTGCTTCTCAAATAGGCATCACGACGATCCCTCGTGATTCTTACAAGCTTGTTTAGGAGCTCAGAAAGGAAACGTTCTCATTTTCATGCAAAAGTAGTTTTCAGTTTACAGTTTGCTCTTGAGGGAATGGACGATTTGCAGCTTGTCGTCCTAAGGCATCCCAAGCATCCCAAGCTTGCTCGACGGTTTAAAGACTGGCAATTTGGCTAGCAAATCCACTCTCTGTATATCTTCCCTTTTTCAGATATTCATCCCCAATCCTCACCACATAAGGACTAGTGTATTATAGTCCATCATAACAAATTTTAGAGAAGCAAAATCTCGAAAAATTCGAGCATGAGTTTATAGGACCTGCTCTCAATACCAGTAACCAGTCAAAGCTCCTCTATCAAAAGCATACAAAGAGGTATGATGATCAATAATGATACCTGCCCAAACTGTTACCCTTCCTCTGCAAAACTGTCCTTTTCGATTATATTGAAGGGGGAATTTTCGGGATCCTACTTTTTTCCAGATGTACTGGTGTTGAGAATCACTTGTTAGCAAAAACCTTGATTTATTTTGAAGAGTTCGTTCCTCCTCTTTTCAGGTGCTGAACTGCGGTGCTGCCTACATAAAATTAATTAAGCTCTGTTATGGTCACGGATAAGCAGGACACAGACACTAGGTCTCCTGGCAAATCATCTCCTTTCGCTAAGTTTTCTGGATGCAGTCGACTTTGACATTAATCTTTATGTTAAGGAGTCAAGCATCAAGGGTGATCCATGTATTGTGCTCTGCAGTTAGGGATGCATGCCGGTCATCTCATCGGCTCTACACCCGGTGTTGCTATATTCTTTGAACTAACCCTCTCTACTTCTAATTGTCATTCAAATGGAGTTGTGAAGACATTTGGCACAAAACTTGTAAGCAACAATAACGGTGTCGCTGAATCACTAAAGAAAAGTTGGCCTCTCTAGAGAGGTTTTTTTTAATTGTCCCTAATTTGCATATACGGTGGCGCATCAGAATATTTATACAAGATTTCACTACTCATTACCACATATACACTAAGATACCAAATAGACTGGAAAGGGCGCTGCTACCATTTCCATTACATGCCACCACATTCATGCGGTAGATTGTATCGCCAGCAAATGACATAAACTTGTGTGTAGACGTGTCTAAATAAATTCCAAGATAAGTGAGTGCATGAGTCCTTTTATAAATTTTACGCTCTGCACAAACTCTCTTCCTAAAAGTGGGAAATTGATTGGCCCTATTTAGCTAAAAAGAAATATAAAGTGAAACTAAGTGGCCGTTATGTTTTGGGAAATTGTACTCTGCTTTTTTCTTCTCCTTGCTGGGCATTAGAAAAGCCTAGCAACTTTATTTTATAGGGATTGAGAACCCACTATATCAGCCAATGATAATTTGCAGTTGCTTAGAGAAATTCAATCAGCCAATAGGAAAAACTGTTTTCTCTGATTGGCACTTGTGATTCAAGCTAATAAGTCGACTCCAGTTACAGGACACAGCAGTAGACAATTTTTATTTTTTGTTTTCAAAGCAACTGCAACACGTTAAGTAAAGATAACACTTATGTTTCCTTTTTTTTTTTTTTTGGATGTGATGGCCATTGGCCAGGTGCCTAACACTTATGCTAAATAAGCAAATTCGACTAATACCTCAATAGCTGAAAGCTATGTCAAAAGTCTCCACTTGAGAGCAAAGTTCGTCATTTGCTGAGTGTCTGAACGGTTACTGGTGTTTGTGTACTGAGTGTTTGTCTTTGTTTGCTTTTCTGTGTGCTTTCATTCTTTTTCTTTTTTTTTTTTTTAATTCTCTCTTGCAGGTTTCCTTTCCCCACGGTCTCTTCTGCGTTTGCTGCCATGGGATGTTGGCGCGCTGAACCGGTTGCTCGGATTAGAATGCTATTTGACTAACCTGCAGGTAAGTATGTAGGACAGTTTATAACTTCCGCACTTAACGGGAAACCGTATACTCCTAAAACTCTCATTTTTTTCCTCACTTTTTTATATCACTGTATTAACACGGCAATCTGTTCCCGCTTCTAATATTTCCTTTTTTCTCCTGCCAATAGGCGCAGGGAGCTGTAGGATCAGGAATCTAAAACTTGATAGGACTTCATCATCATCAAGAAAATTAAATAATGTTGGAGTTCATCAAGGAGAGTCACTGTTCGAAGTTGATACAAAAGGAAAACAGTTACAGTAAAAGACAGTAGCGGTACAAAACAAAAACAAATGAGTCAAATCTTTTACAAAGGAAGTCACAAAATGAAAATTTGTTTTATTAATTTTAATGCGATTTTTTAAAGTATCGTACCAGAGCTCACGCGGTACCCAAAGAGCATTGAAAAAGATCTTTTTATTACGCTGAATAAGTGACTCAGTGATACTGAAAAATTAACACAAGGTAAACTTTGGGTTTGAGAGTCTAATTAAAAATGTTAAGGCATGTAAAGCAGTGCTACCAGATTTATGGGATGAAAGTGGAAAGAAGTACCAAAAGCATCATGAAGGACAGAAATAAAAAGAATGAAAGTGGGAAAAGTGCTAAAAGGAAGGCAAAGGACAGAATGGTGTGCCCAAAAGCACAAGATGAATGAATGGACGAAAAGTATTATTAGGAAGTCATAAAAATAAATAAACTAGTAAAGAAGGAAATTTTATCTCACGTGAAATGCATTCTTCCAGAAGCGGTGATATCCATACGGCCTGAGAGCAATCTTTCTCGTTCTCGAACTAATAACGGCGTTTAGAAAAGAAGCATAGTTTATAAGTAGTTGATAACCTTGAAAAGTTCGCCATTGTTGTTTCTCAATGCCAATGCATCTGACCTTGCTTCTGTCACAGCAGTAACAGAAACAATTCCTTTTCATTCAGTTGCGACATACTAGATCTTCCACAGAACAGGTTTTTTAAAGAAAACAAGTTTTTTTTTTTACTTGAAGCAAAATTATACTCTTCGTGCTTATTTTCGTACGCTTTGTGTCAAACGCCACATCACTAAATTTCAGACATGCAAAGAAGCAGCTGCAACAGTGTTAGCAATAATGAAGCTGCTGTCACTGTACTAACACGAGATGTAATATTTCCATTGTTTCAATAATTGATAGATTCTCTTTTCGCGTGTTTGGCTTTGAATGAGCTGACTTCCAGAAAGTATATTCCAACACGCTTCTTATCCTACATGAAATATTTCGCAAAGCAAGGGACTATTTTGACTTAAAGGCTTAGTGCAAACCGGGAAAAAATAAATTTTGAAAGTAAAGAAAATTAATTTATTTGAAAACTTGAAGTATGCGGTGATAAATAATCTATGGATTTGTAATTTAACAAGCAGAGACATCAATTAAACAGATCAACAGTAAAATATATAAAAAAAAGAATAGTTATAAACCTAGTGAAATGTTTATCCAGATTTTCCAGAAATATTTTATATCTGACAATTATAAAAAGTTCTTTTCGAGATGAATTATTAAAATAACTGTCCAAATCAAAGGACACTAAAGATAAAAAAAAAGCAACAAAGGGAAATCTGTTGAATTTTTACTACTCCCGCTATGTTACAAACGCACACTAAGCTGTACTTCTGAACACGCCTACTAATAAAGACAGAGGTATCAAATATTATACTTTAGTCTGCCAGAGACTGGGAAGTAATTTCGCTTTCAGAACACCAGAATATATATATAAACATGATTGTTAATGACTCATGTTTTTCAGATTACGAAAAACAAAAGATTAAAAGTATTGTTTTCCTTTGTTAGAACGGTTTTTCCCGAGGTTGTTATACCAAATTTATTTATGCGGCTGAGAGTCTGTAGAGTTTAGAAAGAAAAAAATGAAATTCCCTACGATTAGCTTCCTGCACCAGTTTCTGAAAGAGTTTCTAATATGTAATAAATAGACTTCTCCGGTGGAGATTTGGCTTCACAGCCTGCTCCTTATATTCCCAAATGAAAAGTTGACACTGACAACTCTTAAGGCTGGATCACATATCAGTTTTCAAGTACAATATAAATGCCCGCTCGTGGTTGATAAATGCATCCAACGCTCCATCATTTAAGAACAACAGTGTGCAGACAATTCAAGACCCTGACAACCTGAACAAAAGGTACTTTTTCTAATGACTGAGAGAAAGAATGTGTACATAATGTTCTAAGTTACTGTCGGAATTATCCACTAAAACAAGAATAAAATAAAATAGGAAGAATACACATCACTGCGCTGGCGATAAGTAACGTATATTACGGCAAGAAGGTAACTGTGTGAGAAATAGTTTTCAAGAAGAATTTTTCCCAGGGTAGATTTATAGTTGCAAAATCCTGTCAATCATTCCATCAGGATTAAAATTTAGTTACAAATAAAAACAAAAAATCTGTGCAATTATTTCTTCCCGAAAGGAACAATATCCATTGATTTTACAATATTGCCACTGTTCTCAAGTGAAAAACTTCACTGAAATAATATGCTGAAATAATATTGGATTAACATCATTAGCAACCATTCTCAACCCACCGCTTGACGAAGGTCTCCCCAAGTCTCTTCCACAGTTTTATGTCTTGAAGAAATCTCTTTTATGCCATTTCGGAATACTTTCGAATTTCATCCTCCCATCTCCTACATGGTTTTCTGGTCTTTTTTCTGTCTCTTGGACTGCAATCTAGTAATTCAGTTATTGAACAATGGTCAGTTCTTTTAGCAATATGTCTAGCCATGATCACTTAAGAGTTTACTTTGATCATGGTGCCATCCACTCTTTTCATTTCCCTGAGCCATGATTCCCTTTTTTATCTTTCTTGTTTACTCCAACCATGCATCTTCCCATGATTCTTTGATTATCAGCAGCCTCAGTACATTTTTTTTAGTTAAGGTCTCTGATCGATAACTAAGAATATGGAGAATGCATTTCATTATTATCAACACTTCTCTTTAAGCACATCATGTTCAATTCCTCTTCAAAAATTGCACTGTTTCTTCCAAATGTACTCCAGCCACGTATTATACGCCTATTAATTTTTCTTCGACGTGGATTTTGCTTGAAACCTGTTGTCCAAAGAAGATATGTCCACAGAAGGGCGAACTGAGGGTCTCAACTTTCACCCCAAAGGCAAATGCCTCTGACATGTTACTCGCGGGAGCTTGACACATCAATGGGACACCCAGGTGAACGGAAGTCTCTGGCGACACACAGACAGCGACTTGTTGTATGGTACTAACCGGTTTGTGCGGCGCCTAAGAAAGCATGGGTCATTTCAGTTTGCTGCACCAGGGAGAAGGCCAAGAACTGTCAGAGTTCCTGGATCAGACGGACGACTGTTACGAAGAATAGAACAGGACCGGCAACGAGCAATTAAAAGATTGCTTTTTTGCGGAGAATGAGAGTTAAAGTATCAAATGGAGAGTTCTGCTTGACAATCGGCTACACAGTTATCATACCCAGCGAGTACAAGCCGTAGGTGTGAGGGACTTTTCATCTAGAGTTGGATTCTGTCGGTCGCTACTACATCCATGCCCGCGTAATCCGCGCTTTCTCGGAAATGTTTTATTCACACATGAGGTCTAATTCACCAGACGTCACTTTTTCAACTTCCATAACAGTCATGTGTGGGAGTAGGAAATCCCTACGCCATCCACCAATCACGCCACCAGTTTCGATTTGTAATTCACTTGTGGGATGGTATTTTAGGTGATAGTTTTATATGATCGAAACCCTTCCCAACAAGTTTACAGGTGATTTGTATATGCACTTTCTGTAGCATGACCTCCCCAGCTACTGGAAGATCGTACACGTAAAACAATGTGGTTCATGCACGATAGGGCACCAGTGTATTTTCGTCGCACGGTGAGGCAGCATTCCAATGCAACATTTGGACAGCCATGCATAGGTCGAGGCGGGCCCCGCTCGTGGCCTCCCCGCTCACCTGACGTCAAATCCTTGGATTTCTGCATCTGTGGTTATTGAAACGACGAGTGTGTGCAGTTCCTGTGAACAACGTAGACGAACTGTAGACAGCAGTCGAAACTGCACTGTAGAAATAAGGCAAATTACGGGCATGTTTGAACAAATGCGCGTCTTTCTGAGAAGAATATCGGAGGCTTGTATTGAAGCAAACGGGGACATTTTGAACATTTATTGTGAAGGTAAGCACCCTACATGACATTTCTGTCCGTATTTGTACCTGTTGTTTGTCGTTTTAACATCATGCAGGGTTGCCAGATGTGACATTGGTATCTCCACGCATTTTATTTGTGTTGTATTTGGCGAGCTCCTGCGGGACACATCTCGGAGGAATTTGTTTTTGTAGTGAAAGCTAGGTGTCTTAATCCACTCCCACAACAAAATCATCCCCTTCACTGTCCCCCAGAAGCTCAAAGTATTGGCTGTGTGGGGCGTTTTATTCCAGGAACAGGTGAGGTTGTTAGCTTGGGAAAAAAACTTGGGGAGAAGTGAGTTTGGGGTCTAATTGGTACCTCAAACAATTCTGCCCTCTCAATTTCTTTCCCGGAGGTGCAAAATCTATCAAAATAGCTCACAGCTGGGGTGGGGGGGGGAGGACAACTTTACATTACTTCTAGCAACCCTACAATAAAATGTCAGTTATCTCGGAAACGGTCCGTTTCTATACCTACATATGTTGATTAAGACTTTTGGTTTGTTTCGATGAGTACTACCTATGTTTCCATTTATGACGAACACGTTTGAATCTCTCTGTACATTTGCATATGATTTTTAAAAACTGATCTCATTCGATTTTAAAATGCTCTTTGAGCTATAAAATGCTTCTGTGGAAAGAATCAGTAAATGCTTTAATTTTGACATGAGTTTCTGCATCCATGGACCCCTGAAACTCACGTAGTTTATGGTTTGATTTTAGGCACATGATTTTCTCCTGCTCTAAAAAAATTGACTTGTAAAAACAAACAACAAATATTTACTATCAGCGTGGAAGGTATATTACCTTTTTTTTTTTTTTTTGCTGTCATGTAAGTTTTAGGATATTTCTTCTTGTGCTTTCTGACTTAACGTCACGTCGTAACTCCTAAGAGTTTTTGTTCCATACTGGTAGTCAAGCAGATTGAGAAAAAAACAAGATGTGAGATGTGTTCAGTTTGTTAGGAGTCTTACATGGTAGATTAGCTACTTACAGTAATACTTACAAGCTACTTACAGTAATACTTACAAGCTACTTACAGTAATCCTTACAAGCTATTTACAGTAATACTTACAAGCTACTTACAGAAATCCTTACAAGCTACTTACAGTAATACTTACAAACTACTTACAGTAATACTTACAAACTACTTACAGTAATCCTTACAAGCTACTTACAGTAATACTTACAAGCTACTTATAGTAATCCTTACAAACTACTTACAGTAATCCTTACAAGCTACTTACAGGATTCGTTACAAGATACTTACAGTAATACTTACAAGCTACTTACAGAAATCCTTACAAGCTACTTACAGTAATACTTACAAGCTACTTACAGTAATACTTACAAGCTACTTACAGTAATACTTACAAGCTCCTTACAGTAATACTAGATTAGCTACTTACAGTATTTGCAAGACAAAGGAGATTTTGCTTGTCCACCTTATTTTGTTTTCTTCATGCTAAATCGTAAATAACTTTCATTAATGCGTTCATGTTAGGGAAATTGTGTTGACGACTAATCTACTTGCTGACTTTCATAGTTCATTTGTCAGTTCATCATAAGTGGTATATGTACCTGCAGGGAGCAAATAAAGACATCTATCTGCGTAGACAAACTATAAGTCTTGTTTTATTATATTCAGTTTGACATCACAGCTGCTTGAAAATTAAGATAAAAGAAAAAAAGGTAAGAAAAAGTAAAATGTCTTGCTTTTATTTTGAGGGCCACCCTAAACTCAGGCAGAGCCTTGGTACTAACGTTCCATTTGCACATTTAGATGAAACACCACTATCTCTGACGTTTCCAGTGTGATTCCAAGAGTCACAAATGTGACTTTTCACGTGAGGAATGGACGCTTCTTTTCCCATTCAGTTTTCCTTCAAAAAAAGTTGCGATGATGACATCTTCATGTAAACTGAGAATTCTTTGGCATTTCTATTTAAGTAAAACAAGTTAGTAAAATCATGCAATGCATTGATTATGATACGCTTTCCAACATACCAGAAATTATTACTCAAGTTATGTGGATAATGGCTGTGGAATAAATCTCGCTCCTGTGTCCTGACCTTTGACCCCATTTCGTTGATATTCAACAGAACCGGTTCACTATACCTCTGGAACAACATGATAAAAGTTTTGTCGCAATCCAAGCATTTTAGATAAGTTATGATGCACATGGGCAATGGAATGGATCCCACTCCAGTGTCCTAACCTTTGACCCCATTTCGCCCACTTTCAATAGGGTTCGTCCCCAGTGGCTCCCTACCACATACTAAAATTTCATCGAAATCGAACAATTTTTACGCAAGTTATGATGCATAAGAGCAATGGAATGGATCCCACTCCTATGTCCTGACCTTTGACCCAATTTCGCCCATTTTCTATAGGGTTTATCCCCAGGTGGTTCCCTACCACATACTAAAATTTCATCGAAATCGAACAATTTTTACGAAAGTTATGACGCATAAGAGCAATGGAATGGATCCGGCTCCTATGTCCTGACCTTTGACCCTGCTCCGCCCATTTTCAATAGGGTTCGAGACCAGGTAAAAAAACTAAAAACTAAGCTGTGGATATATGTTTCTAATTGCTTGACTAAATTCACAAACTTTCCTAGACAAATACTTTTCACCTCAGGATTTAGCTAGTAAAGATTCACATGTAAGTTTTAAATCTGATTTTTTTAAATATTTCATTTTATTTTGTTCTTAAATCCCTACTTTTCTATTGTGAATATAATAATGTGCTTCACTTTAATATTTACTTACATAATTTACAGAAAATAATTCCATATGGCTAGCGTACTCTTAAATATTGTATATATGCTGTATTTGAATTTGCTCACCGCGCGTTCTCGTGTCCCAATTTTCCACATAGTTAAAAAGTTCAGCTTTTTTTGTCATTGGCCGGTCTCATGTATGACTCCTGGACAGCGACTGTTCGATGACATGTTGCGTTGTCGTCCATGAAAATTAATCTATCACCGACAACACCACGGAACATGCGAACATGAGGCAGCAGAACATCATTAATGTATCGTTGGCCAGTCATAGTCCCAGTCCCAGTTGGAAGCACATAGAGAGACGTACGGCCATTGATCATGATGCCAGCCCATACCATGACACTACATGTCGGATATCGGTCCCTTTCCTATATGTTTGCTGGACAATATGCAATACCACTATCACGCCAGATCAGTTGTCGTCGACAATCAGACGATAGACTGTATCTACTCTCATCTGAGAAGAGGACAGCATACCAGTCGTTATCAGTCCAATTGCGATGTTGATGGCACCATTGCAAACGGGCGGTACGGTGACGTCTGGACAATGGGATGCACACAACAGGACGGCGGGCGTATAGTCCTCCTTCATGCAAACGTCTGGCGACAGTTTTTCGGGAGATCCGCTTGCCAGTAGAAGCCATAAACTGATTTGCTACCTCACTAGCTGTGCTGCGCCGGTGTCTTTTTGTTGATAGCACTATGTACCGATCTTCTGCAGGTGTCGTACTACGAACACGACCTCCCCCGTGACGTTTGCTACACTCTCCATTTGTTTGAAATGATTTCCAAAGCCTTGAAACAACACTGTGGCTGACGTCGAACTCCCTGGCAACATCTGTTATTTTTCGCCCTTCTTCAATCTTGCCAATAATACGGCCACGCGTAAAATCATCTAGGTGATGTCGGGAAGACATACTGAAAATTGCAAGTTCGTCAATTGATTCTTTCCCTTTCAACTTTGCGTTTGAACAACAACGGTCAATACGCGTCAAATCCTTTATATCTCTTATCAGCGCTATGACGTCACGAACAAGTTCGGCAATCCAAAATTTACATACTCACAACACGTCTTACTGTATCCCGCACTTATGCTAATTTCCACATTTTCATGCTTTCCATTATATGGTTGCTATCGTTGCTATTGTCATCCGTCCTTAGCAATTGTCCGGCATTGTATGATCTAGAGAAAATGCGATTGTTACAAGTAGAACACCCTGAAATTTACCAGAAGTTAACTACAGGCCACTTTGTAGTTCGAGTACCTCCTTCATCATTCTCACTTAGAAATGGACATTTGAGTCGATGCTTTTTTGTTCTTCGGGAATACTTACTCTTTTTAGTGGACCATGCTCTGACGAAAAGCTACAACCAACAGACTTTGGATGGTACAAAGCGTCAAATGGTATTCTAAGGCCTAAACTATATCACAACACTTTTCCCTCGAAACTGCTTGCACATGTACAATTTGCGTTACTTAGAGATGCAAATGTAAAGTAAAATATGTAACTCGCGCAGAGTACTGTAAATGTGGAGAACAATGCAAACGATCATAGTTGAAGTTGATGTTAAGTAATCTTCCATAACCATTATTTGTTATAAACATGTTGAGTGTTTACATAGACCAGACATGCTTCTTTATTTATTTTGTATGTATGTATGTATGTATGTATGTATGTATGTATGTATGTATCAATATAAGTTTTTTACAAAATTAGTTTGAATATTTGTTTCAATGAGGTCCAATTCCTACGTCACAAATTAAAATAAACATGTTTATCTAATATATAACACCTGTATGATATTGTACACCTTCAATTTGAATTGTTTAAGGTAAAAAACATATTTTGACTCTAAATTCACTTCCCTACTGGTTTTAGGAGCCGAGATAGGCTAAATTCCAATTTTACGGCAGCTATTTTGGGAAATGACGTCTAGAAAAACAGCTCCAGAATATGGTGATGTCTACCCAAGTTTTTCTGGTCGTCTGTTTTGTGTATTAAGTGGTAGCACTGGTTTGATTAGTCAGAACGAAACTTTTTACGGGACTTCATTACAGGGACTGGATTATTAGGCTGCTTGCTTCTCTCCAAAAGTACACACGTCAGGAATCCGTGTTTAAGCTGTACAGCGACTCGACACTGAAGAGAACACATTCCCATTGATCAGGGGTCCAGGGTTGATATTGTCATTCTCAATTCGGACAGGCCTTTCTGCGTGATGCGGCAAGTGGGATACAGACCGTTGGCCTTATTGCATAAATTCTTCTCTCGCGGAGCATTCTGTAAACTGTTACCGTAGCAGAAGAGAGCTCCTGCGAGAGTTCCCTGGCTCTCTACTCTGTATGGAGGCGAGGTATTAGAAACAAATACCGGTCGTTTTAACTTGTTGTGAAGGGTGGGAGTCCTTGTCTCTGTCTTCAGGTCATTGTTCCGATTTCCTGGAACTGCTTTCAAAGATGACAGACTACTTGCCTGAACACATTCAGCCATCCTACTATCTCAGTTCATGAAAAGGTGAAATAAGTTTGTGCGCCGCTGCCAAAAGTGTGTGGATCTTCAGAGAAACTTCGCGGAAAATATATGTTTGGTTCTAGCAAATACCAAAGAGAGTGAAACTTGCATAACTAAAAGAAAACTCATACATAAACTTAATTAAATTTGCGCAATACCCTTACAAATAAACTGTCTTTATTTTTTATTTACAGTCGTGCATATACGAGTAATACCCCTGGTTGATCCATCTCGTTCTTCGGAGGATGGGGAGGGAGGGAGGGAGGGAGGGAGGGAGAGAGGGATTAGAAATTTCTTTCTAAACAACAAAATAAGTTGTATCATGCCAAAATACGGAAAAGCATTACATACAGTATGTGCAAAACAATGGTTGATATTACAAAAAAGAAAGAAACAGAAAAATAAGAAAAATCGGACATCACGTGCCCAGATGCCGCTAGCTCTTGCACGCCTCGGCCTCCGAGGTTGAGCAAGAGACCGCGCTGTTGTTGTTACTAGCGATGAGATAATATGAACAGCGTCTCTATCATTCTCCGTTTCAATACATTATTATTACCTTAAAATTTAACTTAGAATGGAAAATACTGACATTACATTTCTAGTTTTCAAATCCACGGTTTTTGCTTAATTTTCATATAGATAAAAAGAGGCTTCTTGGGGAAACACATCACTCGCTGAATTCTCCAGTGATATACATAATTATTGTGTTCAGTTTTGCATACTCTGACGAAGGAGCGACATTCTCCAATCATTGCTGTTTATTTATTCACAGAAAGGTTTTTCTCTTTTTTTTTTGTCATCATTACTCTTGCGATATTTTATTGTCATTCATCCCTGTAACTGCAGCTCCAAATGTGACTGTTAAAAATCCTTCTCAATTTCAATGCTTGCTAAAGTTTATCTTTAAAAATTTCCCTTTCTGCTCTTTCCAGTTTCCTTTGACGTTTACTACAAAGTTATCCATTTCCATTCATGGCCTAAAAATTATGATTTATTTCTTTTAAGACACAAGTTGCGTCCTGGATCATTGATATTTCAAATGACGTTCTGCGTTCAGAAGAAGTACTTAATATAGTGAAGGTGTACCTACTTCATTAATTTTTACTTACCAAGCATCATTTCAAACCAATAATTCTACCCGAATCACAGGGTTGGTTCGAAACATTTGACCGAGAAGAATTCGACAATTATTCTAGTTCATATAAATCTACGAAACCTAGAAGTACCTTTGTAATTCACTAAGATTCACTAATTACCTCACTACTTAATTGCATTGATATTCAAAATAAGAGAGAAACGGGGAAAAAGTAATGATCTCACGTGCTTTTGCATCAACACTGCCCTACCAAATTCAGTGTTGCACTTTATTTTCTAAAATAAGAAATGTCAGTTCCTCCTCTAACAGCTCCTCCTCCTGGAAGGGTGCCTTCCTATTTTTCGTATGACCACTCCCTGATTTTTGAGAGTCTTTCCATTTAATTGTGTCTTTCTTCGTCTGAGGATGAACAACATATTCTTCGGAGGAAACGGCGAAATCTGACAGATTTTGATTTTCTTTCTGCTCGAACGCTTGACCCGTTCTCACTTTTCGGTACACTGACCCTTGAATGTCCTTTCTCGGAGGAAGTTTCCGTTCTGTTCCTCCCAAAGACATCTCTAAATCTCTTAAATACGTTTTTCTGTTTCGTTTTGGTAACAGGGTAAAGACTTTCATTGGCAAATGGCAAAGCCTGGTATTCTCCGACTTCCTTCTCTTGACAAGTTTCTAAAAGGCTCCTGTTCTGCTTGAAATCCTAGAGGGGGAAATTCTAGTTATAAACGAACTCGTGGCTGTTTCTAATGGTATTTCAACTAAATTTCTTATTTTTTATGCTTTTATTAAAAATATCAGGAATTCATCACACGTGTCTGACTGTACAATTGCATTGAGTCAATTTCCTGCCTGGCAAAAAAAAACATGATTTATCTTTGAAAGTTCTGTTATACATTTTACAACACAAGAAAATGTCTTTGAGTTAATGTCCTTTAGAAAATGTCACTGTCGTTTAACAGAGCCATGTAAACATAAAAATCAACACAATCAAATAAAGCAAAAAAAAATAAAATCTGGGATTCATTTGTTTACACTTTTAAAATGTCAAATATCAAAGAATCAACGTACATGTTTTAGGTAATGAATGAAAATACTGTATATGATCAGATTACATTTTGGAGCAATATTTGTAAATCATCATCATCATTGTCAACCATTATCAATCCACTGCTGGACGAAGGTCTCCCCAAGTTTCCTCCACAACGGTCTGTCTTGTGCCAGTCTCCTCCATGTCACTCCCGCATATTTACGAATTTCATCCACCCATCTCCCATGTGGTCTTTTTCTGGGTCTTTTCCTGTCCCTTGGAATCCAATCTAAAATTTCGGCTGTCCATCTATGGTCTGTCCTTCTGGCAGTATGTCCAGCCCATTGCCATTTCAGGGATTTAACTCTGATCATGATGTCTTCCACTCTCGTCATTTTTCGGATCCACGAGTTCCTCTTCTTATCTCTCCTGGTTATACCAAGCATGCACCTCTCCATGCCTCTTTGAGTTGTCTGCAGCCTTTGTATGTCTCTTTTAGTTAAGGTCCACGTCTCTGCACCATACGTAAGCACTGGAAGGATGCATTGATCAAACACTTTTCTTTTAAGACATAATGGCATATTGATCTTGAAAATTATGCTGTTTCTTCCAAAAGCTCTCCAGGCAAGTTTTGAACGCCGATTAATTTCTTCATCAATGTGACCCTCACTTGATATCTGCTGTCCAAGATAAACATACGTATCTGTTATCTCCAGTTTTTCTCCATCAATCGATAAATCTTCATTTCTTGTAAAAGCATTGAACATCACTTTTGTCTTCTGAAAGTTCATTTTTAATCCCACTTCTTTACTCTTGTCAGAAAGTTCCTGGATCATACTCTGCAGCTCTGATGGGGTAGTTGCAAAAATGACTACGTCATCAGCAAAACGAAGGTGGGTTAGATAATCTCCATTAATCTTTATCCCTTTGTTTTCCCAGTTCAGTGATTGAAAGACATTTTCCAATGTGGCATTAAAGAGCTTCGGAGATATGGTGTCACCTTGTCTCACTCCCTTTCCAATTTTTATGTGTGTTGTATTTTCAAACAGCCGAATCTTTGCACTTGCATTTTCATAGATGTTATTAATAATATTAATGTATGCATCTTCAATACCGCAGGATTTCAGAGCCGTGGTAACTGCTGATGGTTTCACCGAATCAAAGGCTTTTTCATAATCGATAAAAGCCATGCACAATGGAAGTTCATATTCCCTCGCTCTTTCAATTAGTTCTCTCAGTACGTGGATATGATCTCTTGTGCTGTAGCCACTCCTGAATCCAGCTTGTTCTCTCGGTTGAGCCATGTCCAGTGTTACCTTCAAGCGGTGTGAAAGAACTTTAGTGAAGATTTTATAAACCACTGATAGGAGGCTGATAGGTCTGTAGTTCCTGAGATCCTCAATGTCACCTTTTTTATGTAGCAGGATCATTGTAGCATTGTTCCAATCCTCAGGAATCTTCCCTTCATTAAGGCATCGAGTGAAAATTTGGGCGAGTACTGTTTCAATTTCTCCACTTGCTTCTTGTATGATGTCTATAGTAATTCCATCTTCTCCTGGAGCTTTCCCCCGCTTCATGTTCTTGATTGCATGAGCAACTTCTGCTGGGAGGACTGGAAGAACTCTGGTACCTTTCATGATGTCTGGAGTACATGTATCATCCCTTTCATATAGTTTGGAGTAGAAATCTTTCATTCTTGTCAAAATTTCGCCTCTATTTCTTGTTATAGAACCATCTTCTTTTCTCAGAGCCATAATCTGTTTTCTTCCCTTACTGAGATGTCCCTTTGCTATCTTTAGGCTTTGGTTGTTTTCAATTGCTTTCCTCACTAGCTCACAGTTGAATTTCCTTACGTCTTCAGTGATACTTTTTCGTGCTGTCTTGCATAGCTCTATATATTCCACTTTGGAAGTCACATCTTCTTTAGTTGTCCTCATCTCTCTTCTTTTTTGCATCAACATTTTGGTTTTTCCTGATAATTTGTTTACATGCAACTTGTTCTTAGACCCAGCTAATTTTGTTGCTGTTTCCATAAGAGCTTTGGTTACTTTTCTGTTAACTTCAGAAATATCCACTTCTTCCGATGTTAGGCCTTCTAAAGCAGAGAATCTGTTCTTCAGTTCCAACTTGAAAGTATTATGGTGTTTTTTAAGGTTGGTTATGTCAATACATTTTGTTTGTCTTATGAGCTTGCCACGTTCCAGTTTAGTGTTGAGGTGCATCTTACATCTCACCAATCTATGGTCACTATCTGTGTTGAACTTGTTTAGCACACTGCAGTCTTCGATGACGAATTTTTTGTTACACATAATAAAATCAATTTCACTTGTCGTCCCAATTGGATGTCTCCATGTCCATTTCCTGTGTGGCTTTTTCTTGAAAAAGGAATTCAAGATGAAAAATCCTTCTGCCTCTGCAAACTCAACGAGAGTATTTCCACGCTGGTTTCTGTTGCCGTGACCGAATTTACCTACTGAAGTTTCATTCTGTTGCCGGTGCCCTATTTTTGCATTGAAATCTCCCATAATTATCTTCAAGTGCTGCTTACCTTTATTATTTAGATGACGAATTTCCTCATAAAATTCTTCAATTTCTTTCTTCATATTCATTTGTAAATATATCATCTTAAAACAAAGTTTGCAGTTCGAATTAATTCCCCATACGTGTTATTTTACTTTAGCTCTACAACTTTTATAAATTTTTTAACAAAACTGAGAAAAGTGTGAATGTTGTTGTTAGTACAATCAAAATATCTATTTTCCCCATTAACCATGAAAACAATTAAACCGATTGCTACCGTATAAGGGACCAGTGTAATTATCCAGGCAGTGGCTTCCTTCGTGCGAACCCCCTTTTGTAAAGAAATGGAAAAGGGAATCGGAGCAACATCAGAAGGTGGTCTGATTTTGAACAAATATGTTTATAACGTGGAATGGGATTATAGAACTAAATTTTTAAGTTTTAAGACAATAGGAAATTCGATTAATTGTTGAAAGAGATAGAACCCCGTTGGGAATAAAACAGGGAGTTGAAGTCACTCTTTTACATAAAATAATTGATTTTTTTTTGTGTGCAATTCTTTAGCAGAATTTTATTGAATTTATAGAATAATGCCTGAAAGGTAACAAACTGTTCCGCATGACCAACTTTCAAACTTCAATCGAATAAAAATAATTGCCTTACGATGAAACGGAATGTAGGTTGGTGGTTGGTTGAAGGATTGTTTGAGTGGTGTATGCTAAATTGGGGCTAAACATAATGAGAAGAGTAAGACCAACATGCTCAGGCCCAAAACCTTTGAGCAAGTATAGATGAAAATTTAATCAGCGTGATAAAATCCTAATGCTGTTAAACATTTAAGCAGGGTAACTGGCAAATGCCTTTCCGGAACATACCTTTAATTTCCGCTGTATTCTACATGTTCCGTTACATAGTTCGCCATCTTTTGTTGAAAACGGGCCTGGATTAGTGATATTTATCTTTAATTGATGAGAAGGGCCCGAATGTTTATGACATTTCCTATTTTTTTTCCGGATCTTCATCATCATTACGAGCTTAGTCTGGTATACATGCTTTAATTATTTGGCATATAAATTCCTATTTTGACTTGTTTTAAAGTTTTGGTCATATTTAACACAAATTTAAAACTAAGGGCATATTTTGAGCATATTTTATTAGTATTATGTTCGTTTCAAATCACGTTTCCTGAATAATTTATGTTCAGTAGAATTAGCATTTCATATGAGTGATGATATAATTTTTCTGTACTTCAAAAAACATTTTTTGGTTTGGATTACGGTTTCTGACAAACAAAAAAATATAAAATTGTTTGCAAATTTGCCGTGAAATTCATCTGTAAATTTCATTTAAAGGGAGTGGTAGGTAATTTTATCAAGACGCGGGGGAACGTTTAATATTCTGCAATCCCGCCTGACAAATTTTTTCAGCATCATAACAGTCCTGGTTCTAAGTGGGTGCCGGATTCACACCAATAGTGTAATGGGATTTCCCCTTTCCTGAATGAATTGAAACTATGAGAGCGCTATTATATCAACTCAACGTCATCTCAAAATGGGTAAAGTGAAGCGTTCCAAAAACGCCAAGTTAAGAGACTTTCTACGGGACTATTTAAAGCAGCAATTTAAAACAAATGGCAAGATTTTATCATACAAAATGTGCGAAGGTAAAGTTGTATCCGAGAATTGTTTACCGTACGAAGCTGAAGAACTTCAAAACACAAAAGCAGTTAGACTAGAAATTCTGCTTCAGAGAGCCTGCAACGACTATTGTTCCAGAAATCAATAAAATCGTTCATGCCAAGAAAAACATCAGATTTTTTCAAGGGTTTGTTTGCGATTGTGATGTCTGCTGATTTTCCTTTAGAGAAAATTTATGAAATAAATATTTTCAGGAATTTTCTAGAAAAAGACAGAAATCAATACAGCCCCAATGACACTTAGCTATTTGTTACGAAGTCATTTCCAGTTAAATATGATCTTGCGTAACAGGTAACAAAATGTCGGTTTCCACTGGTAAACAACTGACATGGAAGAAAGTTTCAAAGGTGTTATTGTTAGTGCAATAAGAGATGCTCATCCTGGATAAGTCATTCTTTTTTTATGTGAAATGTTGGAAATAGCTAATAACTCAAACGTTTCTGTATTCCTTGACAATGCTATGAACCTCTTGTAACCATATGGAGTGAAAAGAGAAAATGTTTTCCGCCTAAAAACTTATGCAGCACCATATATGGTGAAAGCAGCCAAAGGTTCGAAATGCTCTACCCCAAAAGGGTTCATCTAACATGCATTTTGCTCGCCTTGTATGAGTGGCTGGAGAAATTTATGGAACTCATCCTAAGGTACGGATAAGTTAATTTCAGATGTGAAGGATTTTATAAAAGTTTCAATACGAGCGCGGCAAATTCCAGGAAGAAACTCCTTCAGAACTTCTGCTCCACATTCTATCCTCATACGTTATGGAACTTTTTTGAACCACTGAAGACCAATTTTCAATCCATTCGCTTAGAAGGAACTGGTGTTCAATAACTACGCTAGGTGCTTGAACTTTCTTTCTTTTTTTGATTGGAGGTTTAACGACCACCGTGAGCAACTCAATGGGCTATAAGCAGTCGCCCGTCCCTAATTTAGGGTCACTGGTTCCAGGGAAGGGAGAGAGCCAGTGCCGTAAGACAAACACAACATCCATGCCTCACCGGGATTCGAACCCGAGCCCCGTTCGGACGAATGATCAGAGGCCATCGCTTAGACCACTGCGCCACCGGGGCGGCTGCTTGAACTTGGAAAAACTGATGAGAGTGAGTTAAAGGTTGCACGCAGCAAAACTGCAAAGTGTACGGTATTCAGTACTCTCTGAGATTAGTGACATTCCTAGTGGCAGCCAGGCGACGTAGAAGAAGAAGGTGAGCCGGATTTTTTTTTTTTTTTTGGTTGGAGGTTTAACGACCACCGTGAGCAACTCATTGGGCTAAAATCAATCGCTCGTCCTTAATTTAGAGCTACTGGATCCAGGGAAGGGAGAGAGCCAGCGCCGTAATACAAACACAACATCCATGCCTCACCGGGATTCAAACCCGGTCCCATATCGGACGAATGGTCAGAAGCCATCGCTTAGACCACTGCGCCACTGAGGCGGCAAGCCGGAACTCAGCAGTAGTGATTGAGATATTTAAAATATGCCCCACTAAGATCGTATGGCGGCAAAGGGAACTTTTTGCCAATATAAATTAATGCTGAGTTAAAACTGGAACTCCTTCAAATTTGAAATTTCAACTTCGCACATGATCATTTAATCAATTTCGTTAACCATAAAGACTAAAGACACCACCAAAGTATGTTTTCATTTGACTGTTAAACTGTCAATGGAAAAACAATATCTGGTCTGTAAATTTTAGCATAAATAAAGTTAGATTTTACAGAAATTAAGTTACCTCAGTCATTTTAAGTCATATATTCAAATTTCCAAGTGTTCAGTAAAATTTACCCTAAAATAATGTTAGATTTTCGAAATGGGTCTTAAAATTAATTTTATGCCATTGCTCAATGTTTCTATCTCGATAGAAATGGCTGACAAATGAGAGTCAGAAGAATACCGGAAGAGAAAGAGCGATAGAGCAGGTTGGATATACGAGAAATACATAACACAGGTGCTTGGTCTCTAAGCGCAGTGATCGGGAGAACAGTCGGATGCGTATGAATAAATAATAAATAAAAGAAATCTCTCTTCCAGTTTTTTATTTTGGGCTTTAAAGACTTCTGTGAACATCAAAAACCATAAAGAACATATCCTCTCTAATTCTAGGCTACAATTTCCATTGAAGTGCAGAACCAGAGCCATGGGACAAGCACGCCATTTATGCCTGACCCTAGACTCCACATTCGGTCACCTTACCAGGAGTGGCAAGACTCTTGCGTTTACTGATAGTAATTTGACAGTATATGGACGAGAATGTGAAGAAATGGAACGCCATGCTCATTTACTGGACAAATTCTTCCTTTTTAATATTTCATCATACCTACCGATATCCTTAGAGAATTTCAAAAAATGTAAATGTGATGGATTTATCCAACCTAATGAAATAAATCATTGTTGTTTCCCAAGTTATTAAGAAAGCTTCTGAAGCGAATTTTCTTTGTTTTTCACTCTTTCTCATGAATTTCTTCGTGATACAGAAATACAGACTAAAATAAAGGGTACGAAACCATATTGCCTGAAAGCACGGTAATTTTAGACTAACTTAAGTGTAAATATCTGCATTTCATTCACATGCATGTAGCTTTATTATTCGAACGCAGCTTATCAAATCTGAAGTAGAAAACAAAAGGTGGTTATACAAGGGCAAGCAGAAAATTGCTTCTAACGAGTTAAGGCCGATGGGCTATCGTACTGTTGTTTACAACGCCGTGTTTAATAATTTGGTGGGCCGAATTCAAGACTAATGGTTGTAGACTGCTGATATGCTGAATTTTCCTGGACTTTTTTTTTTTTTGAGCAGTTTTAAAAATAAGTTAACAGGCGCTAGGTTCTTAGGAAATTCACAGCTTCTTTTCGCGCAACTTTTGCTGAAATGCAGATGCAAAGCTAGAAAACATTACATGCAAAATGTGATACAATATTTTGCATGGATGAAACTATGCCTGGTCCATTGCATAAGTACTGTAGCATAGAATCTCGATCATTGCGACCGAATTTCTTATGCAGGAAATCTACAATGCAAAGTTTTAGAAACCATTTCATGCGCTTACTGCTCATAACGCATTTTTTATTAAAACATATCAAACAAATTTTTTTACACTGCATGGGAATGAAACGAAATATATAACTACTAAAAGTTGAATCTTTTTTTCTTCATGGCCAGTGCGTGATGTGAATTATGATCGTTATGCACGTCGTTCTTAAATATGCAAGTGCTGTAAAAACGCACAAATCTGGGTAATGTTCAAAATATGAATTCTTAAGGATCATTATGCAGAAAGGAAGTTATGCCAAAGAGATTAGGATGAGTTTTTATTACCTTGATTTCCGTCGACGGAGTAAGAGGACCAACAACAACCTCTGGCGTCTTTACTACAACGTCGGCTCTCGTCTCACTTTCTGGAAGAGTACTGTCTTTATCATCAGTGGTGCTAAAAGAAAATTGTTTCGTACTGATCAGTGTACCTTTAAACTCGTCTGTTCACCTAAACTTTGTGGAACACAGGAATACTGGCATTTCACATGTTTTTAAATACACAGTATGTGCAATTGAGAATCGTGGATTCGTTAATATGTCTATTGTCCCAGTCATAGAATGATTGCATAGGATCTATTTCAGGCGGATGGTTTTATGTAAAACCGCATGTTGACATTTTCTTGTGTTTGTTCACGGGAGAAAAAGAAACAAAGTCCAACCGGGATAATTGGAACTGAGAAGTGTCTACATAAGACCTTTGACTCGTAATTTGCCGGTTACTGTATCGAACGATATCAACGCAGCTCTGTGTATTGATTCTGCATTTTGGTCGTGCAACAAGCGAAACTTGAACTTTAGAAAAAGCATGAAATTATGAGAATGATTCTTAATGTGCTTTCGAAAGACTCTGATGAAAATATTCTCTTCAAGTTGGGTAAACAGATTTGCATATTGGGCACGATATCCCCAGTTCTATGTCTCGATTTAGGAAATTATTCTGTATTCGCTGGAAGAATCTATGAGCAAAACGATTCGTGAAGTTTTGGCTTTCCGTGATTCTCAGTTTTGCCTCTAGGTGGCATAAATGCACATGCCTTTGAAGTGATGTAAATGTTTATTTTCATTTGGCACCCTTATTTCATGTCTACAAGACCGATTTAAAATTTCTTGTTACAACCGATAATTCTAATTTTGACGAGATTTCACGCATTTCTCAGCCTTTTCAGATTTAAAATTTCCGCTGTGGGTGGCATAAATTTTGATTTTAAGTTCTGCCCCATCAAAATTTATAACTGCCGGTCTGAATATTCTTAAGTATCGGCTGGTCTTATCCAGGATCATTATAAACCACGTGCTCTCTGATTTCTTAGACATACACTTTTCCTTCTGTAAGGCATTACAGCCTGTTTGCACTTGAAACTCCATCCGTGTTCTTAAAGTATCAGTTAAAACAATCGTTTTGTGATCATTTTCATTTGCACATTTTGTATTTTCACTTGGTAGTTTAAATTTAGATCTTCCTTTGACGATGCCTACCTTTTTACAGGACGGACTGAAAATGTTTTGTCCAACAATATTCGAAATTTATTTTGCTATTCTACATGCACCATTTTTCTTCCAGGAAGCTGGGGACAATAGTTAATTTTTTCTTAAATTACAAGTGTTGTTAAGTGTCAATCAGAGAAAAGGCGCAGGCACTTTGTTGAGGTTGCAGAAGAGAGGTTCCGCCTCTCCCGTTTTAAAGATACTCTGGACCCTTCAGAGAACGCAGTACGAATGCGGAGTAAGAAGCGCAGGGATTCTTAGACGAAAACTGAACTATAAGCATGTCATAGGACTCGGACAAATTCAACCTTCGGAAAAGTGCTGATATGAGAGTACGAAATGAGAATAGTGCAAAAGGTCCTGTTCTTGGCAAATGGAATGCCGTCGTGGGTGGTAAAGACGCCAGTGCGAGACATTTTTGTGTCATTCACCGTACTTCACAATGTATCCAGTCCTGTTGACAATATCAAGAGCGATTCGCTGAAACAAAGAAAGCAAAAAGCTATAAAGGGTGTACAGCCTAGAAAGTCGCCATTGCTAAAATAAGCGGGTTGAAACCCACAGAAACTGAAGTTCTGCTGATGGACGTAGGATATGCAGATGATCGCATTAGAATTAAAATTATCCCAGAAAGCGTTGACTTGGGGCATTTGCAGTTTTGTATACCGGTGTAAAGACTTGAATCCAAACGGCTGAGAGCCATAGGGCCCAAAAACTGTCCCTAATGTTCCGTAGGCCTCTGGCAGAAGTAGACAGGAAACAAGAGTCACAGATAAAAGCTTGCGTGGAAACAGTGTATACAGGCATCCTAGAGTAAAATCAGCGATAATCAATTCAAAATGTCGTAGGCTGTGGCTTGTTTACGAACCAGCTACGACCTTTGAATACTGTGGGTTGTGTTAAAAGAGGGCGAACCGAGGAGTGCAGTACGGAGGGGACCGTCCGATCGTCCTTTGTCTCCCATCCCTCAAGTTCGCAGTAGAAGAAACAAACATCGTTCCAAAACTTCAGGCGTTTGTGTTGAATGGGTTTAGGTCAAAACGAGAAGCCATCTGATCGGCACTTTAAATTCTTCATATGGTAAGCAACAGCGGGTGTTCTGACGCTTTAAATAATTAACTACCCAGAGATAGGTGAAAAGTCAACCACAGTAGTGGCGGCACATCAGCCACCATTATGGTTAAGAGTTCTTTTCTGTAAGTCGCTCCTTTTTGACTTTTAATATCTCATACTTGATTTAGTCATTATAACGGAAGCAGGCCTGACGAGAGGGGGGGGGAGGCGGTGTTATAGCACCGGGGCCCGGGGACCTAAGGGGGCCCAGAGCCCGTTTCTAAAGTAATTTTTTCTAATTATTATTTTATGGTGTCCGAATTTTTTCAAGGTTTACTGTCACCAGGGTTGGAAAGTTACGCGTAAAAAATAGTTTCTACGTGATGCGTAAAATACGCGTAAAAATGCGTAATTTATGTCATAATTGTAAAAAGCGTAATAAATTCAAAACTTGCTTTAAGTACAATAAAAAATTGAAGACTTGCAACCGGTCGGGAAGTAGGGGGATAGGTGAGGAAACGGAAATATTGATTATGTGGTTAGTGGAGGGGCCGAGGTGGGGGGCGGAGATTTTATTGCAGTGAGGCCCGAGCTCGCTCTCCACGGCCCTGGAAGTAAGACATAACAAAGACTCAAAGTAGAAGTTACGCTAAAATACAAGTATAGAACTAAATCGAAATTTTAAGTTTAAAGGATTAAATTATTTCTTTTAGTTATGTTGCTGTAGAAACGAATTGAAATAAGTGGTTGCCATCTCATCTCTTTTTTAATGTAATCACATTTATGTCATTTGCTCTCATTAAATAAATGTACTGTGCCGTATCTGTGGTATTCTCTGGACCTTTACCTGCACCATTAATAACTTTTGATTTTCTCAGGTCTTTAAGGGCATCTCCTAAGCCGTCCAATCTTAGGTCTTCAGCGTACAGAATTCGTGGAATATGTATATAAGTAGATATCATTATTATCACTATTTAACAGTAACTAACTGCAGAAATATTTTGACACCAGAAGCAATGAAACTTATTTGATGTCATATATGCTGAAAACAAAGCCAACACTCCACAAATGTTATGTAAACCAGGTGTTGAAGTAAGGGATTCATACATGGAAGACCAGATACAAAATTAAAGCTAAGGAAACTTCATGGGGTTCATCCATGAAGTTTCCTTAGCTTTTAGTTTTAGTTCATATCCGTCCACCAATTATCTCTACAATTGGAAAAAATCCTGAGATTCTTATAACTCAGTCTGTTGTTTAGGGCCTACAGGACCTACTTTGCTTAAAAATCGATTGTTTTAAGCAGATATTTATGACTTGTGTGTAATAAAACAGATTCCAACATAAAATTATTGTTATTGTAGTTATCGACTTCCTTGGACGCAGCCGGTGAGCAAAGATGGAAGTATTAATATTCATCTCAAGTGAGGAAATTCAGGAATTTTCTAATATATGACATTCTTGTAAAATGACTGCCTTTTGGATTGGGTGAGGCAGTCTCTGTGGGAATCCTAATTCCTCGAGATTTTTCAGAAAGTTGTTTCGTGTTACTGGAGTTGCCGAAATGACTACTGGTACGATCTGTGTTATGTTTTTTTTTTCCAGATCCTTTGGATTTTCATTCGCAGGTTCTTATATCTCGAGATTTTCTCGGATACTATTCTTTGGATGTTTCCTGTAACAAGAACCGCTATATCTATCAGATGTGTCTTTATTATTATTTTTTTGTCTACAATTATGATGTCATGTGGATTGTAGTCAACGGTTTGGTCTGTAATGATGGGTTTGTTCCAGTACATGATGAAATTCACATTTTCGAGAATACGTTCTGATTGGTACTTGTAATAAGGTGGAATATGGCCTTGGATAAGGCTATATTTAACGCCAAGCTCTTGATGTATGATCTCAGCTACCTGGTTGATACTGTTAAGGTATTGTTTTGCAACAATGAAGGAACAGTCCGTTAAAACGTCTTCTATGGTTTTACTGGCTTTTCCACACACATTTTACAAGTGTCATTATCTGCAACTTTCATTATGTGTTTCTTGCATTTCTCGGTTGTGATAACACGTTCTTCAATTCCAATGACAGATCTCTTGATTTTTGGATAAAGTTGACCTTTTTTAAACATTGTAGAGAGGAGGGGTTTTGTTAATGTTGTCCATATCTAATGATTTTGGATATTTACCTTGTAGAATTTTGCTTTTCCAAATTTGAAGTGGATTTGAATCGTTTTCTGATTGAGGAAGTAGTATTCAGGTTTAGTGTTTTAGTGTGTTATTATTATTATTATAATTATAAATGCAAATTGAGAAAAAGCAACGCCCGGGATGTGTCCAGATTAAAATAAGCTACTGAACCACTTACGGGGAATTTGCATGAAAGTTTGTCGGGGCCCCCGGGGCGTGCATCCTTATGCTTGCCTTGTTGCAGAAGGAAAGTAAGAATAACTAGTCATAAAGTTAGCATCATACAAAAAAGATACTCGAATCACATAGTTTGAATAATATAAAGAATAACAACGATTTAAAACTTACTAAACTTCCCCAGTATGCTCATGAAAAAACGGGTGGTTTAGAATATCTTCATCGGTTGGTCTCCGACTAGTGTCCTAAAAAACAATGAAAAGTTTATCATCTTCGGTAATCTTAATTTTTATTTGTTTTAATCACATGGGAAATTTCCATAATAAAGCGCAGAGTTTTTTTTAATATCACGCTGTTTTCCTTCAATTAGTAAGATGTGAACTTTTCTACATTTCTATGTCATAATATTCAGAGAAACCGCTTTAAAATGTTCAGAAATGATTATTTTTGTGTTCATAAATTGATTATTTTTGTTGTTGTCGTCGACTTTCTAATAGGATCGCTGATTCAATGGCTGCGATATTCATCTGAACTCTGGACATTCAGGAGCTTTCTAGCGATATGGCAGTTCTGTAGAATGACTGCCTTTCGGAAAAGTTGGAGCAGTCTCTGTCTGCGGCAATCCCAATTCCTCGAGATTTTTCAGAAAGTTATTTGATACCAATGCGATTGCCGAAATGGTAGTTGGTACCATCTCAATTAAGTTTTTTCTCCATATTCTTTGGATTTCTATTCGTGGGTTCAAACATTTCGAGATTTTCTCACATACAGTTTTTTGGTAGTTTTTTGTAACTGCAACCGCTACCTTACTAGTGTTTTCTTTAGATTTTGTCTACAATTATAATAACAAATCGATGCTTATTCTTATTATTGTTATTATTTTATTTAGTAGTGATACCCTTCTATTGGGTATGCGCAAAAGTTCTACCCGTTTTTGTAATTGATGCAAATTACGATCGGAGTAATTACGTCACAGGTGACACTGCGATGCCGAATTTTCGGCCAACAAAGCGTGCAGCATAGAGCATATAGAGGCACTAGGTTTGTCCGAGCAAGTCATTAGTAACGGAAATCACGGACGGTGAAACATGGCATGCGACAAGGAGCACATTGGACATTGTTTACTGTAAGAGTTCGAAAAAGGCAGTACTGCAGCCGTGGCTTGCGGCAACATCTGTCAAGTGTATGAGGAGGATGCAGTTGATGATAGCACATGCCGCCGTTGGTTTCGGATATTCCGGGACGAGACAGAAGCTGTAAAGTTCAACCATTTCCTGAACGTCCATCCGTGGTTTCTGACGTAGCTTGCGGCAACATCTGTCAAGTGTATGGGAGGATGCAGTTGCTGATAGTAGATGTTTCTGACGAGGATCTGGACCAAGCCATAACAAATGGTCCACATCCAATCTTTCAAGAATTAGCGGAAACGTTGTACACAGAAAAACAGTCTAAAGAGGGATGCATGAGCTTGGGTTTATCACCAAGTTTGATAATTGGGTTCCGCACCAGCTTTCTACAAAGCAACGAGAGGAGAGAATCCGTACCTGTATTTCTTTGCTTTCTTGTCACAGAAATGAACCGTTTTGAGGACGAATTGTAACGGGAGATGAGAAATGGGTACTTTACTGTAATCGTCGACGGACTGCGTACCAAGGTGCGGAGCTTGTTCCATCGATCTCAACGGGAGGACTGCACCCTCAAAAGGTTTTGTTGAGTGTTTGGTGGGATGTCCATGGAATAATCCGCTGAGAAGTTTTGGCACCTAACTAAACGATAAATGCTGATCTCTACTTCCAACAGTTGGACAGATTGCGAGAACAACTGACATCGAAGCCGCTTGCACTCGTCAATTACAAAGGCGTGATCATTCATCATAATAACGCAAGACCTCATGCTGCTTTAATCACTCTTCAAAAATTACTGGACTTTGATTGGGAAGTGTTACCTCACCAGGCGTACGTATTCCCCTGACCTGGCACCTATGTTACAGAAAGCCTTCGCTCTCCAAACCTTTGATGATGTGGACGATATGAAAAAGGCATTACATGACTTTTTTGAATCTAAAACACGGGAGTTTTTTCGGCATGGGATTCACCTACTCATAGACAGATGGCAGGAGGTCATACAGAATGATGGCAGTTATGTGAAATCCTAGGTATGTTATGTGTTGTGTTCTCCTCCTTTCTCTGTAGCCTACAAAAACGGGTAGAACTTATGCACACACACAATATTTCGCCAGCTGTGGGAACTGATTTCAGATGAAGGAAAACTAGGAAAGGAAAGAAGGGAACAAGAAGGAACAGATATGAAAAAGAACTAAGCTAGTACACAGAAAACACTTGCTTCTGCATACATAACGGTGACCCCACACGAAAAAAAGTGCATATTTTCGCTAGCATATGTTGACGATTATATAAGCAAATTTTTATGACTTGTAAGTAATAATTATGCATTCAGATAATTCATACTAATGCAAAGATGATAAATGCATTGTACTTATTAATGCAATAGGAAAATTCTACTCGTTCAGCGCCTCAAAGACGGCGTTTCGTACATTTAAACAAGCTACCAGTCAAAACTAATGACATCTACTTAATGCGTTTCTCTTTTCTGAGAGTTTTCCGAAATTTTTACCACATATTCCGTCAAACTACTGTTAAAATTAGACTTCTAACCATTCGTGCTTCATCAGGTAAATAGTTCTACTCCAAAGATAGCAGTAGCACAAAACATTACAGTAAGAATGCATCTTTCGAAACGCAGGACTTCCTCGAAAAACATGCATCTGTAACATCAGGCATTTTGTACCTGATGATTGTGTTCCTGCTGCCCTTTGTCTTAAGAAAGAGTGCTTTTTATTTTGAGAAGGGAAGCCATTATTTTTGGAGGGAATTCGAGAAATGCGTGCAGTCTTGAAACTATCAATATACATTTGAAAGAGTAATTAACAATTAATAACGAGAAATTGTACACCAACAGTACATAAAATAGTAAAGCTACATTAGCAATCCGATTTATTGGTGTAAAAATAGGAAAAAACGTTTGAGAGCTTTCGCACATAAACCAGATGGCTTTGTTAAGAAAGGTAAACCACAAAACTGTCTACCTACCTTGAAAAAGCCATCTGGTTGATGTGCGAAAGCTTGGAAATATTTTTTTTCTATTTTTACCCCAATAAATCGGATGGCTAATTATAGTTTTACTATTTTACACTCAAAATGACAAAATGATTTAAAGTAGTTGACTTTTTTTTGATTGGAGGTTTAACGACCACCTTGAGCAACCCAATGGGCTATAAGCCGTCGCCCGTCCCTAATTTAGGGTCACTGGTTCCAGGGAAGGGAGAGAGCCAGTGCCGTAAGACAAACACAGCATCCATGCCTCACCGGGATTCGAACCCAGACCCCTTTCGGACGAATGATCAGAGGCCATCGCTTAGACCACTGTGCCACTGGGGTGGCTAGCTGACTTTGGCCACCATTTTTCGTGTTCATAGAGTAGCGAACAAAAGTATTTGGCGAAACCCTTTTTCGACCATAATTTTTGTTCTGCTGGACCAAATCGGGTCATTTTGGGATATGATATGTGTTGATTCGTGAGTTACAATGCCGCGTAGTTTGTATTTCGCTCAGAGCGAATTTGTCGCTCCAAATGGGCCATATTCAAGAGTCGCCAATTATTACCCATTTGTTTGCTGCATGTATTAATGTTTTTCTTGTGATTTTTGTAGGTTTTGTGATGTGTAGTGTGATAATAAGTCAATCTTAGGTTTTCACAAATGGGTAAAAAGGCGGAGATCCCTGTTGGAGCTCGCCAGGCGGCCATGAACATGATGGAATCCGGAATGTGCGTCACCGACATTGCGAGGGCCCTGAAGATCCGACACCAGTCCATATCAGCTATCCTGCAACGTTATAAGAAGACTGGGACAGTCGAGAACAGTCCGCGATGTGGTAGGCCTCGTTCCACTACGTTGGGTCAGGATAGACGCATCCTCCGTCGATCTCGTGCTGATCCCACCTTGACTGCTGTGGACATCGCCACCGAATTCCGTGACAGTGACGACCTGAACGTCAGCCGAATGACCATCTCCCGTCGTTTTATTGCTGGTGGATTGAATGGAAGACGACCCGCTAAAAAACCACTCATCGGAGTCAAACATCGACGAGCCAGAGTCGTGTTTGCGCGCCATCAACGACACTGGACCGCGGTGGACTGGAGTAAGGTGCTTTTCACAGATTAGAGCAAGTTCAACTTGTTCGGAAGTGATAGCATCCGATACGTACGACGTCTGTGTGGCCAGAGATCCAACCCACATTTCATTCAGCCGACTGTCAAGCACAGAGGAGGATCGCTCATGGTTTACGGCGCCTTCTCTCGCAGTGGAATGGGTTCCATCATCAAGATTGACGGAATAATGACCGGCCAGAGCTACTCGAACATGCTCATCAACGATGTCTTCCCATGGGGAAACCAGAACATGCCCCCCGGATGGATCATGCAGCAAGACAACGACCCGAAGCACACCTCCAGAGTAGCGAAGGCAGCCTTCCAGCAGCAATAGGTCACACTTCTAGACTGGCCAAGCCAATCTCCAGACCTCAACCCCATCGAGCGCATGTGAGAGGAGCTGGAGAGACGATGTGCAAAGAAAACCTGCCGGAATATGGACCAGAAGTTCGACCAGCTGCCTGCAGAATGGGCGCGAATTCCGCAGATCACCGCCGAGAAGCTAGTGGAC
Source organism: Macrothele yani (assembly GCA_039090855.1). NCBI lineage: Eukaryota > Metazoa > Arthropoda > Arachnida > Araneae > Macrothelidae > Macrothele > Macrothele yani. The sequence goes on along the minus strand of CM077008.1, from coordinate 63,296,406 downwards.
TCGATGCCGGCCAGTTGTGCAGCTGTTATGAAGTCTCGTGGTTATCCCACTAAGTATTATAGTCATTGTTTTGTCGTTTTCTCGTACTTGTTTTCTGTTATAGTTGCATTAAATGAATGTGATACACACCTACTTTGTTGGTCAATTTGTATGATCTTTGCGATTTAGCTCGGTACCTGATCTGTGTTAAGGTTTCCGATCCATCTGCATATGGGTCATGTTTACAACTGAATAACACATATCATATCCCAAAATGACCCGATTTGGTCCAGCAGAAAAAACATTATTGTCGAAAAAGTGTTTCGCCAAATACTTTTGTTCGCTACTGCATAACAACGTGGAATCAATCATTTTCTTTCTAGTAACTAAATTACAGTGGTCCCAAAAGAATGTTCGTATTTTTCCTACATAAGGACTAATACAGTAATTATGCGTTCATAATGTACTTTTGAAAGTCACACTTTCTGTTCGTTTAAAAATTTTTTGGGGAAAAGCGTTGTACAGTGACAAATATTATATGATAGCTTGAGCATTGATAGACTGAGGCAAATGATTATGCTATCGTTGTAGACTCTTCCTTCTTAATAATGTCACAGAAGAAACTCCTACTTTTTTTAAATCTCTAAGATGCTCATCTTAAATTTTGTTCCTACACAAAAGAAATATTTCGAAGAGGCGTTGTTATATGTTCGTTCTAAGTTCTTTTTTTTTTTTTTTTTATTGGAGGTTTAACGACCACCGTGAGCAACTCAATGGGCTATAAGCAGTCGCCCGTCCCTAATTTAGAGTCACTGGTTCCAGGGAAGGGAGAGAGCCAGTGCCGTAAGACAAACACAACATCCATGCCTCACCGGGATTCGAACCCGGACCCCGTTCGGACGAATGATCACAGGCCCTCGATTTCGTTCGTTCTAAGTTCGAATACTTTTCTGAATTCGCGAAGCACAGTCACATTCTTTCTCAGCAATCTGCTAATAAAACCGCAATTTCTGTTATCAGAAATTTAGTATTTTCCCCTTAAAATGACAGTTGTTGGCACAGGTCTTCCCAACGCCATTTTTGTTCTCAGATTTGTGGGTGTGTATCTGAATGAAACATCATAGCATTTTGGCACAATGCAAAAAGAAAAGTTCACATAATTACTATGCCATGCCTACACTTGTTAATACACTGCCGGACAGTTGCTAAGGACAGATGACAAGAGCAACGATAGCAACCATAAAATGGAAGGCAGGAAAATGTGGAAATTAGCATAAGTGCGGGATACAGTAAGACGTGTTGTGCGTATGCAAATTTTGGATTGCCGAACTTGTTCGTGACGTCATAGCGCTGATAAGAGTTATAAAGGATTTGACGCGTATTGGCCGCTGTTGGTCAAACGCAAATTTGAAATGGAAAGAATCAATTGACGAACTTGCAACTTTCAGTATGTCTTTCCGACATCACCTAGATGATTTTACGCGTGGCCGTATTATTGGCAAGATTGAAGAAGGGCGAAAAATAACAGATGTTGCCAGGGAGTTCGACGTCAGCCACAGTGTTGTTTCAAGGCTTTGGAAATCATTTCAAACAAATGGAGAGTGTAGCAAACGTCACGCGGGAGGTCGTGTTCGCAGTACGACACCTGCAGAAGATCGGTACATAGTGCTATCAACAAAAAGACACCGGCGCAGCACAGCTAGTGAGGTAGCAAATCAGTTTATGGCTGCTACTGGCAAGCGGACCTCCCGAAAAACTGTCGCCGGACGTTTGTATGAAGGAGGACTATACGCCCGCCGTCCTGTTGTGTGCATCCCATTGTCCAGACGTCACCGTACCACCCGTTTGCAATGGTGCCATCAACATCGCAATTGGACTGATAACGACTGGTCTGCTGTCTTCTTCTCAGATGAGAATAGATACAGTCTATCGTCTGATTGTCGACGACAAATGATCTGGCGTGATAGTGGTACTGCATATTGTCCAGCAAACATACAGGAAAGGGACCGATATCCGACATGTAGTGTCATGGTATGGGCTGGCATCATGATCAATGGCCGTACGTACCTCTATGTGCTTCCAACTGGGACTATGACTGGCCAACGATACATTAATGATGTTCTGCTACCTCATGTTCGCATGTTCCGTGGTGCTGTCGGTGATAGATTAATTTTCATGGACGACAACGCAACATGTCATCGAACAGTCGCTGTCCACGAGTGTCTTGAGAGCGAGGATATTCAACGCCTCGTATGGGCAGCACATTCTCCAGATCTGAATCCCATTGAAAATGTGTGGGATGCTTTGGGGAGGAGTCTTGCTGGTCGCCAATGCCCTCCAATAAACAAGGACACCCTCATCCGTGCACTGACAGAGGAATGGGATAAATTACCCCAACAGCTGCTTGATAATGTTGTGCAAAACATGACACGACGTGTGGAATCTTGCATCGCCCTCCATGGTGGCCATATCCCGTATTGAAATCTTACGCCGGAACGCCTGCGGACGGTAATTGCATTTTTTTCATGTTTACGTATTCTGCACAAAATGGCCTGTTTGTCCCTTGAGCACGTTCCAAAGCCTTCTGGATTTCAGAGCACAATAAATTGTCTTTCTTGTAATGTCCTGGCATTCTGACATTATTTTATTTCACTTGGCATCCAACCACACTTACTTTTTTATGCGCTATATAGCCGTTTATGATCCGTCCTTAGCAATTGTCCAGCAGTGTAGTTTTATGTCCCTTTCAAGCAAGCGAACAGTGGTATTTATCTGCACATTCTTACACAAAGGCATCGTTCCTGTATTCCAAAGCTATAATAAATCATGCTCTGTTCTTAATTGAGATACCAAGAGTTGGTCAGCTACGGGCGCTCTCGTAAAATCAATGCCCGTTTTTTAGCCGTTTTCATGAACAACCCGAAAATTTCTGTTTTACAAAGTATGCGCTGTATCAGTGAAACGTCCTTGCATAAATCATTCCTGCACATTTTGCCATTAAAATGCGAAATCATTTCCTGTGTATTCTTTTGTTATTTTTTTTAACCTTTTCTATAGCTTTGTAGTCAAATTTTGCATAGCTTTGCAATCCGTCTTTTTTTCGTAGCCTAAATTTGAGGCATCAATAATACCATACCACAAAAACAGGAATAGATTGTACTTCTCAGAACACTGACTCGATTTTAAGCTGCCTACAATTACAATCTGTTAGCATTTTGGTCTTATAGATTAAAAAAGAACTCTAGCCCAGATAGGATAGATAGACTGCAACTGAAAATCACCATTGCGTACGTAAACGAAGATGATACCCATCTCCTACATCTCAGAATTTCATCATTCTTTTGAGCATTACTAGACAAAGCTGCGGTTCGGTTAACATAAAGTAACTCAGTTTATACAGAGGTTTTTCCTATCTCTTCCGCTTCAACAATGTCTTAGAATTATGTGACCGTTTCTCACTGAGAAAAATTTATGACTATTTCTGTCATTTTTATTTTTAACACGAAACATTGTTTAAGCCCAAATTTGCTTACTGATTGTATATTGTGTTCAGCTTAGCTTTATGTTAGATGCACAGTAACAATTGCATTTCCAATAAAAATAAAAATTTAGCGCATTTCTCACGTACCACTATTGAACTCTTCGGAATAATGCGGTATACTAAATCATATTCTAGATTTAAGGGCGAAATTTTCGAAAGAACAGTTTACTGAAGTTTTTTCCTTTTTTAGGTTTTATCATTTTAGACCATTTTTTCATTACTTTTTAGAGTCTCTCAGTCATTATTAGAATTCAAACACCAGAAACGAAATAAAAAATAACTGAAAATTATAATCTAAATTGCATTTCTTTTGTATACTTACTTCATCTAAAATACGAGCCAACAGATCTTTCAGCAGTATGTCCAACTTTTCTGGAATAATAAGTCCTTGCTCACATAATGATTTGTCTGAAAATAACATAATATCAATGAGAGAGCGAACCTTTAATTTTTAAGGCTCATGATAGTGTATAATGCAATTACTAAATACTCTACACCATTTATACAGTACACTGAAAGTACAAATTATTACGTACACTCCGGTGAAAATACGCAAAGCAGCAGGACAGCAGCAAATCTCGCGATGTCCTGAGAAACCGTTTGGGGCTATAAATAGAGTGGGTTGGTACGCACAGGAATGCATTCCGTTAAGTCCTAGCATGGGTCGAGGACGAGACGTAAGTGAGTTTGATCGAGGTGAAGTCGTGCGAGCCAGGAAGGCCGGATGTTCAATCAGCACAACGGCGAAATTGTTAGGAATTCCGCGACAAAACCGTAGCAAGTGTGTACCAAGAGCACGTGAAATCCGGCAAAACAGGTAACAGTCGGATGAAATGTGGCCATAAAAGTGCATTGGATGATTGAGGGGTCTACGATTGGCCCGCATCGTACAGACGAATCGGAAGGCTTGTTTGCAGCAAATCACGTCACAATTTAGTGTAGGCCTACAAGCCTATGCTCAAAGATAATTAGTCGACACATGGCGTAACTCGGCTGGAACAATTGACGACCACATCGTGTCCCAATGTTAACGGCATAGCATCGCATCATTCGGCTGTAGTTTGCGAAGGCCCATCGAAACTGGTGCATGGATGATTGTAAACACGTTATATGGTCTGACGAATCCCGTCTCACACTGTATCGCGCCGGTGGAAGGCAGCGTGTGTGGCGTAAACCACACGAAGCTATGGACTCCGCATGCCACGTTTGGGTACTACGGACCGGTGGAGGCGGTGTAACTGTTTGGGCAGCTTTTACGTGGTCCAGCGTGGGTCCCTTAATACCTCTTGAGTCTTTTGTCACTGGTTCCAGATATATGCAGCTCCTGGCCGACCATCTCTACCCTTTCATTACGTGCCTCTGTCCGAACTGCCTACAATTACTTTCAACAGGACAACGATATTTCCGATCTTTCAACAGGACAACGCTCCACCACATCGGACCCAGCTAGCGACTGACTGGATCCATGAGCATAGCAGTGAGCTTACCACAATTGCATTGCCCCTCGCTCACCGGATATCAACCCCATAGAGAATTTATGGGACATATTGGAACGTGCTGTTCATGATCAACCATCCTCATCTACATTTCTGCCTGCTGTACGCCACGCACTCTTAGCTTGTTGGTCAGCGACACCTGAGTCTGTGTTTCGGAACCTCATTGCGTCCGTACCACGACATTTGGATGCTATCCTGCGTGCAGAATATAGTGGAACACACTATTACGTGGGTGTACGTAATAATATGTCCTTTCAGTGTAAATTACAACATTTACCCATATAAGTCTGAAATCTCCTTCAATGGTATAAATGCAAACACTCAATATGCCGCCCCGGTGGCGCAGTGGTCTAAGCGATGGCCTCTGATCATTCGTCCGAACGGGGTCCGGGTTCGAATCCCGGTGAGGCATGGATGTTGTGTTTGTCTTACGGCACTGGCTCTCTCCCTTCCCTGGAACTAGTGGCCACAAATTAGGGACGGGCGACTGCTTATAGCCCATTGAGTTGCTCACGGTGGTCGTTAAACCTCCAATCAAAAAAAAAAAAAAAAAAAAAAACACTCAATATATCCCGAGCTTTCGCACTCCGCAAGAAGGCTTCGTCTGAACTTAATTCTCAGTGCTTAGAACGGTCATAGACGACGCTGAAACAATTTATAAATTTTCGCTATATTGAAGCAATCAATTTTTCTGTTCACGTGAAAGTCCGGGGTTCATATATCATGCTCACGTAGTATGAGAGACACGTGAGTAGAATGGGGACACTGTTCTTCCGGTATTTGTTCAGAAGATTTCTCCAGGCATCCGACAGATCCAAAGACAAGCCTTCGTTTCCCGGGTGCGTATGACTTATGATTTCAACACTTTCACGCATAGCTGTGCCATTGTAGTTTGTATAAGTTGCTAATTTTTTCATCATGTTCCATGTTTCTCTTTGCATGAGCTCAATGCAGAGATCAGTTCTCTTTTTTCCACCTTTTATAACCCTTTTACTCATATGTTACTTGCTGCTTACCAGAAGGGATCTTTTTGTCAACCCTACGTACGATTTTGTGCTTCCATCTGGATAGGTTAGGGTATGTTATAAACGCTTGCTGAGCTTTCTTTGTTTACTGGTGACTTGCTTGTTGATACAGTGTCGTATATAGATACCCAAGGTCTAATGTTGGAGTTCTACAAATCGTCAGCCGTTCCTAACGTAATCCTTCTCAGGTCCTTCTGCCCAAAGTCGCACAAAACAGCAGTTAGCAGTTTTCAGAGAATAGTTTAGAAGAGCGTTTGTTAATTCTTCCACCATAGGAGTCAGAGACAAAGGAATAGCAAATATCATCGACAAGGCACTTTCATCTGTATTTAATCGACAAACATGAGACTCCGCTTTACGTCGGGTTCAAGTGCCCAAACCTAGGGCTCCTAATATCTCAAATAACAGCAGCTTAAAATATTGTGCGGATCAATAACATATCTTTTCATATTCTCTTTCGGGTTCAAAAACCTTATCAAAAAGTATGAAATAAGTGTGGCTATTAAATCTTCTACATCTATGTATCAACAAGCAAAGCAACCATTAAACAAAGGAAGCTCAGCGGGAATTTGCGACTCACCTTTAATCCATCCAGACGGCAGTACAAAAATGTACGTCTGGTTGACAAAAACATCCCTTTTGGTAAGGAGCAAGGAACATGAGAGACATTCCACCTTTTGGTAGAAAAAAGACAACCACTCAAGTGCATATGTCCCCCTAAAAAGAGCTACCACGTTATGGAACAGGAGGAAAAGGCTAGGGCGCGTGAAAATGTTGAAATCATAGCTCATCCGCACCCGTACATAAATGAATGCTTGTCCTTGGAACTTCTCAGATCCGTGAAGAAATCTTCTGAACAAATACCGGAGGAACAACCACTAGTGCCTTCAATACTACGTGAGGATGATATATCGACCACGGACTTTCACGTGAACGGAACAATTGATCGTCCCAAAATATCTTTTTTTTTTTTAATTGTTGCAGCGTCGTCTGTGACCGTTCTAAGCTCTGAGAAGTAAACCTAGACGATGCCGCCCAGCGGAGTGCGAAAGCTCGGCATATATTGAGTGTTTGCATTTACGCCATTAAAGGAGATTTCATATATGCGTCGTGTGTTATGTATAATGCAGTTGCAGAAACAGGAAACTGTGCACTTTTAAAAGGTTAACTTGAACTGTTTGAAATGCGCATATTACATACTTTTCAATGAAGACATAATCATCTTTGACCCTAAGTCAACCACATTTTTCGAACAAATTTCTAAATGCCAGCCAGCAGTCGAGAGAAATTCAGGAACCTCATGTAAAATGTGTGTGAATCGTAAAGGAGAATTTTCACAAAATAAGAAAAAAGCGTCACTCTGAAACACCAAATCATCTTTGCGGTAAAATTACTTTTGACAAACATAAAAATGGATTTGACTTTTGGCCGCAATTATGTGGCACTCCGCCAATAAAACTGACACTGATAAAATTTTAGCAAAAGTTACCCATGAGCAGTTTATGCCGTAATAGTTAGAAATGGTTGAAATTAATATCTAGAAAAATCAGTTGAAATTAAGTGAACATTCTCGAAATTTTAATAACAACAAATTTAAACACTCTTTTGCGAACATGTTAACCAAGAAACAAGTGCAATTTCACAGAGAACTGCAAGATGTCATAGATTATACAAATACAATAAAATTTTAAAGAACATTTTGTTCGTTTTTGTGTCAAACGTCAAGAAGATAAGCTACCCTTGATAAGTTTAAGGTGAAAAAGGAACAGAAACAACTATGTAAGATCTTGAAGTTTTGAAATTCCTATACAAAAGGCTTTATAGAAAAAGGAAAGCAAATTCCACTTGCAAAATTTTAGTTAATGTTGCTTGTCTTTAATTCTATTTTAAAAAGAAAAAAATAGTTCTAAACTACTCTCTTTGAAAAGTTCATGTACTGCAAAAGGTACCTTTGGCTTTTCCTTTCTTGTTGACCACGTTGGATCCATGAGAATGCGTGGTCTTATTGAGCATAACCCCTGGAACGCACATCGTGGTACATTTGCTATTCGAAACAGGGTTTTCTCCAAGTAAATTTGAATATCAACAGAAGTCATCCTACATGTCGAGCCTTATAAAATGAGGCATTGTCTCTTTTCATTCGATGAAACTCGAAAAGGAACCAATATTTTCTTATAGTGAAAACGGATAACAATGAGATGTGTTAACCTCATAAAGGAAAAAAGTTACGCTTTTGTTGCATGGAGGCAATCATGAGACAGATACATACATGAACATATTATGAAGCTAAGAAATTTGAAATCAAAAGATAGTTAGCAGGGCAGAGGAAAAAGCCGATGAGAAATATGCTGACATGCCAAAGATGAGAGAGGAGCGTGTTCTTCTGCAGAATGGTTAAGCAGAATATCTAAATCTTTAGTATTGTTGACCTTATTAGCGAAAAAAACGGCAATTTATTTTTTTGGTTGAGGGTTTAACGACCGCCGTGAGCCACTCAATGGGCTATAAGTAGTCGCTCGTCCCTAAATTAGGGCACTCATTCCAGGGAAGGCAAAGAGCCAGTTGCGTAAGACAAACGCAACATCCACGGCTCACAAGGATTCGAACTCGGACACACTTGGACGAACGGTCATAAGCCAGCGATTATACCACTGTGCCTGCCACCAGAACGGCTGTCGGCATTTTAACAAAGGATATAAAAATTAACTCACGGTGGAAAAAGTACTCTGATAAACTATTAAGTAAAAAAATAATAATAAAATCTTGAAACCCCAAACCAAGAGCAACAATATCAGGCAAGGAAATTATGACAGAAGTGAAAAAGTCATCCATTGCTGAAAAAATATAATGCAACATGACTCACTGGGATGGTAATTGAGATGGTGAAAGCCTTTGAAAATAAAGGAGCAAAATACACACTGGATTTATTCACCAAACTACAGAGAGAGAGAGAGAGAAATAAGTTCCCGACGAGGGAAGCAAAAATACAGCAGTAGTCATTTTTAAACAAAAAGACTCCAGTAATGCAATAACAACAAACACGTATGCTGAGACAAAGGATGTTCACACATTTTTGAAACGATTTTCCAGAAATGTAATTAATGTTTAAAATAAAATTATTTCTTTCTTAAATGTTCTATCTGATAACTCTTTCTCTGGATATGAACCTACGTCTAGATCTCCAAGATAACTGGGCATTTCTTAAAATTGTTAGTGGTATTTTATTCCACTCCTCTTACACTGCTTTCCATAGTCCAATCATTGTTTTAGGATTGCTTTCAGGAAGCGCTCTTTTTTGCAGTCCGAAGGTACAATGCTCTATTGGCGACACATCAGGGGACTTCGAAGGAATACGAACAAAAGTATAGACTTGATACTAGTCTCTTTTTCATTTCTTCAAGAAACAGAGTGGTAAATTTGAATGTATGCCTTATTCTCATGCAGTTCTACTCTGTGGATAAAGGAATGGTATTTCCTCTTTAGAGCTAGGAGTTAAAACATTATTTTGGCGATATGTACAACTGATTTTGACATTCTTTTCAACTTTTCTTAACTTTAATTTCCCATTGTACGGAAAACCAGCAATAATCATGAATCCTTTACGGAAACTTTTTTTGTATTCTTGGGATCAAGTTTGTAAGCCTGTTCCTGCTCTTTTGCGACAGTAAATCGACCTGTTTTTACGCTTTCCAACCGTAGGTTGAAGAAGCGAATATGCTCCAGCTTTGTCCGTCTGTTCGCACGATAACTCGCGTAAAAATGGCTCGATTTCGATGAAATTTTAGCATGTGCTAAGGGACCACCTGGGAACGAACCCTACTAAAAATGGGACAAATGGGGTCAAAGGTCGCGACATAGGAGCGGGATCCATTCCACTGCCCTTATGCGTCATAACTTGCGTAAATATGGTTCGATTTCAATGAAAATTTAGTATGTCGTAGGGGACTACCTGGGGACGAACCCTCTTGAAAATGGGTGAAGTGGGGTCAAAGATCAGGACATAGGAGCGGGATGCATTCCATCACATCTTATAAAAGGAGCAATTCTTGTATATATGTAAATTTTATTTTGAAAACGGCTCTAAGGATTTTGATGAAAGTCGTTAACCTACCGTTTTCTGGTACTAGAAATCGATTTAGCTTGATCTCGACTTTGGTAAAATTTGTTTAGTGGGTTAAATAACCACCCCGAGTTACCACGTTTTTAGTGTCATGTCGTCGTCGTATTAATGTTTCCCATTCTTAGAAATCTTATGACGTCGCACTGTCGCGATCGACTCGCGATTGAGATGTTGGCGCGCGTTCAGGCCATCGGCCTCATTATGTCACGTGTTAATACGCTGTGTGCGTATTACGCATTACTTCTATTTTCTTTTAGAACAAAAGGTGAGTTGTGCCAATTGCTTGGAGTTGATGCGTAGTACAGTATAAGCAGCGGAACGCTGATTTCGCATGTTCTTCCCTTCAAAATTTAAACTTAATACCGCATTTGTTTTGTTACATTTTTGAATAGTCACTTGATGACGAGCGTATGAGCTGTGCTAAAATATGATTAGTACATTTTTATTAATTACTATTAACAGAGTGTCACGTGGATGGTAAGACAATATAAAAAATGTGGCTGGGGACCTCCTACGAAACGTGCACGTTTCAATTTTAATAAGAAGAATGAGAAGAATGCGGCACTGTTGGAACAAGAACGAACAAGCGGACGAAATATATATGGAACTGCTTGGACATTCAAGAGCCGATGGTTTGCGATCACATTCCAGTCTCGAAACATATGACCTTCCATTGGAAGAAGATCAGCCTACAAAAAGACCATTCCGAACAGCTAAGGCGAGGAGCATGGAAATAATGCCCGACGTTATTATAACCCTCAATGAATCTATTTCGGAAGAAAACCTCGATTAAATGCGGCGAATAAATAGACAGCGATGAAGAACCAATGTTACCATGGGGTTCGATGAAGAACCCCATGTTAACATTTATTGTTTGGTGTTTCATGTTCGGAAATAATAAAAACAGTTTTAAAAAATATCTTACTCTAACACAAATAAAAAAGTATTATTCATTTTTGTTTTGATGTTTATTCTAAATTAATTTGTCACTAATTCGTCTATCATTATTAATCTTGATGGTTTAGACTTCGCATTACAATACTTGGAAATAACATATTAAAATATAACTTTTTTTGTGCCCTCATCCCTCCTTTGCCCGAGCGGTGCTCTGTGTTCTTGATATTTGCCCTTATGCGTCATAACTTGCGTAAAAATGGTTCGATTTCGATGAAATTTTAGTATGTGGTAGGGAACCATCTGGGAACGAACCCTATTGAAAATGGGTGAAATGGGATCAAAGGTCATGACATAGGATTGGAATCCATTCCATTGCCCTCATGCGCTATAACTTACGCAAAAATGCTTCGATTGAGACAAATCTTTTCATGTTGTTCCGGAAGTATACTTTACCGGTTCTGTTGAATATCATCAGAATGGGGTCGAAGGTCGTGTCAGAGGAACGAGATTTATTCTACAGCCATTATCCTCATAACTTTAGTAATAACTTGAGTAATGATTTCTGGTATGTTGGAGAGCGTATCATAATCAATGCATTGCATGATTTTACTAACTTGTTGTTACAGTCATTTAGGTAGATCTATGCTTCATCAATAGTCACAATAAATTTCCATTTGTGTCCCATAAGTGGTTTCATGAAGAAATCTACACCGTGTTTTGCGCTCAGCCACGTGCCTAAGCAAAAAGTGGTGAACATTATGGGGTCCTTTTTTCAGATTTAAATCTTTGTTTATTACCTTGTTTACACTTGATACAGATTTTTAACGACTTAGTGATACAGAGATTTTTAACGACTTCGTTCTAATGCTCTTTGAGTCGGTGGATTTTCTCTTAAGACTACAGGCCTTACTTTTTAAATATTGGTAAAAGTACGTACCTTCTTTGAATATTCGTTTGGTGTTTTGTTCACTGCAATGCTTGGTAATTTTCCCCACTATTATTAATAATATTGCTTATTTTACATTTAGAAATACTAATTCCATGATTTTCACAGCGTATTTTTTTAATTACCGAACACGAACATTTCTCTTTGTCAAGGCCAAACGCACAACTTTCTATCCACAGCTTGTTTACGTGTCTATTTTCTTAGCAGACGATATTTCACTGCAGCAGATGTTTCGTGTTCATCTAACAAGCTGTTGCCAGGTTCAATCGTTTGAACTTCTTTTTATGTTCTGTAATTTTTTATCAAAAACATTTCAAAAATGTGTGAACATTATCTGTAAAATACTTTCCGAAAATATTTGGAAGAATAAACAAGAGATTAAGAGAAGTAAACTAATCAGTTTTATTTCCTGTGTGCGCAACCTAGTCACTGGAACTCTTTTACACGACATTGTGCATCTGGTGGTAATTACGTGACTAATAGTACCTGTAAAAAAACATTGTACTCATGACTAAAGCTGTTTTTTACAATACGCTTGTATTTGAAATGCAATTTTTTTCACATCAAATCATAGTTCATGCAATAGAAAATTTTTGATAATACTTTTTTCTTCTGACATGAAAAATGTTTTTTTAAAGTAAACTTGTTAAAGAAAACAAATTTAAATGAATAAAGTATTTCTCACCAGGACTAAAGTGGATCCAACCAGGTTTCTCAGGCCTTTCCGTTGCATTCTCGATAATAGTTGTGGCCAATAAGGTATACACATAACCTTGAGTACCTAAGTAAGTTCACAGAATGTTATTTTGTTTATTAACAGATAGTGTAAATTACGTTATAATAATATCTCCACTTCATAAAAATATATTATTTTGCTACACCGGGTGACGTATACATTTACTTTAACCTTCCTTTCTTTTGAGTTTCTTCGTTCTAATGTGACGTTTGTTTCTTTCTGTATTAACGACGTTTTATTTATCCTGAGAATTTCGAAAGTTGGCATCACGACAGTGAGTCAAAGGTCAATAAAACGCAACTAGTCAGGGCCACTGGTTCCAGGGAAGAAAGGGAGCCAGCGCTATAAGACAAACACAACATCAATGCCTCACTGGAATTCGAACCCACACTCATCTCGGAAGAATAGTATTAGAGATTTGACAATTTTTTTAAGTTTGCTGATTCTATGAGCGACATGTTACAACCTAAGGGATGAAATATAAATTAATAATTAGGGTCATTAATAGTTGTCATTTGCCTACAAGAAATCATTCCAGAGTTCTAGGATAGAATTTATCTAATTTCGGTTACTTTCCGGGAGAATTTGCTCTATTATTCTTTACAGGCATTTAGAGTACACTTGCCCAAACTTCAATGGAAGACTTTTAAATACAGGCTAGTTATGGATGCCTTTTAAAACTACATCGTTTATCTAGAGTAGCAATCTGGTTACGTTAAGTACATTTGGTCCGTAATGTATTTACGTAAAGTGTATTTCAGTCACACGCAAAGAACAGTCTGGACCTCTGTTCTATTGCAAGACAAAATCATCGCTTGCTGTGCGTTACCAGAGAAAAGAAGTACATTTTAAAATATGAAAAAGTGCATTATTCCTTGTATCTAGGGTCCAGAGTAATCCATCACTCTGTTACTTTTTTTGTTCCCCTCATCAGTAGGAGAGTAACACACCCATCTGGATTCCATTAGAACCTAAACATCATCATTTTCGTCGATAAGAGAAGACGATCTTCTTCTGACAAGTTTTTATCTGACTAACTATCGTACCAATAACAAAATATTGAAATGCCGCGAGTTTGTGCTCTATGAAAAGCATGAATGAGTACGAGCATGATTTTTTACTCAATTTGCAGTTGTTTTTCATAAAAAGTTTCCATTTGATGACATAATTCGGTTTTTGTGGACGTTTAAAATTGCAAAGGCGTGCTTGTTTTAACTGAGAATTCCGTATCATCCTTTTCTTATACTTATTTTAATCGAATTCACTGACATACACCGTAATTGAAGAACAGATGTAATTTTTTATTTTTTTTTCTTGTAAATTTATTGAAAACTAAGATTGAACTTGAATGATTTAGATGAAAATGTTACTTAGAAGAAACAGATGTGCCTATCCAAACTTACGGTTAAAATATAGCTGCTGCTGAAGTTTTGTTAACAGCAAGACACGCGTAAGATTTTTAAGTGGTCTTACGATAAAAAAAGTTGCTGAAATGATTGATGGAACAATTCCGTTTTTCACCTAATACTCACAAATTAGGTGCCCCAAACCCGATGAAAATACAAAGTCTCCATTTTCATAACTAATGGAGAAAGAAATTGAAAAATAATACCATTTATTTACATAATTTAAAAATGCAAATATCCAGAGAAATCAGTGAAAAAAAGACCTATAAATCACATCGAATGACAATACGATACTTGGGCAGACACCTAAAAGGACTGGTTGCTATCCTCCCTCAGGACGACATACAGTAGTTATCATGATATTTCAGTAACTGTCTCACCGGATGAACTGCATATTTTGCCATTACTATGCCAAAAAAAAAAAAAAAAAAAGAGGAGTGCGTATAAAGATTGGATTCATGCAGCTTACATGTTTCAGACTAACATGTTTCACAACAATGTTTTATACAAAATATTTTCGTATTTGATAATCGCTCTGTCATCATCAGATTTTTGTGGTTCGTGAAATGCTCTTAAGACTACCAGATCGTTAAAAAAAACAAAGCCATACATTCTGCAAGCTTTGAAGCGCACAGTACGGAAACAAAAACCTTAAATTCCGTGCACACTGATTTTTTCACCTAAAACTATGTACGTAAACTTTTTCACGAAATAATTTTTCCCGCTAAGAAATGCTTTGTACTCTTCTAAGTGGTGTAATATGCGGAACGTAATTCTGTTGCATCATGCGTTCTGCATGTACCAAAAAATTGATACATTATTGTTTAGTCCTATAGAAATAGAGGACTAGTGTAAGGCATCTGCTGATTTTCGTAAGAAAAGGGAATTGAGAGCCTTATTTTTCACAACGAAAAGTTGGAAGAAGTCAAAGTAGAGAATATCCGAGTTTTGCATGGACACACACACGTACCTGTTGCTGAAGAAGGATGTCCGTCGCTTTTGCCAGGAATGTCAAGCTGAAGCTGATCGAAGACACGTGACAGAGCGTTAAAATCAACTCCCCACTGAAATAAATAAAATAACAGCGTCATTTAGCGCTTTAAAAATATGCTATAAGTGATTTCAACAAAAAAACCCGTCCATTGATAATTTTAAAAACGCAGATGATTTTTAGGGGGAGTATTTATTTTGGAAATATATCGGCGAAAATTATTGTGTGGCTCTTATTATTTGATAGCATACCAATTTTGAAACAACGATTAAATCAATTATTTCGTTGAATTTGAAAAGAAATGTGAAATACTTATAGCTTTTATACTTCCTGTTTGTTTACTGAGTTTTTACGACACAGATTCTCCGATGACTCATTTTTATCTCTATAATGGCATTCAAGTGCAGTAAAAACGAAAATTGCAACTCGATGAAAAACTGAAAGTTCCGGATGATTTTCTTCATCCTGGACTTCCCACAAATCGAATGTGCTAATGTCCATATCAACTTGATAAAACGACTCTAAAGAGCTGCGCTAGTAAATTCAATGGTAATGTTTTGATGAAGTCAAAATTCTTTCCCACTCTGCAGAGAAGAAATGGAATTGAAGAACTTTAATCTGTAAACGTATTAGAGTTCTTCAAATAGTAGACTTTAAGGGACTTGGTTTAGCAGCTAACATCTGGGTAATTTTCCCGTCAGTACATTTTAGCTAGAGTTATAGCATTACCATTTGGCTCAAAAATGTTTCTCAATATGGCCGCTCTGCGTTAACTTTGTATGCATTTTTGTGAATCAGGAAAAAAATTGAAAGTTCGCACACCTATAGTATTTACCGCGTACATCTCTAAATATTTGATCAACGATGAAAGCAGCCACATCAGTGATTAATTGCAAATGCAGGAATTTGTGCCTCCGTAAGAATTTCCTAAATTACAAATTTGTATCTAAATGCTCTCGATTTTTTTCCATATGATTTACTATATGAAAAATGACATCCGTATTTGAAATAATGAAAAAGAATGCAGCTAGAATTCTTAAATTTTTATGCTCGCTGCAAATGGAGAAACCCCTACTAAGTTCTCAGCCCTGTATCCCTAACGGTGTCGAAATAAAATCCTTAACATAGCACCAATATATTGTTGCGAACTTTTGGTCTTCAGATATCAGGATGCCAAATTAATTCCGGACAGCGATTCGAATCACTGGATCCGCCAATACCTCGTTAGCCAATTAGCCGACACAGTACACCAATAAACCAATGAAGGCACAGTATAACAATTAAAACAGGGATTTAATAGATAAATGCATAAATTACACCAGATACTTCATCTAATAATAAAAGCTATAACTTCCGGCCAGCTTTGGCCCTCTTCGGTGTTTCAGAAAATATGACCTAATGAAAAGTCTGTTCGTTCACAATGAGCCGCAAAGAAAATACTGATAAAAAGCACTTACATATGTCCTCGAGTATCCAAAGTATTGATGACACCAACAAACACAAACACTCACACGGGTAGTTTGTTCTTAACTTCCATTACTACCCTTTCTTTGCTGTGGCCAAAACGACGCCGTCCCTAGTCGCTGAACGCACGTACTCAGACACACACACAAAAGTTCTCTCCCCTCTTTGAACACGAAGAGGCTAGCGGTTTCAGAGGCTTTCTCTCTGCTGGGGGCTGCGTCGTTCCTGGGGCCAGGCGGTTCTCCTCTCCCCTCTGCATGAGCGAGGCAATTCCGTGATTATTTTATTTCTCTTGCATTTCAATTGAAATTGCTCCTTACGGCAGGTATCGGTGGTCCGGCAAGGTGAAGAAAGTTTTCAGGTAAATTTCATGCTGGTTATTCATCAGCTTATGCTTTTAGCTAGTTTCCCTTCTTATGCTCAGAACGCAAGAGCACAGCAGCAGACGGCAAGCATTTTCTATCGCGAGGAAAATCAAGACCTAGCTCTCTCGGCTATCAAACGGATTCTGCTCCTCTCAACAACAATCTCCAGTCTCCAAAACGTTGGTAAGCGGTGAATTCTACCACTTGAAACCGCGACATGTTTATTATATAACGCTCTTCAAATCCAAGAGCTTTCCCATTGTTTTGCGTGCGGCACAGACAAAAGCTTCAAACGCTTTTGCCGTCTAAACATTTTTGAGTCATGGGAAATAGCTTTTAAACGCTGACCCTTCTCATTTCCGTTTATGGGCTCTTTGTTCTCGTGGCAAACACCTACAACTCGCCACTTGAATTCCAAGTGCCAGCAGATCTTTTCTTAATATACCGCCCCTAGCAAGTGTTTAAATTATAACTCTCTGTTAATTAAAACCCCCAATCAAGTTCTAATTACCGTTAATTAGCTGCGCCTCTCGCCAATTAATTATGCGAGGGGGCGGGGTCGTCACATCGCCCCCTTCTTAAAATGCAACTCGTCTCGAGTGCATATAAGCTACCTGTGATTCGCAGCGATTCCACCACCCGGAACTGCCTACCCTAGATAAGAACTCATCAGCACCCCTCTTTCCTTGTGCATCGTCGCCTCTGCCCTTACTCAAAACAATCGCCTTGAATTGGTCTTTGACATTCCCCGGGCACATCCCCTTTTCTAACGAATCTCAGGGAACGCCCACATTCCATGCATACCTGCATAATTATTTACTCTGCCACGCTCCAGGGCAGTACACAAATACGACACTACATAATTAATTTACATTGCACAGTCCCACTACCACGGCACACGACATATTGCAATATTAAAATATTTCCACCAATAGAACACAACACTGAGTACACTATACAAAATTATTACAACCAACAAACTCATTGGAAGTTCTCAGGCTCTCCGCTTCTCATCCTTTCACATCAACAAGTCAACCAACGGGAAACTAACCAATCACCTGAGACACTCATCCTTCAACCGTTTATGATTCGGAATTTCGCTGCCCTATATAGTCTAAGCCTATCGAGGTGTATAACTCTAACTAGTCTATTATTGTACTGAACTTTGTAAAGAACATCGTTGATTCTTTTCTTTACTACATAAGGACCTTTCCACGGGCGCTGCAATTTGGGTGACTTTCCCTTTCGCCTTCGTGGGTTATAGAGCCAGACTAAGTCTTCCTCCTTAAACACTTTCTCAGCAGCCTTCACGTCTTATCTGGTCTTCATTCTTTCAGTAGCTATTCTAATATTCTTCCTAGCAAAACTATGTACCTTCTCCAATCTCCTGGTAAGCTCTGTGACATACGTGCTAGAATCCTGGGCAATTGGTTCCGGCCGTCCAAACACCAAATCACAGGGGAGACGTAATTCTCGCCCATACAACATCATACTCGGGGTATTCCCTGTGGTTTCATACACCGCAGCTCGGTACGCCAACAAAAATAGCGGAACAAGCCTGTCCCAATCTTTCTGGTTATCACTAACAAATAATGAAATCTGCTGTCCCAAGGTGCGTGTGAACCTTTCACACATTCCGTCACTCTGAGGATGAAGTGGCGTAGTTCGAGTCTTTTTAACACTGAGTAAATTACACATTTCTTGGAACACTTTAGACTCAAAGTTCCGCCCCTGGTCGGAATGCAATTCAAGAGGAACCCCATGAGAACTCACCAATCTACTGACAAGAATTTTGGCAACAGCAACTGCTTCCTGATTTTCCATAGGAAAGACCTCCGGCCATTTGGTGAAATAATCCATAACCACCAACAAATATCTGTTGCCATCCTCTGACTTGGGAAACGGTCCCATTACATCAATGGCTACCCTTTCGAACGGTGCTCCCACATTATACACTTGCATTCGGCCGCGACATCGTGTCATTGGGCCCTTCTTGGACGCGCATAAGTGACACTGTCCGCACCAATCCTCTACATCCGTCCTACCATTTACCCAGTAAAATCGTTCCCGGACTTTCACGAGAATTTTTTGACACCAAAATGTCCACCAGTCGGGCTATCATAAATTTGTTTCAACACATCTTTCACCAAAGATCTTGGAACCACCAGTTGAATTTGTCACGCATCATTCCTAGAATTTTCCAATTCTCTGTACAAAATTCCATCTCTAACCACAAGAGAATCCCTTTGCGCCCAATAACTTTTCAAGATATGTTCGTAAGCTGCAACAGTCGCCCACGGAGGACGGTCGGAAGACTCTTGCTTCCATCGGACCAGACGTCCAACATCTTCGTCCGCTTCCTGTGCTTTTTGCATCTCATCCGGACTCAGCGGATCTCGTACAGTCGGGGTCGGGGGAATTATCGCCTGCCGCACCGCTTGGGTCCCCGGCTGCAGATCATTGCTCTCTGCGCATAGACAGGATTTGCATTGCGGCGGACAGGGTCTTCTCGACAAAGCATTCGCATTCTTATGTGCATTCCCTTTCCGATGTTGTACCTGGAAATCATATGTTTGTAAACGTTCTATCCACCTGGCTACCTGTCCTTCCGGATTTCTAAAATTAAACAACCAACGCAAAGCGCCATGATCGGTTCGCAACAAGAATAATCTACCAAACAAATAATGATGGAAATGTTCTACACCTTTTACCATAGCCAATAATTATTTTCTAGTAACACAGTAGTTCCGTTCCGGCTTAGAAAGAGATTTACTAAAGTATGATATGATTTTTTCCTGTTCATTCTGAACCTGAGATAAAACTCCACCCACTCCAGTTTTACCAGCATCGACATCAAGGACGAATGATAATTCCGCTTTGGGATAAGCCAATATCGGCGCTGATATCAGAGCTTCCTTTAGTGTCGCGAAGGCTCCTTGACACTCTTCATTCCACTCAAAGGGAACTTTCGCCTCAGTTAACCGATGCAATGGTCGGGCTATCTGCAAAAACCTCTGATAAATTTCCGGTAATTGGAACATAACCCAAGGAAACTTCTCACCTCCCGAAAATTCGTCGGCGGTGGCCATTCTTTAAATGCCACAATCTTTTCAGGGTCTGTCCCTATGCCATCTTCAGAAATTACATGTTCTAGATCTTTCACTTCCTTTTGCAAAAACCTACATTTTTTCGGATTCAGTTTTAACCCAGCTTCACAGAGCCTAGTGAAAACGACTCTCAAATTATCCAAATGATTAGAAAAAGTAGTACCACACACAATTATGTCATCCAGATAAACCATGCTGATGTCAAAAGGTAAACCTCGAATAATATTTTCCATTAAGCGTTAAAATGTGGCGGGCGCATTACACAATCCAAAGGACGTTACCCGAAATTCCCACAAACCATTACCTGTCGTGAAGGCAGTTTTCTCTTTATCATCTGGATGCATACCCACCTGCCAATAGCCACTTTTTAGATCGAGCGTTGAGAACCACTCAGATCCAGCCAAATGATCCAAAGTGTCATCTATCCCAGGTAGTGGATAGGAATCCTTACGAGTTACTTCATTGAGTTTCCTGTAGTCTAAACAAAATCTAGTCGTACCGTCAGGCTTAGAGACTAAAACAACAGGTGATGCCCACGGGCTAAATGAAGGTTCTATAACTCCTTGCTTCTCCATATTTCTCAACATCTCTTCCACTTCTGCTCGTTTAGCTAAAGGTAAACGTCTAGGCGGTTGCTTAATTGGAGCACTATTTTCCGTATCTATTCTATGGAAAACGACATTGGTTCGTCCATAATCATCCTCACCTGCGGAAAAAACATCGGCGAATTCGCATATCATCTCGGTCCACTCTCCAAGCTGACACGTATTCATGCCCGCCGTGGCCTCCGCTGTAAGGTCACGCAGATGCTCCGGTACTTCGCAGCTCCCTCCCACGCGCGAGTCGGGTGGGATCCTTACTCTGCTGCTACGCGCCGAAATCACAGGATTCAAGGAGCAAAGTGCTAACCCTTCCCTTATTTTCACATCGACGTTACTCAGGTAAACTATTCTCAAGGGGATACAATGTGCTGTTTTTACCAGCGCTCTCGCTACAAGTACATTTTTCGGTAACGGGCAAATTTCGGACATTTCGCATACTGCCATCGGAAATTCTAGTGAAAGCTCAGGCAAACATCCTGCCAGAATTGTTTCGCTTTTTGCAGGTAAAACACACTTTTCTTTTGCGAGAACTGTGACCCTTTGCGACCTCAGGTGCCCATGTTGACTCCTCATGAGAACCATTTCCTCATGTTCCGTCTTCAGGGTTCCATTTTTAAGGTCCAAAACATATCCGTTCTCACTAAGAAAATCGAGACCCAGGATGCATTCTTCAACGATATCAGCTATCACTGCCATGTGTCTGCACCATTTATTTCTAATTCGTATGTCGACGCCTGCGGTTCCAAGAGCAACTAAACCCTCACCATTCACAGTTTGAATCTCCACCCGTTGCTCACCCTTCAAACAATCTGCAGGTTCCTTAATTTGCTCGAAAAAATCCGGACGGACTAGTGTAATATCTGCCCCAGTATCCAACACAAATTGGCATTTAGTTTTATTTATCATCCCCTCAACTCTTAAACCACTGTAATCCCCAGAAAGACCTGTGACGTGCGCTTTCACCGTGCAGGGCTGCTCTTGCCGCATCAGTTCTCGTCCCTCGAAACTGACTTCTGAGGGTTTCCCGAAACCTGTTCCTTCGACTTTTTTCCTCTCTCAACCGTTTTCTACACTCAAAAATGCGATGCCCTCTTAATCAACAATACGAGCACTCCATTTTTCTAGACGGCGTATCACTTCGTCCCTGGCCAGGAGACGTAACAGAACGATGTTTAACATCTCTGCGAAGGAAATCCAAAAGCTCTTCGAGTTTAGTTTCGACTGATGCATTGATCGGACTTTCTGCTACAGTCGCCATACGAACTGTTTTTCTAGGACTCCTAGAATGGCGCAATGGGTCAAATTTCATTGCATGTAAGACGGCTGAATTAAGTGAGTCACAATCCGCCATGCGCACTGAATGCTGAATGTCTGGATCTGCAATCGCTTCCACAAAATGTTGCTGCGCCATCGTTCCTGTACATCCGACGTACATTGCCCATACGCAAGCCTTGTCATCCGATCGATGTCGGTCGCGAGCTCTTGAAGTGACTCATTGACCTCCTGCCTGCGATTTTTCAACTGAAGAACACGCAGTTGCTTTAAATGTTCCTCCCCAAATCTGAGTTCCAGGGCAGCGACGAGACAGGAATATTTTAACAGGCTCTCTTCCGACAAAGTTTGTAGGGTATCAGCAGCCGCATCCCTCAATGATGCCGCAAGCGCGCATGCTTTCTCCCTTTCGCTCTAGCCGTTTACACTCGAAACCATTTCGAACTGGGTCCTGTATATCCCCCAGCTAGTCTTTCCGTCAAACGTGCCTGGTTTAATTCGGGTCGGCCTACTCAAAGCTTCGCTCATCACCCCCGGTGACTTAAATTACGACGAACTTATTTTTGCCTCACAATGTTGTACCCTTTTCTCAATATCCCTATAAAATTTAATTTGTTCTAACTTAGTACCATTAAATTCACCTGAAAGTTTTTCCTTTACATTTCTACATCGAGTCTCGCACAAGTTATGAACGCTCTCTAAATTTTGGGTACATTGTTCTGTTTGGTCTACGCACTTTGCCTGCCCAATTTCCAACTGATCGATACGCAAGTCGGTATCTTCTATTCTTTTATCAAATTTTTCCTCATACCCCCAATTCTAGCTATCAGCTGATTTATGCTGCCCGTCTGCTGCTCAAGACTTTCTTTCTGCTGTTGTAAGCTTCGCTCAAGACTTTCTTTTTGCTGTTGTAAGCTTTGCTCAAAACTTTCTTGTTGTTAGTTGAGCTGCTGATCAAAACTTTCTTTGGACGTTTTCAGTTCATTTCTGAGTTCATCTTTCAGTTCATCTAATATTTTTGTAATCCCTTCCATTTTTGAAACTTTGAGCTCAACTTATTATGCAAGTTGTAAAAGTTGGCATAAATACTGTGCTCCGGTTGTACTGTGTTTTTGAGGTATACAATACGGATCCCACTGCTGATCACCACTTTTGTTGCGACCTTTTGGTCTTCAGATATCAGGATGCCAAATTCATTCCGGACTGCGATTCGAATCACTGGATCCGCCAATACCTCGTTAGGCAATTAGCCGACACAGTATATCAATAAACCAATGAAGGCACAGTATAACAATTAAAACAGGGATTTAATAGATAAATGCATAAATTACACCAGATACTTCATCTAATAATAAAAGCTATAACTTCCGGCCAGCTTTGGCCCTCTTCGGTGTTTCAGAAAATATGTCCTAATGAAAAGTCTGTTCGTTCACAATGGGCCGCAAAAAAAATACTGATAAAAAGTACTTACATATGTCCTCGAGTATCCAAAGTATTGATGACACCAACAAACACAAACACTCACACGGGTAGTTTGTTCTTAACTTCCATTACTACCCTTTCTTTGCTGTGGCCAAAACGACGTCGTCCCTAGTCGCTGAACGCACGTACTCAAACACACGCACAAAGGTTCTCTCCCCTCTTTGAACACGAAGAGGCTAGCGGTTTCTTCAGAGGCATTCTCTCTGCAGGGGGCTGCGTCGTTCCTGTGGCCAGACGGTTCTCCTCTCCTCTCTGCATGAGCGAGGCAATTTCGTGATTATTTTATTTCTCTTGCATTTCAATTGAAATTGCTCCTTACGGAAGGTATCGGTGGTCCGGCAAGGTGAAGAAAGTTTTCAGGTAAAGTTCATGCTGGTTATTCATCAGCTTATGCTTTTAGCTAGTTTCCCTTCTTATGCTCAGAACGCAAGAGCACGGCAGCAGACGGCAAGCATTTTCTATCGCGAGGAAAATCAAGACCTAGCTCTCTCGGCTATCAAACGGATTCTGCTCCTCTCAGCAATAATCTCCCGTGTCCAAAACGTTGGTAAGCGGTGAATTCTACCACTTGAAACCGCGACATATTTATTATATACCGCTCTTCAAATCCAAGAACTTTTCCATTCTTTCGCGCGCGGCACGGACAAAGGATTCAAACGCTTTTGCCGTCCAAACATTTTTGAGTCATGGGAAATAGCTTTTAAACTCTGACCTTTCCCATTTCCGTTTATGGGCTCTTTGTTCTCGTGGCAAACACCTGCAACTCGCCATTTGAATTCCAAGTGCCAGCAGATCTTTTCTTAATATACCGTTCCTCGCAAGTGTTTAAATTATAACTCTCTGTTAATTAAAACCCCCAATCAAGTTCCAATTACCGTTAATTAGCCACGTTTCGCGCCAATTAATAATGCGAGGGGGGGATCGTCACATTATATTCGTTGGCCGCTTATTAGCACGTCTTTTGTAAAAAAAGATCGTGCTTATGTTACCAGTTTGTCCGTCCGTCTGTACCCAAGATGTCTCTGCCACTATTAGTCCGATTTGAAAAATTATTTTTGCATTGAGAAGCTTGAAATATGCGAACGACGATCCTTTATTTTTTTTTTTTTTTTTTTTACGATGTACAATTTCGCCGCTAGGGGGCGTAAATGCAGATGATGTCGAATTCAAAAATACGTTTTATTCCACATATTTGCTTCTAAACATCCGATTGAAAAAATTATTTTATCTTTCGATTCCATTTATGTCGAAAAATATTTTAGATATAGTAGTTACTTTTTCAAGTTACGCATAGATTTTCCGCTAGGGGGCGTAAAAGTAAGTTACATTTTCCCCGATAACTCTTCTTCTAAAACTCCGAATTGAACATTTTTTTCTTCAGCGGATACAACTCCTGGTAGAAACTCGTTTGCATATAATTTCAAATTTTTAGTAAATAATACTTTGGCCACCAGGGGGCGTAAGTGTTAATTTTTGCTTGTGGTGTATTCGCCATAAAATCTGAGCTTCTAAAATATCGATTGAAAAAATTCTTTCGTGAACTGATGCCACTCACATCGATATACCTTTTCGCAATATTTTCTTTTTTAATCATTTCACAGTTTCTTCGCCAGGGAACGTAGATGTATATCTTATTTTTGTCAATATCTCTATTTCTAGGAGTCCGATTTGAAAAATCCCTTCTTTGTCGGATAGTGTTTCCAGTGTGACATGTTCTTCATATAATTTCAAATTTTTCAAGTAGTTCATAGAATTTCTGCTAGGATCGTAGGCGTAAATTGTGTTTCCCCCTATATCTCTGCTTCTAAATCTCCGATTTGAAAACTTCTTTCTGCCACGGATACAGCTCCTGATGGGAAATCGTTTGCACATAATTTCTAAATTTAAAAAAAAAATGGTTTGGCCACCAGGTGGTGTAAGTCTTAATTTCCGCTTCTGATGTATTTGCAGCAAAATATGAGCTTCTAAAATCTCTATTGAAAAAAAAAGTCGTCTGTTGACCGATACTACTCATGTCGACAAACCTTTTAGGAACATTTTTGTCTTGAAATAATGCATGGTTTCTACGCCAGAGGGCGTAGATGTATATTTTATTTTTGTCAATATCTCTACTTCTAGGAGTCTGATTTGAAAAATGCCTTCTTTGTTGGATAGTGTTTCCGATACGAAATGTTTTTCCTATCAATTCAAAATTTTCAAGTAATTCATAGACTTTCCGCCACTTGGCACAAAGGTAAATAGCGTTTTCTGCGTTATTTCTGCTTTTAAAATTCCGATTGGAAAATTCTTCCGGTATCGCATACAAGACCTGATGGAAAATATTTTTCACATAATTTCTAATGTTTGGTAAAGAATGGTTTGGCCACCACAGGGCATAAGTGTTAATTTCTGTTTCTATAAAGAGAGCTCATATGGAAAAAACCTTTTGAGAATACTTTCTTCTTAAAATAACGCATGATTTTCTCACCAGGGGACATAAAATCACATCTTATTTTTGTCGATATCTCTGTTTCTGAGTCCGATTTGAGAAATCATTTCGGTGTTGGAAAGCGTTTCCGGTGCTAAATGTTTCTCATATAAATTCATGTTTTTCTTAACGCACAAGTCTGCAACCAGAGGGCGTAAGCTCACGATTCCGTTTACAGCAATATCTGAGGGATTAAAAACCCGATTGAAAAACTTCTTTCTTCCGTCAGATACTATTGTTTCCCATACCGGTTCCATTGACTTTGAATAGCTTTGATAAATTTCATTTGCGTCAGAACGGATTCAAAAGACGTGCTTATTACACCCGAAAATTCGGTGTCATCTTTCTTGTTAGCTTTTGCAAGCAAAATATTTTAGCTTTCTTATTTAATTGGTTGGTTGATTTTTATGGCGCAAGGGTCATGTTTGGCCAAAGAGCGCCCTTTCTTATTTCTCCCCTTCTATGACAAATTTATGCGCCAATGAAATGTCACTACTGGATGTTTCAAAAATTAAGAGCAAATTGCGAAGATAAATCTATAATGAACCCAAGAAAAATTTCAGATTTTTACATGAGTCATTTGGTTTTTGTACGTTGTAATGTGGAACTGTAGTTATCATTTCTACATGACCCTTTTTCTCTAGTGATTTATTAACTTCTGATTTAAAGAAAGCTAAAGCTTTTCAGGAAAATTGTAATTCCCGAAGGAATACCGGCTTTTTTTTTGTTTGAAGGTTTAACGACCACCATGAGCAACTCAATGGGCTATAAGCAGTTGCCCGTTCATAAATTAGGGTCACTGATTCCAGGGAAGAAAGAGAGCCAGTGCCGTACGACAAACACAACATCCATGCCTCACAGGGATTCAAACCCGGGCCCCTTTCGGACGAATGATCCGAGGCCACCGCTTAGACCACTGCGTCGCCGAGGGGTGAAGGCACCAAAATTCCGATGTAGCTGGAAGGAATAAGCTGATAAAGAGATTAACATAGCACTTTCCGGTTTTCTGATAGTACACTCCAGTGCAAAATTCCCGTTTTCTCGTTGAAAAACTGATCACAGAAAACAAGAACATCTTCAAACAGCTTGCAGAGAAAAGAACGTCTTAAAACTGTTTGATATAAACGTTAGACATATTACGAAATAACAATAAAAAGAAACTTTACCTTACTGTACATTCTGGGAGCACGGGGTGGTGATACGGGTGGTGTTGGTCGTACTTCCAGAGGTATTTCCAAGCGGACATCCCTGTTAAGAAAAGATAATGAATGTTATTAAAGAGAAATTAGAAGCGTCTTCAGATACAACACATGTACACCGTATATAAATTTCTAAAATGCAGGCGAGTGGTTTTCTTAGATTACGTGCCTTTGATATCGCGATGTTAAGGCAATGTACATTCATTGTCATAAAAAATCCGTGCACCAAGAAGGAGGCGCCGGATTGAAATGAAATTTTAGTAGTGAGATGGTACATACCAAGGACAGAAGTGATTACAATATCGGAGCAGTTGGACGATTTCCCGCAGACATACGGTACACATTTCAGTGAGCATTAGTACCGCGTCGGACCGCCTCGTGCTCGGATACATGCGGTCATACGGTCCGGAACAGAGTCAAAGAGACGTTGTATGTTATCCTGAGACAGATTGGCCCACACTTCTTGCAACTGACGCTCTAAATCACCAACACTAGGACATTGAGATAGCTCACGTCCCATTTGGTCACACACACATGCTCGATAGGCGAGATATCAGACGATCTGGAAGGCCATAGGAAGTGTCGAAGCATGACGTAGACAGTCCTGGGAAACCCGAACCGTGTGCGGATGGACATTATCTTGTTAGAATGTGGCTCCGGGACGTCCAGCCAAGAAAGGCAGCACGTGGGGCCGCAGCATCTCCTGTACGTTGCACTGGGCTGTCAAGGTCACTCGGATCACGGCGAAGGAAGTCCGGCTCTCATACGCGATGACTCCCCAGGCCATCACGCCTGCACTTTGGGACGTGTACCGCTGTACAGTGAGGTTGGGATTGTAGCGCTCACCTGCGGTCTTCCGCACTCGGGCACGGTGGTTGTCTGTTCACATACAGAAGCCGGATTCTTCGCTGAACACTACACGTCTTCAGTCCGTAGCATTCCACGTTGCTCGCTGCTTTCATCACTGCAATCGGCGCCGACGATGGCCAGGTGTTAATGGCAGAAAACGTCAGGGCAGTCTAGAGAGCAAATTCGCCTCTACCAGGCGTATGGAAATGGTTCTGGCGGACACAGGAGTCCCTTGTACAACCGTCACATATCTCTGGATATTAATGGCGGCCGTTTCGGCGCGTCGTACATCTTGCCTTTCTCATCCTGACGATACGCCCTCATTCAAACTCTGTCATTTGCCGATACGCACGTCTATGGGGGCTCCTCGGCATGTCTATCGCTTAGGGATCTCACGTAACTTTTACCGTGCACTTCAGCACGAATGCGGAGTCCCCTACGCGGCGCCTTATAAGCCCCTTTGCAGCGCCGGTCTTGGACACGCGGACATGCGGGATCGCACGAAACTTTATTCATTTGCATGACTGTCCTCCCCGTAGCTATTCGCCGAGTTTTGCGTGAATCGCACGATTATTTCTTCGTGCGCCGGTTGTTATGAGAATAAGTGTACTTAATATCTCCTTGTCTTCACCGTATTATGATGATATTACTTACGCTTACGGAAACGTATCCTGCTTTGCTCTTGGAATTGTCAGAGCATTGCACGCATGTTAACGCATCTAACTCGAGTTGCTCTGCTGAATCCCTGCAGGCCGCCCCGGTGGCGCAGTGGTCTAAGGCGTTGGCCTTTGATCATTCGTCCGTAAGGGGTCCGGGTTCGAATCCCGGTCAGGCATGGATGTTGTGTTTGTCTTACGGCACTGGCTCTCTCCCTTCCCTGGAACCAGTGACCCTAAATTAGGGACGGGCGACTGCTTGTAGGCCATTGAGTTGCTCACGGTGGTCGTTAAACCTCCAATCGAAAAAAAAAAAAAAAAAAGAAAAGAATCCCTGCAGAAGTGATGTTAGAAACATCTCATGAAAGTTCAAAATTTCAAAAAACATACTTCACTTCCGTTGCATTTCACAAAAATCCGGTAGGACAGAACCTCTTTTTCCACGATTTCTTTCAGTATTGCTACACGTGTCTTTCAACTGTGCGCACCTAATTATGCACATTTTAAGGGAATCAGCAGAATATAAATTCCGAATATTCCTGCGATGTTTTTAAGGAATGACTGGCAGCATTTCCGCGATATGGAATATCCTAAGAGGGGTTAGTTAAGTTCACATGAGCTGGGTGGGAAACATTCAAAATGTAATACCAATAATACCCACTAATACGTTTTTCTGAAAAGCATCTAGACCTTATAATCTGCAAGCAATTTAGAGGAAGAAATTAGTGGCAGTGTAAACTTTGGTACAGAGGGTCAGTCGAAAGTTTTGCAATATTTGAATCACTTTATGTCTTCATACGTACCTTTACGACGAAAGCTGACTAGCATTCGAAGTATAGGCCATCGGGTTGCACCGTCTTTAGCCATCTGTCTGCCAGTTCTTCGATTCCGCGGCGGTACCACTTCTTGTCCTTCGAGGCGAAGAACTCCTTCACCTCAGTTGTCATCTCCTATTGGTTATAGAAGTGTCGCCCGTGAAGGAAGTGGGCCATGGACCGGAAAAAGTAATAATCCGACGGGGCAAAATCGGGACTATATGTTGGGTGTGGCATCAGTTTGATGCTCTCAAGTTTCTTGAGTTTTGCCGGGTCGTTCGCGCGGCATGAGGCCGAGCGTTGTCCTACTGTGGGAGACCGCTTTCTGTTTAACAATGCCGGGTACTTCTCCTCCAAAACGGCATACATCCGCTCCAGTTGTTCAGAGTAAAGGTTGGCGTTGATGGTCCGACTATTTGGAACAAATTCGTAATGGATTATCTCTTCGAAATTCCACCAGTCGCAGAGCATCACCTTGTGCTCGAAGCGCCCACTTTTGGCAACAGATTCTGGAAGCTGGCCAGAGCTCAACCACTGCCTGTGTGTTTTAGGATTACGGAAATAGACCCCCTTTTCATCGCACGTAACAATTCTATTGAGAAAATGTACATCTCGCGGGTTTTCTAGGAGTTTCGTGCACACTTCTACTCGGCGGTTTGCTTGAGCTGGCGTCAGTTCGTAACGGATAATGCGGCAGCTTTTGTAGACCTTACCAAGGTCCTGAAGGTGACAAACCACGGTGGTCTGTGATATGCCCAATTCGCCTAATAATCTCCGTGTGCCGGTTGTTGGATTTGCCTCTACTGCCTGGTGCACGTCCTCCGAATCCACGGTTCGCGGCCTACCTCACCTTGGCTGATCGTCGAGGTTTCTATCACCTGAGAAACATTTCTTGAACCATCTGGTTGCGGTGCTATAGTCCACGGAGCCTTCCCCTTTTGCATGACAAATGCTTTGTGTTGCTTGAGCAGCGTTATGGCCGATTTCAAACTCGTAAAGCAAAAGTTCCCTAATTAGCCGGTCGTGGCTCTTTTAGGCGTCCCAAACACAGACAGAACGACGACATACAATGCTGTTCACAGCAACTACTACCACATTATATCTCTTTCGACTGACTGCAGTGCGCTACTTAAACTAGTTTAAACACGTGACATACCCGCCGCAGCACATGCGTTTATGAAAATATTGCAAAACTTTGGACTCACCCTCTGTAAATTATCGGCTGTTGCCGTGAAATACATGTATTTATAAGCGAATTGAAAATAATGCCCTGCAATAACAACGTTTCTTTTTCTCTGCAAACGCAAACACCTCTAGTACTAGTTTTTTCCGTTTCCTTGAGGAATGTTTACCTACAGTCACACACACACACAAACATTCCATAAAACAAGAAATCGTGATTTTAAACATTTCTCTAGAAACATGCAGAAAAAAAAATTGTCTGATACTTATACAAGCAGACGTACAACGTCTGAAAAGAAGGCAGAATTTGAAAAATATAAAATGAACCGTTCTCTTATGAGTCGTGGACTGCCTAACAAAATAGGCTAAAGGGATCCTGCGTGCATCCAAAGAAGAACAACTTTAGATTGCAGTTTCATATTCGCAATATGATCGGCACCAGTACCTATCTAAATATCTACAGTAACAAACAAAATATTAAAACAAAAACAAAAACAAAAAAACAAAAAAGTACAGGCGCTGAAGGGTAGAATCTCTAAGAATTGCACTGCTTTTTTCTCGAAGCTGGAATGAAATACAACTTTTACGTTTTTTGTCTTCGTCATAATGCACTGGCGGAAAGTGAAAAAAGAACACCAAGAAGGAATTGGCGGACGATCATGAAATTTACATATATTAATGGGGTCGAGTTTACGTAGGTGTGATGTTAATTTCGGGACCAACCGGTGAGCGCTTAAACCACAGCACGGCATAATACGCAAATTATCGTCGGTGGTATTTAAGGAGTACGGCGAAGTGAATGTAATCAGTAGACGGCGTACGGACACGTGCGAAGACCCTGAAGATGCTGCAATGCCTGGACATGGAAGACGTGTAAGATTTCAGCAGTTATCGGACTTTGAGCGAGGTCGTCTAGTCGGACTCCGCGAGGCCGGGTGGTCGTATCGTCCTATTGCGGAGTGAATTGGATGGGAAGTATCGGTGGTGGTATACGATGGTGGCGTAGATAATCAGAGGAACATTCCCACACGAGAAGACGTGGAACCGAGAGTCACAGACGGACTGATGAGCGGACCGATCGACGCATAAGAAAAGCGGCGTTGTCAAGCAGAACATCCACTGCGACGCAAATCTGAGCTGTCGTTGCACCTGAGGTGACTGTGCGAACAATCCGTAACCGTGTACTGGATGCAGGACTACGTGCACGTGGGCGTCTGGCATGTGTACCTCTGACTCCAGCCCACCGTCAGGAACGGCTGCAGTTTTTTCGCCAACGTCTGCACTGTAGAACGCAATGGCGATCTGTCGTGTTCAGCGATGAAAGCAGATTCTGCTTGGGAGCCTCCGATGGCCGTATGCGTGTTCACAGACGCACAGTGGAGCGTCTCCACCCTTCTAGCATCCGCCAGCGACACACAGGGCCTACACCTGGTCTCCTGTTGTGGGGAGCGATCAACTATCACTCCCGTACACAACTAGTGTTTATACCGGGTACGTTAAACAGCACCTCCTACATCAGCAACATCGTTCAGCCCATTGTTGTGCCATTTGTACGGTCGGTCTATCGTGGTGTTTTCCAGCAAGATAACGCACGCCCACACACGGCACGTGCAACGTAACATGCACTTCAGGGTGTGAGACAACTTCCATGGCCTGCACGTTCACCGGATTTGTCCCCCATTGAGCACGTGTGGGATTTTATGGGGCAACGACTTATCCGGTCTCCACGGCCAGCCACGACCATCCCCGATTTACGCGTCCAGGTTGAGGATGCTTGGAACTCAATACCCCAAACTTACATCCAACATCTGTACGACAGACTCCAAGCCAGAATTGCACAGTGTGGCGCAGTTCATGGCGGTTCAACCTCGTACTAACCATGTTACATGGAAATGTTATTTTTCAGTTTACCAGCAAATACAGCTGTATTTTGCCATAATGTTTTGATCACGTTATCCTCTGTATTCCGTTATTATGCTGTATACATTTCGTTGGTATCAGACGTCTCCTTCTTGGTGTTCTTTTTTCACTTTCCGCCAGTGTATTAAGACAATATTTCTCTGCTGTAGTACCCTTACTAAGCACCTTTCTTTACCTCATACTGATGTGTCACCACTGAGACACTAGCTAACTTTGTCGTATCTGAAAAAATTAGCATCACAACTTCTAGAGTCTGTGGAATATCCTCTATTTTGGAGCTTCGGAAGAATTTCTGAAACAAAAGTACATAAGGAATGTGCACATAGAGTTCATCACGCTATAGTGATGAATCCAGTTTTTGTCCCAATAATACCTTTTTTTTTTTTGACTTTTTTGCGACATGAAACCATGAGTAAAAATCCTGACCGTGGAGGAGGCGTTCCCTTTAATATCTTTAAAATACACGCACTATTTCAAAATTCTGGAAACTGAATAAATTCCACCAATGTAATTTGAAATGAACTGTATAAGTAGCTCCTTGGTATAGAAAATAAAACATGAGATCCCTGCTGAAGAAAACAGTTTTTAATCTTGGGAATAACCTGAGGTTGAAACCCCTGATCAATCACTTCAGGAAGTGTCGTTTTCTGATTTGCTCTCAGCGTAGTTTCAGAAGTGGATTTGAAAATATTGTATGTTACCTGCACATCCACATTTCAAACCGTCCTCCTCAAATGAATTTTGCTTTGCTCGTTTTCTTTCTTTTTTTTTTTTTTTTTTTTTTTGGAGTTCAGAGCCCCTCAAGAACATCTGAGGCTAAGATTATGTTCTCTAAATATTTAAATAAAGCAGCGATAGATGGCACTTCAACTACTGTTTTGCACGTTTATAAGATTATGATTTCAACACAATTTTGTTTTTCATTATCTAGAAATTTATCACATGAGTCAATTTCAGAATGATACACTTTGTTTCCTTTGTATAGTTGTGCTCCCTCTGTACAGACATGAACGTGCATCACATGAAAACTGCCTGGTGGCTGAAAGGTCTGAGGTCCTGGCTTCTGAACATTCGTTCAAGGAGTTGGACCCGGACTAAAGTCCCGGATGAGGAAGAGCGTGAGGTGTTTGGCCTACGGCACTGAGTCTCTCCCTTCCGTGGTATAAATAACCCAAAATTAAGTGTGGGTAGCTGCTTATATATAGCCCGAAAAGTTGTTCATGGTGACTTTTAAACCCCGAAACAAACAAAACGTAGCCACACACAGAACGAACAGCCAGTTATGGGAATTCTAAACTACCGCTGCAAGTCCTAACCATCTCTCCCTTTCTTTTCTATTATTTTCTTTGTTTATTTCAATGAAAGCTCGACTCCCGTTAAATTTTGGCCTGCAGTAAAGTACAATATCTCTCTTTTTATTTAATTCGGCTAAACAATACATTTCACTGAGCAAAAAGTTCTTACTAGAAAAGTACAACAGCCAGTTTGATGTGCAACTTTTCTTCAAGAAGGAAACCGCAAACTTTAGCAAAAATGAGCACACGTGGGGAAAAGCTGGAGATAACCAATACCTACATTTATCTTGGACAGCAGATATCAAGTGAGGGTCACGTTGATGAAGAAATTAATCGGCGTATAAAACTTGCCTGGATAGCTTTTGGAAGAAACAGTATAATTTTCAAGAGCAATATGCCATTATGTCTTAAAAGAAAAGTGTTTGATCAATGCATCCTTCCAGTGCTTACGTATTGTGCAGAGACATACAAAGACTACAAACAACTCAAAGAAGCATGGATAAGTGCATGCTTGGGGTAACCAGCAGAGATAAGAAGAGGAACTCGTGGATCAGAAAAATGACAAGAGTGGAAGACATCATGATCAGAGTAAAATCCCTAAAATCGTTACACCATCGGCGAGTGCGGCGGCAGTGGGCCGTTGAACGCCTCACCTGGACTAGGGAATGGCACGATATTGTCTTCTCCGACGAATCCCGCTTCTGCCTGCAACACCACGGTGGTCGGATCCGTGTGTGGCGGCACCGCGGCGAGAGACTGTATGACGCCTATATTATGCATCGCCATACCGGTCCGTCGCCTGGCGTTATGGTTTGGGGCGCAGTTCGATATGACAATCGCTCCCGTCGGGTACGCATCCCCGGTACACTCAACAGCCACCGCTACATCTCCGATGTTTTGGAACCTGTAGTCCTCCCTTACCTGCAGGACCTTCCATCGGCCACGTTTCAACAGGACAATGCGCGCCCGCACGTGGCACGCATCGTTCAACAATTCTTCACGGCCCACCAGGTTTCACTGCGACCGTGGCCCTCCTGTGCTCTCGATATGTTGCCCATCGAGCACGTCTGGTCGCTGATCGGCAACCGAGTGGCCCAGCAAGCACCACCCGTGGCTGCGCCTGATGAACTGTGGCAACGTGTGGAAGCAGCCTGGATCGACATACCCCAAGCCCACATCCAAAGCTTCTTTCGTTCGATGCCGCGGCGTGTAACGGCCGTTATTGCCAGCAATAGAGGCCACACGAACTATTGATGGCTGCGTGTTTCACAAGTCGCATGGGCCTGTAAGCTCAGTTGTTTCATCTTTGTATCTGTTCTTATGTGTCGAGTAAATCTGGCTTTGCTATCTCGTGTCCTTCTTGGTGTTGCATTTTAGGTGGCCAGCAGTGTATATATACGTATATACACGGTTGAGTCACATTATTGTGACTACCACCTAATATCCAGGGTAACCGCCGTGTGCAGCGAGGACAGCAGCTAAACGGGTTGGGAGTAGCTCAATAAGGTGCTGGAAGGTATTCACAGGTATGTGGAGCCATGCTGACTGCAGTGCATCTGACAGCTGCTGGAGGTTGCGTCGTGGAGTATCCGATAGAACGAACAACACTATCGAAGTGGTCACACAGATGCTCAATTGGGTTTACGTCTGGCGAAATAGGGGGGCCAAGGAAGTACTTTGAAATCTTCATCGTGCTCTTCTAACCACTCTCGGACCTTTTTAGCTGTGTAATACCTGGTATTGTCGTGCTGGAATATCCGATTCGCCCCTGGGAAAACAATCAGCATGTATGGGTGTACGTGGTCTGCAAGGATGGATTCAAAATGAATTCGGTCAATAGTGCCTTCCACAGGTATGAGTGGACTCAGAGAATGCCCGAAAACATTCCCCAGACCATAACGCTGCCCCTACCAGCTTGTGTTAAGCCAGCAATGGCTGAAGAGTGTTTGTTCTCCAATTTTCATCGCCTTATACGCCAGCATCCATCCGTTCGATGAAGAAGAAAACGCGACTCATCGGAGAAGGTAATCCTTTGCTAATCAGCGTAGGTCCAATTCCGATATTGCGGAGCAAATTTAAGCCTTTTTTGCCGATGCACGTTCTTTAGAATAGGTGCAGTGACCATCCGTCTGCATCGGAGCCCCATACGCAGCAAGGTTCGCTGAACTGTCGTTTTAGGCACGCTTCCGGTAGCCCCATGGTTCATTTCGCCAGTGAGTTGCTCCGTTATAGCGTGCCGATCGGCCCTCACGCACCTTCGAAGCCGATGTTCACCTCTCATATCAATGGCACGTAATGCTCCGCAGTTTCCACTCACGTATTCGCAATGGGGCCATTTCCCCAATCATGATACACTTTAATCACAGCAGCATGCGAACAGTTCATATACTGCGCTGTTTCAGAAATACTGCCACCCTTGGCCCGAAATCCGATAATCATTCCTTTTTGCAAATCTGATAAATCGATCTTTTTATCCATGACAGCAACGAGTGATATGTTTGCAGAATGCCTACAGCACACCTTATATATCCTCAATGCCAGCTTGCAACATGTGCCTTCTTTTATTGGCTACGCGCTATTGACGTCAAAAGTAGGAGGTGGTCACAATAATGTGACTCGACTGTGTATATCTGTCCATCTTTATTACATTTTTCGTGTTTAAAGTTTTTACCTTCAAAGATGACTTTAAAATCATGACATACATTATTATATACACCTTTCTTTTAGTAAAGCGTTTTGTTCACTTAAAGCAACACACACGTACTGTAATGATTGCATGGAGTCACATAAAACTTTTAAAAATTTAACTCGGTTATTTTAAAGGGATAATAAGCCAATGAGTACTTACGATGTATCCTGTGGCCGAACACGTAAGTAAGGATGACACATAGTTTTGGTGGCCGTGAGTCTGGTAATTGGATCCTAAAATTGAAAAAATATTAGATTTGACAAGTCACTCTCAGTTTTTTTTTAATTACATAAAAACATACTGTGGGTATAAACTAACATACAGTATATGGAACATAGGGGAAGATATGTTCCATATACTGTATGTTAGTATATGGAACATATAAGAAAACCGGTTACAGAAATAGAATATCTGACGACTGGTTTTATATACTGTTTAGAAGTTTACTCCAGCGTGAAATAAACGTAATGACTTCATTAATGTATATTGGGAAGTTTTAATATTCATTTTGAGGTCACGACAGTTGTGAGGATAACTCGGCTTTCTATACGACAGTTTTTCAAGAGTGAAAAAACGGCCCTCCAACTGTTAACGATAACTTATATATCAGATCTGAAACCTGAGACTGCATTTTGTATTGAAAAGCAACCACACTACCCA
The DNA here is from genome assembly GCA_039090855.1 of Macrothele yani. NCBI lineage: Eukaryota > Metazoa > Arthropoda > Arachnida > Araneae > Macrothelidae > Macrothele > Macrothele yani. The sequence continues at coordinate 63,259,245 of CM077008.1, read as the reverse complement.
TAACTTTTAGAAACCCTGACTCCCAGTGAATAAATGATATCTGTGAAGTTCTTATGCTTCCATGCACCTTTTTGTTTCTTGTCAGCTTGGGATAAGCATAGATCGTGACAATGTTTAAGTGCAAGATGGAGTGCTGTCGGACTGCTGTAAAATAGCAGTGTCGAGAGTTTTGAATGTGAGCGGAAATGCCATATACTGGCAACAGAGACAACTATAGAACAGTGGGAATTATGCGAGACACATCTGCAGGAAAAAGCTGGCTTAGTGTATAAATTACCAGTAAGACAACGTATTCCGCGAGAAATGGTGAACAAAATATAATATCAAAGTGGTCTGAATAATAAATGAGCAATATAACATGAAAGTGGTCTGCATAACAAGGTTTGATTAACAGCGCACCAAAACCTTAAACATTTATCATGGTGTTGACAACATTAGATCTTTAGGGGTTCATTTAGAACGACAAACCCGGAAATAAACATACAAACAATCAGCAGTTAATCAAGGTCTAGGATTCTTTTTAATAAAGGAGCCTAGGTGTTTCATGTAGACTGATTCTCGCTAATGATCCATCCATCGGGAGAAATGATTACAACGTCTCCTCCACGCAATTGGAAGATTTCTGTAAAGTACGGTCACCGTGCCGGTGTGCAATGCATGGCATTGAATTGATGCCTTCAACATTCGGTCGATTATTGCAAGGAAGGTACATGGCTGAAATTACTAAATCTACTCGTTCAAATTTTCAGCTGTTCCATTCGCCTTCCCTTACATTCCGTTTAATGATCTAATAGCTGAACTGTACTTTGCGCTTTCGAGGTATGGTACTTAAGACGCAATCTCTATATTTTGAATCATTATGTTCTGAATACCACTGAGTACCACAGTGAATCATTATGTTCTGAGTACCACTTTCTGAACCCCTTAACAATGCAAAATATAATTTTTACGCATTCTGCGAGTCTAAGCTTTTCTGCAGTGCAGCAATAATATTGTTGGAACTTGGACTTAGTAGAGGCATCCCAGCCACTGGCGATTGTTGATTGTTAGTGGGCAACGCAAGAACCGCAACCACGGTGCTCTGGTGGGTTTTTTTTCTGGTTTTCCTGGATGTGCTAAAAGGAGACAAAGTGCGAAGAAGAAAATATACGCAGTTGCGAAGTGAGAACTGAGTAAGGAGTTTTGTGTGATTTATTGTGTTCCAGGATTATGTGAAGGTGACTGTCTTCGTATATTATTTGAGTGTGTATTTCGGCATAAAGGTAATAAATGGCACAAACAATCTCATCCCCGTCGCCACTTACGTATTTTATTGGAGTGACTCTTCTAAAAGGTAAGATTTATACTAACAAATAGATATTCGAAACAAATATATTTGAAATGTGTGAATACAGTAAAATTTTAAGTTATAAGTTCATAATGCCTCTTCATAAACCATGACAACCGTCTTCCCATTAAATGAAAAACCCTTCTTTTTATATGCATTTTCCCCATCTTCTGTTTCCGTATCTATAAGTGCAGCCAGTGGTTTCTTTTTCAAAGGAAATGAATGAAATGCATTTGACAAACACATTCTTTATAATTCTTTACCAATCGTAGGTACAACATGTCACCCAATTAGAGACCAGCACTCACCGCATGCATTGCGAGATGCCCAAATAAGGGAAGTTGTTTTCTCGCTACGAACATGTGCAAAGAGCCTTTTTAAGCAGGCTCCAGTCGCGCGTATATGTCAAAGCGCACGCGCATGCCTTCAGTATTAATGCACATTCTCTGCTGTCTTGACTCCTGTAGATACAAAATGGTAAATATTTTCGCATATAGCAAGTCACTCTTTTGGAATTTCGACATGAAACCGACCACTGCAACTCAGCAAGAATGAAAAAGAATCTGGCAAATTTTGAAGCATCAGTTATGGATAACACTTCCTCACACACAACCGTCCTCTTGAATGAATACTTAACAAAGCAAATTTATTTATCACATGGCATTGCCACCATATTTACCAGATCTAAATTTGATAGAGCATATGTGGGACATTTCACCGCAGACTAGAACATTTTCCAACATCCGCAGTGACTCTTTTACAAGGGAAATGTGTTCTATTAATGGCGTGAAACTCTTTGCCTCTGAAATCTGTGAGTACTTTTAACTTATGATCGACATGGCAAGACCTTGCAGAGCTCTTACTTCTGTAAAGGGTAATCATTCGCCTTATTAATGGTCGTCAAAGCATTAACACAAATTGTGTGGCATTTCCATGTATGTTCTCATGTTGTCACTTTCCTTTCTTTAATTTGCACGCTAGCAATGACTATCTCTTTGGTTGCAAAGTGTAACACGATGCTCAACAATATTGTGTATGTGCTTTCTCTTTATGAACAGACATAATAGGTATGGTATGGTTGCTGGTTACGTAGTTTTTTCTGTTCTTCAGCTTTCGAGAAGTATTGTATTTAGCTGATATTCTGCATCGCTATTACCGGATTTTGCTTCTAAAGTGCCATACGATTCATTTTTATTTATTGAGATCACTTCATCATGTATTTTTTGTGCAGCATGAATTAAATCGCATAGGTTTGGCTATACAAATAAGGTTAGCGGATTGAAATTGCACTCAGACAATTCAACATTATCATAAATGCATTAGAGAAAGCGGCAAAGTTTGGCAAAACCTTTTGTACACCATTTTGCTAAATGTTACTGACGGATTTCCGAGAAATCTCGTATTATGTTTTTAATGGCAGATGACTTGGTTTCAGATATTTCCATTTGAGTTAGCTGCTGTTTAAAAAGAAGTTCAGGCACGGCAAGACAAAAGTGGTTGAAATACTTCTCCAAGAGCACAAAAATCACAATTAGGAGATAATAATGGATCAGCTCTAATATTCTTTTTTATTTCTTTAGATTTTCTTCCCAAATATGGGAGAGGAAGTTAAAAAAAAGGGAAAACTGGAACTAGAAAATTAAAAACAGAAAATGGAACATTAAGCTGAAATACGAAAAGAACAGTCACTTGAAGACCAATGGATTCAATTCCTAAAATGACGAGTAGCCAAGTGGTTTAATGTGAATCGTCCAGTAGTCCATCGACATTGGATCATTCCAAAGGACACATTCGGTATCGAAAAAAGTTCAGTAACGGAAGTCCTCTGGTAACAATTTCAAAAGATGACCAGTATCTGCAGTGAAGTGCTCGAAGAAGAAATACTGCTATATCTACCCAACTTTGTTCTGTTCTTATGACAGAAACAGGAACTACGAGTATGTTATCTTGTTCCACGGTGCGGAGGAGGATTTATAAATATGGTTTTAATGCTAAGAGATCAATGATTTGCCTCATTCTCATATCGCATTACACACGAGAACGTCTCAATTTGTGTCGCCGTCATACAAACTGAACTGCTGATCAATGGAACTTTGTTTTCTTTACGGATGAATTCAGACTTGCTCTCCAGAGTGATTCTAGACAAAGATGTATCTGGAGAGAATCAGTGACAGGTCATCACACTTTAAGCGCCTTTGAAAGGGACAATTATAATGGTATTGTTGTCATGGTATCGGCAGGCATATCCATTGGCCATCGCACAAACCTCTACCTGCTTCAAAGCGTTTCTTTGAATGCTCAGATTTACATACACTTTGTTAGGATTTACGCAGGAGCAATTGGTAATAACTTTATCCAACAAGATGATATTGCACATCCTTACCGACTCATAATTGTGTTCACCAATGTCTTGAGAACATTGTCAATTTTGTGGACTGACCAACTCGTTCCCGTGACCTAAACCCTACTGAAGATGAATGGGATGCTCTAAGCAGACGTGTTGCAGCTGTTCAACATCTTCACCAGCTTCGAAGGGCCTTGTAGGTTGCTCTAACAAGGCCCTTCGGCCGTTATTGACTGGACAGCTTTTGGACATTCTCATAATGAGCATGAAACGTTGCTGTGCAGCATCTATTCCTGCGAGTAGAACCACACTCCGTATTGACTTAATTTGGCTATTTCGTTTCAAGCATACCTTGTGATCAGGTTGGTTTACTTGCTATTTGCTGTTTAATTTATAATTAGTTTCCCTATTTTGTACGCATGTTGTAAAATTGCCGGGTTTCAAACCGTTTTTTCATCCAGTACGTAACATAGGTCTCCCTCAAATTTTACATGAAAACTCCTTACATGTATTAAGGAATAAAGTTCCTTATTCGTTTACGAGATATTTCAAAATTTCATTTTGTATTTCTCTCATAACGGCGTTCCTCAAAAAATCGAAAAAACAACTGCCGGGTTTCAAACCGTTTTTCTATACAGTACGTAAAAAATAAGTATTCATATACATATATACACTGAGTGGCCACTTTATTATGACCACCCCCTCAGTACTTCGTTGGGCCACGTTTTGTCTTTAATGCTGCGTCCATTCTTCGTGGCATGGGCTCCACGAGATGTTGATAGGTGGTTTGTGGAATCTGAGACCATGCTTGATGAATAGCACTTTCCGGGAGTACAGGATTGTGGATCCAGCTGTCAGATGGCTCGTTCAACTTCATCCCACAAATTCTCAATGGGGTTGAGATCTGGAGATTGGGGGAGGAGGCACCTAATCAAAGTAAACTCACCGGCATGTTCGTGAAACCAATCATGTATCATTATCTTGTTGAAAGTAGCCACCGCCATTGGTATAAACCATCCACATGACAGGATACACTTGGTCCGCAACGATGTTTACATATGATGTGCCAGTCAGACGTTGATCAACACGAATTAAAGGGTACAAAGCATGCCAGGAAAATATTCTCCAAACAATAACGTTGCCTTCACCAGCTTGAAGGGTTGTAGCAATGCATTTGGGGTCCATGCTTTCGTGCTGTTTCCGCCAAATTCTCATTCGACCATCGACATGGTGCAACTGAAAACGTGATTATCGGACCACATAATTTGTTTCCAATTATCGGATGTCCAATCCTTGTGCTCCTGTGCGAACTGGGGACGTTTTCTCTTGTTAACCGCAGACAACAAAGGTGTTCGAACAGGCCTTTGGCTGCCATATCCCATCCGATGCAGTGTACGGCAAACAGTGCGTGCAGAGGTCATTTGAGGGGATCCTTGATTAAGATGGTCTGTAATTTGCTGCACTGTTGCCCTTGTGTTGTCTGTTACCAGTCTGGACACTCTCCTGGAACATTTCAGGAATGCGGCGGTTTAAGTGATGCTCGCTCCATGGATCCGAGCTCCTACAATCATCCCACGGTGAAAGTCTGTCAAATCGCATTTTTTACCCATCTCGTCACCCAAAAATCACTCCTGCTACTGTCGCAAGCACTAAGCTTTCCCTTTTTATACTAGCCTCAGCCTCTGGCGGCAACAGCGTGCAGCCATAGCTCATTTGCTTAAAACTGTCAGGTGGTCATAATAAAGTGGCCACTCAGGGTATATATATATATATATATATATATATATATATATATATATATATATATCATCATCATCATCATCATTATTGTCAACCATTATCAATCCACTGCTGGACGAAGGTCTCCCCAAGTTTCCTCCAAAACGGTCTGTCTTGTGCCAGTCTCCTCCATGTCACTCCCGCATATTTTCGAATTTCATCCACCCATCTCCCATGTAGTCTTCTTCTGGGTCTTTTCCTGTCCCTTGGAATCCAATCTAAAATTTCGGCCGTCCATCGATGGTCTGTCCTTCTGGCAGTATGTCCAGCCCATTGCCATTTCAGGGATTTAACTCTGATCATGATGTCTTCCACTCTCGTCATTTTTCGGATCCACGAGTTCCTCTTCTTATCTCTCCTGGTTATAACAAGCATGCACCTCTCCATGCTTTTTTGAGTTGTCTGCAGCCTTTGTATGTCTCTTTTAGTTAAGGTCCACATCTCTGCACCATACGTAAGCACTGGAAGGATGCATTGATCAAACACTTTTCTTTTAAGACATAATGGCATATTGCTTTTGAAAATTATGCTGTTTCTTCCAAAAGCTCTCCAGGTAAGTTCTGTACGCCGATTAATTTCTTCATCAATGTGACCCTCACTTGATATCTGCTGTCCAAGATAAACATACGTGTCTGTTATCTCCAGTTTTTCTTCATCAATCGATAAATCTTCATTTCTTGTAAAAGCATTGAACATCACTTTTGTCTTCTGAAAGTTCATTTTTAATCCCACTTCTTTACTCTTGTCAGCAAGTTCCTGGATCATACTCTGCAGCTCTGATGGGGTAGTTGCAAAAATGACTACGTCATCAGCAAAACGAAGGTGGGTTAGATAATCTCCATTAATCTTTATCCCTTTGTTTTCCCAGTTAAGTGATTGAAAGACATTTTCCAATGTAGCATTAAAGAGCTTCGGAGATATGGTGTCACCTTATCTCACTCCTTTTCCAATTTTTATGTGTGTTGTATTTTCAAACAGCCGAATCTTTGCACTTGCATTTTCATAGATGTTATTAATAATATTAATGTATGCATCTTCAATACCGCAGGATTTCAGAGCCATTGTAACTGCTGATGGTTTCACCGAATCAAAGGCTTTTTCATAATCGATAAAAGCCATGCACAGTGGAAGTTCATATTCCCTCGCTCTTTCAATTAGTTCTCTCAGTACGTGGATATGATCTATTGTGCTGTAGCCACTCCTGAGTCCAGCTTGTTCTCTCGGTTGAGCCATGTCCAGTGTTACCTTCAAGCGGTGTGAAAGAACTTTAGTGAAGATTTTATAAACCACTGATAGGAGGCAGATAGGTCTGTAGTTCTTGAGATCCTCAATATCGCCTTTTTTATGTAGCAGGATCATTGTAGCGTTGTTCCAATCCTCAGGAATCTTCCCTTCATTAAGGCATCGAGTGAAATTTTGGGCGAGTACTGTATCGATTTCTCCACTTGCTTCTTGTATGATGTCTACAGTAATTCCATCTTCTCCTGGAGCTTTCCCCCACTTCATGTTATTGATTGCATGTGCAACTTCTGCTGGGAGGACTGGAAGAACTCTGGTACCTTTCATGATGTCTCGAGTACATGTATCATCCCTTTCATATAATTTGGAGTAGAAATCTTTCACTCTTGTCAAAATTTCTCCTCTATTTCTTGTTACAGAACCATCTTCTTTTTTCAGTGCCATAATCTGTTTTCTTCCCTTACTGAGATGTCCCTTTGCTATCTTTAGGCTTTGGTTGTTTTCAATTGCTTTCCTCACTAGCTCACAGTTGAATTTCCTTACGTCTTCAGTGATACTTTTTCGTACTGTCTTGCATAGCTCTATATATTCCACTTTGGAAGTCACATCTTCTTTAGTTGTCCTCATCTCTCTTCTTTTTGCATCAACATTTTGGTTTTTCCTGATAATTTGTTCACATGCAACTTGTTCTTAGACCCAGCTAATTTTGTTGCTGTTTCCATAAGAGTTTTGGTTACTTTTCTGTTAACTTCAGAAATATCCACTTCTTACGATGTTAGACCTTCTAAAGCAGAGAATCTGTTCTTCAGTTCCAACTTGAAGGTATTATGGTGCTTTTTAAGGTTGGTTATGTCAATACATTTTGTTTGTCTTATGAGCTTGCCACGTTCGAGTTTAGTGTTGAGGTGCATCATACATCTCACCAATCTATGGTCACTACCTGTGTTGAACTTGTTCAGTACACTGCAGTCTTCTATGACGAATTTTTTGTTACACATAATAAAATCAATTTCACTTGTCGTCCCAATTGGATGTCTCCATGTCTATTTCCTGTGTGGCTTTTTCTTGAAAAAGGAGTTCAAGATGAAAAATCCTTCTGCCTCTGCAAACTCAACGAGAGTATTTCCACGCTGGTTTCTGTTGCCGTGACCGAATTTACCTACTGAAGTTTCATTCTGTTGCCGTTGCCCTATTTTTGCATTGAAATCTCCCATAATTATCTTTAAGTGCTGCTTACCTTCATTATTTAGATGACGAATTTCCTCATAAAATTCTTCAATTTCTTCTTCAGGATGACTTGTGGTGGGTGCATAAGTTTGAATAATCTGAGCCTGGTATCTTCTCGAGAGTTGGATAACGAGTCGTGCAGCTCTGTCAGAGGAACTTTCAACTTCTACCACTTTATCCTTCAGTTTCTTGTTTATTATAAATCCAACACCACTAGTTCTGCCAGTATCTGTCCCACGATAGTAGAAGAGATGTCCACTTTTCAGTTCAATGAGATCTTCTCCTTTTCTCCTTACCTCACTTAGCCCGACGATGTCCCACTTGATCCTTTGTAGTTCCCCTTCCAATTCAAGAAGCCTTGAATCAGAAGATAGGGAGCGTCCATTATACGTAGCCAAGGTCAGCATCAGATGGCAACCTAGTCCGGTCCTCCGGGGATTCTTAGCACCCTCTGCCTTCATGTCGCACTGGCCGCTGCCTTGGCCAGGTACATTCCAGCTGCCGGAGACTGAGGGCCAAGATTTAAGTTGTAGAGTCATTTTGGAGGTGTTTGGCCATAACTCACCACGCTGGCTAAGCGGGTTGGTGAGTGTGGGATAGCATTTCCTCTGATCCCGATGGTATAGTTATACCGCTATTGGCGGTATATATATATATATAATATATTATATATACACTATATTGACAATAGTCACCAGACACGTAGAAGAGAAACACAACATAGCATTTATTGACATAAATTAGTACGGTGTCGGTCCACTTCTGGCCTTAATGCATGCACTGACCTTCCGAGACATGCTTTCGACAAGGTTTTGGAACACAGCGATGAGTATGCGCTTTAATTCAGTACACAATGCTGCCGCCAACTACTGCTTAGTAGTAGGCCCTGGTTCCAAACTTCTTATGCGGCACTCTAATTCATTCCATATGTGCTCTGTGGAATTAAGATCAAGGCTATGTGCTGGCTAGTCCACACACGATACGGAACTATCGCCAAACCATGCCGTAACAGTCCTTGCTTTATAGCTCGGTGCATTATCCTGCTGGTACCAACAAGGCTTGGCTCCATAGTATTTCTAGAGAGTTGGTATGGCATTATTGTCCAGAATATCGAGGTACACGTGCTACTTAACACGTTTGTCCACGATAACCAATGCGCCGGGACCATACCACGAAAAACACCCCCACACGAGTACACTGCCAGCTTCAAACTTGACCGTAGGAACCGTACACTGTGGTAAATAGCATTTCCCCGACCGAGGACATACCCACACACGGCCATCAGACTGATGGATCGTGTATCTGGATTCATCAGTCCGTAGGACCCGTTTCCATTATCTACGGTCCATGATAAATGTTCTTTACACCATGCTAAACGGCGAGTAGCATTCCTAGTGGACATGAAATGCTTATGAGCAGCCGCATGACCACGGTAACGCATGGAGTGAAGTTCTCTTCAAATGGCACGTGTACATACCGAGGTTCCAGCATTTTTACTCACCTGTACACTGAGATTTTGTGCAGTACTCCATCAATTAGCTGTGACGACTCTCCTGAGGCGTCGACGTCCTTTATCACTGATTTCCTTTGGTCTGCCGGTACCTTTTGCTGCTTCAGGCACGCCATGTGCCTTCCACTTTTCAGTACATCCAAAACAGTTGACTTGGGATGTTTAAACGCCTCTCGGTTTCTCTTATGCACAACCCACTAATATAACACCCAACAATCGTTCCTTTCTCAAAGAGAGTTCTCTCCCGCCGCGACATTTTCACTCAACCTCACAGTGCGATATGATCGCGGTCAGCTGCAGGTTTGCTTTCATACCCTTTTGCAGCTGTACCGCGCATCTTAACAACGCAGCGGATCCGATCGTTTCCTTTTAAAGGGTGTCCGGTGACTTTGTCAGTATAGCTTATATGTATTATTGCTTTCAACGCACCATATCTGGTGCAACGAAGCTTCTTTTTTGACCTCATGAAAGCCCGTGTTCTTCGTGGTTTTTTTTTATTTATTTGCTCTTAAACACAGTGAGACGAGAATTTGGAAAACTAATTTTGCTGCACTAAAAACACTTAGTAACGTGATAAATGATGCTTAAAACTTATATTTAAAACTAATTAAATGCAGAGATTATTAAATACAAAATAATGCAAAAGAAAATTTGAGCAAAGTTATATGAACTGCAGTTACCGAGTTCAATAATCCACGAAGGAGGTCCTCAAGCATGGGATTGACTCTCTTCGGGAATTGCAGCCCATCTTCTGAGATTGGAATTCCTGAAAAGAGTGTAATGTTAGTAATCTTATTCACATTAAATTAAAAAAAATGATCTTTCGGTTGCTCACCTACAGGAATTCACAGCTAAAAGAAAAGTAAGCTGATAATTGGCACAATATTTCTATATGAAATAAACTCGTTCGCGTTGCAAATTGGCATATATGGCGGTGGGGAAATGCTATATTTCAGTGTTCTGTCACCCATTACTTCACTTTCGACATGTGTTGCGTGCGTCGTCAAGGTGCCAATTACCCAGATATGTGTTTATGTGAAGTACTATGACGTATGTTATGATTCAGTACTTCATGTGAAGTACTGAACCATAACATATGTTATTGTGGTTTAAGCCTCCTAGCTGGTTCTGTGTTCTACTGTAAAGAATGAGCATTTGTTACGGGGTGAAGTATAGTGCATATTCCAAAATATTCAGTGCTGTACTTCAACACAAAATCCATGTAGTATTCGAACGTTTTCAATACTTAAAAATATTTTTATCTTTTGGTGCATATGCAACAAAACAAGAAAAGAGTGAATTAGTGAAAAGATATTTTTTTCACGAATTCACTCTTTTCTTATATTTTTTTCACTAATTCACTCGTACCGTTATTGAAGAAATATAATTCAATCTCAAGACATTTGGAAGCATTTTCAGTAATTCGTTTGCCATTATACGTATGCCGAACGTTGTATATATACACTGAGTCGCCACTTTATTATGACCATCTGACAGTTTTTAGCCAATGAGCTATGGCTGCACGCTGTTGCCGCCAGAGGGTGAGGCTAGTATAAAAATAGAAAGCTTAGTGCTTGCGACAGTGGTAGATGTGATTTTTGGGTGACGAGATGGGTAAAAAATGCGATTTGACGGACTTTCAACCTAGGAGCTCGGAGCCATGGAGCGAGTATCACCGAAAGCGTCGCATTCGTAAATTGTTCCAGAGCAGCTGCTGTTAAAGTGTTTAAAGACTGGACTGTCAACCCAAAAACTGGGTCTCTACGTGCAACGTGTGGTCGTCATCGACTAGTGACTGCTCGGGCGAAAAGGAGAGTGTCCATACTGGCAACAGACAACAGAAGAGCAACAGTGCAGCAAATTACAGACCATCTTAATCAAGGATCCCCTCAAATGATCTCTGCAGGGACTGTTCGCCGTACACTGCATCGGATGGGATATGGCAGCCAACGGCCTGTTCGAAAATACCTTTGCTGTCTGCAGTTAACAAGACAAAACGTCTCCAGTTCGCACAGGAGCACAAGGATTGGACAGTCGATAATTGGAAACAAATTATGTGGTCCGATGAATCACGTTTTCAATTGCAACATGCCGATGGCCGACTGAGAATTTGGCGGAAACAGCACGAAAGCATGGACCCCAAATGCATTGCTAGAACCATTCAAGCTGGTAGAGGCAACGTTATGGTTTGGGGAATGTTTTCCTGGCTTGTTTTGGGCCCTTAAATTTGTGTTGATCAACGTGTGACTGACACATCATATCTAAACATCGTTGCGGACCAAGTGCATCCTGTCATGTGGATGGTTTATCCCAATGGCGATGGCTACTTTCAACAAGATAATGCGTCCTGCCATAATGCTCGTATTGTACAGGATTGGTTTCAGGAGCATGCAGGTGAGTTTACTTTGCTTAGGTGGCCCGCGCAATCTCCAGATCTCAACCCCATTGAGAATTTGTGGGATAAAGTTGAACGAGCCATCAGACAGCTGGATCCACAACCCTGCAGGTCTCACACTCCTGGAAAATGCTATTCATCAAGCATGGTCTCAGATTCCACAAACTACTTATCAACATCTCGTGGAGCCCATGCCACGAAGAATCGACGCAGTATTAAAGGCAAAAGGTGGCCCAACGAAGTACTGAGGGGGTGGTCATAATAAAATGGCCACTCAGTGTATATACATATATATAGCATCATTATCATCAACAACCATTATCAGTCCAATGCTGGATGAAAGGCTCCTCACGTTTCTTCCACAACGGTCTATCTTGCGCCAATCTCCACCTCCAGATCACTCCCGTATGTTTTCGGATTTTTACACCCATCTCTCATGTGGTCCCTTGGAATACAGTCTAGAATTTCGGCTGTCCATCAGTGGTCCGTTCTTCTGGTTACATATACAGCCCATTACCATTTAAGGGATTTTACTCTGATCATGATGTCTCCCACTCTCGTAATTTTCTTATCCAAGAATTCTTCCTCTTATCTCTCCTAGTTACACCAAGCATGCATATACTCCGATGAGTCATTACATTATGACCACCTACCTAATAAGATGTAGTACCCCTTCTAGCACTCAAAATACAGTGGACACTCGGTGAGGCATCGATTCGATGAGGTGGCGATGGGTATCCTGGGGTATGTGGTACCATAATGTCAACAGCAGGTCCTCCAGTTCCTATACATTTCGGGGTGGTGGTGATTTAGCGCCAACCCGCTTTTCCAAGTCGAACCCCAAATGTTCGATTGGGTTCATGTGAGGTGAATTTGGAGGCCAGGGCATTAACAGAAAGTCACCAGCATGTTCCTTGAACCACTCCTTGAGAATGTTGGCAGTGTTGCATGGCGCTTTATCCTGTTGGTAATGGCCGTCACCAGCAGGGAACACAGTTGCCATAAATGGGTGAACTTAGTCCGGAACGATGCTGAGATACTTGACAGCTGTCAGGGATTGTGCTATTGGGATAATGGGGCCTAAAGTGTCCCAAGAAAGCATTACCCACAGCAGAAGACCGCCGTCGTCGGCCCGTTTCCGCCCAACAGTGCATCCAGGTGTCATAGGATCCGTTGGTAATCGGCGTATACGCGCTCGGCCGTTTACGTGATGCACCAGAAATCTTGATTCGTCAGACAAGGCCATTTTCTTCCAATCATCGACGGTCTAATCTCGATGATGTGGGGCAAATTTCATTCGTTTTTGGCGATGACGTGCAGTAAGCATGGTGACCGGGCTGGGGCTTCGGCTATGCAGGCCCATACGCAGAAGGCTGCAATGAACAGTGTGCTGTGACACATTGCCTTGATTACCACTGTTGTAGCTGCGAGTGATGTATCGCACTGTGACCCTGCGGACGCTGTGAACAATGCGCGACAATCTCCGCTCCTTTCTGGCATGAATGAGCTGCGGACGACACACAGTTGTACGACGTTCCGTCGTATGGCCATCTGTGCATCATTTTTTATACCTACTCACTACAGAGGCACTTGAACAACCCACAAACCGCGCCGTTTCCGAGATGGTAGTTCCGGGGCACCGTGCCATCACAATTTGTCCTTCATCAAACACCGATAAATCGGTAGCTTTTCCCATTCTGATTCCGAACACTCTACTAACCAAAAACTGGTCCTGGGGTTGTACATATACGGCACTGTGAAGTTCACTTGCGCCACCGTTTGGTCTATAGGTGGGCTGATTTCTCTAGGCTCGAGGTGGTCGTAATGGAATAGTTCATCGGCGTATATATTACCCAGTTAAAACAGTCTTGCTGGGCCAGCACTGCCACGGTGGCCCAGCACTATGTTGCCGTCGCCCAACCGTCAATAAAATGTCCGGGCGGCACCACATGTGCCAGTAGTTCGGGCCAGCAGCGGGCCCACAGTGGCACCCCATCAGTTGTCATATGCTAGAACAGGGCCATTAGTTATCCATCATAGGCAGTAGCTGCCACTAGTGGTCGTTCAGCGGTCCTGCAAGCACGTGCCCTAAATGATGGCTAGCCTAATGTGGTCCGCTAGTTTCCCCGCAGTGGCAGCCGGCAATCACGTGACGTAACTAATGGCTTGCCGAATCTTGTCTGCCAATTTCCCAGTAGTATCCATAAAAAAAAGTAAAGGATAACTGCAGTTTCCCAAAGCTACAACTACTTTTTATTCTCCTTACGAATCTCCTGCATTACAGCGCTGGGGTGGGGAAATTTTTTCAACAGGTCCTGAAAAACGCTCGTTTGGATCTGGATGGAAACGAGCCAACGACTGTCTGCGTGGGAAGCGTGCGCTCTACCAACGGGATTGATTTGCCACGTACAAGCGTCTGCTTGAAGCTGAGCTTCTTCCTGCGGAATGTGTAACGCATGGTTCTCTTTTTAATTTTACAATATTGCGAGGTATTTTTCATAAACGTCAGTTTTATATAGTTCATAAATTTATTTTTTCTACGTAACGATTCTTTTTTTTTTTTTTCACCTTAAGGGAGCTTCACTCATTTTCAACGAGTGTACCAACTTAAAGGCGATTTCCAAAGTTTCGTGCTGTCCTTGTCGTCTTGAAAGGCGATTGTTGAATTAATATATTTACCCGTTCATGTCACATTCCTTTACATTTTTAACGTTGTATCTTTATTTTTCGCTGTCCGAAGCAACATTTGTTTTAAAGAGGAAAGATATTTTATTTTACTTCTCGTTATTTTTAGAAGTGAATTCCTCCAGTCTTGTGTATTCAACCCATGGATGAGTACATTATATCCACTTAGCGTTGTTTTTTGTTGTTTTTTTCAAATAATTGATAAATTTTGTTAGCGTATAATTCTTTTTTTTCCAACATAACGTTTTTTTAATATTTTTCCATGACTTTTGTTTCCAGCGGTTTAGTGTATGTTAAAACGAAAGATTACACAGAAATTATTTCTTGTTATTCCTGGGAATGGAGTGGGTGTATTTCATGGCTTCATCTGGTATCTTTGTCGACGTGGCATTTCATCAAGGAAATTAATTCGCCTCTCTACATATGGATTTTTTCCCCTCAACATCCACTAAAATAACACAATGGCGATATCGTCTTCTTCAACTAACTGGTACCACGAGCGACACAGCACATCTTGCTTCTGCGCATGCACAGTCCCGTTGCTTCCACCTGGTGCTGGAGTTGCATCGGTTGCTAGCTACGGGCCACTAGCGGCACTTGCTAGGAGGCCCGCAATTCACGGCGATGCAGTAGGGCCATCAATGGCTTCCAACAGATGGCGCTACCACCAACGGATCGCTACGGGACCGTGAGCGGCAGATTTCAACCAGCAGTGACCCATCACTGCCACTTGGTGGCCAGCAGTTTTCCAACACTTGTGTTTTTGCTGGGTAGTTGAGTTGCAACAAACCGGGTTACGTATGTTGATTGCAAATTTCATTAACCCGTTGAAACTCAAACTTCTCCTTCGACGACTCTGTCTGCCTATAAAATTCCTAATTCTAGATTGCTCTCAACTAAGAATCTGAGACCCGTGCTTCAGTAAGGAACTCAGGAATTAACATCCTTTCTTTCTGTGCGGATCCTGCTCGCATCCACTTGAATCCAGAATATATCTAGGTTTCTGTCACCCCATGACATCGCGAAATAGTGGAGCCACAAAGTTACGTTCCAGAGATTTATCAATTTTTAAATAGCGCATAAATGTGTGAGTCATGAAATGCGATACCAATATTTTTCATCAAGTCCGAAAATATACAGCATATCCGTCTTTGATAGGATCAAGGTTCAACTTTGTTTGCAGCAAAAAGGAACACAACAACGCTGCCTCAATTCACTCAAAAATGCAACATATCCGGTTACGTATAAAAGAATCAAATAACCATGTATTTTTGATAATCTGAAATTCAAATTTTAAAACACAATCACAAAAAGAATGTAAATGAGTTACGTACAACCGGGTTAAAAGAGATATGAAAACTACAGTAAAATGTCGGGACTAACACAGAATTGCGAATAAAAATCAAAAACATGTAACTGAGAAACGTATAGCGGAGGTTCCGTTGTTTATCATCAATATAATTATAAACTATTATCAGTCTATTGCTGGATGAAGGTCCCCCTCCCCAGTTTCTCCCACAACTCTCTGTCTTGAATCAGTCTCCTCCATGTCCCTCTGACATGCCTTTGAGTTTCATCTACCCATATCCGCCATGGCTTTCTTCCGGGGTTTTTCCGGTCCCTTAGAATCCAGTCTAGTATTTCAGTTTTCCAATGGTGGTCAGTTCCTCTAGCAGTATGTCCATCCCATTAACATTTCAGGGATTTTACCTTGATCATCTGAAATTCAAATTTTAACGTATAATCGCAAAAATCATATAAATTAATTGCCATTTTACTGATCCATAAGTTCGCCTTCCTATCCTTCCTGGTTACACCAGGCGTACACCTCTCCATACTTCTTTCAGTAAACTCGGTTTTATCTAAAAGATTCTCAACTTTTATTTTTTCTTATTCATACATCTCTGGAATTTCCTTTGGGGCAAACTGTTTCCTGCTTGGGATGATATCTTGGCTCAAGGTGGTTTATCAACTTTTTAAAACCTTTATCTTCTACTATGGGCAATGGTTGGTTACCTTTGCAGATAATTTCGGCGACTAATCTGGTAATTGTTTTAGCTCTTTTCTCTCCAAGGTTAAAACTTCGTATTTTATCAATAAATGCTTTCAGAGTCGGTTGGTTAGAAGATATTGCTTTGCGTTTTACTGGGGGAGCTTCGAAAGGGATTTGTTCTCCAAAAGAAGAAGCTGCTGAACCTGAACTAGGAGTTGAACTAACTGATGCAAAACTCCCAATGGCAGCTGGATCATCTGAGTCATTATTGTCTTCCAATCGGGAGTCAACTCTGACAGTCAAATGGCTTAAGGGTAAAGCTGGAGTCAGTAATGGGGATGGTGAACTTCTATCTTTGAGTTCTTTAAATTTGGATGAATGTTTGGCTTTCAAATGTTTCCACGTTGCTGAAGTAGTAGGTGACCTTTTTTCTCTGGATATTTTGCAGAATACAGACTGCAATTCGCATAATTTTCATTTTCAGAAATTTGGAAATGATTGCAGGTATTAGAAGATGCTTGAGATGATGTGATATCATGGGTTGACATCCGTTGCAGTTATAGTAGATGCAATGATTGTGTGACAGGCACAAGATAAGTCGTTCCTAAGTATGCGTAAATGCTGTGGTTAGCGATAGAAACTGCGTAGGAATAAAAACAATAAAGCATTAGAAACGCTGAAATTGAGAAACAAATACAGACCGGAAAACGCCGAGCGTATACTGATAGCGTGTGCAAGTGAGACGCTGCGGAGAGTTGAGTAGAACTAGAAACGAAGGAGCTGTAGACAGAGTAACTTGATTCATGCGCGCTACGCGGCTCAAGATCACACTCTCCCCTCCGTTCGCACGCTCGTTACCACGGTAGCGGTGCCGGAAAAGAGATAAAATATGGCTAAGTAATGTTTCTCACTATACGTGAGTTATGGTGGCTAAGGCACTGTCCGATGGAAAACTCTAGTCGCTATGGCGGTTGCCCGCTGTGTTTGGCTGAACAATTCCTTCCCTGCTGCATCCGGTTTGGAAGTAACGAGCTATTTTAAATAGATGTGTACATACTGTAGACGATCTTCTTCGATTGTTTTCTGTCAGAACTCGTCATGATGACAAATATTCGAACAAATATCGCTCTAGAACAAACACCAAACGCCAAGTTTTTTAGGTTGAAATTCGAAAGATTCGAATGAAGAAAAAAGTGCGAAGATTCGAGTTTTCGAATCTCGAATCTTTTTCAAGGTTCGCGGGATTCGAGGATTCGAATGTTCCATCCCTAGACTTTTTAAAACTGCTTTTTTCTAACATCTTGTTATTAAACGGGATGATTGAAAGGTTCCATAAACATTGTAATAATCTAAATGTAACTTAAAGTGTAATTGCAGTATCAGTAGTCGTATATATTCATTACTCTAAAAGCGTTTTTTTTGTTTCGGCTTGACAAATCGTAATAGCTGCTAGATAGAAAGGTAACATCTCGATTTTACGATCGTCAGTCAAATCAAAATATGTCGGAGGCAACATGAGTACACTGTTAAAAATTTTATGGCAGGTTGCACCAAAAAGTGGTGCCACACCAGCTGCACCACTTTCTGAAAAAAGGTACATTACTGTGTGGTGCAAACAAAACCCAGCAACATGGTGCGACTTTGCACAATAATGTGGTGCAACCTTGTGCCACAACGTAATGCAAAATTGAACCATGTCGTTAGGTTTCGTCTGCACCCCACAATGGAGCATCTTTGTTCGGAAAGTGGTGCAGCTGGTGAAGCACCACTTTTTGGTGCAACCTACCACAAAATTTTTAACAGTGCACGCAATAACATAACCTCATCGGAATGCCAAACACTTATTCTACCATGATCAAAATATTTACCTAAAATTTCGCATCGAAATCGGTAAGTGTCCACTGGCCTCTTCCGCTGTATGTATGTAGGACATGACGTACGTATAGGGTTCAGAAAAACTTGAAACCTTTGAAATGTGGTTCTTTCAACGGGTTTTGAAAATGAGTTGGGAACTAGTTCTTATAGTTTATTTATTCTTTCGCAAATTAGTTCTTATAATACAGCATAAGAAGTAACTGTTCTTCAAAGAGATGAACACAAAAATCTATTTTGAAAGACAACATGTAAATTTAAAAATTCAAATTCTGGACAGATCCTCAATTAATGTCAGAAAGCAAGTTAGTGAGAAAAGAACAAGAACGAGAGTAAGAAACTACTTATTAAGAAACGAGAGTAAGTAAAGGTTTATTAAGAAATATGAGGAAATTATTGAGGTTCTTGGACACAAAATTCCACCATGTCTATGCGCTGCCATGAGCTGTATCGTAGACAACACAAGAGGATGACAATAAATTATGCAAAGTAATATAGAAGGAAAGGTACATACGTGTATTCAGTGTCCAAGGATTATTACGAGATGGAGTCGTTTTCTAAAGGACTGGATCCATGATGGAAAACATAAAAACGAGTAAGCTGAGAACAGAAATCCGTTAAAGTAATAGATCAGACTGAAATAAATGGAAGTTTTTAACAAGCAGTTGCTGCGCCTCAGTCCGAGCTCATTGATGGATTTGTCGCAGGCACAGACTTTAACCACAAATCGCTCATTGCCGCCCCGGTGGCGCAGTGGTCTAAGGCGCTGGCCTCTGATCATTCGTTCGTAAGGGGTCCGGGTTCGAATCCCGGTCAGGCATGGATGTTGTGTTTGTCTTACGGCACTGGCTCTCTCCCTTCCCTGGAACCAGTGACCCTAAATTAGGGACGGGCGACTGCTTATAGCCCATTGAGTTGCTCACGGTGGTCGTGAAACCTCCAATCAAAAAAAAATCGCTCATTAATTTGCTTCTGAGTGTCACTTTCATTAGAACAATTTCTGATTTCAAAGCAGACAGACGCATTTAGTTCGTTTCTGGATGTCACTCTACACTCTCCATAAATGAATGTGTTACTGAAGTAGAGTTTTTTTTTAAGAGAGCGTTGATATATATTATGCAACCTACACAGTCGAGTCACATTATTGTGACCACCTCCTACTTTTGAAGTCAACAACTCGTAGCCAATGAAAGAAGGCACGTGCACTGAGCTAGCTTGGAGCGTACATAAGATGTAATGTAGGCAATCTGAAAACATATCACTTGTTGCTCTCATAACTAAAAGGAGCAATTTATCAGTTACAAAAAAGGATTATTATCGGCTTTCGGACCAAGGGTGGCAGTATTTCTGAAACAGCGCAGTTTGTGAACTGTTCGCGTGCTGCTGTGGTTAATGTGTATCATGATTGAAGAAATGACACCCTTGCGAATAAGTGACGTGAAAACTGCGGAGCACCACGTGCCATTGATGTAAGAGGTAAACGTCGGCTTCGTAGGTGCGTGATGGCCGATCGACATGCTACAGTGGAGCAATTTAGTGGCCCATTGAACCAGGGGGCTACTGGAAGTGTGTCTAAAACGACTGTTCAGCGAGATGCAGACGAATGGTCACTGCACCTATGTTAACGAATGTGCATCAGCAGAAAAGGCTTACATTTGAAAGGCAGTATCGGAATTGAACCCTCGCTGATTGGCAAAGGGTTGCCTTCTCCGATGTGTCACGTTTTCTTCTTCATCGAACGGATGGACGTTGGCGTATAAGGCAAAAATCTTCAACCATTGCTGGCAGAACATAAGCTGGTGGTGGCAGCGTTATGGTCTGGGGAATGTTTTCGTGCCATTCTCTGGGTCCACTCATACCTGCGGAAAGCACTATTGACCGAATTCCTTATGAATCCATCCTTGCCGACCACGTACACCCACACATGCTGTTTGTTTTACCTGGGGTGGATGGGAATCTTCCAGCACGACAATGCGAGATGTCACATAGCTAGAAATGTCCGAGAGCGGTTGGAAGACCACGATGAAGACTTCGAAGTACTTCCCTGGACCCCTGATTCCTCAGACTTAAACCCGATTGAGCATCTGTGGGTCCACCTCGATCGTGTTGTTCGCTCCATGGATCCTCCATCACGCACCCTCCAGCAGCTGTCAGATGCACTACAGTCACCATGGCTCCCCATACCTGTGCACACTTTCCAGAACCTTATTGAGTCACTCCCAGCCCGTCTAGCTGCTGTCCCCGGTACACACCACGGCGGTTACTCTGGATATTGTGGTGACAAAAATGTGATTCGATCGTGTATGACAATAATGCTTTAATTTCAGTGTATTAGCAGTTCAATTTTCAGTCAACGCTAACAAACCGAGATTTGGATGCAGTGTTAAAAACAAAAGCAAAAAGCAACAACATTTAAATGCTATAATCTACAAATTGCAGTTTTAGCAAAAACATCAAAATAAATTGGTGGCACGGAATCTTAAGGATAAGTACTAACCTGAGTATATGAAATTCCAGTATTCACTTTCTTCCACAGGTGGACTTAATACAGACGCAGAAGAATATCCAGGAAAGGTTCCAAATAAGTTAAGATATAATATGGCACCCACGGAATAAAAATCACAGGAGCATTCTAGGGGCACAAATAAATCAAATCAGTATTCAAAGTAATAAAGGAGAATCAAATACATAAATATTTGACAAGAAGGCAAAATTTAACGCTGCCAGGATGATAATATTGCGATATGATTGAGAGAAGAAATATTTTACTCATGTCAGAGAAAACATGAGAAATGAATATTTGCAAAACAAAAACAGCAACAAATAAATAAGAACGAAATATTTACTAAAGAATTAATGTATTGTAAACTCTCTGTCTAAACTGTTTAAAAGTATTTCAATAGTTTGTGTTCGGCAACAGTGATGATGACATTTCTTTTGAACTGGCATGAATTTAAATTAAACGGAATTTCAAATATCAAGCACATTTGCAAAGAGAACTAATTCCCTGTAAGAGGATGGCACAGGTAAAACTTCCATTTTTTAATTAATACCATCATATTTCATAGGATGATCAGATTCTAAAGTCATATTAGTGATTTAATTTTGCTGAAGTCTCAGCGTATTACATATCATTTTAATTCGCTTACGCATAGTTAAATTACTGCCATTTTTATTACTTTATTATTTTGCGTTCAATTTACTTGACCTACGTAAATTCCATTTGTACCAACAGTGTGGTGGGATAAACTTGTGACGAAGCGTTAATAAATATGAGAGCAACTTAAAGATATGCCGTTGAGTTTAAGAAATGTGAGTACATATACATACATTTGAACAGATTCGTATTTCAGAGACCATACTTCTATCATTTACATGAAGTATGTTTCTCTTCTCTTCATCTGCTATCTTTGCGCTCGTTCTACTTTTCTATCATGCATATACTTCATTTCATGTAGTTACAACCAGTCACTGAATTTACTGACACGGCCTGAGAGCACGAAGAGAAACTGATTCACATTTCGCTATATCAGCAAAATGGCAGTTCTTTGGCAAATATTCTAGAAAGTATTAACATTATTAAAGAATATACCAAACTGTAAAACTTGATAAACAGTATAAATCTGTTTACCTATTGGTGTATTTTGACGCATACAAATCGACAAGTGCGTTTTCGCCCTGTCCTGTAAGGTTTTTTAAAGGCGGATGTTGGACATATGCTAATCTTTGCCTTGAAAAAGTTTCCCAGTGGAGGAAGAAAGTCTGGAGATTTGTACATATCATATTATACCAATAAATAAACAGATTTAAACTACGTTGCAAGCGTTTTCAACTTGCAAGAAAGTATTGCGTGACTTCCACCAATGTTCGAGGGGTATACTTTGATCTCTAGGTTACAACTTTAGAAATATATGTACAGATGCGTATACAAGCCCTTTGAGATGATAAGTGCTAGGTCAAGTGAGATTGGTTCAAAAGTCGTAAAGTCTGGCAACCGATGCGCTCCTGCGCAGTGTATTTTAGTGGTCACAGCAAAATAACTGACAAATAATATTCTGGGAAATGACTGAGTTACAAATTATACGTCTTCACAATCAGCCTTCTTCTGAGAACTTGACTTTTTATTATGCTCGTTATGCTATCGACGTCGTTTTATTAAAAAATGAAAAAAGACACCCAATGGGAGAATCAAATCTTAAGAATAGGTCCAAAACACGAAAATACACCCAAATGTTAAAAGAAAATTAAGGCTCTCAAATCCGCAAGTGCTGTAGTAACAAAGATACAGTGCTAGCCACTCAAAATGCAACACCAAGAAGGACGCGAGATAGCAAAGCCAGATTTACTGGACACATAACAACAGATACAAAGATGAAACGACTGAGCTTACAGGACCATGCGACTTGCGGAACACGCAGACATCAATAGTTCGTGTGGCTCCATGGCTGGTAATAACGGCCGCTACACGCCACGGCGTCGAACGAAAGAGGCTTTGGATGTGGGCTTGGGGTATGTCGGTCCAGGTTGCTTCCACACGTTGCCACAGTTCATCAGGCGTAGCCGCGGGTGATGCTTGCCGGGACACTCGGTTGCCGATCAGCTACCAGACGTGTCCGCTGGGCAACATATCGGGAGAACAGGAGGGCCACGGCAGCAGTGAAACCTGGCGGGCCGTGAAGAATTGTTGCACGATGCCTGCCATGTGCGGGCGCGCATTGTCCTGTTGAAACGTGGCCGCTGGCAGGTCCTGCAGGTAAGGGAGGACTACAGGCTTCAAAACGTCGCAGATGTAGCGGTGGTTGTTAAGTGTACCGGCGATGCGTACCAGAGGGGTGCAGGTGTGGTATCCGATTGCGCCCCAAACCATAACGCCAGGCGACGGACCGGTATGGCGATGCATAATGCAGGCGTCATACTGTCTCTCGCCGCAGTGCCGCCACACGCGGATCCGACCATCGTGGTGTTGCATGCAGTAGCGGGTTTCGTCGGAGAAGACAATGTCGTGCCATTCCGTAGTCCAGGTGCGGCGTTCAACGGCCCACTGCGGCCGCACTCGCCGGTGGTGTAACGTAAATGGTAATCGGAGCAATGGGCGCCGTGCAACTGGTCCCCGCTCCTGCAGACGACGTCGAACGGTACGTGCTGACACAGGTTGTTGCGCAACACACCCTATTTCCTGCGCTAACGTTCGTGATGTGGCGGTGCGAGCCGTCAATGCCGGCCACACAACATGCCGGTCCTTCCGTTTGGTGGTGTGCCGCGGCTGCGGCAATCGCTCACGTTGGTCCGTCCGTCCCTCCTGTACCCACCGAATCAATACTCGCCTCAATGTGGCTGGATGTCGTCCCACACGGGCGCCGATGTCTCGGTACGATAAACCGCTGTCGCTATAAGCCACTATTCGTCCTCTGTCGAACTCCGAAACGTGCTGGAATGATTGCTGTATTCTGCTACGAGGCATCAGGAAGCTTTCCACGCACAGGTCTGGCAGCACAACACACTTCCACTACTTACACCCGCCTTCTGTGCACCCTTCTTATAGTGCTTTTCGGTGGCATGCCTGGCGCACATGATTTGCATATGCCCTGCAATGTTAATCGTTCGCATGTCCTCTCGCGGGCGATGCATGCTGGGAATTTCAGGCCAATTGGATGCTTTCTTCTTGGTGTTGCATTTTGGGTGGCCAGCAGTGTATTTGGTCTCGCCCTATCATGGCAAGGTGCATTACGACAGCTTCTGTTCTCCGTATTGTAGTTTAAAAGCATACACTTAATGAATGTTAAATAAGATAATATCTACATAAAATACATGAATTTACCATCACTAATGTATCAAATTTAAGGAATATTGAAGCATAAATACATTCTTTTAGTTCTTTTTCTCACAAATTATCTTTCAAGATTTTATTTAAATGGAGCACGAATGCCAGCATGTATACAATACTACACAAAAGCGTAGAAGGACATTTTTTTTTCATTTCTGCGAAATCATGTATCGTTATCTTGGAAAACGTAGCAAAATTTTGATGTTCCAGATTTTTGCTATTTAATAAGAAAATATTTTCATATTTGAGTACTTTAGCAAAGTTATGTTAAGTTCGCCTTGTTTTGGAGTCATTTGTTCGGGGCGAACCGTTAACTAAAATGCTAACCTGAGACTCTCTTCGAAACTGATTCTACTAAAATGACCCAGAAGCGTAGGATTAATTCGATTGTAACATGAAAAAGACTTATCAGACCCTCGTAAATCACCAAAGTCTGGTCTTTTTTACAGGTAGTGCTGGTTCAACTATCGAGATATGTCTAAGAACCATAATCGATTACAGAACACAGTTCAGAAGCTTCGTCATACTGGGACGCAGTTGCATAACAAAGATGCAACTTTTGGTTAAATCATCACTTTTGTTCTTGAAAGAAGAATGCATTTCAACTCCAGTGCTTTATTCGCTATATAAGATACTTGCATCTTTGTTATGCAAAAGTAATCGTTCATTTTCATGAGACTATCTTCTCCTCTTTCAAAGAGGAATATGAGAAGCTTCTCACTGAAACAATAAATGTGGTGAATTAAAACTAATAAATCTCTGCTTTTATAGAAAGAGATATATTCACCATATGGAGCAGAGGAGGATCTGAAGTAATGCGCCAAGATTTCCGGAGCTACATATCCAACTTCTCCAACAAATCCAGTGGCCGTTAGTCCGGTCTGAAAGCGACAGAAATAATATTTTGAAATTTTCAAACACAAAAGTTAAATACTATAAATTTTGGAGAAAACATATTTCATAAACTGGAATCTGTGTAAGATCGCTTTCTTTTAACTATTTTATGAGGGTAATACATTAGTAACGATTACAGCAGTACTAATCTTCAAATTGGTATATTTGAACACATCATTTATAAATGATTTAAGCAAATTGATTTTAATTAACGAAAAAAAGGCTAACAACACTTGAGCAAAATGCAGAATTTTGAAGTGTGGGTTGCTAGAAAATATGAACGAAATTATGCCACATTTTTTCTTTTCAGTTACTCTTTTCTTTTCGGAATTGATTGAAAAACCTGTCGACCTAGGAGTTAGACATAGTTTTTTCTCATCTTCTGTTGTAACTTTTTATGTGGTCAATGGTTATTTAGAGATAAATTAATAACTTTAATAAAATTTTCAATGATCCCTCTGTGTAATTGGGTGCAAGTGTACGATTAATAGTAATTACACTGTTGGCCACCCGAAATGCAACACCAAGAAGGAAGCATCCGATTGACCTGAAATTTGCAGCATGTGTCGCCCGCGAGAGGACATGCAAACGATTAGCATTACAGGACATATTCAAATCATGTGCGCCCGGCACGCCATCAAAAACACTATAAGAAGGGTGCACAGAAGGTGGGGTGTAAGTAGTGGAAGTGTGTTGTGCTGCCGGACCTGTGCGTGGGAAGCTTCCTGATGCCTCGTCGCAGAATACTGCAGTCATTCCAGCACATTTCGGAGTTCGACAGAGGACGAATAGCGGCTCATCGCGACAGCGGTTTATCGTACCGAGACATCGGCGCCCGTGTGGGACGACATCCAGCCACAGTGAGGCGAGTATGAATTCGGTGGGTGCAGAAGGGACGGACGGACCGAAGTGAGTGATTACCGCAGCCGCGGCACCCCACCGAACGAGAGGACCGGCATGTTGTGCGGCGGGCATTGACGGCTCGCACCGCCACATCACGAACGTTAGCGCATGAATTAGGATGAATTGCGCAACAACCTGTGTCAGCACGTACCATTCGACGTCGTCTGCAGGAGCGAGGACTTGTCGCACAGCACTCATTGCTCCAATTACCATTGACGTTACACCACCGGCGAGTGCGGCGGCAGTGGGCCGTTGAACGCCGTACCTGGACTACGGAATGGCACGACATTGTCTTCTCCGACAAATCCCGCTTCTGCCAGCAACACCACGATGGTCGGATCCGCGTGTGGCGGCACCGCGGCGAGAGACTGTATGACGCCTGCATTATGCATCGCCATACCGGTCCGTCGCCTGGCGTTATGGTTTGTGGCGCAATGGGATATGTCACCCGCACCTCTCTGGTACGCATCACCGGTACACTCAACAGCCACCGCTACCTCTCCGACGTTTTGGAGCCTGTAGTTCTCCCTTAGATGCAGGACCTGCCAGCGGCCACGTTTCAGCAGGTCAATGCGCGCCCGCACGTGGCAGGCATGGTGCAACAATTCTTCACGGGCCACTAGGCGTCACTGCTGCAGTGGCCAGCCTGTTCTCCTAATATGTCGCCCATCGAACACGTCTCGTAGCTGATCGGCAACCGAGTGTCCCGGCAAGCACCACCCGCGGCTACGCCTGATGAACTGTGGCAACGTGTGGAAGCAGCCTGGATCG
Source organism: Macrothele yani (assembly GCA_039090855.1). Classification (NCBI taxonomy): domain Eukaryota; kingdom Metazoa; phylum Arthropoda; class Arachnida; order Araneae; family Macrothelidae; genus Macrothele; species Macrothele yani. Next base: position 63,232,482 of record CM077008.1, on the reverse strand, counting down.
ACATGTCCACATCCAAAACCTCTTCCGTTCGATGCCGCCTCATATAGCGGCCGTTATTACTAGCCATGGGGGCCACACGAACTGTTGATGTCCGCGTGTTCCGCAAGTCGCACGGTCCTGTAAGCTCAATCGTTTCATCTTTGTATCTGTTGTTATGTGTCCAGTAAATCTGGTTTTGCTATCTCGTGTCCTTCTTGGTGTTGCATTTTGGGTGGCTAGCATTGTAGATGTTTATTAGTTCGTTAAATTAGCGCTGAATCATTAAAAGCATTCTAAATAGTTCATTTTCTTGATGTGAAGTGTTTTAAAAACGGCACTGCATTCCATCAATGGAATTTATGTAACAAGTAAGAGTTGTTTACCTTTGTATAGAAGGGAGAAAGAAGAGGAAAGAAGTATTTATATTTTATTTCTTCTGCAGTGACTTGATCATCATCAGTGTCTCACAGAAATACAGATTGTAACGCAAAATGGAGGCATAATGATGGGATGCTATACCCTCTGTCAATATCTGGGTGCTTAGACGTTGAGCAGAGCAAATGTAAAACATGCTGTATCCATGTTTCATCTTGGATCTGAGAGATGCCTTTCAGCCGTGTGCTAACCACTCTCTTCTTGGAACCAAATCACATTCCCTGTTCTATTGGATAAGTAACCCATTGTATAATGTGGGCTCAAAGCCCTCATATATACCACATTCTGAAAGCGAAATTTGCAAATACACATTCAAAATATGCATTGCACTGTTTTAAATTAGATACCGTCTGTAGTTCCTTTCTAATCTGTTTGAGAAGTAGTTACAGACTCACAGTGTGCACGCATTTTTGTCTCTCATGCATACTAACTGGCCACTCATGCAGATATTGTGTCATTTGACAGATACTAGTCAATAAATACAACATAATTTGTTTTGGCCAATGTCCATCTGCTGAAGAATATGCACCTTTGCATAATTATATGCAGAGAGATTCTGACAGGATGTCACCCTTTGCGTCACTGAGATCATAAGGAAAATAAGAACTGCGCATTTAGGAAACTGGAACCATTGTTTTTATTTCGGAATGCATGGTACCGATGTAAATTTTCATATATTGTTTTCGATGTCTCTGAATTAAAGCAGACATACAAACGTAACTCTTTTACACAATTCCTCAAATTTTAAATGAAAAGGAGAGGGATTCTTTGGGGCGGGGGACGACCACTATGAGCAACTCACTGGCTATAGTCAGGCGCCTGTCCCCTGATTTAAGGCAGCTGGTTCCACAGAAGAGAGAGAATCAATGTTATAAGACAAACACACCATCCATGCCGAACCCAAGATTCGAGCCTGAATCCAACTTGACCGAATGGTTAGAAGCGAGCACCTCATACCCCTCGTCCACTGGGCGGCACCGTGAAACTTCAGGGATTTCTGTGTATGAATAAGGTGACTACAGTTTAACCTGAACTATTCTGAACTTCAGATATCGTCCCGAAGTACCTTTCTGTCAGGTATCTTTTTTTCTTTTTCTTTTTTTATTGGAGATTTAACGACCACCGTGAGCAACTCAATGGGCTATAAGCAGTCTCCCGTCCCTAATTTAGGGTCACTGGTTCCAGGGAAGGGAAAGGGCCAGTGCCGTAAGACAAACACAACATCCATGCCTCACCGGAATTCGAACCCGGACCTCTTTCGGACGAATGATCAGAGGCCATCGCTTAGACCACTGCGCCACTGGGGCGGCTGTTAGGTATCAGTCCCAACCAAAACTTTTTGCTTTTTACATTCATAAATAAGGAATGTGTAAATGAAATTTTACCAGCTGTGGCAGTTAACAGAGTTATAAAGAGAAACAACATGTTTACAAAAATTTATCATTATGTAAAAATTTTGCAAAACTTATTCCAACTGAATATATTTTTAATTAGCTAAGATCTTCTAATATTTTGTACCAGGATCGCCTGCGTCACTAGGAAGAGTATTTTATTAACAAAAAGTATTGTAGTCTTTAACAAAAATGGATTTTATGTTTGCACAATATTGACGGTGAAATATAATGCACTGCTAATGAAAACAATTAATGTTATAACTTAAGAAATGTATTAATATCGCAACAAATCACAAGATGTAAATTTATCAGTAATATCGAAACAAAAATAAAGAGAGAAAGATGAGATCGTTTAAAAGAAAATTTTCACGTTAGCATCATTCATTCAATTGAAAAACTTTTAAAAATAAAAAAAAATTCTATTAATTTTGTGATGAAGTTCAAATCGTTTACTGTTGAAGAAATAGCTTTGGTAATGTTTTTTTTTTTTTAATGAACTAGAGGCTGCGCCTCTAGGCTCGCTACGCTCGTTTCCTGAGTAGCGCTCGGTCCCTGCAGCCCTATTTCCGAGCATAACACGTGAAATAAAAACTGGAAAATTAATATAAATTTCAATTTTTATTGCATGTCTAAGCAAATAAGGCTTGTTATTCCGAAGTTTCAGAGTTTTTTTACTGTCGTTAATTTTTGGAAAGTCGGACTTTTGTCTTTTGAACTTATAGCACTTACTAAATTTACCACTAAGGAAAACAAAAGCGGTCCAAAAAGCATTTCCGTAAACCGAAAACCGTTAAGGTGGACGTCAAGTAATTTTGTTTTCTGTACTTCTAATGGAAAAACTTTTGTACATATTTCCTTCACAATTACTGTGTTCCCAAGGATGAAAATTTGAACATCGATTAAAATAACTTCATTTTATAACTTGGAATACTTGATATTTCCTAAAACATAACCATAATTGTATTAAAAATCAATAACTTCTCTTTGGTGGTGTTGGAACCAGAAAAGAAATGGCGCGACCTGTGCTTTGATGACGTCAGTAGACAAACAAATGTTGGATTGCATAATTATGGTTATGTTTTATAAAATATTAAGTATTCCAAGTTATAAAAGGAAGCTATTTTAATCGTTGTTCAAATTTTCATCCTTGGGAACGCATTAATTGTGAAGAAAAGGTGTACAGAAGTTTTTCCATTGGAAGTATAGGAAGCCAAATTACTTGACGTCCACCTTAAACAACTGAGATAGCTTTACCAACAAAGCATATGCATAACAAATTCTCTGCGTCACCATGGCAGCAGGTGACGGGACCAGAACGTTCCTCTGTGGTTATCGTGTAGACAGGCGAGCCGTTCGTTTCTTTCCTTTGCGCCTTTAAAAAATGCTTAAAAATCAGAAAATGACTTTTTTTTTGTAAAAAAAGGGACGATAGTTGTAAGTTTATGCTGTAAAAATTGCAATGCATTATAATTTATAGTTTGCCATATATCCGTAGTTTTAAATGAATCCCATCGCGAAATAGAGAATTTTGTGAAATTTAGAAATTTAATTTCTCGTAAACTAAATTGAGATTCAAACAAAGGGCGACGAGGTGCAAAGATTCGGTCATGACACTACATGCCTACAAAGTTTCGTGGTTCTGTTGCTGTTAGTGTGTCCGGAACGCGACCTGATAGCACTTTTTTGCTTACCTTAACTCTGAAATACAATAGCTCTTGAAGTCTCGCTAGAATCGAGAAACGGTTTATTTCAGCATGTTCACCAAACAATTCTCTGCAAACGATGTAAATTTCGTATTTGTGTGTTCAATACGTTTTGCGCTGCGAGCTAGGAAAGCAAAAGTGTCGCGAAATTTCTAAAACAGCGGCAGCAGCAGCGGTGGCGGCAGTTACTTTTTAGCACGTCTTTTGTAAAAAATACAGTAGCTCTTGAAATTCAATAGCTCTTGAAGTTTCGCTAGAATCGAGAAACGGTTTATTTCAGCATGTTCACCAAACAATTCTCTGCAAACGATGTAAATTTCGTATTTGTGTGTTCAATACGTTTTGAGCTGCGAGCTAGGATAGCAAAAGTGTCGCGAAATTTCTAAAACAGCGGCAGCAGCAGCGGCGGCGGCGGCAGTTACTTTTTAGAACGTCTTTTGTAAAAAAAGATCGTGCTTATGTTATCGGTTTGTCCGTCCGTCTGTACCCACGGTATCTCTGCAACTATTGGTCCGATTTGAAAAATTCTTTTTGCATTCGAAAGCTTGAAATATGCGAATGATAATCCTTCATTTTGTTTTGTTTTTTTACGATGTACAATTTCGCCGCTAGAGGGCGTAAATGCAGATGATGTCGAATTCAAAAATACGTTTTAATCCACATATTTGCTTCTAAACATCCGATTGAAATTTTTTTATATTTCGATTCCATTTATGTCGAAGAGTATTTTAGATATAATTACTTTTTCAAATTACGCATAGATTTTCCGATAGGGGGCGTAAAAGTAAATTACATTTTCCCCGATAACTCTTCTTCTAAGACTCCGCTTTGAAAAATGTTTTCTTCAGCGGTAACACCTGCTGAGGAAATATCTTTTGCATATAATTTCAAATTTGTGGTAAAGAATACTTTGGCCACCAGGGGGCGTAAGTGTTAATTTTCGCTTCTGATGTACTTGCCATAAAATCTGAGCTTGTAAAATATCGATTGAAAAATTTCTTTCTTGGACTGATGCCACTCACATCGATAAACCTTTTCGGAATATTTTCTTCCTAAAATATTCCACAGTTTCTCCGCCAGGGGCGTTGATGTATATCTTATTTTTGTCAATATCTCGACTTCTAAGAGTCCGATTTGAAAAATTCCTTCTTTGTTGTATATTGATTTCCGTGTGACATGTTTTTCATATAGTTTCAAAATGTTCACGTAATTCATAGACTTTACGCTAGGGGGCGTAAAGGTAAATTGCGTTTCCCCCTATATCTCTGCTTCTAAATCTCCGATTTGAAAAATTCTTTCTGCACCGGATACAGCTCCTGCTGGGAAATCGTTTGCACATAATTTCTAGTTTTTGTAAAAAAAATGGTTTGGCCACTAGGGGGCGTAAACCTTAATTTCCGCTTCTGATGTATCTGCAGCAAAATATGAGCTTCTAAATTCTCGATTGAAAATAACGTCGTTTGTAGACCGATACTACTCATGTCGACAAACCTTTTAGAAACATTTTCTTCTTAAAATAGTGCACGGTGTCTACGCCAGGGGCGTAGATTAATATCTTATTTTTGCCACTATCTCTACTTCTAAGAGTCCGATTTAAAAAATTATTTCTTTGTTGGATAGTGTTTCTAGTGTGACATGTTTTTCCCATAAATTCAAAATTTTCAAGTCTTTCATAGACTTTCTGCTAGTGGGCGGAAAGGTAAATTGCGTTTTCCCCTATACCTCTGTTTCTAAATCTCCGATCTGAAAAATTCTTTCTGCACCGGATACAGCTCCTGATGGGAAATCGTTTGCACGTAATTTCAAATTTTTGTAAAAAATTGTTTGGCCACCATGGTGGCGTAAGTCTTAATTTCCGCTTCTGATGTATTTGTAGAAAAATATGAGCTTCTAAAATCTCGATTGAAAAAAACCCTTTTGTGGACCGATACTACTCATGTCGACAAACATTTTGGGAACATTTTTTTCTTGAAATAATGCATGGTTTCTACGCCAGGGGCGTAGATGTATATCTGATTTTTGTCAATATCTCTACTTCTAAAAGTCCGATTTGAAAAATTCCTTCTTTGTTGAATAGTGTTTCCGATGCGAAATGTTTTTCCTATAAATTCAAAATTTTCAAGTAAATCATAGACTTTCCGCTAGGGCGCACAATGGTAAATTGCGTTTTCTGCTCCTAAAACTCCGATTTGAAAAATTCTTCCTGTATCGCATACAAGACCTGACGCAAAATATTTTTTACACGTAATTTCTAATGTTTGGTAAAGAATGGTTTGGTCACCAGGGGTCATAAGTGTTAATTTCTACTTCTGATGTATTTGTAGCAAAATCTGGGCTCCTGAAAACTCGACTAAATTTTTTTCTTGGACCGATACCGCTCATATGGATAAACCTTTTGTGAATACTTTCTTCCTAAAATGATGCATGGTTGTCCCACCGAGGGACGTAAAGTCACATCTTATTTTTGTCGATAACTCTGTTTCTAAGAGTTCGTAAGCTCACGATTCCGTTTACAGCAATATCTGAGTGATTAAAGACCCGATTGAAAAACTTCTTTCTTTCGTCAGATACTATTGTTTTCCATACCGGTTCCATTGACTTTGAATAGCTTTGATAAATTTAATTTGCGTCAGAACGGATTCAAAAGACGTGCTCATTACACTCGAAAATTCGGTGTCATCTTTCTTGTTTTAGAATAGAAAGAAACGCTTGAAAGGCTTTTCCCCAGCTACTTTAGAGCATTAGTTTGAGTTCAAATATTGTGGTCTTCTTGTAAGTGTAGGTCTGGCAAGCCTAAATCAAAACGCGATGATGGGGCTCGTTTTCTTTTGTCGGGAATAAATTCAGTACTATATAATACATTCTGCAGTTTTCTAGTCTCTGTTGTATGGAAACTGAAGATTTCCCTGTGGAAAGGCAGTGATTGATAAAATCAGTTCAGTGTCATTCCCATTGTGCAGAATCTTTTTTATATAACCACCAGCACTAAACTAGATGTGTTCTCGGCAGAATTTCATTTGAAAAGTGAACACCTTTCTTCAATCCCGCAGATGAGGCTGCATGATCCAGAATTTTTGCATTTTTCTTTCATACAAGTGTTCTTTGAAACATTCAGTGCTTTTTGAAATGATTCACATATCATGTTCATATCGAACATAGTGCACATATATTTATTTATCAGAGAGTAATTCTGATATCTGCACAACGGATATAACTCCTGTTAAGATCATTTGAAAAAAGTACAAGTGAGTATGGAAAACTTTAAAGCAGATTATCCGTTGAAAACACGCTTTTTTAATTTTAAATAGGAATATTTTCCAACAAGTCAATATTAATATTTTCCAACGAAAAATGCATGCATGCATTGGTCATTTTGTTAAGTGCTATTGAATTGGCGTTAACCAAATGAAAAGCTTCCGAATTTATTAACCATGCAAACGCTTATGAGTTAACCTATTATCTTAGGATAACTGAGTAATAATGCAGTTATTTAAAAAAACTAAACATTTTTAAAGCTCTTACCTTGGCTAATTCAAATTCGGTGAGCTTGACTTGTCTGCTGTCATTGACTATAACATTTGACCCCATAAGAGCCCTGAAGAAGATGCCTGAAAGTAAAAATACAAATGTATCTCAAAGCAGCGAAGTCACTGTTTAAAATTTGCAAGCCTCATTATTAGGGGACGTAGAGATAACGAATGAAAATAAATATGAATTTATCTTCACAATACTTCTACGTAAATTCGTACATATATTCGAAAACTGAGAGTTACTGGCAAATTAGTGACTTTATGATGCGAATAATTTTGGACGTCAGGTGCAATATCATTTAATAACATGCTACTAATGACTCACAGAGAAAACATTAGCTGATAGAATATTTAGCATAGCCGAAATCCCATCCTGTTGACCCCATCACATCATTTTGAAAAAAAGGGAATAGTACGTGATTATAGCATCATGGCGTCCTCCCACCTTTCGATATAACATTTTCGTACCTATGTGTACGATTAAAAACTATTTTTGAATCGGCTTGAATTAACCATGAAGGTTAGGAATTAATTTATTTCGAATTTCTGTAATACATTTTCCAATTAATTGACGCCGAAATAGTTTTTCATGAGAGGAGCGCTTAAAGTTTGATTGTAAAAACTAGTTTTGCATTTCATCTCTGGACAAGTTAACATGCATTATTTTGCTTTTCGCAAAGTATGAATGGCACACTAGGTAGGAATGTTGTATATCTCTGCGAGATTACATAAGCGTTTAGTGGTGTTCAACAAATTCGCTTCAAAAATTCCGATACGAAAAATTATTTATGGTTGTAGTTACAAGCAAAATATTTCAATATTTCTTGAATTTCATAACCATTTCAGATGCCAAATAATTCTGCGAAGTGGCGCAGATTTATTTTATTTTTCTCGGTGATATATCTGTTTCCAACTGACGAATATGGAAAATGCTTTTAACATGAGCTAACTTTAGCTGTGATCATTAGGAGTGTATTATTGCGCATTCTCTCCTATTTCCGGATGCAGAGTTTTTCGTCTAGAGGGAGTAGTATCAGCAAATGAAATACACATTCGTTTCTAAAAATCCTATTTAAAAAATTCTTTTCACATTTTTTCGTGCTTTCTCCACCTGCTTCGACGCCAAGTTTTCCTTTTATCCATTAACTGCAATAAATTACAATTTTCCTTTCGACGATATCGCAGCTTCCCTACGCCGAGATCTGGCCAGTTTGAACCTCAGTCAATATCTTGATCTCTAACAAAATTCCGGAAACCGAAGCCTGTCTCCACGTTGCCGCCCCGTTGGCGCAGTGGGCTAAGCGATGGCTTCTGATCATTCTTCCGCGATGGGTCCGTGTTCGAATGCCGGTGAGGCATGGATGTTGTGTTTGTCTTGCGGCACTGGATCTCTCCCTTCCCTGGAACCAGTGGCCCGAAATCAGGGACGGGCGACTGCTTATAGCCCATTGAGCTGCTTACGGTGGTCGTTAAACATCCAATCAAAAAATAAAATCTCCACGTGAACTCCTGTGATGCGCCCATTGCGAGAGAATTTTGCCATTATTCCATTTTCCCGTGACATTGCCTTCAAAATTTCAAAACTTCTCAAAACCTTTAATTTTAACGTGATTTTTAAACTAATAAACAAACTGAACTTTTTAGGATCAAAGGACTATGTTGAAGACAAAAACTCGTGGGAAATTTATCAAATTCTATGTTAATGTGGCGCTTCGTATATAGGATAGACCCGTAGAAACTTTCGTTTTCGATTGAAGAAGCACAAGACCTGCATTCGGAACTGTGACCTAAAGAAGTCATCGATGGCTAAACGCTGTTACGAAAAGGACCATAAATTTCTTTTTGAAGAAGCAAACTTAAAAGCTAGACAAGCCAGATTCAACCACCAAACTTGATATTTTGGAAGCTTTCCATATATATCAGAAGTTTTCGCAACTTATTAATGATATGGCATCCACACCATTTCTATAAAGTGAGTGGAAGCAACTAACCTGTAAACACCATTTATGCTGACATATACAATTTGAATATTTACATGCCATTCGTCCCAATGAAACTAGGTCAATACCCAGCGATACCATGGTCGACTTTAAAAAATAAATATTTGTGACAAACTACGTTGTATTATCTTAATATACTCAGTCAGTATCATACATGTGAATTATTTTCATTGTAACAAAATATAATATTTGTATTTGTTACGAAATGGACAAAAACTTCTGCCCATTACATGAATTGTAATTTTTCTTTCTCTACTACACTGGCGGAAAGTGAAAAAAAGAACACCAAGAAGGAGACGTCTGATACCAACGAAATTTATACAGCATAATAACGGAATACAGAGGATAACGTGATAAAAACATTATGGCAAAATACAGCTGTATTTGCTGGTAAAGTGAAAAATTACATTTCCATGTAACATGGTTAGTACGAGGTTGAACCGCTATGAACTGCGTCACACTGTGCAATTCTGGCATGCAGTCTGTCGTACAGATGTTGGATGTAAGTTTAGGGTATTGAGTTCCAAGCATCCTCAACCTGGACGCGTAAATCGGGGATGGTCGTGGCTGGCAGTGGAGACCGGATAAGTCGTTGTCCCATAAAATCTCACACGTGCTCAATGGGGGACAAATCCGGTGAACTTGCAGGCCATGGAAGTTGTCTCACACCCTGAAGTGCATGTTGCGTTGCACGTGCCGTGTGTGGGCGTGCGTTATCTTGCTGGAAAACACCACGATGACAGACCTCTCAAATGGCACAACAACGGGCTAAATGATGTTGTTGATGTAGGAGGTGCTGTTTAACGTACCCGGTACAAACACTAGTTGTGTACGGGAGTGATAGCTGATCGCTCCCCACACCAAGAGACCAGGTGTAGGCCCTGTGTGTCCATGGCGGATGCTGGAAGGGCGGAGACGCTCCCCTGTGCATCTGCGAACGCGCATACGGCCATCGGAGGCTCCCAAGCAGGATCTGCTTTCATCGCTGAACACGACAGATCGCCATTGCGTTCTCCAGTGCAGACGTTGGCGACACCACTGCAGCCGTTCCTGACGGTGGGCTGGATTCAGAGGTACACATGCCAGAGGCACACGTGCACGTAGTCCTACAACCAGTAGACGGTTGCGGATTGTTCGCACAGTCACCTCAGGTGCAACGGCAGGTCGGATTTGCGTCGAAGTGGATGTTCTGCTTGACAACGCCGCTCTTCTTATGCGTCGATCGGTCCGCTCATCAGTCCGTCTGTGACTCCCGGTTCCACGTCTTCTCGTAAGGGAATGTTCCTCGGACCATCTACGCCACCATCGTACCACCACCGATACTGCCCGTCCAATTCGCTGCGCAATACGACGATACGACCACCCGGCCTCGCGAAGTCCGACTAGACGACTTCACTCAAAGTCCGATAACTGCTACAATCGTACACGTCTTCCATGTCCAGGCATTGCAGCTTCTTCAGAGTCTTCGCACGTGTCCGTACGCCGTCGACTGATTACATTCACTTCGCCGTACTCCTCAAATACCGCCCACGATAATTTGCATATTATGCCGTGCTGTGGCGTAAGCGCTCACCGGTTGGTCCCGAAATTAACATCACACCTGCGTAAACTCGACCCCATTAACATATGTAAATTTCATGAACCTCCGACAATTCTTTCTTGGTGTCCTTTTTTCACTTTCCGCCAGTGTATTCCTACCGTTACCTTGCAGTTACTCAGAATTGCCAATGGCCCATTCCATTAAAACAACTGGAGGAGTTTCTTTGCTAAAAAAATGTGCAAGCAATATATTACATATGAAATCTTCACGAGCAAATTCTAATTAGGAGCATAAAAAAGTTGACTTACATTTCTTGTGCATGAATCGCAGACCTTTCACTACCTGAAGAACAATGTCCACCAACATCGCATGTGTAACTCTTTTCCGTGCGAAGTGAGAGTCCAGCGTGTGTCCGTGAAAATATTCCGTAAAGATGACATAACTAAATCGAAAAATAGCCGCAAAATTTATTAGAACAATAAACAAGATGGGAAACTCCACATAAGATGTTTAAATTATCTATGAAATGGAATCAAATCAAGTGACCGTATAATATTCATAGCTGATAAACTCTTTATTTTTTAATATTGCGATCATTTACTAATAAAATTCGATGAAAAAAGTCCTTTAAAGCTATCACTATCCCGAAACTTTTTGGCATCTTTCTCGTTAAGGAAAAGACTGCATTAAAACTGCGGAGGCTATTCTTGAGAAAATTTTGCTTCTTTCCATCCTTTCCTTTAACTTAAACACGTTTCGCTCAAATTCATTGGGACAATTGGCAAGACTGTAAATGGATGCATCTTTAAATTTTCCGTGTATTAGAATTTCAAAACTGATTGCAAATATGGACACTTTACACAATGTTGTATCACTAGTCATTTTGCTTCATATAGACAAAGCAAAGAAGTATTTAACTTTTCCGATTGTGTTGACTATTTGCATTTGTTTCAGGATTGAATGACCGCTATGGGCGGTTCCATTCCGAAACAAAAACAAAATATGAGTATCCATATTTTTGCCTTGTATGAAGTCTCCAATTCAGAATTTGGGGACCACTGGCTCCTGTGAATTGACGAAATCGGCGCCGGAGAACAAACACGTGACCCATGCTTCATCCGGGGAAGAAATTAGGTCATCATTATTTTGTAAGCTAAACAGTGTATGTAATACATTTATCAATATATTTTTCGTGTCTGCTATAACTCGATTTTCCTTCTTTCGCAAATGAAATCTCCTTTCTGAATCTTTTTTATATGCACTGGGGTGAATAAAATCAAAGAAAAGATATCTAGTTCGTTTGTTGGATACTTTGATTAGCTTCGTTCAGTTTTTGTGCCTTACACTTAAGCAGGACGCGCTGAGATGTGGCAAGGGCTGCACCAAGAACTGCATTCCCACGACTGGATGACGTAAATAAACGAAAATAGGGTTTACTAAAATACATTTTTTATTTTGTTTGTTTAACGACCACCCTGAGCAACTCGAAGAGCTAAGGATATTAGCAAAACATGGGGCCACTGTCTCTAGGAAGGGGAAAGGACCAGTGTCATTTTGCCTCATCCAAGACTTGAGCCCATCTAGGACGAATGCTCAGAAGCGACTAAGGCTACACAGTCACCGGTGAGGCGATGAAGGACTGGCTCCTGCATGTGTTAATCTTTCTACCAGCGGCGCATGGGATATTTTTACACGAAAATGTAAACAGAAATTTCTAATTTCTGTTTCCAGTAATATAAACAGAAATTTCTAATGTCTTGCTCTTGATTCAGCGTCAGACAGAAATCAGAAATTATTTTGAAAATATAAATTAGATGTCGTTTCTTGTAATAATCATTACATCTAAGATGCGAATTTGAAGTTTGCGTAAATTTAGAAAAAAATTTAATTTCTGTTTCCAGTAATGTAAACAGAAATTTCTAGTGTCTTGCTCTTGATTCAGCCTTGGAAGGAAATCAGAAATTATTTTGAAAATATAAATTAGATGTCGTTTCTTGTAATAATCATTACATCTAAGATGCGAATTTGAAGTTTGCGTAAATTTAGAAATAAATGTATTCTTCCTTGACAAATAACATTCATCGTGAATGGGGCGTGCAGTCAATTTTACTGAGATGAACATTTTCCGGTATTAAATTTTTATAGATTTCTGGGACGCACGTAGAAAAAAATAATAATGGTTCATCGTAGTGTTTTGTCTGGCCTTTCCAATAGAAATTGATGCAAGATTTGTGGCAGCAGTCCATTTGTTTTAAGTTTACATTAAGAAGTGAAGGTTACTACTTTCTAATTCAAAATCCGTTAGGATGTATTATGGTGTCATATGTGAAAATACAATCTTCATGCTTTTCTGAAAGTCTGTAGTTTTATTGAAAAATATTTCAGTACTGTCACACAGTAATCATAATACACAAAAATGACATGTAAATATTTAGAATCTGAATATGCAATTTTTCCTACCGCTAAATACGCCTACTTTTTTCTGACCTTATTCCTCCCTTGTGAATTCACAGCAACAAAATAATTCCACTACGTATTGTATACCAAATGTTCTCCTTCTTGTTGAAAAATTCAATGTAATTCTTCCATAAGAAAGTTTTAGCCATCATGGAGCTGGGCGTTTAACTCAGAATGATCAAAATTTAGGTAAAAGAACGTGTCGCAAAGACAAAGGGTTGATTTCTACTCAGTGCTAGTCATGCGATGTTGATTGTCGCCTATACTCTTAAAAACATTTCGTCATTGTCTGGGATCACTGGTCGTAATGTCAGATGGAGAAAAGTATATTCTCTCTTACGTTTTGGTATACTGATTCACTGAGAACTTCAGAATTATTAAGATACGTTGAAGGAGGAGGAAAAAAGTTCACCACATTAAGAATAGACAAGGTGAAAAGTCAACGAAACTGAAAATCTCTCAAAGGCATTTGATGGTGCAGCAGAAAAAAGTACGAGCTCACGCGCGTTAAACGGACATTTTTTCAATGCTGTTAATTTAACGAAAAAAAAATGCAGATACAAGCAAACAATAAACGTTTTACATTTTCAAAATTTTAAAATTTATATATTTGATTCATAATTAATGCTGTCGCTTTCTTTCAGTAGCAAGAGATGTGGAGCGTGAGTGCAATAAATAGTTTACATTAAACTGTTTATTCTCTTCAAAGTTGCACCAACTGAAAATAGCTCTCTTCACACCCATTTATTATATATTCTTGGCCCCTTAAGACTTTCCATAATTTCTCAACTATTGTTTCCTTATATATTGCGCATCTGGCTATAAGTTCCATATCACTCCATCTAGGAACAAAGACGCTATCTTGCAATGTGTGCTACATAAGCTCAATACAGTTTTCTTGATCACGTCTAACGTGCACGTTGAGGTGTACATTTTTACACCGATGAAGTAATTTCAGTTTGTTAGCACAATGTTGTTTATTTATACTGCTGCCACAATGTTCGTGGTGACTCCAAAGCAATGTGTACTTTTTTTGAGTTTCATTCAATATTTCATTCTGGAATACTTCTGAGATGTGATCAATCAGTTATTTTTTTTATCGAAGGTTTAACGACCAACGGGAGCAACTCAATGGGTTGTAAGCAGTCGCCCGTCTCTAATTTAGGGTCACTGGTTCAAGGGAAGGGAGAGAGCCAGTGTCGTAAGACAAACACAACATCCATGCCTCACCGGGATTCGAACCCGGACCCTTCGCGGATGCATGGTCATAAGCCAGCGTTTAAATCACTGCACCACCGGGGCGGCCAATCATTTATTTGGAGTAGCTTACAAAATACCAGCTTTTACTACATTTTTGAAAAGTATGAAAGCTCAGTAGTTGAAACAGAGGGTGGAACTTTCCCTATAGAAACATTTCGGAATATTCCATATTTTGCTAAAACATATTTCTTGAGATAAAATCACAATCGCCAAATTGATCATCTGGGATAATGCAACCTTGCCTGAGATATTTTGACGCCTTATATCTCTATCAGGCTTTTAAATACATTTTAAAGCTGCCTCCATGTTTTAGAACAAAAAGTATTTCATGCTGGTTTTGAATTAACAAAATTGACAAAAGTGCTTCATGATGATATTCAATGACGAAGAAAAGTGTTTTCATTAAGTAAGATAAAAAGAAAGAGATAATTGTAAAAGATAAATTTGAGGAGTAATTCTTACCCTCTGGGCAGATTGTAATATCCATAAACTTCTAGAAATTGACTTTTTCCGGTCAGTGTTAAAAGTTTCCTTATTTCATAATAAGCCCTTTTCTAGAAAATGAGAGAAACAGTGCTTTTTAGTGAATGTTAAAGAGCTATGAAACATTTTAGAGAAACTGACTTTCTTCACAAAGTAATGGAACACCTGTGCTACTTACAGTATCTATCAGTACATGGCATAAAAGTGGACTAAAAGTTTCTACAACGTATTGGGTTGAAAAGAAATTAATGTCTACAAGTTCAAGGTAACAAAAAAGGGCTAATTACGGTATAAACAAGTATTGAGTTGTCGGAAAAGTCATGGCGTATTTTAGCCATGTTTTGCAAAGGTCATTTGTTGATAGAAAGAACAAAGATCAATCAATGATATAATGCCTGTTTTGTTCGATGACCTTTTGCCATCTGTCAGTGAGCTGCAAAATGCCTCGTTCATAGAAGGTCCTGTCTTTCGTGGCGAAAAACACGGTGCTGATTTACAGCCTCATCTGAATTGAACGTTATACAACGCAAGGACTGTTGAAGAGAGCGAAACAAGTGGAAGTCTTACGACGCAAGGTCAGGCGAGTATGCTGGGTGTGGCAACACATCCCACCCAAGCTCCAATAATTTTCGGCGGGTGATCAAACTTGTGTGTGGTCTCGCGTTGTCATGATGGAACACAACGCCTTTGCGATGAACGAGCTCTGGAGGTTTCTGGATGATGGATTCGTTCAAACTGTCCAATTGCCGACAGTACACATTCGAATCGATTGTTTGGTTCCGTGGTAGGAGCTCGTAAAACACCACACCTTTAAAATCCCACCACACTGAGACCAGAACCTTCCGCTGATGAATGTCTGCTTTGGATGTCATTTGAGGCGAAGCAGCACGTCGCGACCAAGACCGTTTGCTCAGCACATTGTTGTACACAATCCCCTTTTTGTCACCAATTATCAGTCGCTTCAAAAAAGGATCATTTTCCTCACGTTTAATGAGCATATCGCAGATGTTTATACGCGCCGTCAATTCAGCTTCTTTGAGTTCATGAGGAATCCACACATCGAGCTTGCTTACGTATCCCAGCTTCTTCAGGTGGTCGTGAATGCTTGAATGATGGATGTGCAATGTGTCTGCAATCTCTCGTGTCGTGTAACGTGGGTTTGACTCGATCAATGCCTTGATTTGATCGTCATTAACCTCGGTGGGCCTCCCGGACCGAGGAGCATCGTTGATGTCAAAATCACCAGCACGGAATTTTACGAACCACCGCTGGCACTGACGTTCTTGTAGAGCATTATCACCGTACACTTTACGCAACTTTTCACAAGCTTAACGCGCGTTCTTCCCTTTGCGGAAGTAAAACAGTAAAATATGGCGAAAATGCACAGTTTGGTCTTCCATCTTTAACTTGATGTCCAATCTCTGCAGATCAACCAAATCGCTCACTATTCCTTTTAGACTGCAGCTAGAACTGACACCTGTCGAATGCCATAGCGATAACAGAGCTGCGCATGCCTCTAGTACTTCCAAAACCGCCCAACCGCCATCGGGTGCCAAAATACATCATGACTTATGCATCCGCCATCGTTTTCCACGACTTACTTCCATCGTGTGGACAGGTGCTGGACACCGTCCCTGCAGAATTGTGGCGGCTTGGACGCAAAGAAGCGAGTGAGCGCATTCGACATCGTCTCGAAAGGCGGTAGTCGCTTGGGGCCAAAATCTGGGGAATAAGCTGGACGTGGCAGCAGCTCCAAGGCCAAGTCCCGGATCTTGTAACAGGTCATCTGTTCTGTGTGAGGTGTTTCTCCATCCTGCTGTAGGCGTTGCGGTTCAGTAGTGCTGGTCGTTTCGACGTCAGCGATGAGTGCACATCGTCAAGCTGACGGCAGTACACATCAGTGGTGATAGTGGTGTTATCTGGCAGCAGCTCAAAAACACGACACCCCGCGTATCCCACAAAACAGAAAGCAGGACCTTATGTGGATGTAAGCCGGCTTTAGGGCGCTAACATTGTCCTACTAGCCCCATTTCTCGCCACCTGTCACAATTCGGTTCGAGAACGGTTCAACTTGATGACACGCACTCATGCAATTTGCTTTTTGCTCAAATGTGAGTTGAGGGGGTACCCAAACTCCCCTCTTGTGTACCTACACAACTTGATGCAGGTGAGTGATAATGCTTGTGTGAGTAGTTCCCCATCAGCTGTTTGGCCAACCCGCGTGGTCACACGTGGGTCGGTCTCCACTAAGGTTTCAGCATTTCCATATCTACTGTTGCTGGTCTTGCGGCTTTAGGACGGTCTGATAGGTCAAAATTTCTCTCTCGAAACCGTTCGAACCAACAATGGCACTGACGATGTGATATGGCATTGGAGTACATACTGGTAATATTCATTGGAACACTTGTGGGCTGCTACTGCGGCGAACCTCATACAGCATGCAATGGCGGCTGTGAGCTTGCACTCTTCGTCTGCTGACGGCTAACTGCCACTGACTTAAGCCACCTACCTGCTGATGTCATGTTGGTGTGCTGCGCAATCTCAGTAGCCAATGTGCACCGTGGTCAGGGCTTCGACTTCGGGTACCTCGTCACGGGACATTACTTTCTTTCCAACCCAATATGTTGCATGAATTAAGTTTGTTCACACAAATGCGAAAGCATAACTGGAAACTAACGAAGGGGGTACGTTTTGGTTTAAAGGGACTCTAATACCAATGCATCAATTCACCAACTAATGCTCTGGATCTACAAATAACTTATTGAACTATCAGAACTTTGAAAATATTAACAGTGCTTGGGCAGCAAACGTGCAAATATTAATACTTTGGAAGTTGTACAGTATAAGACTCTATGTCGTGTTTCGCGAAGAGTACTTTTCCGTCGTTTTTCATTTACATTACTCAAAAAACTTCTTTAAATTTATAAGACGCGAGAAAGACTTATTAAATCCGAAATTCTATAAAATTGAGACATTAACACAAATTCTTGATTCGGCTGCAGAATAAATTGTTTCGCCTATAGTGGTGGAAATTTACGGAGTAGAATTTTATTTTAAGAATGCAATTAAACTGCTCTCAGTTACGTGGATCTTTAAGAATGTTTCTGCAGGACCAGTATTGCAGGATCTCTGGGCAGTTCGTTGAAACTCACACTTATGTTATCAATGGGTACAAAAATCAGAGTGCTTTGTGGCAGCTCAGATGTAATATGCTATACCTACGCTATATCTTCTAGACACGGAAAATAATTTGTTACTATGAATCCGCCACTGGTTGAATGCAATTTACGATCAGGTCTTCTCGCCCTAGATAAGAAGGAGGGGGGGGTTCTATATTGTTGATGTTACAATACCATTTGTGACAAGTACTATGTAGTACTGGTGAGGAAGTAAGAGATAATAGACATATTTATATCTCGCACACGGGAACGGAAGTTTGGGGTTTTCTGTGTAACTTAATGCTTTCGTTCTTGGTGCATAGGACCAAGAAAATAGTCTAAATCAGAGATATTAAAGGTGGAAAAACAGCAACAACTCTATGTAGGAAGCTCACCTAAAAAGGAGCAACCCCGTTATGGAACAGGATGAAAAGACCAGCACCTTATACAAACTACATTGACTCAGCTGCGCGTGAAAAAGTTTAAATTGTAACTCATCCACACCGGTAAAACGAATGCCTGTCCTTGGACCTGTCAGCTGCCTGGAGAAATCATCTGAACAAATACCGGAAAAACAGCCAATAGTGTTGCGCATACTACATGAGCACGATAGATTAACCAGGACTTTCACATCAACGAAACAACTGATTGTCCCAAAGTATCAAAATGTCTTGAATTGTTTCAGTGTCGTCTGGGACCGTTCTAAGCTCTGAGAATTAAGCCATACGATGCCTTCCAGCAAGTGCGAAATCTCGGCATCAATTGAGTTTTGTATTTACGCCATTAAAGGAGATTTTAGACTTATGTTAGTTGTATGTTATAATATATAAATGGTGTAGTGTTAATAATTGGCAATTTATTTTTGCACAGTTTTCTGTAATGCAAAATAAATTTTGATTTCACAACTTATATTTTCCGTTAAACTCAAAACCGGTGATTTCCAATCCTTTTTCAACTTGCCTTAAATTGGAGTGTGCAAAGTACAGAAAGCACATGTTATATGTGTAAATTTTATAACAACGTGCGAAAGCCGAGTAACTACAGAACTCTGTCAACTTATCAGATGATTTACACTGAAGATTTGCTAATACTTATTAATTCTCCATTCAAAAAATTCTTGCTGATTCTCCGTCAGCATCTGAGACCCCCTCCCCCTCTTCCTCAATCTGCCATGTGATAGCGGAGGAACACATCATATCCTCAGGTGGCGTTCTTTTTCTTAACCATCGCTCAGCGGACGATTTAAAATTAGAACCATCTTTCAGCGGACGATTTAAAATTAGAACCATCTTTCAGCGGACGATTTAAAGTTAGAGCCATCTTTCAGCTGACAATTTAAAATTAGAATCATCTTTCAGCAGACAATTTGAATTTAAAACTTCGAGAAATAAGTAACAGTGACTATGATATATATTTCTCAGCGAACGCACGATGTAAATAACTGTCCACCAAAACATGAGAAAAATCAATCACACGGAGAAAATATACAGAGCATTAGGGAGGATGAAATGACTCTGGAGTCACATCTCCTTAATAACTCCGACTGTTTCTAAAGACTGACATGAATTTTCTCTATAGAGTTTAAAATATAAAGATTTTGAACTGCAACCGTTTTGTCTGGAAAATACTGCGGTGAAAAGTAGATGGAATTCAAAAACACAATATTGTTTGTGCAAACTGCAACACCATGAAGGATTGCTGGTATTATCTTGAAATTTACAGGATTTGTACAACAGGTTGACACATGCAAATTATTGAAATGTCAGTGAAAATGTGCATGCGGTTTCGGAGCAGCGCCCTCTGAACTGTCTGTTCTTGGATATAAATAAATGGATCAAACGAGATGTTGCAATCAATTAAGAACCGACATTGAGTCAAAATGATATTTCTTGTGTCTCACTACACCCCGTCGCAGAAGAAGATTCTATAATGAACACCTGACGTACTTTGATATAGGAAGGATTGTTGGGATGAAAGAAGCTGGATTTTCCTACCGCGAAACTACCACTCGCACGGAATGGACCGTCAGTACAGTGATCCAAACGGACCGTCAGTACAGCGATCCAAACGTGGCGTTAGTGAACCGATGACGCTCGAATTCACAGAAATCCGGAAAACGGGCAGCAAAACCGCACAACTGCTCGTGCTGACAGACAAACTCTACCGCATGGTAGAGATCGATCTCATAGCGACATACACGATGTTAATGCAGCAGTAGAACACTCTCTCAGGTCAGGCTTTGTTTGTTCTCCAGCACAGTTCGACGTCGTGTGCTTAACAGAGAACTAGTCGCTAGCAGCTCATTGCTGCGCATTCCTTTGACCTTCAAACACAGACGCCTCAGGTTGCAACACAGACATTAGCGTGCTGATTGGCAACAGGTCATGTTTTCTGACGAATCATGATTCAACTTGATGCACCATGATGGTCGCATAGGTGTTTGAAGACATCGGGGAGAACAGCACCTTGCAACGTCGTACCGGCCTAACGCCAAGCGTCATGGTTTGGGGTGCAATTCGATTCAGTTTGAGATATTTCTTGATACGAATTGAGGGAACCTTCAACAGCCAGTGATACATCAGGGATGTTTTAGATGTAGAGGTGATACCCTTCCTTCAGAGTTGTCCTGTCGCTATATTCTGGCAGGACAATGCTCGGTCACGTGTGCCCCGGAATGTCCAAGACCTCTTCCATGCACCGCAGATATCGCTTTTTCTCTTGCCTGCACGTTTGCTGGACATGTCTCCGATCGAACATCTCTGGGACATGGTAGCTAAGGGACTGGCGCGTCAAGCGCTCTCCGCAAGTGAACTCTGGTCTCGCATAAAAACAGACTAGCAGGCTATTCACCAGTGTGATATCAAAAACCTCTTCCATTCAATGCCATGCCGTGTAGAGGGTGGTATTGTTGCTCGAGGTGGCTTCACAGGATACTGAGTTTTGAAGTGAAAAAATTTTGTACGACTCTACAAATGTAATTATTATATATCTCCTATAACATGAGGAATCTGTGATATAAATTTCATTTGAACAGCCTGATTATTCCTTTGTGTTCCAATTTTCACAAACAGTAGTGTACATCTATAGGAATTGTTACTTCTGATATATCATAGCATTTTTGATATTAAAAAAAATCCGAGTGATCTTATTAATCTTCATTGCTATATCTCTTATTCTTAATACCGGCATCGTAGTTCCGTTTCTTAACACCGGCTCTTGGTAGTTCCGTTTCCGCTAGAAATAGCCGAATTTTGATTTTTTTGTTTGTTTGTTTGAGTGCTACCGACATTCAGAATTAACGATACGCATTTAAGAATTAATGATAAACATTTTATGTGCTTTGCAAGACTGTTCTGAAAGGTGACAAAACTCGATTTTTTTTTTATTTTCAGTCTCTCTTGGCCGTGAGCAACCCATAGAAAAATAAAGCACTACTTGATTTCGCATTTCATGTTTGCTGTCTAACCAGTCGAAGAAATAGAAGGTATAGTAATTTTTGCAAGACAAACGTCTCGTTCGAAAATGCCATTGCAGCAAATACAATCCTGTCACCAAAATGGAAAAAGACATTCAAAGCTTATTAAAGATTTATCATTCAAGTACGTGTTTTGAAAGGTTCAGAACATTGTGAAAATTAAATGGAAATACGGAATAAGATTTTACTGGTAGACAATCTAAAAATGTTTTGTCAGCACAGAAGAATTGAATTAAAGCACTTCTGTCATTCAAATTCCTGTCGTATAAAAGGCAACTCCGTGCGTAGTAAATGGTCTCAAAAAATCGATACATCATTTGTTACTACAAGTGGCCTCCCAGTGGTACTTGTCTAATGCCCGAGGTTCTTGCTTTTCGCACAGGTTGGCCAGTGTTCGAATCTAAAAGAATATGTTTCTTTATTTTTTATTATTGGTAGTTTAACCGTCATCAGTAGTTCAAGGGCTGTACGCAGTCGTCCGTCCATACTTTAGGACCACTTGTTCCAGGCTGGAAGAACATTATAATTTTTTCGTTCTTCCTTGGACTTTCTAAGACATTTTTCTAAGACTCCTAAACGTTAATTACGTGAATGATAACTTAATTTATACACATGAAGTCAGAAGAACATAGAATGTATTATTTCACTAAAATGTTCTTCATACTATCATTTAGGGTTTTTTAATGTAAAAATGCATTCATTAAATGTAAAATCCATTCAAAGAGCAATCATTCATCCAAAAAAAAAGGGGGAAACTTGACTCATTTTACCTCAGAGCAGGCAATGCTTGGATAGATTTTTTTCACGACCTTTCTGTTTCTATATGTGTCCTCAAAGAGGCAGATTTGGCCATAACCACTGGTTCCTAGTTCCATGATGAAGTTAAGGCAGTTTTCCTCATAAGCTCTGGTAATTGTGGACCACGGACCGCAAAACTGAAAAATACAATAGGAGAAAACGTTCCAAGTCATTGTAATATAAATGTTTCATATCCAAAGTGACGAATCTGTAGCTTAGTCAAAGGAATACGATGCATATAGCAATTGTGTTGTCCATTGCTTTGAAATTCAGTGCAGTAACACTCTGCGAAGTTAACAACTTATTTAGATTTATAGACGTTTATGTGAGTTTCACAGTAACTTGAAGACACAAGTCCACCTTCAGTTTCAAGTTACCACTTATGTGCGCACCCTATCACATTGAGAAGACACAGAAGCTGGGAATTGAAAACTGCAGACTGGACGTGGATATGACATAGCTTCATGACCACTGAGCAGCTTACTCAGCTTTATTTAAAGTAGCTATAACTGTGTTGTAGGCAAAATAAAACTCGCTATGTTCAGTTTGAACTAAACGCAACAGCAAGTAAAATGACACGAATGTTGAAGATATAACAACTTGTATATACTACGATTTACGCTCACGCTGAAGTGTCTGATTGTCTCACACGTGAATGACGAATCAGTGAGAAAGAACAGAGAAAAACTTATAACAGAAAGACTTTTTATCGTGTATGGCAATAAACTAAGGTTCTTTCTTTTTGTTATTCAGCATGTCTTTTATAAAAATAAAAGGTTCTCATTTGCAGTTTTTTTCTGTGTGTTTGTCCCCCTTCAGACACGTTTCCATATCTTCAGGTTGAATCGGAAAAAAACAATCTTCTTCACATCTAGTAACTAGGGCTATAAGAAATAAAAATCCTTACATTTTCCTTTTTTTCTCTTTTGCGCACCACTCCACCAGTCAGATTTTAAAGAAAGAGTGCGGAAACAACATCGTGCAAGAAATCTTATACAGAGTTATCACTTATATTTACAGAGATTAATTTCATTCAGGAAATAAACATAAATAAAACCGAACCAAAACACGAAAGGTCAGTTAGTAAACTTTTAATCTTAAAGGTTTGATCCTAAATGTGATAGGTAATCTTGAGCAGTTAACTCGTGACTCATATTCATCCAATGCATTGATGCCACTGTTTACTTAAAATTTCCAGCAGTCACTTTTCATGTTCATGTTACCATATGTTTTCGGAAACACCACTATAATTCTTTGCTTCGACTCTAAGATATATTTTTCTTTCTTGCAATGCTTACTACAATAGTTCCTAAACTATCTGTTTTTCCATATTGACTAAAGCCATGAAGAGCACAAAAATGAGTCTATGGATTTTACGGTGGTTAGTTTAGGAAATATAGGAGAAAACAGGAACACATGTTAAAGGAAATGCTCAGTCTTGATAGTTTCTGTGTTATTCTACAGTATATAGAATTTCTGAATAGAATGCATAAAACACACGATCATGTATGCGCGTATACTATGCACATCCGAACGTTCTTTTTTTAGTTTCGGAGTTTAACGCCCACTGTGTGCAACTCGATGGGCTATAAGCAATCACCCGTCCCTAATTTAGGGCCACTGGTTCCAGAGAAGGTAGAGAGCCAATGCCGTAAGGCAAACATAGCATCCACGTCTAACTGGTATTCGAACCCGAACCCATCAGTGACGAATGATCAGGAGGCAGCACTGAAGCCACTACAACACTATGTAGCTCATACACGATGTAGACAAAAGTATTCGAACACCTCCATGTACATAAATAAACGTGCCTTTTAAGAACCGGATGTGCATGCCCTAGGTCTGTTGAGTGCTGTATATAAAGGTTAGCTTTGGCCTACTTGTCAGACCGCATTGAAAGTAAATAACCGAAGGGTGGAAGAAGGTCCTGACTTCAATAACCGAAGGGTGGAAGAAGGTCCTGTGAACTGACGAATAATGTTACTCAACCTTGCATTCTGATGGACGTAATCGGGTGTGGGGTTTGCCCGAGGAGCGCTGTCGGGCGGACTGCACTGCCCCTTCACTCAAGTTTGGAGGGTAATATGATAATGTGGAGCTGTTTCTGCAAAGAAACACTCAGTTCTTTGGTTGTGATGCTCTCCAAACTAACAACGCTAAGCTCAAAGCCATTATGAAAAATCTCCCACTACCTACATTGTGGCAGTACTTCGCCACAGATCTCAGCCTGTTTCAGTAAGACCGAGCGTCTTGTCATACTGCAAAGTTCGTATAAGCCTGGTTTGAAGAGTAGGGCGTCCACGTCTTGGCTTGGCATAAGTTTCGATCTAAATCAAATAGCACATCTGTGATACGATCTGGAACGCCGAATCAGATTTTGGCCGGCAAGATCTTCCTCTACGGTACCTCTGGCAAAAAGTTTACAGGGGGAATGGAGAGAAATTACGGTACAGACCTACCGGCATCTGGTGGAAATATGTATAGAAGGGTCGCTGCTGTCATAACTGCCAAAGGTTGTCCGACTATATAAAAATTTCGGCTAATAAATGCTATTGTTTACGTTCCACTTAGGTGTCCGAATAATTGTGTCTACATAGTGTACATCCTATTCAGGATGTAATTACGGAGAAACAGCTCACTCTCTTGATTTGTTCTAACAAATGTATAATTCACAAATGCATAAATATGTGCCTTTGGGAATCGTTTGCTAAGAAAGTAATCACATTTACATTTCAGTTAAAAAAAATTAATGAAATAAATTGAAACTTGCTTTAAACATTAGGTGGAAATATCATATCGAATTGTAGAAAATCATTTGCAACGTACCTCACTTTCAGCTTGATGAATGGCATCTGGGCTTTGGTGTGCGGGGTCACTGCAAAACAAAGATTAATTATTTTGCATATGTAAAGTTTGGAATATCAGTAACATCGTGAAAAACTCAAGGAAACTTACTATTTGTTTTAAGGGAAGAGCCGTTTCGTCATGTGCAAAACAAAGTGTACGTTAACTCACAATTTCTGAAGGACCATGAAAATTAATTGCTGACTGTTTCATTGTCAGGATAAGTGTGAAGAGCTAAAACAATTGCTTAATTTCTAACGCATCAAAGTCCACATTATAATAAAGTATTTCTTCCATTTTTTTCTATAGTTACAAAGACGTTAATCGTTTACGAGAAATATGTGGCTAAAGAGGTTTGGTAACAATTTCGAAACTGAGAAAATCCCTAACATTTAAAACTACACGCAATCACAAAGACTTAACTTTTGAATGTTTTTGTAATATTTGCAGTTTTAGTATTTTAAGAATTCCTTTATTAAAGTTCTTCACTTTCAAGAAAAATAAGGAAAATCTCGCTTAAAGTGCTTTTTCCACATTTATTTCTGAAAAATGCTTTCGAAAAGAACTTAAATTTCCTGAACAATGTCTTTTAAATTTTCTGCTTTGTGTAAAATACTTCAGAAATCGTTGACGGCTGTTAGAGACGTAGGCTAGGGAACTGCAAGCATCATGAGGCAAAGATTATATGCATTTTCACGGCGTTGTTTGGATCAAATAGACTGCGAAAAACATTAATATTTACAAAACTGTCAAAAACCATGCCGTCTTGTATCAGTGTTTCATTACAGTAGGCAGTACAGGGTGTCCACTATTTAGAAGTTCTGTAAATTTTTCTTTATAATTTGAAGGATACTCAATGCATTTTAAGGAAATTTTTACAGACCATACTTTACTTTATGCAAGTATGACACTGTCACGATATGTACAACTTTTGTTACAGAGGGTAAGTCAAAGGTTTTGCAATATTTGGACCACTTTATGTCTTCACACCTACCTTTACGACGAAAGATGACTAGAATTCAAAGTATAGGCCATCGTGTTGCACCGTCTTCAGCCATCTATCTGTCAGTTCTTCGATTCCGCGGCGGTACCAGTTCCTGTCCTTCGAGGCGAAGAATTCCTTCACCCCAGTTTCCACCTTCTCCTGGTTGTTGAAGTGCCTCCCGCGAAGGAAGTGACCGGAGCAAGTAATAATCCGACGGGCAAGGTCCGGACGTTTAAATTTTCTGCTCTGTATAAAATATTTCAGAAATGCTCTCTAGTTCCTCGCGTTTTGCCCAGGTCGCTCGCGCGGTATGAGTCCGAGCGTAGTCCTTCTGAAGGAGATTGCGTTTTCTGTTTACCAGTGTCGGGTACTTCTAATCCAAAACAGCATACATCCGCTCCAGCTGTTCAGAGTAGAGGTTGGCGTTGATGGTCCGACCGTGTGGAACAAATTCGTAATGGATTATCTCCTCGAAATTCCACCAGACGCAGAGCATCTCCTTGTGCTCGGAGCCCCACGTTTGACAACAGGATCAGGAAACTAGCCCGGGATCAACCATTATGGTTACGGAAATAGACCCACTTTTCATCTTACGTAACAATTCTCTTGATGAAACGTACATCGCGCGGGTTTTCTAGAAGTTTCGTGTACATTTACTCTCGACGGTTTGCTTGAGCTGGCGTCAGTTCATAACGGATAATGCGGCAGCTTTTGTAGACCTTACCAAGGTCCTGAAGGTGACGAACCACGGTGGTCTGTGATATGCCCAATTCGCCTAATAATCTCCGTGTGCCGGTTGTTGGATTTGCCTCTACTGCCTGGTGCACGTCCTCCGAATCCACGGTTCGCGGCCTACCTCACCTTGGCTGATCGTCGAGGTTTCTATCACCTGAGACACATTTCTTGAACCATCTGGTTGCGGTGCTATAGTCCACGGAACCTTCCCCTTTTGCATGACAAATGCTTTGTGTTGCTTGAGCAGCGTTATGGCCGATTTCAAACTCGTAAAGCAAAAGTTCCCTAATTAGCCGGTCGTGGCTCTTTTAGGCGTCCCAACCACAGACAGAACGACAACATACAATGCTGTTCACAGCAACTACTACCACATTATATCTCTTTCGACTGACTGCAGTGCACTACTTAAACTAGTTTAAACACGTGACATACCCGCCGCAGCACATGCGTTTATGAAACTATTGCAAAACTTTGGACTCACCCTCTGTATTTGCATCCAAGCCCGCTTGAACGAGGCATTTCACGTTGTTGAGGATTTGAGCCAGTATATTTGGACTCACTATTTCAATTTCCCGTCGGCAGTTTTATTGAAGTGCCTCAGATTTCTGCGGCATGTTGTACAAATTACCTTTCAGAAATTATCATAGGAAAAGAATTAGGCTGTGTTTTATTTGGTGACCGTGGAAGCCAAAGCACCTTGAATACGACTCTATGTACAAAGAATAGCTCAGTTTCTGTCATGGTGGCTTTGGATGTGTGGATATCATTCTGTAATCTGGAGTGAGCTCCTCATCTTCCAAATCATTGACAAAAGCGTAAGAAATTTCCGAGTGCAGTATGTTGTCGCTATTTCGTTGAAAAAGATTGGACCAATGATTCGACGCTGTGGCACATCATGCCAAACATGAGGTTTTGCAGCATGAAGTTGTTCTTGGTGTAGTACGTAAGAATTCTTACTTGTCGAAACAAGGGTATTTTGTGAATTTACTTATCCAGATAAATGGAACCACGCTTGGTCGGTGTACAACTTGTAGTCAGTTCATTATTTCTGGACTTCCGGTGATAAATCTCTGCGCAAGTCTCTTTTGTTAATCTGGCCTTTCAATTCGTGGAAGACAGTGACACGGTGGACACGAAGATTCGCTTTCTTCGTCTCCCCATATCCGACTCAAGTCTTTACCGAGAGAAGTTCGAGAAGCCAGAAATTCTGGTTCCATGTACTGTACAGTTTTTTCTGGCGTTTTCGGATAGCCTCCTGCATGCACATCCAACAATGTTCCTGGGCATTTTTCGTTTCTTTCTTCCATTTTTTTTTATTTATTTTTTTTTTGCAAATTTTTAAGTGCAACATTTTGACGGCGGTTTCCGGCTTTCGCACTTTATACGAAATTTTCACTGGCACGTCGTTATCGACTCGTTCCTCCAATAGTTGTGGACAGTGAACGCACGCTCTTCAAGCATATCCAGGATATGTCGTTCGTTAAACACATAAGTCGGATTTCAGAAAGACAGGTCACTCACTTTACTGCAGCGTTTTCGAGCATCTAGCCGAGTGAAGATGCTGTGGCAGTTACATGGGAACGCTTGCTCGGCTATCGCTCCCCGCAAGGTAACAGACAAGCGTCACAGATGTCGTCGCCTAGACTGTTCCCTTTGCGTGTTTCTTCTTGGACGTTTTTTTGCATAAGCTGTGACATCGTCATGCTTTACAATAAACTAAGGTATGTTCTGTTAAAATTTTATTAAAGTACATTGTTCATTCTTCAAGTCATAAAGAAAGATTTTGGACTTCCAACGAAGCCCCCCCACGAATAATAATCAATGCAGTACGAGAATCACACAGAAAATTTCTCAGTACAACAAAAATTATTTCACATTATGTTTTATTTAATTTTTTAAAG
Organism: Macrothele yani; assembly: GCA_039090855.1. NCBI lineage: Eukaryota > Metazoa > Arthropoda > Arachnida > Araneae > Macrothelidae > Macrothele > Macrothele yani. The sequence continues at coordinate 63,203,805 of CM077008.1, read as the reverse complement.
TTTACGTATCCATATCACAACAAAGAGACATATTCGTGAATTAAAAAATGCAATTTTAGTATTAGTGAGAAATATATATTGCTATTTCGCACCCCTTTCATTTTCCTCCTTTACAAGCTGACGCTCGCAAAGAAGAAACTGATACTATTTCTAAAAAACAACAACTTATAAATGAAGTAAATAATAAAAATGTAAAAGGTAATAACTAGGCCTAACGGAGTAGAAACTATTTATCTGTATGTCAGATCTGTTCAGTTTTATGCCGGTTGATCAAGTGTTAACACATTTCTTTACCGTTTGTGTTGATTGACCATAGAAATCGAAGAAGCAAAACGTCATTTACATATAACCCACAGACGCCTCTATATGTTGGTTTTGATGTACAGCATTCTACAAATTCAAAATGTCGTGTGATAATAAAGCTCTTCTTAAGACACTACTGAGTTCTTAATAGATAAGGAAAACTGTGTGGAAAATGCTTAAAAAGTGGTAAAAAGTCATTTACAGATACGCTATTGCCGTTAGAGGTGAGATTTGCCGCCCGTCAATAAAAGTGTAATTTTCAAAATTAGAGACCTTCAGCTATCAGAACAAATCCGAAGCAACCGTCAAGACTTTGCTTTGATATCCGTGTTAGCGTAGCAATGAATGTACCCAAAAGTGGCACCCAAGAATTGAAATGCATTAATGTCGGGCATAAAAATCTCTTTAATCCCATTCTCACACACACACAAAAAAAAGATAAATCTTAATTACTTCCCAGCTTTTTTATTTCACACATTTTGAACATAACAGTAAATACAAAATGGGATTTTATTTATTTACTTGGAAGTTGACGACACTGAATTCGTTTCTATGTTATCCTAAACGCGCAGAATTTCTCCTCCTCCCACGTCGGATGAATAAAAAATTGCTATGAAAGTTTCTATGTAGTCATGCTGTGTTTCTTCTATTTAATACCAAACCCAATAAAAGAAGGATATTTTCTTTCTTTGATTTCTGAGAAACAAACAGTTGAAAAATCACAAAAATTCTACAATCACCGTCATAATGTAATAATAAGTAACTATTTATTTTTATCATTTAACCACTTACTGACTAATTACCTCGCAAGTAAATTTTCTTCTCAAACCCAGTTAACCTTGCATCTCAATGGTTTCTTCTTTAGTGCCAATACTAAAAATGGTATAAATATTCCGATTTTAATAGAATATAACGCATTGTACAATGCTACGAACTGTGAAGTTCAAGGCATCCGTTCAAGTAATTTATTACAGTACGTTTTCCAGATTTCTTTGTATTCAGGCATTTGCGACTTTCAGAGTCAACCCACTTCAATTCCGTTTCTTCATACACGGATCATTCACAAATGATTGGGACTCACCTGGAATGTGAGACTCAAGGTGATTATAACCACACTATTTTTGTTTTCTGGTTTAACGCCCACCATGGGCAACTTTATGGGCTATAAGCAGTCGCAGGTCTCAACTTTAGGGCCTCTCGACACAGGGAAGAGCAGAAGCCAATGCCGTAAGACAAACACACAATCCATGCCTCAAACCCTGGACCTATCGAGCGAAAGGTTAAAACCTAGATGTTAGTCACCGAGACGGCCTAGCCACATTGTCATGCCACAACCCATTCTATATACTCCCCAGAAAGGTCAATATACCGTTGCTGTTTCTCTGGCAACTTCCTGATGGCTGTGGCATACCCGTCTTTGGTGTGCTCGCACGGACTCGTGAACACTTCTCTGTAAGTCAATATCGTCCTGGAATCTTTGGTCGCGCAATGGTCCTTTTATCTTGTCAAAAAGGCAAAATCATGTGAACATAGCAGATGTAATAAGACTGTGAAGTCAAGGGATGTTAGTATGAGATTTGGCACTGTCATGCTGAAAAAAAAAAAAAACTTGCCGTGCACATTTTTCATTGCGCCAGAGGCTCCTGAAGTTGTTGCAGTATACTCCACAGTTTATTTTTATTCTCTATGGAAGTCGCTTCTTAGTCTGGATTTCCTCCGTATCCCAAAATACTGTGGCCATCTGCTTGCTAGAGGAGGGAACTGCTAGAAAGTTTTTGAGACGAGGACTTCTGCGTTGTTTCCACTACACGGATTGCCGTATTTTCTGGAGTGTGGTAGTGAAACCATGGATCATCATCTGTGACCAGCCTAGAAAAGGAACTTTCTGGGTCCTGAATATGAATCCTGAGCAGTTCAATACATGTTTGAATGCTCTTCTCCTTCTTTCTGTGACACCCAGTGTGCACATGTTTTTTTCATTTTCAGTTACTCGTGGCTTACTGCAGGAAGCGTTGCATGACACAGACCTGTTTCATGCTGCAAATCCTCAATTGTTAAGCGTCTGTTGTTTATGATGACCTCGAAAACACGCTGGCGATTTATTGGTATGCGACCTGTTGCCGGTCAACCTGTGCTGACTCATTTCGTTGCAGCTTCGTTTCCATGATTGAAGGCCTTCGCCCATCGGAAAACAAAACAGAACAGCGTCCAGCCACTGCTTCTCCGTATTCCACCATTAATCGAGGTTGAATTGCAGCAAGTGGCGCGCTTTCCTTCCAGAGGAATCATGGGGCACAACGTTGTCACTGCTCATTTTCTTCTATGTCTATGTCTGACCTAGCGTGAGATTGACCTGAGAAATGGATATGCTGCACGCGATGCAATAGAGCCACAGTTGCTATCTTGTGAGTTAATAGCCTTGGGCTTTACTAGCCCAAGGCCATCTAGCGTGGGAATAGTAGCGGCCTAGATACCAGCTATCATGCAATATTTCCAATTGTTCCATTAACGTATAAAAGACTATCGTACAATAATTTGTCAGATCTCCTGCTTTCGGAGATCAAACCAGTTATATCACACTCAGCTGATTGTTCTCTGGCTTGTTATAGCACGATACAGCCCATTAGCACTTTTACGAATTACTTTTAAAATTTTGCACAGCTCCTGAAACGAGTAGCTTGAGTCTTTTTATGGAATGCCTTTCAGACTCATTGAAAGAGGAAAGGCTTTTCGCAGAGCTCTCATAATGGTCGAGTTGCTATGAAGAAATTGCTGATGGTTTTATTTATATTTAAAAAACAGAAACAGAAATAAAACTTGCAATCAAAACGTAAAACTGATGAGATATTTGTCAGCATGGACGTACGTAGAAAATTAGAAGCTTTAGAACAAAAATAAATATCACCCACTGTAAAAGAATTTGACCTAAACTCACCGAGTGCATGTAGTCACAAGTTGCCGTGGCGTGCTACCAACGGTCTGGTCATCTTTTGGTTTTCCGGGAGTCACGAAAGTGGTTGTCATATGGGGAGCGGAAGGCTCTACCTCATTTCTTCAGATGTTAAAGAGAACAAGTAAAATTAGATTCTAAAATGCAGTTATGCAAAAATGTCATAAACTGATTAATGCCCTTTCTTTTTAGCAGTTTTTACTTTCCAAAGTTTTAACATGCATGTTTCATTTTAACAAATCTGCAAAGCATGGCTAAATTTATTTACAAAATGCTATTTCAAAATATGTTTAAAAAATTATATTTTGAACTTCCAATTTTGGTTTTCCGAAATTTTCCAGGATAATTAATGACTGACATTAAAGACAAATGACAGTACATACCGACAAACAGATATTTTATTCTAGTCCAGTTAAGTCACGTGCAGAATGTCATAATGTAAAAGCCTAGGGAATGTTAGCCTGTTGGTGCTTTTAAGGATTCCGAACAAAATTTGAATCGAAGTCTACATAATATCTCTTTAGTCTGCTTCACGTGATTCACTTTACGTTTACCGTAATGCTGTCATTCCTCTAAAGTACCTGTATAGTATCTCTTATCTCCTTTTTCGCATAGTGACCTCCTCCTTTTTCATAGTGACCTCCTCCTTTCTTATAGTGTCTCTCCAATTTACAGTTATGCTGTTGACTGAATGCTTTATGAAACTTACGTTCTGGGATATTCAAACAATTTCAGGTAAACGTTAGGGATTAAACTGTAATTTTGCCATCATAAACGTCAGTAAAGAGCTCATTTGTCGTCGCGTTGCAGACAACCTGGCAGAACTAAATTCATACAAAGCGTATTCTTTTTTTGCAAGAGGCAAAATAGATTAAAATTTTCGCCCTGTTGCATAGCGAAAAAAACAAATGACAGCAAAAATCTCTTTCTGTTTCTAATCTGAGTATGAATTACGTATATTATCCATTTCAGCTTTTCCTTTTTTTGCTGTCTCGTATGTAAATTTTCATTATTCCTCGTTATACTTTTTCAATTTAACGGCATGTCTGAACTTCAAAATTTGGATGTTTTCGGGGCAACACTGTCAGTCAAACAGAGGTCAGACAAGCTATGGATAAATACATGTATGAAGTTTTAATAGTGGGATGTGTTATATTGCTGCTACGTTAGTTATTTTCTGTACTGCTTGCCACATCATTGAAATTCTGTTCGTTTCCATCGATATTCTTGCCTTTAGGTAACCAATAACCTCGTCATCATTTTTTTAAAAGTCATTGTTAAAATTTCTATTGTCGTATTAGTGTATTTAATAGCTAAATGGTGTTACTATTAATATGAATATTAAGCTATTAACGTCTCGTTTCCACTAATTGGTGTCTTCTGTCAAAAAGCATATCATTAGAATGCCAACAAATGAACGTTGACTTTGAAATTGAAAGTCTATCTTCTCATTATCTATTTTACCCTTATATATATATATATATATAGAGAGAGAGAGAGAGAGAGAGAGAGAGAGAGAGAGAGAGAGAGACAGAGAGAGAGAGAGAGAGATCCTTTCTTCTTTTGCTAAATTTGCTTTTCATGTCAAAAATTTCATTTTTGAACTTTCCCAATGAACGATATTTGATATTATGTGTGGCGCAAGCTCATCCAGCCTTGTAGCATTGATTTGCTGCTCACTGTGGTTGCAAATCTCCGCTCCCCAAATCTTTATGTATGAATTATAGATGACATCATGCGCACTGCTCACAAGCATTTTAGTTCTAGCCTCAACCTCCTGCAATTATTTGTCTCTGGAGAAGAAATGCGATTTTACCAACTCTCATTTTGTGCCATGCTGTATGTATATTAGCTAGTATTAGCTAGCGATAATACAAGCGATTTACATTTCAACATTGTCGGGATTGACCCGAAAAAGTCACGGTATCTAAGAAGAAGAATTTCGATTGATAACAAGTGGAAGGTTTGTACATGACGTGAAGAAAAAGACACGAAAAAGAATCAGTACAGGTTACAGAAAAAGGAATGCACGAACGTCTAGTACAGCGGAACAAGGTGCAAAGTGTAATAAATCTCAGGTAGGAGAAATCTTCTTTGGGAAGTAACACGTTTAGTGGTACATTAAGAGAAAAACATTATGTACACATCAGACAGAAAAAGTAACTTGGTCCCTACAGGTTGAGAACCATATGGTACCTACAGATTGAGAACCATATGGTACCTGTCGACCAGGAGATGCTAAAAGACGCAAAGGTTCCCCTTACGATGGGCATCAGCATATTTGCTTTTAAGGCAATCCAGTAGAGAAGAAGGAAAAAGTGGAAAAAAACGTTGCACCTTGAGCAACGAAGAGAGCCGGAGGAAGGACAGAGTCACGGTTAGAAAGATGATATAGGTGCCTGACACGCTTCACAAGGACGAAAAGGTATGAGCAGAGAGAAGGCCGATATGAAATTGTACTAAATCGTGGAATGAGGAAAATTAAAATTGTAAAGATAGCGGACGAACGGACAGCTAAGGAAGAGCATGTGATCAAGATGAGTCTCAGCCGAAAGGGGGAGCGAGCGGTGAGGAGCCAAACAAGTCAATGAGATAAAATGATGGAAATCGGCAGTCGTAGTATTGCAGAGTTGGTGATGACAGGACAGAAGATTGGAAGAGACATGGAGAAAAGTGAGTTGACTAGTAAATCGGTCAAGGGGAAAGAACTGCTTTTGACCAATGCCGTGTTTCAAGACAAAGAAAAAATTAGAACTGATTGTGGTTCTGTGTTATGTAAGCTGTCTTTTAATTAGCTCATAACCTCTACCTTTCACGATCTAACAACTTTTTTTTTGCACATTGGGAGTGCAAATAAAGATTAGGTTCAGGTGGTCCAGTGGTCTACGAACTGGCCTGTGACCATACGTCCTAGCGATCCGGGCTCGAGTCCCGGATGAGGCACTCACTCCCTCCCCCCGTCCCCCAGCGGAACAGCAGCCCAAACCTAAGGACAAACAAATGCTTATAGCCCTTAAAAATGTTCAGATGGTCGTTAAACCACCTAACTGAAAAATATGTGGCAATTCACGTACGTTTAGATACCAGAGTAACACATTTTCACGTAGATATGCTATTTTCTTCAGATTTTGGTTAAACTACACTCACGGACAATGAAATTTGCGCACCTAGAAGAAAATATGCTACAACCGCTAAACTTTGCAAATAGCTAGAGTGCGTGCTGGTATGCAAATGACCCACGTTCGGTGCAATTACGCATGACCGCACACCCTGTGGTAGCGCTGCAAGCACGAACCAGCAAACTTATAAACCGGCGTGTAGTCGATATCCCATGAAAGTGAAAATGCACCTGCCGATACAAGCAAGAGTACAGAGTGACAAGAATGCTGAGTGCCGAGTAGAAGCCAGAGACGTCGATTTACGTAACTTGCGTATTTTGAGAGAAGCCTGATCATTGGGCTGAAAACCGCAGGGCGGTCGACACTCTTTATAGCCCGCCACGTGGATCGTTTTGACCATACCGTCCAACTATGTTGGGAGCAGTGAACACATGACGGCAGTGACACACGGCGGATTGGCTCCGGACGGACCAGGAAGACCACCGGTAGAGAGGATCAACGGATCTTGAGCCAGGCACAAACGGATCCCACGGGGACCCGGTTCACTAAACAGGCAGATGTAACGGCTCCTGTGGGCCCACGAACCATTTCGCGTCGCCTCGCGGAAGCGAATCTGCGATCCCGGTGCCCCTTACGTGTGCCGCCATTAACACCGGAACATCGCCGGCTCCGTTTGCAGTGGTGCCAGGACAGAGCGACGTGAAACGCCACAGACTGGAGGCATGTGTTGTTTAGCGATGAGTGCCGCTTCGTTTTGGAGACAGATGATCATCGTGCCCGGGTGTCAAGGTTCCCAGGTCAACGGCACAATCCTGACCTCGCCATCGAGCGCCACGCCTCCCCCACTGCAGGCATTATGGTCTGGGGAGCCATTGCCTACGATAGCTGATCAGCTCTAGAAGTGGTATGTGGATCATTTACGGGCCAGCGGTATGGTGATCATTTACGGTCCAGCGGTATGTGAATGAGATCCTAGAACCCTATGTGCTCCCATTCCTGGCCGGGATTCCAGGAGCGGTATACCAGCAGATAAGGCCCTCACGCACAAGGCTCTGGTTGCCCAGGACTACCTACGTCGTGTCCAGACACTTCCATGCCAGCCCTCTCCCAGGACATGACCTCTATCGAGCATGTGTAGGACCAGTTGAAACGCCAACTGCCGCAGTGCCCCACTACGCGGGGTTTGGAGCACACCATCCAACACGTGTGGGCCAGTCTGCTGCAGGTCAACATCAGGCGTCTGTTCGCCTCCATGCCGGACCATATTGCAGCATGTATCACCGCACGAGGCGGTACGACGGGCTATTGAAGATGACCTGACTGCGTGCCACAAATCCCTCTGTAATAGACTTGCAGCTCTGTTTTTGCCATCATGTGTATCATTCATCTGTATTCAGGGGCGTATTTAGAAGAGGGCCAAAGGGGCATGCTCCCCCCTCCGGAAATCTGTTTCATTTTTTATGTTATCTGTCACAATAAGGTTAAATAATCAAACTGTGCTTTCCAATATAATTTTTATATATGTATGTTAAATCAAAATTTGTGTTATGAGAAAAGTTTCTGAATCATGAATATTTACTGCTGGAAAAATCCAACTGCTACGTACGGATTCAGTGAAAGATCATCGCGCGAAGGACACAGAAGTCAGAGAAAGAAGGATGGCTCATATCCGTGGTCAAGAAGACAGCTGTAGGTTTTTGCGGCGCCAACTCCTAATTGACCAGACCAGGGATGGTGCCACGTGTCACCGCTCCTCTCTGCCTGCCGCTGGTCGTTACTAGGACACGTGCAGTGACACTCGACACCTCACTTCACTGCCCAGCCACCTGTTTTGATACTTTACTGATTCCGAGCTGTGCGTTGGCCATGTGGGTGGATTCTTTCATTTTCAAACAGAGTGAGAAAGTGAAACTTCTGTTTCTGTTTTGTCGGTATCCTTGTAATTCAAAAGCAGTATTTATTCGGTTTTTCCAGCAGCTGCTTAAAACAGTTTGTTGAGGTCATTTCAAAAATGAAACGATTACATCAACAAAGTCTGTTGACTTTCTGTAACAGAAAAAGAGGTGTGGAAACTGAAACGCTAGCTGAACCCACTGATATTGAAGTTCCAAACCAATGCGTTGAAAGAGGGAGTAATCCGGAAAATTATGAGCTTTAACCAATACGCAAGGCGAATGACGGAGATGCAGATGGTAATGAAAAGTCTAAAAGCATTTTAGATTCGAACGACATAGGATTGTATGCAGGTAGCAAGGAGCTTGTTAATTCTTTAAGCGACGAGAAAAAAGTGGATTTGTTACATAGCATATGGAAACTTACTGCGAAATATAGATTCCCTAAAAAAATCAGTTCCAGTCGCAATAAAAATCATATGAGAACATTCCAATTAAATGGCTAGAAGAGTATAGGTGGCTGTCATATTCACGTCTGAAAGAAGGTTCATTTTGTAAATATTGTGTTTTATTTTACGAAAAAGATGTTGCTGGTAAAGGCAAACATCAGACTTTGGGTAGAATCATCACAAAGCCTAGTACCAATTTAAAAGATGCGAGGGAAATATTCAAAAAACATGAAAGGAATAAATATCACAAAGACGCTGTATTGGCAGCTGAAAATATTGCATCAATAATTCCTAAAAAACAGGATATTGTAATTTTACAAATGAATAAACAGAAAAAGCAAGAGATAATTGACAACAGGAAAAGGTTGATTCCTTTTGTGCAAACAATTAGATTATGTGGAAGGCAGCAGATACCTCTTAGGGGAAAAGTTGATTCTGGAAGAATTTCGCATGAGGAACCAGCAAATAATGATGGCAATTTTCGCACTATATTAAGGTATCGTGCAAATTCTGGAGATACCATTTTAAAAGAAAACGTAGAAACTAGTGAAGGTAATAGCCTGTATACAAGTTCAGTAATACAGAATGAAATAACAAACATCTTTAGGGAACTTATTCAACAGAAAATTGTAGCAAAGGTAAAGCATTCAAATTTTTTTTCAGTATTGGCAGATGAAACAACTGACATTAAAAAAATAGAACAGTTTTCACTGTGCGTCAGGTATTTTGATGAAGAAGAACTAAAATTAAGAGAAGATTTTCTGGCTTTTATACCAGTGAGAAATTTAACAGGCTCTTGCAACAACAATAAGGGAAAATTTAGTGAAATTGGGTTTTGATTTGAACGATATGAGAGGGCAGGGGTATGATGCGGCTGCAGCAATGCGAGGACAGTTTCGTGGAGTGCAGGCCTGTATAAGAAAAAATATCCCAAAGAAATATATACTCATTGCATATCCCATTCCTTGAACTTATGTTTGCCGGATGCTAGCAAAATGCCTAGGATAAGGAACTGTATGGGAGTTATATCAGAAAAATGTTCGTTTTTCCACGCTTCTGCTAAACGTACCAGTGTTTTGAAAGAAAGCATTCAGTGACTGCTACCAGATTGCAAGAAAGTTAAGATGAAAACTCTATGTGAAACTCGATGGATCCAAAGGCATGATACCGTTCTTATGTTTAAAGAAGGTCTGCATCCTATTATATCATCCTTAGAAGCGATTGAGCAAGAAGTGTCAGCAGAATCATCTGTCAAAGCACACACTTTGCTCAACTCTATATGTCAGTTTTAATTTCTAATGGCAACTTTTGTCCTCAGTAAAATATTGTCCATCACATACAACCTATCTGAAAACTTCCAAAACAAGCAAATCGACTTAGTCGAAGCATTAGAAAACATATCAGAAGTTACAACACTGCTAAACAGCATGAGAACTGAAGCAGAAAAATCCTTCAACTTAATTTATGATGCTGTAAAAGCATTGGCTGTAGGCCTCAAAGTAGCAGAAGAAGTTCCACCTAGATGCAGTATACAAAAAAATAGATGCAATGTCCCATATTCAACTCCAGAAGAATATTTCTGCAGAAGTATATTTATACCCTGTGTGGATGATATAATTGAATCATTAAATGAAAGGTTTCAATCACCAAAAGAAACACTAACTTCATTGCAAAACGTTCTACCAGTTTCTGCTGTGAAGAATGATTATTCCCAAATATTATCTGCAGTGAAAATGTATGAATCTGTTTTAGGATATTCTGATGTAACAGAAAGCGAGTATCAATTATGGTGTCAAAAATGGGAAAAGGAAAAAGCAGACGTGCGCCCCAAAAACGCAGTTGAAAGATTGGCATCATGCAATAAGAACTTATTTCCCAACATTTATATTTTGCTTCACATCTTGGCAATTCTTCCTGTAACCACAGCATCAGTGGAAAGAAGCTTTTTCCAGTCTTCGACGATTGAAATCTTATTTGAGAAACAGTACATCAGAGTCAAGACTGAATGGGCTAGCTTTATTATCTGTTCATATAGACATTCAAGTTGAAGATGAAGAAGTCATTGACAAATTCGGAAATGTGCCTATAGAAGAATAAATCTCAGTTTTTAAGAATTAGGTGAGTCCAATCAATTTTATTATTTCTCAAGGAGAAATTTGTTTCTGTCACTCTTTTTTTTAATATGTACTAATCAGCTTAATTTAGGTATATATGTATGTTATATACCTAAAAAAACTAAAAATAAATACATTTTTCTTATTATTAACATGTTTTTTTTTCTTTTTTTATTAACTTCCATTTTTTCTTGGTGGATTTCAGAAACTTCCAATTCTTCGGCCTCCCTTGAAATAAATGTCTGCATACGCCCCTGTCTGTGTCATTACGTCCAAAAAATTTCAGTTCAATCCGATTCTTCCTTCTTGGTGCGCAAATTTCATGGCCGTGAGTGTTGTATTTCATAATTTTTCTAACAAAACTTGTACCTTTTTAAATTACCAAAAGGGCAGCATAAATATAATCAATAACTTATTCTGTAATCAATCACTCCAGCATTTAAGTGCTCCGCTTTTCTTTTATTCTCTCAGAACTTCCTTTCGAGTATGCATTGTTTGAAAATACTGTATAATCTCTTTGCGACTCTACAATTCAAATTTAAATCCTGAATCTGCGGCTAATGACACTAGACTAAAACGAAAGTCAAGTATTTTTGTATAGTGTGCAGAAATGATTATTGCATGTGAACTATCAATTTCTTTGTAGTCTAGCACATTACATTTTAAGTTTGCTTCCTCTCCTCCAAACATAGTTGGTTTACCGCAAGGAGTTTTCTACGCTTTTTGAAGTTAAGAATAGAGGTTATGAAAAGTGCACTTTTGAAATAAAAGTTACATTTGAGAGTTTCAATTTGTCACTGATTTTTAAACCAATGCTACTTTCCTAGTGCATCATCATCAACAACCGTGGGACCAATGCCCGTAGGTTTCTGGTGCCATGAGGCATCAGACTACGATCATCTTTTATTGTTTTACTCCCAGCGCATTGACACTCATCCGGCAAACCCAGGCAGCCTAGGGAAGGGGCTCAAAGGGCAAAGGGCGTCCGGGGCCGACTTGAGTTAGAACCATCCACGCATTCGCGTCCTCAAACTCGGGAAGTTTGCGGAAAACCCGGGAAAAATCGCAGACTTGATGGCCGGTAGGACCGAGATTCCAACAGCAGTTAGAAACGGCCGCCACCCACACAGAGCACATCGATTTAATCAATTGCCCTGTGCCGGTGGTCTTTCCTAGATACTTTGCAAATTTTCAGAAAGGCTTGCCGGCATCCAAAAATGTTTACATTTTGTGTAATTGTTTTTACTATTTTTAGCTCCAAGCAAGTTTTATGATAGGCACAGAAGAACTGAAGCACATGTTCATTATTTTATTAATTCGTTAATGCCCCACTACATACAAAATTACATAAGTTTTGTATGTGTGTTGAGAATAAAATATTTGAAATAAAAATGTAATCATTTTACAGGTATACTTTTCACTGTGAGAAATAAAAAAAACATTTCACTGGTGTATTGATGATTTTATTTCATCCCTTAATATTTTTTATTCGATAGATTTTGAGAAGCTCCTAATCTCTCCATTTGTAAATTTTCAGTTATTTTGCAGGCTTCCTACTTGCACTTCACGTAGTTCCTAAGACATTGAATGTTGAGAAAAGTTTTTTCACATTCAAAAATATTTTCTTTATTCGATTGCTGCCATAGACAAACAATCAAAAACGTAAGATGCGTTATATTTTATCAATCAAGAAACCAAAATATTTAAGTATAAAATATTGAAATTTCAAAAATTTAATATCGAAAAAATAATTTCCTTAATTTTATTTTTGGGGGATCTTCATTCGAATTCGCGAATAGTTTGCTTAGGAAAATGTGAACTAAATTAGAATATTGAGAATGGAAGATAGATATTAATATGTTCTATTTAATTAATGGAATTTTGAGGTAGGGGGTAAATTTAGCAGTACTTAAAAACTTGTGCCTGCTGAAGAACAGTCATGGAGATGGCTTTCTTCCAGACGCATGAACGTTTCGTTTTCATGTAACAAAGTTCTTTCAAATGAAAATATTTGCTTAAATAAATACCTTGTATTCACTTTTTCAACAAGAGTCTGTTTTTCTTTCTTTATTTTCTTCTTGCTGTCTGCGTCATTTTCTTTAGAAATTTGCTCGTCTGGAGCATTGTCATCATCATCATCATCTTCTTCTTCTTCTTGACTGCATAAAGGAAAAGAAAAGAATGAACGAAGGTAAAAATATTGTGAGTCATTGTTGACATTCGCCTTTCAGCTAAGAGTAAAAATGTTTCATCGTATAAATTTCAAAAACACAGCTATTGCCACCCGAACTCTTTTATTGAACCGAACGATCTGCACACGCAGAAAAGGTAAGAAGCAGTGACGCAGTTAGTGGCTTATCGCCTTTATAAATAGATGTTTTGTGTTGTGTGAAAGAAGTACTGTTAGGGCTATGCAAAAGTTTCCGCCGTTTTAAGGAGAAAGGAGATAGGAACAATCAGGAAACCAGCACACATTTATTCATCGAAATATTGGCCGTTAGCATCAAAAACCTTTTGCCATTTTTCATGCAACAAATGAATTTCCCTGTGAGAGAAGGACTGGGGTTTGGGGCTGAAGAACGCATTGGCGAAATTTTCCATGTCTGAAACTGTGGTGAACCGCTGTTGGGGTAGGGAATGTTGCATAGAACGAAACAGATGGAAGTCTGAGGGTCAATGTCCGGGGAGTAAGCTGGGTGCGGTAAAACCTCCCAGTGTAATTGTTCAAGGGTTAATTTCGTGGTGGCACTGATATGTGGTCTGGCATTATCGTGTAACAGGATGACTGCGTGGCGACCTTTACCTGTCCATGGGCGGTTTTGCTCCATTGCGGCGTTCAGTTTCATCAACTGATTGCTATATCCTTGAGCAGTGATTGTTTCGCCCGGTTTCAACAGTTCGAAGTACAGCACCCCATGCATATCCCACCACACACAAAACAGCACCTTTTTCCCGTGGACATCCTGTTTTACAGCTGGCTGGCCTGGGTCAACCCAGGGTCGCTTGTTTACTGGGTTGTCTCAATAAACACATTTTTCCTTCTCGGTGACAACCTTCCACAAGAAATTCTTCCCTTGAAACCTCTTCAGCAACGACATGCAGATGCCCAATGGATGACCACTATTACGCTCCGTTAAAGTATGTGTAACCCATTTACCAGTCTTCTGGATCTTCCCCAAGGCCTGTAGACGACGTACTACTGTCGATTGAGCCATTTTTAAAAGTTTCGCCGGTTGCGTAGTCGATTGTGTAGCATCCTCTTGCAAAAGCGATTCCTGCTCCTCGTCTGCGAGTTCTTGTGGTCTACCTGAACGTGGCTTGTCTTCCAAGCTTAGATCACCTTTATTAAACCTAACAAACTATTCTCGACACGTCCGCACACCCATAACCGTTTTGCCATACGCCTGACATATTGAACTTATGTTTCACTCGCACGTTTCCCTAAATTAAATATGAATAAAAAACAGTACCACAAATAAACTTTATCGACTGCCATGCTTGGCTTCATGTACGAACTGACAGCACTGGTCGCCGGCTGGTTAGACCTCTACAGCGCTCGCTAGCGGGGGTGGCGGAAATTTTTGCGTACCTTTAATAGAAAAATATTCGCCATTTAAATTTCCTTGTTGCATCATACTTGGAATACAAAAGCAATTCTTTTGTATCGTGCACATTTACAGAATCTTAAAGCATTCATATTAAATTTAATGATAGCAATGTGATTAAAAAACCTTTGATATTTTTAATTTAGAACCTCCCCTGTCGCTCCGGTGGTTGAGAGGTCAGAGGCGCAGGTTTTTGGCTACTCGTCAGAGCTGAGCACTAGCGGTAGAACTTTTCATTTTGAAAAAGTTGGAAATACGCGCAAAACACTTTTTTATAGTTAAAGCTATGCGATGAAAAAAGATTTTCTTCAAATACGACCTATACAAGCAGGCATAAGAAAGAAAAAGTGTTTACGCCCCATGTGAAAAAACTGTGCCTAATTAAAGAGGATAATATTTGCGATCTTTGTCACATAATAAATATCATACAGCACAAACAGAACTTTTAAATAAGATATTTAGGAGCCAAGATACAGTTGCAAACAGAAATGAACATTTACGTCATCAAGCTTCAGAACTGTCCATTATAAAAAATCAACGAGTATATGCAAAATGTCCCACGAAGTGAATGGTATCTAATGTTAAAAGAATTCTTCAAATAAATTTTAGAAGCAGAGCTATCGAGAAAAATAGAATAGTAATTTGTCTCTCGTAGCCGGACATTTTAGAAGTATTTTGGGCAGGAAATATGCATAAAATATATTTCTGGTCAACGGTATCTGACAAACAAGAAATAAACTGCTGGCCACCCAAAATGCAACATCAAGAAGGAAGCATCCGATTGGCCTGAAATTCGCAGCATGTGTCGCCCGCGAGAGGACATGCAAACGATTAGCATTGCAGGGCATATGCAAATCATGTGAGCCCGGCAAGTCACCGAGAAGCACTATAAGAAGGGTGCACAGAAGGCGGGGTGTAGGTAGTGGAAGTGTGTTGTGCTGCCGGACCTGTGTGTGGGAAGCTTCCTGATGCCTCGTCGCAGAATACGGCAGTCATTCCAGCACGCTTCTGAGTTCGACAGAGGACGAATAGTGGCTTTATCACGACAGCGGTTTATCGTACCGAGACATCGGTGCCCGTGTGGGACGACATCCAGCCACAATGAGGCGAGTATGGATTCGGTGGATGCAGGAGGGACGGACGGACCAACGTGAGTGATTGCCGCAGCCGCGGCACACCACTGAACGAGAGGACCGGCATGTTGTGTGGCCGGCATCGACGGCTCGCACCGCCACATCACGAACGTTAGCGCAGGAATTAGGGTGTGTTATGCAACAACCTGTGTCAGCACGTACCGTTCGATGTCGTCTGCAGGAGAGGGAACTTGTCGCAAGGCGCCCATTGCTCCGATTACCATTTACGTTACATGACAGGCGAGTACGGTGGCAGTGGACCGTTGAACGCCGCACGTGGACTACGGAATGGCACGACATTGTCTTCTCCGACGAATCCCGCTACTGCCTGCAACACCACGATGGTCGGATCCGCGTGTGGCGTCACCGCGGCGAGAGACTGTATGACGCCTGCATTATGCATCGCCATACCGGTCCGTCGCCTGGCGTTATGGTCTGGAGCGCAATTGGATATGACACCCGCTCCCCTCTGGTACGCATCGCCGGTACATTCAACAGCCACCGCTACATCTCCAACGTTTTGGAGCCTGTAGTCCTCCCTTACCTTCAGGACCTGCCAGAGGTGCGCGCTCGCACGTGGCACGCATCGTGCAACAATTCTTGACGGCCCACCAGGTGTCACTGCTGCCGTGGCCCGCCTGTTCTCCCGATATGTCGCCCATCGAACACGTCTGGTTGCTGATCGGCAACCGAGTGTCCCGGCAAGCAGTACCCGCGGCTACGCCTGATGAACTGCGGCAACGTGTGGAAGCAGACTGGACTGACACACCCCAAGCCCACATCCAAAGCCTCTTTCTTTCGATGCCGCGACGTGTAGCGACCGTTATTGGTAGCCATGGCGGCCACACGAACTATTGATGTCTGCGTGTTCTGCAAGTCGTACGGTCCTGTAAGCTCAACCGTTTCATGTTTGTATCTGTTGTTATGTGTCCAGTAAATCTGACTTTGCTATCTCGTGTCCTTCTTGGTGTTGCATTTTGGGTGGTCAGCAGTGTATCGGGACTTTGGACGCGCAGATACGATCGAAAATATGTTGTAAACAGGATGCACTTACGCTGTCTGGAAGGAAAATTGTGCATTGCCAAAAAGATTTGAAATGAAACAAAAAAACTTCTTCACCAGGAACAATATTCGATGCAAGAGTATTTCAAATAGGTCTTTATTTATGTCTACTGACGGAAAACTGCAGATTAGTTTGAGCAGGAAACGTACGCAAGATGTTTTCCATCGTGATAGGGATCTGAGGAAAACACAAGCTTTCCTATCGAGCTTTCAGGACTTTAGATGCTGCAGTAAATATATCGGAACCCGAAATATTCACTTGCTCGTCCTTGTTATTAAATAATTCTCAATGCAAAATTTAAAATGACCTGCAACGTATTTCTCATTATCTTATTTATTGAAAAAAAAGAAGGAATTTTTCAAATCAGACAATTAGAAGCTGAGATATTGGGGAAAATGCAACATATATGCGTTCCCTAGCTAGGAAAATGTGCATTGTTTGAAGAAGAAACTGCATGCAAAATGGCTTTCGTTGTAAAGATATCGTAGAAAGAAAGAACGTTTTAATCTCATTTCTAGAAGCAATAGTATGAAATGTAATATATTTTGAATTCGATAACATGTGCTTTACTCCACCTATTGGCTAAGTTAAGTATTAAACAAAGACCGAAAAGTAAGGATAATCGATTCTACAATTCCAGCTTTCTAATGCAAAACGAATTTTTCATATCGGGCTAATAAAAGCGGAGATATGATGACATAGATGCGGATGGACATGGTCATAACATAACGCATCATTTTTCCTCTAAAAGACGAGCTAAAAAAACGTTCTCGAAAAGCTCAGTAAAAATTTCATAGAGATTTACCAACATCTATGTATAATACAATGGTCTTGCCAGAATTATGAACTGTTGAACCGTGATAGGAAGACAACAGCTGTGTTTCTATTAACTTTGTAATCTTTCATCTTCTAATAATTTTTCATGAAATTCTTAAGAGTTCTTTTGAAAAAAAAAAAAAAAAGGACCTATTATCACCACATCCATCAGTCTGTAGACATCATATCGTTGCATATATTAGTCTGATTTGAAAAATTATTTTTTTATGGGGAAACCTGAAATGTAAAAACGATGAACTTTGCCTTTCTGACCTTTTCCGATGCATAACTTGAATCGGAAGAAGACCGAAGGGCAAGGTTCATCTTAAATACAAATGCTATCGAATGCAAAATATATTTTATTCCATATCATTGCTAATAAATATCAGATTGAAGCAATTATTTTTTCTTTCGGTAACTTTTAGAACGAAAACCACTTTGCGTATAATTTCTTTTCAAATGATACACAATTTTCACCGTAATGTTGTAAATATATAACATTTTCCTCAATATTTCTGCTTCTAAAAGTCCGATTCAATAGTTATTTTTCCATCTGATGGAGTTTGGGGTGAAGAATATTTTGCACGTAACATTATTTTTTCGTAACGAACGGTTTTGCCACGAGCAGCTTAAATGAATATTTATGTTTCCAGTTTATTAGCAGCAGTATCTGCGCTCCTAAAAACTTGATTGAAGTATAAGAAAGTAAGACACCGCTCATGATGAAAACTTTTTATTCATATTTTCTACTTTTAAAAATGTACAGCTCTCCCGCCAGAGGGCGTAGCTGTATATCCCGTTTTTTCACGATATGCCTGCTTCCAAATTTGAAAAATTGTTTTCTGTCAGAATGCGTTCCTGTTTAGGAATATTTTGCACATAACTTCTAATTTTTCTCAACGGTCGATTTGGCCGCTAGAGCTCACAAGTGCATATTCTTTTTGCAACGTATTTGCATTCGGATATGTACGCCTAAAAACCGAACTGTAAAAATTCCTCTTCCGTCATATACTCCTCACTGAAACAATATTTTCCGTGCAATTTCGGTTCGGAATCATTCAGAATTTAGACACTAGGGGGCGCGTAATATAAAATCTATTTTTCTCAATATCTCTATTTCCAAAAGTCCAATTTCAAAAACTCAACATCACATGCCATTTACTTCGTGGAATGTTTTTCATATAATCTTGGACTTTTAATGGTGCACGGTTCTGATGCCAGCTGACGTTAGTGTGCATTTATGTTTGCAACTGTATCTGCGCTTTTAAAAATACTGTAGGAAAAATTATTTTTCCACACTACGCAATTGTTATGGAAAAGAATACGAAGGTCATCTTTTTTTTAAGTAGAGCCCAATTTTTCCGCTAGAGGCGTATATATATAAACTTTTTCCTTGCTATTTCTCTATCTGGAAGACGTATTTGAAATTCGTGTTATATCACATAGCTTTTAGTAGAAAAAATGTTTTACGCACATATTCTACTTTTTAGTAATTCCCTGTTCCGCCCCTGGAGACATCATGCTGTATCTTTATTTGAGAACGTGCTTGCATCCTAAAATAGCTTTGGAAAATCCTTTTTTTTAGTGAGATACTCTTCCTTATGAAAAATATTTTGTTCCTCTTTCCCTCTTCAAATTACTCCTATCTATGTGGCTAGGTGGCGTAAAGTTCAACCCGATTTTCTACTTATGTCTCTGTTAATCGCTCGATTTGAAAAGAAATTTCAGCCTCTGATATCTTTCGCTATGAGGGACATTTCTTGTACAATATGTAAACATATTGTACAAGAAAGGTACAATATGGCGCAAGTAGCTACTTCTGTTTGTGCATGTTTTACCGATTATAGAAATCAGGTTGATTTTTTATCTACTTTCATTGTGTATACAATGCGGAGTTTTTCCTCTGCTCGCCATAAATTCTTTCCCTTTTTGCTTAATTTTTTCTGAAAATCTACTTGGAAAAATTATTTTCATGTCAGAAGCGACTCAAAAGACGTGTTCAATACATAAAAGAATTCGACGTCATCATTTTTGTTTCCACAAGTAAGTGCTGATTAACCATGAATATAAAACTGGAACAAAGAGCTGTTGTTAAGTTCCTATAGAAGGAGGACTTGTGCTCTTCAGACATGGATGCCACTCTAACGAAGGTGCACAGTGAACTGTCATCTGACGTTCATCAATGTGCAAAGGTAGGTGAAGGAGTTTACCAAATCAGAAGCCATCATCGTGCATAAACCATGAAATCAAAGCCCGTCAACTACAGTCTGCTATTAATGAAAACCGGCAACATACGGTTGACTTGATTTTTGTGTGCGTCGAGAGTCATGACTGACTGAAAGTTTTCTATCCCTTGTACTTTTGTCATAGTGCTGTGAAAGTGCATAATATTATAATCTTGGGTGCCAAATGTAGGTGAAATAAAACTTTAGGAAAAAATTTTTGTATATGAGCTTTTATTGCTTGGCCAACGGAAATAAGCTTTAGAATGTATAATAAACACGCATAGGCTCTTGACAAACCGAAATGTCGTTAAATGGGCGAAAGAGCTTGCCATAAATATTTACCCAAGAGAAAAATAAGTTCGCTGACACTCGGAAATGACTTACATCAGGACTGGCACGAGACAACAAGCATTTAATTCACATAAACATAATGACGCAGCTATCACTTAGATGTAGCTATCACTACAGGAAAGGGAGAGGCGCTGAGTAGCTTCAATACTTATACGACCTCACTGATTCAGTTTGTAGAATTCAGTCCTTTAAACTGTTCATTTACGAAATGCGCTGATGAGGCAATTTTCTACAGTTCGGCCAATAAATCATGTAGGCTAGAAGTCCCACTGAGTTCTGTAATCTTCACTCAAACCGGCTAAAGAGGCATGCTAGTATTTTTTTTTTTTTACAGTTCTTGTCCTCTCTATCCATGCTTAGTACGTTTTGCCACACATGAAAAAAAAACAAAAAAAAAACCTTCAGCTGCATTTAAATTATAATTGTTTTCCCGGCACCTGTATGATGGCACGCTTATTTAAAGCATACTTTGTTCCGATGCGATAAACGACTTGCTGAAGACACAGTCATTCACATTTACGGGGTCATAACAAAACTTTTGCACATTTTTGAGAAAAGTGTGAAGTAACAGAGAAAACTTACCTTGTTACCGTTCAATGTACTCCCCTCTGCTGCTAATGACAGCTTGCCAGCTGTGAGGTAGGTCCTGGATGCCTCGTAGCACAACATATTTGTTCCGCTGTCGTATTACTCGGGTCACCCCCAATGACAGTTCGTCCAGCAATTCATAGCGGATGCCACGGAGCCGATTTCTTAAATTTGGGAAAAGATCAAAGTCGGTCGGACTGAGATCAGGGCTGTATGGTGGGTGGGATAAAGTTTCCCATCCATATTTCGACATAAGTCCCCGTACGGACGCTGCACCATGACACGATGCGTTGTCATGCTGTAGGCTCACTCCCGCTTCCAAAACGTTGGGGCGATTTTGGCAAATTTATCGTCTCAACTTTGTCCTCAGAAAGAAATTGGGCTTCGATCAAGAATTCCTTTCCCACAGAAATCTTGAAAGACTGTGATTTTTAAAAATCAATCAAATGATTAAAGAAATCGACATGTCTGTATTTGGCTGTATTAGCCTTAGATCCCTGCTTTGGTTCCATCGGAATTCTTTCTGTCGGCCTTGAAAAGAAACATTTTCCGTGGACAAAGATTCGCTAAAATGAGGGACCATAAAGTTCGTCTTGAGGACATGGACTGCACACTGCTGACCATAGTTCGTTCCAAACAAGAATTTTATCGTGGTTTCAGGTGTAGTGATGCATCCCTTCTGTCGGAAGTTTGGCTGAGGATTACTTCTGTATAGTTCAATGATGGACAACGTACATGTGTAACTACATCTTTCTATATATTATAATCCAAATGCATCTCACAAAGATGTTCTTAATCTTTTTCTGCTGCGGCACACTTGAAGAAAGACGTACATATATGCGAAACACCTTCATGAGAATACTAGAATTTAAATCAAATTAAAATAAAAAACTTAAATTAAGAGTACCGTATTATCACAATTGCAGTATTTAATTGGGCGTGCGTGCGCGCGCGTGTGTTTGATACTTAGCAAAAGTTCTCGTTATAACTCCTGGATAAATAAAAATTGCTCAGTTATTTCAGATCTTTCAACGAATCTCACAAAGCGGATTAATTAAACGTTTCCAGATATGTTAGTGTTTCGGTTTATCTGTAAAAAAATTTTTTTATTCATATGCAACATTTTGATAATGTTATTTTCAGTATGGGTAGACGTTTCAGTAATTCGCCGACGGACACTATCGTTTGACACAATTCTTTTGAAACGAGCTCTACCGTTTCATACGGACGTAAAAAATATCCCTGAAACAATTTTTTACATTCTGATAGACCGATTTCCTCCCCAATATTTTGAGCTTTCTTTTTTCTGCTCAGTTTATTCAGACACTTTAAATGGTGTATAAAACTTTATCGGATAGCTTTAAGCGTTTATCCATCTTTACTGGGAATGCTCTTAGTGAGGAATGGAGTCGCGACAGACGTTATCTGCTGACTTTCGGATGACATTTCTCTGTTTTGTTCTAAATGTGTCTTCTTTTAGCTTGTTGGATTACATCGATTGATTTGACAAAGTGATTGTCTTCCTTGCCAGTCAAATAAAATCCGAAGTCCATATGTAATCTTCTCTGTTCTTACGGAACTCACTTAGATTCCCTGGTTTGGTAATCGTAACTCTTGTGTTGTAACTAACAGTAATGTTCCTAGCAACATTTCTACTGTGCAGTGTATTGGGTTCATGCACATGAAACTTCCGCTTTCATACTGTGGACAGGTTCGACTCCTCCAACAGAATGGTGTTTTGGAGCAACGTCCTATAGCATATGTCACAAAGTCGGAGTATATCGGGTGTACGCGTTGTGTGCCTCATTTCGTGACAAGGTTCAATAACGAGTGGACAGGCTTCTGTCAAATTGGACCATGGAGCTAGACCAGTTGTGGGTAATTTTTCTGTAACAGTTCAAACTCAGATATTCGACGGCTATGGCGACCAGTAACAATCCGGGCACGTCGTCTGGAGGTATGTATTTACCTCCTTGGTAGGCAGAGCTAGGAAGTATTCTTGTTTCACTACAACACGCCCACATATCTTTCAAAGGACCGTATATATTAAGTCCACCAGCTGGACTGAAAAATCTACCTCACCCTCCTAAGACCTAGTTCCCACAAATTATCACCTTTACGGAATCTGAATCATTTTCTGCTGGAGAAGACCTTTCCAAACGATGAAGCTGTGTGTCAGGTTCTTTGCCGCCTTCCGGAGTTTTATCACCATGAGATCCACAGCCTCGTAACTCGTTGGCAGTAGTGTGCCCATGCGGAGGAAACTGCGTTGACTAGGTGGGCACGTCCTTTTTATCTTTATGAGGGTTTGCAGACGGCACTATGATTTCGTACATTTCATCTTCATCAGTGCAATAGATGTAGATGCGCTGCTCGTACTTTATTTTCATCTATTCTTGCCTTTTTCATTTAAAATTTATTCATAGGTATAATTAAGACGGAAACGGAAGTGACTATATAATCAAATGTTTCACAAGCACTGTAATAATTCTTAACTACAGTAGTTGCGAAATTGTGACCTATCTGCATTCTGTAAGTGACCAATCATAAAGTGGAAGATTGTTGACAGTGTGTCGTCCGCCAAAACCTTGAAAAGAAACTGTCATAAGTACGGGAGTTGGTTGAATAGATTAGAGCTTCGGCGGGGCATGTCCTTGGTCTTTTTTATGATACTGAGCACATGTTTACCCTACTCTAGGATCCTAGGTACTGGATTTGGGACTAGTATGGTGCCTTTTAAGACACTATAATAATCCCAACTCGATATTTAAAAAAAACGTATACTCAGCATCATCAAAAGACCAAAGACACGCCTCGGTGCAGAAGCACTGATCCATCCAACCAACTTTAGTACCTGAGAGCAATATCATACATTCCGGGCGTTTTTTATCTTCTCAAGAACGCCCTAAGGAAGGCACAACTAGGAGCAGGCATACGGTCTCTACATCCTTATATGGCATGTTAATAAGATGATCAGAAAACTCTCCAGTCACAATGAGGCTGGTTGTAATGCCATACTGATATTATATCCTGATGGTACTCAATGACATTGCATAGGAATGACTGAATTCTCGTTCAGAACGAGAATCAGAGAGTACAGGGTAGACTCTAAGGAAGCTGGAACATCCACAGCTTTCTTCAGAAAAGTGAGTTTCAAGCCCCAGTTCCTATATGGTACGGTATTAAAAATTAGCTACCTACTCCAAACCAAAAGCAACAGCCTTCCGAGACACCCTGGAAATCATCCCTAGCGGTGTGTGATACGTGAAACGACAGCGTCTCCCAGAAAATTGCCAAAAATTTAGATCCAATAAAATGCACCCTCACCCCTCCAAATTACCATGTGCTCAACCAACACACCTCGTCACTTGAAATGCAGAACGCGTTCAACTTATTATTATGCCCATATTTAAATTGTAACGTTTTTAAGTATTTAATTTATCTTCTGCTGTTAGCCTTAAAAAAGTCAACCGTTGATATGCGAAAGCTGCGCAAAATGTTTGTTAATTCCTTACGCCAATAAAGGGATAGTCACTTTAGTAATTAATGACGAGGAACTGTACACTACCACCGGCATGGCGCAGTTGATTAACACGCTATGCTCAGTGTGGGAGGCGAACGTTTCTGAAGGGTGTTCGAATCCCAGTCCTGCCGGCCATCCAGTTTGCGGTTTTCCGCAGACTCTCCGTGCTTGATGATATGAATGCGTGCGTGGTTGGTTCCCTCTGAAGTCTGACTCGGACGCAATTTGTCCTTGGTCTCCTCTTCCTCAGCATGACTGAGTTTGCCAGGAGTGTCGATGCGCTGGTAGTGAAACAATAAGACGATTGAAATCTGCTGCCCTCTGGCAACAGACACCTACGGGCTTCGTTGCATGGTTGTTGATGATAATAAACTGTACACGAACTATACTTTAAGCAGCAAAACTATGCTGGAAATCGAAATTTATTGGCGAAATATAGAAATCAAAGTTTCCAAGCTTACGCAGATCAGTCAGACGGATTTTACAAGGAAGGTAGATATCAAACTGCTTGAAAAAAGGTAAGGATAGTTTGCTGTCTACGGTCCTTGAAAACGTCATGCGGTTTATGTGCGAAAGCTTGGAAACTTTGATTTCTATTTTACGCTAATAAATTCAGATTGCTAGTATAGTTTTGCTATTTTAAGTTGTTTCTTTAGTTTAAAGCAATTCAAAAATTAAGATAGTTTGGTTTAAGAAAGTCGTCATATTATGAAACGAGTGATAAAGCAAATGTCGTGTCAACAATGCCTTTATTTTATGATATAATGAAATAAATGCAATTGGTTTGCAACAGTACTTTTATTGATTGATATCGGAATGCAAACACGCCTTTTCATATTCAATGAGTTCATATTTGCCTGATTTTTTTGTTCAGAAACAATTTATGTTCCAAAGCGTGAATGTTTATAGTGGCTTAAACAGAAAAAACAACGAGACATCCGAAGTATAAAGAGTATCCTTCCGCCGCAGCTACTGGTGGGTTTGTTAGACCGCCGCTCTCCGGTCACTAAGCGATTTAAATAGTACCACAGTGAAATGCAAAAGGGTGGCTGATTTGTTAAATATATATATTTTACTGAAACACAAGTAAAATATATCCACAGCTAATGAAATAACAGACAGAAGATCAAAAAAATATCAGATAGTGTTACACAGAGAATATCTCACATATTCCATTCTTTATATTTTATTTGTGTTTTAGTGAAATATACACATATATATTCTTAAAAACAATCCGTCTCTCTTTTGTATTTCATTGTGGAACAGTTTGTACACGGAGTGCCGCGGTCTGAAACATCAAACAACCCGCCGGTAATCGCGACGGAAGAATGCATGTAACTCTTCGAAAGTCCAGCTCCTAACTTTTCATCTTTTCCGTGTTCGAAATAACACACACACACACACACACACACATGCGTGCACACAGAAAGCCGCATATTTGGCTTTTGTGTTGAATTGTCCTATTTTATTCAGAAGAAAAACCGATCACGCACGACTCACAGACGAAACTTCTGAAAAATGCTTTGCAAATTTATAGAATCTCGGTGTAGTACAATGATCAAGCAAATTTGTTTTCCCAAAGATTGCGACAATTGCAGAAATATAAAGAAAACAAAGTTGATTAAGAGGAACTCTCTCATATGTGTGTGTGTTGTAGTTGGTGCAGAGCACCAAAGTAACATGGACGAGCTTTGGATTTGATCTCAATTTCCTGAAATTCTTATTCAGTGCAATATTATCGCGAAAGTGATTTCAGGTTGCACTGGGAAACATTTGTCTGTATGAGATGAAATTCAGTTCTTTCTCCGGAACTACCTACGAATTAAGTTTCCTCATTTTGTTTCTGAAAGCATAGGTAGATCTTCGGCCTGATAAAAGGATAAACAGCAAGATGCGCCTTTCTAGGGTAGTAAGCAAAGTGAAATATTGAGAATAAAATTAATTTGTGAGTCCACAAAATTTATCCGTCTCTACCGTTTTTGATCTGCAAAAAGAAGCCCATTTGAAAAAAACGAAATTTGTCTCGTTACTTATCTCCTAATTTTTACTTTTATGTCATAAGTTGAAAAGCTTCTTACCAAAAAAGCTTCAATATATGGCACACGAGCCATAAAATCCCAATTAGTAGTATAAAATCCATATCCTTTGACTTTCGCTTCGAAAGAGCAAAAAACGCACCGATCGCTTGCAAGACCGACAACAAATTGCAAAGTTTCAAATCCCAACAAGCACAATACGTGTAATATTGTTATCCTAAAAACATCTGCAATAAGATTTTGTCGCAAGAATGGGTGAAAAAAAAACTGAATATGAGAATTTCGTTTCCAGTGGGATCCAGGGAAATAGGAACAGTTAAAGAAATGGTATGGCAGACTTTGTTTGGCTTTGCTGCTAATTCTTTTTCACATGTGTGTTTAAAAACATTCACCTGCCTACAGAGTGTTGGGCCTGCACAGAGTGGCATCTACTCCTCTATACAGCAGAATGTGAATCAGACATTCTGCACTAGCGGGACAAAATGACATCCCAGAGTTTAACGGCGGAGTGACGGCGAATGCTGAATTCCACTGCATCCGACAAATGATTGTCGGGATTGAAGTCTGAGAATTTGATAGTCAGGAGAGCGCATGAAATGCTTGGGCATGTTCCTTGAACCATTTCCTGCGCAATACGGGTCTGTTGAGACCGAGTACTGCTCTTCTTGAACAGTCCAGTGCTATCGGGATACACAGCTACCAGGGCAACATTTGGTCTGAAACAATGACTAGATAGGATCTGGCGGGAAGGGCATGCTTAACGAGACTGAGGGGATTTAGTGATTCCATGAGAACTAGAGGCGGGCTTAACGGTGATTTTCTAGTCACAGTGACGACGGTAACAGTTCCGTGGAAGTAACGGTGACTTTAAACTGTGATAAAATCACCGTTCACAACAGCGATGATGGTGCTACAAAGGCATAGGAACTGCGAGTCACCGTTCATAACAGCGATTATGGTGCTACAAAGACATCGGAACTGCGAGTCACCGTTCATAACAGCGATGATGGTGCTACAAAGACATCTGAACTGCGAGTCACCGTTCATAACAGCGATGATGGTGCTACAAAGACATCGGAACTGCGAGTCACCGTCTTACTTGTAGCAGTGACAAAATCACCGTTTGCGATGTATATGACACGGAGCAGGAACGAAACTGTTAATCACTGCCACAGAACTACAGCACTAAGTGGAAGAAAAAAAGGGGAAGAAAGTATTGCTCCCCCTTTCGGCGAAACCACATTAACACTTTTCCTTCCCACTCCCCTACTATTTACCTCGACGAGATTAGGGTGGTACCGATCTCGCTCAGCTCATCCTGAGCAGTCAACTTCCCTCTAAAGGGGAGATTTACCTCAGAACGTGATAGTCACCAAGGTCAAAACTGTGACACCTTATCAATAACTTTAGAACGTTTTACTTTTGGACACTTGTCACAGCAGCGACGGTGATTTTTCTGTAACCGTGATGTGATTTCCGAACCAATTCATTAGAATTATGCTCCATATCATGATATCACTGGTCTGTCTCTGTTCAAACGTGCAGGCTTGTTGTAGTTGTTCACTTAGGCGTCGTCGAACAGTGACCCTTCTATCACCATGTTAGAACTGGAACTTGAGCTCATCGAACCAGGTGGCTTTCCCAGCTGCTTTCTCTTCCCGCATCTGAACCGTGTCTAGTCGGGGTGCTCCGTGCACACTGCAGGCGGAACTGTGATGACGTTCGCTCAACATGGGTACATTAATGGTCCACCTACTCCTTAAGTCCACCCGCAGGAAAGTCCGCCGGATTGTGTGCACTGAAACGTTTCTTTGCGCGCCTCGTTATAGTCTACCATTAAGTGGGTGATCGTGAGTCGTCTGTTGTTCTGTACCGCACGTGCCAGTTGGCGTTCACCGTGAATAGTGGAAATGTTTCCTTTTCGGCAAGATGGGTAGTCTTCGTTTTTTACTATTAAATTGCGGCGAGAAGGGTCCTTGTTTCGGCCATTTCCATCACACTTTCACTGCTGCGGCCCTAGATCAGACAACAATGCCATTAATTTGCCGTTCAAACTTCAATATGTTCTTCCCTTTCCCTACAGCATGGGCTTGGTAATAGTGAACCATTACGTCCTGGTCTAGGCATCATTGTCAGTCACACCACCACTACATTCTACGGGATGCTTCTGCTCGTGAAGGCAAATGATCTGGTCATAAGGAGCTGGCTCGTGAATGTACCTACGTACATCGGCTAGTGAAAAGTATAAAACTGCGAAAAATTTCCTACAATAAGTGAAAATTATTTAGAGTCCCAGAATTCAGCAGTGAGTGTAACAAATCGTCACTAATGAAATGAAATATTTATATTAACATCACTATGGTAAATAAAAGATTCTGTCACCTTAACTATTTTTTATGTAACAGAAAAAAAATTTGGGGAGATACAGAAATGAAACCCTTCTTACACATTTGTTTCCGGGTGTCGCAATAATTGCAAGAAATTTGAATAACGTAGAAATATAATACTATTTAAATATTTATAACTTATTTTAATGAATGTAGGGAATTTTAAAAAGTGGAAATGCAAACGTAGAGGCCTGTATATAAAAATAAAAGGAGAAAATGTGTTAATTTAAAGAGGAAGACTTTGGAAAATGATGCCAGAAGATAATAATTCTTCAATAAAAGTGAAACTGCATTTTATTTTTATTTTATACGAACATTTTTTGGTAGCCTTTGGTCCCTTTTAAGGCCACAGACAGTCCTAGGTTTAATTTCTTGGTGCTTTCCTGCAAATGAAATTGCATCTACTTTACTTCAGCTACAAACAACCTTTTAATCGTATATCGTAGATCCATCAATTAGTTGCATTCATCAAAAAAAAAAAACAAGTAGGAAGAAGGAAGGGGCTGTTGGTTTTTACTAAATCGCTGGTTGTAGAACTATTGGTAAATAAGAGGAGCTTTTGCTGTTTTGTAGAGTACATCCTTGATTAGTGGTATAATTTCATGGTATCACTGGATTTGGAAATTTGCTGTGATGTAATTATATATAAATAGATAGAGACGAGGAAACGCTGTAAAATGCATTTATTTATTTATTTTACCCTATTACACACAGTCATATATGTACTGCAAATCTTTAGAAATGATTCATATACCAGAAATAATAAATCAAATGGATATATATCATAAAAAGAAGTTTTTGTTCCGGCAATACTGGAATATATGTACCTTAAAGTTTCGTACTATTTTATGCACTACATGCAGCTGTAATAAGAACTATCCCATTTTGAAGTAATTGAATCCTACAGTCATAGAAGATGATTGTGGCATACAGCTGCAGTGAACAACTGAAGGAATTCATATAATGTGCAGCATAGACTCACCAGAAGAATTTAAGTCAATATGCAGTGTAATTTTTCATGGTAATTTGTATATTTCAGGTTCCGTGTAATTTCTCATGGTAAATATTTGTATATTTCAGGTTCCGTGTAATTTAAATTGTCAATAGAGAATTCAATGCAATTTAGGTTCATTTCATTACATGGTTCTGTTAGGTTTGCATCCCTTCCTGCGAAGCTGCATTGGAAACGAATTGATCAATGAATGATTTATTGTTTATTGTATTAAATATCTTGAAATATAAAATATCATACCAACAGCTGTTTTTTACTGTATGCACGTACTGCTCAGTGAATCAATGCGCATTAGTAGCCTACTAATTGCAATTCTATATGCAGATAATAAATGCCTACAAAGTTTAGCTTACATATTGTGTGCATGTTCGTAAAACATACACCTTTTAAAACTTTTTAGTGGTGAGCTGGATCAGGAATTTTTATATATTCTTAAACATGTACCAAATTGGATTTTGATCTAACCTGGGCTTGAATCACTACATTCGTTTGCTACTGTAACAGTTTATAGTCGCCTAAATCTCATTTCAGCGTTTTGAAGTCACAGGTTTTCAAGTAATCATATATGTATTTACTTTACCAGTTTGAAACCTTCAATTTTCGGGCATTTTCATTTTCAGAATAATAATGAATATTTTAAGAACACAAGTTATTTTTTTTCGGAAACACTCATGTTATTCCTGAGTTCACTGTACTTGAAAATTTACGCTTGCTAATCTTTAAACGTTACTCAGAAGAAAAAATCACGTCGACATTGAAATTGTTATACACATGTAATTTGTTTTGTGCTTTTTAGTAAGCCAAAAGCAACTTTGGTAGACTCTGTCAGGAATCTTTTGAATCAACCACATGGGACAACAATTTTTTCATTACTCAGAACATAAAATGCCTTAACAATATTAAGCAATAAAATTTTCACTCATAGGCACTTTTCAAGTTCGACATCTCTAGGTAGATTCTATTTTCTCCATGCAAATATTTCCTTTTTATTATATTTAATATCAAATGCAAAGAACGTAGTAATTGGACGTTGAAACTTCATTGATGTTCGTTCCTAGATCTTCCTACTTCAGGAAGGAAATCATTTTATCTAAGAATACAGGGTAATATGGGTGAATGAGGTGTTCCGCTCCTTCCACGGCAAAAAATTCGACATTTGGAAATAACTTTCTAATATCATCCTTTCTTTCAAAACTGGAAAAAAAGAGTCATAATTTTAGTACATTTTACGATTTATTAACAAATGCTCTTTTAAGTGCATTCAAATAAGTAATGCAAAATTTCCATAAAAAACCTAAAACCATGTTCATTAAAAATCTTTCGAATCTTTTAATATTTTCATCAATTTAAATGACTTCTTTCTGACCAAATATTCATTTAATATTTTTAATTTGCAGATATTAGAGCAAAAGCTTAATATCTTCTGAACATGCCGTTCCAAAATATAATTTGTAAGTGAACAAGGAGGTCTCAAAAGAAAGTTTGATTTGTCGAAAACCTGTTAATGTGCAAGCTACATATGTCAACAAGAGCTAAAACATTTGTTTAAATTATCTGAATCGTAGACATTCATACGTACTTCAGCACACATCTGTCATCCACTATTATGTGCCAGGTGACACAAGGATAGTGTAATATTGCCATTTGGTGGTATTTGCTAAGAAGCTATAATACTTGATGAAGATGATTTGGACATTGGATTGTCCAAATCATCTTCATCAAGTATTATACTCATAGTAGTATAACTTCTACGGAATACTGTCACTGATCTTCAATAGCACCAACTGTATAGACCAGAGGTGGGGAACTTTTTCAGGTTGGAAGGCCGCATTAAGTTTTATCATTAAGTTTTATCTTTTTATCATTAACTTAGCTTTTATCTAACAAAGTCACATTGAAGAAACTTCAATTAGATATACTTTGAATGTACATTATTTTGTAAAAATCTTACAATGCACTAAGTAACTTCAAAAAATGTTTTTAAATTGTTAATTCTAAAGTTAACTAACCTTTTAACCACTTTGTTGTATTTGCTTTTGGTTGGAAAGCATTTGAATATTTGTTTGCAACATGGAGGTCAGCACTTTTAACTGATCCTCTAGATGGGTACCAGTCATGTGACCTTACGGGCGTTTTGATTTGGGTTAGGTAGGAGAATGTAGATTCGCAGCAATAAGTGGTTGAAAAGCAAGAAAGCAGTTTTCGAGAGCAGGGAAAACGAATGGAGGGATCTAAGCAAGATAGAAGAGGCGTTCGTCATTCAACGATGTACAGTGTAAGTTTTTGTTACATGGAAATGAAACACATGAGTACAAACCTACTCTAATGGTTCGTATTTCGGACACTGAAATTGCCCGCCTCGTACACTTCCCTCAATATTCAACAGAGACTTCCTCCGTCTCTTTATAAAGACAGGGTTAATGTGTAATAAACAATACAAGTACCAAGCATGCAGGTATGAAGTACCGCTGATTGTTATTGGTGACATTATTACTGGATGGTCTTGGCTTTCACTCATTCACTGGATATCTGTTTTCATATTAGACTCCGCAAAGTTATAGCGCCATGCAACTTATCGGATCTGCGACAAGAAGAGTAGTTAAGCATTCATTGGAAATTAATTGGCGGTATGATAGACAGTATGCAACGTCGTGCTTCAACTTTGGATTGCCTTTTTTTAGTAAGCGTGGTTTATATTAAACAAAGCTAGATGTGATGGGTTTTTTTTTTAACGGAGTTTCAAACCAGTTGCTTTTCATGTCCTTCAACACGAACGCAACTACATTGTACAGCTTTAGTTCAATTCAAGGCGTCGCAATTTCTATATTGCATAGTTTACGTTTCTGATCAAATACAATAGATGAAACGTAGACATTTCCTATCAACAAAATCACATTTCATTCAGCATTCGAACGTCTCCTTTTTTGGGTGGTCTAACAATCAACCTAACCCCAAACAATTAACTAAACCCCAATCAGTACCTGAGACCCGGAAGAATTGCCATATCTAGTTTCACTGGTTGAAAAAGGGAGATAATCAGTGCTGTTTGATCATCCCAACATCCTTGTCTTACACGAATTAAAAACCTGACCGATTGGAGCAGCGAGTAATTCTGGAATCATTCAGCGAATAGTTTACATACTATTTATATATTGATAAAATAGTATTGCCGCCCCTGTGGCGACATTGGTCTGAAAGCTGGCTTCTGAACATTGGTCCGAAATGGGTCTAGGTTCGAATCCCGCTGACACATGGACGTTATGTTTGCCTTACGGCACTGGCACTCTCCCTTCCCTGGAACCAGTGGCCTTAAATTTGGGACAGGTGAGTGCTTATATCCCATTGAGTTGCTCACAGTGGTCGTTAAACCCAAATAAAAACAAGAAAGATGGCACCGAATTTTCGGGTGTAATAAGCACGTCTTTTGAATCCGTTCTGAGGCAAATTAAATTTATCAAAGCTCAATGGACCCGGATGGAAAACAATAGTATCTGACTGAAGAAAGAAGTTTTTCAATCGGGTTTTTAATCCCTCAAATATTGCTGTAAACGGAATCGTGAGCTTACGCCCTCTGGTTGCAGACTTGTGCGTTAAGAAAAACATGAATTTATATGAGAAACATTTCGCACTGGAAACGCTCTCCAACACACAAATAATTTTTCAAATCGGACTCTTAGAAACAGAGATATCGACAAAAATAAGATGTGACTTTACGTCCCCTGGTAAGAAAACCATGCGTTATTTTAGGAAGAAAGTATTCTCAAAAGGTTTTTCCAAATGAGCGGTATCGGTCCAAGAAAAAAAATTTAGTCGAGTTTTCAGGATCCCAGATTTTGCTACAAATGCATCAGAAGCAGAAATTAACACTTATGCCCCCTGGTGGCCAAACCATTCTTTACCAAACATTAGAAATTATGTGAAAAATATTTTTCAATAGGTCTTGTATGCGATACAAGAAGAGTTTTTCAAATCGGAGTTTTAGAAGCAGAAATAATGCCGAAAACGCAATTTACCTTTGTGCTTCCTAGCGTAAAGTCCATGATCTACTTGAAAATTTTGAATTTATAGAAAAAACATTTCGCATCGGAAACACTATCCAACGAAAAAGGAATTTTTCAAATCGGACTCCTAGAAGCAGAGATATTGACAAAAATAAGATATACATCTATGCCCCCTGGCGGAGAAACTGTGGAATATTTTAAGAAGAAAATATTCCTAAAAGGTGTATCGATGTGAGTGGGGTCAGTTGACGAAATAATTTTTTCAATCGATATTTTAGAAGCTCAGATTTTATGGCAAATACATAGAAGCAAAAATTAATACTTACGCCCCCTGATGGCCAAAGTATTCTTTATCAAAAATTTGAAATTATACGCAAAAGATTTTCCATTAAGAGGTGTATCCGGGTAAGAATTTTTTTCAAATCGGAGTTTTAGAAGAAGAGTTATCGGGAAAATTGTAATTTAATTTTACGCCCCCTAATGGAAAATCTATGCGTAATTTGAAAAAGTAACTATATCTGAAACACTTTTCGACATAAATGAAATCGAAAGATAAAAGAAAAATTCAATCGGATGTTTAGAAGCAAATATGTGGAATAAAACGTATTTTTGAATTGGACATCATCTGCGTTTACGCCCTTTAGCGGCGAAATCGTACATCGTAAAAAACAACGAAATAAATGATCATCATTCGTATATTTCAAGCTTCCCAATGAAAAAAAAAATTCAAATCGGACTAATAGTTGCAGAAATATCGTGGGTACAGGCGGACGGACAGCCCTGTAACATAGCACGATCTTTTTTTACAAAAGACATGCTAAAAATGAAATTAAGTTAATGTAACTTTCAAGGTGAAATTTGCTCTTTTCTTTTCTTTTTTTTTTTTTTTTTGCTTGTTCAGGGATTTTGAAGAACATCGTAAGCTGTAAACTGTCGTTAGTTCCTAATTTCGGACCACTGGTCCCAGGGAGGATAGACAAAGTGCAGGAAGACAAAGAATACGCCACCCGCGCCTGATCGGGGCTCGAATGCGGTCCCATCTCGGAAGAACGGTCAGAAGCCAACACAATCCTTACACTTAATTAATTAGATGACAGTCATATGAATCCGGAAATCAGTGTATAACAAGATTTATTTTATTTTATTGTGCCAAGTTTTCGCCTTTCTTTCGCCTTCCATCCGTTTGGCTTACGCTGTTTGCAAGATGAAATAGTACCTTTTTCAAAACCAATAATTAAACAAGTTAGTAAAATCATGCAATGCATTGATTATAATACGCTTTCCAACATACCAGAAATCATTACTCAAGTTATCACTCAAGTTATGAGAATAATGGCTGTGGAATAAATCTCGGTGCTGTGCCCTGACCCTTGATCCCATTTCGATTATATTCAACTGAACTGGTTCGGTGTACCTCCGAAATAACATGATAAAGTTTTGTTGCAATCGAAGCATTTTTACGTAAGTTATGATGCATAAGGGCTATGGAATAGATCCCGCTCCTGTGTCCTAACCTTTGACCCCATTTCGCCCATTTTGAATAGAATTCGTTCGCATGCAGGCCCCTACAACATACTAACATTTCATCCAAATAGAAGCATTTTTACGTAGGTAATGACGCATAATGGCGATGGAAGTGTTTCTGCTCCTATGTCCTGACCTTTGATCCCATTTCGCCCATTTTCAATAAGGTTTGTCGCCAGGTGGTCCCTTACCACATACTAAAATTTCATCGAAATCGAACCTTTTTTACGTTAGTTTTGACGCATAAAAGCAGTGTAATGGATCCCGCTCCTATGTACTGACTTTTCACCCCATTACGTTCACTTTAAATGAGGTTCCTTCCCAGGTGATACCCTACCAGATACTAAAATTTCATCGAAATCGAACGATTGTTATGCGAGTTATCGTACGGATGGACATAAGCACACAACGCGTGACGTAATGAAGCCGATGGGAATCGCGACCATCTGCTGGCAAGAGTATGACGTCATAAAACTATAATAGTATCCACACACAACGCGTGACGTAATGAGACAAATGGCGTGATAGCGTGCCAACATTCCCAAACGCGAGATTGTGAAGTCATAAAATTTCTAAGCATTGGAAACATTAACGGAACGACGCCATGACACTAAGAACGTTATAATTCGGGGTGGTTATTTAACCCACTAAACGAATTCTCCTAAAGTCGAGATCAAGGTAAATCGATTTCTAGTACCAGAAAACGGTAGGTTAACGACTTTCATCAAAATTCTTAGAGCCGTTATAAAAATAAAATGTGCATACATACATACCAGAATTGCTACTTTAAGGTGGACGTCAAGTAATTTTGCTTCCTATACTTCCAATGGAAAAACTTCTGTACACATTTTCTTCACAATTAATGCGTTCCCAAGAATGAAAATTTGAACATCGATTAAAATAGCTTCATTTCATAACTTGGAATACTTAATATTTTCTAAACCATAACCGTAATAATATTTTCTAAACCATAACCGTAATTATGCAATCCAACATTTATTTGTCCACTGACGTCATCAAAGTACAGGTCGCGCCACCCTTTTTCTTGTTTCAACACCACCAAAGGAAACGTTATTGTTTTTTATTATAATTATGGTTATGTTTTAGAAAATGCTAAGTATTCCAAGTTATAGTATGAAGTTATTTTAATCGATGTTCAAATTTCCATCCTTGGAAACACACTAATTGTGAAGGAAATATGTACAAAAGGTTTTCCATTGGAAATATAGGAAGCCAAATTACTCGACGTCCACCTTAATAGTGTGGGATAAGGACGATGGAATGGATCCCGATCCTATGTCCTGACCTTTGACTGCATTTGTCCCATTTTTAATAGGGTTCCTCTCCAGGTGGTGCCCTACCACATACTAAAATTTCATTGAAATCGAACCATATTTACGCAAGTTATGACGCATAAGGGCAATTGAATGGATCCCCTCTTATGGCGTGACCTTTGACCTCACTTCCCCCATTTTCAATAGGGTTCGTCCCCTAGTGGTCCCCTACCACCTGCTAAAATTTCATCGAAATCGAACCATTTTTACTTGAGTTATCGTGCCGACAGACGGACGGAAAAAGCTGGAGCATATACGCTTCTTCAACCTACGGCTGGAAAGCGTAAATGAACTCTATTTGCTATATATAATACTATAGTGGCATTTCGTATTGGAAATACGTTAGTAAACATTAGAAATTAAAGTTCACATACAATCATTCCAGCTCCTCAACTAAAGGTAAAATTGCATGGAACAGGAATTTAAGTTTCATACCTACATCATAATTATGAATTTTGCACCAGACTCATAAGACATTAAAATAAGCAAAAAACAATTATTAGGCTGCTGTATGTCAGTTAAAGAAAAACGTGGAAATAGTGATGACTTTGTCTATTTACATTGTCTCCACGTATTTGAAGATTTTTACCATTAAAATAAGCAAACATTACATGAAAAATAAATTACTTACACTCTGAATATAGATTGTGTACCATACAAGACAAAGGTTTTTCCATCATAGCGTCCTTTCAGTGTGCCAAAAAGCGAATCTGGGTCGTCGAAAGCTTTAGCAATTACATCAAAATTAGTTTTCCACTGCCATTTACCATCACGACGATGCAGGGGGAATTTGTAGAACAAGAATTCTGGCGCTGACTTATTGGTTGCCTTTGTAGAAAAACAACGAAATTAGAAATCAGTGTAGAAGACACAAGTTAATATGTTTGAAATGTTTAACCTTCCATAAAATACACAGTGATCATGAAGTTAAACAGAAATGTCAGACATACTAAGAATTATCACATATGGTTACACTGAAATACAACAAAAATAAAGCGAAAGTAAAAAATATCCACACACGCAAAAAAAAATAATAATAATAAAAAAGGAGAAATATTTCCTTTGTACCACTTAAGAAGAAAGTGGCATTATTTTTACAAGTCGTTTTACAACATGTAAGTGATTTTAGGATCTGTTTGTGGTGAAATGACAAGCTTTTTCCTAAATATCTGGTCCTGACGATTTGCAATAAGGCTTGTTTCCTTTACATGAAAAGCTTGTCTGTCCTGTCTTTCACTTAATTTCATTCAGTTTTGCTCGAAATTTTCGACGAAAGTTAATAGCTTTATTAGTGCTCTTTTAAGGAATATCATCTGAATGGAACGTGTGTTCTGCGTAAACTGCAAGTCTTAACAGAATCAGTTAAGACTATAAAAGCGTGCTAACGATATTTAGCTGGTGTCCAGGATTTTTACATAATGTTTTCAAGAGACCAATTAAGAAGGAAGATTTCCATAAGAATTTACGAATGAAAAACTCAAAATGTTCACATTTCGAGTTTCATTATTTAACTATGGTTGCTCCAAAGTAGCTACTACACCAATCGTTTTGTTTCCTCCGGTGAGACATTTATTAAATTCTACGTGTAATAAACTGAAATTCTGTGGCATTTAACACCTCGCCCACCTCTAAAAAAAAAAAAAAAAAAGAAGAAAGTAACAGAAATTTTCTACTCGAAGGAAAATCTTAACGCGGTGATCCATGACCCTGTTTCATCGCTAATTAACGTAGATCGGAAGTGTGTAAAATAACAAAAGTAACCCAGCGTTATGTGCGTTGGAATATTACAAACACAGCCTATTCAGAATGAATAGAAATGTATTTTATTGGTTACGCAAAGGAAATATACTGTATTTTCTTGTTACATGTCGGATACGCAACCAAGAAATATATTTTCTTGGTTATATATCCGACACCTCGCAATACTATAAGTCGTGATAAAGGGAAAGCGTAAGGTACATTCAATTTCATTTTTGTCTTCGGCATACTAACATGCTGAAGTCAAAGAATGCTAACTGCAGAAGACGTTATTGCGCGCTTGTATTTAAGTGTTTGAGTCTAACACTTTGACTTAAACTTTTAAATTACAGGAAATATTTCCCCCGGCTGCTCAGTTTTCATACGCATCCCATTTCGTTCACTGAATTCTAAAACTAAAATATTTTAAAATTCGACATGGAGATGAAAAATTATTTTCAACAATATATCTAACCGCTGAAGGTCACGGTTTTTCCAAAACTATTTTACTGGAGTTCACTGTTTATATACTTTAATTCTGTATCAGCACTCTCCTATTAAAATACCTAACAGCATTTTGACCACACCTACTCGGCTTTTGTAAAGTTTTACTCACTCAGTTAAAACAGTTTTTTCCCACTCAGCAAATCTCTTTTCGCCGTTCTTCAGTTGCAAAAATCAGTCGTTTGACTTTATTTATTTACTGACATTTTGCGCGAATTTCTGTTGTTCACTAACTGGCGAATACAGAGCAGTTTCACATTTGTTCGTGCGTTTCTTCTCGTACATGAAACGATACTCCCGACATGCTACCTTCCGCTAAAACTATTTAACTGGTACCTGCAACCAATGGCTGTCGAGCGGTAGGATGTGCAGAAAATATATATCTAACTTAATGCGAAAACGCTTGGAAAAGTAATTCTGTTCTAAAGCGTTCTCGTCTGTCTCGATTAGAACCCAGCAACTGACCAGCGGCAAATTGTGGTAAGTTAACGCCGAAATCCTTGAATCATTGCTATTACTTCATTCACTAACTGCGTCCAGATCCATTAGCCCCTTGTTCTCGACAAACGGAGATGTTTCTGCAATATTTTGAAAAAAATAAAAAAAGGCATTCTTGTACAAATAAATTCCAGAATTTAGTAATTTTTTATGTGTTTTTGAGAACATGGTCGCGTATGGTGTCCATAGTTTTAAACAATCAAATACTTACCCAAAATACAAAAAAGAAATGATAATTAGGGACACGCCTAACACCTCGCTTAACATATCACCAGACTCGTTATACACATGTTCATCAACTACTTTCCAAAGAAACAAGCTGAAATATCTCAATTACTATATCCTTCTACACTTCCTTTGTCTCTTAAGACCTACACAATTTCTTCCTGCTGGATGAAATCCTATTTACAAGGAGCTCAATGAGAAATATCGTTTAGTCTGTCGTTTCTGTCGGAAGCTTAATGAGAAATATCGTTTAATCTGTCGTTTCTGTCGGAAGAAACGATAATTATCGTTTGGCATTAGAAAAACAAACTGTTGTGCAAAAAAATAGTACAACACCTTTTTATTTCTATAGAAGCGTAGAAAAGAAACCGCATGCAGGCACCTTTGGCTATGAATGCCATTCAATGTATAAACGCTAAAATTGAAAAATTCCTTTGTAGTTAATATGGGCTATAGGGACCCTATCTCTGAAAAGCCACAATAGCGTACTCAATGCAATCACTTACCAGAAACACATTTCTTACGCAACGTAATCTTCCTTTCCTTCGTTCCATAATTCTCATAATTATAAAACACGTCAAATAAAAACATTTCCGCAAAACTTCATCTAGTACTTTTAAATATTTTTTCAAGACTGTTTTTAATAAAACAATACAGTTATGCGTACCTGAAGGAAATAATCCTTTATGATCTTCACTGCCGTATCAGCGTCTGCATCATCTGGTACAACAGAGATGCTCTCTTTTACTGTTTTAAGATAGGATCTAGTGGCCACATTGACTCGATCTGGAACCGTGGGAGTGATGTCTTCCAAGAACAACCTTTCGACTTTGGTGGGCTGTTAAAAAGTAGAATGATCAGAGTTTAAAAAATCATTGTAATATAAATTACAGGCATAGCAATTTTCGGAAATCCTATGCTTAACAGAGAGATAAAGGAAGCACTGAAATGAAATTAAACAGAACAAGATCATTTAAAAGTTTTCTAATTACTTAAACGTTTTCCTGGAAAACCTCCTTCCGTTTAAGTTCATGCTGAAAATTCTGCTGCTTAACAATCGACCTTAGTATATTGGTATGTAGTACAATCAAATTCTTGCTTGTTCCGGCGAATACCCTTTATGTAAGCTGAGGGAATTCGGATTATGTGAACTTACTATTGCATGACATTTACGAAGATACAAGAAAGCAACAGGAGAAAATCAAACAGAATAATGCTGCATAAACAATCAAGAAAAATAATCACGTGTCATTCAGCAGTTCTCTAAAACTCAGAGGTTAGCTTCGAAAAATAATTTTTAAAATTAAAATTTCTGTTGATGATAATGGTGTGACAGCCAATAGAATTCGCAGCTCGTTGCAGAGCGATGCATGCACGTAAGGTTTGAACCTGTCAACGGATAAAACGACCTTCCCGTTTAACATAGTCGTCCTATTTGCTTCACTACCAGTTCGACAAGTACTCTTACCTTCTTGTAGCGGCTCTTAACAACATTGATACACTACACAACTGTCACAGCCTATATGACAAAGCACCATTTCGAATCTCGAAGACCAATAATCCCCCTCCCTCCCTTTGCCGAAGTCCCTGAATTGCTAATATCGGTATCAAACGCGATGTCTTGGTATTTTCGGTAACGTCCTTTCACTCTGAAGTCTGTTCCTGTGAGACAGAAGTCAATTAACTCCATCACGCACGCGATGTCTTGAATTCAACCCTATTTTCGTCTCAGTTTATATCAGCCGTAACTTCGGTTTTTTTTTGGTCTTGTATCATTTGCTTATGCTGAAACAGTTCATAGGCATTGTAATTTGCATGCACTTCCCATCACTCCTGGATGCTACAATTTCAGAGTCCTAATATATCTACTTAGCTATCTTGATAGATACTTGCATTTTTGAAAAGAAAAGCGGAACTTTTGTCTGCGAGAAGGGTGAACATTTTAGAAACACTAGCGTTAGTTCTTTGATGGCCTTACTCCTTACAATTTGTCTCCAAAAGCCATACAGGAACTAACCAAAATTTCTGATGCTTGAATGTGATTATATTAACCTATAAACTACACCCAGAGGCAAAAATATACTTCGAATATGTTGCACATAGCTCCCACTTATTAAACTGAAGCCGACGCGATAAACCCATATGGAGAAAGTCCCAAATACAGCGTCGTTGCCTGGTTTGGGTTCATTGCTTAGAAGCAATTGCTCACAGCTAGTAACATCAGTAAACAAAATTGGCGCACATTAAATACGCCCTCCCCGCGTGATAAAATTCTACCATGAGACGCAGTTATAGTATTGATCCGTGACGTCTCCAGAAATGCAAAATTCATGCTGCCTGTCGGGTTTGCTTTAACCGCATTCGACCTTACCTCCCATGATATTGTAAAAGCATGTTAAAATACCCGAAAAATATGCAACTATTTTTTCCTGGTAGCGCACCACAGTTCAGTACAAAGACAACAAAAAAGGAAACAGAGAAATATATATCACTTCAGAGCTATTGCAGATACAGTATTTCTGCGCTATTAAAAATTCTGCTATTTTTCACACGTAGTTAACGTTTTGCCATTGACAGCTTAAATTCTGCTGTTTTTTCACAGACGCTTACGTTTTGCCTTTGACAGCTTGAGCTATTTGTTCTGCTTTTGTATATGTAAGATATTTTTAATGCTAAAGGTAGGGTAAAGATAAATGCATCCCAGAACTGTGTTTTCTTTTGTAATCTGATCATTTAATTTTATGGTGATCATGTTTTGCAGATCGAATAGTGTATTCGCCGGACCGGAAATTTTCAAGTTTGTCCCCAGTAGTTTCTTCACTTAGTTTCTTTCCATTTACCAATTTGCAAGAAAAATTAAACACGTGTTGTTTAAGAAAATAAAACAATAATAATTGTGTTTACATGTTTCACTCATTCAGCTGTGCCGTTATTACATAGCTAAATGAATCGTGGTACTGTCACCTAATTTGCAATGGTATCCGTATTTTGTGTATGTGTAACGTGTACACGTAGCTCGTATGTGTAACGTATACATGATAAAATAGTGGTATCGAAGTCGTTACGATCCCACAACAGAATATTCCTTGCTCTGTAATTTATTTTCTATTCTCTTGTTTCTAATTGAATTTCAGTTTGTCTATCAAAACCTCCTCTCTCTACCTTCAGAAAAAAAAAAAAAAACATATAATACAGTATATATATATATTATCTTTGTACTGAATGGGATGTAAGGTCAGGTGAAGCGCAACATCACAGCCTCTCTTGACAAATGTAAACCCCGCTTTCTCGTGGTGCATCCTGTTCCCACTAAAGGGGCTCTGACGACCGCCAATAGCAATATAACTATACCATCGGGATTAGAGGAAATATTATCCTACACTCACCAACCCGCTTGGCCAGCGTGGTGAGTTATGGCCAAGCCCTCCGAAATGACTCCACAACTTAAATATTGGCCCTCAGTCTCCGGCAGCTGGAATGTACCTGGCCAAGGCAGCGGCCAGTGCGACATAAAGGGTGCTAAGAATCCCCGGAGGACCGGACTAGGCTGCCATTTGATGCTTACCTTGGCTACTTATAATGGACGCTCCCTATCTTCTGATTCAAGGCTTCTTGAATTGGAAGAGGAACTACAAAGGATCAAGTGGGACATCGTCGATCTAAGTGAGGTAAGGAGAAAAGGAGAAGATCTCATTGAACTGAAAAGTGGACATCTCTTCTACTATCGTGGGACATATGCTGGCATAACTAGTGGTGTTGGATTTATAATAAACAAGAAACTGAAGGATAAAGTTGTA
Organism: Macrothele yani; assembly: GCA_039090855.1. Classification (NCBI taxonomy): domain Eukaryota; kingdom Metazoa; phylum Arthropoda; class Arachnida; order Araneae; family Macrothelidae; genus Macrothele; species Macrothele yani. The sequence continues at coordinate 63,160,619 of CM077008.1, read as the reverse complement.
GAAGTTGAACGTTCCTCTGACAGAGCTGCACGACTCGTTATCCAACTCTAAAGAAGAGACAAGGCTCAGATTATTCAAACTTATGCACCCACCACAAGTCATCCTGAACAAGACATTGAAGAATTTTATGAGGAAATTCGTCATCTAAATAATAAAGGCAAGCAGCACTTGAAGATAATTATGGGAGATTTCAATGCAAAAATAAGGCAGCGGCAACAGAATGAAACTTCAGCAGGTAAATTCGGTCACAGCAACAGAAACCAGCGTGGAAATACTCTCGTACAGTTTGCAGAGGCAGAAGGGTTTTTCATCGTGAACTCCTTTTTCAAGAAAAAGCCGCAAAAGAAATGGACATGGAGGCATCCCAATGGATGGACTATTGAAATTGATTTTATTATGTGTAACAAAACATTTCTCATGGAAGACTGCAGTGTGCTGAACAAGTTCAACACAGGTAGTGACCATAGAATGGTAAAATGTAAGATGCACCTCAATGCTAAACTCTAGCGGGGCAAGCTCATAAAACAAACAAAGTGTATTGACGTGACCAACCTTTAAAAGCCTCATAATACCTTCAAATTAGAACTGAGGAACAGATTTTCTATCCTAGAAGGTCTAACATCAGAAGAAGTGGACATCTCTGAAGTTAACAGATTAGTAACCAAAGCTCTTATGAAAACAGCAACGAAATTAGCTGGGTCTAAAAAGAAGTTGCATGCGAACAAATTATCAGGAAAAACCAAGTGGAATATATAGAGCTACGCAAGACTGTGCGAAAAAGTATCACTGAATACGAAAGGAAATTCAATTGTGAACTAGTGAGGAAAGCAATTGGAAGAAACCAAAGCCTAAAGACAGCAAAGGGAGATCTCAGTAAGAGAAGAAAACAAATTATGGCACAGAGGAAAGAAGATGGTTCTGTAACAAGAAATAGATGCGGAATTTTTACAAGAATGAAAGATTTCTACTCCAAATTATAATATAAGGAAGGGATGATACATGTACTCCAGACATCATGAAAGGTACCAGTACCAGAGTACTTCCAGTCCTCCCAGTAGAAGTTGCACATGCAATCAAGAATATGAAGCGGGGGAAAGCTCCAAGAGCAGACGGAATTACTGTAGACATCATACAAGAAGCAAGTGGAGAAATTGAAACAGTACTCGCCCAAGTTTTCACTCGATGCCTTAATGAAGGGAAGATTCCTGACGATTGGAACAACGCTATAATGATACTCCTACATAAAAAAGTGACATTGAGGATATCAAGAACTACAGACCGATCAGCCTCCTATCAGTGGTTTATAAAATCTTCACTAAAGTTCTTTCACACCGCTTGAAGGCAACTCTGGACATGGTTCAACCGAGAGAACAAGCTGGATTCAGGAGTGGCTACAGCACTATAAATCATATCCACGTACTGAGAGAACTAATTGAAAGAGCGAGGGAATATGAACTTGCATTATGCATGGCTTTTATCGATTATGAAAAGGGCTTTGATTCAGTGAAACCATCAGCAGTTACAATGGCTTTGAAATCCTGCGGTATTGAAGCTGCATACATTAATATTATTAATAGCATCTATGAAAATGTAAGTGCAAAGATTCGACTGTTTGGGAATACAGCACTACATAAAAATTGGAAAGGGAGTGAGACAAGGTGACACCATATATCCTAAGCTCTTTAATGCCACATTTCAAAAGGTCTTTCAATCATTGAACTGGGAAAACAAAGTGATAAGGATTAATGGAGATTATCTAACTCACCTTCGTTTTGCTGATGACGTAGTCATTTTTGCAACTAGCCCATCAGAGCTGCAGAGTATGATCCAGGAACTTGCTGACAAGAGTAAAGAAGTGGTATTAAAAATGAACTTTCAGAAGACAAAAGTAATGTACAATACTTTTACAAGAAATGAAGATTTATCGATTGATGGGGAAAATTTGGAGATAACCAATACCTACATTTATCTTAGACAGCAGATATCAAGTGAGGATCACATTGATGAAGAAATTAATCGGCGTATAAAACTTGCCTGGAGAGCTTTTGGAAATAACAGTATAATTTTCAAGAGCAATATGCCATTATGTCTTAAAAGAAGAGTGTTTGATCAGTGCATCCTTCCAGTGCTTGCATATGGTGCGGAGACATGGACCTTAACTAAAAGAGACATACAAAGGCTGCAGACAACTCAAAGCAGCATGGAGAGGTGCATGCTTGGTGTGACCAGGAGAGATAAGAAGAGAAACTCGTGGATCAGAAAAATGACAAGAGTGGAAGACATCATGATCAGAGTAAGATCCCTGAAATGGCAATGGGCAGTACATACTGCCCGAAGAACAGACCATCGATGGACAGTCGAAATTTAAGATTGGATTCCCAGGGACAGGAAAGACCCAGAAGAAGACCACATGGGAGATGCGTAGATGAAATTCAGAAATATGCGGGAGTAACATGGAGGAGACTGGCACAAGGCAGACCGTTGTGGAAGAGGCTTGGAGAGACCTTCGTCCAGCAGTGGATTGATAATGGTTGACAATGATGATGATGATGTACGTATAAAATTTTATTTGCATTATTCTCAGAAATATGACCGGCGTTTTTTTCAGTTACATCTAATGTATGAAGAATTTCTATGCTTTCAATTTTTTTTAATTTGTTTTACAGAGTTTGAATGAATGTACGTGTTTCAGTTGCAGACCTTCGTCCAGCAGTGGATTGATAATGGTTGACAATGATGATGATGATGTACGTATAAAATTTTATTTGCATTATTCTCAGAAATATGACCGGCGTTTTTTTCAGTTACATCTAATGTATGAAGAATTTCTATGCTTTCAATTTTTTTTAATTTGTTTTACAGAGTTTGAATGAATGTACGTGTTTCAGTTGCAGTGAGGCAATTTTGAAAATGAGACATTTCATATCAACAGTTACTTACATTTGTTAGTGCAAATTGCATGGCTGTGTATCCTCCCAAGCTGTGACCAACTACAGCTGCTTTATCCATATTTCTGGCACGCATGAAACTTCCAAGATCATCAGCTAAAACTTCGTAATCGAATGTGTTGTTCCACTCACTGTCGCCGTGATCACGGGCGTCATAAATACATGCCTAAAATTGGAAAACAGTTAATCCGTTTGTAGAAAATCAAGGCGTTAATGGAGATGAACAATTAAGTGAATTCATTAAGACTATGCGTACCACAAATTGTTATTAGAATCTAGTTTTCTTGTGAGGTGCATTTGTGTTGCATTACCAGTCCTTCATATGTGAAACACCGAACATTTGAAAACATAAATAACGATACAGGAACAAGGATGCATAGCACTGGCATGCACTGCACTTTGCAAAGATTGGTACTTTTCCGCCTGTATTTAAATTTACGGTAGGTAGTGTCTTTCAAAATGGTAACTGAACCGAACCGAACCTGTGTGTTTTTTTTAAGTTGAATTTTAAATTCTTTGTAAAAGAACTGACTGCGTTACAAATTCGCCATGATCGATAATGGTAATAGTTATTTTAAATGAGAAAATGTGTTTCACGCTTTCCTGGGCTTAAAATACACTAGGCCTCTCAACCCATACACAATGAAACAGCGCGTACGTACTGCAGGTGCGTAATCGCTCAAGTGACTGGCAAGCCAGCTGACCCGGGTGGGACTTGAATATTTTGGTGAAAATAATTACTAGGAAACGGGATAGCTCTTATTCATTTGCTTTTATTACGAACTGAATTATACTGCACGGTAAACGCAATGTTTGGTGCCAAAGTCATGACCGTTGAAAATTCTAGTTACCCGCTTTTCCTGATTTGATGTTTGATAAGTACTCTGAGAATTCGAGTTGAGACGGACATGTTTGAACAGCGAATGTTTTACGTTTCAAATTGTGCTACTTTGGATTTTAATTTTGCGTTTTGTAATTTTGTTTCGGGTTTAACGACCATTATGAGCTATTCTAGGGTCTGCCAGTTATAGAGAAAGGAGAGAGTCAGCTTCGTTCCGAAGGTGCACCACCCCTGCCTCATCGAAGGGTTTTGCGCCTGGAAAAAAGCAAAAACCCCATGCATTATTAAAGTATGAAAGTAGATGATATTCGTAGCTAAAACTTCTTAATTGAATGTGTTGTTCCACTCAACACATTCAAATGCAAATTGTTGTTAGTACTTAGTGTTCGTGTGCACTGTTTACCATGATGAAACGGATATAACACAAAAAGGATTCTTCAACGGGTTTTTATAAATGGAAATACAGTTAAAAACAAAACTACACGTTTACGCTACGTAATACAGAACTGTGCATTATCAAAAATTCAAAAAATATATATACCAAATGCTCCGCTACGTGAATGACACCCTATGTCAGGAAACAAATTTTAATTGAAATTTTAAAAGCATAGATATCAAGAAAAATAGAGTTTAATGCAATGGCTCCCAGCGGAAAAATATGCATTGTTCTCGACAAGAAATATGAAAAATAATATTTTCCTTAGTCGCCAGTATCGAACCAAAACAATAATATTTTCACTCGGATTTTTAGACGTGCAGATACAGCTGCAAAAAATGTTTTACACAGAAATATGAGCTACGTTTTCTAGTCAAAAATTATTCGTTACATAACAAAACTGACAAGTATTACATGCAAGTTATTCTTCACGATAGAATCTATCCATTATGATTAGAATTCTTCAAATTAGACTTAGCTTGGGTGAAAAACACAATATTCATTTAAATCCTCTAGGGGAAGAACTGTGAGTTTTTTGAGCAGAAAAATGCTCAAAATCTTTTACGTAGTGTGTAGTATTTGAGTAAAAAAAATTAAGTTAAGTTTTTAGTAGACTAAATACTGCTGCAAATGAATTTCATAGAAACATATGCACTCATGTCAAAAGTAGCATAAAAATTTAATATTGTGTACATATTTTTCACTATGAATGCTACCCAAAACAAAACGAATCTGGGGAAAATGCAATACGTATTTGCTCCCCAATAGCAGGAAAACTGGGCATGATATACACTCACGGACAATGAAATTTGAGCACCAAGAAGGGAGCATCAAATACGTAATGACACAGATGAATGATACACATGATGGCAAAAACAGAGCTGCAGGGTAATTACAGAGGGATCTGTGGCACGCGGTCCGGTCATCTTCAATAGCGCGTCGCACCGCTTCGTGCGGCGTTACATGCTGCAATACGGTCCGGAAGGGAGTCGAACAGACCCCTGATGTTGTCCTGCGGCAGACTGGCCCACACGTGTTGGACGGTGTGCTCCAAATCCCTGATAGTACGGCACGGCGGCAGACTGCATTTCAGCTAGTCTCATACATGCTCGATAGGGGACATATCCAAGGAGCCGGCGGGCCATGGAAGTGTCTGGACATGACGTAAGCAGTCCTGCGCAAACCGAGCCGTGTGTGGGCGGGCATTATCCTGCTGGTATAGCGCACCTAGGCCAGCAATGAGAGCACATGGGGCAGTAGGATCTCATCCACATACCGCTGGTTTGCAAATGATCCACGTACCACTACTAGAGCTGATCAGCTATCGTAGCCTATGTGGCGCTCGATAGCGAGGTTGGGATTGTGCCGTTGACCTAAGAACCTCCACACCCGGACACGATGATCATCAGTCCCAAAAACGAAGCGGCACTCATCGCTAAACACCACACGTCGACATTCTGTGGCGTTCCACGTCGCTCTGACCTGGCATCACTGCACACGGAGCCGGCGATGTTCCGGTGTTAATAGCAGCACACGTAAGAGACGCTGGGATATCAGATTTCCTTCCGTGTGGTGTGGAGAAATGGTTCGTGGACACACAGAAGCCGCTACATCTGCTTGTATATAGTGGACCGGGTCCCCGTAGGATCCGTTCGTGCCTGGCTCACGATCCGTCGAGCCTCTCTACCGGTGGTCCTCCTGGTCCGTGCGGAACGGATCCGCGGTGTGGCAGCGCCGTCACGTGTCCACTGCTCCCAACACAGTCGGTCGGTATGGTCAGAACAATCTACATGGCAGGCTATACGACGCGCCGACCACCCTGCGGTTTTCAGCCTGATGATAAGGCATCTCTCAAAGTCTGTAAGTTTCGTAAATCGACGTCTCTGGCGTCTACCCGACATTCTTGTTACTCTCTACTCTTCCTTGCGTCGGTCGGTGCTTTTCGCTTTCATGGGGCATCGACTACAAGCCGGTTTATAAGGCTGACGGGTCGTGTATGTAGCGCCACCTCAGGGTGTGTGGTTATGCGCAATCAGTGGCGCTCATGTGAGTACCTTTAGGGGGAGGCTAAGAAAAATCCTGGCCTCCTTCAAGGCTGTCAAACATTTTAGTAAATGTACAAGTTACTCAAATACAACAAAAATAATTGATACAATCAATCATTAATATCGTATTACTTTTAAAATTGTTTTAAAAAAAGGTTTCGTCTATTTTAGTGTTTTAAATTTATCAAAAATTTCGCTGTACCAGCAACGGCTAAGGAGGTGGGCTCGAGCACTTCCTGCTCCTTCCCCTTCCCTTATGGGCGCCCTTGTGCGCAATGGTACCAAATGTGGATCATTTGCCTACCAACACGCACTCTAGCTATTTGCAAAGTATCTAGGTTGTAGCATGCTTCCTTGTAGGTGCGCAAATTTCGTTGTCCGTGAGTGTATATATACTGTATATGTGTGTTCGGCCAAAAACTGAACAGAAACAAGACACAATAAACGATAAAATAGCTTACGTTCGAAGGCAGCGAATGCAGCAGTTGGTCAAATGGTGAAGCAACATATGAAGTGTACGTTATGATGATTCAAAAAACCTCAAGGGATAGACAAAGAACAAATGATGAAACATAAAACGGTAATTGATGAACTGTCTTCATCAGAAGAGTACCGCTACATGGCGAGAGCGGCTTTTCTGATGTCCGTGAAAGGTAGATAAAAGACCAAATACTCACGGATAGTACGCTCTAAGCTGCGTACTCTAATACAAGACCGAATGAAGAAACAAAAGAAAGGAGAGACGCCGAACAGCATATAAATAAGCGAAAAGTGTTTGGTGTGACGCGGACGGGGACATTATAGTGTAGGGGGAAATATATATATATATATATATATATGTATGACCTAAATTTTAGACTGGATTCCGAGGGACAGGAAAAGACCTAGAAGAAGACCACGTGGGAGATGGGTGGATGAAATTCGAAAGCATGCGGAAGTGACTGGCTCAAGACAGAACGTTGTGGAAGAAACTTGGGAAGACCGCAATGCAGCAGCAGTGAATTGATGATTGAGAGAGAGAGAGAGAGAGAGAGAGAGTGTGTGTGTGTTTAATGACCACCAAAGCAACTGGATATGCTGAAATCAGTCGTCCGTTCGTTCTTTAGGGCCACTGGTTCCAGGGAAGGAAGAGAGCTAGTGTTGTAAGACAAAACCGCATCCGTGCCTCACCGAGATTTGAAACCGGACTCATCCCGGACGAATGTTCAGGAGACATCGCTTAGACCACCGAGAAACCGTGGCGTCTGGGCATGATTTGAAGAAGGAACTGCGCGCAACAGTGTTCATGGTAAACGGCACCTAAGTAAAAAGGAATTGTTTCAATCGGTGTTTTAGAAGCAATAATATTGGGTAAAATGTTTTTCGTTTTCAACAGCATCTGCGTTTAGGACCCCTAGCGGCGACGTTATGAAACAGAAAAAAGATTAAAAGTATAGTATCATTCTCAGATTTTATTCTTTACAAATCAAGCGAATTTTTCAAATCGGACTAATTGGCGAAATCGTTACTTTAAAGTGTTACCGAAATCTGTCAAAGCAGCAAACACGTTTGTTCGGCGTTGTGGTACAAGGTGTAATAGCACAATGTTGTTTAGCCTGCATTCAAACTGAACTGCATCAATTCGTTAGCAATGAAATAATGACATTTTGTATATGATAATCAGAATACATGAAATAATTACATTTTGTACATGACGATCAGAATACATGAAATAATGACATTTTGTACATGATGAGCCATTCCATTATGACCACCCCCAACCTAGAGAAATGAACCAGTTTAGAGACCGAACTGTGGCGCAGGTGAACTTCACAGAGCGCTATATATGCAACCAGATCACCAGCTTTCGGTTAGTAGAGTGTTCGAAGTAAGAATGGAAAGAGCTGCCGATTTATCCGAGTTTGAAAAAGGACAATTTGTGACGGAACGGCGCCTCGGAACTACGATCTCGGAAATGGAGCGTTTTGTGGGTTGTTCACGCGCCGCTGTAGTGTGTACGTATCAAAAGTGGTGCACATATGGCCAAACGACGAACCGTCGTCCATCCGAGTAGCCGAGTGTCGTCTGCAGCTCATTGATGCCAGAGGGTAGCGGAGACTGTTGCGCATTGTTCACAGCGACTACAGTGCAACAAATCACCCGCAACTACAACAGTGGAGGATCAGGGAAATGTGTCACAGCACACAGTTCATCGAAGCCTTCTGCACACTGGCCTGAGTAGCAGAAGATCCAGCCATGTCCCCATGCTCACTACACGTCATCGCCAACAACGCATGAAATGGGCCCAAGATCATCGAGACTAGACCGTGGATGATTGGAAGAAACCAGCCTGGTCTGACGAACCAAGATTCCTGGTGCGTCACGTAGACGGCCAAGCGCAAATACGCCGATTACCAAAGAATGCTATGGCACCAGGAGGCACTGTTGGGTGGAAACAGGCCGATGGCGGCGGTGTTATGCTGTGGGCGATGTTTTCTTGGGACACTTTAGGCTCCATTATCCCAATAGCACAATCTCTGACAGCTGCCGGGTATCTGAACATCGTTGCGAACCAAGTTCATCCATTCATAGCAACTGTGTTCCCTGCTGGTGATGGCCATTACCAACAGGATAATGCGCGATGCCACGCTTCTAGAATCGTCAAGGAGTGTTTCGAGGATCATGCTGGTGACTTTCTGTTAATACCCTGGTCTCCAAATTCACCTGACATGAACCCAATCGAACATTTATGGATCGACTTGGAAAAGCGGGTTTGCGCTAAATCACCACCACCCAAGAAATGTACGGGAACTGGAGGACCTGCTATTGATTTTATGGTACCAGATACACCAGGATACTTATCGCCACCTCATCGAATTGATGCCTCGCCGAGTGACGCAGTTTTGCGGGCTAAATGGGGTCCTACAGCTTAATGGGTAGGTAGTCTCATCGGTGTACATGATACTCATAATATATGCGATTCTTATATATTATTCTATTTACGATGCTACGGAAAATCCAAATAATTTATCGATAATGGAAAAATACAATTCTCGAATTGTGTGTCGTACTTTACGAATGAGGCAGAACTGTTGTTGTCACCCAGTGTTCGAAGTCAAGCTAAACACAAATCAAAAGTCTGAACTCATTCAAAGATCTTAGTTTAACAGCTTCTGTCCTGAACAGTGTGTGGACAGAGCAGATCGGCTGCAAGAAATTTTTAGGGAATTTGGTTTAACATTTGCATTTGCCGTTTGAGTACACATGTCAACATTGAAATTACTGCTTTTTGAATCGAAAACTTGCAAATTTTTGTAATAATTAAATTATATTTTTTGGCGCAGATGAAATGTCAGAAACGAGATTTCCACCTGCAAACCGTCATAAAAATAGAAAACACCTACCCACCTGGTCAAAGTAGGTTCCCTTCTGCATCGACACATTTCTTCACAGTGGTTACAAGGCTGTCCATCCCACAAAGATAAAGCTCTGAAGTCTATAGGCAAAGGAAGTAGCAACGACCTATCACACAGCTTGGTAGTTTGGGAAGGTATTTTCCGCCAGAAAATGGAAGACATGTGGGCAATCTTTTAAAAGACACGTGGATGCGCGTTATCGTACAAAAACGCGCGCCTACATGGTTCTAAAAATGGTCCGCCATCTAGACAATTTGAAGACTACCCATTTCTGTCGACCAAAACTGGTTGCTTGGTACGGAGCTTTTTGAGCATCTGTTGCATTTCAATACAATATTGGTCCGATGACGGCCTCACCTTGTTGGAGAAATGAATGATGGATCAAGTCGCAGCAGACAACCATACGAGAACCAGCACTTTCCGCAAGCGTAGGGGTGGCCTCAAAATTTAGTTTTTTATGATGCGTAAAAAACTTAGTTTTTTATATTCAAAATTTAGTTTTTTATGATCCAACTTTTAAAAAGTTGGCTGGGACGTGCAACAGTTCATTAATATTTAACAGAATGAAAAGAGAAATTATACATATTTGAAGACCAAGAAATGCTCATAGCGTAGCATATCCGTTTATTTTTGTGGTGTAATACGCATAAAGATTCGCCAAGATTTCGCTCTCCGCTGGGAGGCTTTTTCAAGCCAATGATAGACATTTTATGGTAGACCATTGCCTTGAAAACTTGGCGAATCTTTATGCGTATTGTACCACAAAAATAAACGGATTTACTATGCTATGAGCGTTTCTTGAGTATCCACCGTCTGGTGTATTTAAAATAACAAGTACAGATATTTTCAGAAACGCTGAGGAAAGCATGACTGGCTTGTCCGATAGATAGCTTTGGAGAACAGTTCATCCTCATTGGCCCATATTGGGAGTGTTGTGTCTCATGTGATATGTCACACAATTCACAGTCGTTTACTGGAAGGGAGGCTGAGATCTGTAACTTCAGTGAATAGTTTCCCTCTCACTCCCACTTATCACCAACATCTCAATAGTGGTGTCCTGAAAGAATCACCGAGAAGCTGGAATTCCATCCACTAATGTTCAGCAATGGCAGCCGTTTCTATTTATATGTGAGTGATAGAGTCCACGCGAAGACCTTTGAGTTCGGCAAATAAAAAAAATTGTTTGTGTTCGAGAGTATAGAATTACACCACACATTGAGGTTAAAAGTGTCATAATCCCAGTGGTCATTTAATTTTGGTGGATATGGATAACCCGTTGTCCCAACAGAAAATGAGAGTCCCTGTACCATCAACATTACCAAACAGGTTATCAATACGTAATTGTCCTCCCACTTCCTGCGAGGTCAAGAGAAAATTCGTGGGATTCAATTGCAAGGTGCTTTCAAAATCAGTTACTGTACTTTCCATCCCTTAGATGAAAGCTTATTTGAAACAAAATGATATCTGTCACACTGTGACATATATGACTACTTTAATTTTCCGATTTTTGTTTCTTTCGCTTATTTAAATTTTATTTACTTCTCGTTCACAATTTTTCGTTCTTAACGTCTTGCCTGACCTTCCTCGAGTTTCTCACTGGGTGGTAACAACTGGCAGAGAGTTAAAAGGTAATTAAAACTACGCTCTGTGTGAAGCGTCAATCAAGCATTTTATTACCTGATGTTACATAATATTGCGACTGTGATTTTTCTACTATTGCTGTCATAGTTTAAGCAAATTACATTGAAATTGTAAAGGGTGCTGTGTTAAGTGTCAAGTAGATTTGTAAGGCAACAACTACTGCCAGAATTAAAGACGATCCATCCGCAAAGCTGCAAGATTCATTCCTTAACCTTCCGCCCCTGTGGTGCAGTGATCCAACTTCTGACTTCTGAACATTCGTCTGACATGGATTAAGATTCGAATCACGGTGAGACATAGATGTTGTGTTTGTCTTACGGCACTAGTAATTGCTCTCCTTTCCCTAGAACCAGTGACTCTGAATTAGGGACTAGCAATTGCTTTATGGCTCGCCGAGTTGCTCACAGTGGTCGTTAAACCCCAAACAAATGTTACTTAACCTCTCGTATCTTGAGTTTGCTTTTTAGTGACCATTTTGTAACTACAAGCGGCTTAACCTCTCATATCTTGAAGTGCTAGTCTTAAGCATTTTGCGATTTAGTGACTATTTTTAGCTGAAAATGATTTAACCTCTCGTTCCCTGAAGTACTAGTCTTAAGTTAATCGGTGAATATTATTTATTTAAAAGTGACTAAATATTTAATTAAAACTTTAAAATCTCTTCCGATTTAGAGATTGCATTCAAGCAAACATATAACATCAATGTTTGACAATATAAATCCATTTTATTGATATCAATACCATCCACTGATATAACAAAATTCATTTGAAAATTTAATCATTTATTCCTTTATTATCTCTTCCGTTATCACTTAACCATTTCCTTTTTCGAACGCGCACTTCAGCTCTGTTTCTTGGACTTACTTTTGGTCTTCCAAAAAACGTAATATTTAGCCACTCAACCATTCATCTTGTAATTTCTATTCAAATGCAGAACTGTAAACATAGCTCGCATCATTTCCTCAAAACGTTTCATTAAAATTCCTGAAGATACATTTAAGACAACAGTCTTCCAATTTAAAATCTTAAACTTTGCGCTGTAGTCAATTTTACATTCATGTTAAACTTTAATAGAGCCCCTGAAATTCCTGCAGATCACCTAACTTCGCTGAAATAAAGTTGTGTGAAAAGAGGCACGAACTTACCTTTCGATGAGTTAACAAAGGGATGTTTTCGAATATTCCTTTCCAAGTTTCTTTCGTATCTGTTACCCCATGCAACATTACAACAGGCAGTACATTCTTCGGTGGGTTTTCTAATCTGACACATTCGTGTGCTAGACGAGAGCCGATTTCTCTAGAAACAGAAAATAATAAAATTACTACGCTGATCCAAATTTTTCAGAGTTTTATAAAAATACACATCGTTATATTTCAAAGAGCTCTTCATCTAAACATTGCACATCAGTGTTCTTGGTGAAATGAAAAGTTAAGAACTTCAACAAATAAAGCAATACATTTTATGTGCTAAGAGCACGTAAAACCAGTTAGGAAAGAAACTGATAATAATACTTTGGCGTTGTGACTACATTAAATTAATAATTGAAGAAATGGCTATAATACATTCATTCAACCCCTTAGCCCGACGAAACAGCAAAATTTTATGCGTTACACAGATAAATTAAAAACAGATTAAAATTAGATACATGACGAAATTCATACAAAATATATAAACATGCAAATGACATTTAATTCTTCCAGATATTTTGCCGAGCAGGAAAGACGTGAAAATGTTATCACCACAAAACCTCAAAGAATAATTTCAAAAAATTTGATGTACCGAAAGATATTAAATAATAATCAACAGGGATTGGAGAAAAATATGCAATGACCACTCTAGCCGCTGTGTAGCTACATCCCCTTATGTTTATATAACTGAAGAATCATGGCTGATGTAGCTATAGAAATATGTATATACAAGAACTGGGCTTAAGAAATGTTGACTAATAATCAACATTTCCTATGCCCAGTTTATAAAATGCTCAAATGCATTATTATTTATTTATCAAACAGAACAAAATTAGCTGGGTCTAAGAACAAGTTGCATGTGAACAAATTATCAGGAAAAACCAAAATGTTGATGCAAAAAAGAAGAAGATGTGACTTCCAAAGTGGAATATATAGAGCTATGCAAGACAACACGAAAAAGTATCACTGAAGACGTAAGGAAATTCAACTGTGAGCTAGTGAGGAAAGCAATTGAAAACAACCAAAGCCTTAAGATAGCAAAGGGACATCTCAGTAAGGGAAGAAAACAGATTATGGCTCTGAGAAAAGAAGATGGTTCTATAACAAGAAATAGAGGCGAAATTTTGACAAGAGTGAAAGATTTCTACTCCAAATTATATGAAAGGGATGATACATGTACTCCAGACATCATGAAAGGTACCAGAGTTCTTCCAGTCCTCCCAGCAGAAGTTGCTCATGCAATCAAGAACATGAAGCGGGGAAAGCTCCAGGAGAAGATGGAATTACTATAGACATCATACAAGAAGCAAGTGGAGAAATCGAAACAGTACTCGCCCAAATTTTCACTCAATGCCTTAATGAAGGAAGATTCCTGAGGATTGGAACAATGCTACAATGATCCTGCTACATAAAAAAGGTGACATTGAGGATCTCAGGAACTACAGACCTATCAGCCTCCTATCAGTGGTTTATAAAATCTTCACTAAAGTTCTTTCACACCGCTTGAAGGTAACACTGGACATAGCTCAACCGAGAGAACAAGCTGGATTCAGGAGTGGCTACAGCACAATAGATCATATCCAAGTACTGAGAGAACTAATTGAAAGAGCGAGGGAATATGAACTTCCATTGTGCATGGCTTTTATCGATTATGAAAAAGCCTTTGATTCGGTGAAACCATCAGCAGTTACCACGGCTCTGAAATCCTGCGGTATTGAAGATGCATACATTAATATTATTAATAACATCTATGAAAATGCAAGTGCAAAGATTCGGCTGTTTGAAAATACAACACACATAAAAATTGGAAAGGGAGTGAGACAAGGTGACACCATATCTCCGAAGCTCTTTAATGCCACATTGGAAAATGTCTTTCAATCACTGAACTGGGAAAACAAAGGGATAAAGATTAATGGAGATTATCTAACCCACCTTCGTTTTGCTGATGACGTAGTCATTTTTGCAACTACCCCATCAGAGCTGCAGAGTATGATCCAGGAACTTGCTGACAAGAGTAAAGAAGTGGGATTAAAAATGAACTTTCAGAAGACAAAAGTGATGTTCAATGCTTTTACAAGAAATGAAGATTTATCGATTGATGGAGAAAAGCTGGAGATAACAGACACGTACGTTTATCTTGGACAGCAGATATCAAGTGAGGGTCACATTGATGAAGAAATTAATCGGCGTCCAAAACTTGCCTGGAGAGCTTTTGGAAGAAACAGCATAATTTTCAAGAGCAATATGCCATTATGTCTTAAAAGAAAAGTGTTTGATCAATGCATCCTTCCAGTGCTTACGTATGGTGCAGAGACGTGGACCTTAACTAAAAGAGACATACAAAGGCTGCAGACAACTCAAAGAAGCATGGAGAGGTGCATGCTTGGTATAACCAGGAGAGATAAGAAGAGGAACTCGTGGATCCGAAAAATGACGAGAGTGGAAGACATCATGATCAGAGTTAAATCCCTGAAATGGCAATGGGCTGGACATACTGCCAGAAGGACAGACCATAGATGGACAGCCGAAATTTTAGATTGGATTCCAAGGGACAGGAAAAGACCCAGAAAAAGACCACATGGGAGATGGGTGGATGAAATTCGTAAATATGCGGGAGTGACATGGAGGAGACTGGCACAAGACAGACCGTTGTGGAGGAAACTTGGGGAGACCTTCGTCCAGCAGTGGATTGATAATGGTTGACAATGATGATGATGATGATTATAAGGCAACGGTATCTTGATATGCTAAATAAATTATGTTTCTCGTGGATTCTTAAATTAGTCCCTGTTTTAATTAAGTTAATTAAAACAAGGACTATACGCGGAAAATACTTTATGTGGATAATAACAGTGAGTAAATAATAGTACTTCTATGTAGTTTTTCCCAATCAAAAGAAACTCCCAGTACGATAAAAATTGCTAAAGTTCATGAAAGAAACCTCCAGATTCGCTAAACATGAATGCCGGTTCCTTCGACTAGCGAATCCTGTGATGGTTTTATTCAAATTGATCAGAAACTTGGAACTGGTCGTTCTGGTTGTGTAGTGGTTAGCATACCCGGGCGTTTTCTGGGAGACGCGGATTCGAGTCCCGCTCCAGAACGATGAAAATTTTCAAGTGTTCGGATATTATCTGACTTACCATATTTGTCACATTTACGCCAAAAATCGGATTGTCCTCTTCAAAAATTTGTATTGCTAAAGAATTGCGCCCCCTGTTCATGTATTATAATCAATTACTCATGCTCTATTTAGTGCTTTAAATGAGTTATATCAAATTAAAGTTGTCTTCATTTCTTCCTTCTCTCGAAATTGTTGTTTAATGTGTTACAAAGAATGTTCCTTCTCATAAATATAACAGAGAATCAATGCGTTACATTCTTAAAAACACCGTACATTTGCTTCGTCGGGAAGGACATTCTTTTACAATTGACAGGCTGTCGTCTTTCGAAGTAAGGGACTCGAATGTTTTCTTATGTATGCCAACGTTCTCAAAATTAACTTTTGCATGGAGTCAGTAAACTTGGAAAATTGATCTCAAAGACGCTCTTGTTCCTATGATATGTTACATTTATTGACTTTATATTTGTTATGATATGTCACATTTATTGGCTATTCAGTGTTTCAAAGTCAGTACATGAAAATAAAATCTCAATGCACTGAGTAAAATATTTGTTTCATTCTTAATTGACTCCCTATTCTCGATTAATTTGCTGCACATTGCATTTTAGAAGTATTAACGGCTTCTTGGTCATCTGGTTTTTGCTCACTATAGTAAACCCGGAATTTTGAACAAAGGCAAAATTTTCAACCGTAGGTACCTGCTTGGTTGGGAAGCGTCCCAGCGAGAGGATTCTTTTTCTTTTATTCACGAAAAAAACATGAATAATAATGGTCTACAGTGTTTCATAAATAAATACTTTTCATGTTTTTTTATAAAAAAATTACTTTATGCTGCTCTTTAAGCTTTGAAAGTCTTGTTATTTTCTAACCACAGAGCAAAAATATGTAACTTCATGTAGATTGTATGAAATTCAATAATGCCTTAGCCTTCCCTGCCTGTTTAGCTGTCATTTCGACTGATTTGTAATTTATTACAACAGATTGTTTCCTACAAGAACCTATTTCAGAATTTGTTGCACGTCCTGAAAAAATATCTCTTTAAACAAAGCAGAAAGGAAAGCATTACTGTTTTGTTTCCTATCTCGATTTCATGCTTACGTAAATTTTGGATTTTCAGCAGCCGCGAAAATTTTAATAAAATTTCACAAGATCGTGCTACTATTTATTGACACCCTGTATGAAACATCTTGCCAATCTTCATTCAGCTCTGCTTCAAGTATCCCATATTTACACTTAAGAAGTTTGGAACTTTTACGCAATATTACTAGAGCAGTCGCTTGTGCTCTGTAAATAATTTTCTGCACTTATAAGCCCATGATCAATCTGCAGTACAGACAAGTTTTAACCTGAAGTAGATGGAGTGTTCTGTGTCTCATAAAAAGCAACCACTTATGCTTTTTATCTTACCATTTTCTCCAATTTCCTCGCATGATCTGTCAAATAATTCGATGCTTTGAAGTCCCTGATCACGTTATGATCATCATACCTTTCTACTTAACTTCGGCAGGGGTCAAAGTGCTGGCTTATGACTGTTCGTCCAAGTGGGTCTGGGTTAGAATCCCGAGACGCATGGATGTTGTGTTTGTTTTACTGCACCGACTCTCTTCCTTCCATTGAACCAGTGGCCCTAAATTAGGGACGGTCGACTGCTTATAGCCCATTGAGTTGCTCACAGTAGTCGTTAAACCCTCCACAAAACAAAACAAAAATAAATTCGGCAGTAGTTCGTGTGTGTGGTGAGGATTCTTATGGACTTAACGTATGGAACTTCAACTCACAAATACTGAGAATTAAACTGATATTTGCTGCTGTGGCTAGGATGTGGATTTTTTTTTTCGTGGGGTGTGCGAGAGCCGCATTAGAACAGACACAAGATTTAAACAAATGACGCTGAAATATAGATCCTATGAGCCAATAGATCGGAAAGCCAAAATAATTATTTTGTAGCATATAAAAACAAAGTGAGCCCAAAGCGAATAAACGGTAAACACACTTGACATTTTCTTTCAAGCAATGTAAGGCTTATTTTTTCCCATTTCTTAATAAATGTGAAACAACACATTGATTTCCACACACTCGCACTCGAATGTTCAAAACGTTATAATATAAGGATGTATTACGTTTTCTGTGGAATATTCCATGCAGACGCAATAACCATGAAACTTGTAAAAAGAAACGTAAACGTGAAGAGGGCGTCGTTCTTGGACCTAGGAGAAAAAAAAAGAAAAAAAAAGTGACTTTAATACAAACTCTCAGAAAACATAAAATGCAGCTTTAAACTTGATGTTTTTAAGCATTACTGAAAAAGATATACATTGAATAATTTGTACGTACTTTCAAAATAAGGATTTTAAATTCTTAAGATCATTCCGTTAAAAACTTTACGATTCATGCTCAACATACATTTATCGTAGAGTCCAAAGTAGTATATTATTGGTATTTGTTATTTGATATCACATATTTCATATTATGTTGTCTGGTATCACATATTTTATATTTTATTATTTGGTATCACATATTTGGAATCTGTTTTTCTTAATAAACTATTGAAACGGACGTAACCGAGCATCGAGAAAATAAAACCTACTGCTCGGTACACAAACTTTTCCGCTTGTGATATTTTCAATGTAATTGCAACGACACTTCACGTGTCAAGACAAAAAAAAGAGTCTAAGTCTTTAAGAAAGATGATCACTAGTATGAAACCAGGGTCTTTTATCGCTAAGTTATCAGCATTTTATCATAATATACTGCAAACTTGCACTCCGATAGCTTAAGTGGTATTAGCCTGCAAGTGTTCTGTGATCATTCGCTCTGAATGTGATAGCGTTCAACACTTTAGATTACAGGATAGTTTTTTCGACAATTTCTCTTTCAAAATACCTCCTAGAAAAAAGCCTAAAAAATACACCCATGAGCCACTACATTATGACCAGATACCTAATAAGCTATGATCCACTTCAGCCCACAAAGCAGCTGCCACTCGGCGAGACATCGATTCGATGAGGTGGCGATAGGTATCCTGGGGTATCTCGTACCATAATGCCAACAGCAGGTCTTCCAGTTCCCGTACATTTCGGGGTGGTGGTGATTTAGCGCAAACCCGCTTTTCCAAGTAGAACCAGAAATGTCCGATTGGGTTCATGTCAGGTGAATTAGGAAGCCAGGGCATTATCACGAGCATGTTCCTCAAACCACTAGTTGACGATTCTGGTAGTATGGCATGGCGCATTATTCTGTTGGTAATAGCCATCACCAGCAGGGAACACAGTTGCTATGAATGGGTGAATTTGGTCCGCAACGATGTTCAGATACCTGGCAGCTGTCAGGGATTGTGCTATTGGGATGACACCTAAAGTGTCCCAAGAAAACATCGTCCACAGCATAATACCTTTCCGCCCAACAGTGCATTCAGGTGCCATAGACTCCGTTGGTAATCTGCGTATCCGCGCTCGGCCATCTACGTGATGCACCAGAATTCTTGATTCGTCAGACCAGGCCACTTTCTTCCAATCATCCACGGTCCAGTCTCGATGATCTTGGGCCCATTTCATGCGTTGTCGGCGATGACGTGTAGTGAGTATGGGGACCCGGCTGGGGCTTCGGATACGCAGGCCTGTGCGCTGAAGGCTTCGATTAACTGTGTCCTGTGACACATTTCCCTGATCACCACTGTTGTAGCTGCGTGTGATTTGTTGCACTGTGGCCCTGCGGTCTCTGTGAACAATGCGCAACAGTCTCCGCTCCCCTCTGGCATCAATGAGTTGCGGACGACAGTTCGTCTTTCGGCCATCTGTACACCACTTTTGCTACATACTCACTATAACGACACCTAAGCAACCCACAAGCCGCGCCGTTTCCCGGATCCTAGTTCCAAGGCTCTGTACCATCACAATTTGTCCTTTATCAAACTCCGATAAATCGGTAGCTTTTCCCATTCTTACTCCAAACACTCTACTAACCGAAAGCCTGTCCTCGGTTTGTATATATACTGCTCTGTGAACTTCACCTGCTCCACCGTTTTGTTTTCTGGTGCTGGGGGTGGTCATAATGGAATGGATCATCGGTGTATCGTCATAGAGTCATTCTTCGGCGATAAAGGGATTCTTGCTCCTAATTATTTTCTGTACCGAGGATTTGTATTTTAAGAAGACTACAGAAAATAGGTTCGTCAAGCAAAAATAGTTGTCTTTTTATGGCAAGAAAGATAAAAGATATAAAATATTCTCCTTCATATTCAGTTTCAGTCGCTACTGATTTGACACACACAAGTAAAAAAAAAAAAAGGAAATGTACAGTATATACTGAGCTCGAACAATTACAAGGAAAAAAATCTTGTAAGAAAGCGTGGTGCGATGACATCAGAGAATGAGGTTGCGTGATTTCACGTAACTGTGACACAAACAAACTTCAATGCAAACTAACAGGCAAATGAACAGTGTAAAAACATATGACTGCAGGTTTCTTTTCTGTTCTATAAGCGTCAAAACGTATCGGCTTTCAATGCAAACTCGCTACATCCATTGTACGTCGAATGATTAGAAACCAAGCTGCACTCATCTGAGGAAAGGCAATTTTCATTCAACTGGAAGAGAATGGACAAACACAATGTCCTCATCTTTCTCGAGATTCGAACCAGGCCTAGAAGTATCATGAGGCAGAGTCTCGCTGCCGAAACCGTTGAAGTGACGATGCAGTTAGAAGAAAGGTTTTTTGCAAACAGAAAAATTAAGGGCCGGGGACCATTTGTTATGTCACGTGTGATATATGTTGCTCGCAAACCACGATCCATTCTACCAAAGGTGAAGATGAATCTTTTATGAAACTGGAATGTCCCGTGGGATGATCGAAAACAGTTTGCTGAGATCCCTTTTAAGGGTCGTGATATGGTGGTCTGAGCTAGCTATGCTACGACCCATACTCCACACCCTCAGCCGAAGGCTTCTTGAACGTAGTATGCGAGTTATAAAGCAAACTTTCAATGATAAAAACTGAAGGTCCCATGTTTTCACATGGCGCAATTGCATAGCTTATGCAGAATCCTTGAGTTGTTAGCCGCCAAGGCGGGTCTACATGACTCTCCTATCAATTTTCAATATTTTCGATAATTCCATCTTATTTTATGTTCAGCAAAATCAGTGTTTCTAAGTTGTTGATTCTAACTCTTACTTGGTGTTAGCAGAACGCTGTTTTGCGCGAGTGAAATAGAGCACAGGCCGTGAACTAAATTTCCTATATAAATTTCTTTATTTTTAATTTCAAAGTCTATTTTAAACCCATTTTAATGCAACTTACTGAGAATTAAACAAACACTTGTGAGATGCAAATTAAAAAGCGGGTTTCACTTTTTAATTGATGTAGGAGTTCAGAAATCGCAGATCGTTACGAAGTCAGTTCATATTAGGAACCTCATGATTATCTGGAGATCACGCATTCACTCGTTATCGATCTCCTGCTTTGTCTTTCCTCTGATATTTTCACTTGCCTGCCTCATATCAGGAAGAGGAAGCATGGTATGAATGCTTTATCTGAAATCCTTTTTTTCTCTACGAAAATCTTCGAAAAGTGCTAGAGCTGAAATTTCGTTTCTAAACTCTGAAAACTTCTCATTCACATACCTGTTTCACAATTCGATAGTAAATAAAATCACGAATCTTCTTACCCATGAGATTATGGTACGTACGTTAGAGTGGAGCGAAAAACACTTTTTTTCTAAATTTGAAATGTCACCATGTGCAATAGTTGCGATTTTATTAGTGAAACGACCCCCAAAATATGGATGCCATTATTCTATATCTTCCCCAAGAACCTCAAAGTTTGAAAGTTATAAGGAAAAATGCTAAAAATGCTTTAAAAATACCTGCTTTCTCCATTTTGTAAATATAAAAAAATGCTGTTTCATTATATTATTTAATATCACCTTTGAGTGTATAAACACGGGTAAAAATTCAACAAACGTGAGTTAATTTCTTAGGCTTCCCTAGATCCTTTGAAGTATGTAATTTTTCACCAAAAATGGCATGATAAGTTACGTAAGCATCAAGTTTGACAGCAGCCTTACCGTTACCAATTTGAGCTTATCATTAACAATCCCCCTCTCATACTTTCTGGAAACCTCGTGTTGATTTTCAGACGCATAGCTTGTGGCCGTGAGCTTTCCTTTGTTTGTTTTTTTACTTTTTTAACCCCGCCCCCTCCCTCACAGCGCAGCTCTCTTTGCGAACTCACTGAGTCACCTCATCACAGCAGCTCCATTCTTCCATGCACTGGATTATATGTCAACTTCATTTTAATGACCTGCCTTTACGCCATCTCACTGAAGCACTCGACGGGAAAACATCAGGTCCAAGACAATTTAGCTGGTTGATTGGAAATCGCCTGAAGATGTGAGCAAACCTTCCTATCGTTAATTTCCAGAAAACTGAATTTTTGTTTCACTCCGACATTAACTTTGGAGATCTTAGTTCGGATCAACTTTATTTATAGAAAATTTGTAAGACAGTCTCTGCAGGTGATTGTCCACAAGATCTGGAAAATCGGGGTCCCGGAACACTTGCACATTCCCATTGGCTGACCCTCGCAAATCGCATTCTGCGTTTGTATGTTGGAACTAGTGCTTCCACATAATACAGTAATTTGTCTCATTAGCCATCTGCGTAATGAAAGTATATGCACCATCGTGGTTCACGATCAAATGTAACGGTGCCTGTAAAGCTGGTCCAAGGAATTTGCAATTTTTTATATCTCGGTTTCAGTATCTTTCAGATATAATTTAAAGGATATTGTAAAAAGAGTCATCCAAGACAACGCGTATTTTGCCCATGTAGGAAATGTGCTCGCTGCAATGTTTGACGACAGAAAGTATGTCCGTGAGCTTGCTGTTGGACGCATCATGAAGGCCAGAAATTTTTCCGAATGAACAGCTACCATTAGGAAGTTTCAAATTCATAAGCTGAATTACCAGAGCAATGATTACATAAATCTAATCGACTGGCAAGAGTGTATTGCGACTGAGCCTCTCATACGGAAATGGAAAGATGACAAGTTTCTGGAATTACCACAGTCGGATAAATATCCAAGTTCTTGCCACGAATTTACAAAAATACCGTGCCATTCTCAGGCAGTAGAGAGGATGGTTAAGATTGTAACAGATTTTTCTGCTCATGTGTGTGGCCTGCTTCCAAGAGATGGATTCATCAGAGCAAAAATTTTGGATAGGAAGCTGATTCCAAGGTTTGAAAAAAAGTCTGATCTCCAAGTGAAATAAACTCTCTCCTCAAGTTATGCTACTAGGTAAGGCTGGTGTCTGTCATATTTACATACCTTATTCCATTTTTGGTAAAAAATTACATACTTTAAGGGATCTGGGGAAGCCTAATAAATCAACTCACTTCTGCTGAATTTTTACCCGTGTTTATACACTCAAAGGTGATATTAAATAACATGGTGACACAGTATTTTTTTATATTTACAAAATGAAGAAAGCAGGTATTTTTAAAGCATTTTCCCCTATAACTTTCAAACTTCGAGGTTCTAGGGGAAGCCTAAGATATCAAATAATGTCATCCATATTTTGGGGGTGATTTCAATAATAAACTCACAACTATTGCACATGGTGACATTTCAAATTTAGAAAAAAAGTGTTTTTCGCTCCACCCTAACGTACGTGTCATACCATTTACAAACCAGTGTTTGCATTTCCTGAGTATAGCATAAAAATATCTTAGTGACATATGCACCTTCACATCAGTTACAAATTTGTACTTCTTTTCGTAATCAATTTGTTCTCTCTTCCAAGGTATTGAAAGTAACTCAACCTCACTAACACAGAAACACATCCTGTCCTGTTCAACGTGTAAGCAAAGATTTACATTACACGGGAGAATGAATATTATAGAAATGTTATCAAGAACACATATATTAATCAAGAAATATTTCGTATCATCAAAATATTTTGATTATTTTCACTATTTGACCAAACAGTGTTTTTAAAACAAAATTATTATTCCATCTATGTCCTGCATATCAACTGGTGATTTTTTTGAAACACACATATTTTGAAACTTCGTCTTTATGAATGGATGAATTGCAAATTTCTGAGCTTTTGAGAACCAACTGCTATTTGACATTAAAGACATTACAATATTTTCACCACCAATTTGTTTTCCTAAATAGAAACAATAGAAACAGAAAAACGATAAGTTTGTAATTTATATTACTAAATCACTTACCGCACCATGCTTATGCCTCAGTGCTTGTTGAGATGGCCACTTTTAGAAGTCACTCAGCGAATAATTTGAAGTTCCTCATGCATTTTATCTCGTCGACTGGCAATGCAGAAGAACACAGTGAGATTAGTGCAAAAATGATAGGCCTATTGACGTCGCTATCGCTGAAGTATTATGATTAAATTCGTGTCTTAGATACAATTTTTTGTCCTTCGTATGTCCTTTACTTAGGTGATAAAAAAACTATTATTTTTTGCTTTTGAAGAGTGTAAGCTTCGCTCCCTAAAAATGAAAATTTTGTGTGTATGAATTTCGAATTGCAATTAATTTTCTTTCTTTATAAATACAGTCAAACCTCGTTAAATTGCGTTATTTTGTTCATAGTTCTGAACTGGCGGTAAGTGATGGCTTGTATAATGAAAGGGCAAAATTAATTGAATGACAGCATAAGGAAGAAATAAAACAAACACACGTTCTTATGCATGGCATCTTTAGTTCTGAGAACGTAGGGATTGAAGTCACGCTCGTGACAAAAATTCTCAAAATGACGTGGTTTTTTTAAATTTCCTATAACATCAATACTTCGCTTATCACTATCATCCGCATTTACACAGTAAGCTGTTTCTATCTTTCATCTTGATTTTTGTTTGAAATCGATTTATCGGATATCATCCCATAAAGCAAACCAGATTCATCGATGTTACACAAATCTTTTAATTCTTTGCCAAATATGATTTCTGACATTTTTTTCCTGTCTCGTCCACTGAACTTTCAGAGGTTTCAGCTATGTCACAGTACCGTATTTTCACTGATAATCCGTGCCGATGTTTGAATCTTTGAAACCAACCTTTACTGTAGCTGAATTCTTAAATTTGGTTTCTTTCCCAAACTGTCTCGTTTTTCCAAGAATAAGGTAATCGGTAACAACTTCAAGATTGGCAATTATCTGGCAAATCCATAGAACAAGAGCTTTTTCTTAATTTTGTGTGCTTGCCACTTTTAAATTTTTTAACTGAGCGCAATTGCTTTTCAGATCCTATCCGTTTAAGTTTACCACTTAATATGGTTCCTACTGTACTTCTGATAATTAACTTGTCAAAAAATTTGGAAAAATGATTTTCTAATGATTGATGGCAACATATACATGATTAAGAACTATCAAATGGCATATCGAAGTTTTCTCATCAGCATCCACCTATGTTTTACCTATTTCAGGATGCTTAAAAATATACATAAATTGATGGACGAAAAACGCTGACCAACGAACAGTCTGTGCCAAAAACAGTGACTACCGAAGGCGTTGGATAACTAGAGGTTTTAGAATACAAAATGTGAAATGTGAGTCAGGAAGCTTCATTTTCTTAAGAAGTATGGCCTTGATGGAAATATAAGACACAGCGGTCAAGCTACTGTTATTTGGTCAAATCGGAAAGGGAACCGTATATATATACACTGGTGTGCAAAAATTAAGGACGAAGAGGAGAAATTAGCATAACAGCGGAACGAGCAGGCAGAACGGACCGAAAGACCACTCAGGAGATAGACTAGGGTCCGGTACGGTAGGGCATGCGCATATATGCAGCATGACGTAGGGGGGGTAGTGTCGGAAGGGTATAAAGCACACGGGCAGTGTACGCTCAGCAATTCGGTGAAAGCTATTGCACGGTGTACATCAGTTTGAACGACGTCGAGTTGCTGCCACCGTGTGATATGGCCAACAGGCAATCCCAGTAGACGACATCTGGTTGACTTTACCCGAGGTCGCGCCATTGGGAAGTTGGAAGAAGTTCGAAGTGTGACTAGTGTGGCCAAGGAGTTCGGGATCGCTCACAGCATCGTTTCACGAGCTTGGAGAGCATTTCAAACGACAGGAATAGCTGTCCGAGAGTTTAGCAATGGTCGACTGGTATTATGTCCTACAGGCGAGAAGAGACAGACGGCAGACAGCGGAAGAAATCGCAAGGCACATGCAACAGACGTCCGTTATCGCGTTTTACCGTGGCCAGGAGGCTGCACAAAGGTGGTCTATTTGTACGACGACCAGTACGGTGTGTGCCATTAACGCCTGCTCATCGGAGACGGCGGTTTCTGTGGTGCCAGGAACACAATAACTGGACACATCAGCAATGGGGTCGAGTTCTCTTTACGGTTGGGAGCCGATTTAGTCTGACGAGCGATTCTGGACGTATACACATCTGGAGAGAGCAGGGAACACGCAATCACAACTCCAACATCATCGAAAGGGACAGGTTTGGAGATGGCGGAGTTCTCGTTTAGGACGGTATCATGCTTGGTAGCCGTACTGACCTCCACATCTTCCAAGAAGGTTCAGTCACTCGTGTCCGCTATTGTACCGAGGTTCTCCTGTCTCACGTGCGTCTGTTTAGATATTCTGTGGGTCCTGAGTTCCTCTTCATGGACGACAACGCTACACCTCATCGCACAGTGACTCTCGCAGAGCTGTTGGAGAGTGAAGATATTCAACGCATGGATTGGCCCGCAAAGTGCCCGGACCTAAATCCAATCGAACACATGTGGAAGACGCTTGGCAGCACGTCACCAGCCTCCAGCAACGATTCCGCAGCTGCGATTGGAGCTACAAGTGAATGGGCCGCGATGCCTCAACAGCTCCTTGACAACCTCGTCCTCAGCATGGACAGACGTTGTAAATCCTGCGACGCAGTCAGGGGTGATCATATTCCCTACTAAAGACTGGATTTTTCTTGGCAGCCACCTGTCACATGGACGTTTCTGTCTTCTGTCCAGTTGTGCTCGAAGCTACTTTTCAATAAAGTGCCTTTGCATCCTTTGGATTCCTTGTTTGGACGGTTTTGCCCACTTTTCCCATATTCTTACATCTTGGGGATCGTATGGTATGATTTGAGTCGATGTGGAGCACTTCTGCACGACGTTACATTCGAAAAATCGTCTCGTCCTTAATTTTTGCAGGCCAGTGTACGAGCAGGATGAATAGTCCCTTCACCTCCGTTTAGTAAACTTCGGTATTTCACCACACACACACACACACTTCTGTCAGGTGCAATAAATCACATAGGAATCTGCCCTTGATTTTCGGCAGCTGACTACACTTTCCTAACGGCATAATTCTATTTTAGGGATGTGGACATTGCGATGGCTGTTATCACATCCTTCCCCAAAACTTCTTCGACCAGGAGGACCCATCTAACATGCTTTCGGGCACACTAAAAAGATAATTTGGGAGATTCGGAGTATCTATTGCAAGCGAATATTTTGAGAAAGGGTTCAACGGGGTATTCTTCAATGAAAGAAACCAAAATGTCTCTAGAATGTCTTGGCGGATGGCGGTCACCGAGGTGTCGGTTTACAGGGAAACTTTTCCATTTATAGAATACGATGAGATTTGGTATGCAGAATGAAAGCTGTAAATCTAAGCCTTTTTCATTAGTGCTTAGGGAAGTTCAGATGAGGTAATTGCACAATGGAGGGCAAGCAGCATAGAGGATGGCCGAAGGAGATGCAGTCGAACACATAATAGGCAACACTGTTATGCGCTAATGGCTCATGTGGAGTATACTCCGCGAGCAGTGAGCAAAAGATCAGAGTGGTTATTTAAAGGGTGGCTGGTTTATGGAGGTTTGACTGTATATCACAAAAACTTCAGGAACAGCGTATAGGAATCCAATTTCCCATTTCGGCAGAACAAAATGAAAATTCAGTTGTTTCTTTCACTCAAATTTGTGCACTCTAGAGAAAGTTAAGGTTACTTAAAGGATATTATATCATAGTGGTACCGCATTGTCTCCGAAATTCGGATGTCCCAAAAAATTTTAAAGGCTTAAGAAATAAAAAAAGTTTCTCTCGGTTTCTGTTTTTGTAATGTGTTTTAGATAGCGGTTAAAATAGGTAGTTTACTAGTGTCAAAAATATTTACTCCCCAAAACATGCAATATTGCGTTGAAGATACACGGTAACTGGATAATGCATAAAGTGATTTTAATGAAGTGTGTTTCCTTATACATTGAAGTGGAAAATTACTAGGAACATCTACCGAACAACGTGTTGAGCCTCCCTTGGCCTTCGAAATAGTCTCGAATCGATGTTCCACGAATTCAGTGAGAGATTGATGTCGTTCAGTATATTCAGCCAAGTGGATATGATGGCGTCCGTCAATTGTCGAATGTTCTCTGGATGAGGATTTCTCTGGAATAGCTCTCCCAATCTCATCCCACGTGTGTTCGATTGGGTTAAGATCTAGGAATTACGGTAACCGTTTTCTTACTTTTAAGTCATTGTCGTGCTTCTGGAACAACGGGGTGACTATTCGAGCCTTCTTGCATAGTGAATTATCCTACTGGAAGTTGCCCTCTTCATCAGGAAACCCCACGCATGTGTACGAGTGTGCCTGGTCTACATACGTACACATGTGCCTGGTCTACATATGTACGCGTGTGCCTGATACCTCGTGGCATTCAAATGCTTTTCCAGAGGTTTTAGGACCCCAATGAACGCCATGAAAATTGAACACAGACCATTACCACCTCTGCAGAAACTTGTACAACTGACGTCAGGCAGCTGAGATCCATCAATGCGCGATTGACGCAATATTCTGTCTGCCCTGTCCATCGGCGTGTATTAACTGAAAACGTTATTCATCGGACCAGGCAACCTTTTTCGAGTCCTCAATGGTCCAGTTTCAGTGCACCCGTGCCCATTGCAGAGGAATTTGTCGGTTTTTAGCACAGACGAACGATACATCAAGTAGACGTCTCAGCTGTTACATCCCATGCATGCCGAAAATCTCCTCTGGATTCCACTGTTGTACTGCTCGGTTACTTGACGCAATGGAGTTCGTCTATTAAATCGCGCAATCCTCTCCAGCCGTTGTTGACATCAAACATCAACGAGTCGTTTGCGCCCACAAGAAGACACCGTTGACTGCTTCTTTTGTTGTTCGTGCACCACTCACTGTATTCCCTCAATACAGTAGTTCTTGCGTAGCCGAAAAGGTTTGCCGTTTATGAGGTGCTTGAACCTGCCAGCTTAACGCCCGCCATAATGCTTCTTTCAAAATCACTAAAATCCCGAGTATTTTCCATATTGCCGCCATAGCATTTCGTACAAGTCTGAATACTTTGAAGTCAACTGTTTATAAAGTCATCCCAACATTACAGTTGCTTACATAAGTGAACATGTCACGTGTCTGATTGCTAATGGGTTTTTCTAATACTTCAGTGTTTATTGAGCCAAATTGCGCAACTTCTGTTTACTTCCAAATTCTGTTTACGAAATGCACGATGCTTGGCTTTTGACTATAGAAAACAAAAAATGCTGCGAATGAATTAAAAAAATCTTTGTTTTAACGAAACTAGACGTTTTAATTCTCCATGAAGTCATCTTACGGACTGTCTATAAACTCCACACTCAGTCGGAAAAAAAATCGATAAAATGTATTATACCCGGTTCGGAAGAAAATGCACTCTTCCTCAATAGGCAACACACAGAACTGAAAACGATACACTGTGCTGCCGTCATAGGCTTGCAAATTAGGAATAGGTAAAGGATCTGTGAGCGCTAGATGTTTCATTAAAAGGCCTGCCCTTTCTACACTAGAGGGACTTTGAACATGATTTGTGTTAAGTTCAAGTGAAGATGTCAAGTAGTACTTTATAGCACATGTTTCACGATTGATTTTCTAGTCAAAATATACACCATCGTTTTGAAGTTTAGGGAAAAAATCTTGCGTAAGGTCGTCAGTTCATAAAATAAAACACTGAATAGTTTGGAAAATACTACATTTTAAAATACACCCGAAAAAAGTTCCTTTGTCGGTGTACAAGTTGACTCTAATGAGGCAAAACAGATTTTTCTTTGATTGCGTCGACGAAATCCAGAACAGGATATGATTGCCACCTGCTGAAATGCAAACTGTAAAACGTCGTCCGTACTGGAACCCCAGAATCTGTCAGGTAAAGATTCCGTTCTCTTACCAGGACACATTTAAGAAGTGGAAAATTCGTTACACTTTTTTCGGGTGTATTTTAAATGCAATATTTTTCATACGATGATGCTTAAATTTGCTCATAATACACGTTCTTTGACATTTAGATCCAGTAAAGGCGAGATGGATATCCGCTGTTCTGTCGTTTTGGGGCCCAGAGAAACCTAATAATCGTGCATACCATCATACCTCCTTGTAAGACTATGTTTCTTGGTGGTTCGTCGTTTTTACTTGAATCTGTTCACCAGTTCGATGAATTTCTATGCCCCAAAACGCCCTCTACTCAAGAGAGGATAATAACGTTCGAAAGCACCGATTTACATTTTACTAACAAGCGGCCAAAAATAATCGGATGTCACTCTTCGATCAGCCTACGTACATAAGAAATAGAATATGTTGCCCAGTTTTAATGAGAACTGGCTTAAATGATCCACTAAAATTAATGGAATCAAATTCAATATCAGCAAGGCAAGCATCATCAAGACGAGCAGCTAGTCTTCTACAAAGCGCTGAATAATACCGGAATACGTGGCTCATGTGTAGAAAATGTGTTCTCTGTCAGTTTCGTGAGAATTCTATACATTGTCACAAAAATATTTTTTAGAAAATGTTAAATGCCGATAGTTGTAAATCTAAGAATCACGGGACTACGTTTTAAAAGAAATTATTCATGGGGAAAATCTCCATATATTGGACACGTTGCATCGAAAACGGGATTATTACTTTCAGTTTATATTCTTATCTAATTAATAAATCTGGATGATATGATTTCATAATTATCGGTCCTACTGAAATGCTTTTGGCATTTTATCCAGGAAGTTTGGAGCACTGCGTTATTAATACCTGAAAAAGTATTCTTCGTTCGGAATTTTATTCCAAACAGTTCAGTTTTAAACTTCGATAAAAAAATGTATATTCGCTGGTTTTATAAGGGGTTTAAATACACTTACTTTACGCATTTTCCTTTAATAACCATAATATCCATTGAAGTTTCGCTGTTTCTCATTCACAAACTGGCACGCGGAGCTGAAGAACTAAAGATTTATTTCATTTGTACATCCCAGTTAACCTTGCAACGCAGAGCTTCCGTGTTGTGACAGACCGTCACACTTCAACAACTCTGCGAAAGAGAAAGTTTTCGTTATCCCTGAAAAGGAATAGTAATTAAGAAAAACCCGTCTCGTTCAGGAAACCTGTCAAAATTTCCTTTCCCTTTCATTTTTTCCGCTTTCTTTTAAGAAAACGCAAGTGTTTAACATGCGATGTTGGAAAACAATGACAGCGATACTTTTTAAATAACTCTTATATCCATATAGGAATCACAAACTGACATTCATTTGATATTATGCAGCGGGCCTTTTAAATTAGGTTCTTCGATATAAGAAATCGTTACATCTGACCGACTCTATTAAAACTGCAGGAAACTTTATTCTTAAGGAAGGAAAAAGAAACATCTAGATTTCTTAGAGAGTTGGGGGAATCGTAGTTCCTAGTTGACCAGTCTGAATAACAAATCTAAGGACGAAAGCTACTTTTTTTCGATGTTCTAGTCTTCAAGGTGACTAGTACGAGCAGCTTTGGGACCACTAAACATACCCTGAATTAATTCATTCCTGTAGCGTGCGGCCCACTTCTTAGACAGATAATATACTCGTTGGGGTTGAGTTCAGACCATTTTGCTAACCCGAGGTAACTCGTTCCATCCGATTAAAAGGTTAATGCCAGTCAATATCCTGTTCAGATTAAATAGATTTGAAAAAAATATGTATTCTTATTTCTTTAAAATCTTGGTTTACACTCAATAAAATATTCACATGGATGTCAGTTTTTCCTGCGTGTTTTGTTGACGCTGTTTATTTATTTTATTTTTTTTTGTGTTTGCATTCCATCTTAGCTGTAAGTTTTCAAATTCAAAGCGTATTTGAGTTTAAAATTGTCCTTTACAGTGACGTCGCTACGTAAGGGACTGATACTTCCACTGCGAGGTAGGTGGGACGAGCAAACATTTCTGTCTATTAACTTTGCTTGTGGTTGTCTGAATGTCCGGGTGCATTGGGCGTTGTAGTCGCGAAAGGGGTAACAGAAAAGAGTTGGATTCATCGCTGTCGCACGTTTTCCGAAACCTTGCAATCGTATCGAATTCTGAAATAAGGGAGAGGAGAGCATGAGCTTCATACAAATTAATAATCGATATATATAATATATATGTTTGTATTAGTTTTTTTTTTTCATAATTAGCGCAACTAGGATTTGCCAATTAACGCCACATTTACCCAAATAACAGCTATATTGTTAGGTGTGCAAATAAGTTTTTGAGCGTTTTAAGACAACGCAACATGTAATGTGCGAGAAAACAACAATACCTTTACGAATCAAAATATGCGCCGTCATTATCTATAACCTTCCGTCATCGGTCGGGCAGCTGACGGATTCCAGCTATGAAAAATACTTCGTCGTGTGACGCAATGAAGTCGTCAACACATTTTTTGGGCTTCGTCGCATGTCCGGAACCGTACAGCAGATAAACCGTGTTGCATCGATAGGAACAAATAACAGTCTGAAGAGGCTCTGTCGGGATTATACGCCGGGGGCTCTAAAACTTCCCAGCCAAGCGTCAATAACGTTTCCTTGACCAATTTCGCGACATGGGGCCTAACGTTGTCGTGAAGTAATTTCACGGGACGCACTTCTTTGCCTGTGAATGGACATTTCCGACAGATTTCCTGGTTCTTTCGCTGCAATTATTGCTTGTAGCGATCAGCAGTAATAGTTTGACCCTGTTCCAATATTTCATAATAGAGCACACCCTTCATATCTCACCAGATGCACAGCAGAACTTTCTTGGAGTGAATATTGCGTTTCGGTATCGAAGTTGTTGCTTCACCGGTGTCTACCCAGTGTTTGAGGGGGGATTATCGTACCGTATCCACTTTTCATCACCTGTAACGATTTTCCACAAAAAAGACTTTCTGTGTTGTTTATTCAACAGATTCAAACACATTTTCATCACCTGTAACGATTGTCCACAGAAAAGACTTTCTGTGTTGTTTATTCAACAGATTCAAACACTTTTCATCACCTGTAACGATTTTCCACAGAAAAGACTTTCTGTGTTGTTTAATCAACAGATGCATCTTTGTTCCTCGGGCTCAGGTCATGTGGCACTCATTTTCCTTCCTTCTGAATTTTTCCCATTGCGCGTAAACGATTGGAAATGGTTTGTTGAGTAAATTCAACTGGGGGTACCCAGTTGTTCAACTAGTTCTTTTTTCGTTTGAGGCGAATCTTCATCCATCAATGCTTGCAGTTCCTCATGTGCAATCTTCTACGGGGCGCCACTACGTTCTCGATCGCTAACATCAAAATCTCCTGATTTAAACCGTCTAAACCAAAACTCACACGTGCTTTTTGATACAATATTCTCCCCCAGAACAGAACAGATCGATGCATATGCTTTTCAGCACTTTTTCCTTGATGAAATTCGTAATTCGTAACGAATGCAGTATCGCTTGCCATCTTTCACGTACCAATGTGCAAGTGCGTTTGAGTGTTGGGCAAGCGTTTCTCTGTGTCACATTTTATACTCTGGACCAATTACGGTCTCATGACAAAAACGCAGGGTAATGTCGGATAGGTAAATTAGCGGTATAGGTCACATAAAAAACGCCTTAAAACTTATTTGTAACACTTCGCGCTCGAAAGCAGATTCGTTCATCCGCTCTTGCTGATAGCAATATAAATACAAATTTTACGATACCAAAATTATATGCATTCATAATATTCTTAAGCAAATGAAATAAAAAATGTTCAATTGAAATTATCAATTTCAAACTATTAAAAATTTAATTTCATGTACTTTTGACTAATTAATAAAGCTTTCAAAGAGGTTAGATGCGCTTTTAAAAGTCCTTTTACAGAGCACAATAAAAACACACTCAATAACTAAACGATATCTGATTAGGTTAGACCCACTTAAGAATAACCAAGACTATAATTGTCACGAATTGTTACAGTCTGTAAATGGATGCAAGCAAATGTCATTTCCCTCCATACGTACGTCTTGCGCTAACTTCTGAAAAACGGGTTTGTACTTCGCGTTGCTAATGGACCTCTCCTGATTCCATTTGTCTGTTATTTTTTATGTTATAAGTAATTTAGTTGGCAACGTGCATACTATCTGGCAAAAGTAAAATAAGGGAAGAAGTGTATCTTAAATATTAAAAACAAATATTTCGTGTTTGCCACAAAATTTCGTACCGTTACTAAAGTTAGAGCTACCGATACCAGTAAGACACACAGTCACGCGTTTTTGCAGTTTCTTTCACTACCTCCTCTCTGTTTATGTGGGGGAGGAAGAAGTTAAATCATAAATTTTATCAGTTTAAGAATGCATATAAATTTGGGACCGATTACTCCAATCCTACCTGCAAATTCGGGACCACATAATCCTGAGGGGACTACGACAAGATACAAACAAATGGTGTCAAGAAATTTTTAATGTCCCGTGGGGGGGGGGGGATTCCTGTCGTTTCACCAGCACGCCAAACTATAATGTTTTTCTTTTAAATAATTTGAAAACTAAGTGGGTTCAAACAAAATGAAATCTACTCAGTACGACCTACTTCGATTTTGGATAGATGATTGTTCGCCGCCCTTTTTCTATTTTGACTCGAAAAGTGAGATTGCTGGGTTATTTTGACGCTGGTTATTAAGTCGTGGGTTATTGTGACGCGGGTTATTTTGGCGTACCATAATTGTGACCTGGTGTTATTATGACGCAGGGTTATTTTGTAACGAGTTTTTTTCACGCTGGGTTATTGTGTAACACTGGGTTATTTAGACGCCGGGTTTTTTGACCGGGTTATTACGACGCGGGTT
This sequence comes from Macrothele yani, assembly GCA_039090855.1. Classification (NCBI taxonomy): domain Eukaryota; kingdom Metazoa; phylum Arthropoda; class Arachnida; order Araneae; family Macrothelidae; genus Macrothele; species Macrothele yani. The sequence continues at coordinate 63,125,916 of CM077008.1, read as the reverse complement.
ATTTTCTTCGGGTTATTTTGACGGTACACCATATATAATACATATCTTCAATAGCGTGTCGCACCGCCTGGTGCGGCGATACATGCAGCAATACGGTCCGGCATGGAGGCGAACAGACGCTTGAAGTTGTCCTGCGGCAGACTGACCCACAAGTGTTGGACGGCTCCAAATCCCGGACGTTTTAACTGGTCCTACACATGATCGATAGGGGACATGTCCGGGGAGCGGACAGGCCATCGAAGTGTCTGGACATGACGTAGGTAGTCCTGAGCAACCTAAGCCATGTGCGGGCGGGCATTATCCTGCTGGTATAGCGTACCTGGAATCCCGGCCAGGAATAGGAGCACATGAGGCCGTAGGATCTCATCTACATACCGCTGGCCTGTCAATGATCCAGAGGTACCAATACTAGAGCTGATCAGCTATCGTAGCCAATGGCTCACCAGACCATAATGCCTGCAGTGGGGGAGGTGTGGCGCCCGATTGCAAGGTTGGGATTGTGGCGTTGACCCGAGAACCTCCACACCTGGACGCGATGATCATCTGTTTGCAAAACGAAGCAGCATTTATCGCTAAACACCACATGTCGCCAGTCTGTCGCGTTCCACGTCGCTCCAGCCTAACACCACTGTACACGGCACCGGCGATGTACCGGTGTTAATAGCAGCACACGTAAGGGACGCGAGGATAGAAGATTCGCTTCCGCGAGGCGTGATGAAATTGTTCGTGGGCACACAGAGACGCTACATCTGCCTGTATAGTGGATTGGATCCTCGTGCGATCCGTTCTTGCTTGGCGCACGATCCGTTGATTCTCTCTGCCGGTTGTCCTCCTGGTACGTCCGGAGCAGCTCCGCTGTGGGGCAGTGCCGTCACGTGTTCACTACTCCCAACAGAGTCGAACGGTATGGTCAGAACGATCCACGTATAGGGCTTTACGGGGCGCCGACCACCCTGCGATTTTCACCCCGATGATCAAGCCTCTCTCGAAGTCCGTAAGTTTTGTAAATCGACGTCTTCGGCGTCTACTCGGCATTCTTGTCACTCTGTACTCTTGCTTGCGTCGGCCTGTGCTTTTCTCTCTCATAGGGCATCGACTACACGCCGGTTTATAAGTCTGCCGGTTCGTGCTTGCATCGCCATCACAGGTTGTGCGGGGCCGCCCCGGTGGCGCAGTGGTCTAAGGCGTTGGCCTCTGATCATTCGTCCGTAATGGGTCCGGGTTCCAATCCCGGTCAGGCATGGATGTTGTGTTTGTCTTACGGCACTGGCTCTCTCCCTTCCCTGGAACCAGTGACCCTAAATTAGGGACGGGCGACTGCTTATAGCCCATTGAGTTGCTCACGGCGGTCGTTAAACCTCCAATCAAAAAAAAAAAAAAAAAAAAAAAAAACAGGTTGTGCGGTTATGCGCATGCGCACTCGCACAAAACGTGGATCACTTGCATTCCAGCACGCACTCTAGCTGTTTGCAAAGTTTCGCGATTGTAGCATGTTTTCTTCTAGGTGCACAAATTGTATTGTCCGTACATGAATATATGGAATGCAAGGTCAGGTGATGAGCAACATATCCTAGCCTCTGTTTGATAAATGTCAACCCCACCTTCTCGTGGTGCATCCTGTTCTCACTAAAGGAGCTCTGACGATGGACGAATAGCAGTATGACTATACCACCCGGATTAGAGGAAATGCTATCCCACACTCACCAACCCGTTTGGCCAGCGTGGTGAGTTATGGCCAAACCCCTCCAAAATGACTCCACAACTTAAATCTTGGCCCTCAGTCTCCGGCAGCTGGAATATAACTGGCCAAGGCAGATGGTGCTAAGAATCACCGAAGGACCGGACTAGGCTGCCATCTGATGCTGACCTTAGCTACATTCAATGGACGACCCCTATCTTCTAATTCAAGGCTCCTTGAATTGGAGGAGGAACTTGAAAAATTAAATGGGACATTGCGATGCCAAACGAAGTAAGAAGAAGAGGAGACTCATTGAACTGAAAAGTGGACATCTCTTCTACTATCGTGGGACAAATACTGGCAGAACTAATGGTGTTGGATTTATAATAAAGAAAAGACTGAGGGACAATATTCTAGAAGTTGAAAGTTCCTCGGACAGGGCTGCGTGACTCGTTATCCAATTCTCAAAAAGATACTAGGTTCAGATTATTCAAGCTTATGCATCCACCGCAAGTCATCCTGAAGAAGGAATTGAAGAATTTTATGAGAGAATTCGGAATCTAAATAACAAAGGCAAACAGCACTTGAAGATCATTATGGGTGATTTCAATGCAAAAATAGGGCGACAGCAACAGAATGAAACTTTGGTTAGTAAATTCGGTTATGTGAACAGAAATCAACGTGGAAATATTGTTGTAGAGTTTGCAGAAGCATAAAGGTTTTTCATCATGAACTCCATTTTCAAGAAAAAGCGATGCAGGAAACGGACATGGTGAAATCTGAATGGGACGACAAATGAAATTGATTTTATTATGTGTAAAAAAATTCGTCATAGAAGACTGCAGTGTGCTAAACAAGTTCAACACAGGCAGTGACCATAGATTGGTGAGATGTAAGATGCACCTCAACACTAAATTCGAACGTGGCAAGCTCATAACACAAACAAAATGTATTAGCATAACCAACCTTAAAAAACATCATAATACCTTCGAGTTGGAACTAAGAAACAGATTCTCTGCTTTAGAAATCCTAACATCGAAAAAAGTGGATATTTCTGAAGTTAACAGAGAACACACCAAGGCTCTTATGGAAACAGCAACAAAAATAGGTGGTACTAAGAACAAGTTACATATGAAGAAATTTTCAGGAAAAACCGAAATGTTGATGCAAAAGAGAAGAGAGATGAGGACAAATAAAGACGTAACTTCCAAAGTGGAATACATAGAGCTATGCAAGACAGAACGGAAAAGTGCCAATGAAGACATAAGGAAATTAAATTGTAAACTAGTGAGAAAAACAATTGAAAACCACCAAAACCTGAAGAGAGCAAAGGAACATCTCGGTAAGGGGAAAAACAGGCTATGGCACTGAGAAAAGAAGATGGTACTGTAACAAGAAATAGAAGCGAAATTTTGACAAGGGTGAAAGATTTATATTCAAAACTCTATGAAAGTGATGACACATCTATTCCAGACATTACAGCAGGCGACAGGTACCAGTACCTAAGTCCCTCCAGTCCTCCCAGCAGAAGTTAAACATGCAATTAAGAACATGAAGCCAGGAGAAGATGGAATTACCGTGGACATTATAAAAGAAGCAAGGGGAGAAATTGAAACTACACTCGCCCAAGTTTTCATCAGATGTCTCAATGAAAGGAAGATTCCTGAGGATTGGAACAATGCTCCAATGATCCTGATACATAAAAAAGGTGACGTTGAGGATTTCAGGAACTACAGGCCCATCAGCCTCCTTTTAGTCGTTTATAAAATCCCCACTAAAGTTCTTTCACATCGCTTGAATATAACACTAGACATGGCTCAACCAAGAGAACATGCTGGATTCAGGAGTGGCTACAGCACTGTAGATCATATCCATGTATTGAGAGAACTAACTGAAACAAGAAGAGAATATGAACTCCCATTATCTATGGTTTTTATTGATTATGAAAAGGCCTTCGATTCCGGGAAACCATCAGAAGTTACAAACTTATAATTGCTTTGAAAGCCTGCGGTATTGAAGATGCACACATTAGCATTATTAATAACGTCTATGAAAATGCAAGTGCAAAGGTTCAGATGTTTGAGGACACAGCACCAATAAAAATTGGAAAGGGTGTGAGGCAAGGCGACACCATATCTCCCAAGTACTTTAATGACACATTGCAAAATGTCTTTAAATCACTGAACTGGGCAAACAAAGGGATAAAGATTAATGGAAATTATTTAACTCACCTTCGTTTTGCTGATGACGTAGTCAATTTTGCAACTACACCTTTAGAGCTGCAGAGTATGATGTAAAATCTTGCTGACAAGAGTAAAGAAGTGGGATTAAAAAATGAACTTTCAGAAGACAAAAGTGTTGTACAACGGTTTTACAAGGAACGTAGATTTATCGATTGATGGAGAAAATTAAGCTTGAGACAACCGATACCTACATTTATCTTGGGCAGCAGATATCAAGTTAGAGTCACATTGATGAAGAAATTAATCAGCGTATAAAACTTGGATGAAGAGCTTTTGGAAGAAACAGTACAATTTTTAAGAGCAGTATGCCATTATGTCTTAAAAGAAAAGTATTTAATCAATGCACCCTGCCAGTGCTTACTTATAGAGCAGAGAACTGGACCTTAACTAAACAAGACACACAAAGGCTGCAGACAACTCAAAGAAGCATGGAGGTATGCATGCTTGGTGTAACCAGGAAAGATAAGAAGATGAACTTGTGGATAAGGAAAATGACAGGAGTGGACGACATCATGACCAGAGTGAAATCTCTGAAATAGCAATGGGCTGGACATGTTGCCAGAAGAACTGATCACCGATGGACAACCGAAATTTTAAACTGGATTTCGAGGGACAGAAAAAGACCCAGAAGAAGACCCCATGGGAGATGGATGAATAAAATTCGAAAGCATGCCGGAGTGACATGGAGGAAACAGGCTCAAGAAACACAATTGTGGAAGAAACTTGAGGAGGCCTTCATCCAGCAGTGATCTGATAATGATTGAGAATGATGATGATGATGATGATGATGATATCATGAATAGACTTATACCCTACTACGCAATTGCGCATCTACAACTTCCACCTTTTTTGCTTCTCTTTTCTTCTTTTCTTTTCGAGAGGGGGGGAGGGAGACACGTTGTTCCATATTTTACGTTTCTTTGAAAAAAAAAAAGGGACATTTCTATCTTTCCTGACCCTCAACACTAAGAAGCCCTGTGCCTGTGTGGTTGAGAATCATTGGCGCAACTGTTCCTACAGATTCACCCCGAGAAGCTTTTTTTTTTTAGTCTTTCATCGTTCGTGGTGTATTATTTCATTTCAATTTCGCTTTTTTTTTAAAGTTTAATACACGAATAAATAAGGTATTTATGCTTATAATGAAACACAACAGTAAGTTTTATAAACCACTGAAAATAGAAATTCACAGAATTTACAACAGCCGTCTTCCGGGAGGGCTGGGAGGTGTGGGGGGTGGGTTGCTTGCTTGCCTTTCAGGAGGGGCGAAACCGAAAAAAAAATGGGGAGTGGGGGTTTGAAGGGTTGCTTGCTTGCTTGACTTTCAGACATGGCGAAAAAAAAGAGGGTGTATTTTTAACTTTCCTGACCCTTAACACTAACAAGCCCTGTGCTTGTGTGGTTGAGAATCATTGGCGCAACTGTTTCTACAGATTCACCCCGAGAAGCTTTTTTTTAGTCTTTCATAGTTTGTAGTGTATCATTTCATTTCAATTTCGCTTTTTTTTTAAAGCAATTTCGCTTTTTTTTTTTTATACACGAATAAATAAGGTATTTATGCTTATAATGAACCACAACAGTAATTTTTTATAAACCACCGAAAATAAAAATTCACAGAATTTACAACAGCCGTCTTGGGGGGTGGGGGTAGGGGGTGCTTGCTTGCCTTTCAGGAGGGGCCAAACCCCCTCCAAGTTACAGTTCTGCCACCGTGAGCAACTCAGTGGGCTATAAGCATTCGTCCGTCCCTAATTTAGGGGCACTGGTTCCAGGGAAGGGAGAGAACCAGCAGCGTAAGAAAAACACAATATACATGCCCGTCGAACTTGTATTAGATGGAGACACCACTGGATCTGCCTCCATAGGTCACAGCCAAAGCGCACAGCTAATCTTTGATGTGACGTCATATACCCGCAAAAACAATTTATCTGGTTGAAAAGATACTGTTGTCAACAGATAAATGTGAGTGTGGTACATTCGTGTTGTGCTTTTGGTTGCATCAATCGCAATATAAAAAGATTTCACATTTCACAGGTATGTAGAAGACACGAGACTGCTGTCATTGAAATGAAAATCAGATTAAACAAATATAATATTAAGGTATTGTTTACCTAATATTTAAAAGTATTTTCACGTCGTCGCTCCGTGAGGCACCTGCTCCAGGATGGAAGCACGTGCCTCACTGAGCGACAACGTGGAAATACTTTTCAATATTAGGTAAACAATACCTTTAATATTATATCTGTTTAATCTGAAGCACGTTTTAACATAAGACAGTCCTTAGGGATTTGTCTCATGATATGCATATTTCGTGAAAATGAATTTGTGTAATATATATATAAATATTTACCACGATGACCTCTCATTACGACTTCTCTTCAAAAGCACTTTGTTCATTCAATATATAAATGGGTGATTTTAAAGTCTCCTTTGAAATCGTACACTTTCAGAACTTGTGTAAACTGTTAATAGTTTCATTTCCTAATTTAGTTCTCTGAAACCAAACCAGACGTTAAAAAACACATTAACTTGAAGTCAAATGTATACACCAGTTGCATATTGAAAGTTACAATACGTCATTTATTTTATTTCTAGGCTGTGCTACTAGGAGGGAAAATATTTAAAATTACACTTGTTTCTACATGTTTTTGAGCAATACTTAATATTAAAAACTTATAAACTTGCATTTTCTTTCTGAATAATTTTGATGTCCATCTGCTTTTCTGACTTCTTTTAAGTTGTGTGTAGCCCACTGAAATATATATTTCTTAATATTCACTGCACTCTTAACCGAATTGTTCATGTTACCTAACATGCTAATCATTTCTGAAACTTACTCTTTCAATTTTTAGTTACAGCCATGCAGCAGTTTATTTTTTAAGCACTAGATGACACAGGTTACATGACATGGGTGCTGGCATTTTATCCCAAAACTGTGTATTTTTTGCTGTACTTGGGGCTATATATACACTGGCGGAAAGTGAAAAAAGAACACCAAGAAAGAGATGTCTGATACCAAAGAAATTTATACAGCATAATAACGGAATACAGAGGATAACGTGATCAAAACATTATGGCAAAATACAGCTGTATTTGCTGGTAAACTGAAAAATAACATTTCCATGTAACATGGTTAGTACGAGGTTGAACCGCCATGAACTGGGTCACACTGTGCAATTCTGGCATGGAGTCTGTCGTACAGATGTTGGATGTAAGTTTGGGGTATTGAGTTCCAAGCATCCTCAACCTGGACGCGTAAATCGGGGTTGGTCGTGGCTGGCTGTGGAGACCGGATAAGTCGTTGTCCCATAAAATCCCACACGTGCTCAATGGGCGACAAATCCGGTGAACGTGCAGGCCATGGAAGTTGTCTCACACCCTGAAGTGCATGTTGCGTTGCACGTGCCGTGTGTGGGCGTGCGTTATCTTGCTGGAAAACACCACGATGGACCGACCTTACAAATGGCACAACAACGGGCTGAATGATGTTGTTGATGTAGGAGGTGCTGTTTAACGTACCCGGTACAAACACTAGTTGTGTACGGGAGTGATAGCTGATTGCTCCCCACACCAAGAGACCAGGTGTAGGCCCTGTGTGTCGCTGGCGGATGCAGGAATGGTGGAGACGCTCCCCTGTGCGTCTGAGAACATGCATACGGCCATCGGAGGCTCCCAAGCAGAATCTGATTTCATCGCTGAACACGACAGATCGCCATTGCGTTCTCCAGTGCAGACGTTGGCGACACCACTGCAGTCTTTCCTGACGGTGGGCTGGAGTCAGAGGTACGCATGCCAGAGGCACACGTGCACGTAGTCCTGCATCCAGTAGACGGCAGCCACCTCAGGTGCAACGGCAGCTCGGATTTGCGTCGCAGTGGATGTTCTGCTTGACAACGCCGCTCTTCTTATGCGTCGATCGGTCCGCTCATCAGTCCGTCTGTGACTCCCGGTTCCACGTCTTCTCGTGTGGGAATGTTCCTCGGACCATCTACGCCACCATCGTACCACCACCGATACTTCCCATCCAATTCGCTCCGCAATACGACATTACGACCACCCAGCCTCGAGGAGTCCGACTGGACGACCTCTCTCAAAGCACGATAACTGCTGAAATCGTACACGTCTTCCATGTCCAGGCATTGCAGCTTCTTCAGGGTCTTCGCACGTGTCCGTACGCCGACGCCTGATTACATTCACTTCGCCGTACTCCTTAAATACCACCGACGATAATTTGCATATTATGCCGTGCTGTGGCGTAAGCGCTCACCGGTTGGTCCGGAAATTAACATCACACCTACGTAAACTCGACCCCATTAATAATATGCAAATTTCATGATCGTCCGCCAATTCCTTCTTGGTGTTCTTTTTTCACTTTCCGGCAGTGTATATGCAATAAGAGTATCGAGGTTTTTAGGGAAAAAAAATTGTATGAAAACCAATTATTTCGAATACTGTTTTTGGTTTTACTCAACTTATTTACATATGTAAACATATTTTTATTTAAATATGAAAACCAGTTATTTCGAATTCTGTTTTAAGTTTTAAACGAGTTTAAGACATTTGGGCACCCAGACATTTTGGCACAAATCTTTAGGGGCCGTATAAAAATTGCCGTTTCTTGGCGCTCTGAGGGGAATTTAATGGAGAAAACGTTCCCAGTAAGACAAACGACAATTACAATTGAATTAAAAAAAAATTACATAGCACAAATTTTGAAGATGACAATCCGTTTTTTGGTGTAAATATGACAAGGATAACATCCGAAAACTTGACAATTTCGTCGTCCAGGATCGGGATTACATAGCTCATAATCATGAATATGGATTACATCATATTTATGATTGCATAGCACATTTCTTAGGTTTCAACGAAACAAAGCAATTACACCAGAACTCGTACTAAGTTTGGAAAAGGACGAAAAGGAGGGATTTTTTTATAACGCCGCACTTTTACTTAGGCACTAAATATTTACATAACATGTCAAGTAATTAATATAATCAAGTAATTTATGCACTAAATTACTATGCCTCATTCCTAGGCCCTTTTGACAGCTTTTATTTCTACCGATGCCATATTCATAACGTTTACGTATCAACTCAAGGTAATAATGTTGCGCTTTTACTTAAGCACTTAATATTATTTCACGGGCCATAGGCCTAGGCCTTTTTAACAGTTTGTTTTACTGGTTAGTGTGTTAGTGCTTAAGTAAAAGCGCAATATTATTACCTTGAGTTGATACGCAAACGTTATGAATATGGCATCGGTAGAAAAAAAGACTGTCAAAAGGGCATACGAATGAGGCATAGTAATTTAGTGCCTGATTAAGTAAAAGAGAAATATTAATAACTTCACATGTTATGTAACTATTTAGTACCTAAGTAAACGTGCAGCGTTATAAAAAATCCCTCCTTGTCGTCTTTTTCTAAACATAGTATGAATTCTGCTGCAATTGTTTTGTTTCGTTGAAGGTTTAAGAAATGTGCTATGTAATTTCTTTTTCATTCACGAATGCACTTTTGTTTCCCCATATTCAAGTATAATTGTCACTTGCCTTACGGTGAACATTTTCTCGATCAAACTCTTGCTATAGGGCCAAGAAACGGCAATTGTTATACGGCCCTTAAACATTTGTGCCCAAATGTCCACCCTGTCTTTCAGACAGAAAATCGTTAATATGTCTTAATTTCTTAATGATTGTGAGATATCAGTGAAAAAAAAATTGTGCACACCACTTGCTCAAGTAAGGATAAATATAGGAACACTATAATTTTAAGCAGCGCAATTTCATTGCTCTAAAAAGGAATGTGCCCAAATGTCCGGGTGCCCAAATGTCCGAACCCCGTTTTGAGTAACTTATTTGTATATGTACCGATATGAAAGATTTTTTGGCTAGTTGGTTAGGATAGCTAAACAAACGCCCGTCATGTTCATTGTTATATGACAGGTTCAGTAGTTTGACCCAAATACTGAAAATAATTTTGTAAAATAATAATAATTATTACTTGGTTTTCTTGTAAAGGGTAATTCCGGCTATGTTATTTTTATATTGTATTTGAACTGAGGTGGAATTTAATGTTATGTTTTTTTGGATGTATAATAACCATATCCTGTATGGGTACATATATACTCATCAATCTTTCAAGCTTTGTGGGTCCACTCTGGAGTGATATATGTAATTTTTTTTAATATTAGGATCTGTGTTCTGGAGGGGGGGGGGGGTTGTGTGTAAACATCGAGTTTATATTTATGGGTTATGTCACATTTATATGTATACATAAAAGTGATGGGTTAGTTTTCTTTTTTTTAAGCTGTTTTCTTTTATTTGTTGCAATTATAGCAGTGGACATAAATCGATGTGAGTCTATGCTGGTAGGTACTGAGTGTAATTTTAAATGTAATGGAAAATAAGTGACCTGCTATAAAACTATGACACCTGTATATTTTGTGTTATATCATAAGGTAATGTCTTTGAAGGCTGATGTGATGTGAGGATAATAACTTTTATATGGAAAATACGTGTGCATGTATTTTTTTTTTTTTTTTTTTTGTGTCTGTTTTCCCCTTATTCTGGTTGAATAAAGATTGAATTATTTTATACAGCAGCGAGATTTCAAAAATATGACCGCCTAATAACAATCCTTTCACTTCCCGTAAAATTTGAAGTAAGGAAATATTTTCGACTTTAAAAACTGGAAATAGTGAGAATACCGAAAATATTGAATTATCTGCGCATGTCAGGCAAGTAATACTATTTTTCCAGCACCTAACCTTACCGTGAAAAAATCGCATTTCGATTTTTGTTTTATAACGTCTTCGAGTATAGATAAATCCAGTGATGTATTCAGGCATCTTCTCGAAGGGGAGGGGGGCTTATCCCCCGAAAATCTACGAATGCCCCCCCCCCCCCCCAATAGGTTTTTGGGCGATCTCCCTTTATATTTAGTCTAATTGTGTTCGTTTATAATTTAAAAAATTAAGAAAATGAGAGAAAATATTATAATAATAATAAAAAAATTCACATGGACTTCAATGTGGAATTTCTATCATCCAATCCTTGCTGAAGGGGTAATTTTTCAAGCACCGACAATTCGAACTACCGCAATAACAACCTAATTCCACACAGCAGAGATGTTTGCACTACAATAAGTCATCATATTTTGGAAGCTGGCATTCAGTTTTATTTCTGTGTTCTGGATGCCGACTTTCCATGTACACGTTTAAGCTTCAGTGCAGCTAACATGACGTTAGTGTTTCCAATACAACAAATTATTTGCTACCTAATTTTTAACAATAGCAACTTATTAGAAATTGTTCTTCTTTCTTTCTTTCTTTCTTTATTGAAAGTTTAACGACCACCGTGAGCAACTCAACGGGCTATAAGCAGACGCCCGTCCCTAATTTAGGGTCACTGGTTCCAGGGAAAGGGAGAGAGCCAGTGCCGTAAAACAAACACAAATCCATGCCTCACCGGGATTCAGACCCGGACCCCTTCCGTACGAATGATCAGAATCCATCGCTTAGACCACTGCGCCACCGGGGCGGCCCGTCCGTCCGTCCGTCTGTACCCACGGTTTCTCTGCAACTATTAGTCCGATTTGAAAAATTATTTTTGCATTCGGAAGCTTGAAATATGCGAATGATGATCCTTCATTTCGTTTTTTTACGATGTACAATTTCGCCGCTAGAGGGCATAAATGCAGATGATGTCGAATTCAAAATTACGTTTTAATCCACATATTTGCTTCTAAACATCCGATTGAAAAAATTCTTTTATCTTTCGATTCCATTTATATCGAAGAGTGTTTTAGATATAGTTTCATTTTCAAATTACGCATAGATTTCCCGTTAGGAGGCGTAAAAATAAATTACATTTTTTCCAATAACTCTTCTCCTAAAACTCCGATTTGAAAAATCTTTTTTCAGCGGATACATCTCTTAATGTAAAATCTTTTGCATATAATTTCGAATTTTTCGTAAAGAATACTTTGGCCACCAGGGGGCGTAAGTGTTAATTTTTGCTTCTGATGTATTTGCCATAAAATCTGAGCTTCTAAAATATCGATTGAAAAAATTCTTTAGTGGACTGATGTCACTCACATCGATAAACCTTTTCGGAATATTTTCTTCCTAAAATATCCCACAGTTTCTCCGCCAGGGGGCGTAGATTTATTACTTATTTTTGTCAATATCTCTACTTCTAAGAGTCCGATTTGAAAAATTTTTTCTTTGTTGGATAGTGTTTTCCGTGTGACATGTTTTTCATATAATTTCAAAATTTTCAAGTAATTCATAGACATTCCGCTAGGGGGCGTAAAGGTAAATTGCGTTTCGCCCTATATCTCTGCTTCTAAATCTCCGATTTGAAAAATTCTTTCTGCACCGGATACAGATCCTGCTGGGAAATCGTTTGCACATAATTTCTAATTTTTGTAAAAAAATAGTTTGGCCACCAGGGGCGTAAACCTTAATTTCCGCTTCTGATGTATTTGCAGCAAAATATGAGCTTCTAAATTCTCGATTAAAAAAAACATCGTTTGTAGACCGATACTACTCGTGTCAACAAACCGTTTAGGAACATTTTCTTCTTAAAATAGTGCATGGTTTCTACGCCAGGGGGCTGGTTGGTTGGTTGGTTGGTGTATTTTAATGGCGCAAGGGCCAGGTCTGGCCAAAGAGCGCCAATCACGAAGCAATTAACGAAAACAAGTTAAAAGCTAGGAAGAGTAATAAGAAGCACGGCGGAGTAGGACAACTGAAAAGCAAGAACGATAAAAGCTTGGTAATTTAGATTAGTTTAAGAAAGTCAATTTGCCTGAAAAATGAAAAAACTGCGAACGTATCACAACAGTCACCTAAGATTCTTTTAAGGGAAGCTGAATTGTCTTCCAATGAATAAGCTCGGAAATATTGAAAACGGTTATCACGAAAGCGGACACAAGTACACAAGACATGAAGGACACTGAGACGACTGTTACACGTCTCACACATTGGGGCAGTGTCGCCACACAGCAAGAAGCGGTGGGTGAAACGACAATGCCCAATGCGCAGACGCGCAAGAACTGCTTCATCGCGACGATTCTTCCGCAATCCAGATTGCCATAGTCCGATCTGCGGTTTGATGGAAAGAAGTTTGTGGCTGCCCTGTTGAATCCACAGGGACTGCCACTCCTCCATGATAAATTTGCGGATGCACGGGTGAAAATCTCGAAAAAATAGTGGCAGTCGGGTGATTGCCAAGGATGGAACAGATCTGGCTGCGGTGTCGACCAGCTCGTTACCCCGAATCCCAAAATGGCCGGGAATCCAACAGAATCGGACCAGGAACCCAGCACCCGCCAAAGTTCCCAGGAGACGACGGACATCTCTGGTGATTGGTGAGTCACTATTCTCCGGGGAGAATAAGGCTTTAATAACTGATTGAGAATCAATACAAATCATAGTGCGACGATGGTGTTTGGAATGAATGTGGCGCAAAGCGAGGTGCACCGCATGCATCTCTGCCGTAAAGACTGTCGCAACCAGCGGAATCCTCTCAGCATAAGTCTCATCCGCACAAACAAAGGCGGAGCCCACAAAATCACTGGATTTCGAACCATCGGTGAAGACAAGCACGAAATCGGGATAGAGGGAAAGGTGTTCAGCAAAAAGTTTCTGGTACACCAGTGCAGGTGTGGAGGACTTAGGCCATCCAGAAAGAGAGAGGTCAGTCACTGCCTGAACTGGCTGCCAAGGTGGATCGTTAAAGGCACGGGTCACACCGATTAACGACAAGTCTATGCCGGCATCTTGCACTATGTCTGACATCCAAATCCCGAAGGTGGGAACACAAGAAGGGCGGTTGGAAAATAGGCGAGCACATTGTGGCGTGAAGATGAAATCATGCAGTGGGTGATCAGGGAGAGATTTCAGCTTGATGTAGAACTGGAGAGACAGTTGCTTACGGCGGAGGCATAAAGGTGGTTCATGAGATTCGGCATACAGGCTGTGGACAGGAGACGTACGGAAAGCACCGATGCACAGGCGTAAAGCTTGGTGGTGGACTGGATTGAGGAGCTTTAATACCGAAGGCCGTGCAGATCCGTAGGTTATACAGCCATACTCTAACTTTGACCGGACAAGGGAGTGATGAATGCGAAGCATTGAGCACCTGTCGGCCCCCAAGATGTTCCGTAGAGGACTTTCAGTATACTCAATGACTTTGTGCACTTCACCTATAAGGAATGGATATGAGGCCGGAAGGTGAGTGCGCGGTTAAAAGTCAATCCCAAGAATTTGACCTCTGTCACAACTGGAATGGTGGTGTTCCCCAGACGGAGGTGGGGGTCTGAATGAAGACCACGTTTGCGGCAGAAATGCGCGCAAACAGTCTTCTGTGACGAGAAGCCAAAGCCGTTGCGTGAGACCCAGGAAGAGATCTTGGTAATAGACGATTGCAACTGTCTCTCAATGGTGCGCATGTTGACGGAAGCACACGAAATCTGAAGATCGTCCACATACATAGTGCCGCGAACCATCGGAGGAAGTAAATTGAAGATATGATTCACCCGAAGGATGAAGAGAGTGACCGATAAGATCGAGCCCTGAGGGACACCCTGCTCCTGCGGGTACATCGCGGAAACTGTCGACCCAACGCGCACATGGAACATCCGGTTCTGGAGAAAACCGACAATGAAAGTTGGTAAATTTCCCCGTAATCCACAGTCGTGCAGATCACGGAGAATGCCATATCTCCAAGTCCGATCATACGCTTTTTCCATATCAAAGAACACGGAGACCATGTGCTGTCGTCGAACAAACGCCTCTCTGATCGATGTCTCAAGGCGAAGGTGGTGGTCAGTTGTGCAGCGAAAACGACGGTGTCCACTTTGATGGGGTGACAAAAAGTGATGGGTTTCCAAGTGGAAGATCAAGCGGAAATTGATGATGCGTTCAAGCAACTTGCAGAGGCATAGATGTATATCTTATTTTTGTCAATATCTCTGCTTCTAGGGGTTCGATTTGAAAAATTCCTTTTTTGTTGGATAGTGTTTCCTGTATGACATGTGCTTCATATAATTTCAAAATTTTCAAGTAATTCATAGACTTTCCGCTAGGGGGCGTAAAGGTAAATTGCGTTTCGCCCTATATTTCTGCTTCTAAATCTCCGATTTGAAAAATTCTTTCTGCACCGGATACAACTCCTGATGGGAAATCGTTTGCACATAAGTTCTAACTCTTGTAAGAAAAAAAAATGTTTTGGCCACCAGGGGGCGTAAACCTTAATTTCCGCTTCTGATGTATTTGCAGCAAAATATGAGCTTCTAAATTCTCAATTGAAAAAAACGTCGTTTGTAAACCGAACTACTAGTGTCGACGAATCTTTTAGAAACATTTTCTTCTTAAAATAGTGCAGGGTTTCTGCGCCAGGGGCGTAGACATATATCTTATTTTTGTCAATATCTCGACTTCTAGGAGTCCGATTTAGAAAAGTCCTTCTTTGTTGGATAGTGTTTCTAGTGCGACATGTTTTACCTAATAATTCAAAATTTTCAAGTAATTCATAGACTTTCCGCTAGGGAGCGTAAAGGTAAATTGCGTTTCCCACTATTTCTCCGTTTCTAAACCTCCGATTTGAAAAATTCCTTCTGCACCGGATACAACTCCTGATGGGAAATCCTTTGCACATAATTTCTAATTTTTGTAAAAAAATGGTATGGCCACCAGATGGCGTAAATCTTAATTTCCGCTTCTGATGTATTTGCAGCAAAATATGAGCTTCTAAAATCTCGATTGAAAAAAAAAGTTTTTTGTACCGATGCTACTTATGTCGACAAACGTTTTAGGAACACTTTCTTCTTGAAATAATGCATAGTTTCTACTCCAGGGGGCGTAGATGTATATCTTATTTTTGTCAATATCTCTACTTCTAAGAGTCCAATTTGAAACATTCCTTCGTTGTTGGATAGTGTTTCCGATGCGAAATGTTTTTCCTATAAATTTAAAATTTTTGCGTAAATCATTTAAGACTTTCCGCTAGGGCGCATAAAGGTAAATTGCGTTTTCTGCTCCTAAAACTCCGATTTGAAAAATTCTTCCTGTATCGCATACAAGACCTGATGGAAAATATTTTTCACATAATTTCTAATGTTTTGTAAGGAATGGTTTGGCCACCAGGGGTCATAAGTGTTAATTTCTGCTTCTGATGTATTTGTAGCAAAATCTAGGCTCCTGAAAACTCGACTAATTTTTTTTTTTTTTTTTTTTTTTTGGACCGATACCGCTCATGTGGATAAACCTTTTGAGAATACTTTCTTCCTAACATAATGCATGGTTTTTCCACCAGGGGACGTAAAGTCACATCTAATTTTTGTCGATAACTCTGTTTCTAAGAGTTCGTAAGCTCAAGATTCCGTTTACACCAATATCTGAGGGATTAAAGACCCGATTGAAAAAACTTCTTTCTTCCGTCAGATACTATTGTTTTCCGTACCGGTTCCATTGCCTTTGAATAGCTTTGATATATTTAATTTGCGTCAGAACGGATTCAAAAGACGTGCTTATTACACCCGAAAATTCGGTGTTATCTTTCTTGGTTTTTTTTTACGCTATCCAACCGTAGGTTGAAGAAGCGTATATGCTCCAGCTTTGTCCGTCCGTCTGTCCGCACGATAACTCGCGTAAAAATGGTTTGATTTAGATGAAATTTTAGTATGTCGTAGGGGACCACCTGGGAATGAACCCTATTGAAAATGGACGAAATGGGGTCAAAGGTCACGACATAGCAGCGGGATCCATTCCATTGCCCTCATGCGTCATAACTTGCGTAAATATGGTTCAATTTCGATGAAATTTTAGTATGTCGTAGGGGACGAACCCTACTGAAAATGGGTGAAGTGGGGTCAAAGGTCAGAACATAGGAGCGGGATGCATTCCATTGCCCTTATACATGATAACATACGTAAAAACGGTTCGAATTCGCTGAAAATTTAGTATGTGGTAGGGGACCAACCCTATTGAAAACGGACGAAATACGGTCAAAGGTCACGACATACGATCGAGATTCATTCTACCGAACGTACGCGTTATAACTTACGTAAAAATGCTTCGATTGAGACAAAACTTTATCATGTTGTTCCGTGAGTATACTTTACCGGTTCTGTTGAATATCATCGAAATGGGGTCAAAGGTCAGGATACAGGAGCAAGATTTGTTCTACAGCCATTATCCTCATAACTTGAGTAATAACTTGAGTAATGATTTCCGGTATGTTGGAAAGTGTATCATAATCAATGCATTGCATGATTTTACTAACTTGTTTTTCAGGGCGGTGGTAGTGGTTTGCACTCTGTGACAATAAAAAACAAAAAAAACGAGGCACCTCAAGCTGCCATTGAAACGGTTAGTTAATTTTTGGGTTTTTTACTACTATTTGCTAATTTAAATTTTACTACTATTTGCTGATCTAAATTATCTAAAGCGGCTGAAACCAAATGGCAAGGAAATGGTTTACACCATACGTTTTCAGGTAACACTGTAATGATTCCTTAATAATCAGAAACACGCTTGTAGTACGGCGAGGACATTTTTACCACTATTAATGTCTTGGGGGGATTTTATCCAGCACAGCCTTACCTTTACTAGAGTCCTCAATATTTTACACCACCCCTGATGAAATCCATAGTCCATTACTGAATAAAAGGTAAAACATTTTTAATCACTTGTATGTGTAAATTTCTTGGGATCTGCATTTACGATATAAGAGCATAAGAACATTTTTGTACTTTATTCAAATTTGTTTATATATATTAATATGTTGTATATAAATAATAAAATTGTGACTTATGTATATAATCAGTCAACCAGTTTTAGCCCCCTCGAAATTTGTAATTCCCCCACCCTCCCCGGAAAAAACTATCTGAATGCAACACTGGATAAATCATTCCCGAAATGCTGGTTTTCTGTCTTTCTTTCGTTTCTTTTTTGGAAATCTTGTGAAATTAAGAACAAAAAAAAATTTATTTGCACAATTGCTAAAACAGTAAGCTTGTATAATTGATAATTATTAAATCGCTCATTTTATCTGTCTATAGTACGCCTCGTAGCTTTTTTTTGGATTTTTGGATTGGAGGTTTAACGACCACCGTGAGCAACTCAATGGGCTATAAGCAGTCGCCCGTCCCTAATTTAGGGTCACTGGTTCCAGGGAAGGGAGAGAGCCAGTGCCGTAAGACAAACACAACATCCATGCCTGACCGGGATTCGAACCCGGACCCTTACGGACGAATGATCAAAGGCCAACGCCTTAGACCACTGCGCCACCGGGGCGGCCCTCGTAGCTTTAGTGGCTTCCGTAGTTTCAAACCAGCTTTTTGCCTGCATGTGACATCACTTGCAGCGCGGACGGTGACTTATGGCGACAAATGCTGCGTGGATAGGAGGGGTGTCTCCATCTAATATAAGATCGATGTCCATGTGTCGGATGGGCACGTTAGGCCGTCAGACCCCGGGTAATGGCCTTCCGGTAATAAATAAGGGCGTCTTCCTCCCTCGCTTCCGTGTGACTTTCCTATCGCGCACTTTAGCCCAAATCTCCTAGCTTCCTATTTCTAAGGGTTGTTTAAGACCTGGGGTCAGACACTCCCTTCCTAAAATCCTCTACATGTGATCTGATCTCACCGGGATTCGAACCCGCACCTAGCTCGGACGAATGATCAGAAGCTAACACTGCGCCAACTGGGCGACGATGTGACGTCACGGTGGCCATAAGCGAAGCTGTAACGCGCACGGAGCCCTACCGAGAAAGTGTCGTGTGCTCTGTGAATTTTCAATCGAAATAACAGAGCTAGTTTTGAGTAAATAATTTGTAAGTAAAAATTGTACAAACATCCAACTATTTTTCAAAATAGATTAAATATATATATACTGGGAAAAACCGGGAATATGACATGAATACTGTTCGATGCTTTTTTGCTGAATATCTTTTTTTTTTTTCTAACAGCACACTGCAATGGCTTTTTGAAGCTGGGAAATCTACATTTCATTACGTCGAATCAGTCAATTATCAATTTTATAAAATTAGCAATTTGTTTTCTTTCAGGAAAAAAATACTCTACAGCTTTGCTTACGTTGTTAGGTTGCATCTGAGGCGCTAAAACTAATTCTCTGTCTCATGGGACCTCTTACATTTGTGTGGATCCATTTTCGTTTATGAAAGACTTTTAATTCTGAGTTATTACGTTCCAGAAAAAGGCCAAATATCTGGCGAGTAATGGTTCCACACTACAGCGTGTTCCGCGAACAAATATATGATTTCGGAGAAGTTTAATTAGATGAGGCACATCGGCAAACATCCATATTTTTCGATTTTCATTTACTGGATTTGGAAAAGAAGACAATATTGGGGTTATTTCAAGATGCCTCCAAACCTTGATACCCCCCTAGATCAGCACTAAATAACACGATTGCTCCATGCACTAAATAACCCGATTGCTCAACGGCTCGAATTAAGTCAGTTAATAGCTTTTGATCCATCTGCTTATCAAAGGAATAATACAGTATATGGTTGTTTCCAAGCTTTCCAGAAGCCTCTCAGCATAACTACTAAAACGTTACAATGTGGCCCTAAAATTATATCTGCAACAGCAGCATAACAATATCGGCAATCAACGCTCATTTCACCAAAAGATGAAACTGAAACTTTATTGAATTCGGTTAGGTGTATAGCCTTCATTTTCATGACCTTTAAAACGGGCTCAATTAAACCATCGGTAACACAAATTTACCACATCATCGTTTCAGAGAGGAAATGATTGGAAGCAATATGTGCATTTTATTTTTGATGAAAAGATATGCTTTTCAAGAAATAGCATGCAAAACAAGTGCTTGACTTATATCTTCTTCATTCCATTTTGCTGGTCTCTTTTTTGACACAAGAGTTTGAATTTGCAAATTTATGATAGCTGGCCACCTTTAACTGTTGCTCAGCAAATTTCTATTCTTGCATTTGCGTTTCATAATAGTAATTTCCGTTTTCAGGCTTCTTTTCTCGAGGCAAAAGCATCGTTTTACCATTACCAACTGTTTTCTTACGTTTGATGATTCTTCCCGTAGTGAATTATTTTCACTCTTCAGTTGCATTATAATTTTGTTCAGACATTCGCACTCTCACATAAAGTTGACGGTATGATAAATGTTGGTCAGGAATGATGTCACTTTCATTGTGACCTGTGATTTGACGTTTAATTGGAGATATACTATCAATTCGATTTAATGCATTTTTTTTCTGACCTCTTTGATCTTAAACCGTTCACTTCGAACAGAAGTTTTCTCCTCCATCTGCTAAGGCATATTTTTTGTAGGCACGGCATCCTTTCTGTTTTTTTCTAGGAGGCAAGTTCAGCAATTCATTTCTAAGATCTCGCTCTTACTTCGAGACATCAGAGTGTTCTGAACACATTTGAGATTTCTTTGCATCGAATATATCCTTTCGACAGCATTTCGCTACCCATTGCTTCATGAAATCTCTCTATCCGATGGGAAAACTTTGAACTGTTATTACGACAAAATGCAACAGCGTATCCAGGTATTTTCGAGATAGTTGTACACATAAAGCAAATGAAGAAAAAAAAATGAATGAAACGATAAAGCAGGTGTAAAATTGAAAAAGAAATGCAGCGAGTAATCGACACTACAGCCCAAGCTCCGAATGACTCCGAATGCTCAAGAGATCGTTTATGGCCACTGTGACGTCACACTCCAGCTCGTAGGGTGACAGCTCGCCGGCGGCACGGAAACAAAGGCGATTGGACCTACCTCTCCTCTTTCTAAGTACCTTGGGAAAAAGCACTGAAAATTCTTTCATTGTTAATAAAGTTGTCCCTGCAAAAATAATACTCGCCCACCCGTTACCATCCTAATTATGCAGTTTAGCGACGTCCCTGGTGTTTGGCCACAGTTGCTACCATGGTTGCTACAGTTAGCCCAGTGCAAGGTCAAGGCAGGGTTGGCAAGGTAATTTACTCGTCACGTATTTTACGTAAATTACGCGTAATATACAGGTAATTTACTTGGCGTAGAAAACCAGTTTTTTACGCAGACGTAAAAAACAAATTTTCTTTCATGTGTGTGTATAAATAATATAATATAAAAACCACTTTAATTATATTACATTTTAAACTTAAAACTTCTTGTATATATTCACTACGAAATCATTATTCTCTTAAGATTGCTCATACAGCTCAGCCGCCTATTAACATATTTCTTTTTAGAAATTATAATGTATCTGTTCTTTCTTGTATATTAAAAATGGAGAAAATAATCTACCTCTTGCACGTGCATCGATAAAAAACACAATGTATATTGAATAGAATTCAAGATTTTATTTACAGCTTCAAATTCGTCGAGTGTATTTTCATATTTATGTAATTCTATAGAATAAACAATTTTATGTTCAGTTTGTTCACCAAAGATAATATTTTGACATGAATGTCAATGACATGTCTATAATGCAAAATATTGAACATTTCATTTAATGATCATTTAATAATATTTGTGTTTGACATGTTATCCAGGTGTACACTTCAAAATCATAATTTTACCCTTTTAAAACTCTAAACTTTTTCATATTGATTGTGCTATACTTATACCCTTAAAGGAAAAAACTGTGGATTTGACAGAACATTAAACTATTTGTTTTAAATGCAACTCTTTAAATGTTTATAATTGTCACTCTGAGTTCTCACACACCCTTAATCACACTAACAATCCTCACTGTTATGATCTTGTAACTTAAGAGTATAATACATTTGAACCAATTTCATTTGCCGCCCCGGTGGCGCAGTGGTCTAAGGCGTTGGCCTCTGATCATTCGTCCGTAAGGGGTCCGGGTTCGAATCCCGGTCAGGCATGGATGTTGTGTTTGTCTTACGGCACTGGCTCTCTCCCTTCCCTGGAACCAGTGACCCTAAATTAGGGACGGGCGACTGCTTATAGCCCATTTGAGTTGCTCACGGTGGTCGTTAAACCTCCAATAAAAAAAAAAAACAAATTCTTTGAACGTTAGCAGCTGAGCCGGTTTCTTGTAGTATTATGGACAAAAGACTAATTAGAGAAAAGTCTTTCAAGTTGGGCTGAAGATGCTGATTAACTGCTGACAACTTCTTATGGCGCCGACTGGCGAAGTACCAGAATGTCCGTGGTGATTTAACACCCTTCTTCATAAGCGCTCCAGATTTTTCTTGATACTGATAGCAAATTAATTAACAGCACGAAGATTACACAGCGAGTACCATGCCATGTTTTTTTTAAAGTTTGTTACCTATTTTACGCGTTTTTTACGTATTTTACGTTTTCTACGTAATTTAAGCGTTTTTTACGCGTAATTTACGTGTCACGTAAAAAACCTTTTTTACACGTAATTGCACAACCCTGGGTCAAGGTAAGAGGCAAAACAAAAAATCTGTAGGCGTTCGAAGTCAGATCCAAGGGCTTATCAAATCGTTCTAGAAGTCTTGTGCCGCCATCTAGTGGTTTTGTCTGTTGTAGACAAACATTTGAGGTCAGAGACTCCGTGCGTGATGCAAGACGTGTAAAGTAGTTTTATCAGATTTTCTTGTCACTTCTTACGTTCACTTACGTTTTTTTCTTTCCAACATGGCGCTTCGAACTTTAACCCAGAAATTCACCTCTTCTGTAAGTCGACAGGTATTATTCTTCTGTATGATTCTTTATTATCGGTGCTTTTCTCTTCTGTTTTTTAACATACTGAAACAGTAATCGACGTGTACCATTTCAAGCATCGTGATGGTCCTTAACAAATTCACTGAAAAAGCGAGCGTGATTAATTTCGAAAGACTTCATTTGTATAAGGTCATTTTTCATCAGATAATCTTGTGCAGAATCTAATAGTTGCTTCATGAGGAAAATGAATATCGCTGTTGTAGGTGTAACATGATTAAAAGGTAGTTAAAACTATTAGAAATTTCGGTTATGATCCGACTTATGCTGCAAACTAGAAATCATACAATCGTATGATTTTGTTTACTGGAAAGTGATATTGTGATTTTTCTGTTCTAGTTTCGCATGCGGTCTGGATGAAAATTCCCTAATCAGTATTAATATAAATAATGTGAAGAGTGCGATATACGTGGACTTAAATTAAGAACGTGAACTTAAAATGGTGTACAACCCATCACGAAAAAAATGTATGGTGCAGGCGCTAAATTAGTATGAGTTGAGCAGTTGAAGGTATATATTTTTTACTTAAAACGTTTTTTTTTTTTTTATTTGTCTATCAGTGATCGATTTAAGCACTGTGAAAGTGTGACAGGAGTTTCAAGTGAGAGAACTATGCTAGAATAGTATACAATCCTGCCACACACACACACAGATGATTGATGTACATCAGCAAAAATAGTTTCCTTTGGTAAATTGTAACTTGAAGGTACTATATATGTATGCGTTTTTTTTCTATGATATATAAACACCGCTGATTACAAAAAGATATTTGGCATAAATTTTAGGGAGATGTTACAGCTATTTTTATTTATTAGAGTAGCAAGAATATCAAAAATAAAAGGTATTAAAATTCTGCTAATTTTTAAGCCACTTTCAATCAGTCAAACACATGGTTGCATAATAAAGTATTTTCTAAGAAAATAAAATTTATAGGACATGTGCAAGTTAATAATTCTTATGCTCAAAACAAACTAAACTGAAAGAAAATGTTCAGAAGCACATTGTATAATGTGTGGAATTATTTTGTGTGTGTACAGTGCTGTCACATGAAATAGCCTACCGAGTTGCTCACGGCGCGATCGTTAAACCTTCAATAGAAAATAAAAACAAAAAAAGTCAATATTATCGATAACATCTATGGAAATGCTAAGTTTCAATTGTTTAAGGAAACAGCTGTCATAAAAATTGAAGAAGGCATGAGACAAGGGGACACCACACTTCTGAAGCTCTTTAATACCATATTGTCAAATGTCTCAATCATTGAACTGGGAGGACAAGGGGATAACAGTAAATTGAGATGGTTTAACCCATTTCTCTCTCTTTCTCACTCGCTCTCTCTGATTTGGTGACGACATTTGTGCTAGTACCCCTTCAGAGCTGCTTAGTATAGTGCAGGAACCTGCCAGTAAGATTAAGGGAATTAAAATGAACTTACGGAAAACAAAATTGATGTACAATGCT
This sequence comes from Macrothele yani, assembly GCA_039090855.1. NCBI lineage: Eukaryota > Metazoa > Arthropoda > Arachnida > Araneae > Macrothelidae > Macrothele > Macrothele yani. The sequence continues at coordinate 63,101,823 of CM077008.1, read as the reverse complement.
TTTAGAAAAACTGCAGATTTTGGGGTAGATGGGGCAAAAGTCTAGAAGGAAATGATCTCTCTCTCTAGATGTACCATGGATAACAGATATCAAGCAAGGGCAACATCAAAGAAGAAATTAATAGGTGTACAAAGTTTAGATGGAAAGCATTTGTAATAAACAATACGTTTCATTTGTAATAACAATACATTTTTTTGTCCTTAAAATAAAATGTTTTATCAATACATCATCCCAGTTCTTACTTATTAATCAAAGACATGAACCTTAACTGAAAAAAGACGTGCAGAGGCTGCAGACAACTCAAAGAAGCATAAGAGTGCATGCTTGGTGTGACCTGGAAAGATAGGAAGTGATCAAAGTACTGGTCCTTAATTGGCAATGGGTTGAACATATTATTAGAAGAAATGACCACCAATTAACAACTAAAAATTGACAATTTTGAAAAATTAAACAGATTGATAAAAATATTAAACTATTTCACCAGTTTTTATGCAATCTTGTGAGCATACCATAAACCATCGAACACGCTACAGCACAGTTTGATGGTTTATATAGGTTGACGGTAAATGGAATGAAACGTATTATCTGAAGTGGAAATGCGGTGTCATATATTTTAAATGCTTGACAGTACAACATTTCATATTTTCGAAGAAGTAAGGTCATTTTGCAGTCCTCTACTACACAGTCTTTTACTGGTGAGTTGACAGTAGAGTGGAGTTTGGGATCAATTTTCGGAGCCCGAGCCCAAATTTTATATTGCAAGATAGAGCCCGGGCCTGAACGAGCCCAAAACTGGCTAACCTGTTCAACTATTAATAAAAAAACATCTCATTTTCCACTCTCTCCTTTTCCTGCAATTAAGCAATGTATTTCTCAAATGGGGAGTGGTTCGGAAGGCACCTCGATTTTTACAGTGTAACTATATGATTTTCTTTGCGTATTCATTTCCACCGGAAGTGCTTCGGGCAGCTGGGCATCCAAAATGATCAGGCAGTGCTGTAATTGTATGTTGCTCAAATAATGCTAATATTATTGAGTCATTATGCGCTGCAATATGTATGTTGCTAAATAGAATTAGCAGGGAGCTACTGCAGATTAGGAAGTAAATTATCGTCGGCATGCTATCAACTATCCAGTAACTATAGTTCTTGAAAAACCAGTTTCTTTTCTGCAGAAACACACTAATGCGCTGCCTATGGCATTTTCTACCCAAGCCCGGAATAAATAGCCATCTCGAGTGCCCACTTCCCAACCAGAATCAGTTGCTTAAGAATTCTTTACAGTTGGTAAAACTGTAAAGTATCTCATTTGCTAAATGATATAAAATCACATTTATATATAAACAAAATTATTTTGCTCTCCCTCTATCTAAGAGCTCATCTCAGCTCTGGTTGACAGCCAGTCAATGTGATCATTATGGTTATGTAATTACTTATGTCCTACAACTCAAATGAGAAAAAGAGAAACATTACTCTTCTTGAGCTTTGTGGAATATATTTCGAATGAAATAGGACAAATAATTCAAAATTGATGATTACATTGTTAATATCAACATTTGTCATATCACACTGATAATTTTTTTATTTAGATTTTTTGTACACTGTATGCCCTATGATTTTTTAAGATTTTTTTTCATAAGTATGGTCCCAGTTATGTGTCGCATATAAATAATGTACTATCTCCTCCTGTCTGTGATGAAATTTGTGAATGACATGAATATACGCATCATGAAATGCGATAAATGTCCCATTTCTGCCAGAAATACTTATCGATTGCACTAAATATATTCCAAGTCATTTCTGGAATTGAAAGGTAAAAATGCACCTTAGAAATATTTTCACAAGTGGCATCAACCTAATTTTACAACCCATGATGTTCAGAAATATAGGAACTGAAAAATCCACGGTAAAGTGTGCTTCATGGGAATCCGGGATATGACTAAAAAATAGGAAAGATATTCTACGTGACTTTTACAGAATGTTGATTACACTGTGCTCAGAAATGAATAGATAGTAGTATGCAAAAATCATGAAAATTTTTCTTTTGCCCCTGTCTTTAAGGACTTTTTTCTTTAAACTGCTGCTGTGTGAAACATTTCAGATTATTATATTGGAAACTGTTTTTGCAGCTAGTATTCCCAAAATAGTTTGTCGAACCTTCCATATTGAAAATGTTTGCAATTTTTGAAGCACATAAAGTGATTGAGTTTTGGTATGAGTAAATATGATTGCTAGGGTATTCATGTATAATTGTATGTGATTAATTCAAAAATAAGTTTACAGATAATACAATTTAAATAATTTGTTTGCCGTACAAGTAGAAGCAACACAGATAAAAGGCTATTCATACCACGTTACTTCTCATTGTTATCACTGTAATGATTGAGGCATTTATCATATGTCAGATAAGCTTCATGATGCAATGGTGATAAAAGTTTGTGCCGTACATGTGTAACCATTGAATTATGGTGGATTTTCCTTCTTCATTGCCAACAGAATTGTGTTCACCAAAATGATGCTTCTGATGCAGCCAGTTGTTATGCAACAGCACATATTTTATTAGCAATCCTCAGTTTATGCATTTTAAGTCATTTCAGCATTAAACAACATGCAGCTGCATTGATGGTTGCTTCCTGTTGCATGTAGTCTTCCAACAAGGCACTCCTCTTTGCAGTTCCAAACACACTGTAAGCATCAATTTACCTGCAGATTGCACAACCTGGAACTTTTTGGATCATAGCAAATCCTGGATGTTTTGCTTCCATGCATGCACTGTTTTTTGTTTTTTTATCATACGGTAATGGACCCATGTCTCATCGTCAGTGATGACAATGTGTGCGAGCTTTGTCTGCACACTGTCAGCATATTATTGCGGACATAATGGGGTGCATGACTTTCTGCAGATCTTGTGATCTGCAGATAGTGCTTATGGAACCCACAATGCACACACCTAATGAAATCACTGCTTCTTTATTAATAGGACAACAGCTCCATGAGATAGATGCAGGTTGTTCTACAGTTTACCCCCTGTGATACTTCCATTGTTCCAAAGTACATTTCCATGCACATCATGTTATTCTCTATCTCTTTTGGTGATCTGCCCATTTATTCCTTATGGTTTATACTGTCTCTGCCCATTTGTTCTTTATGGTTTGTACTGACCCAGTTCATTTATTCCTTACAGTTTGTACTAACTCTTCCCATTTATTTCTTATGGTCTATATTGACTTTACCCATATATTCCTTATGGTTTATACTTACTCAATTTATTTATTCCTTATGGTGTTTACCGATTCTGCCCATTTATCTTTTGTGGTTTGTATTGACTGAATTCATTCATTCCTTGTGGCCTAAACTAACTTTTCTTATTCATTTCTTTTGGTTTGTGCTGACTGTACCCATTAATTTCTTTTGGTCTGTATTGACTTTGCCCATTTATTCTTTATGGTTTGCACTGACTCAGTTTATTTATTCCTTATGGTTTTTACTTTCTCTGCCCATTTATCCATTATGGTTTGTATTGACTGAGTTCATTTATTCCTTGTGTCCTGAACTGACTTTTCTTATTTCTTTCTTGTGGTCTGTACTGACTGTGCCCATTTATTCTTTGTGGTATGTACTGACTGTGTCCATTTATTCTTTGTGGTATGTACTGACTGTGCCCATTTATTTCTTATGGTTTGTATTGACTGTGCCCTTTTCTTTCTTATGGTTTGTATTGTCTGTGCCTATTTATTCCATATGGTTTGTATTGACTCAGTTTTTTTCGTATGGTTTATACTGACTCTGTCTATTTATTCCTTATGATCTGTACTGATTTTACCTATTTATTCCTTATGATCTGTACTGACTGCTCATCTGAAATTACAACAATTTTACAGCTATCTGCTAACTTGTTACATCTTCCTTATAAACTTCAAAACAGCTGATGATAAATTTCTTCAATGCTGAACTTTTTGGCAGTTTAAAATTTTTCGACTGTTTAGACTTCTTGGCTGAACCAGTGTTCCAGTCAGGGATCGTTTATCCTAGTAGCACATGCTACAGGCCCTGTGCCGATGTGTACACTGGTTGTTAGAAATTGTCCTTCTATAGGAATATTATTGAGATTGGGTTGAAGATTTACCTGACTGATGGTTACCAACTGCAGTGGTAAAAGCTCTTTTTCAAAATTGAAATGAATCAAGATAGAAGTAAGTGCTAGTATGGCCAAAAAATATGGAACTACCACTCTTTGATTAATATTGAGCATGAGTTACTGAGAGAAATGAACACTTTGAGGATAATTAATGAGTTTTCGGATGCCAAGTCTCGTAAATGCTTCATCTGAGCCATGAACTAACTGAAGTTTAATAAAAATTGTACTCGACTGACAATTTATAGGTTCAGTTTTTTGTTAAGCTTAGTTAGTGGATTAATTTATTTCAGGATAATATTAGCAAATGTTTTCAGCAAAGTTATTTTCTAAAAGTTGCTTTGGAGATCAACTGTATACTAGTCAGGTAATGGACCAACCATCCAAATATCTGTTGTTCTATGAATTGCATTAAATAAAAAAATATAAAATATTACCATTTCTCCATTCACGTATACCCAAGGTTACTATCATTCAGTTATTTTTTGCCTCCCTGAGGAAGTTGCAAAATATATGTCCCTGGAGAGGAGGCCCCACTGTTAGTAATGCTATGGGCCCCATGGATCCTTAAACTGGCTCTGGTTTCAGTTGCTTTATCTTGTTGAACAGCCAATCACTGATGTGTGATTTTGTGTCAATCTTTCATTGCAGGATTGCTGCGTGAGAATCATTACTTATATGTGTTTAAATGCATCTTAGGGTATCAGCAGCTGGCATAGCATGCATTCCAAACTTATTTTGGACTCAGCCACATATATATTCAATTCAATTCAATTCATTTATTGATCTTGCTGTCACATAATAAAGTAATTATTTGGAACAGTTGCATATAAGCCAAAAAATAACAGCAGAAAAGATCAAGGGAAAAGCCTTGCAGAGACCTGACTTAGCCTCAATCTCCCTAGGTATAAGTCAAGCCAAGAGCATTCACATAATAGCAACAGCAAGGTCAAGAGCGAGAGCGAGAGAGAGAGAGAGAGAGAGAGAGAGAGAGAGAGAGAGAGAGAGAGAGAGAGAAAAGGAGTGACAGGTCTAACATACATGTTAACTAAGTTAGATATCTGGTGTTTATATTCAACAAACAGTATATTAAGGCAAATAAACATTAAGGCATTAAAAAGGTGAGTTGTCCCCCATCATTGTTAAAGATTTTCTCTCCTCTGTGGATGACCAGAGGAAGAGGAATCTTTAACAATGAATATATATGTACTGTACATATTTATATATTAGTAAGAATGTTTGAGTTTTGATTCAGCATATTATTTATTTTTGTGGGCAAAGAGGAACCATTAAGGAAGGTGTTTATGTTGCTGGTCAGCTTCAAAAAAGAAAAAGAAAGCCACTAGCTTATAAAATGTTTTTGTTGTTAAGAACGGCAAAGAAAAAAAAGAGTGTAACTATATGATGTGTTTTCAACCCCTAGTATTTTTTGCCCATTTTAACATTACATAAAAGAGCTTGTGGTGATGTTATGCAGGCATCAGGCATCATAACTGCAGGCATGTGATGTTATGTCGTTATTGTTTTTTTAATCATTGTATTGAGGATTTTGGAGTGTGAGAGAAATGAGCTTCTTGTTACTAAAGTGTTGGTGATGGTTGCTTTTCAAGAAGCAGATGACTTGATCTGTGATGTTCAGCATAAAAGTGTTTTCTACAGCCAATGTTATAATAACTGGTAATCCATTTATATTTTGTTTGTGACATGCTTTGTGTTGCAGTAGTAAATTAATTCTCAACACAGAGAGAACTTTGGAATCTCGCAGTGTTGTAAGGGTTTAATTATAAGCTGGGTTTTCTTCTCAGCTAGTTGAAATGCCAGTGAAATTTATGCGCTAGAAGTGCTCCTTATATTTTTCAATTTGATCCAGTAGTGTAAGTGAGTTTTGTTGTTTTACTGCTTACACATGGATACTTTATATTACACCAAATTTAGGTGAGGCAGAAGCCATGTTGCAATTCAGACTGAATAGCAATGCATACAGCCTTATTATTTGGATTTTGACTGAAAACTACAGCTCACTACAACACTTGCACAACTGGCAGAATCCTATTGGTAAAACTAATCAAAGTATTATTGTCAAGTTAAAGAGTATTTATCTCATCATGACAAAATACACTTTCATTGGATTCCCTTTTATCATGTCAATCTCAAAGACAATGACATAGCTCATTTTTTGGCTAAAGAGGGTTGTCAGAAGATACTTATCACCCCATCACAGTCAACTTTCAATGATATTTTCTTACAAATCTGAGCTTCTGACAGCTTGAATTGGATGAATCACCTACATATAACTGATATTCTGGATTCCAATCTGGTGTAGGCCTCATTCATAAGCAACAGGGAAGACTAAACTGCTTTGTCAAGACTAAGAAGTCATTATTGTAGACCATTGAAAACTAAGTGGAATTGTGATATCTTTTCACCTTCTCTCAATTGCAGTATGGCTTCTGCCTCACCTAATCACATCCTCTCCTGCATCAGCTCAACTAGAGATTCTTTCTCCAGCCCACAAAATTTGGTGACATTTTTTCATGTTACTTGACTATGTGGGAAACAGTGAAAATATGGCTTCTTGGTGATGATAATGACTTCTTTACATTAGTTTATTTTGGTATTCTAAACAAGTGATTACATGATGTAGGGTGACAAAGTATACAAAGCCTAAATATGAATAGTGTGTTTGAAGTAATGACATGTTATCCAAATTGTCTTATAATATGCATCATAATAAATTAGTGCCTATGTGTTAATAATTGAGTAATCATTTGAGTGCTGATGTCTTCTTATTTGCACCTGATCAAGTGGTACGAACTCGTTTCAATCTCATCCATGACTATGCATCAGAATTTGTTATTAAGAGTTATTAAAAGGTAACTTTCAGTCCAGATATGTAACAGCACATTTAATTAATTGATAAGATACGATAGTTAAGAGTTCAGAGTTAATTTGTGTTTTTTAATACCATAGTGCACAGCCACACATCTTTGAAAAGAAAATTAATAGAAAACTTGAAAAAAGACAAACTACAAGTAAAGAATGAAAAGGTTTGGACATTATAATATGTATGAATAGTAACACCTGCTTGGATGACATGGTTCCAAAGATGAGTTAGTGTTTCGCCCAAAAATTTAACAATCCCAAAAACATGATTGAAAAATCTACTAAACATGTACACTGAAGTGCCAGAAAAACTGGTACAGACGAGCTTATGCAAAATACATAGCAATGTCACCTATGCGTACTCGGTTACGTCCGCCAGTGTATACATAAAGTGATAGACATCCTTGCCAGCTGTCAGAACTGTTTTCGGAATGAGAATGAATAACGATTTAAGCGATTTTCAACGCAGTGTCATAGTTGGTGCCCGTGAGGTGAGCCATAGTATTTCGGAGGTAGAAACAAAGCTTGGATTTTCACGGACGACCATTGCAAGGGTGTACCGTGACTACAAGAATTCCGGCAAAACCTCCAACCTACGATACCAGTGTGGCCGTAAAAAGACATTGGGTGAACGTGACCATCGTCGGCTGTCAAGAATCGTTTCACGCGATAGGCGTGCAACAGTCTCGCAGGTATCATCGGAATTCAATGCTGGAGCCTCAACAAGCATCACCGTCCGGACTGTGCAACATACCCTGCACAATATGGGCTATGGGAGCCGACACCCAACTCGAGTCCCCTTGATGGGTGCACGGCACAGAGCTATGCGCCTCGCTTGGCCACGGCAACACCGCCACTTGATGACTGGAAACAAGTAGCCTGGTCTGACGAGTCGCGTTTCCAACTGTATTGGGGAGATGGAAGGATTTGTGTATGGCGCAAACCCCATGAAGCTATGGATCCTGCCTGTCAACAGGGAACTCAACTGGCTGGTGGGGGGTCCTTAATGGTATGGAGTGTGTTTAGCTGGACTTCACTGGGACCCCTGGTACATCTACAAACGTCTGTGACCAGCCAACGCTATGTGCGCATCCTTTTTGACGAGGTACACCCATTCATGTCCTGCATTCATGCTGATGGGTTGGGCCTGTTCCAACAGGACAATGCACCTCCATACAAGTGTCGGGATGCTACATTATGGTTAGAGGAGCATTCATCTGAATTTGGGATGCCATGCAACGCGCTACCGAACACAGGAATCCGAGACCTGTAAATACACCCGAATTGTGGAACGCTCTGCAGGAAGTATGGTGTGCATTGCCTACAGCATATTTCCAGAAGCTAGTGGAGTTCATGCCCTGTCGTATTTCTGCAGTCCTGCGCTCCCGTGAGGGACCTACCAAGTATTAGACTGGAGTACCAGTTTTTCTGGCACTTCAGTGTATAAGGAAAGATGAATGTATTTTTATTAAGACATCATCATAATTGTCAACCATTATCAATCCACTGCTGGATGTAGGTCTCGAACTTTCTTCCTCAACTGTCTGTCTTGAGCCGCTCTCCTCCATGTTGCTCCGGCATACTTTCGAATTTCATCCATCCATCTTCTGGGTCTTTTCCTGTCCCTTGGAATCCAGTCTAAAATTTCAGTTGTCCATCGGTGGTCCGTTCTTCTGGCAACATGTCCCGCCCATTGCCATTTAAGGGATTTTACTCTGCTCATGATGTCTTCCACTCTTGCCATTTTCCTTATCCACGAGTTCCTCTTCTTATCTTTCCTGGTTACACTAAGTATGCATCTCTCCATTCTTCTTTCAGTTGTCTGCAGCCTTTGTATGTCTTTTTTAGTTAAAGTCCATGTCTCTGCTACATACATAAGAACTGGTAGGATGCATTGATTACATACGTTTCTTTTAAGACATAATGGCATATATTGCTCTTGAAAATTGTACTGTTTCTTCCAAAAGCTCTCCAGCCAAGTTTTATACACTGATTAATTTCCTCATCAATGTTTCCCTTGCTTGGTATCTGCTGTCAAAGGTAAATGTAGGTATCGGTTATCTCCAGCTTTTCCCCATCAATCGATAAATCTTCACTTCTTGTAAAGGCATTGTACATCACTTTTGTCTTCTGAAATTTCATTTTTAATCCCACTACTTTACTCTTGTCAGCAAGTTCCTAGATCATACTCTGTGTCTGCAGTTCTGAAAGGGTAGTTGAAAAAATGGTTACATCATCAACAAAATGAAGGTGAGCTAAACAATCTCCATTAATCTTTATCCCCTTGTTTTCTGAGTTCAATGATTGACACTTTGCAATGTGGCATTGAAGAGTTTGGAAGTGGTGTCACCTTGTCTTACTCCCTTTCCAATTTTTATTGGTTCTGTATCCTCAAATAGCTGAACACTGTAACTTTGTACTTGCATTTTCTTTTGACAATCTATCCAAGAGGGTTTCAGGTTTGAATCTTGTTGAGGCATGGATGTTGTTTTGCAGCACTGGCTCTCTCCCTTCCCTGGAACCAGTGGCCCTGAATTAGGGAGGGTGTCTACTTATATCCCAGCTGCTCATGGTGGTTGTTAAACCCCAATAAAAAAAAAAAACATTTTAGTGAGCAGATTTGAATTTTGCAATCTCAGCAAACAGTGTCTTTGAAATAAATGTGGGTGATGCAGTTAAAATTTATATTACTTTTAATTATTTCAATATTCTCAGTGTTTTTTCTCTTTAGTTGGCACTTTTAGTTTCATAGTAATTTTATTTCATGCACACACTAATTTTACTTCAGATCTGGTCTGGGTAAGGTGCTTAATAGTGTTTTTACTTGAGATGGATAAATAACATAGGTTTACCAATTCTGTAGTAGTTTTTCTCCAGTTGCAAAGTTTAATATTTAAATACAATTAATCAGCTCAGTATTTCTTTTGGTACAATTCTTCCATAGTCAGGTTCCATTTTAATTGGTTGCTGTTTTTACCTTCTGGAATCACCATAAAATGTTGTCTTGGACCAATACACAGACTGTAAAAGCTGTGTATCAGGGGTGATTGTGGTCTGGATTTTATCTGGAATTTCGACTTTTTTTTTTTCGTTTAAACCTCGAATTTGTGGAGAAAATGAGAAGTCCATTTTGTATCTGTTAAAATTATTCTCAGACTTAATTTAAAGTAAAGAAATTTATAGTTTTTGCACAATAAACCAGTTTGTAAATGTAAAAAAAAATATCCAAAATTTTAATCCCGTAATCTGGAAATAAGCGCTTATTGGCAAATATTCATTGATCAGGTACATGAGGGACAATAATACAGAGTGAGTACAGCAAAACATCTGCAGCTTCCATTCATAACTGATGCTTCATTAAGTGGGCCCAGAGGGCACTAACAATGAAAGAGGTGAGTAATTCATTTCTTCCATATTTGCTTATTAGGTTGTTGTGCAGTTGCTCAGATTGCAGAAGATCTGATTGTCTCCATGGCTGTCTCTCAGGCATGCTCTGAGGGGGACAGTCAGCACTCAGCAGTAGTGGCCAATACGTGCGGTTCTATGAACACATGTTAGAGTCCTTACAGTTGTTTAACGCAGTTTTAGGCTTTCCTTTATTTCCCCTTGCATGATTTTATTTTCAAAGTGTGTATGCATCATGAAGTTTGTAACTATTTGTTCCAATATTCGTGAACTGGAGAATACTGTCAGAAATGCATTTCGCTGGGAATGGCTGCAGCCCGTAGACGCAAATGGCGAAAATTAAGTTTGTGGTAAAAAAATTGTTTCGCCTGGTGAAGCTTGCTGTGTATTCTGCAGTTTCATTCTAAAGTACAGCTCTGAGGGATTCAAAACACCAATATCACATACTAAAACTCAGAGTCATGCTGAAAATGCAAAAGCAGTAAAAAGCACATTGTCTATGTAACTTTTTGCATACTCAGCAACTCCAGATGATGTTATTGATGAAGATAGGCCAATTGATTTTACCACTAGGAAAGTACACTAAGAAGAAGTATTTGTTTCTTCATTTTTGGCAGAACATTCTTTGTCCCTTAGTTTGGCACCAAAACTTATTGAATTAGCACAGGAGTTAAGTCGTGACCCTGTTGCATTGAAATCAACTTCAATTAGTAGAACTACAGCATCTTACAAACTTAAATTTGGCTTAGCTAAAACACTGAGGGAGGATCTTGTGTGCCTGTTGAAGGCAGCTTCATTTTCACTAAGCTTAGATGAAAGTACGAATGTAGCAAATGAAAGCATTTTAACCATGCTAGTTCAGTTCTTTTGTGAAAACAGGATCATGTTGTCGTACGTCTTCATTCAGTAAAACTTGAAAATACTACTGCTTTATCCATTTGGTCTGGCATTATAAAAGTTAGTGAAGAAAATAAAATTCCATGGAAAAATCTTATAAGCAATTTTGATGGATTCCTGCAATGTCATGCAGGGTGGGGTGGGTGGGGTGGGGGTCGTTACTTTTGTTCTCGCTGTTTTCAAGATTTTTGATTTGACCTCACTATCACCCATGGTATCAAGTGTGAATGTAGGATCTTAGTTGAGATTGAATTAAATCAGGATCTTCAGTTCAAGTAGCAGATTCGTAAAGTATATAGTTTGAATTATGCCAGGCTCAGAAAATCCTTAGCATTAAATTTTCCATGACTACAAGCAAGGATGCAGTGTATTACCTTGCACAATGTTTATGATCATCAGAATTTTGCCTCAGTATTAGAAATCATGTTTTAAATTTTAATAGTTTCTTTGTTTGTGTTCATTCACTTGTCACATATTTTTAGGGGAATGCTGTTTGTTTAGATCACTGTTGCAAAGCTTGGAGAATTTTGTCATTCAAGACACTAATACACACAGTGGTTTTTGTAAATGGTAACATTTAAGATTAAATTGCTGTTATAACTTTTGTTTCATCATATCAAAAGTATTTTCACATCTAATATTTCTTTTTCTACCACAGGTGTTCTGGCAGAGACCTTTGAAACCACATACCAGGCTTAAAATTATAAGAAGCATAACTACAAGCAGTTATCTTAACAAATGGTCTGGAACTGAATCTTTAGCTGAAGATGATCCAGAGATGTGGAAACTGATTCAAGAAGAAAAGCATCGCCAAACATCTGGTTTGGAACTTATTGCTTCTGAGGTTAGCTGAATAAACTTTAGGTGGTATTCTTCACTTTTAAAATTGTTGGCATAAATTAAATCAACTGAAATATGCCAGTTATTTTTATAGTAACACAGACTTCAAAATGTTGAGGGTCATTCTTAAAAGAATGGGACTATTGGCAACACTGCCTAACAGCTGGCATCTAAGCAGCTGTGATTCTAATGCTGGGTAGCCTTGGGTTACTGTATTATTCACCCACAAGATGGCAACTGAGACTTGATTATTTTGTGTGCAACACATTTGTTTCTCATATCAGTCACATGCTAGGGCAGACATTGACATGGAAGGAGATTATCGTGAACAATGTTGGACTGCATGGTTCCTGTGGAAGGAAGGCATGTCACCTGCTGACATTCAGTGTCTATAAAGAGCAGTATGTGATGAAGCAGCACCTGGCAGTAGCACTGTTTTCTGATGGGTGCCAGCCTTCGACCACAGAAGTGAAACTGTAACGAAAGGAGTCCGCCCATTTTGACTGGCAATAGTCCACATTCCAACGAACGTACAGCATGTTTCTCAGATCATTATGAACAAGAGGTATGAACAGTTGAGAAATTATAGCATGCAACAGGTCTGTGCCATGCAACATTTCATGCAATACTCTATGAGGAATTGGTAATGAAAATGTGTGCATACTGGGTGCCAGATGAACTGATACCTTAACAAAAGGAGACAAAGGTTCACACATGTTGTGAACTGCTCTCAATTCACAATCAGGACCCCAAAGATTTCTTTGCCAGGCTGGTAACATATGATGAGTTGTGGTTTCACTACCAGACTGCTGAAAAGAAACAGCAATCCGTGCAGTGGAAACATGACAGGAATCTTTGAACCAAGAAATTTTGAGGAGCCCCCTCTGCTGACAAGCATATGGCCACAGTCTTCTGGGATGTGGAGAGAATCCTAATGGTGAAGTAGCTTCCATAGGAGACAGCAATAAGCAGTGGAGTACACTTCAACACTGTTAAGAGCCTCAATTGTAAAATCTAGCTCAGGCACAGAGTGAAATGGGCACAGCAAGGGAAATTGCAGCACAACACTGCCAAACCTCACATTACCCATGCAACTACACAAACACTAATATCCCTTGGCTTCATCATCTTACCACATCTGCCATATTAATTTGATTTGGTGCCATTGGAATATGACCTGTTTGACAAAATTCAGAATGCTGATGACTTTCAGAGAAGTTTTGAGTCGGCATGTACTCTCTCCAGAGACTGGTATGCTACAACTATCAGGGAGTTACCAGAAAGATGGTGATAGGAGGGGGTGATGGGGGTGGAATGTGTTTCAGCAGTGGTTCTCAAACTTTCGACCCCTTTGACCACCTGCACTCCTACATGCGGATGTCGTGTCCCCCTACTCGATGTATATGAATAAAAATAATTTGTTTAGTGTGCATATTTTTTGTTCGCATATTTATGTATATGCATATTTTAACATTTTATTAGGAAATGAAGAAAATATCTTTCAAATTAGAACAGTTTTATGTAAATAAATTCAATATCTAACTCAACACAAAATAACATTTTAGCTCTTAAACATCATCATTTATAACACATTTTTAAAAGTCATATACAATTGATGTTATATAATTTATGACTACAAAGCTTGCGGTGTTAAGATAGAATAGTAATAACAACGTTTCGCTCAATAAAATGTTTATTATACATCGACTATAGTTTCGCAGAGCGTTTGGCTCGGCTTCCTCAGGACGAATGGAGCGTAAACATTCAAATCATTGTGACATCATCAGAATTCGGACTGTCGCGGGTTTTGGTGAGTTGTTTCCACGCGCTTGAAAGAAATGGAGTCGATGTCATGTCGTTGACAAGCCGTGACGAGTTCCAGTATATGTGAAAAGCTTCTCATATATTAAGCTTGAAAGTCGAGTCCAGTTTATCAATAAGAGTAGCATTTCCAAACAAAAAGTTATGGTTATTTTTGTGATAATGTTGAGCTATAGACGACTTCTTCAGTTCATAGTTCCGTACATATGTCTTGTGTTCCTTCACACAGAAACTTAAAGCCCTGCGGGTCTGTCCTATATATATATATATATAGTCTGTCCCGTAGGGCTTTAAGTTTCCATGTGAAGGAACACAAGACATGTACGGAACTATGAACTGAAGAAGTCGTCTATAGCTCAACATTATCACAAAAATAACCATAACTTTTTGTTTGGAAACGCTACTCTTATTGATAAACTGGACTCGACTTTCAAGCTTAATATATGAGAAGCTTTTCACATATACTGGAACTCGTCACGGCTTGTCAACGACATGACATCGACTCCATTTCTTTCAAGCGCGTGGAAACAACTCACCAAAACCCGTGACCGTCAGAATTCTGATGATGTCACAATGATTTGAATGTTTACGCTCCATTCGTCCTGAGGAAGCCGAGCCAAACGCTCTGCAAAACTATAGTTGATGTATAATAAACATTTTATTGTGCGAAACGTTGTTATTATTATTATTCTACAATTGATGTTAGTTTGTAACTATAAAATTATTTAATGTTTGTCTTGTTGTAAATTTTCTCAAGTGATGTTTAGACTTAATGTCATGGGTAGTAAATGTTACTCCAAGTTTAGTAAAACGTGGATTAATATTTGAAGGACCAGCTCTTAGTTTTTGGGTGACATCAAGTCTCACATGATATTTACCCCTAAAAGCTGCCAAGATTGAAAAGCCAGTTTGCACAAATACACGGTCCAGTCACATTATTGTGACCACAAGCTAATATCCAGAGTAACCGCCATGTGCAGCATGGACAGCAGCTAGACTGGCTTGGAGTGACTCAATAAGGTACTGGAAGGTGTTCACAGGTATGTGGAGCCATGCTAACTGCAGTGCATCTGACAGCTGCTGGATGGAGTGTGTGTGGTGTAGGATCCATAGAGCGAACAACACGATCAATTGAGATTCTCAATTGGGTTTAAGTTTGCGAAATAAGGAAGCCAGGGAAGTACTTCAAAGTCTTCATTGTGCTCTTCCAACCACTCTGGGACTTTTTTAGCTGTGTGACACGTCACATTGTCATCCTGGAAGATCCCATCCGCCCCAGGGAAGACGATCAGCATGTATGGGTGTATGTGGTCTGCAAAATTGAATTCGGTCCATAGTGCCTTCCACAAGTATGAGTGGACCCAGGGAGTACCACGAAAAGATTCCCCAGCCCATGACACTGCTCCCACCAGCTTGTGTTCTTCCAGCAATAGTTGAAGGGCGTTTGTTCTGCGATGTTTCTCGCCTTATACGCCAAAGTCCATCCATTCGATGAAGCAGAAAATGTGACTCATCGGAGAAGGCAATCCTTTGCCAATCAGCAGAGGTCCAATTCCAATAGTGCTGTTCAAATGTAAGCCTTTTCTGCCGATGAACCTTCATTAGCATAGGTGCAGTGACCATCTGTCTGCGTCGGAGCCCCATATGCAGCAGGGTTTACTGAACTGTCATTTTAGACACATTTCCAGTAGTCCCCTGGTTCATTCAACCAGTGAGTTGCTCCACCATAGCCTCTCGATCAGCCCTCGCACGCCTTCGAAGCAGATGTTCACTTCTCACATCAATGGCACATGGTACTATTTCTCCAGTCACGATACACTTTAACCACAGCAGCATACGAACAATTCACAAACTGCGCTGTTTCGGAAATGCTGCCACCCTTTGCCCGAAAGCCGATGATCGTCCCTTTTTGCAAATCTGATAAATTGCTCCTTTTATCCACGACAGCAACGAGTGATATGTTTTCAGAATGCCTACAGCACACCTTATTACCCTCCAAACCAGCTCACGACATGTGCCTCTTGATGTCAAAAGTAGGAGGTGGTCACAATAATGTGACTCGACTGTGTTGATTGTAGCAAAACGTATGAGCACTTTCATAACCTTATTAATTAATGTTGGGTATTCTTGTTGAACACTAATCCAAGAATCTGGCAAGGAGCTTTCTTTAAATTTTATTTTTAAAGAATCATCAGTCTGTAGATCAATAAGATGTTTTTGATCTGTCATGTTTAATGATCTTGGCTGTTTTGTATTTTCAAATGGATTTTTTTTTATCAAGCTCAATGCATCGAGGTTTTCATAAAAACATTTTTTAAAATGTTCTTGTAATGTGACTAGATGGTTAGTGTAGGGTGTCCAGATGACTTTTTGGAATGGGAGGACATTTTAATTTAAAAAAGGATATTTTGAGGAAAAGGATGACACAATAAATTTGTACAAAAATAAATATGAATGCACATAATCTGTATTTAAATTTTACAGTTTGAGAGCTTATGCGTATAAACGGAAACAAATTTCTCAATAGGCAGAGTAGGCCCAGGCATGGGGTGGCAAATTTTTGTGGTAGGAAAAATTAATAATTTATTAGAAGTCCATAAAAATTATGAAAGAACAATTTAAAATAAAAGTAGAAACTAAGATTTAGTCCAAAAACTGCTGTATACAAGATTTTGTTTCCAAATTCCCATAATCCCCTTCCTCTTTGACTTGACAAACCATAGACAAACATATGTTTATCTTTTTAGAACTTCCTTAAAACTTGGCAAGGAATTATCAGAATTTCAATACTGTTAAAATTTTAAATAATGTGGTACCTGTGCAGGAATTCTAATATTCAAAATATATTTATTGCTTTACTTCATTAAAAGAAAAATGTCAAAACGAATTGATGTAGTAAAATTGCAAACAAAATCAGTGTTCAAGAGATAAAGTGTCAATTAATTTTCAGCCAACAGGTGTCCTTTATTGACAAGTGAAAATTATGGTGAAGCATACGTCCCATTGTTTTGCCTGAAAAACCTTTGTGCCGTCTCATATCAAAACATTAAAAATTGTTAAAACGCAAAAAAAAAAAAAGGGTAAGAAAGAAAAGAAAAAAACAGAAACTTCTTCTAAAGTGACTGATTAATTACAAATATTTAATAAATTTAGGAACTGATGGCAAAAGTCAAAAGTAGAAATTTTTTGTCAATGATAGGCGAAGTTTTGTCATTAAATGTTATAAGAAAAATTCTTGTTGCATGTTTATGTCTGCTATTGCCTTGAAAATGCCTTTCAGTAGAGTGCAAATGCTTGGCGAAACTTTATGCGTATTTACACCAGTGAATAACCAGATTTACTATGCTATAAGCATTTCTTGGGTGTGCAATGTCTGGTGTGCTTTGAAATTTAAGTTCTTGTTGATAGTTTCACCACATTTATCTTTTAAGTTATTTTTATTTGTACTTTGCTTTGGATAGCCTACATTCCTGTCCCACCACCCCCTAACATTTTGTTTTTCTCCTGGATTGGGTCTAAATGAGTTACATGAAATTGTAGCCAATAAATTCTTTATTTTAAAGGGGAGTAGGGGTGTCAAAGCTCTAAATCCGTCTCTGTGTGTAAAACTTTAAAAAGAAAGATTTTAGTCTGCTGGACATATATTTTTCACTGGAAGATATTTTCTTCAGTAAATCGTGTTTCTTTAACAAATTTTTGTGAAATTCAGAGCATGACATGTCTTTTAAAATATATTTAACTAGCAGTATACCCCTCACTGATTGATTAAAAAACTTGAATTATAAACAGAAAAAACTCACACCAACAACTCGCAACACACAAAACAAGTAGTATGAGCTGACTGTCTACGCAACTATAGCACACGGCACCATCCACATATGATGAACGACAAACACATGGGAAGGGAGAGATGGGGGTGGGAGCAAGAATCCAGAAATAAATGAATATATTTTAATAGTGGCTTTATAGGATATATGATTACAACAGAAGAATTTTACCAAAATGTGTTTGAATTATTATTTTATTGAAAAAACTGGACATTTGGGCTATTTCCCCTTTATGTCTAGAGGACAGGAGAGCATGGTAAGAAAAGGAGGACATGTCCTCCAAAAGCCAGACGTCTGGTCACCCTGGGTTAGTGAGATAACTTTCCAGCTGTGAGGGAATTACTTGAGGGTCTGTTTGTTTAAGCATGTTGACAAGAGTAGGAAACATTTCCAAATTGTTACTTTTCAAGCCATTTGTCCAAAGTTTTTTTTTTAACACCTGAATTTTATCATTCCAGTGAAGTATGGTTTCTTCATTTTTTGAAGTGATTTGTTCAGAATGTTTAATTTTTCAAACATATCTGCAAGATATGCCAGTTTCAAAAGGAAATCCATGTTGCATTACAGCTTTGCCATTGGATGATTTCGCTGGAGCAGAAAGCAGTACACCTCATGTCTCAGCTCAGATATTCTATTCAACACCTTGCTTCTTGATAACCATCAGGCTTCGGTGTGAAAAAGTAAGGCAGTGTACTCTGGACTCATATCTTCGCACAAAACCGTAAAAGTTTTGATTTTAGTGGATCAGCTTTGATGAAATTTACAGTTTTGACAACTGTCTGTTACACTTCATTCAGAGGAGAGCTTAGCTCTTTAGATGCCAGTTCCTCCCAATGTACCGTGCATGCATTCACTTGGCTTCAGGAGCTAATGCTTCAATCCTTGCTTTTAAGTTCAGTGTGCACTCTAGATATAGCATGAGCTCCATCTGTACATATGCCAACTCATCTCCCATGATATACCATTTTCCTTTAAGAAAGTTTCAATCATATTGAAAATGTACTCTGCAGTCATATTGTTAAGAAAAGGTTTACAAAAAAGAATTTCTTGCAACTTATCACCATCAGTGAATCGAACATATGTAATTAGATGGCCATCTCTCTGCACATCAGTTGCTTCACCAACTTGAAGTGTATCGTAATTGTTTCTCAACTTATTAACTGCTCACTTAAGTCCTCAGGAATTTTTTATATTCGTCAGGATACTGTGTCATTAGAAATGGGGACATTTTTTAATTGCTCCACCACAGATAATCAAACATGGTAGAAACAATATCAATTTCTATTGATAGTACAAGAGTTTCACATATTACGTGTGTTTTTTTACTTTTGACAATTCTGTGGGAAACCTGATAAGAAGCCAGAAAAGCTTTAGATGGTACACCTTGTCTTAGTAAAGTTTTGCTGGGTAGACTGGAAATTAATAAGTTTTCTGATAAAAAAATCTTTTGGTTTGTTGACAAACTCTACATGTCTTGTTTTAAGATTTTCTTTTAATTTATTAGGCTTCAAACTATCTGAAGCTAAACACTTAAACATATTACACCCTATGGGTGTGCTTCACTGTTAATGATAGTTTTTGCAATATCCAGAGACAAGTAATTTTCATCATACTTCCTTTTTTTTTTTTTTTTTTTTTTTTGCAGTCTATGTAGTTGTAGTGCTAGAGCCCATAGGTTCTTTCTCGCTGCCACCATAGTTGATAGAACAATCATTGTCATCTTCTCTTTGTGCACTGATTAAAAATTGTTTCATTTTCAAAACAAATACTGTTTGTTTTAAAATAATACTTCTACATTGACTGAACAGGAACAAACAAACTGTGGTACGACCTATAAACAAACATAAATGTGGATTGCTTCACACGAAATATGCAATGTAGAAAGATGACGCCATTTGCAGCTGGCAGTCGGGAGTGACCGGCAACGACGCGATGACTCTTGTTGGCGCGGTATGACATACACTAATAAGAATCGGTGCGTCATCATAAATGATGTCATAACGGGTGACATGTAAAGGCTGCCACAACATCAATGAATGGGTTCGATAAGAAACAACACAGTACATTAGGTCGAGTTAGAAATAATAATTTTTAATGTTTGAAATGTTTCTTGAACCCCCTTGAGTGACTGTTTCCCTCCTCACCCCAAGGATCAGGTCCCACAGTTTGAAAACCACTGTGTTACAGTATGACAATCAGCTTTGCCATCATTTTGAGTTTTATATTGTAGATGGATTTCAATCATTTATGAGCAACTCTTGCAAGTACTTAACGAAGAAGCAGTTTGTCTAGAGCTAGTCACATTTTATACAATGCATGAATAATCAACCTACAAAGCATTTTTTTTTCTATTTTTCTGTTTTTCAGTATTATTGATCGAAAAGGTCCTGTTTATTACTTTTTCTTACTTGATATCCTTACTTTCTAAGGCACTTGTGTGTGAATATCTCATTTATTGAAATACTTCATCAAGTTATGTAATGTAATCAAGTTTAAGCAGTGTAAAGGGGATGAAGGATCTACAATCACAGTATGAGTGAACACCAAAATGCTCTAGGCTTTTGAAAAATAAGTTGATAGTTTTGTTGTTAGAGTATGATTAAATGTTTTGATATTCTTACAGACCCAGAGATATTAATATTGAGGTTTTGTGCAGTTATACAGTATCTGTTAGGCACACAAGATTTTTATCAATTTGATAGTGTCACCTGATGGAAATTCATGCTTCATGCTAGAAAAGTAATCCCACTTAGTGTATGTTGAGACGAAATATTTGAAACATAGTGTAAGCTAAAATATCAATCATTTTTTGCCTTTGTTGAGTTATTTTTTATCAGTGCTGTATAAAAAAAAAAAAAGAGTCTGCAGTAATGTTCTTTTGTATCATATTTTTATAATCCCCCTCCCAACTTTTCTAATTAAGTCATGGAACATGTAGGATATTGTGTTGATGAGCCAGGTGTTTGTAAGTTCTACCCTCCTTTAGTTTCTGATGTGATGATTTAATGTATGTAATGAATGAATGAATACTTCCTGTTTACATCACTTGGTGTCTCAAGTTGCTGTTAGAAGATACAAGTTAAAAAGTCTCCTTTCTGGGCTAAAACTTTCAAAGTCAAGCAATAGAAGTATAGTTTGTTAGACTGAAACTTACGTATAACTTTTCCTACATATTTTTTGCGCATAATACCTCAGATATGTATGTAGATAGGGACAACCTCGAGTGAAGTACAAAGGCAGTATTAAGAACTAAGTTAAAAACTTCTAACCATTACTTCAATTACTTCTCATTATTAAATAATAACACTTTCACACATAACTAAAGAAACACAAAATTTAAAAAGACTAAACTAAAAACTTACATAATTCTCATAGTATTGTGTGGAGCCAGTCACACACTTTATATAATGCATGAATAGTTTATGTAAGTTTTTAGCTTAGTCTTTTTAAATGTCATGTTTCTTTAGTTGTGTGTGAAAGTGTTACTATTTAATAATGAGAAGTAATTGAAGTAATGGTTAAAAGTTTTTAATTTAGTTCTTAATCCTGCCTTCGTGCTTCACTTGAGGTTGTCCCTATCTACGTATGTCAGAGGTATTATGTGTGAAAAATATGTAGGAATAAGTTATAGGCAGTGGTAAATTTCAGTTAAAAAAACTGCACTTCTATGCTTGACTTTGAAAGTTTTAGCATTTTGCTTCACATGTTACAATACTTAGGGAACTAATTGGTATAATGTAATACATTTCTCAAGAAGAGTGATGAATATTAGTACTCCTTTCTCTGTTTTAAAGTTTTCCCTAAAAGTATCCTGTGCTGAAATCATTTGATTTAATTATAAATCTATTGATGTATCATCTGAATATAAAATATTTTAGATTGTGTGATATTCCAAAAATATGAATAAACAAATTTACCATTCTGTTGGAAGATAAGTTTCAGAAATTTCTGTAACCTGCTGAGGGCTCTTACTTTCTGTTCTTTTTTTGCCCATTCTACCTTCCACACATTTTCGTAAATTAGAAACTTTAAAGCTATGATTGTAAGTGATAATTCACTGTGTATAAATAGTTTGATCCAAACAATGATAATGCTAGGTGTAGATCTTGGGTTTTGTCAAGAGCTCTAGGAAAGCAGTCAACAAGTGGTGTGCTGCAAATTAATACAAGAAAAAAAAAGAAGAAAAAGAAAATATTGTAGGGTGATATTGTGCGTTTTACCCATGATGAAGTCAATAAATAATAGTGAAACTTACATGTGTGATGCAGTCCCATTTAAATATTTTTTCTAGTTAGCCTATAGTTTATGGTGAAATATGAACCTGAAATATGAACCTGAAATTTTTTGTGTAGATATAATAATTTTTATATTAGTGTGTTAGCTTCCCATTTCACAAAGCGTTTCTCGGAATTTCTAATAAGTTTATCATTGTATTTTAAATTTGCCTTCAGGACTTTTATCTCAGTACTTTTGCTGACTTACTTGGAACTTGGTTCTCTTTTTAGCAGATTGACATATAGGAAGAGGCTATAACAATTCAAGTCCTGCATTTTTCTAGTTCCATCTACCTCCCCACCTCCCCAAGTACTAGTAGGTGGAGGAGTCATTGCTTAAACACTTAACTGTGTTTATGTACATCAGTTTCAGCTGTGGTTTTTAATGAACTTCATCAGATCAATAATGTTGAATAGATAATATTTGATCATTGATGAAAAAATAAGTGTGTGTGAGGTTGGCAATAAAGTCATAAGGAAGATCATAAATAATTGACTACTTGTCAACAAAGTCATAAGGAAGATCATAAGTAATTGATTACTTTTGTATGTAAGTAGGCATTTGCTGTGATATTGTTTTACACATATTGCCAAATTAAAAAAAAATTGTCTTAAAATGTGTTATTAACAGTTTTTCACATTAATATTTAAAATTGAAGAAAAACACTTCCCCTCATCCTTGTATGCATCTTCAATTTATGGTTGATTATTTACTTAATTTATCCACTTGCCTTGTATTGTTTTCCTTAGCAGCTAAACTGTTGCAGCAGAGATACCGTCTGTTGTTGTAAACATTGCCTACCATTTGCTTATCTTTCTTAGATGTTGCTAGGAATTCTGGTTATTAGTTCTTGTCCCTTTTGTTTGATGCTTAGAATATATTTTTGGTTTTCTTATTTCTACATTAGCAGCCCTTAGGATGTAGGAAAATTTAAGTGTGATATCATTAATCCAGTTACAAGTGGTTGGTATCTAATGACTATTACAGTATGCATTTCTAATAAAGAAATCAGAGTTATTTCTGCTTGAACATACAGTATAGTTCCAGTTGGTAGTAAAATTGTTCTGTTTCTGTAGTCCAGAAAGAGCAGTGCTATATGGTCATTATGATTCAATCAGTGACATGTTCCACAAGATCGGTGTTCCAGTCTTATGAATGACCTCCTGGTGCTGCCATTGAGATTATTGGTTATAGCACATTCCTGGATTCTTGGGAGTTTTAGTTTAATTTTTAATTTTTTATTTAGTGATTTGTTATTGATGTCTTTAATTCATGTCTTATTTGAATTTTTTGACAAGTTGCTTCGATGTCACATATAAGCATTGATAACACAGCCTGGAAAAGTACATATTTAACAGGTTTGTTGTTTTTTCTCTTTGCTGCCATATTATTGCATAATCTAACACTACGTTTAGGAGAAGATTTTACATCAAAGTGTATGTGACATTTGCGTTATATATCCAAGATGTTCAGCTATGTGTATGATTCATTTAAATTTGGTATCTGAAAGTGATATTAAAGATTAATTTGAAATTGCTCTAAGGATGCAGCTGTATTGTGGGTAGAGAGACAGCAAATCAATCAGTTATGCTTTGCATTCTGACTTGAAGGTGATCTTCAAATATATTGGTAAATTTACTTTGTAATAAGGAAATTAATGCTTTGTAATTTTCATGTTTTCTAGAATTTTGCAAGCAAGGCATGCTTGGAAGCTTTAGGGTCCTGCTTAAACAATAAGTATTCGGAAGGATACCCAAGCCAAAGGTAACCATTCAACCTTTTTTGAATTATCAGAAATTGTGTGGGATGTGGGGAATTAGGGAGAAGGGGTGTTTCAGAATACATATAAATATCCAGTATGTAGTACATTCTAAACTAGTTGTATGGATTTTCATAAAATTTAAGGTGTAGAGATAATTAACACAGCAATCAGACATTGCTGAATTGACTGTAATTACTGTTTCACGCATAATATCAATCGCATCAGAAAACTTTATTGCTCTGGAGCTCCCAATCGAACCCAGATCTTCCGATTACCATTCGAGCATGCTAGATTTGCTTATAAACAACACTAGATGGCAGCACAATTCACTTTGATTAAGATACTGTCGTAGAATATTTCGATGCTCTCAACACTCAGATACTTGGGAATTTGTTGTCCTGGGTGGTGTAACAGTTAGCATGCTGGAACCATAATTGAGAGATGTGGGTTCAATTCCCGGTCCAGGGTGATGAAGTTTTCAAGTTTTCTGATGTGATTGATATTACATGTGAAACAGTAATTACAGTCAGTTCCTTCAGCGATGTCTGATTGCTGTGTTAATTATCATGACGTAATGGCCTCTTATTATGAGGAGAATATTTCTTCCACACTGTATATTTAAGGTGCGGATTTCTGTCAAGATTTATTACTTGAAACACATATTTGAAACAATTAGTAGTGATACAGTTATTATTATTATGTAATTAGTAATGAGGTTGTTGAAAGTTAGTCTTAAATAGTTTTCCAAATAATGAGTTAAAATGAAATATGTGGATTTTTCTGAATGTTCCATACATGAAATAAAGGGTTTAATGCTTTCACACTAAAAGTAAGAAATTTAGTATAAATTAAATATTGAAAAAAATATTTATAAATAAAGTAAAAGTAAATATTTGTGTTTAGTCATATGCTGTATATGGATAAATGTTTATTTCTCTTGGGAAATTTTTAAATGCTTTTGATGTTATTCACAGTGCTGATACTGTAAAGAGAAAATCTGCCAACTGTAAAAAATTCCCTTGAATTTCAGTTATGTTAAACAAAACTGTACTATTTTTGCCAATCATGCCACTTTGGTCTTGCAGCAGTATTTTTTACATAAATGTTCAGTCACTTATGCCCCCCCCCCTCACTCACTCTCTCCCTCCCTGTCCCTTTGTCTTAAGACTGAAACAAAATCAACAACTTGACACTATGAGAAAACAATACTTCTTAGAAAAGGAAGTACATACATGTTCTGGTGTAGCACTCTCTCAGGAGAATGACAACCACCAAGATTTTGTCTGGTACCACAATGTCCCAACTGAGGCAGGGCTAACTAGAATTGCATGTTAAAATCTGAACTTTTGTTATTCAGATCTGGATAAAAACAAATATATCTTCACCATAAATTTCCAATTTGCTGTGTTTTTGAGCTGATGCATGAGTACAAAAATAAATAAATAAAATCCTCTACAGACAGTGAAAAAAATGAAAAGTTTAGTTTACTAGTCATATTTCTGTTATTGCAATGCAATGGAAAAAGAAAAGGTGTGTCTTCTTTCAGATGGATTAATTTTTTTAACCTATACTACCAAATTCATTTTTAAATTTCAATGAAATGTTTCAGGAATAATTTGTGATGTATTAAAAATATCCACTTCATCTGTATCATCTTTTAGTTTGTGCAGAGCTTTTACTGTTTGATGTAATAAAGACTAAAAAAATACAAGAATGATGATAAATTGTATTGTTATAATGTACTGTTTCATTTGTAAATAAATTACTTATGGAAGACACACTTGTAGAGCCATTGTGGGATTTCATTTCAAATTTCTTTCTGTTTGTAAGTGTTTTGGAACTTATTAGAATGAATCTTTATTTACTGCCACAATCCCTAATTGCAACCAGAAAATCTTTTTATGTCCAGGAGATTTAGACATTGATTTGCTGTTTTTGCAAAATTTTTCATTTGATAGTCATAGAGAAAAACCTCAAGATGATGCAACCACTCTTCTTTCTCTTCGTTGGTATTAATGTGTACAACATCAATGGGAATAAAAACAAATGCTAATATTGTGAGGTTGTTTTTTTTATTCTATGACTTCATTATTTTACTTTCTTAGCAAATATTAATTTGTGCTGATTTTAAATGCATACCAAGAAGATAACATTGCTGACTTCTGAATTCTGAATAATGCTGATTTTAAAAAACTTATTTTATAGTTTGATTAAGTGGTGGCTCTAGAGAATTTTAGCAGATGGAGATATTAAAAAGAAACAACAAAAAAAAACATTTTAGTACTCTAGGGTGTATATACCCCTGTGCAGTGTGATCACATAACTGATATTTAAGGCAACAATGCAGTACATAACAAACATATTAAAGGTCTTGTGTATAATTTTTTTATAATAATTACAGGTCCTATAAATTGTTTTAATAATAGTTAAAATAATAATGTTCTATAAAGTGTTTTTAATAATAACAATTGCAAGAACATTACTTCTCAGTAATAATTTTTTTGTAATTTTAAAATGCAAGGTACGAGAACATTTTAAGTCAAAAGAGCTATGTGTTAAAAGGAGGATGTCAGAAAAAAGATCAGCAGGCACCTCACTGGGATTTTTGTTAAAAAGCAGAGGATATGACCAATTCAAAATTAATAAATTTAATTTTATAATTTACTTCTGAAATTGGGGGTTATTTTTTAGGGTTTATCGAAAAGTTCATTTGTTCCTGTTCTAATCCGGTACAATTCGGCACATCCTTATCCTGAAAAATGCAATAGTCTAAAAACCTTAATTAAAAGAGCATATACACACTCTGAAAATAGGCAGTTCATCAATGATGAAATCAAATTCATAAAAAAAATTGCATGTAACTTTGGTTATCCTAACCATTTAATAAAAAAATGGAACACAGAAGTAAAAAATAAAATAAAAAATAATGCTGTAGTAAATAAAAAAGAAATCAAATATCTAAATGGTTTTCCTTACATTAAAGGTACTACTAATGAAATTAATAATATTTGTAAAAAGCATAACATTCAAATTGGAGGAAAAGTGAATACCATAAAAAAAATGGTAATCAAAAATAATGAAAAAATAAAAATTTTAGAAAAAGCAGGTATTTACTCAATTCCTATTACTGAAAACCCTCTAATGGCATATATAGGAAGTACCAAAAATAAGTTTGAACACAGGTTGATACAGCATGTGAAAAATTGGCAGAAAAAAGAAGAAAAAACAATTATTCAATATTGTCTGGCTAACCAAAAATTTCCTAAATTTGAAAATATAAAAATCATAAAAAGCTGTAAATCCAAAAAACACCTCAGAATAGCAGTCGGTAATGATTGAAAAAAATAGAGCAAAAGTATGCAACCATAATGACCCTAATATTTTAAGAAATAGTTTGAAGAATTTAATTAAAATTGAGCAAAAACATGAAAAATTTCGAAAAAAGAGATCAGTGACCAACAAGAGAAGGCGCCACAACGCCCAAGATGAAGCGATTACCGATAACAGAAGCAGCCCGCGAGAACCACCAAAATGCCCTGCTGACACGGTCCATGCTAGCCGGAGCAAAACGTCCCCTTGATGACGGTAATGGAATATTACCGAAAGTACTAGGGTAGAAAAAATTATTGAAGTTCATGAGGAAGCAGCAAAGGAAAAACTCATTTAGTGAAGAGGCCAAGTAAAACTAACGGAAAAGAAAAAAATATATATGAAGTAGACCCGATACTGAATGAATAACCCCCTTGCCGCATCCACATAACAGATATAAGAATGACTGCCAAGCCCCACGTGCAGTAAGTGTTAATCGAACTTCACCAACAAAAAAGGGAAGTTCAAAAATGCAAATAAATTTTACTTGTCTTTTATGCCCCATTTTTCCTCTACATCTGACAGTGTCTTGTAAAAAAAAAAAAAAAAAAAAAAAAAATGTGCTCACCTGTTCTTTAGTCTTGCAAAAAAATGCTCATTGACTGGCATTGAAATCTGAAATGGATTTTATCATGAAATACAGGATTACACCATGAAATACAGGATTACACCATAAAATACAGGATTGAAGTTGTGATTCCATAAATTGGTGTAAATTATGACAAGAGTGGTAAGTCAAATAATATCCGAAAACTTGAAAATTTCATCATCCTGGAGTGGGAATTGAACCCGCGTCTCCTGGTTTGTGCTTGAGTATGCTAACCGTTACATCACCCACAATGACCAAGTTTCTGAGAAATTTCAATTTAACACATCACAGAAATTGCCAGTCAAAGTATCGCCACTCAATTCAACTGGCAATACTTTGACTACCACTCTTGTCATAATTTACACCAACTGACGGAATCACAACTTGAAATTTGTATTGGATTTTATCAGTTCATTCTCTGTTGATATCATTGATAGAGCTGAGCCATTCTTCACTGATTGTGTTCCTCAAGTAAGTTTCACTCATGTAGGGAAACACTTTTATGTTTAGGAAGCTGTGATGGACGCTTTAATAATAATTTCTAGGAGTTTGCTTTCTTCATTGAAAATTTCTTTTACATTATTTTGCTCAAAAGAATGCAACAGTGATGTTGCTGACATTACACCACTCAGAGTTCGCCAAAATGCGCAATTACGCTTCTAGGACGCATCGAAAAGTGTGTTTACGCATTGAAATTTTGCCAACGTGTAAAAATATGAATCGAGAATTTTAAGCTGAAATTTTTTTTATTTTCAACTTTTTATTCAAATTTTGTATTTCAAACGTATGATCAGTGATGTCCTTTGTTACCTCAGGCCAGATCTCACGTAGACGATCCATACCTGGCCGTGGTTTGCTTGGCGACCGGAGCTATGGCAGCGTGACCCGCCAGCCAGTCAGGGCGTGACGTCAGGGAGATAATGACAGGAGTTTTGCGATGCGCAACGCATCGCAAAACTCCTGTCATTGCTGTTATAGCTCGTGCACGATCAGTTGAGTGAAGTACGCTTTCGCAATCGCAATTCCGGAGCGCCTTGTGGTCGTGATTTGTACTTCGTCATGACAGTGGTATGTGGCCGTGATTTGTAGAGATTGAAACAGCTTTATCAGACACTGTAGTATCGAATGATGTGTCGAAACAGCGTACTTTAACATCTTTTTTTTTTTCGGCTAGACTCAGTCCAATGGTGTAGAAGAGAAACAAAATGCAGAGGAAGGAAACAGTGTAATCTGAAAAAAACTAGCGGTGGAAATACGAAAGCAGCCAACGAAAATGGACACTTCATTAGAAAATGAAGAATGCGTTTTGTTACATCAACATCAAAGTTGGAAATTCATTCTTGTTCTTTACCAAAATGGTACAAAGAATTTCCAGGGATTACTTTCCATGCGCTTGTAGTGTTTACATTATTTATGTATTATATATATATATATATTTTAACTAAAAAAAGAAGCAAAACATCCAAATACTTTCAGTAGTAGTGAAATATTTTTTAATATGAAAAAAAATCAGGTTTTTTTTTAAATAATTTCCTGGTGTTTTTGCAACTTTTTATTTTTTTTATTTCACTCGTTAATTTTTCTAAAATAATCCTCACTTTTAAAAATTACTCTCTAAATTTTTCCAAAGGAGTAAAAATACTCCTTCAAATTATTTTTTCGGCGAACTCTGACACCACTTAGATATTTGTACATACATGCAGACATATCACTAAACTGTTCTGAGATTCAGAGATTAGCTTCACAAAAAAAGACGATCTGCTAGATAAATAATAATAACACAAGGAACTGTACACCAACTATATATAAGATAGTACAACTATACTAGTTATCCAAATTTATTGGCTTATATAAAATCAAGGTTTCCAAGCTTTCGCACATCAACCAGATGGCTTTCTCAAGGAAGGTAGACAGCAACTGCAAACTGGATAATAGAACGTTTCAACAATTTGAACGCGGTGAGTTGACTTGACAATAAACGAAGAGATGGGAACGTAATTATTCAACAAAAACACGAGACATCATGTTCGTATTGCACGCGGAATCCTTGGAGGAAAACAAAAGGCCTTCATTATTTGAAGAATTTGTTCCAAATTCGTGGTAATTCTAGTGAGACGCTATCATTGCAGGCCTCATCATTGGTAATGATCGCTAGAATTACCACGAATTTGGAACAAATTCTTCAAATAATGAATGCCTTTTGTTTTCCTCCAAGGATTCTGCGTGCAATACGAACATGATGTCTCGTGTTTTTGTTGAATAATTACGTTCCCATCTCTTCGTTTATTGTCAAGTCAACTCACCACGTTCAAATTGTTGAAACGTTCTATTATCCAGTTTGCAGTTGCTGTCTACCTTCCTTGAGAAAGCCATCTGGTTGATGTGCGAAAGCTTGGAAACCTTGATTTTATATACGCCAATAAATTCGGATAACTAGTATAGTTGTACTATCTTATGCTAGATAAATGTTTAACTGATTATTTACTTACTGTTGCTGTATCAAACATCTCTGTTTACAGCGTTCTTGGCACACAGCTCGAGCTTCACAAGATCTCCTGTACTTCATTTATGTAATCTTTTTCTCATGCAGACATTCCTGAGTCTGGTCCTCCCATGATTTCCTTGGCCTTCCTGTATCTTTCTTTCCTGCCACTTGGGTTGAAAACATTTTCTTTGTAAGCATCTCATCACTGATTCTTTCAACATGGCCAAACCACATAAGAATATTAGTCTCCACCTTACTGACAATATTTCACATCACATTATACAACTGCAACACACCCTCATTCCTCACATAATCTGAGAGTGTTATGCCACGAATTCCCCATAAGTAATGCCTCTCTCCAGCACACAAACGACTCCCATGTCTCTTCTGCAGTACCCAAGTTTCCCTGCCATACATCAGAATAAGAACAATTACACCTTCATACACAGCCATTTGGGACTTTCTTGAGAACTAATCATTCCTGTGAAATCCTCTTAAATCAGCTATGATTTCCAGTGAAGAATTCACTCGCCTAATAATTTTATCTAATTTGTTCTCTGTCAAACATGCTTCCTAAATACACAAACTCATTCATCTGGTCAATCACTGTGCCATTTAGACTTATCTTGCATTCAGTACTAACAGTTTCTTGCTCAAAAACCATGACTTTGATCTTTCCCTTATTTATGATCAGTTTGAATTTCATATAAACTTCGTACATCCTGGACAACAGACTCTGCAACTCACTTTTACTCTCTGCCAATAAGACTGTGTCATCAGTATACAGCAATCTGCACACATGGATATTACCAAGACATAAACCAGTATTGTCCATTTTGGCATCATTCATGCATGCATGCATTTATTCATAAATATATTAAACAATTTTGATACACCATTGACTTGTACACAAGATCTGCTGCTGGCATATGTGGCTTTCACACTATTAAGTAGATTCCCACTAATACCATATTTATTCAGTGCTTCCACAGAAGTATCTTATTTACTCTGTCATAAGCTTTCTCTAAATCTATGAAGACAGCAAAAGCTTTCTTACCAACAGACAGATACTTTTCAATTATATTGTGTAACACAAAAATTTGGTTAGTACAGCCCTTACCAGGTATAAAACCACTCTGAACTTTCCACACTTTCTCTGATGTAAGACCTCGTACCTTATCAATAATGACCTTTCCAAACACCTTCCATGGCACACTTAGCAAGCTAATACCATGATAGTTCTTGCATTTAGTCTGATCACTTTTTACCTTATACAAGGGAACAATGATAGCATCCCTCCAATCTCAAGGGACCATTCCTAACTCCCAGCACAATTGGCAAATTTCAGTTAACTAGTCAATTACAGTCACCACTATATTTTAACATCTCAGCAGTTATGTCATCTACTCCCAGAGCAATGATAGCATCCCTCCATTCTGAAAAGATCTTAGAGCTCTACACACTGATTCTCTTGAGATCTCTCCTGTGCTCCCATCTCTCACTGTGACATCATCTACTTCTGTCTTAGAATCACCTTTGCTTTCATGATCTAATAACTCACAGAAGCATTCACGTCATCTTTCACTTTAGCTCCCATATCATTTCTCTGATCCTATTTGTCACACAGCTTAAAATTTTATTTCCCCTATTTTTTCTGTGTATCATGCACTTCCAAAAGGTTCTTCTACCTTTCCAAAAAGCCTGTTCATGCCTTTCCACTTTTCCCTTCCTGTCTTTTGCCTTACTCTGGTGAACCAGCTTTGCTGCTTCACACTTCTTACAGCGATATTCATCCTCAGAAACTACCTTGCAATATCCCCAAATATGCAACAGAGATACCTACAGGAATTGTACCCATGGTTGTTGGTGATGATGAATTTTATCAAGTTAATCATCATCCTGTTGTAGATTGCAGAAGTAACTTCAATGGAATTCAATAGCTTATTGTATGTTTACAGGGTGTCCGCATGAGAGGAACAAAGGTTACCTCCAGAGTTTGAAACACGCTAGCACGGAGTTCTCTGGTTTGATAGAGCCATGGCATCAGACATTATCACAAGACATTGTTGGGGTATTTCACATGCAGGTGCTAAGTTCAATTTAGTTTGTTACTCCCAAAAAAGATAAACAGCAATCATTGCACAGAAAAGTGATTGACCTCAGACATTATCAATATACAGGCAAATCATTTCAACAGAATACTGACTAATCAGATCTTTATGGAGAAGTATTTATTGTGCTGGTGTAACAGATGAGACAATGCAATCGAGTGAGGTCAACGAACAGTCCAAACAGTTAATGACTGAAGATATTTTTAAGTAATCGCTTGGCTTTTTTATACGATCAGGTCATATTGATAATATGATCTTATTTGCTTGAATTTATGCATGTAGCACAAGCATAGCATAAAGAAATCCTGACATGCTCCTGGATTTCTGTATCTGGCATCAAATTCTACAAAGAGCAAAACAGCAGGAAAAAATAATAATATGGATTCTTAGATCACTGGAGTATGCCAGATGCTCTCCTGTGGAACTCCCTAATTTACTTTACTGTGGTAAACAAGATTTATTGGAAGTAAGCAAGTTATTTGCTTTGTCTAAAGAATAAATAAATTTAATTCTGACTGTAAGGGACATTGCAATATGACTTTCCAAAATAACTAAATAAATAAATAAAATACATGTTCCTCAGACATCACAATATGACTTTTCAGATAATGTGGAGCACTACATTATACAGTCTTCTTATCAGATGTGGCACTGGCTTATATTTATTTATTCAGATCTTTAAGTATTAGGTTAAAATAAATGTAAAATGATCAAGTAAAAAGCATCATAAAAATTTTGAAACAAAAGTAGAGATTTTATGTCATGGTTATCCAAAACAATTGGGGGAAAATAGGGTTAAACAACAAAATGGAAAGACAGAAAACCTCGCATATTTACAATCGTGGGCAAAAGTCCTACACCAGTAGACCGAAAGTCAAATTTTTGATGTTTGAAGTCAACTTATACAGTGCAATGGTAAAGTCAGGAAAACATATTATGCACCATTTTAAAGGAAATTTTATGTTAAATTCAAATATTTTTACAGAATGTTGTTACCAGTAACAGAAGTGAAGTTTCACGCAAAAGTACAGCATCTAGTTATAAAAAACAAAATCTAGTGGAATCTGTGAAATTAGTGTACAATTCATTTAACATAAAATTATTGTACAATACATTATTGACACTTGCAGGACACTTAAAATAACTGACCAACAAGCAAAATATGATTTAATATTTAATTGGATAGCCACGGTTACTTAGTAACAAAGTGCATCTTGGCATGGAACTAATGAGCTTCTGTAGTTGTCCATTGGTGATTACATGGTGCCATACGGCCCTCACAGACTCAATTAAAGAGTATACAGTCTTTACAGACTCAAAGTTTTTAATTGAGTCTGTAAGGGCTGTATGGCACCATGCTATCACCAATGGACAACTAGAGAAGCTCATTCGTTCCATGCCAAGAAGGTGCACTTTGTTACTAAGAAACTGTGGTTATCCAATTAAATGTTAAAGCGTATTTTGCTTGTTGGTAAGTTATGTCAAGTGTCCTGCAAGTTTCAATAATGTACTGTACAGTAATTTTAGGTTAAATGCATTGTACACTAATTTCACAAACTCCACTATTTGTTGCTTTTTATGACTAGATGCTGTACTTTGTGTGTAACTTCACTTCTGTTACTGGTAATAACATTCTGTAAAAATATTTGAATTCAGCATAAAATTTCTTTTAAAATGATGTATAATATGTATTCCTGATTTTACCATTACGCTGTATAAGTTGACTTCAAACATCAAAAATTTGACTTTCAGTCTACTGGTGCAAGACTTTTGGCCACGATTGTACAGATGGCTGAAATTTCTGTGGATGAAAGTGGCAACAACACTTTTTAAGTTTTTGATTTGCTTCTTCCTTTTGCAATATCCTGGGCAAAGCATGCACTAATGTGACTGCTGGGCTTTGGTGAGCAGGGAGTGAAACTTGTGGTGTGTGTGTGTAATATTTATCTGGAGTTTGTCATTTTTATTTGTTTGTACACAAATGGTTAAATGGTTCAACAAAGATATATTATCAGTCCATCATTTAATTTGTTAATTTCCCTACCTGGGTGTTTGCATACATGAGATTCTTTTGCAGATTCGTGAAATTCCACTTTTTTTGTCATCATTTGGGTATTCTCGAGATCGATGCAGAACTGAAGAGAAATTTTGTGGGGGTAGAAAGGGGTAGTTTTCCTTCTGGGGAGGGTATTTCGTCTTTCAAAAATGGATGTTAAACAGAGTGAAGGTTTTTCCTGTAATCGTAATTTCATTTTCCTCATGAGGTTTGCCTCTGTCCAGTATTGCTGTTACATATTCTTTTATTGCATAAATGTTCGTATTTCAGCATGAAACTGTGGGCAATGATTTCTGAAAACGAATGTTAGACGGTGCGAAGATTTTCCTGTAGTCTTCAGGTACGAGTTTTTTTCCGTGGATTAGAAGAAGTCATTTCCGTTATCATTTTGGGCATTCTCGAGATCAATGCACAACTGAACAGAAACTTTTTGTGGGGGGATTGTGGGGAAGGGGAATTCGTTTTCCATCTGAGGACGAAATTCCATCGTTCGAAAACGGAAGTTAGACAGAGCAAAGACTTCTGCCGTAATCATATTTTTTTTCCTCATGATGTTTCTTCTGCCCAGTATTGTTTTTAAATAACCATTTATTCCACAAATACTGCATTTCAGCCTAAAAATGGAGGGAACAGTTTCCGAAAACAGAAGTCGGTCGAAGCGAAGACTTCTGTAATCATATTTTTTCTTCCCTCAATATTCTCATTATTCTGTGTTGTTGATGAATGTCACTTTACCCCATAAATGTTTGCACTTAAACTTGAAAAGGGAGGCAATTTTTCCGAAAACGGAAGTGACGAAGTTTGGAAATTTGCAAAAATTGATGCATGGTGTTCAAAAGTTTTCATATCCTGAAAATTACACTATTTCTCCAAAGTAGTGAAAGCTTTGATATCATGCATTCATGGTCTTCAGGGTGAAAGTTCTTTCAGCATGATGGATAAATTATTTTCATCTGAGGAAATGAAATGGGAGAAAAAAGAAAAGTGAGTTGAAGAAATGGGAAGGGAGTGACATCAACAGAAAGAAAAACTAAGCAAAGATTGCTGTGCAGCTGCAGTCAACAAAAGACAAATATGGCCAAGGTACTTGCTGAGAAGAAAGCAACACAAGAGGAAAATTGAGCTATTGTTCAGCAAGTAAAAAAAAAAAAAAAAAAAGCTGTGTTTGAATCAATATCTTCAAAACAATTTTATTTTGAATTCAGTAATTTTCTATTGTGAATAAAGTGGTGTGCTCTTAATATTTACATAAATAAATTAGAGAGAACAATTCCATCTTGCTCATGCTGTGTGATATACACACTTTCTCATCTCATGTTTTGGTTTTTCAACCGATTAAAAAGTTCAGCTTTTTTTGTTCCTTGGTCGGTCTCACATATGGCTGTATGTTATCATGTACTTTCTGATTCATTTCACAATATTTAAGTTCCTTTTGTCTTTATGTGTGTTTTTCCTCCCTCATCTTTATTTTATCACTGAGTAAAATTTATGCTGTGGAATTACTTTCACCATATTCGTATAAAACTCGTAGGAATTGGTTTAAGCCATCACATTGTAGACTACAGCACTCGTGTACCTCCCCCTTTCTTTGGAAGGGGTGGGTTATCCCCTGTACGCATTTAAAGTTACAGGAAGTTGCTCACCCCTTATTTGTGTCTTCTGGTTCCAAGGAAGGGGCAGAACCAGCAGCATGGGACAGAACACCTCCCATATTGCATTCAGTGCTCATACCTAGACCCACCACCAACAATTATTCTGTAGCCTTCTCTGTGCCTTCAAGGAAGATACATAAGTTGCACCAGCAGTTAATGATATAAATACATGACAGTCGGGCCATCAAAGACTTGTCATTATAACATATGTACAATTGAAATGTGAAACATATTACAGTATGTGAAACAGATACTAAACCACTCTGAACCAATTTGGATGCTGTATGTTTTGTTAACTGTGGAGCATCTTTCTTTTGAGGAAGAATGTCATAGCTGAAGTCTAGGAACACATTTTATGAGTTCAAACTTTTCTATGTGTCCAGGGTTTCTATTCTTGGGAATTATTATTACTTATACTACCAAAGATATGAGGCTTTTTACCAGCATAAGGTGGCATGTTTAAAGCACATGTTCTGAAGTGGTCGCTTGGTAGGTTTAAAGTATTATTAATTCATGCTAGGTATCATATTTAAATTATATTTTTTGCTGAATGATTGACAAATACAATACCCTGTCATGCATCCTAATGTAATATGTGACACAACTGATTTGTAATCATTCTCTTTTCTTCAGGAAGACGCTTTGACATCTGTAAGTTCTGTTTTACACGTTCTGTAAAGTGGATACAGTCTGTGGTGGTGCATTAACTTATTCAATTAAAATATAAATCGGTTAAAAGTCCTAAAAATGTTACTCACGGAAGTGCGTGTTCAGTCCGACGTCAGTAGTTATTGAGAGTTTCTTTGTCCAAAGTTGTATCTTGCTTCAATATGGTCAGTTGTTAGGGTTAGCTCGAGAGCCATTTTCGTCGTAAGTTGCACCATACTTCAGTTATGTCCAGATGTTAGGGTTAACTCCATCAAGAAACATCGTGAGGAAATACAACTTATGACGAAATGGCTCTCAAGCTAACCCTAACAACTGACCATATTGAAGCAAGATACAACTTTGGACAAAGAAATTCTCAATAACTACTGACGTCAGACTGAACACGCACTTCCGTGAGTAACATTTTTAGGACTTTTAACCGATTTATATTTTAATTGAATAAGTTAATGCACCACCACAGACTGTATCCACTTTACAGAACGTGTAAAACAGAACTTACAGACGTGAAAGCGTCTTCCTGAAGAACCTTGTGGTCACGTAATGGTATGTGAACTTTATGATAGAATCACATGAAATATAATGATTCTCTTTTCTGTTGCCTTTTTTTTTGCAGCAAGTTTGTCATGCATCAATTCAAAATTCAATACATGTTCATTCTTAACTACTGTATTTAACCCAGTTTGATTATTACATTTTTAAAGTATCATCAACTCTGAATTTGAGTCACCTGTATTTGTTAAATATTTTGCTTAAAGTATGGGTGCTTGCTGAATAACTAGCACTTTGTCTTAAAGTAGCAATTCCAAACCCTTTGCTTGCTTGAAATATACATTCTCAAGCAAACTAAATAGATGGAGCCACCATTAATGAAAAATCAGAATTTTAAATTTAAATCGAATTTGTATGTATGCTATAAAACCTAGAGTGACAGAAAAACTAATGGGTTAAATGAAACCAAATGTTCTTTAAAGCAGATTTAGGAGCAGTATATGGGATACATTTAAAGTTTCAGGAAATACCAGCCATATTCAGCTGATTTATAATTCTAAAATATCCATCAAACAACAATTGAGAGTTATACATAAATGTCAACAATTCTGTTGTTGCATACTTTACTGTTTCTCACGTTGTTATTGAAATGCCCTCGGGGAAACGTTTATAATATAAATATATAATAAAATTTCAGAATGTTACTCACATTTCGTCATGAAGTCTCCAGGATATTGCAGAGTTTTCTGTAGTCCTATTGTGACGAAGTCTTCAAATGGATAGGTAAAAAGCTGCAAATGAGTATCACTATTTTTGAGTCGTTATTTAAAAGATGATTTACAAATGTTACAATAACTAAAAATTCAGAATCTTATGTTGAAGGTGAGTCGAATTTTAAGAAATATCTTGTATTGCCGAAAGTTCAATCTTCGTTTCCCGTAGCACCAAGTTTCCATACTAGTTTCAATTACCATTTTGTAATCTTCTTCAGTGGGTATAAATGATGTATTTCTCATTCATGTTGTTTCTTGGCCACTCATCTCGAATCTACTGGCAGAGTCAAAAGTTCTACGTCTGCCAGTAGATTCGAGATGAGTGGCCAAGAAACAACATGAATGAGAAATACATCATTTATACCCACTGAAGAAGATTACAAAATGGTAATTGAAACTAGTATGGGAACTTGGTGCTACGGGAAACGAAGATTGAACTTTCGGCAATACAAGATATTTCTTACCAATTCGACTCACCTTCAACATAAGATTCTGAATTTTTAGTTGTTGTAACGTTCGTAAATCATCTTTTAAATAACGACTCAAAAATAGTGATACTCATTTGCAGCTTTTTACCTATCCATTTGAAGACTTCGTCACAATAGGACTACAGAAAACTCTGCAATATCCTGGAGACTTCATGACAAAATCTGAGTACATTCTGAAATTTTATTATATATTTATATTATAAATGTTTCCCGAGGGCATTTCAATAACAACATGAGAAACAGTAAAGTATGCAACAACAGAATTGTTGACATTTATGTATAACATGAATTATAACCACATAAAGAATTCAACAAATTGAAATATTTGATGAATTGATATAACAATTGAGAGCTTCTACAAGGATCTTTATGGGTGTCATTGTACCCATGTGGTAGGAAGCCTGATACATTGTTGGACATAAAATATTTAATTGATTTGTAGTAATTTTGTTTTATTTGTTATTCGTCACACCAAGTGAAAAGTGGCAAATGAAGCATGTATCAATCTACTTTCTTACCAAACTGTGCTGATGGAGGCAGCTGTCCTGTATGAGCACCCTCGTGATAGGCCAAATCATGTTTCTCTTTAAAATTAAAAACAATTTCTTGTAAGTCAGGTGATTATTACATGATGCCACTTAAATCTATCATATGATAACTGATGACTGAATTTTTATTGCATAAATTAACATAAAATGTGCAGAAATTGCCCATATATGGTATGTAAAACCAATTAACACGATTATTTTTTACTCCAAAAATTCTTGTGGAGAAAGTTGGCAAAAAAGTTTTGTAAGTCCATAAATTTAGAAAATTATATTTAAACTTGATAAAGATAATCCCCCCCCTTTTGAATGAATAAATGACAAAAATGAATCCTTTAATTTTAGATATTATGGTGGAACTGAAGTGATTGATAAAATAGAACTTCTTTGCCAGAAAAGAGCTTTGGAAGCATTTCGCCTGGATCCTGAGAAATGGGGTGTGAATGTTCAACCATATTCTGGTTCACCTGCAAATTTTGCTGCATACACTGGACTTTTAAGTCCTCATGATAGGCTCATGGGCCTTGACTTGCCAGATGGAGGGCAGTAAGTATCCTTTTAATATATGTATCATATAAAGTGAAAGCTAGAAAACCATGAAAAAAAAAAAAATCTGATTTTCACTCAAGTCAATGGCATGTAAAAAGTGATTGTAAAAAATAGCAATGATTAAATGTTCAAATTATTACAATAAGAAAATAAATGACTGCATTTTCAGTATTATGATTATTTGAGATATCAATGGATAACATTTGGGTTTTTGAAAATTAATATCAGGTATGAACCAACATGACTTGAGTGCAAGACAAGCACCAACTTTTGAGTGCATTCACCTGAGGTGATACCAGATGTCATCTCACAGACTGTTTGTCTTATGTATCCAAAAGTACAGGAATCGAATATCAGGTCAAGAGCCTGCCAGTTGTGTTTCATATGTGTTTGAGTGGGGACAAATCTGGTGATTTTGGAAGTCTGAAGTGCCAGTTTAGTTATTTTGGTGTTATGCAGATGCATATTATCCTGCTAAAACATCATACTGCTTACATTCTCAAAAATGGTATGACACAGGATGTATGAGATTTCCAGTGCCATAATGGGGTGTCACACTAATCTCCACTACTGTGTGAATTGTTTTCTTTTCTAGTCTGATAACCCTCCTCCAAACTGTTACACAGGAAGTTTGAAATGTGTACTGCTTCCTTATATAGCCCTCTCTTCCTTTCTCTTTTTCTCACATCCTCTGACCATCATTCATCCATTGCTCATATCAAGAAAGAATGGCTCTTATTACTAAACATTACTGAATGTCATTCTAGCCTCTAACTGATGTGTGCCCACACAAACAGCACTGAAGATATTATTTTACAGTGGATAAGAGTGAGAAGCAAGCAGTTGAGTTAGTCCTGATGTCTTAGTCTCACTTTCAAAAAATAATTGTGAACTGTGATTCACTTAGTTAGAAGGCAAGTTTTTTATATAAAGCTTGAAAGAAATAATTGCCTTCTAGAAAATGTCCATGAGGGTTGTACAGAAAGTAATGCAAAAGTGGGCATAACTTTTTTATTAACTGAAAGAGGTCGTTCAAATTGCACATGTTGGGGGAGTAACTCTTTCTCTATACAAAGGTACCACACAACATATTCTCCATCACAAGCAATGCATTTGCACCATTGTTGAAACCAACTCTCGAATCCTCTTTGAAAAAATTAATTTGTGGACTGTTGTACCCACTTCTTCACAGCCACTTTCACCTCATCTGTGTCATCAAATTGTTGTTCCCGAAGACTATCCTTCATTAGACCAAACAGGTGGAAGTTGGAGGGTGCCAAATCTGGGCTGTGCAGTGGATGGGGTACCCCCAACCAGCCTAATTTGCTGATCGCCTCATTTGTTGCCAAAGATGTGTGTGGTCATTCACTTGCACAATCAAATGTTTAATATTTACTATTAATTAAAAGATTTTAGTAGAAAGAGTTATACTCATCGGGCCAGGAGACGTCTCACAAGGGGTTCGTTGTTACGCCCAGCGCTTTCTGCGGTACTTTACTGCCATCTTTGGGCCACTATTTCTACACAAGGGTTCCTCGCGTGTTGTGTAGTTTTGGAGTTGCTTGTCGGGAATCGATGGGAAGGTTTGCTGCCTTGTATGTGTTAGGTGATTTATTTCCAATGTGTCGCCATCTATTGGAGATACCTACCAACTCATCCAATAGATGGCGACACATTGCAAACAAATCACCTAACACATACAAGGCAGCAAACCTTCCCATCGATTCCCGACAAGCAACTCCAAAACTACACAACACGCGAGGAACCCTTGTGTAGAAATAGTGGCCCAAAGATGGCAGTAAAGTACCACAGAAAGCGCTCGCCGTAACAATGAACCCCTTGTGAGACGTCCCCGATGAGTATAACTCTTTCTACTAAAATCTTTTAATTAATAGTAAATTTTAAACGTTTGATTGT
Source organism: Macrothele yani (assembly GCA_039090855.1). Classification (NCBI taxonomy): domain Eukaryota; kingdom Metazoa; phylum Arthropoda; class Arachnida; order Araneae; family Macrothelidae; genus Macrothele; species Macrothele yani. Next base: position 63,060,287 of record CM077008.1, on the reverse strand, counting down.
GTAAGTGAATGAATGCGGAACTGAAAATATATAACCTAACTGTTTTATTTCTGCAAAAAAATTTCTTATAACTAACCAAAGGTCCATAACGTAAGGGACCTCTCGGGGCCAGGAGCACGTGCCTCACAGAGCAAACAACGTGAGAAATACTTTGACAATATCAGGTAAAATACCTTAGATATTATGTATAGTTTATCCAAAATAAAGGTTATGAAAAACTGGAGAGAGAGAGAAAAAAAAATAATATCAGGTGTTTTCAGTCATGAAAAAATTTAGCTATGGATCCCCAATCTAACTTCACATCAAAGCATGTGGCAGATCTAACAGAAAGACGATTTCAAAAATAAATTAAGGAGATTACTAATAGAATATTTTTCAACCTGAACTCATCTTCAAAAAAAAAAAAAAAAATTAAAGAAGTAGCAGAAAATATCTGTTCTATGGTAGAGAAAGAGGATCCAGAAAATACGAATTCCATTAGAAATTAGTGTAGCAACAGTATATGAAAATTCATTTGAAAAGATATTTTCAAGAGGATAACAAGTTACATTAATTAAAATTATTTAAATAATTGGTAAGAATAAGGAAACAGCGGCAATTAAGGCAGTGAAGAGTAATTGTTACTATTATGGACAAAAAAAAAATTGTTAATAAAATGGAAACACTTAAGGGGCCTAAATCTGCAAATAACTGTTAGAGAATTATGTTCCTGACACAGTAAAAAGAATCTAAACTCATTCATTTTCAGAAAAATAAAAATTACTTTCTGGTTATTGGCCACAGGTTATAAAAAGAATATTAAAGATTATTCAGAGCAATCAGAGTTGTTTACTAATTTGCTTGTAGTTTACTGGTTTCCATGTAACATCTTGTCAAAACACTTGAAAGTTGCATCGCCTTGGAGCGAAAATCAAACCTAGTTTTCCAATTTCTGTTTGAACATGCTATCCAGGGTGATGCGATTTCCAAGTATTCTGAGGAGATGGTACATGGAGACCAGTAAACTACAAGCAATTAAGTACACAATTCTGATTGCTTTGAATAATGTGAATTTCCCATGCATTTCTGAGGAATATTTCTTCTTTAATTTCTATAAAAGAACATTAAAGGAAGGACTTTGGGTAGAAAAGAAAAAATAATTTATCATCATTGACCACTGAAGTTGAACATTACCACAAGCATTGGAACTAAATTCTTTCCTGCCACCCCGGTGGCGCAGAGGTGGCGCTTGCCTCTGATCATTCGTCCGTAAGGGGTCCGGGTTCGAATCCCGGTCGGGCATGGATGTTGTGTTTGTCTTACGGCACTGGCTCTCTCCCTTCCCTGGAACCAATGACCCTAAATTAGGGATGGGCGGCGGTGGTCGTTAAACCTCCAATAAAATAAATAAATAAATAAATAAATTCTTTCCTATTCATATCCTGATAGAAGAATATGGAAAAAAATGTTAATTGTGACCATCACTTACCGTTAACCTTAAATGCAACAAAACAGATCTGAAGAAGTGATCTTTTAAACTTTGCCAACATTAAAGTAAAGAAAACTAGTAAAATCCATATTAAATTTTTTGTACCATTAATGTTTGAAGTATTAGAGTGGCTGTGGAAGTAGTATAAAATATTTGCTTGTGTCTGAGAATGCTTGCTGACATTCTGCTGCCAAAATGGAAAGTTATTTGTAGTATTTTAAATTTTGTCATTGTTTTGTATGAAAATATTTCATTCATCCATTATTTCTTTTTCTAGTTTAACTCATGGGTTTATGACTGATCAAAAGAGAGTTTCAGCAACATCAGTGTATTTTGAGTCAATGGGATATAAATTAAATGTAAGTTATTTTTTCTATTTGGCATTTTTAAAGAGAATGAAAATATTTGCATCTTTATTATGTTGCCTGGAGTATGTTGATTTTTCATTTCCAGTGTTATATGGGAAACTTGAAAAATACAAATGCAAAAACAATATAAACAAAAGGGCAGATGCAACAAGGATATTTGCATAGTTCTAAGATCATGTACAGAAATAACCTGTGACAACAGGGGAAACTTGAGCTAATTTCTTTTTTAGACAGGTAAAAATGCCAATCTTTAAAGCACAATTTAGTGTATTAAGTTTGTGGTCAGGAAAATAGAATCTTAAATAACAAACAGCGTAACTTCAATGTGTGTAAATAGGACAGAAAGAGTTATAGTATTTTACTCAGATTTAATTCCTGAAGGATCTTTTTAAATGATACATAATTTTGAATTCATCAAGGGTTTAAGAAAACATAGCATGTTAGAAGATGCTTAAATTTAAGGAATAGTTTTAGAAATTTTAGCATTTTAGTGTAGGCAATCATGATCATTGTGTTCCGGATAAAATAGAATAACTGAAGATTTATGAATCATTTGTTTCTTATGATATGGTTAGAACTATTCTTTTCTTTGTATAATGCATTATCTTCTGCCAATTCAGGCATTATTGATTCTGTGCTGATAAAAAGACAACATTTTTTCATTTTTTTGCAGTAATTAATGCTAAGTATTTCAGCCCATTTAATATATTAAGTCTATTTAATCAAGATAATGCTTATTTTACTTTAAATTTCACATTAGTGTTGTTGTTAATCATACATTTCTACTATTCAAACTTTGTCCACATGGTCTCCGATTTCAATTCAAGTTGTTATGATATCATAAAATTACCTTTAAAAATATTTAAAAACCGTATACAATGCTATTTCAATTTAAAATAAACATATTTACATTCATTTTAAAGCACAAAGGTGATAGTTGTTTGGCTCCATCTCATCTTATGGACAATCATGTGTTCATGATTTCACATCATTGCGTCTTGGATCCTATCCTACACGTGATGCCGATTGAAACATAGTCAGGATCACTAATGTCTTTTTACCGAGGGTCACTATTAAAGAAAAAGTAAAAAGTTTAAATCTTGGTCACATCTTTTGTGCCGCACAAGCTATTGTAATGCATACATGCATATCACTAGGCTGTTCTCTGAGATTCAGAGGTTAGCTCCACAAAGAAATGCAAACTACCAGATAATTTTTACTTACTTTGACCACTGTGCCACCAGGGCAGCCTTAAGAATGATGAGGTATAAGGTGCACCTCAAGACTAAACTAAAGCATGGTAAACTTATATGAAACTTCTCCATTTGTAGCAATCTTGACATACAACTTGGGTTTCACTCACATTCATCACACGCTGTACACAAGATCTTCTATATTTCATACTCATAATCTTTTTCTCATGCAGATGCTCCTGAATCTGATTCTCCCATGACTTTCTTGGCCTTCTTCTGTCTTTTCTTCCTACCACTTGGGCTAAAAGATTTTCTTAGTAAGTATCGCATCACTCATTCTTTCAACATGGCCAAACCACCGAAGCATATTAGTCTCCACCTTACCAACAACATTTTGTTTTAAATTACACAACTACAACATATTTTCATTCCTCACACAATCAGAATGTGTCTTGCCACAAATCCCCTGTAAGTGACGCATTTCTCCAGCATACAAACGACTACTATGTTTCTTCTGTAGTACCCAGGTTTCACTGCCATACATCAGAATAGGAACGATTACACTCTCATACACAGCCTTGCGGGACTCTCTTGAGAACCTCATTCCTGTGAAAACCTCCCAAAGCTATTGTAATGCATCATATACAGTATACATATATGATGGATTACAATAGCCTTGTATATATATAATATATATAGAGAGAGATGCAATGTCAGCAATATCAGGGGATGTGCAAACATATCATAGTCTCTCCATGACAAATGTCAACCCCGCCTTCTCATGGTGCAGTGGAACTTATCTCGTAGAGTTTGCGAAGGCAGAAAGGTTTTTCAGCATGAACTCCTTTTTTCAAGAAAAAGCCATATAGGAAATGGACATTGAGACATCCCAATAGGACAACAGGTGAAATTGATTTTATTATGTGTAACAAGAAATTTGTCATCAAACTGCAGTGTGCTAAACAGGTTCAATATAGGTACAGGGTTCGTACGGTCCTTAAAAGTCCTTAAGAACTCCTTAATTTCCATTTGCCCTATTTAAGGGCCCTTAAAAAGTCCTTAAGAACTCCTTAATTTCCATTTACTTTTTTTAAGGGCCCTTAAAAACTCCTTAATTTCTGTTCTGTTTTTAAGGGCTTTTAAAAAGTCCTTGAAAACACCATAATTATATTTGGTCATTAAAAAGGTCATAATTTTTTTTTTTAACCAAAGAAATGGGCGCGTTACGCAGGCCAGCTGGTTTCATTAGCGTACTGATGATGGTTTTATGTCACTAGATCGCATGTCACAAAAGTTTACCAATGTTCTGCATTGCTTTTGGCAGTTTGCCAACCAGCTACCTTCAAATCCCTTTGGTTTAGATTAGATTTATTGCTGGCTTCTTGTTTTCTTTGCACAGGGTCAGTGTAGTTCAGATCGTTATCTTCTGTTATTTATTAGAGAATGTGGTACTAAGTAAAGAGCTTAGAGCTTCTGTCTTTTCAGCTAGACAGAAATATGTTCAATATTTAGATGCGAAAAAAAAAAAAAATGTGCCAAGCAACATTTGGGAGGAAACGTAAATTGATTGAGAAGGAATTGCAAATGTTTAGTACGAAAAGACTGAAAGTAGAAAAAAATATTGCCGAATTAGAGAAACATGCAGATGACCTTGCCGCCCAAGAGGAATTGATAAAGAGATATGAACTGCTTCCTTCTATCAAATAGTTTTCGAAAATTAATAAAGGAAAAAAATGAAGAATTGGCAGAAATTACCATGTCAGTAGTTGCAAAAAAGGAGCTGAAAAATTGATTTCATTGTAGGCCTACGTCCTTTGTTTGACCTCAAAAAGTGAATATGTACATAATATAATTTCCTTGCAGTCATTGTTAAATTGCATTACTGTTTTTTAAGTTTAAGAGCAAGAAAAGATGTATAATAGAAGTAAAAATTCTGAAGGAAATTTCATAGGTGTCTTGTTGTTACTGCAGTTTGTTTTAGCTTTTACACCTATACACTATTGCCAAATTTTGGAAATCAACCTGCATTAAGTGTATGGAGAATTTAAAAAAAAATAAAAATGCAACAGTTACACAAGCAAAAATGTGTTATTCATCCAAATCTACGAAAACCAAATTTTTCTCCAGATTTGGGAATTCGGAAGCTGTGTAGTAAATAAAAAAAATAAATAAATCAATACTTAAAAGAAAGTGATGCTTCACTGTTCAGTTTTGATTCTTTGAATTCTGCCAATGTAGTTTTGAAATTTATGCAAGCATTTTTATTGAACTTTCAATTCCGATGATATGATTTAAGTTACGATGAACTTGTGTGTTTCGATTTGATTTAGATAGTGTGTTTACTTGCTTCATTAACCTAAAACATGTCTAACAAGCTGTGCTGCATTTTTATAAAAGTGTTATTTTACCAGCTGCAGCACTTGTAGTGATGCCACCCACAGAATTAATGCATTTAGTTTCTTAGCCAGTGTCTGTACATATTTGTAAAAGTAATTCTAATGGAAGGAATTAAGTTATTGAATGGAAAGGTAAAGATACCAAAAATTTTAAAGACTGATGATCACAGCCATATGAAATTCTAAGCTGTATTTGTAATACTGTTTTTGTTAAAATAAATTTGTAAATTAATAAAAAAATATAAATTCGGATAAACTTTGAAGGAAAAACAAATGCAAATTTAAAAAGTTTCCGAAACCACAAAGATGGGCCTATAATCACAATTAATGGGTGCAAATTTGTTGAAAATTGAAATTCCAAAGCAAATAAATTTTATGCTTCACACCACAATACGAAGAAGCAGAGTGTTAGTTCTGTAGATGCAAAGATATGCTTCAGGACAAATAATGGATCCAGTATTACCAGTAAGTAATGTATATAAGGAACTTTTAAGTTAGTTGGTTTTTCTGTTGGAGTATTTAGGCTTATTTTAGTAGAACTAATTTTAATTCATATATTTGTGCAATGGAATATTCATTAATTTCCACAAAATTGATTTATTGTGTTAAAATGACTTATGTTGTAATAGTTAACTCACATTTTGTATATTGTGTATATTTGCATGCAGCAATTATGAAGTCCTTAAAAAATATTTAAAGGTCCTTAAAAACAGCCTGAAGGTCCTTAAGAACTCTTTAATTTCCATTTTCAAAAAAGAGTATGAATCCTGAGGTAGTGACCGGCACATTTTTTTTTCTTCTTTTTGATTGGGGTTTAATAACCACCATGAGCATCTCATTGGGTTATAAGCAGTCGCCCATCCCTAATTTAGGGCCACTGGCTCCAAGGAAGTGAGAGTACCAGTGATTACTGTTTCACATTTGTGAAACAGTAATCACAGATCATTCAGCGATGTCTGATTGCTATGTTAATTATCATGACGTATTACCACATATTATGAGAATATATCTTCCACTCTTTATATATGAACAATTGGAGATTTACTTTACAACGCTAGATGGCAGCAGAATCAGCATTAATTACGAACTCGGTCGGAGAATATTCCGATGCTCTTAACACACAGATACTTCCGAATTCATCATCGTGGGTGGTGCAACAGATAGCATTCTTGAACGGTAATCGGGAGATGCGGGTTCGATTCCCGCTCCTCGGCGATGAAAATTTCAAGTTTTCTTATGTGATTTGGTTCACATGTGAAACAGTAATTACAGTCAATTCGGTGATGTCTAATTGCTGTGCTAATTATCATGAGTTTGGAAAAGTATCGCTGAAGACATAAGGAAATCCAATTGTAAACTAGTGAGAAAAGAAGTTGAAAATAATCAAAGCCTTAAGAAAGCAAAGGGACATCTCTGTAAGGAAAGAGAACAGATTATTACACTGAGAAAAGATGGATGTGTTACAAGAAATAGAGGTGATATTTTGACAAGAGTGAAATATTTCTACTCAAAACTATATGAAAGATATGATACATCTACTCTAGACATTATGAAAGCTAACAGTACCAAAATCCCTCCAGTCCTCCAAGCAGAAGTTATATATGCAATTAATTAAGAACATGAAATGGGGAAAAGCTCCAGGAGAAGATGGAATTACTGTGGACATTATACAAGAAGCAAGTGGAGAAATTGAAACTAGACTCGCCCAAGTTTTCACTAGATGTCTCAATGAAGGGAAGATTCCTGAGTATTGGAACAATGCTACAATGATCCTGCTACATAAAAAATGTGACATTGAGGATCTCGGGAACTACAGGCCCATCAGCCTCCTTTCAGTGGTTTATAAAATCTTCACTTAGGTTCTTTCACATCACTTGAAGGTAACATTGGACATGGCTCAACTGAGAGAACAAGCTGGATTCAGGAGTGGCTACAGCACCATAGATGATATCCATGTACTGAGAGAACTAATTGAAAGAATGAGGGAATATGAGCTCCCATTATGCATGGATTTTATTGATTATGAAAAGGCCTTTCATTCTGTGAAACTATCAATAATTACAATGGCTTTGAAATCCTGTGGTATTGAAGATGCTTACTTTAGCATTATTAATACCTTCTATGAAATGCAAGTGCAAAGGTTCGGCTATACGAGTATACAGCAACAAAAAGAAATTGAAAAGGGGAGCTATATGAAACAAAAAAAATTGGAAAGGGGGTATACAACAACAACAAAAATTGCAAAGGACACAAGGTGACAATGAAAGGCCTTTTCATAATCAATAAAAATGCATGGTTTTTATTGATTATGAAAAGGCCTTTCATTCTGTGAAACTATCAATAATTACAACCGCTTTGAAATCCTGTGGTATTGAAGATGCTTACATTAGCATCAATCAATCATCTGCAATATTGGGTGCAGGAGGTCCCCAAGATTAAATTTGTACATTGCAGATGTGACACAACCCAACAGAATAACCAATATCTCGAAGGAATGCCATGATATGGCTCCCCTTAGCATGAGTGATCCATCTTTATGCTTCATGGTTGTGGTAGTATGCTTCACAACTGTAGGTTTTCACCAGATGTACTTTCTTCCAGTGGTGGAAAACAATGTGAGGCATGTTTTAGTAGACTAGAGGACATGTTACCAGTCTTTAGCATTCCAGTTTAATGTGCTGTGCACCACTTTACATGTTTTGTTGAATTGATGTTGGTAATTAAAGGTTTGTGAATTGCAGCATGGCCATGAGTACTGGCATGATGGAGATCCCAACAAGCTGTTATGATGGAAACTGGATCATTCCAGCTGGTGTTCAACTCTGCTACTATTTGTGATTCTGTGCTTCCATTGTTGAATCCATGTTAATGTTCGCCTATTCCCATTTGACATCTTCATATGGTGTCCACAATTTGCACATTTAGTGGCAATGCCATACCATTTTTGTTAGGTAGTAATAATCTTTGATGCAGTTCCTCATGTTACACCTATTTTTGCCGTTCTAGTTACTGAAACTCCTGCAAGACACACACTAATGGTCATGACTTATTTTAGATCACTGAGTTCTTAAATTGTTGACAGTTCCTTCACAACAGCTATTTCACCTGCAACTATGGCACTGCTATGTGATAGCTAACATCGTGCTGCACCCCATCGTACACCTCACATTGCGGATAACGTTGTTCCTGTGATTTGCATGCGGCGCATTATGTGCACTCCAATCCTTCAGTCGCAGTCAGCATTTCCATTATTTTGATAAGCCACAGTATATGTATTGATTTATTAAAAGTAATTTCTGAATCAAAATTTTGAGTTCAGGTAGACTAGATGGATCAAGACTATCACAGTTTTTTGCTTGTTGATTTTATCTGTAATTCTATTTTTTGTTCTTTTATGCTACCTATATATATATATAAATAGTACATAAATAAAACAAAAAAATTACTTTATAAATAAATTATTTAACACAAGAAAATTAGACAAAAAAGGTTAATACCATGAGAAGCACCAAAGGCAGCTAAACCTCATGTTGTAGCTTATATAGAATGAAAATATTACAGAACAAAAATACAAAATTTCAAAACAAGTAAAAAATTGGAACAGGTTGCCGTCATCAGGAGAGCATCAACCTGTGGGAGTCTCATTTAAACAAATAATTACATCCTGCATGACATTTTTTTCTGAAAGGCATTCTTCACAGTTTTATAGACATGTTGGAAATTGCTTCAGATACCACACACATCACTTCTAGATGGAACACACCACCTGTTTTGTTTTTTAACAGCCTGACTGCTAGCAGCTTCGAAAGTACAGTCCAGTTTAATTTATATTCATCACCAATGCGGGAATCAACCATTAACAATTAATTTTCGAACAAAACATTTCCAATTTGAAGGAATGACTCCCTAGTGACTCTTAAATATTGAACATTATGAAACTTATTACACTGGTTTCCATAAATTCAGGAACAAATTGAAAAATTGTTATAAATATGCAACCAATTTGAATGAAATTTGGTGAAAACCTTCAGTGTCCTATATGTTACAGAAAATCACAAGAACATTTTATACAAAGCATTTACATTTTGTATTTGCTGTAAAAATAAAATAACAGCATAAATTAGTATTCCAAAAATTAAATTAAAAAGTGTCTCAATATGGAGGGTGGTCACCCCAAATGGCAGTACAGACCTGACAGTGATGTTCCATGCTGTTAATAATGGTGTCTATGAGATCTGTAGGTAGCAACATCCATTGTTGTAGCAAAGCAGTTCTAAGTTCCTGCAGGGCTCAGGGAGAGGGATTTAGGGCAGCAACATGCCTATCTAAAGTGCCCCACAAATGCTTGATTGGGTTAAGGTCAGGAGAGCATGGTGGCCACTCCATACAGACAATTGTCTCTTCTTCAAGGTACTGCTGTACCAGCCACACTGTGTGTGGGCGAGCATTATTGACTTGCAATATGAATGTGTCGCCAGTTGCACCTGAATATGGCTGAACAAAGGTTCCAGGATATCATCTCTGTACCTCTGAGCATTAAAGTTTCCACCTGACGGCCCATTCAATCACACTACCTCCACCATACATGTCCCTTTCGTGGATATGAGAAGGATGATATCTGGTCCCTGGCTTTCTCCAGAGGAAAATTTGCTGAGAATCACTCTGTAAAGCATACCTCAGCTCATCCGTGAACAGTGCAGATCACCACTGATTTTACTCTGATTCATATGCATGCATGCCCAAATCAAACGTTCCCTCCTATAACGGGAGGTTAGAGGCACACATGTTACCAGCCGCCTAACGTAGAGCTCTCCTTCATTTAGCCTTCTGCATACCGTAGAAGCTGATGCCATCCTTCTGGTAGTTGCAGCAAGCACAGATCGAAGATGGGTCAGCATAGCAATCCTGTCCCAGCTCGCAGATGGCCACATATTTCGATCTTGTGAGAAAGTTGTTACCCTAGGCCTGCCTTGGCTGTACCTGCAGGAACATGATTCTTTGGTTTGGAAGCGGTTCCACAATCTTTGGACCACAGAACAATTTATGTTCAGCCATCTGGCTACTTTCACCTGACTTTAGCCTGCTTTGAGTCTGCCTATAGCTCTGTAGCATAATTCCACTAATCAATGACATCTCAAAGTCATTACAATACAATCTCTGTCACAAAATCCTGTCTTCAATCTCTGCATGTGAATTGGTGACTCACTGAGAAACAGCCAGTTTTATACATACATATCACTAAGCTGTTCTCTGAGATTCAGAGGTTAGCTCCAAAAAGAAATACAAACTTCCAGATATTTTTACTTATAGTTGTCGTATCAAACTTTGCCATTTACATCAATGTTGACATACAGCTCGTACTTCACTGATATCCATTACATGCCTTACACAAGATCTTTTATACTTCATACTCATAATCTTTTTCTCATGCAGACACTCCTGAATCTGATCCACCCATGTCTTCCTTGGCCTTCCTCTGCCTTTTCTTCCTGCCACTTGGGTTGAAAATATTTTCTTAGTAAGCATTTCATCACTCATTCTTTCAACATGGCCAAACCACCGAAGCATATTGGTCTCCACCTTGCTAACAACATTTTGCTTCACATCACACAACTGCAATACATCTTCATTCCTCACACAATCAGATCGTGTCTTGCCACAAACTCCACGTAAGTAACGCATTTCTCCAGCATACAAACGACTCCTATGCTTTTTCTGCAGTACCCAGGTTTCACTGCCATACATCAGAGTAGGAACAATTACTGTTTCATACACAGCCATGCGGGACTCTCTAGAGAACCCATCATTCCTGTGAAAACCTTCCAGAGCAGCTATGACTTTCAAAGAAGAATTCACTCGCCTACTGATTTCACCATCCAACTTGTTCTCTCTGTCAAATATGCTTCCTAAATACACAAACTCACTCACCTGGTCAATCACAGTGCCATTTGTACTTACATTACATTCAGTGCTACCCGTTTCTCTCTCAAACACCATAACTTTGGTTTTTCCCTTATTTATACTCAGTTTGAATTTCATGCAAACTTCGTGCATCCGAGTCAACATACTCTGCAACTCACTTTTGCTCTCTGCCAACATGACAGTGTCATCAGCATACAGCAATCTGCACACACGGATATCACCAAGACATAAACCACTATTATCTATTTTGGCCTCACGCATGCATGCGTCCATAAATATATTAAACAGCCATGGTGACATTACACAACCTTGTCTAACTCCTGCACCAATGGAAAACCATTTTGATAAAACACCATTCATTCGTACACAAGCTCTACTACCAGCATACATGGCTTTTACACTATTAAGTAGATTCCCAGTAACACCATATTCATTCAATACCTTCAACAAAAGTGTCCTATTGACTCGGTCGTAAGCTTTCTCTAAATCTTTGAAGGCAGTAAAAACTTTCTTCCCAACAGCCAGATACTTTTCAATCATCATGCGTAATGCAAAAATCTGGTTAGTGCAGCCTTTACCAGGCATAAAATCACTCTGAACATCCCACACTTTCAATGATGTAAGACCCCGTATTTTTTCAATAACAACCTCAGTAGGCTAATACACGATAGTTCTTGCATTCAGTCTGATCACCTTTTCCCTTATACAAAGGAACAATAATAGCATCCTTCCAATCCCTAGGGACCATTCCTAACTCCCAGCACAACTGGCAAATTTCAGTTAACCAGTCAATTATAGAGTCACCACCATACTTCAACATGTCTGCAGTTATGCCATCAACTCCTGGAGCCTTACCATTCTGAAGAGATTTTAGAGCTTTACACACTTCTTCTCTTGAGATCCCTCCTGTGCTTTCATCCCTCATTGTGACATCATCTGCATCTGTCTCAGAATCATTTTTGCTCTCCTGATCTAATAACTCACAGAAGTATTCACCCCATCTTTCACTTAACTCATTGGGCTCCCATATCATTTCCCCGATCTCATTCTTCACACAACTTACAACTTTGTTTCCCCTATTTTTCCTGAGTCTCATGTACTTCCAGAAGAACTTCCTATCTTTCCAAAAAGCCAGTTCATGCCTTTCCACTTTCTCCTTCCTATCTTTTGCCTTACTGTGGCGGACCAGCTTAGCAGCTTCACGCTTCTTACAGCGATATTCATCCACAGAGACTCTACCTTGCAACATCCCCAAATAGGCTTCCTTCTTTTTCTTTACTGCCTCATCAATCTCACTATTCCACCAAGCATCACCTCTATTGTTACCCACTATTGTGGTGCCACAGACCTCTTTAGCAGCAGTGACAACACAGTTCTTAAAACATTCCCACTTCTTTTCTACATCCCTCTCACAAGATTTCAGATCCTTCAGTCGTTGTCTGAGTAAGTCAGAGTACCGCTGATGATCTTCAAGGAGCCTATCAACCTTTATTCTTTCTATCCTGGGTCTCTTCCCATTCCTTTTCCTCCAACCAACATTAAGTTTCACTCTTGACACTACCAAGTAATGATCAGAACCAACATCCGCACCTCTCATCACACGGGTGTCAACAACTAAGTGTTTCAAATGCTGATCGTAAACAACAAAATCTATCACACTCTTTTGACCAAGAGTACGATTTTCCCAAGTATATGTGTGTATATACTTGTGGTTGAAAAATGTATTGAATACACGCAAACCATTCTCAATGCAGAGTTCAATTAATCTTTCACCATTATCATTCACACAAGGATCATTAAACTTACCCAAAACATTGTCAGAAATTGCATTCTGCACACCTACTGTAGCATTGAAATCCCCTGCTATTATAACTTTTTCTTTAGCACCAAACTGGCTCAAAACAGCTTTTAGCTCATTCCAGAAATCTTCTTTCTTATCAGAAGGTTCCGAGTCACAAGGAGCATACACTTCAACAATTACAATTCTCTGAAGTTTCACTTTCAAACGAATCCAGAGAATTCTCTCACTTATGCAACTATAATGAATCAAGTTGTTCTTCATCTTTTCACTTAAAATCACACCTACACCAGCCTGTCCTCTCATATTATCCAATACTCCAGACCACACACTCACCATGCCATTCACTTCTTCTACCCCAATTTCCTTCTTTTTGATTTCGCTTACACACAGCACATCCAGTCTATACTTATTCATCTCCTCAATCACCTCACTCATCTTGCCATACACCAATCTTACATTCACTCAGCCGAGATCTCTTTCTCATACGCCGTTTAGAAAGTCCAGGTCGATTCCGTGGTGGACCGTCCTTCTCAAGTGTGGTAGGTCCACCATATCCCACACTTGAGTCATTCTTAATATTTCTTTTTGTCTTTTTAATCAGGTAAGTACATCAGTGTGGGGGATTAGCCCACAGCTGAGGGTTCCAGTTGGTCATTCAACCTAAGGATTCTGGAACAAAACCCAGTGAGTTGGAGTCTTTTCGCCAATGTCACACAGAACTAGCTTGCACCTCTCCAAGATTCACAGAGGCCTAGTTGCTGTTGTGCATAAAGCTATGCCAGTGCCACTTATTTGCATATCATTCACTTGCCTGTAACATATGCAATTTTTGTGCATATTTAACGATAATTAGACAACTTATCTCAATTTTTTATTTTGTTTCTTAATTTATGAAAGCCAGTGTAGTTGCATAAAGATCAGCTGGTATTGTTTGGGTGTTGGCATTCTCATAACCATAGCTGATATTTGTACATATTGCATTATGTCATTGTGCTCTTTGTTCAATTGTAAAACAAAGAAAAACTAAATTAATAAATAAAATTTATGGATTGATCTTTTGTTGATCTTGTTTTCTATGTATACAATACGTGTCATGTTATAATTCTTATCTTTCTTTTGTTAGTATTCAATTAATTTTTGTTGCTAGATATTTTATGTCTTTGAAACTTGCAGAGATTTTTGTAAGTTTTAAGTGAAAATTGTGGTAATAAAAACACATTTTAAAGCACTGTGCTCTTTACATTTTGATTATTATAAAATGTCCTAAAATTTATTTCAGTCAGAAACAGGATTAATTGATTATGACAAACTTCAGGACATGGCAAAATTATTCAGACCTAAGCTGATAATTGCTGGGACTAGTGCTTATTCAAGGCTGTTAGATTACAAGCGCTTCAGAGAAGTATGTAATACAAATGAAGTTGTGCATAGTTTACAAGATAATGTTACATAGTATTTGATAATTTTCCAAATTGTTTGTGAATAGTATTTTTGTTACAAAAAACAAACCTTGGTGATAAACATCTCAAATATCTAAGGTAAGATCAGTTGATGAGTCATAGTCCTGCCCCTCCCAAATGCGGACTTTGCAGGGTTAGGTGGAACTCACCATGCGCATTTCCCAACGGTAAACGCTGTGGTAATAGTCTTGATACCGGGTCCGCCAATTCTGACACCTGGACAGGTGGCGTGAACCTGGGGAGGTGGTACACGGTGGACCGTATGTCTATTGAGAGACCTCTGGGAGATCGGTTCGCCACACGGCCAATTTTTGGGCCCAGACCTTTAATCACACAAACACAATCATGAAGAAATATCAAAAGTATAGAAACACATATCAGTACAAGACACCTTTTTTCGACAGATCACAAGCAGTGAACGCACCTTCTGCATTGAACATTTCATTGGAGATCACAGTCCCTTCACTTGGTCCACTGGCGACGATGTTAGCCATAATCAATCTATTCCTTCAGTCGCTCAATTTCTTGCCTGAGACAGGATAGTCCTGGTCCAGGCTGGAATGGGAAGTGGAAAGCTTAAGTTGGTATCTCAGGTTGGCACTTTGGCAGTTTGGGCATTTCGGTTTGTTCTGGCATCCCCAGTGCCTGTGGCCTGCTTGCCCACAGTGGGCACAGGACTGGAAGACTGCTGGACACTTGGCTTGATGGTGTCCGAACCCATTGCATTTTAAAGCAACAGGTTTCCCTGAGAAACTCCCGGCAAGAGTGAACCGACCAGTACAGGTTCACTTTACCCTTTTGAGCAAGGTTTTAAAATCCCTGGGGGCCAATTCGACCACCCAGTGGGTTAGCTTTCCCTTCCCCTTGATGGGAATGAGTACCTTACATTGCTCAAGATTTTTCAATTCATTTTGCTCGACTAAAAAGTCCTGCATTTCTACAGGTTCATCCTCGTCCGTCCCATAGACGATGAGTCTGGGAAGCTTTCTCTTCAGTCTTCTCAGCATGAACTCCTCCGAAAGCTCTTTGTCATCACTAAATGCTTGCATCATTGATTGAAGCCCCTTCGCCGTAGTGGAAGCAACCAAGACACCACCATTATAAACTTTTTACACTCTGGATTCCCACTCCCATGGCAACGGGGTTGAGATCCGATTGCAGTCTTTGTTTCACTTCATCGAAAGACATTCCCTGGTCCCTTGGATATACCAGGAAACTGTGCTTCGACATGGTCCTTGGCCCTCCTGGCTTGGCCTTCGCTTTGGCTGCATCAGCGTAGGTCTGTTGCCGGTGACTGGCCCACCACTCCCTGCTCCCTTTCTTCCAACTTGCCCTTCAGTAGCTGAATTTCTGCCAGTTGTCTCATGTGGGCCTCTAGCATTCGATCAAGTGTAGGTCTGATCTGGCCCCTCATGTTGTGACACACTCTGGTGTTCGGGCTGTCCAGTAAATTATTCAATTCTTGGAACAGCCCGAGATACTCATTCATGCCTGTGCTCACTGACATCTCTGTGTCTCTGTCCCCCATTTCCGGGTTCAGGAGACCCGAGCAGGATGGACTCTGCTCGTCTGGCCCCGCATTTGGCCCGCCCATGTTGAGTCGGGGCGTCGGGCCAGGGCCTTGAATCGGCGGGAGCAAAAGTTCTTAGAAGAACTGTTTATGTTTGAGGAATCAAACTCGAACTGAGATCTCTGCACGCAAACCTTCTGTGCCACCTGTGCTTTGTTTTCGATCTCAATTAACGAATTATCACCTGCTCGCTCCCCGGGGATGCTACCGATCCGCTGGTCAAATATCTAAGGTAAAAATACTTTTAGCAATTTGTTGCAAACACTATCCATTTAGCTCAGTGATCTGTGACTTGCGCAGTAAACAAACCTGGGTCACTGAAATAAATTCTCAACACCAAACCAAAGCCCATCTTCGTGAGTACCTTGTTATCTCCACAGAATCAGTGGTCAGTGAAATGTTTTTCTTGTGTGTTTTGAAATGTATGCTGTCATTATTGTACTTTAATGAACCACAAGTACCTGCTGTTTTGAAGTACACCCATACACATGGACATATGTTCATTTTAAATACCAACAATGAATTGTTAAGTGTAATCCAAATTTAAATCCTTATGTGCAAAGCACTTTATAACTTATAATTAGTTTTTAAATGCCTTCAAAGCAATACTTGTGAACACTAATTGCACTCACATGCAGACATGTATATGTGAGATGTGATATTTCTAAAATATTTTAATAAAATGACTAAATGATCTTCATGAAACCAATTGCACATTTTTGCACATGTGAAATGTGACAATGAAGTAATGAGACTGATTTTCATATGAGGTTTGTGAAAACAATTGTGATTTCATGCCTGAATTGGTTAAACTTAAATAAAGTTCACTTTCAAGATCACAAAACCATTTGTATGCTAGGAGCCATGGCTCAACAGAAGTGGATTTTTGGGTCACCATAATGTTACTGAGAAAAAAAAAAAAAAAAAAAAAAACCCGTGATGTCACAGTTGTCTTCCAGTGGAGGGGAAATGACTGGTTTCCCTCCACTGGGGAGTTTTTGTTTTAAATCCTATTGAAGAGTTGAATATGTACTAGCCACGAACGTCAGTTTTACAAGCTGCACAGTCTCATAAAATTTCCTTAGTCTGCAAGTCTTGCATCTTTACAAAGCTTTGTGAAAATATGCAGAAAGATCATGTGACCATCCTATGTACTAAGGCTAGGTGGCTTTTAAGAGAGAATGTGTAAAGGAAGATATTTTACCTGTGAGAGAAACTACTCCTTTTTTTCACAGGTAATAGTGAAGTCAGTTTCTCTGACTTTTTTAAGGATGCCAGATGGCTTTGGTAATAGCCAATTTAGCAAATTTTATTAGTACCTAAACAGCTTGAAACCAACATACAGGGTCCAAAAGACACATTCTAACTTCTGCAAAACTTCTTGGATTCAAGAATAAACTCAAAATTTGGGAGGAGAAGGGCACCTTTTTAGTGTGATTAATGAAATGATTTCACTTCTACTACAGGTTTGATGTCAGGCAGTCACTCCCTTAATTATCAGTCATTTGGAATCACTGAAAGATAAGCTTGACCAATACTTTTTTTTTTTTTTTTTTTTTTTTTTTTTTTTGTCGTCATCAGAGAAGTATGAATGAGTTAGGAATGCTTCTGTTGCATTCTCATGAAATTCATAAAATTTCCCTAGTCTGCAAAAACTGAAGGAACTACAGTGCGATTGAACTTTAAAGACAAACTTTAGCAAAGTTTCACCTGTTGTGGGTTTGGAATTTCTATAAGAAAAGAATATCCTGTGATCTCAGCAAAAATAGAAAACATTGTACCCAAGTCTTCAACTTCTAACCTCTGTGAACAAGCTTTCTAATATTGGACATACATTAAAAATAAAAAAAAAAGAAATAATATGCTATCTGTTGTGGTAGAACTGTGAGCATGTTTGTCAAAAACTTGGCCAAGAACTCAACATTTATGCAAAAGAAACAGATCCAAGTGCCACACTAAAAGGAAAGCTTACATTGACTTTAGGTGGGAACTTTTCATTTTAATTCAATATTTTGCTATTTGAAAAAAAATTGATAATACAAAAGAAAATGCCGGAAAATACTTCAACTTATGTAATACATGTATGTATTTATGTATAAGCTCATATTGTTAAAAAAAAGATTTTCTCCTGTATGTTTTGTATTATTTAATTTTTAGTTGTTGTTTTTTCAGATATCAAAATATATCAAATTAAAATAGAGTTTGCTTAAACATGAAAATAATGTTCACATCCTAAGTCAGTACAGTAAAACCTCAAAAATCCGGCATCGACGAGACCGGATGAGTGCCGGATTTATGAAAATTCGGGATTTTTAAAGCTCTCCAAAAATTGCATAATGGGCATTACGTAAAGCACATACTTACATGTAAGAAACCTATTCTTGGAATCTGGAAATCCTCATATCGTCAGAACCGTAGGAAGGAAGTGGTGCTCGCGCATCTCCGCATTGGGCATTGTCGTTTCACTTACCGCTTTTTGCTGTGTGGCGACACTGCGCCGATGTGTGAGACGTGCAATTGCCGACTCACCGTCACTCATCTTCTGTGTAGCTGTGTTCGTTTTCGTGATGCACGTTTTAATTTCTTTCATTCTCATTTGTTGACCGAGGACGCCGCTACGCTGCAGCGGCTCCTAAATGACCACTGCAATACTGTTGCTGTCTTCTCATTTTTAAAACAAGTTTACTTTTTTAAACGTATCTAGATTTTAGCCCTATCATCATTCTCATTTTTCGGTTTTACTGAATCAGCTAGATTTTAATCATTGTACCATGTTTTTCAATACTGTTTGTTTCATTGTCTTTACCCTTCCATCATTCTCATTTTTCACTTTTACTGAATCAGTCAGATTTTAATCATTATACTATGTTTTTAATACTGTTTGTTTAATTGTCTTGTGTTTGGCGCTCTTTGGCCACGCATGGCCCTTGCGCTATAAAAATCAATCAACCAACCTTACACATAACAGGCCATTTTAACGAAAATTTGCACGTCAACGCCTTATAAATATGTAGGGGGTCGCACTGCCGATCACATTCTTCGCAATTGGCGAAAAGAAAAAATGGTTTTGGTGATGGGAAAATAGTTTTGGCAAAAATATTGGCAATTACCTTTTCATACTATTTACTAGGACAAGCCATCAACAGTAACCAATAACTCAGGTACAGTTGGTAAATTTTGAGCGAAACTATTGCAAAATCTAAGCTCATTAACTATTGCAAAATCTAAGCTATTATAACAAATTCTGAAAAACGAACGCGTAAAATTTGATTTCCGGAACTAAAGTATGAGGCATTCTAAAAAAGAAATGCCTAAAATTTATCATGAACTACTTTCCTTCACGTTGGTTGTGATCAGGTTGCATGTAAACAAAGCGGAAAGACACACTCGGATCGGGAACCACGTTTTTCATTTTGTCACACACACACAAACTTCCTTTTATTATTGTAGATTAAGCAAGTTGAGCTAACAGATGCAGTCTTTCTATTTCTTCATTTTTCAATTCAAACAATTTTTTTAAATTAATGTTAGTGAGCCGACTTTCGTGAAATGGTTCAAGTAAAAGGCCATCTACACTGGTGTGCAAAAATTAAGGACTAAGAGTAGAAATTAACCTAACAGCGGAACGAGCAGGCAGAATGGACCGAAAGACCACTCAGGAGATAGACTAGGGTCTGGTACTACGGTAGGGCATGCGCATATATGCAGCATGACGTAGGGCGGCAGTGGAGTGTCGGAAGGGTATAAAGCACACGAGCGGTGTACGCTCAGCAATTCGGTGAAAGCTATTACACGGTGTACATCGGTTTGAATGACGTAGAGTTGCTGCCCCCGTGTGATATGGCCAGCTGGCAATCCAGTAGACGACATCTGGATGACTTTACCCGAGGTCACGTCATTTGGAAGTTGGGAGAAGGTCGAAGTGTGACTAGTGTGGCCGAGGAGTTCGGGATCGCTCACAGCATCGTTTCACGAGCTTAGAGAGCATTTCAAACAACAGGAACAGCTGTCCGAGAGTTTAGCAGTGGTCGTCCACGAGCAACCACGGCGGTGGACAACCGGTATATTGTCCTACAGGCGAGAAGAGACAGACGGCAGACAGTGGAAGAAATCGCAAGGCACATGTAACAGACAACTGGACGCCCGTTATCGCGTTTTACGGTGGCCAGGAGGCGGCACAAAGGCAGTCTGTTTGCACAATGACCGGTACGGTGTGTGCCATTAACGCCTGCTCATCAGAGACGGCGGTTTCTGTGGTGCCAGGAACACAAGAACTGGACACATCAGCAATGAGGTCGAGTTCTTTTTACGGATGAGAGCCGATTTAGTCTGACGAGCGATTCTGGACTTATACACATCTGGAGGGAGCAGGGAACACGTAATCACACCTCCAACATCATTGAAAGGGACCGGTTTGGAGGTGGCGGAGTTCTCATTTAGGGCGGTATCATGCTTGGTAGCCGTACTGGCCTCCACATCTTCCAAGGAGGTTCAGTCACTGGTGTCCGCTATTGTACCGAGGTTCTCCTGCCTCATGTGCGTCTGTTTAGAGGTGCTGTGGGTCCTGAGTTCCTCTTCATGAATGACAGCGCTACACCTCATCGTACAGTGGCTGTCACAGAGCTGTTGGAGAGTGAAGATATTCAACGCATGGATTGGCCCGCAAGGTCCCCGAACCTAAATCCAATCGAACACGTGTGGGACCTTCTCGGGAGACGCTTGGCATTACATCACCAGCCACCAGCAATATTTCTGCAGCTGCGATTGGCACTACAAGAGGAATGGGCCATGATACCTCAACAGCTCCTTGACAACCTCGTCCTCAGCATGGACAGACGTTGTAAATCCTGCAACATAGTCAGGGGTGATCATATCCCCTACTAAAGACTGGATTTTTCTTGGCAGCCGCCTGTCACATGGACGTTTAAGTCTTCTGTCCAGTTGTGCTCGAAGCTACCTTTTCAATAAAGTGCTTTTGTATCCTTTATAATTCCTGGGAGAAACTTCAGTTTCAGTGTAGTCTCTCTTTTAAAAAATAACCATTGGTTTCAAAATTTGGTACCATCATTCATAATGTCAGCACCACTCTAAACTGAGTCTTCATATCCCGTGGTTTTGACAAAAGCAGTCTGAGCACCTTTTAATTTCACCATACAAAATCCAGGCATCAAAATTCATTGGAGTTCAATCCATGTTACTGATATTAGGTAATGCATAATTATACTTTTGTGACTACCATATGATAAAACAGTGAAAACTTAATATTTTGCTATTGAGTTCTACTGATAACTTCTGTGTGATTATAGTTTTTGCCTTAAAACCAATCGCTCACTTTCCATGAAGCAACTAAAACAGCTAACTGTAGCCTTAAAATCTTGGCTTGATTCTGGGTATGCTTTCAATGCACACAGTAGAATTAAATTTTTGGTTACTAAGTACCCATTCTGTTGGTTCTCCAAAATCCACATGGAAACAGGTTTTTTTTAGATAAATCCTGTGGCTAATGCCTCTTCTAAATGCACATTTATCTTTCAGAATTTCTCTCAAAGGGAGGAAAGTTTTTTTTTTCTCACAGTCTTGCACAGGTTTGTTGCTAACACTGAATTTCCTTGCTGCACATGGTTATTTGATGGGTTTACAAATGCATGGTTATTGATGGGTTTACATCTTTAACTTAAAACCCACTTCATACTTCATTCTTTTAATTGAGGCCATATTTGCAAATGATTAAAAAATACTGCAGTGTTTCAACAACTGTTAAGCATCACACTCAAACTAAGATCTGTAAACAAGAGAGACATTTTTCTGGATGCAGTTCAGAAAACAAGTAGGGGAGAATATGTGAATAAGGGGAAGTTTCTTTTTTGTGGAAATTTATGAGGAATAGAGCAGAATATGTTAAAATAAGGTCCGTGGGTCACCATATCTTTTCTTTGATGGAATAAGCACCAGTGGATAGTCTACTGAAATAAATCATTAATGTCTCTCATTAGTTAATAGCTGACAGGAAATATTTATCATCTTTATCTATATATTGCCTGAAGTTGTTGAGAGCAGTATCAAAAGAGTCCATTTCGATGGAAACAATGAATATGAAGAGTCAAGGGGAACAAAAGTAATTTGAGTTAGTTGTCTTACAAATTCTTTAATCTATGTTACATCATGTTTTTAGAGTCAGCGGCAAATACTGCAAAAGTACCCATGATTAAAGTAAATTCTAAGAGTTGACTTGTATGCTGCGATATATGGTGATTCAATATTTTTTTTATATTTTATTAAAAAAAATAGAATTTTGATTTATTAAAATTTTTCATGGTGGCATAGATTCTTAAAAAGTTAATATTCCAAATTTAGTTTATATAGAAAAAATAATTCACTGAAGCAATTTTGCAGAACTGTAATGTATCTGTCTTGTGCCAGTCTCCTCCATGTCACTCCCGCATACTTTCGAATTTCATCCACCCATCTTCCATGTGGTCTTCTTCTGGGTCTTTTCCTGTCCCTTGGAATCCAATCTAAAATTTCGGCTGTACATCGATGGTCTGTCCTTCTGGCAGTATGTCCAGCCCATTGCCATTTCAGGGATTTAACTCTGATCATGATGTCTTCCACTCTTGTCATTTTTCGGATCCACGTGTTCCTCTTCTTATCTCTCCTGGTTACACCAAGCATTCACCTCTCCATGCTGCTTTGAGTTGTCTGCAGCCTTTGTATGTCTCTTTTAGCTAAGGTCCACGTCTCTGCACCATACGTAAGCACTGGAAGGATGCATTGATAAAACACTTTTCTTTTAAGACATAATGGCATATTGCTCTTGAAAATTATGCTGTTTCTTCCATAAGCTCTCCAGGCAAGTTTTGTACGCCGATTAATTTCTTCATCAATGTGACCCTCACTTGATATCTGCTGTCCAAGATAAACGTACGTGTCTGTTATCTCCAGCTTTTCTCCATCAATCGATAAATCTTCATTTCTTGTAAAAGCATTGTACATCACTTTTGTCTTCTGAAAGTTCATTTTTAATCCCACTTCTTTACTCTTGTCAGCAAGTTCCTGGATCATACTCTGTAGCTCTGATGGGGTAGTTGCAAAAATGACTATGTCATCAGCAAAACGAAGGTGGGTTAGATAATCTCCATTAATCTTTATCCCTTTGTTTTCCCAGTTCAGTGATTGAATGACATTTTCCAATGTGGCATTAAAGAGCTTCGGAGATATGGTGTCACCTTGTCTCACTCCTTTTCCAATTTTTATGTGTGTTGTATTTTCAAACAGCCGAATCTTTGCACTTGCATTTTCATAGATGTTATTAATAATATTAATGTATGCATCTTCAATACCGCAGGATTTCAGAGCCATTGCAACTGCTGATGGTTTCACCGAATCAAAGGCTTTTTCATAATCGATAAAAGCCATGCACAATGGAAGTTCATATTCCCTCGCTCTTTCAATTAGTTCTCTCAGTACGTTGATATGATCTATTGTGCTGTAGCCACTCCTGAATCCAGCTTGTTCTCTCGGTTGAGCCATGTCCAGTGTCACCTTCAAGCGGTGTGAAAGAACTTTAGTGAAGATTTTATAAACCACTGATAGGAGGCTGATAGGTCTGTAGTTCCTGAGATCCTCAATGTCACCTTTTTTATGTAGCAAGATCATTGTAGCGTTGTTCCAATCCTCAGGAATTTTTCCTTCATTAAGGCATCGAGTGAAAATTTGGGCGAGTACTGTTTCGATTTCTCCACTTGCTTCTTGTATGATGTCTACAGTAATTACATCTTCTCCAGGAGCTTTTCCCCGCTTCATGTTCTTGATTGCATGTGCAACTTCTGCTGGAAGGACTGGAAGAACTCTGGTACTGGTACCTTTCATGATGTCTGGAGTACATGTATCATCCCTTTCATATAATTTGGAGTAGAAATCTTTCACTCTTGTCAAAATTTCGCCTCTATTTCTTGTTACAGAACCATCTTCTTTTCTCAGTGCCATAATCTGTTTTTTCCCTTACTGAGATGTCCCTTTGCTATCTTTAGGCTTTGGTTGTTTTCAATTGCTTTCCTTAATAGTTCACAGTTGAATTTCCTTACGTCTTCAGTGATACTTTTTCGTACTGTCTTGCATAGCTCTATATATTCCACTTTGGAAGTCACATCTTCTTTAGTTGTCCTCATCGCTCTTCTTTTTTGCATCAACATTTTGGTTTTTCCTGATAATTTGTTCACATGCAATTTGTTCTTAGACCCAGCTAATTTTGTTGCTGTTTCCATAAGAGCTTTGGTTACTTTTCTGTTAACTTCAGAAATATCCACTTCTTCCGATGTTAGGCCTTCTAAAGCAGAGAACCTGTTCTTCAGTTCCAATTTGAAGGTATTATGGTGTTTTTTAAGGTTGGTTATGTCAATCCATTTTGTTTGTCTTATGAGCTTGCTACGTTCGAGTTTAGTGTTGAGGTGCATCTTACATCTCACCAATCTATCTATGGTCACTACCTGTGTTGAACTTGTTTAGCACACTGCAGTCTTCTATGACAAATTTTTTGTTACACATAATAAAATCAATTTCACTTGTCGTCCCATTTGGATGTCTCCATGTCCATTTCCTGTGTGGCTTTTTCTTGAAAAAGGAGTTCAAGATGAAAAACCCTTCTGCCTCTGCAAACTCTACGAGAGTATTTCCACGCTGGTTTCTGTTGCCGTGACCGAATTTACCTACTGAAGTTTCATTCTGTTGCCGTTGCCCTATTTTTGCATTGAAATCTCCCATAATTATCTTCAAGTGCTGCTTACCTTTATTATTTAGATCACGAATTTCCTCATAAAATTCTTCAATTTCTTCTTCAGCATGACTTGTGGTGGGTGCACAAGTTTGAATAATCTGAGCCTGGTACCTTCTCGAGAGTTGGATAACGAGTCGTGCAGCTCTGTCAGAGGAACTTTCAACTTCTACAACCTTATCCTTCAGTTTCTTGTTTATTATAAATCCAACACCACTAGTTCTGCCAGTATCTGTCCCACGATAGTAGAAGAGATGTCCACTTTTCAGTTCAATGAGATCTTCTCCTTTTCTCCTTACCTCACTTAGCCCGACGATGTCCCACTTGATCCTTTGTAGTTCCTCTTCCAATTCAAGAAGCCTTTAATCAGAAGATAGGGAGTGTCCGTTACATGTTGCCAAGGTCAGCATCAGATGGCAGCCTAGTCCGGTCCTCCGGGGATTCTTAGCACCCTCTGCCTTCATGTCGCACTGGCCGCTGCCTTGGCCAGGTACATTCCAGCTGCCGGAGACTGAGGGCCATGATTTAAGTTGTGGAGTCATTTTGGAGGGATTTGGCCATAACTCACCACGCTGGCCAAGCGGGTTGGTGAGTGTGATAATATATATATATCATCATCATCATCGTCAACCATTATCAATCCACTGCTGGACGAAGGTCTCCCCAAGTTTCCTCCACAACGGTCTGTCTTGTGCCAGTCTCCTCCATGTCACCCCTGCATACTTTCGAATTTCATCCACCCATCTCCCATGTGGTCTTCTTCTGGGTCTTTTCCTGTCCCTTGGAATCCAATCTAAAATTTCGGCTGTCCATCGATGATCTGTCCTTCTGGCAGTATGTCCAGCCCATTGCCATTTCAGGGATTTAACTCTGATCATGATGTCTTCCACTGTTGTCATTTTTCGGATCCACGAGTTCCTCTTCTTATCTCTCCTGGTTACACCAAGTATGCACCTCTCCATGCTGCTTTGAGTTGTCTGCAGCCTTTGTATGTCTCTTTTAGTTAAGGTCCACGTCTCTGCACCATACGTAAGCACTGGAAGGATGCATTGATCAAACACTTTTCTTTTAAGACATAATGGCATATTGCTCTTGAAAATTATGCTGTTTCTTCCAAAAGCTCTCCAGGCAAGTTTTGTACGCCGATTAATTTCTTCATCAATGTGACCCTCACTTGATATCTGCTGTCCAAGATAAACGTACGTGTCTGTTATCTCCAGCTTTTCTCCATCAATCGATAAATCTTCATTTCTTGTAAAAGCATTGAACAACACTTTTGTCTTCTGAAAGTTCATTTTTAATCCCTCTTCTTTACTCTTGTCAGCAAGTTCCTGGATCATACTCTGCAGCTCTGATGGGCTAGTTGCAAAACTGACTATGTCATCAGCAAAACGAAGGTGGGTTAGATAATCTCCATTAATCTTTATCCCCTTGTTTTCCCAGCTCAGTGACTGAAAAACACCCTCCAATGTGGCATTAAAGAGCTTCGGAGATATGGTGTCACCTTGTCTCACTCCCTTTCCAATTTTTATGTGTGTTGTATTTTCAAACAGCCTAATCTTTGCACTTGCATTTTCATAGATGTTATTAATAATATTAATGTATGCATCTTCAAAACCGCAGGTTTTCAGAGCCATTGTAACTGCTGATGGTTTCACCGAATCAAAGGCTTTTTCATAATCGATAAAAGCCATGCACAATGGAAGTTCATATTCCCTCGCTCTTTCAATTAGTTCTCTCAGCACATGGATATGATCTATTGTGCTGTAGCCACTCCTGAATCCAGCTGGTTCTCTCGGTTGAGCCATGTCCAGTGTTGCCTTCAAGCGGTGTGAAAGAACTTTAGTGAAGATTTTATAAACTACTGATAAGAGGCTGATAGGTCTGTAGTTTCCGAGATCCTCAATGTCACCTTTCTTATGTAGCAGGATCATTGTAGCGGTGTTCCAATCCTCAGGAATCTTTCCTTCATAAAGGCATCGAGTGAAAATTTGGGCGAGTACTGTTTCGATTTCTCCACTTGCTTCTTGTATGATGTCTACAGTAATTCCATCTTCTCCTGGAGCTTTTCCCCGCTTCATGTTCTTGATTGCATGTGCAACTTCTGCTGGAAGGACTGGCGGAACTCTAGTACTGGTATCTTTCATGCTGTCTGGAGTGCATGTATCATCCCTTTCATATAATTTGGAGTAGAAATCTTTCACTCTTGTCAAAATTTCTGCCTCTATTTCTTGTTACAGAACCATCTTCTTTTCTCAGTGCCATAATCTGTTTTCTTCCCTTACTGAGATGTCCCTTTGCTATCTTTAGGCTTTGGTTGTTTTCAATTGCTTTCCTCACTAGTTCACAGTTGAATTTTCTTACGTCTTCAGTGATACTTTTTCGTACTGTCTTGCATAGCTCTATATATTCCACTTTGGAAGTCACATCTTCTTTAGTTGTCCTCATCTCTCTTCTTTTTGCATCAACATTTTCGTTTTTCCTGATAATTTATTTACATGCAACTTGTTTTTAGACCCAGCTAATTTTGTTGCTGTTTCCATAAGAGCTTTGGTTACTTTTCTGTTAACTTCAGAGATGTCCACTTCTTCCGATGTTAGGCCTTCTAAAGCAGAGAACCTGTTCTTCAGTTCCAACTTGAAGGTATTATGGTGTTTTTTAAGGTTGGTTATGTCAATAGATTTTGTTTGTCTTATGAGCTTGCCACGTTCAAGTTTAGTGTTGAGGTGCATCTTACATCTCACCAATCTATGGTCACTACCTGTGTTGAACTTGTTTAGCACACTGCAGTCTTCTATGACGAATTTTTTGTTACACATAATAAAATCAATTTCACTTGTCGTCCCATTTGGATGTCTCCATGTCCATTTCCTGTGTGGCTTTTTCTTGAAGAAGGAGTTCAAGATGAAAAACCCTTCTGCCTCTGCAAACTCAACGAGAGTATTTCCACGCTGGTTTCTGTTGCCGTGACTGAATTTACCTACTGAAGTTTCATTCTGTTGCCGTTGCCCTATTTTTGCATTGAAATCTCCCATAATTATTTTCAAGTGCTGCTTACCTTTATTATTTAGATGACAAATTTCCTCGTAAAATTCTTCAATTTCTTCTTCAGGATGGCTTGTGGTGGGTGCATAAGTTTGAATAATCTGAGCCTGGTATCTTTTCGAGAGTTGGATAACAAGCCCAGCTCTGTCAGAGGAACTTTCAACTTCTATAACTTTATCCTTCAGTTTCTTGTTTATTATAAATCCAAGACCACTAGTTCTGCCAGTATCTGTCCCACGATAGTAGAAGAGATGTCCACTTTTCAGTTCGATGAGATCTTCTCCTTTTCTCCTTACCTCACTTAGCCTCACGATGTCCCACTTGATCCTTTGTAGTTCCTCTTCCAAATCAAGAAGCCTTGAATCAGAAGATAGGGAGCGTCCATTGTACGTTGCCAAGGTCAGCATCAGATGGCAGCCTAGTCCGGTCCTCCGGGGATTCTTAGCACCCTCTGCCTTCATGTCGCACTGGCCGCTGCCTTGGCCAGGTACATTCCAGCTGCCGGAGACTGAGGGCCAAGATTTAAGTTGTGGAGTCAGTTTGGAGGGGTTTGGCCATAACTCACCACGCTGGCCAAGCGGGTTGGTGAGTGTGGGATAGAATTTCCTCTAATCCCGATGGTATAGTTATACCGCTATTGGCGGTCGTCAGAGCCCCTTTAGTAGGAACAGGATGCACCACGAGAAGGCGGGGTTGACATTTGTCAAGGAGAGGCTGTGATGTTACGCATCACCTGACCTTACATCCCAATATATATATATATATATATATAATTATTATTATTATTTTCAGTTCTGTGTCAAATAACTAAGTATAGGAACTTTGGTGTACAAGTTCTAGTATTTGCAATAATCAATCAGTGTGTGTTTGAATTGTGAAACAGAATGATTGCTATATGAATAAAATGTCAAATGTTTTGTCTGATTTTTGGCTTGTGTTCAATTCATGAATTCATGCTGTGTGCAATAATTTCAATTTTATGAGATCACAGCCACCTTTGCTTATTTCACTAATATTTCAATAAAGTATCAGTGTTAATTTCTTCTTTTCTGAAATGAATTAAAAATAAAGGTGTGTGTGTGTGTGTGTAAATATGTTTTTGTATCCTTTCCCCCTGCCACCCTTTAAATGGACTATGTAATTTTAGATTTGTGATGAAGTCAAAGCTGTTCTTTTGGCTGATATGGCTCACATCAGTGGATTAGTGGCTGCTGGTGTAATTCCTTCACCATTTGAATATGCTGATGTTGTAACTACTACAACACACAAAACTCTTCGTGGTGGCAGGTAATAATTCTAATCTACACAAAATTTTGCTGTGAAATTTGATGATGAGTTTGAAACATATTTTATTATTTTCAGAGATCATTAACATGTTGTAGGTATTAGCTTTGAAATTGTTTATTCATGTCCTCTATTGTATTTTCTCTTGTTAATAGAAATGATTTAATATGATTTTCAATTAAGTCATGAAGTAAAACCAAAATCAACCATTGATTGTTCCAAAAGTCCTCAGATTTTCAGCAGAATAAATTGTACTTTTCTCAAGTGAAAGTCTAATAAAACAGTGTTTCCATTGAACTTCTTAGAAATCATCTTTTCTTAAATTTTAGCTGACTGAACTTTAATAAAGTCTAAAGTGGACAAAATTTTAATGTTATGACATTTCCAGTGGTATTGCATCTTAACTGCAGAGGTGGGCATTTTTAACCATCTCCACACCATTTTCAAGGCATGGAGATTGTTAAAAATTACTTTAATAGTTGACTACTGAAGTAGTTACATGTGCACATACAAATGCATTGCTTGTTAGATAGCCATCAAAAACAGTTGCCCAAACCTACTTTACATTGCTTGAATTTGTTACCCTGATTAGATTGTCAAAACTTTTTTCAACCAAAGTGGTGATTAATACCATCTGTCTCATTAATTTTAGTTTCAAATTGATAAATTTCAGACTCTGTATGTGTAAATATAAATATGTAGGTTCATGGGGGAGATAACTGTTCATGAGCTTTGTTCACAGCAAGATGCTCTGTCATTCCAGTAGGATGTTCTAGAAACATCAGCATCACCTAGAATTAAAGGAACAAAATCAGCATTTAGTTCACTGTTCTCGGTGCCAGTTTTATTCTCAGTTTATATTTCTATGTGGAAAGAAAAAGAGACAGTTAATGTGTAGTTTGTCACAATTTATTTCTATATTGGTTGGTAAGACCAATGATTTTCCTCTCTTCCTTTCTTTTGTCCTGAAAAGAGATTATGTGAAGGAGCCATGTATGGTAAACTCTACCCTAATAATCACTACTTTGTAAGTTGTTATGCCTGGGAAATTAATGTTCTTGTTTGTTTTACTGTTGATAGTGTGAGTTTACAATTTTTTGTTGTTGTTGTTCGTAACATATGGTTACTCGTACTATTTCACAGTGAGATGTAAAATACTGATACACTCTCAACATACATGAAGAGGATAGTTGTAATTGCTCTTAATACACTGAGAATCTTTGAAAGCAAGTGAGACAGGGGGAATGTGTGGAATATCACATTGCAAATTTCTTATCTACAGAGTGTCTTATTAAAGAAAATGTGGCTCCTGTTTTATGGCATAAAAATGATCGAGGACTTAAAACAATTTGGATAAAAGTTCATTCACTTGAGTTAGTTTCTTGTAATGTAACACATCTCACTGAAATGCAGATGTGATAATAATAATGTAATTACTACATCAAGTTTTTTTTTCCTTTTTTAAAGCATACTTTTCAGCCTTATGCATATTTGCACATTTGACTGTAGGAACCTATCCACCATATTGCAAGTGATAAAAATATTGCTGAGGTGTTATTTTATAGTGAAATTCATCTCTTCTTTATAATTTCATAACAAAATAATATCTTAAGCAATATTTTAATCTCTTATAATGTTATAGGTAGGTTCCATGAGCCAAACATGCTTGTGTTCTGAAGGTAATAAGTAACATTGGTGATAATGATACTTTAAATTTGTGTCCTATTGTCCTACCAGAACATTTTAATCCAGTTATCCTGTCTTCATTTTGATTTGGTTATATTGAAAACATCTGTATGATAAACTACCATTTTGGGGAAATTTGAACTGAAAAAAACAAAACAAAAAAATACATGTATAATCTTCACTGTTCTTTTTCAGCCAGTTCACTGTTCAGCCAGTTTCTTTGTTTTATGAAAATCTCCATGAATTGACTAGTGTACTCTGGGATTCACAAATAACTTCCTCACTTCCTGCTAAAAATTGTTTATTTTCTTACCTCTGCTATTTTGTCCCTTTATTCACAGATTCTCTATTCCCAATTTTTATTCCCTCGCTGTAGTTGTTGGAGTCACTTAGCTGATGTTTGTGTAGGAGGGTAGAATTTGCACTGCATAATCACAAGCACTCAGTAAGTTCAATAAGCTGGTGCCTCACCCACCCACCCCTCAATTTGTAATCACATTCTTTCAGACCCTGTAATAGGGAGTTGTCAAGCATAATAACAAGTGGGACTGGTGAAACTCTGTTGAAGGTGAATAAAAAAATGTGCTGTCTAAAGAAAGGATTGAAAGCATTGTTTACATAACAGTACTGTAAATCAAAGTTTGACTGGTACCCCCAGAGATCTTATTTTACCAATATGCTAGGTTTTTGAGATTGTTTATGAGGGGGTAAAAAATAGCAAATTTCTTAGAATTCCCATATTTTGTCTCTAGATGGTGAATACACCACTTTATTTAGATGTAATTCTCAGATGTTTCTTTCAGTTTCATTTTTGCAGGCAGTAAGCTTAAATGTAAACACCTAAAAGAAAATATTTCAGTATAAGCAAAAAATTAAGTGTTAGAAGAGGTTAAACAAGGTTTTTTTTTTTTTTTTGTATTTTTTTTTTTTTTGGCATCCTTGCTAAGTTTGTCAACAATTTAAAAAATTGAGAGGCAGTTTTGAAATAAAGTGAAGCAGCCAGTTCCAGCAGAAAATAGACAACATTGTGTTTGTATTTAGAAGTAGATGAAGTGTTTACGAATGTGTTAAAATGCTTCACAAAAAGAATATGCCCCTCTGTGGACTTACTATTCAAGGAAAAGCCCTCAAACATGCTAAATCTCTTGGGAATACAGAATTTCAGGTGAGTATGGGATAGCTTTTTAAATTCAGGAAAACTTGGAATTATCCAAAAAGTTATATCCAGAGAAAGTGTAGATATCAACAAATAATGCTGTGTCCATTAAAAAAAGTAATAATAAATGTTCAGAAAAAGCTCTTAGAGGACTGTGATCTTGAGAACATTTTTAACTTGGCTATAATATCCATGAAAGATCTGTTTATTAGTGTAAATACACCTCACTATTAGTAGCAAGCTTTCATCACCTACGGGTACCTTTTTTTTTATGGAATGTATCCTCATTTACTTTACTACTGTTTGGTGTATGACTACTACCCGTTTCTATCACTTGTATTTTTAATGTGGATGAAACAGGTGTGTATTTTACATGTCTTCCCAATAAAACCTTGCCATTTAAAATTGATAAATGCTTTCTAGCATATTAAAGAAAGAATAATGGTGAATTAGCAGAAATTTGACCTTAGAAGAAAAATTGAAAGTATTAGTAATATCCAAGTTGTTTCAAAGAAATAAAATATTTTGAAGTTGATTATGAATTTAATAATAAATCATGGATGACTGGATACATTTTTGGAGTGAATTTTAAAATTAGACAGGCATATAGCTAAGCAGCATTGTAAAATAGCCTTAATTATTAACAACTATCATGCTCACTCCCAAGCTGTAATTTCAAAACTGAAAAGCATAAAACTAACATCTAAATCTCTGCTAAATCACAGCCAATGGATCAAGGTGTTATTAAAAACCTCAAATTTCATTATTGTAAGGGGATATTGAGAATCAATCAGCTGATAAAGTTGCGGATCTGTAAGAATGCATATTTGAATATGAAAAAAGCATGGCTGTATGACATGATGGAAATGACTATCCAGAGTTGTTTTCACAAAGCTGGACGATACAATGTTGCTTCCATAGATTGAGGAAGATTATGATTTGCTGCTAATTGGATTAGGGGAGAAAAACTCTCAAGAACTCAGAATGTTGGAAACATTAAAGATGAAATTAATCTGGATGATTTTTTTTTCAGTTGATGAAGAAATGGCAATACTTAACATTCCATTGATGAAGATAAAGCATGCTGCGAAAGCTTGAAATGATAAGACATTTGATACAATTAGACCTACGTTGCAACCTCAAGTTGATGTATCAGATGACGTGTTCTGTTCTTTGAAGATATGTGAGATTCTCACAAACATGCTACCTTTTTGAACTCAAATAATCAACAGAGTAACTATTTCTCCACCTAAGCAAAAATTGAACATTTTTTATTCACCTATTGAACTGATGAGCATGCAAATTAAAATTATTTTAATATTTTAAATCTTTTCTAATTAATGTTTTATCACTTTCCATTGTTTTATTGCTTTCACAATATAATTTTATGCTTTGTGCAATGCATTTTGCAATAGTAATTATGACTATTTTACATCAGATAAGTTTAATAATTTTTGTGATAACACTGCTTACTAAATAAAATTTAAGGTAGCTGATTCCTGTATGTATAAGAAATTGTACAAGCTGTAATAATCTACTTGAAATATATGAATTTGAATTAAAAATAGCATAATAATATACTCTACACAGCAAAAGTGAAACATTTTCTGTACAGCAAATTTTTTTAGACGACTTTGTGATTCAGTGTATGGAAGTTTGACTGTATGTATGTTGTAGTGAGATGAAGGTTAAAACTTTTATATCCTATTTTTATTTCCCTCTTAAAATTATATTTCTGTTTAAAATATTTGTTATAAAATAGGGTATTATTTTTGAATTCAATGCACACTTTTTGTTTGGCATATAGTTTTTTCATCTATACATAGTATAAAATAAAGTCCCCGGTAGGTGTCTGTCTGTCTGTTCAGGCTAATCTCGAGAATCGCTGGACTGATTTTGATACGGTTTTCACCATTCCAAAGATCATTTGTCGAGAAAGGTTTAGGTATATGAAACATTAATCTATGACAAAAGGAAGCAGAGCAGTAACAATTTTAGTGACAAGTCAAAGAAAAAAAATGCCGCTCACATTCTTTTGTGGCTTCCACTGCCTTAACAATGGTGCGTGGGGGGCCGTTTTATGAAACTTTTTTACTCATTGGAAAAAGACTAGGTGCATGCGCGGTGGTCGTTGGGAAAAAGACGCAAGGTGCATGCTCTGCGACCGATCTGACAGCATGTAAAGCCACAGACTAAATGCGTAGTTACATTGAACGCTGAAAGGTTTATCAATGCTTGCACAGACTAAATACATAGTTGTTTTCGTCCGCACATATGTATCTCTTTGAGTAGCTCTTTAATTAAAATTTAAATATTGTATTAACATTATGCCAAGACGGAAATCGAATATAGGTCGTAGTACATCGGACGCTAAAAGAATTCGTTTATCCTGTCATAATGAAACTTTCCAAGAAACAGAATCTCGATTGGCAAATGACAGACAAAGAATGGCTTTACAAAGAGAAAGACAGTCACCTGTGTAACGTAATAATCGTCTCTCTTTAGATTCGTCGTAAATTCTAAATTGCTACCATGTGAAGCCCCGCAGTGTCACTAGTTGTTTATAAATCAAAGAGCTGACTTTACTCATATGTCCAACTATGAGCAGTTTTTGGTGCTTCAATTATCCTGATAGTCTACTCCATGTTCTACAGCTTGATACCACAAATGTAACATTTTTCTAGGTAATATTTCATCTTCAGTGCAGCATAAATATCCAAACTAATGGAATGTATCCTCATTAACTTTTCCCCATTATTGGTTAAATACCCAGCTCCATTCGAATGTGTGCATTATTGATTCTCTTCTGTCAAGTGAATTCACCTGTTTCTATCTGAAGTTCCTCATATCAGCTTTATGACATCAGTTCAAAGCACCTGAACTCTTGACTTTGCACAGTTTTCACTGCCAAAATAGAGTGCATTGTAGATTGACAGTTTATTATCTAGCCAACTTTGTTTCTAGAAGTGTTACAGAGATTTAATATAGGAATTTTTGACAAAAATATGAAATCTTTCTATGTAACATTTGTTTTACCCAGAAAAACTTCTTAAATATCCTTAACGGCAACCCAAGTATGTAAACTTCACATATATGATATTCTAAGATATGTACATATTTCTCGACGTATCGAGATGTAAAAACATGTTTTATATATGTCATTCTTGTTTAGTCAAATCCATTCAAAAATGGTTCAACTGTTGGAACTTTTTACATGTCATAGTTTTTTTGTGTGAAATGCAATTTTTCAGTTGGAAGTTATTAGCATTTACTGCGAACAAATATCTCGGTAATCAAATATAATTCAAGAAAAAAAAATTTCACGTACCTCTCAGTTGCAAGTGGCCGATGTTTGAATCATTTGTGTTTGTTCCCATCAGGTTCTTGAGTTTAGACTTTTAAGAAATTAGCTGCAACATTTCCTTCGTGGGGTCCCAAAATTGAAAAGACAAATTAATGTATTGGAGGAATTTCCAAGACTACTATTTGACTAGGGTATATTTTAGTTGAAGTACGAGAGGCACATGGAGACAAAGGAGTTATGAAATATGCTGGAATGCTATGTCGAAAGACATTTTATAATTTTATAATATATATATATATATATTTTATTCTCAATAAAATGCTGAAATGTCATTTTTGACGAAAAACACGAGTCCTTCACAAGAGAGTTCTCTTTGTGATAAAGCTTTCTGCATGTTGCCTCTGGGTCCTGTGTATGGCATAAGGAGGAAACTCATCAATAACTTTAAAATCTCAATATATATATAAAAAAAAAGTAAAGTTTTTATATATTGAGATCTTAAAGTTATCGACGAGTTTCCTCCTTAGGCCATACACAGAGACCCGGAGACAACATGCAGAAAGTTTTATTACAAGCAAAGAGAACTTTCTTGTGAAGAACTTAGGTTTTTCGTCAAAAAGTTATTTTGCCTTGTGTTTTTTGTTTGTCTTTGGGCCTGGGAAAGTTTTATTTATTTTCCCTAGTCAGGAAGTGACAGATTTTAGGCGGCACTTCCAGTCTCATTTTAGGATTCTTTTCTAAAGATATCACAATTGTGAGAGCCATTGGAGACATTGCTTTGTGCATTCATAGCCTCATTTTTGGTTGGTCAAGTGCAATTAGCACCCTTCACTGTATTTTATCAACAGTTCCGAAAAGGGATGTCCAAAAAGAGCTTAATTCTGCTTTGAGGTTTTTAATGTGATCTCTCCTTTAATCTGTGGGGGAGAGACACCGTTCTGTGTGTTTAAGGAGTAGGACCTTTTCTCCTGGGGGAAAGGCAGGAGGGAAGAAGGATAGTCAGCATGAAGAGATAGGAGGGAATGGCCACAAAGAAGTCCAGGATCAGTTTTTTCTTGGGTCACGCATTTAGGCTGCCCAGTGGATAGTTTTTCTCGAGCGCAGAAAGGAAAGGGGTAGAAAGTCATCGAAGAATATATCATAGGGAGTAGAAATAAATTGTTTACGACAACCAGGATACAGAGAAGCCCGTGGACAACCATACTCGAATAGATGAGAAGAATAAATTGTTTTTTGGTTTTTTTTTTAAAGATTT
The DNA here is from genome assembly GCA_039090855.1 of Macrothele yani. Taxonomy (NCBI): domain Eukaryota; kingdom Metazoa; phylum Arthropoda; class Arachnida; order Araneae; family Macrothelidae; genus Macrothele; species Macrothele yani. Next base: position 63,023,609 of record CM077008.1, on the reverse strand, counting down.
AGATCATTTCATGAACATTTAGTGTACTGCTCATTATTAGCAACATAACTTTGGATCACTACTAACAACGTTAAGTGGAAGTAACAACTTAACAAAGGATTGTGTTATACAGCTTAATAAGCAATTCCTGCTTTGCTGATTATCTTGTCTAATTCCTTACCAAGCTTTTATCTCACCAGAAATCACACCCAGATAATTAAAATCTGTTTTCCATTCTGGCCTTTTCCTGTACTCTACACAAGCTGTAGTTTATGGTGTTCAACTTAAAGCCATTATGTTTAAGGCTTCTAAACATTTTTCTTCCTAAGTTTTCCACAAAGTTTTGTTTAGCTGATTAAAGCTGTATCGCAGATACCCCTCCCCCCTCAAAATTAGCACTAACTTATCATAGCATGCAGCAGACTGCTGAAGTTTGAAAAGTTTGAACTACCTGCTTCAACATGTAATACTGTAAAATTTGGAACATATGAGACATATATAACATAGGTGTTTTTGTGAACTGCACCTAAAAGTCTGGATAATTGGCTTACTAAATCTATTCCTAGAGGTAAACTGGAAGTAATTGAAAAAAAAAACAAAAAACAAAACAGAGATGATATATAAAAAAGAAGTTAGATATTTTGAATAGATAATTCAGATGAGTGGATATTAGGGGCAGATTGGGATGACCATACCAGGCCAGGAATTTTACTCTTGTGGTACACTATATAATACCATACTTATCTCATCATGAACAACCATTATCAATCCACTGCCGGATGATGGTCTCCCCAAGTTTCTTTCAGAACGGTCTATCTTGCTTCAATCTCCTCCATGTCACTCTTGCATGTTTTCAAATTTCATCCACCCATCTCCCATGTGGTCATCTTCTGGATTTTTCCCCTGCCCCTTGGAATCCAGTCTAGAATTTCGGTTGTCCGTCAGTGGTTTGTTCTTCTGGCAACATGTCCAGCCCATTGCCATCTCTCAAATTTGTTCAAAATTTGAGGCAAAACATGCAATAGAAGAGATTGACTTTTTTATATTTAAGCTCTTACATAATCGAACAAAGCAAGAAAATAATAAACTTTACTACTTCATATTTCAGGGATTTTACTCTGATCATGATGTCTTTCCCTCTTGTCATTTTCCTTATCCACGAGTTCCTCATCTTATCTCTCCTGGTTACACCAAGTACGCATCTCTCCAGGCTTCTTTTAATTGTCTGCAATCTGTGTGTGTCTTTTTCAGTTATGGTCTACATCTCTGCTCCATACGTAAGCACTGGAAGGATGCATTGATTAAATACTTTTCTTTTAAGACATAATGGTATATTGCACTTACCAAAGACCTTTCATAATCAATAAAAGCCATGCATAATGGGAGCTCATATTCCCTCATTCTTTCAATTAGTTCTCTCAGTACATGGATATGATCTATGGTGCTGTAGCCACTCCTGAATCCAGCTTGTTTTGGTTGAGCCACGTCCAATGTTGCCTTCAAGCGATGTGAAAGAACCTTAGTGAAGATCTTTTAAACCACTGAAAGGAGGCTGATAGGCCTGTAATTCCTGAGATTCTCAATGTCACAGTTTTTATGTAGCATTGTTCCAATCCTCAGGAATCTTCTCTTCATTGAGACATCTAGTGAAAACTTGGGTGAGTCTAGTTTCAATTTCTCCACTTGCTTCATGTATAATGTCCACGGTAATTCCATCTTCTCCTGGAGCTTTTCCCCATTTCATGTTCTTAATTTTATGTGTAACTTCTGCTCGGAGGACTGGAGGGACTTTGGTACTATTACCTTTTGTAAAGTCTAGTGTAAATGTATTATCTCTTTCATATAGTTTTGAATAGAAATATTTCACTCTTATCAAAATTTTGCTTCTATTTCTTGTTACATTACCATCTTTTTTCTCAGTGCCATAATCTGTTTTCTTCCCTTACCGAGATGTCCCTTTGGTCTCTTCAGGTTTTGGTTGTTTTCAATTTTGCTTTTTTCACTAGTTCACAATTGAATTTCCTTATGTCTTCAGTGGCACTTTTCTGTATTGTCTTGCATCTATGTATACCACTTTGGAAGTTGCATCTTTATTTGTCCTCATCTCCCTTCTCTTTTGCATCAGCATTTTTGTTTTTCCTGATATTTTCTTCGCATGCAACTTGTTCTTAGTACCTCCTATTTTTGCTGCTGTTTCCATAAGATCCCTGGTTAGTTTTTTGTTATTTAGATATGTCTAATTCTTCTGATGTTAGATCTTCTAGAGCAGTGAACCTGTTCCTCAGTTCCAGATCAAAGGTATTATGTTGCTTTTCTAAGGTTGGTCATGTCAATACATTTTGTTTGTTTTATGAGCTTGCCATTTTTGAGTTTAGCATTGAGGTACATCTTACATCTCACCATTCTGTGATCACTCCCTGTGTTGACCCTGTTTCCATTGGGATGCTTCCATGTTCATTTCCTATGTGGTTTTTTTCTTGAAAAATGAGTTCATGATAAACCTTTCTGCCTCTGCAAACTCTGAGGGTATTTCCATGCTCATTTCTGTTCCCATGTCCGAATTTACCTACTAAAGTTTTATTATGTTGCTGTTGCCCTGTTTTTGCATCGGAATCATCCATAAAAATCTTTAAGTGCTGCTTGTTTTTGTTATTTACATGCTGAATTTCTTCATATCATCTTGAGAGGGGGGGGGCATAACTCACTGTGCTAGCCAAGTGGGCTGGTTGGTGTGGGATAGCATTTCCTCTGATCTCGATAGTATAGTTATACTGCTATTTACCTGTTGTTAGAGCCCCTTTAGTGGGAACAGGATGAACCACGAGAAGGCAGGGTTGGCATTTGTCTAGGAGTGGCTATATGTTTGCACATCATCACCTGATCTTGCATCCCTTGTCTCAGCTAAAGCTATCTACAGGGGAATAAATTATATGTTCTCTCATGAAAACAATTCTTTTAGATCCTAGATGGAAGAAAACTGCTGAAATATGCATTGTAACTACGAATTTAGTCGTGAACAGATTTTAATATCAATTTAGCAATTAAATAATTTTAAAAATGTGCTCGTGATTGAATGTAGCATAAGACTACACTGAAAATGGGTGTTGTTACCAGATAATTAACTTTCTTTGAAAAATTCGGTTTTGAAAAAAAAAAAAAAGTGAAGATCACAAGTTTCTTGGAGACCTGATTTCCCAATAAATTACACTAAAGAACATTCTGAAGCTGAAATGTGTAAATTGCTTCTTTTAAAGATGAATGTGGGTAGGACACACATCTCAGAATATATCTACAAGGAAATTGCTTTGTGCTCTTTGTTATTCTGTGGATAAGAGTGTGGAGATCAGGGACATATTTGGAGGAGGTGCCCAATGGGCCTTGCTCACTCCAAAAGTGTTTAATTGTATTTGTTTTGTTAAAATGCGACTTAATTAGAAAAAAAATGCTTTAATTTTTTCTCCTATTTTTCATTAACATTTGTTTTGTTTTGGTGGATTTCAGAACTTATATTTCTTGTCGCACCCTCCTGAAAAAAAAATGTATATATGCTCCTGGTGCAGATGGTGCGTAATAGTATGTATATGCTTCAAGATTCCAAAGTAAGGGTAGGGCATACTAGTGTCCCTGGGCTCCAAGCTTAATCACCTACATGTAACTGTTGATAGCTTTACCTTAATGTACTTATAACAGCGTACTTAGTCCAACAGTGCTGTTTTCACATAAGTACACATAATTTTGCTATGCCATTTCAGTGAAAACTCCCAACAAATAGAAGGAAACTTTTTTTAGGTCAATAGCTTACCAAAATTATTATTCATTCATTCCAAAAAAATCCAGACCAAAAGAATACAAGAAAGTGGGCTATTTCTCGAGTGGTCCACTGGAAAATGTCCCGATGGGCCAATCCAGCCCAGATTGATGCTCATTCATGTTATGTCATAAAGAAATTGTAGAATTTAAATTTACCACATCTGGAATGTTTTACCTTAAATTTTATGGTTTTCAGCGTTCAAAAACTTAGGTTTGATTAGTTCGTACATTTGTGTTGCTTAAAAGGAATGGCATATTAAAAATTGAAAATGTCATTACATCCTTTGTTGCAGTGTTATTGTTCTTCATACTTTTTGTTCATGTTACATATTATTTGGTGCTCCAGCACCTATGCATTGCTTTGATTACTCATTAAAACTTTTTTGTTTTCAATTTTTCTTTTCAGAGCAGGTATGATATTTTACCGAAAAGGAACCAAAAGTGTTGATAAAACTGGGAAAGAGATAAAATATGACTTTCAGCAACGAATTGACTTTGCAGTTTTTCCAAGTTTACAAGGTGGACCTCACAATCATGCAATAGCATCTGTTGCTATTGCTCTGAAACAGGTATTTTACTTACTGCTATACATCACAACTGTTTGATGTTATTTGTAATAATAGTAATGATAATAATAACTATAGCTACTCTTGCTGTTTTTTATTTCTATTTGTCCTTCATCAGTTTTGTCTGTACAAAATGTTCTCTTTTTTTTTTTTCAATAGAAAGCCATTTTCACAGAAACATTTTTTTCATTAGATGGATGAAAGGATATCTTTGCCACATTGATACTGCAAAACCCTTTCAATTTGGACAATCCTGTATGACACAGGACATAATTGTGTGGATTAACTAACAGTGGACTTGGGCAAGCAAGAAGGAGAAATTACATAGCACTTATCTTCACCATATATATGCACTGTTTAGTGGAACCATGCATAAAATAAAATCCCTATTCGTAAACATGTCTATGGTACTCTGTTTTATGGGCATGCATCTTGAAAATCAGAAATTATTTTGGTCATAATTTGGACATGTACTTCTTGAAATATGCCTTTGTTTACTAACCCTCTGTTGTTTATTCCCTCACACAGCATGCGTAACTAAGATTACTTACTCCCTGCCAAAAAACTGGTTTGCCCCACTGCAACTTGATTAAGAGCATAGTATCTGGTGGTGATGTGTGTATATATGGTGAAAATCATTGCTATGGAATTTCCCCTTCTTTCTTGCTCAATTCCTCTGTTAATCCACTCTTGTGTTATGGAATATCAATTTCAACTGTCTCTAACTTAAGCAGTAAAAGATCTCTTATTGCAAATGCATGGGGCAAAACTTCTGCAAGAAAGAGGTTGTGAGACATTCCATGATGAGTGTAATAACAAAGTGCTTCAGTTTTTGTGATGTTGTCAAAATAGTCCACTTCTTCTGCAAAAGGCAAGAGAAATTGCTTCTTAACTATACACTGAGATGTTCTCTACGAGCAGGGTATGGTAAGATTGGTTTAGAAAATGGCACAGCATAAATTTAATGTGCTATATGGTGAATCTTTTGATGCTGACCTCCAAGTTTCAGAAGATTGGAAATGCAAGCTTGCAAATCTTACATCATAGCATGCAGAACAGAACATTTCAATTTTAAGTATCAATAGGTATACTATCATCCATAATACGGTTTCACACATTACTTAAGTAACATGTGAAATAGTATTATGGACAATAGTACACCTATTGATACTTCAAATGGATTAGCCATGTAATTATTTGGTTATAATGTTACTTTGGCCAAAATATCATTAACAGATTTCAATACTGACAGAACAAAATATTTTATTGCCTGCATGTTCACTTGTTGAAAAAGGGATACAAAATCGAAAGAAAGGATTACAGATTTGACATGCTGCTAGGCTTAGGGGAAATGTTAAAACTTACTGTTTTCAGAAATGCTGCTAACTCTAGAAGTTTTAGAAGCAACATGAAAATAAGCAGCCTACCCATGATTTGGCATGGCTACAAAAGAGTGTGGATAACTAGTAAAATATTTTCTGATTGTTAATGCGCGATATTTCAAAACATGTAACATGGAGGTAGAAAAATTTTGTTGTACATATTCAATGGGGAATAAATCCCACTGAAGAAATAATTATTCACAATTACATGGTAGGCACACAGGTGCCATATGTCTTGCTGTTTCCTATGTTGCTATCTCTCCAAAAAACTTTAAAATTGCAGTGCCAAGGAGTGTTAATCAAACCCTCATCTCATGATTTCTATTCAAGCAGGCTACCTTTGCAACACCTAGGACAATAAAATTCCAAGCAACTGAAGCTGAGCATGAATGGACTATGGGATTACACAATACAATACAAATTTTGAAGATGGCAATCCGTTGTTGTTGTTTTTTGGTGTAAATATAACAAGGATGGTAAGTCAGATAATATCCGAAAACTTGAAAATTTTGTCATCCTGGAGTGGGAATCGAACCTGTGTCTCCGGGCGCTATCTGGGAAACACGGATTTTCCTGCTCCTGGATGACGAAATTTTAACTACTACTCACTACTACGGGCGGTCGTAGGGAGCGATGGGTTTGCCTCCTCGGGGCGCTCCGTGGCAACAATGGCACACACAACAGCAACTAGGGCCTCTGTGAATCTTGGAGAGGTGCAAGCTAGTTCTGTGTGACATTGGCGAAAAGACCCCAACTCACTGGGTTTTGTTCCAGAATCCTTAGGTTGAATGACCAATTGGAACCCTCAGCTGTGGGCTAATCCCCCACACTGATGTACTTACCTGATTAAAAAGACAAAAAGAAATATTAAGAATGACTCAAGTGTGGGATATGGTGGACCTACCACACTTGAGAAGGACGGTCCACCAGAGAATCGACCTGGACTTTCTAAACGGCGTATGAGAAAGCGATCTCTGCTGAGTGAATGTAAGATTGGTGTATGGAATACTAGAGGTATATATAAATGGCAAGATGAGTGAGGTGATTGAGAAGATGAATAAGTATAGACTGGATGTGCTGTGTGTAAGTGAAACCAAAAGAAGGAAATTGGGGTAGAAGAAGTGAATGGCACGGTGAGTGTGTGGTCTGGAGTATTGGATAATATGAGAGGACAGGCTGGTGTAGGTGTGATTTTATGTGAAAAGATGAAGAACAACTTGATTCACTATAGTTTGCATAAGTGAGAGAATTCTCTGGATTCGTTTGAAAGTGAAACTTCAGAGAATTGTAATTGTTGTAGTGTGTGCTTCTTGTGACTCGGAACCATCTGATAAGAAAGAAGATTTCTGGAATGAGCTAAAAGCTGTTTTGAGCCAGTTTGGTGCTAAAGAAAAAGTTATAATAGCAGGGGATTTCAATGCTAGAGTAGGTGTGCAGAATGCAATTTCTGACAATGTTCTGGGTAAGTTTAATAATCCTTGTGTGAATGATAATGGTGAAAGATTAATTGAACTCTGCATTGAGAATGATTTGTGTGTATCTAATACATTTTTCAACCACAAGTATATACACACATATACTTGGGAAAATCGTACTCTTGGTCAAAAGAGTGTGATAGATTTTGTTGTTTACGATCAGCGTTTGAAACGCTTAGTTGTTGACACCCGTGTGATGAGAGGTGCGGATGTTGGTTCTGATCATTACTTGGTTGTGTCACGAGTGAAACTTAATGTTGGTTGGAGGAAAAGGAATCAGAAGAGACCCAGGATAGAAAGAATAAAGGTTGATAGGCTCCTTAAAGATCATCAGCGGTATTCTGACTTACTCAGAGAACGACTGAAGGATCTGAAGTCTGGTGAAAGGGATGTAGAAAAGAAGTGGGGATGTTTTAAGAACTGTGTTGTCACTGCTGCTAGAGGTCTGTGGCACCACAATTGTGGGTAACAATAGAGGTGATGCCTGGTGGAATAGTGAGATTGAAGAGGCAGTAAAGAGAAAGAAGGAAGCCTATTTGGGGATGTTGCAAGGTAGAGTTTCTGTGGATGAATATCGCTGTAAGAAGCGTAAAGCTGCTAAGCAGGTTCGCCACAGTAAGGCAAAAGATAGGAAGGAGAAAGTGGAAAGGCATGAACTGGCTTTTTGGAAAGATAGGAAGTCCTTCTGGAAGTACATGAGAATCAGGAAAAATAGGGGAAACAAAGTTGTAAGTTGTGTGAAGAATGAGATTGGGGAAATGATATGGGAGCCCAATGAGTTAAGTGACAGATGGGGTGAATACTTCTGTGAGTTATTAGATCAGGAAAGCAAAGATGATTCCGAGACAGATGCAGATGATGTCACAATGAGGGATGAAAGCACAGGAGAGATCTCAAGAGAAGAAATGTGTAAAGCTCTAAAATCTCTTCAGAATGGTAAGGCTCCGGGAGTTGATGGCATAACTGCCGAGATGTTGAAATATGGTGGTGACTCTATAATTGACAGGTTAACTGAAATTTGCCAGTTGTGCTGGGAGTTAGGAATAGTTCCTCGGTATTGGAAGGATGCTATCATTGTTCCCTTGTATAAAGGAAAAGGTGATCAGACTGAATGCAAGAACTATCGTGGTATTAGCCTACTGAGTGTGCCAGGGAAAGTGTTTGGTAAGGTTGTTATTGAAAAAGTACGGGGTCTTACATCATTGAAAGTGTGGGATGTTCAGAGTGGTTTTATGCCTGGTAAAGGCTGCACTGACCAGATTTTTGCATTACGCATGATGATTGAAAAGTATCTGGCTGTTGGGAAGAAAGTTTTTACTGCCTTCATAGATTTAGAGAAAGCTTACGACCGAGTGAATAGGACACTTTTGTGGAAGGTATTGATTGAATATGGTGTTACTGGGAATCTACTTAATAGTGTAAAAGTCATGTATGCTGGTAGTAGAGCTTGTGTACGAGTGAATGGTGTTTTATCAAAATGGTTTTCCATTGGTGCAGGAGTCAGACAAGGTTGTGTAATGTCACCATGGCTGTTTAATATATTTATGGGTGCATGCATGCGTGATGCCAAAATAGATAATAGTGGTTTATGTCTTGGTGATATCCGTGTGTGCAGATTGCTGTATGCTGATGACACTGTCCTGTTGGCAGAGAGCAAAAGTGAGTTGCAGAGTATGTTGACTCGGATGCACGAAGTTTGCATGAAATTCAAACTGAGTATAAATAAGGGAAAAACCAAAGTTATGGTGTTTGAGAGAGAAACGGGTAGCACTGAATGTAATGTAAGTATAAATGGCACTGTGATTGACCAGGTGAGTGAGTTTGTGTATTTAGGAAGCATGTTTGACAGAGAGAACAAGTTGGATGGTGAAATCAGTAGGCGAGTGAACTCTTCTTTGAAAGTCATAGCTGCTCTGGGAGGTTTTCACAGGAATGATGAGTTCTCTAGAGAGTCCCACATGGCTGTGTTTGAAAGTGTAATTGTTCCTACTCTGATGTATGGTAGTGAAACTTGGGTACTACAGAAAAAACATAGGAGTTGTTTGTGTGCTGGAGAAATGCGTTACTTACGTGGGGTTTGTGGCTAGACACGATTTAATTGTGTGAGAAATGAAGATGTATTGCAGTTGTGTGATGTGAAGCAAAATGTTGTTAGCAAGGTGGAGACCAATATGCTGCGGTGGTTTGGCCATGTTGAAAGAATGAGTGATGAAATGCTTACTAAGAAAATCTTTTCAGCCCAAGTGGCAGGAAGGAAAGGCAGAGGAAGGCCAAAGAAGACATGGGTGGATCAGATTCAGGAGTACCTGCATGAGAAAAAGATTATGAGTATGAAGTATAAAAGATGTTGTGTAAGGCGTGTAATAGATATCAGTGAAGCACGAATTGTATGTCAAGATCGATGTAAATGGATAAGTTTGATACAACAACAATAAGTAAAAATATCTGGAAGTTTGTATTTCTTTTTGGAGCTAACCTCTGAATCTCAGAGAACAGCTTAGTGATATGTATGTATGTATGTATGGATGACGAAATTTATAAGTTTTCGAATATTATCTGACTTACCATCCTTGTTATATTCACACCAAAAAAAGCGGATTGCCATCTTTAAAATTTGAAGCTGAGCAGTTGTTGCTCCAGAATCTGAATGATGTTCAAATTTGTACTAGCAAAGGAACAATGTGACAACTCACTTGCAGGTCAGTTTTATGGTGAAAATCTTTCAAAAACATTTTGTTGCTGAGGTTCTTGCAACAATTTTTGTGGGTTTGCATACTTAAGTCCCCTGAATGTGTCTTTTTTAGTTTGTTTGCTGCCCCCTTTTTTAATGGTTTATTCTCAATATTTCGTAATTGTATTTCAAAGTACAGTAGTATTACCCATGGGTTTCATCAATGAATCATCAAATCAGGGAAGCATCCATGTTTCAAAGATGCCCATTGATTATGCTCTTATTTGTGCACAGCTTTTCTTTTTATTGCCACCCATTTCATGTGAATTATTATACTGTAGCCACAATTCTTCTGGGAAGGTTTGTTTAAGGTTCTCTTACTTGGTGTTCAACCATAAGAAAATCATTATAACTGAATATTGGTAGGCCTGCCAATCATGTTAAAATTAAGAATACAAATAAATTGTAAAGACTGAACTGAACAAGAATTGAATGGAAAGCTTCAAAAAATGAAACTTTCTTATTAAGATTTAAATAATTGTTGTTTTGATTACAATGCATGATTACATATTTATTAATATGTGTGTTGCTATTATTCCACAGGCAAGTGTACACAACCTTGGCTAATTTTTTTATTCATCTTCTTCTGCAGTGATGATTTATTTTGAAGACTTAGTATATCCTTATCTCATCTGTAGTCACTTTTTGTTGTCATGATCAATCTTGAGTCAGCAACAAAAAAGTGAAAAATTTATGTAATTCCTGAAAGAGAAAGAAAAGTAGAAGAGGAAGCAGTGCAGTATCACAGTGGAATATGTGATACACGAATGATGAATAAAGGCACAAGTGATTAATGGATTTCAGTTTCATTCCTACCACAAAAGCTTGTGAACCCAAGTACAGTAAATGTACTTAACCTAGTTGAAATTGTATTTTGATTGTGAAGATTAATTATTTCTTCACTGACTGCAATCAGATTGTAGATCATAAACATTGAGCAAGAAATGAGCTTCAACCTTCACATTGAACTTTATAAATACTAAACATTTGCACAACTGTGCCATCTGTACAATGAATATTTCCTACATTTGTCATTTTTAAACATTTTGAATGTCATCATCATCATCATCATCATTGTCAACCATTATCAATCCACTGCTGGACGAAGGTCTCCCCAAGTTTCCTCCACAACGGTCTGTCTTGTGCCAGTCTCCTCCATGTCACCCCTGCATACTTTCGAATTTCATCCACCCATCTCCCATGTGGTCTTCTTCTGGGTCTTTTCCTGTCCCTTGGAATCCAATCTAAAATTTCGGCTGTCCATCGATGATCTGTCCTTCTGGCAGTATGTCCAGCCCATTGCCATTTCAGGGATTTAACTCTGATCATGATGTCTTCCACTCTTGTCATTTTTCGGATCCACGAGTTCCTCTTCTTATCTCTCCTGGTTACACCAAGTATGCACCTCTCCATGCTGCTTTGAGTTGTCTGCAGCCTTTGTATGTCTCTTTTAGTTAAGGTCCACGTCTCTGCACCATACGTAAGCACTGGAAGGATGCATTGATCAAACACTTTTCTTTTAAGACATAATGGCATATTGCTCTTGAAAATTATGCTGTTTCTTCCAAAAGCTCTCCAGGCAAGTTTTGTACGCCGATTAATTTCTTCATCAATGTGACCCTCACTTGATATCTGCTGTCCAAGGTAAACGTATGTGTCTGTTATCTCCAGCTTTTCTCCATCAATCGATAAATCTTCATTTCTTGTAAAAGCATTGAACATCACTTTTGTCTTCTGAAAGTTCATTTTTAATCCCACTTTTTTACTCTTGTCAGCAAGTTCCTGGATCATACTCTGCAGCTCTGATGGGGTAGTTGCAAAATGACTACGTCATCAGCAAAACGAAGGTGGGTTAGATAATCTCCATTGATCTTTATCCCTTTGTTTTCCCAGCTTAGCGACTGAAAAACACCCTCCAATGTGGCATTAAAGAGCTTCGGAGATATGGTGTCACCTTGTCTCACTCCCTTTCCAATTTTTACGTGTGTTGTATTTTCAAACAGCCTAATCTTTGCACTTGCATTTTCATAGATGTTATTAATAATATTAATGTATGCATCTTCAATACCGCAGGTTTTCAGAGCCATTGTAACTGCTGATGGTTTCACCGAATCAAAGGCTTTTTCATAATCGATAAAAGCCATGCACAATGGAAGTTCATATTCCCTCGCTCTTTCAATTAGTTCTCTCAGCACGTGGATATGATCTATTGTGCTGTAGCCACTCCTGAATCCAGCTTGTTCTCTCGGTTGAGCCATGTCCAGTGTTACCTTCAAGCGGTGTGAAAGAACTTTAGTGAAGATTTTATAAACTACTGATAGGAGGCTGATAGGTCTGTAGTTTCCGAGATCCTCAATGTCACCTTTCTTATGTAGCAGGATCATTGTAGCGGTGTTCCAATCCTCAGGAATCTTTCCTTCATTAAGGCATCGAGTGAAAATTTGGGCGAGTACTGTTTCGATTTCTCCACTTGCTTCTTTTATGATGTCTACAGTAATTCCATCTTCTCCTGGAGCTTTCCCCGCTTCATGTTCTTGATTGCATGTGCAACTTCTGCTGGAAGGACTGGCGGAACTCTGGTACTGGTATCTTTCATGATGTCTGGAGTGCATGTATCATCCCTTTCATATAATTTGGAGTAGAAATCTTTCACTCTTGTCAAAATTTCGCCTCTATTTCTTGTTACAGAACCATCTTCTTTTCTCAGTGCCATAATCTGTTTTCTTCCCTTACTGAGATGTCCCTTTGCTATCTTTAGGCTTTGGTTGTTTTCAATTGCTTTCCTCACTAGTTCACAGTTGAATTTTCTTACGTCTTCAGTGATACTTTTTCGTACTGTCTTGCATAGCTCTATATATTCCACTTTGGAAGTCACATCTTCTTTAGTTGTCCTCATCTCTCTTCTTTTTTGCATCAACATTTTCGTGTTTCCTGATAATTTATTTACATGCAACTTGTTCTTAGACCCAGCTAATTTTGTTGCTGTTTCCATAAGAGCTTTGGTTACTTTTCTGTTAACTTCAGAGATGTCCACTTCTTCTGATGTTAGGCCTTCTGAAGCAGCAGAGAACCTGTTCTTCAGTTCCAACTTGAAGGTATTATGGTGTTTTTTAAGGTTGGTTATGTCAATAGATTTTGTTTGTCTTATGAGCTTGCCACGTTCAAGTTTAGTGTTGAGGTGCATCTTACATCTCACCAATCTATGGTCACTACCTGTGTTGAACTTGTTTAGCACACTGCAGTCTTCTATGAGGAATTGAATGTATCAGGTTATAAATAGTACAAGAAATGTCACTTATGTTCTGTATTCAATTTGCTATGCAATTTTTGAAGCCTAAAATCATTATAAATTGGGTAAAATCGGCTGGAGGGGAGGTCAGAGGTTCATGAAAAGTGTTGAAAAAGTCCTTATTATGTGCAGGGTAGGTGCAAAATGTTCTCAGAAATTCCTTTTTATACTGAAATATTACCATTACTTACATTGCATTTCATTCTAAATCATTTTCTTTGGAAGCCAACATCCATAAAGCCATTTGAAGCATTCTTGGAATCCATTCTTTGAAACCTCTCAGCACCTTTGTCACATTTTCGATGATGTCTTCAGCACTTGCGAATCATCGCCATTTTAGGTCAGATTTCAACAGGGGAAACGAGAAAAAATTGAATGCTGCCAAATCAGGAGAATATGGAGGGTGCTCCCAACTGACATCACATTGTTCTTGCAAGGTACTCTTTGATCATTAGGGATCAATGTGCAGGAACATTGTTATGCAGAAGAAACCAACTATTTTTTGTCTGTTTTTGTGAATGTTTTCTTTGGATTCTGGAGGATATTGATGTATATTTTTTTATTCACAGTCCTCTCTTTCTGGAATAAATTCATAATGGACGAGGCCCTGAGAGTGAAAGAAACTTTCAGCATTACTTTCCTTTTACACTTGTCGAAATGGGGTTTCTGTTTACGTGGTGACAATGGTGATTTTCATTCACAAGATTGATGTTTCATTTGTGGATCTTACAAAAAACACCATGTCTCATCTCCTGTGATTATGTTGCTTAAAAATTGTAGATTAACCATAGTGATTAGATCTCTAGCAAGGGTCATTCATGTTGCTTTTTGTTCAGGAGTTACTACTTTGGAACCCAGCATTGACAAGCATCATGCTTGTTCAAATCAGTGTGGAGTATGCTGTGAACATTTCCGGCTGATATTCCTACCTCTGATGCTATTTCCTTTACAGTTTTCCTTCAGTCATGTTAGACAATTTTGCATATGTGCTCAATCTTTTAGCAGTTGAAGAGGTACATGGGTGCCTCCTATGCAGATCATCATGGACACTCACATGACCACTTATGCCGCATATAAACTTGCCGTTTCTTCATTCCCGTATCACTGTATGCTTGCTGAAGCATGGCTAATGTCTCTGGTGGTGATTTTTGAAGCAAAACACAAAATTTGATGTTTGCACATTGCTTAGTTGCCAACATTTTCAACTACAACATTACTAAATGCATGGTGGACAAAGGAACTGCTGGTACTCCACACAGACTGGAAATGGGATGGTGCTACTTGCTCTCAGATAATGACATGAATACTGCCAACCTGTGAAACCTAAAAAATCCCCTGTGAAATTGTTCATTCTCACAGCTGGAGACGATTCTGGGAACTTTTTGAACGTACCTTGTATATATATATTTGTGAATAAGCTGTATGAACTCTGAACCTGGTGAAAATTTCTGTAGTGGTAGTTGAAATGCACAACTTAGTGCCCTTTGTTTTAGCTCTAATATGTGAGAGTTAATTCTGTATATGTTCTCATTTAGAAACCCTCAGATATACAAAGTCAAGTCATATTATTGTGACCACCTCCTACTTTTGTCGGCAATAGCATGTAGCCAATGAAAGAAGGCACGTGTTGTGAGCTGGTTTTAAGAGTATATAAGGTGTGCTGTAGGCATTCTGAAAACATATTATTCGCTGCTGTCATGGATACAAAGAGCGATTTATCAGATTTGCAAAAAGGGATGACTGTCTGCTTTTGGGCCAAAGGTGGCAGTATTTCTGAAACAGCGCAGCTTGTTAACTGTTTGTGAGCTGCTGTGGTTAAAGTGTATCGTGATTGGAGAAATGACAACATTGTGCATAAGTGATGTGGAAACTGAGGATCACCACGTGCCATTGGTGTGAGAGGTGAACATCAGGTGCGTGAGGACCGATCGACACGCTACAGTGGAGCAACTCACTGGCCAAACAAACCAGAGGGCTACCGGAAGTGTGTCTAAACCAACAGTTCAGCAAACCCTGCTGTGTATGGGGCTCCGAAGCAGACGAATGGTCACTGCACCTATGCTAACGAAGGTGCATCGGCAGAAAAGGCTTACATTTGCACTGAAGTATCGGATTAGACCTCCACTGATTGGCAAAGGATTGTGTTCATCCTCCTCCGCTGATTGGCAAAGGATTGCGTTCTCCGATGAGTCATGTTTTCTGCTTCATCGAACGGATAGACATTGGCGTATAAGTCAAGAAGCATCGGAGAACAAACACTCGTCAACCATTTCTGGAAGAACACAAGCTGGTGGGGGCAGCGCTATGGTTTGGGGAATGTTTTCGTGGCATTCTCTGGGTCCACTCATACCTGTAAAGGCACTAGGGACCGATTTCGTTATGAATCCATCCTTGCAAACCACGTACACCCATAAATACTGATTGTCTTCCCTGGGGCGTATGGAATGTTCTAGCACGACAATGAGAAGTGTCACACAGCTAGAAATGTCCAAGAGTGGTTGGAAGAACATGATGACTTCAAAGTACTTTCTCGGCCCCGTAATTCCCCAGACTTAAACCCTGTTGAGCATCTGTGGGACCACCTCGATCGTGTTGTTCGCTCTATGGATCCTCCACCACGCACCCTCCAGAAGCTGTCAGATGCACTGCAGCCAGCATGGCTCCACATACCTGTGAACACCTTCCAGCACCTTATTTAGTCACTCCCAGCCAGTCTAGCTGCCATTCCCGCTGCACACTGCGGTTACTCTGGATATTAGCTGGTGGTCACAATAATGTGACTCGACCATGTATAAATCTAGTGTTGACAGATGCAGAGATTAAGAGAGCCACCTATCACATGACAGAAAGCTGTTCTCTGAGATTCAGAGCTTACCTCCTCAAAGGAAGATCAGGTGCCAAACTCAAAGTTACTGATGATGTTGGATTTTACTTACTGTTGATGTATCAAATGCCTCCATTTACAGCAACCTTTGCATGCAACTTGAGTACTACACACCTCACCCCACAAGACCTTTGGTGCTTCACACCTATTTTCTTTGTTGTTCCCTATGATTTCCTCTACCTTTCTTTCTTACCACTTTGGTTTAATACATTTTCTTATTTAGTAACTCGTCTCTCATTCTTTCAAACTTTCAAACTGGTCAAGCTACCTCAAAATTTTTGTCTCCACCTTATTAACATCTTGTTTTAGATTATACATCTACAACACATTTCAATTTCCTAACACGATCAGAATGCTTTCCACAATTCCCTGTAAGTAACCTCTCTCTCCAGCACACAAGTGACACCTGTGTTTTTTCTGAAGTAACTAGGTTTTTCTGCCATACACTACAGTAGGAACAATTAACTCTTTCATACACGACCTTGAAAAGGTCCTGAATGGCTGTGTATGAATTATTTTTTTTTTCATCACATCATCAAAATCCTCCTTAAGCAGTTATGACTTCAAAAGAAAATTCTTTTGCTTACTGACTTCATCATTTAACATGTCTTCTCTGTCAAACATGCTTTCTAAATACACACCCATGTACCTGGTGTAACTATGTATCATTGAGACTGATATTGCATTTGACAATAACAATTCTTTGCTGGAAAACCTTAACTTTGGGTTTTCACTTATTCGTACTCGGTTGGAATTTCATACAAAATTAGCACATCCTAGGCAATATAATCTGCAACCCACTTTTGCTATCCACCAAGCAGATTCCAATCTGCATGCACTGAAATTACTCCGACATGAACCAGTTCTGTCTTTTTTTGCACACTCATGCATGCATTCATACATATGTAGAACAGACATGGGGACATTACCCAACATTGTCTGACTACTACACCAATAAAAAACCAATTCAATAAAAAAACACAATTCACATGTGCACATGCTCTATTGCCAGCATATGCAGCCTTCACACATATTCAAGTAGATCCCCAATAGTACCAAAATTATACAAGACCTTCCACAGAAAAGAATCGCCACCCCGGTGGCGCAGTGGTCTAAGCGATGGCCTCTGATCATTCGTCCGAAAGGGGTCCGGGTTCGAATCCCGGTTAGGCATGGATGTTGTGTTTGTCTTAGGGACACTGGCTCTCTCCCTTCCCTGGAACCAGTCACCCTAAATTAGGGACGGGCGACTGCTTATAGCCCACTGAGTTGCTCACGGTGGTCGTTAAACTAAACCTCCAACCAACCAATCTAGAAAAGAATCCTATTTACTTGATCATTAGTTTTATTCAAATCTACAAAGGCAGCTAACACCTTTTTACTATCAGACAGGTGCTTTTCAATCACCATATGTAATGCAAACATTTGGTTACAATAGCCTTCCTTATCAGGCATAAGACCACTTTATATATCCCACACATCTGATGTAAGTCCTTGTCCCTTATCAATAATGACCTTTCGAAACTCTTTCCCTGGCACACACAGCTGGGTGGTACCACAAAGTTTAAGAAATAAACTTTGTTAAGAAATGTTAAGAAATAACACACATTTGCATTGCTAACTTCACTGTATATGATGTAATCAAAAGCCTTGTTGATCCCTTGTAGAAGGAAAATAACTTAAACAATTTCCAGTAATGTCGGGGATCTTACTATTTCACTGAAAGAGATAGGACCAGTCTTCCCATCAAGAGAGAGAGAGAGAGAGAGAGAGAAAGAGAGAACACAGTACTTTGGCCTTTAAGAACTATAACTATTTTTCATATACATTTTTGTCATGCCTTAAAATCTGTGGTATTTATTTTTTCTCCAAGAGATTTCACCATTTTAGTAAGATGTTTTGCCTTGTGGGTAGATTCTCTGCACAAGCTTATGAAACATAATGTAAAAATTTGCTTTTTTTTTCTGTTTGCAACCATTGGCAAGTCATATACAGTATTATTAAAATAACCATTCACTTACCCGAAAGATCATGGTCACTTTTTTCCTTTAACACTTCAAGCACGTCAATTATCATCATGTAATGTTGTTGGCCTTCAAAGGTTGAAAGACTGCTTGCCTGAGATTCATTCTTCTGGTCATGAAACATCGTATTTTTCTTTTTTCTTTCTTTCTTTTTTTTTTTTTTACTAGACAAAAAAAACAACAACAACCGTAGGTTTCCCTCTGCCATATGAGACGTAACCATAGCTCGTCATCTCCATAAAAACCTCACAAACATACACACTATACAACTCATTCATACATTCAGTTAAAACCCTATTTACATAATTGCACTATTTACATTCCCAGGCAGTTAAACCTTTGTCAACTGTGACTAAAAAAGTGCTCTATCCGTTTCAAACTCCGTGCTAACCCCACTGCAAGTGCCAACCTCATTCAGCCCGTCATACACAATCCTCTATATTCGTCATACACAATCGTCATATATGTATGACAGGCTGAATGAGGTTGGCCAACAACATTACATGAAGGCCAAACATGAACATGGTTGGCTAACAACATTACATGAAGGCCTTTGAAGGCCAACAACATTACATGATGATAATTGACGTGCTTTTGAAGTGTTAAAGGAAAAAAGTGACCATGATCTTTTGGGTAAGTGAATGGTTATTTTAATAATATATCATTAATGAATTGCACGTAAATATGCTCACTTTGCTGGTGTTTTAATTCCTTAAAAGTGCAAATATTATCATTGGCAAGTCTTTAAAAACTGTCATCTTAAAACTTTTCATTTGTTGGACAGTTTTTCAAAGTTAGTGGGGGAAATGATTGATGAATCCTGTATTTGTCAGGAAACTAACATTTTAACCCAGATTTCTCAGGTGTTTTGCAACAAAGGTCATTTTTGATGGGCAAATGTTTAGTAGAATTTGGCAGTGCTTATTAAATCATTGCCAAATAGCGTAATTCAAAACTGCTTTATAACAGACTTGTTTGTAATCCGGGCGTAGCCCAGAATTCAGGGTTTTTGTCACGTTCCAAACCTGTAAATCTGGGTTTTTAAGTTTTAGAAGAATTTGAGATGCTTTGGACATTTCATTTCTAAAAATGCTACGAAATGATAATTAAAATTTCAAGCTCCATTTTCTTTGGGAATTACAGTGTTTGATTAAAAACACTGCATGTCCATGCGGATGGTGAATGAAGATGATTTGTGACACCTTGAGTGTTTCTTTTGTTATCAAACAAGCTCAGAAGGAAGGCATTTTTCATACACCTTGAGTGTTTCTTTTGTTATCAAACAAGCTGCTGAAAGGAAAGCATTTTTTCATTATTTTGAAAGTTGCATCTACATCAAATAATTTGATTATATTAGATTTGGTTAATCCAGTGAGCTACTTTTAGAAATTGAATGGAATCCACTGTAGGCTTCAAGTAAAACTGATCCACATAGACTGCTCAATTAACATGTAATATAAAGTGCTAAATTTGATTTCAAAAATGCAATGCCTGAAGGCTTTTGCACAGTGAAAGAAAATTGGGTACAAGAAAAGATGTGAGGTTTAACTGCACAAGCACTAGGGCCTATTTGTTGTGTAGCTAGTTTATATGTGCGTAATATATATAAATATTCATCATATGTATTATATGTACAGTATATTGGCAATGAGCTGAGAGTTTTAGGGTTTCTTGTGTCACCTCACAGTCATCCCTGTTATAAGAAATGGTGCTTAAATGAAGCCATAACCATAAATGTATTTAAAATTAACTGGAAGATACTTAAGATAATAACAGTTTGCTTAACATATAAGCTGCTATGAGAATCACCAGTGATCTCTTGCTCTGATTTTATTATCTCACAGAATCAGCTCATTTACTGGTATCTCCACTTATTCAGCTGCCAGATTTTGTAATTTGTCTTGTTCTTAGTGCTATATAGCTAACCCTGACCCTTATGCCATACCTGCTGTTTTCTCTGTGCTTTTCCCATGAAAAGAAGTAGAAAAATAAGTTCTTTCTGGCAGTGCTTATTTGGCAACCAACAACGTTAAGTGATCTTTCCCATTGACACTTCATGTGCACTTTTCATAAGAACACAAAACAGATGTTGGTGAGATCCAATTGCTAGATGTTGCTACTGTGCCAGAACCTATTTTAGGTTCATTCCTTTACAGTGCTGAACAATTAAAGCAGCTTCATTTAAACACTGAGAAATCCATGACATAATCTTTGGAAGAACAGCAGATACAAGTAACAAAAAAGTGTTTCAAGTGGTCAAATGATCTGCTGTCCAGTATACATCTCTGTAAGAAAAACAAGTTTTTGTTGCTGGCCTCCCTGTCATGAAAGAGAATGTATGCTCATGACATGTGCCTGGTAAAGGATGAAGAAAAGATACTTTCTTTTTGGTTTTCTTGCAATGATTGGTTCACTTCTCAAAAAAGCAAAACACTTTTAACCCTTTAACGGCTGCTTTTATGTTTTGGTGATATCTGTGTGTGCAGATTGCTGTATGCTGATGACACTAGATTGCTGTATGCTGATGACACTGTCCTGTTGGCAGAGAGCAAAAGTCAGTAGCAGAATATGTTGTCCCGTATGTACGAGGTTTGCATGAAATTTAAACTGAGTATAAATAAGAGAAAAACCAAAGTTATGGTTTTCGAGAGAGGAACTGGTAGCACTGAATGTAATGTAATGTAAGTGTAAATGGCACAGTGATTGACCAGGTGAGTGAGTTTGTGTATTTAGGAAGCATTTTTGACAGAGAGAACAAATTGGATGGTGAAATTAGTAGGCAGGTGAGTGAATTCTTCATTGAAAGTCATGGCTGTTCTGGGAAGGTTTTCACAATAATGATGGGTTCTCAAGAAAGTCCCGCATGGCTGTGTATGAGAGTGTAATTATTCCTACTCTGATGTATGGCAGTGAAACCTGGGTACTGCAGAAAAAACATAGGAGTCGTTTGTGTACTGAAGAAATGCGTTACTTACGGGAAGTTTGTGGCAAGACACACTCTGATTGTGTGAGGAATGAAGATGTGTTGCAGTTGTGTGATCTGAAGCAAAATGTTGTTAGCAAGGTGGAGACTAATATGCTTCGGTGGTTTGGACATGTCGAAAGAATGAGTGATGAGATGCTTATTAAGAAATTTTTTTTAGCCCAAGCGGCAGGAAGGAAAGGCAGAGGAAGGCCAAGGAAGTCATGGGAGGATCAGATTCAGGAATGTCTGCATGAGAAACAAATTATGAGTATGAAGTATAGAAGATCTTGTCTACACCATGTAATGGATGTCAGTGAAGCCTGAGTTGTACATTGAAGAGCAATTGAATTAGAGACAGCTGGAGTTATGCAAATGTGGCGCTGTTGGCGGCCCTGTAAATGGAAACGACATGACGTATGCAGCGATTCGACAATATAAGGAGTGATGTGATGGGAATCAGTAAGAGTCGGACGCAGTATGGGTAAGACGAAGGATTTAAGCGCATTTGATCGTGGGCAAATTGTCGGGGCCCAGCGAATGTGTCACTCTATCTCGAAAGTCGTGCAGGCACTGGGATTTTCATGAGACACTATGTCACGGGTACACCGTGAGTACAGAGAATCCGGTAAAACCATCCCTGCAAGTGCCAACTGTTGTGGACAACAGCGTGTGGATGAGCGGGGTCATCATCGGCTGGCTCGCATTGTAACAGCGGATAGACGGGCCACAGTGCAAGAAATCACTCAGCAATTTAACGCTGGTGCACAAAAACGTTTAAACAGCCACATCATCCAGAATGATCTCCTCACTATGGGGTACAAAAGCCATCTTCCCACGAGGGTACCGCTGCTGACCACACATCACAGGGTGCAAAGATTAGCATGGGCACTGGAACATCGCCACTGGACCCTAGACATGTGGGAAAATGTTGCCTGGACCGATGAGTCGAGATTCACATTGGTACATGCGGATGGCAGGATAAGAGTACGGTGCAAACCACATGAAGCGATGGATTCTTCTTGCCAGCAGGGTACTCTTCAAGCTGGTGGGGGTGGCATTCTTGTTTGGGGACTGTGTACGTGGACTGAAATGGGACCCCTGGTAAGTGTAACATTGTCCCTCACAGGTCAATGTTACCGAGATATCCTGGACGACCATTTGCTCCCGTTTGTGCATCTTCAACATCCCACTGGGGACCTCATCCTGCAACAAGACAATGCACCGTGCCATCACTCCCGAATTGTATCTGAATGATTGGATGAACACTCCACCGACGTGACCTCGCTTCCTTGGCCAGCTAGGTCACCTGACCTCAATCCCATCGAGCACATCTGGGATGCCATCAAGAGAGATGTTCGAGGCTCTGACTCCCTCCATCAAATCTTCGTAAACTGTGGGAGCTTGTTCAGCGGTCATGGATCCGTATGGCTTTCCCAACGCTTCCGGTGTCTTGTCGAGTCCATGCCGAGACGAATCGCCGCTGTCATCTGGGCGAAAGGTGGTGCTGCATGTTACTAGACAGGTATCTCTAATTCAATTGTTCTTCAGTGTATGTCAAGATCACTGTAAATGGAGAAGTTTGATACAGTAACAGTAAGTAGAAACTATCTGGTAGTTTGTATTTCTTTTTGGAGCTAACCTCTGAATCTCAGAGAACAGCTTAGTGATATGTATGTATGTATGTATGTATGTATGTAGAAAATGTATAGAAATGACAGAATTTTTTTTTTTTTTTACCTTGTTTAAAATGGCATTGAAATCTGCAATACTTACAAGCATGAATCACCATTTTTGATGGACTATTAAGGTGACTGGGAGTTGTAACCCCAAGCTGGGAATTTTTGTGTAATAACTATGGCTAGTAGTTTTCAGCTATGGAGCACCTAAGTCTGGGGGAGAGAGAAAGAGAGAAAGAGAGCGCGTGCTCACTCACACGCATGCATGCACACACACACACACACACACACACACACACACACATTTCAGATCATCAGCAAATAATATAATTTATTTTGGAACTTCAGATTTTTTTCATAAGTACATAGTACATAAACTCAACAAACAAGGGGAAATATTCTACTTTCATATTAAATTTGCACTCAAATAAAAGTAATTTAACCTGTTGAATGTAAAGTTGTAATAAGGTACAAGAAATTTCTTTAGGTAGTTTTTCATCCAGTGCATGTAAACACTTTTAAGAAAATGAAAAAAAAAAAAACGTCCAACCTAACTTTTTTGGTTTCAATAATGAAATGCTTGCCATAAGTACTAACGGATGTTGAGTCGCCCCCCCCCCCCCTCAATCATTCCTCCTTACAGGACTTAAATAAAGTTCTATCCTCACTTGCTATCTCTGTTTTTGCCTCCTACTAAAATTTCTAGTTATTGTGGATGTTTCTACTTCCTTCAGTTTAGAAAAAAGGTTGTGCATTGCCACAGACTGTGAGAAATATTGAGTATTTTGCTGATGGTTGTTCTACACAATATAAAACTGCAAGAATTTTTTTGAACTTGGCCTATCATTAACAGGATTTTTTTAGATTGGTAGGGAAGTGGTCAATTTTTGCAACAAGCCATGGCAAGTCACTATGTGATGGTATTGGTGCAGATTGTAAAAAGGCTAACAACAAAAGCCAGTTTGCAGCGACTTTTAGCTCACCAAATAACATCTGCTGCAACAATGTATAACTTCTGCAACGATAATATAAAAGAAATTACATTTTTCTTTGTGTGTGCAGAAAAGATGAACAAAGTGTGTAATATCAGCTTAGTCCCCTATTTTGAGAAAGCAAAAGCTCTTCCTGGTACATGCACAAATCATCACTTTACACCACTTCCCAATTTTGGAATTGGTGCTAAGAGATTAAGTTCTGATAAATATTACAGTATTATTTCTGAAGTCAGTGTTACTAATTTTCAAGATGAGTTACATGCTCACTGCTGCATGGCATGTGTATATGATTCATGTTGGTATGTGGGACGTTGAAAAAATTAACTATGATGAAGGTGATGTGACTGTTCAATTCATGCACCCACATGGGCCTTCTCCATCTTTTTATTGTCCTAATAATGACTGTGAAGTGCCTCTGACACATATATTATGTTTGGTTGAGGTAAACACTGCAACAGGAAGAACATACAGCCTATCCAAAACAGGCTGAAGACCTAGTTCAAAGTTGTTTTTTTTCCTATGAAAATTGGTAATTGTGTTTAGTTTTAATTCAAACTGACAGAGAAAATAATTCATTTATCTCTTATGTAACCAAAGAAAAGTTCATTTATAAATCATACATAAACACATCATTCATTGTCAAAATAATTTATAAAATGGTTTGTTCCATTAGTTTATATTTTTATTAAAATTAGTAAGAAATTTAGAGAGACACTTGATATTTTCAGTTGCTTGTATTCTTAAAAACAAAACAAAAAAAAAGAAAAGAAAAGAAACAGCTCGGGATAGCATAGGTGGCCCTGTCGGCGGTCACATTTTTCACAATTAGCGATTTTTTAAGCACAGCAACTTTAAAAAAACTTTGGTGATTTGACTGGGGATTGTGAGCACGACTTTGCAGGCTAACATTTTGATCAGTTGTAAATTGAAATTGGTCAAAATATTAAATTCAACAGTAACAAATATAGTGAGTTGCAAGTGCACTCACAGAAGTAAGGCTAAACAAGTGTTGCTGCTAAATAGTTTGTGAATCGCAAACTGTACAATATGCTCTGGTAAGTTTTTTTTTTTTTTGTTTTTTTACCTTATGTATAAATTGTAAATTTAGAATTTGGTAGTTAAAGGTGTTTAAAATATAATTCTATAAGACTTAAAAAAATATTCTGAAAACAGAAATAAGCATAAATATTTAGTTTCTGTGCATTTCCAAGTGCTGAAATATTACCATTTATTCACAAATATTTCAGAGCCTGTAACTTCTAAACCAGTTTGAACCACAAAATGAAACTGACTGGTTTTGTTGAGTACCAGTAGGGGTACCCTTGGTGGAAAAAAATCATTTGGTCCCTCTTTTGAGATATGAACCTTGAAATCTGCAAAAGTTGAAAAATTTTGGAACTTTGAGGGGTTGGGAAGTGGGAAGAAGACTAAACCTAGACTTAAATTAACCATAACTGAAAACTCTGCTAGCCGTAGTTATTACACAAAAATTCCCAACTTGGGGTTCCAACTCCCAGTCACCTTAACAGTCCATCAATAATGGTGATTTATGCTTGCGAGTACTGTATATTTCACCGCCATTTTAAGCAAGGTTAAAAAAAAATATATTTTCTATCATTTCTATACATTTTCTGTAAGCCTAAAATATCCATTTTAAGGTAGCAGAAAGCAAAGCTTTCGATCTGCAATAAGAGGAAAGCAATTGCCTTTTTTCAAAACCATTGTGAGGCCCTATTTTGGCCTTCCACACATAAAAATAAAATACAAATTGCTTTGAGCTACCTCCTATAGGGTTACACTATTGGGGGAAAGGTGTTTAAAAGGGTCAAGCAACCATTTAATTAAAAAAATGGGTAATATCATTTCCGAATGTTCTATATATAAAACATGCCATTTTGGATTTTTTCTTTTCCTCGCCAAAATTTCGAATTGCCCAAAGTATTTTTTCCTGCTGCTGAAAGGTTACGTTATAGTACACACATGAAAATATTTTTAGCAAATTTGAAGTGGAGGCTCATTTTGAAAAAAGTTGTTTTGTTCAATAAAAATGTGGCCTCATTTTTCCATGTCTTTTGTCATTTAATTAAAAAACAAAGTGTTCTTTTAATACTGAAAATGTGCAGAAACAAGTTGTTCCCAGATGAGTTGTAAAGTTATGATTTTTTTTTTTTTTTTTGTGCTACAGTGTAGCTGTGAAAACTGATAGCTTGAAAACTTCAAACGCAGAGCTACCCAATTTTTAAAGTGGCATTACTAAAGATCTACTGAGCCCACTGACCTAGAATTTTAACAGGTTTCATATCTCACCAATACAATACTTTGTGCCAATTTTCACAAAAATCTGAGATGGGTAGATGACATGCCCTAAGTGATTTGACATGGAGTGACCCAGCAGCATTTGGCCTAATTGTTAGACGCCAAATATATTTATTTGTGTTGACTTCAGCCGGTTTTGCTAATCCAGAGTTAATTCATTCCAGCTGGTTAAAGGATTAAGTGTCTGCTCCAATCAAAGAGAAAACTGCAATCAACGATTGGATAGAAAGTCCAATATACGATGAGAGATGAAATTGTTATTTTTTATACATATATACATACATGCATACCATTAAGGTGTTCTCTACCCACCATAAAGCATCCTTGATCTACTGTTGTGTAGAAGTCTCCCTCAGTCTTTTCTGCAACTGTCTTCAGCACTGCAGTTCTTTATGATCCCAACATTATCTTTAATTTCATCATTCTTGTAATTCCTCCATGGCATCTTCTTTGTTCTTTCTGTACAAAATCTGTGTTTCAGTTACTCACTTGGGGGGGATTCATTCTTCCAAACAAAAAATATATGTCCATCAGAAAAGAGAAAAAATATACTATAGTCACTGCTACTGACAACATGATAAATATTGAATTTCAGTAAAAAACATTCCATTAATTTGATTAACTTTTATTGGTATTGCTTCTGGTGTCAATTTATTATTATCCCTTTCAAGGGTATCATAAAATAACAGGTGCTAAATGGCAGTTCTAGGTATACATTTGAATTTTCATAATCTAAAGGAATAGGAAGTATTCTGCTCTTAATAATGCTTTGGGATTTTAATTTGAACAGTTTTTGGTGATCTTTTTTTTTTCCGTCTTAAAGGTAACAATTGTTTCTTGATGTTTAGAAACACTAAATATCATCATCATCATTGTCAACCATTATCAATCCACTGCTGGACGAAGGTCTCCCCAAGTTTCTTCTACAACGGTTTGTCTTGTGCCAGTCTCCTCCATGTTACTCCCGCATACTTTCGAATTTCATCCACCCATCTCACATGTGGTCTTCTTTTGGGTCTTTTCCTGTCCCTTGGAATCCAGTCTAAAAATTTCGGCTGTCCATTGACGGTCTGTCCTTCTGGCAATATGTCCAGCCCATTGCTATTTCAGGGATTTTACTCTGATCATGGTGCCTTCCACTCTTGTCGTTTTCTGATCCACGAGTTTCTCTTCTTTTCTCTCCTGGTTACACCAAGCATTCACCTCTCCATGCTGCTTTGAGTTGTCTGCAGCCTTTGTATGTCTCTTTTAGTTAAGTTCCACGTCTCTGCACCATACGTAAGCACTGAAAGGATGCATGGATCAAACACTTTTCTTTTAAGACATAATGGCATATTGCTCTTGAAAATTATACTGTTTCTTCCAAAAGCTCTCCAGGCAAGTTTTATATGCCGATTAATTTCTTCATCAATGTGACCCTCACTTGATATCTGCTGTCCAAGATAAATGTTGGTATTGGTTATCTCCAGCTTTTCCCCATCAATGGATAAATCTTCATTTTTTGTAAAAGCATTATGCATCACTTTTGTCTTCTGCAAGTTCATTTTTCATCCCACTTCTTTACTCTTGTCAGCAAGTTCCTGGGTCATACTCTGCAGCCCTGATGGGGTAGTTGCAAAAATGACTATGTCATCAGCAAAACGAAAGGGAGTTAGATAATCTCCATTAATCTTTATCCCTTTGTTTTCCCAGTTCAGTGATTGAAAGACATTTTCCAATGTGGCATTAAAGAGTTTGGGAGATATAATGTCACCTTGTCTCACTCCATTTCGAATTTTTATGGGTGCTGTATTCTCAAATAGCTTAATCTTTGCACTTGCATTTTCATAGATGTTATTAATAATATTAATGTATGCATCTTCAATACCGCAGGACTTTAAAGCCATTGTAACTGCTGATGGTTTCACCAAATCAAAGGCCTTTTCATAATCGATAGAAGCCATGCATAATGGAAGTTCATATTCCCTCGCTCTTTCAATTAGTTCTCTCAGTACATGGATATGATCTATAGTGCTGTAGCCACTCCTGAATCCAGCTTGTTCTCTCAGTTGAGCCATGTCCAGTGTCACCTTTTAGTGGTGTAAAAGAACTTTAGTGAAGATTTTATAAACCACTGATAGGAGGCTGATAGGTCTGTAGTTCCTGAGATCCTCAATGTCACCTTTTTTATGTAGCAGGATCATTGTAGCAGTGTTCCAATCCTCAGGAATCTTCCCTTCATTAAGGCATTGAGTGAAAACTTGGGCGAGTACTGTTTCAGTTTCTCCACTTGCTTCTTGTATGATGTCTACAGTAATTCCATCTGCTCCTGGAGCTTTCCCCCCGCTTCATGTTCTGGATTGCATGTGCAACTTCTGCTGCGAGGACTGGAAGAACTCTGGTACTGGTACCTTTCGTAATGTCTGGAGTACATGTATTATTCCTTTCATATACCATTATATCTCATGTGATTCTATCATATAGTTCACATACAATTACGTGACCACAAGGTTCTTCAGGAAGACGCTTTAACGTCTGTAAATTCTGTTTTACACGTTCTTTCATTTACATTCTGTTTTACACGTTTCCGTTCATATAGTTTTGAGTAGAAATCTTTCACTCTTGTCAAAATTTCACCTCTATTTCTTGTTACAGAACCATCTTCTTTTCTCAGAGCCATAATCTGTTTTCTTCCCTTACTCAAATGTCCCTTTGCTCTCTTCAAACTTTGGTTGTTTTCAATTGCTTTCTTCACTAGTTCACAGTTGAATTTCCTGACATCTTCAGTGATACTTTTTTCGTACCGTCTTGCATAGCTCTATATATGTATTCCACTTTGGAAGTCACATCTCCTTTAGTTGTCCTCATCTCTCTTCTTTTTTGCATCAGAATTTTGGTTTTTCCTTATAATTTGTTTGTTTGCAACTTGTTTTTAGTACCAGCTATTTTTGTTGCTGTTTCCATAAGAGCCTTGGTTAGTTTTCTGTTAACTTCAGAGATGTCCACTTCTTCCGACGTTAGACCTTCTAGAGCAGAGAATCTGTTCCTCAGTTCCAATTTGAAGGTATTATGTTTTTTGAGGTTGGTCATGTCAATACACTTTGTTTGTTTTATGAGCTTGCCACGTCCGAGTTTAGCGTTGAAGTGCATCTTACATCATACCATTCTATGGTCACTACCTGTGTTGAACTTGTTTAGCACACAGCAGTCTTCCATGACAAATTTCTTGTTACACATAATAAAATCAATTTCACTTCTCCATCCATTGGGATGCCTCCATGTCCATTTCCTTCGCAGCTTTTTCTTGAAAAAGTTCATGAGGGAAAACACTTCTGCTTCTGCAAACTCTACGAGAGTATTTCCACACTGGTTTCTGTTGCTGTGACCAAATTTACCTACTGAAGTTTCATTCTGCTGCCGTTGCCCTATTTTTGCTTTGAAATCTCCCATAATTATTTTCAAGTGCTGCTTGCCTTTATTATTTAGATGACAAATTTCCTCATAGAATACTTCAATGTCTTCTTCAGGATGACTTGTGGTGGGTGCATAAGCTTGAATAATCTGAGCCTGGTATCTTCTCGAGAGTTGGATAACAAGTCGTGCAGCTCTGTCAGAGGAACTTTCAACTTCTGCTACTTTATCCTTCAGTTTCTTGTTTATTATAAATCCCAACACCACTAGTTCTGCCAGTATCTGTCCCACGATAATAGAAGAGATGTCCACTTTTCAGTTCAATGAGATCTTCTCCTTTTCTCCTTACCTTACTTAGCCTGGCGATGTCCCACTTGATCCTTTGTAGTTCCTCTTCCAATTCAAGAAGCCTTTAATCAGAAGATAGGGAGCGTCCGTTATATGTTGCCAAGGTCAGCATCAGATGGCAGCCTAGTCCGGTCCTCCGGGGATTTTTAGCACCCTTTGCCTTCATGTCGCACTGGCCGCTGCCTTGGCCAGGTACATTCCAGGTGCCATAGACTGAGGGCCAAGATTTAAGTTGTGGATTCATTTTGGAGGGGTTTGGCCATAACTCACCATGCTGGCCAAGCGGGTTGGTGAGTGTGGGATAGCATTTCCTCTAATCCCGATGGTATAGTTACACCGCTATTGGCGGTTGTCAGAGCCCCTTTAGTGGGAACAGGGTGCACCATGAGAAGGCGGGGTTGACATTTGTCAAGGAGAGGCTGTATTATGTTGTGCATCACCTGACCTTACATCCCATACGAAATATATACATGAATATTTATTTCCATTATATAAATATATTAATTTTAAAAATTTTGTGAGCACAGAAATTCGGATAAATGCGATTTATTGGTTTTATATACTTCAAGGTTACTTTTTATCCACTTTTCATATGTTGCTATATTGTATTGTCTTTTTTTTTTTTTTTTTTATCCCTTAGGCCACATCACCTGACTTCAAAATTTATCAGGAACAAGTACTGAAAAATGCTAAATCAATGGCAAAAGCGCTCATTGCAAAGGGCTACACTTTAGTATCAGGTAAATCATAACTGTATATATTATGTATCAATATACATGAGTAAAACAACAAAATGATTCTTCCATTTGCTGATTATGTATTAGCTATTATGTATGTATTATATGTTTGATCTTAAAGTTGTATAAGAACATAAAAATATGATTAGATGCTATGAGTTCAAGTCTAAGTATCTGCTTTCTTGTATAATAATTTTATTTAATCAGCTATTTTATTGACAATCAGGTTCTGCGTTAAATATTTCTTCATGCAAACATACACTATATTGACAAAAGTCACCAGACACCCCTTCAAAAGCAAATGAACGGATCTGCCGTGCTGTTATGACGCGCAGTACAGCTGCATACTGTATAAAAATAATCCTGCAGCTGACGGCGATCATATCGCACTGTGAGGTTGAGTGAAAATGTCTCGGCTGGTGAGAACTGACTTTGAGAAAGGAAAGATTGTTGGGTGTTATATTAGTGGAATGCCCATAAGAGAAACCGAGAGGAGTTTAAACATACCCAAGTCAACTATTTTGGATATACTGAATAAGTGGAAGACACATGGCATGTCTGAAGCAGCAAAACGTACCAGCAGACCAAAGAAAATCAGTGATAGAGGACCTCGAAGCCTCAGGAGAGTCATTACACCTAATCAACAGAGTACTGCACAAGACCTCAGTGTACAGGTGAGTAAAAATGCTGGAGCTTCAGAATGTACATGTACCCATCGCAGAGAACATCATTCCATGGGTTACCATGGTCATGCGGCTGCTCATAAGCCTTTTATATCCACTCGGAATGCTACTCGTCGCTTAGCATGGTGTAAAGAATATTTATTGTGGACCGTAGATCAATGGAAACGGGTCCTATAGACTGATGAATCCAGATACATGATTCATCAGTCTTGATGGCCGTGTGTGGGTATGGTGGCAGCTGGGGGTATGCTATTTACCACAGTATACTGTTCCTACGGTCAAGTTTGGAGCTGGCAGTGTACTCGTGTGGGGGTGTTTTTCGTGGTATGGTCCCGGCCCATTAGTTATCGTGGACAAACCTGTTAACCAGCATGCCTACCTCGATATCCGGGACAATTATGCCCTAAAAACTCTGTGCAATACTATGAAACCGAGCCTTGTTGGTACCAGCAGGATAATGCACCGAGCCATAAAGCAATGACTGTACGGTGTCGTTTGATGATAATTCCATGTCGTGTGTGGACTGGTCAGCACGGAGCCCTGATCTTAATTCCATAGAGCACCTATGGGATGAATTAGAGCACCGCACAAAGAAGTTTGGAACCAAGGCCTACTACTAAGCAACAGTTGGCGGCAGCATTATGTACTGAATATAAGCGCATACCTATCGCTCTGTTCAAAAACCTTGTTGAAAGCTTGTCTCGAAGGGTCAGTGCATGCATTAATGCCAAAGGTGGACTGACATGTACACTAATCAGGGTGCGCGCGCGTGCTTGAAAACCTGGAAAGTCCTGGAAAATCATGATTACGTTTCCAAGGCCTGGAATATCCTGGAAAAACGGTGTTTTTTTAATGCTGTTTTGAAAAGCCTTGAAATTTGAAATTAGTGCTTAAAAAAATGCCCTTTTAGGAAATCGTGTTACTGTTACCCCTTCATTTTTTAAAGTTCCTTTTCTCTGTTCTCAAAGAAACCACCGGCAGCGGTTTCCGACGTGCACCAAATCCTAATTTGGCTGGGGAAAAAAAGGCACTACTTCCAGTGCAATAAAATTGGATGATTACTAGTAGGTCGAAGGGGAAAGAAGAGGCATTTGCAGGGGTCGCGTATGTACCAAGTCAGCTGGCATCCACCAGTGAGGAGTATGCCTGAACAACACATTCATCTTCTTCTTGTTTATGTGCATGCCACCCTCCCTCCCCTCAAGAGACTTCCGCTACTTATGATAAAAAAATAAGAAAACTATCTTTGCGAATTTTTCACGAAAGTGGCTGAAATTTTTACATTCACTGTAATTGGATTACAGAAGCTCACTTCCAAAATTCCACTTGAATCGGTTTAAAACTTTAAAAGTTAGCATTGGTAATTTTTATTGGTAATCGGTAAAAAAGTCCGAGGAAAAAGGTCCGAGACTGATGAGAAACGCGGAAAAAAAGTCTAGGAAAAAAAGTCCGAGGAAAAAAAGGCCAGGAAAAAAAGTCCGAGATGGGCGTTTTGATTGTCATCATGGGCTAACTAATAAGTCGATTTAACATACTGTTTGAATGTTGCGGGAAGGGGGTGGGGGGACATACTTTCATTATTTACCTAGTGTGGTGGGGTTGCCGGAAAACAACCACACAGGAAAACTGCCACACGTTTTTCAATAAGGGGCCGGGCACAAAGTGCTATTCCTCCGAGGAACACTTTGAATGTGTGGCAGTTTTCCAAGTTTCCTAATTATGTTTTAGTTTTCCAAGGCGCCTAACGACGGGAAGGAGCTCCTTTGTTTGTCTGAATTTTCACGTCGGTTCATACCAGTTTAGGGTGACTGGCCACAACAGTTCAACAGGAGGGATGGGGTTATAAAGATCGCCGTACATTTCTTAAAACTACAGTGTTCGACGAAACAACAGAACTACACATGACTCATGCTGTGTTTAGAAAAGGACGATAAGGTGGTGGGATTTTTTTATAACGCTGCACTTGTGCTTAGGCACTAAATATTTACATAACATGTCAAGTTTGTAATACTTTTCTTTTACTTAATTAATTTATAGGGCTTATACCTTGGCCTTTGCACAGTGACAGTGGACTTACTTAATTAATTTACTTAATTAATTCATAGGGCTTATACCTTGGCCTTTTTAACAGCTTTTAATCCGCCGACTTCATATTCATAACATTTAAGTATCAAATAAAATCAATAGCATTACGCTTTTGCTTAGGCACTAAATATTAATTTATAGGCCCTAGGCCTAGGCCTTTTAAACAGTTTTATTCTATCAATGTAATATTAGCAGCGTTTACACGTCAAATCAAGTTAATAATAATGTGCCTTTACTTAGGCACGAAATATTAATGCAAGAGCCTAGGCTCTTTTACTAGTTTTTTATTTAACCAATGTCATATTCACAATGTTTACACAGCAAATCAAGTTAATAATATTGGGCGTTTACTTAGGCACTAAATATCAATTCAGAGGGCCTAGGCCTGTTTAGTAGCTTTTATTCCACGGATGCCATATTCATAACGTTTGCATATCAAATAAAGTTAATAATATTGCGCTTTTACTTAGGCACAAAATATTAATTTATAGGCCCTAGGCCTGGGCCTTTTGACGGTTTTTAATCCGTCTACTCCATATTCATAACGTTTATTTATCAACTTCAGTTAATAGCATTGCGCTTTTACTTAGGCACTAAGTATTAATTCATAGGCCCTAGGCCTCTTAAATACTTTTTATTCTACTGATGTTATATTCATAAAGTTTATGTATCAAGTCAGGTTAATAGCATTCGCTTTTACTTAGGCATTCAATATTAATTGCTAGGCATAGGGCCAATAAATTAATAACTAGTACCTAAGTAAAAGTGCAATATAGTTAACTTCAGTTCATACATAAACGTTATGAATATGATATCGTTAGAATAAGAACTGTTAAAAAGGCTTAAGCCAAGGGCCAATGAAACAATATTTAGTGCTTAAGTAAAAGCGGAATATTATTAACTTGGGTTGATATGTGAATGTTATGAATATGGCATCCGTAGAATAAAAACCGCTAAAAAGGCCTAGGTCTAGGGCCTATAAATTAATATTTCGTGCCTAAGTAAATGCCCAATATTATTAACTTGATTTGCTCTGTAAATGTTGTGAATATGACATTGGTTAAATAAAAAACTAGTAAAAGGGCCTAAGCTCTTGAATTAATATTTCATGCCTAAAGTAAAGGCGCATTATTATTAACTTGATTTGACGTGTAACGCTGTCAATATTTCATTGGTAGAATAAAAACTGTTAAAAAGGCCTATAAATTAATATTTAGTGCCTAAGCAAAAGTGCAATGCTATTGATTTTATCTGATACGTAAACGTTATGAATATGTGGGCGGATTAGTCGGCGGATTAAAAGCTGTTAAAAAGGCCAAGGTATAGGACCTATCAATTAATTAAGTAAAAGAAAGTATTACAAACTTGACATTTTATGTAAATATTTAGGGCCTAAGCACAAGTGCACCGTTATTAAAAAAATCCCACCTTGTCGTCCTTTTCTAAACACAGCATGAGCCATGGGTAGTTCGGTTGTTACACTGTAGTTTTAAGAAATGTACGGCAATCTTTATAACCCACTCCCTCCTGTTGAACTTTTGTGGCCAGTCACCCTAAACTGGTATGAACCGACGTGAAAATTCAGACAAACAAAGGAGCTCCTTCCCGTCGTTAGGCGCCTTGGAAAACTAAAACATAATTAGGAAACTTGGAAAACTGCCACACATTCAAAGTGTTCCTCGGAGGAATAGCACTTTGTGCCCGGCCCCCTTATTGAAAAACGTGTGGCAGTTTTCCTGTGTGGTTGTTTTCCGGCAACCCCACCACACTAGGTAAATAATGAAAGTATGTCCCCCCACCCCCTTACCGCAACATTCAAACAGTATGTCAAATCGACTTATTAGTTAGCCCATGATGTCAACCAAAACGCCCATCTCGGACTTTTTTTCCTGGCCTTCATTTCCTCGGACTTTATTTCCTATACTTTTTTTCCTGGACTTTTTTTCCGCGTTTATTAACAGTCTCGGACTTTTTTCCTCAGACTTTTTTTTCCTCAGACTTTTTTACCTGGACTTTTTTTCCTCGGGCTTTTTACCTAGATTCATTTTTATTATGGACAAGTATATGTGTGTGCCTCTTTGGACAGAGTGAGCCTCCAGCAGAAAGGGTGTTACCATAGCAACGGTTGATTGACAGCTGGGAGCGCTGATCTGAAGCCCTTGGTTGGGAAGAAAGCAAACACCTGTTTATCACTTCCACAGCTCAAAAGGACTAGGAGAATATTTTCAGAAATCCATTTTTCCGAATTTTGAAAATAACACAGTAAAATTTTTACAGTAGTTAAGATACATCACAATAAAGTTCTAGTGCAAATTTCGCCAAATTCCGTTAGGAACTTTAGCAGATGCAAAAAAAAAAAAAAAATATTCCGTTGGATAATCGGATTGAAAAAAAGAAACAGTAATTATAAATTACAGGAAAAGCAAGTGAATTATTTTTTTAGATGCCATGGTTTATTTAAACAGAGTGATCCTTAAATTTTTTTTTTCTGTGATGATATGGACTCTATTTGAATTACAAACATACGTTTTTATTCAGACGTCTGAGTTACTGTTTTAATAAAAAAATCATCTATAATTAAAAAGTTTTCAATAGATTTAAGCAATATTCAGCAGATAAACAAACGTATTTTAGTAAATTGCAACATCATGACGTAAATTTAGTAATTTTGTCGAAAATTGGGGAGCATTTTTTTTTTACATTTTCTATTATAGTTAAAGTGAAGGAGGAAGGGTGCAACTTGACAGTTCAGTGAGCTGCAGGTGGTGATTTATGGCGATGTGCCAAATGAAAAGAAGCCATTCCATCAGGTCATTCCAAAGGTTGTGTGTGAGTTTAGGACATTTGGGCACCCGGACATTTGGGCACAAATCTTGAGGGGCCGTACAAAAATTGCCGTTTTTTTTCGCTGTGTGGGCAATTGATTGGAGAAAACGTTTCCAGTAAGACAAACGACAATTGGGTGTCCAAGAGGGGAAGAGCTCCCCCCCCCCCGTTAATATAGCCAAATTTTTGATAAATTTAAAACACTGAAATAGAAGAAACCTTTTTTTAAATGTTTGACAGCCTTGAAGGAGGTAAGGATTTTCTTAGCCCCCTCCCCCAGCACACAAAATTTTCGTATTTTCTTATTTACGATATTTTTCTATAAACTATAACTAAACAAATTCTCTTCTTGTATGAGAAAACCCAGGACTCTTGTCGAGTGTGTGTGTGGAGGGGGGGGGGGCTTAAACCTAAAATATGAAATATAAAAAATTTCTGGTCCGATCGGGAGATTTTCAGCCATTACAAGCTACAAGTCATCGAATTGTCTGAGGCATCTGCTGCCTCAGGAAACTAGGGGGGGGGGGATATCAAAAGCGTAAAATATCAAGATTTCTCATTACTCTTCTGATTGGGAGATCTTCAGCATTTACAAGCTGCAACTCGACAAATTTTCTCAGCGCATGTGCACTCTCTGGAAACCTGTCGGCGATGGGAGGGGGGGGGGTTAATACCAAAGGTGTAAGATATGAAAAATTCCTCCTCCCATCGGGAGATTTTTGGCATTTGCAAGCTACAACTAGACACATTATTTGAAGGCATGTGCCTACTCAGCAATCCTGTGTATGTGAGGGGGGGGGATACCAAAAGTGTAAAAAATATGAAGACTTTCTCATCCGATCGGGAGATTTTCAGTATTTACAAGCTGCAGCTCGACAAATTTTCTGTTCTGAGCGTATGTGCTTACGCAGCAAACCCGTCCGGGGGCGGGGCGGGGGGGGGTAATTTCAAAAGTGTAAACTATGAAGAATTTCTCGTCCGATCGGCAGATTTTCGGCATTTACAACTGGACACATTATTTGAGGGCATGTGCCTACTCAGGATACCTAGCGGGGGGGGGGGGTTGTAGCTTGTAAATGCTGAAAATCTTCGGATCGGACGAGACATTTTGCTCAGTAGGTTTGCCCGACAGGTTTGCTCAGTAGGTTCATGCCCTGAGATAATGTCTCCAGTTGTAGTTTGTAAATGCTGAAAATCTCCCGATCGGAAGAGAAATTCATTATATTTTACACTTTTAGTATTACCCCCCCCTCCCCGACAGGTTTGCCGAGTAGGCTCGTGCCCGTAAATATTTAGTGCCTAAGTAACTTATGGCGAACATTTTCTCGATCAATCTCTTACTATTGGGCCACGAAATGGCAATTGTTATACGGCCCCTTAAACATTTGTGCCCAAATGTCCGGGTGCCCAAGTGTCCGGTGCCCAAATGTCCACCCAGTCTTTCAGACAGAAATTCGTAAATATGTCTCAATTTCTTAATGATTATGAGATATAAGTGAAATTTTTTGTGTGCACACCACTTGCTCAAGTAGGGAGAAATATAGGAACACTATAATTTTTAACGCAGCGCAATTTCATTGCTTTAAAAGGGAATGTGCCCAAATGTCCGGTGCCCAAAAGTCCGAAACCCGTGTGTGTGGACGCGTCCTCCTGCTGTTTGATCTTAATCGGAATGTTTTTGTGCATGGGGGGTAGGGGTGAGAGAAATATCCGTTTCAGCTTTACAGCCTTCACGGCTTTTTTTTTTATATAAAAATCATAGTTGCTGCATTCACCATTGATCCATGTTTGCATTTCTTGAATATAAACAGCAGACAATCAGAAACATAGTGTTGGGCAGGTCTTGATGTTCTTCATTTTGCATATGCTGAATTCAGTTCTGTGGGAATAAGGAATGACTTATACTGTGAATATATACAAAACTACATATTTTTGAGCTGAAAAATAGGTCTACTTGTACACAGTAGCTAACGTGTGAACTCAGATGAAGACAATCGGACATACGGACGTCTGATTCCATAAAAAAAAAATCAACATAGTTTTTTTATTTACACTACAGGTAAAAAAGCAAAAACATGTTTTTAAACGTTATAAAGGAAAATGGATTTTTGAAACGCATGACTTGATGATCTTAATTTCTGAAAGTTTCTTTTTTCCACATCCTTTTCTTTTTTTCAATTACAATACACTGTAACCGGATACTGTGTGTTATATCACTTAGTGATATGGCAGATTTTCGGTTGCCGATATCCGCGATCGTAAGCGGTAGTTCATTGCGATTGTTGATGATGACAGGATAAATACTGGAGTGATGTAAAATGTTGCATAAACTTAAAAAAAAAAAAAAAAAAAAGTTGCCCCCCCCTCCCCGAACTTTTATGCGGTCATCATAGCTGATCAGCCATTTCATTCCATGAACATCAGCACATTTCAATCATTTGAACATTGGAGGTATCTGAAGGAATTCAGCCGTGCTTAAGCGCCTAGCGCAACGAAAACATGCTAATTTTGGACAGTTCTATTCCCTTCCCCTCTACCATCCCTAATAATTGAGAGTGCATACTGTAGTTTCAAATATTCTATTTATGAGCTAGTTTTCGCGCTGTTCGTTAAGCTTTTATTTTCGAAATTCCTAACACTTTTGAACTATGGTTGCAGAAATGTTTATGCTTTGGGTTTGTCTGTACGATAGTTCGCATGAAAGCGGTTGAATTTCGGCGAAATTTTAGTATGCTGTTGGGTACAACCTGGAAACCTACCCTCTTGAAAAAGGTCGAAATTAAATTTAAAGGCCAAGACATAAGAGCAGTATTCGTTCTCCAAGCTTAGGAATGTTAACTCACATAAAATCTGTTTGATTGCAACAAAGTTTTGGTATGTTATCAGGGAGGAGAAACCTACCCTTGTAGAAAATGGTCCGACTTGAATTCAAAGGTCAGGGCATAAGAACAGAATTTATTCTTTATGATCTTGTGCTTGATAAACTTGATCCATTTGCATAAAGCACATTCATCCATTTGCATCTTTCATCATTTCTATTACTTAAAACTGAAATTACTTTAAAACAATAATTTGAACATGATACTGTAAAGCGTAATAATCATCCTTTAATTTTTTTGTATATGTCCTGGAAAAGGCCTGGAAAGTCCTTGAATTTTTTCCCCCAAAAGTGTACGAACCCTGACTAATGTATGTAAATAAATGCTATGTTGTGTTTCTCTTCTAGATGTCTGGTGACTTTTGTCAATATAGTGTATGTTTCATAGCATATGTGCCTGGGAGTATGAGTAGTGTGACCTCCATTCAACTTTTGTGTTTTTAAAATTGTTGCATTTTGCTTTAACCCTCAAAACAGTGCAGGGTTTTAAAGTTACCCCCAAAACAATGTTCATATTGCAGACAAATTTATTAGGTGTATTTAGTTTTATATGTTTAAGAAAAGGCAAATGTAATGACAAAGAAAGAAATAATAATCAGGATGTGTTTAGAGGACACAAGAAAATACTTCTGTTTGGTACTAGAAGTTTTAGTCAGTGATGCACAATTGATCTGGAACTTAACATTTTACATCTTTGCATTTAATATGTTTAATTAGAAGAACAGTGTTTTACATCTTTGCATTTAATATGTTTAATTAGAAGAACATAAGAAGAACAGTGTTTAATCTTTATTGTATCAACAAAAGTGAAACAAAAAATGGATATCAAGGCATGTACAACAGCTATCCTATGATAAAGTTTACCAATAAAACTCCAGCTTCAGTAAAATGGGTACAAGTGTCCTTCCATGTGAAAAATTTTGACATTCAACGTAAGAAAATGTCTATTATGTCGATATGTTATCATCAATCTTTTCTTCTGTTAAAGAGGTACTCTGCTCAGGTTCTAATTTCAGCATTAATAATTTGGTCCTGCCACTGAATCCATCTATACCTTCTTCATGTCTGTATTTCATGAATAGTCTTGTATTTTGCACCCAATCATCACTGATATAAAGGAGAGAGGTGTTCTGTTTTATTCTTTGGCCCAAATTTCTTTCTTAGTGAAAAAAGTTTTTTCTGGATTTGCAAATTGTTATGTAATTTCTTAGAAGCTTTGATTTACTTACAAGGGATGGTAAGTAAATCAAAGCTTCTAAGAAATGGCTACCTTGGATTTAACTCAGATTTTGTTATATTATTACATGTAAAAAAAAAAAAAAAAAAAAAAAAATATGCCCTTGGTTCATTTTGCAATCTCTTGAACTCAGAGATATCACCTCCAAAAAGGTACAGTG
Organism: Macrothele yani; assembly: GCA_039090855.1. NCBI lineage: Eukaryota > Metazoa > Arthropoda > Arachnida > Araneae > Macrothelidae > Macrothele > Macrothele yani. The sequence continues at coordinate 62,983,173 of CM077008.1, read as the reverse complement.
TAACATTAAGCTATGCATGCATTCTGTGCTAATATATACAGAAAGGTCATTTAAGTTTCAAGCATAATTTACTGAAAACATGGAATTCACACAATCGGGGGTTTTCGCATTTGACAACTATGTTAGGTGTAGTTCTAACATACAGTCATATGAAGTAAAGAAATGGAAGAACACCCAAATATTTCCAAAATTTGGAAGAATTAAACACATTAATAAGCATAAGAAGAACAGTGTTTAATCTTTATTGTAGTTGATGAAATAAAAATTACTCACAGATGAGTTAAGAAAACACAAACAGTATTGAGATGCTGTATATCATTGCACTGAATAATAATGCAAAAGGTGTAAGTGAATAAAACAAAGATTTTTCCTACACGATGTTCAGATCAATAGAGCAGTATCTTGATAGTCTGTCATACCACAGTTTGATGATGTTGCATAGTTTGTTTCCAATACATTTTTTGGAATTAATCTCATTTTCCGGCAACTATCCAGAGACTTGCCACGCATAACAAAACATGGGGTTATATAGAGGTGAGCTTAACTGGTTGTAAATAAATGAATACATTTTCAACATAAATATCCTATCATCAGAGAGCACATGGGTGCTTGAAATCCTGGAAAGTCCTTGAAAATCATGATTATGTTTTCAAAGCCTGGAATATCATGAAAAAATTATGTTTTTTCAAAGCTATCTTGAAAAGCCTTGAAATTAGTGCTTAAAATATATATATATTTGAATTTTTTGTAGGAAATCAGTCCGGGGTTGTTGTTTTTTTGCGATGCACAATTTCGCCGCTAGAGGGCATAAATGCAGAAGACATCGAATTCAAAATGTATTTTATTCCATATATTTGCTTCTAAACATCCGATTGAAAAAAATATTTTACCTTTCGATTACATTTATGTTGAAGACTATTTTAAGTACAGTCACTTTTTCGAATTACGCATAGATTTTCCTCTAGGAGGCATAAAAGTAAATTGCATTTTCCCCGATAGCTCTGCTTTCTAGAACTCCGATTTGAAAAATTCTTTCTGAACCGTATACAGCTCCTCATAGGAAATGCTTTGCATATCATTTCTAATTTTTGGTAAAGAATGGCTTGGCCACCAGGAAGCCTAAGCGTTAATTTCTGCTTCTGATGTATTTGCAGCAAAATCTGAGCTTCTAAAAATCTTGATTGGAATTTTTTTTTCGTTGAAAGATATCGCCTTCATTAACAAACCTTTAGATATTACTTTCTTCTTAATGCATAGTTTCCTGCCAGGGGGCATAGATGTATATCCTATTTCTGTCGATATCTCTGCTTCTAAGAGTCTGATTTGAAAAAAATATTTCTTTCTTGGAGAGCATTCCCACTGCGAAATGTTTCTCATATTATTTCAAATTTTTCTGAATGCAGAAGTCTGCCACCACAGGGCGTAAGTTCATGGTTCCGTTTACAGCAATATCTGTGGGACTAAAAATCCTATTGAAAAACTTCATTCTTCGGTCAGATGCTACTAACTATGCAAAACTCTGTGTGCTTATTTGCTTTCCAAAATAATGTGCAATTTTCGCCGGTGCAAATGCTTAATCCAGTTTTCTCAATATTTCTGCTTCTACATGTGTGATTTACAAAAATTCTTTAAACACCAGATGCTGTTTACCTTGTAGAACACTTTAGGCTAGTATATGAGGAATTTTGTAGTTCACAGCTCTGTTGCTTGGTGGTGTTTTTGTACTTCAGTTAGCAGCTGTATCGCCGCTTCTAAAAACTCTATTGAGAAATTTCTTAGTGAAAATCCTCCAAATACAATAAATTTTTCCTTTGCTGTATGCCATTCGCCATAATAGAGATGTGGAGCATTATCTTCTTTAAATAGGTTGAAACCTTTTTTTTTTTTTTTTTTAATTTGCTATCTCTGCTTGTGGCAGACATATTTGAAAAATTCTTTTTCCTTAGCATAGCTTTTTCCATGAAGAATATTTTTCACCTATTTCCAACTGATTAAATGTGTACCCTCCCAATTCTTAAATTCTGGATCTGCCCTTGCTTTATTTTATAATAATTTCAATTGTTATCAATAATAGACTGATTACATGGGAAGGATAGTGCAGAATAGTGATGCAGCTAAAATGACTGATTGAATTAATCATTTTCAGATTGAGGGAAAGTCAAAGGATTTTCTGAGATAGGCCTTGTGGTAATTGCACCACCATGATTGAGTTTTGCAATATTGGATAATTCTTCAAATTAAAAACATTAAAAAGAAATGTAATGGGTAAAAAAAGTGCACTCATCCATTTATATCTTTTATCATTTTTATTACTTAAAACCAAATTTAAAGAAGAAAAAAAATTTGGCCATGATACTGTAAAATGTAATAATCATCCTGGAATCTTTTTGTATATGTCCTGGAAAAGCCCTGAAAAGTCCTTGAATGTTTTTCCCCCAAAAGTGTATGAACCCCGTATCATGCAAATTTGGGACTTGCTCTTTACAATATTTTGCAGGCTCTTTGAGATGTCTGGCAAAAAGCATGTACTGATGAAAAAAAAGTGCACCTCTAATGGCTGACAGTATTGTGTTTTCTTCAAGAGTACAACTTTTGTCTGCAGATTGACATCTTCATTGTGAACTGCTTTAAAAGGCAATGTGCTGTCCGTTTGTCCAGACCAGGAGTCAAGTAGTTAAGAGTCCAGGTAAGACGGACTTGCTGCATCCAAAGGATAACAAGTTTCATTGGCATTTTATCACTGGTACTTTAAGCGCATACTATATTTGGTGGTGTGTTGTCCTTGATGGTTTTGGCAACATTTTTGCCAAATTGACCCCTCCCCTCATCATCTTCCTGAAAGTATATTAACTGTTTTTTGGTGAGCATCCATCCACCCATACATATATGCATACATATCACTAAGCCAGTGGCACCCATATGAGTACTTTTAGGGGGGGCTAAGAAAATGCTTACCTCCTTCAAGGTTGTCAAACATTTTAGTAAATGCACAAGATACTAAAATACAACAAAAATAATTGATACAATCAATCATTAATATCTTATTATTTTTAAAAATGCTTTAAAAAAAGGTTTCATCTATTTTAGTGTTTTAAATTTATCAAAAAATTTGCTATGCTGGGGGGTCGAGCCACCCCCACCCCCTCATGGGTGCCGTTGCACTAAGCTGTTCTCTGAGATTCAGAGGTTCGGCTCCACAAAGAAATGCAAACTACCACATAAATTTTACTTACTGTTGCGGTATCAAACTTCTCCATTTACAGAGATCTTTGCAGACAACTCGGACTTCACTTACATCCATCACACTCCATACACAAGATCTTCTATACTTCATACTCATAATCTTTTTCTCATGCAGGCACTCCTAAATCTAATCCTCCCATGACTTCCTTGGCCTTCAGCTTTTCCTTCCTGCCACTTGTGCTAAAAATATTTTCTTAGTAAGCATCTCATCACTCATTCTTTCAGAATGGCCAAACCACCGCAGCTTAATAGTTTCCACCTTGCTAACAACATTTTGCTTCATATTACACAACTGCAACACGTCTTCATTCCTCACACAATCAGAACATGCCTTGCCACAAACACCCATAAGTAATGCATTTCTCCAGCACACAAACAACTCCTATGTTTCTTCTGTAGTACACAGGTTTCACTGCCATACATCAGAGTAGGAACAATTACACTTTCATACACAGCCATGCAGGACTTTCTTGAAAACCCATCATTCCTGTGAAAACCTCCCAAAGCAGCCATGACTTTCAATAAAGAATTCACTCGCCTACTAATTTCACCATCCAATTTGTTCTCTCTGTCAAACATGCTCCCTAAATAAACAAATCTCACTCACCTGATTAATCACAGTGCCATTTAGACTTATATTACATTCAGTAGTACCAGTTCCTCCCTCAAAAAGCATAACTTTGGGTTTTCCCTTATTTATACTCAGTTTGAATTTCATGCAAACTTCGTACATCCAGGACAACATACTCTGCAACTCACTTTTGCTTTCTGCCAATAGGACTGTGTCGCAGCATACAGCAATCTGCACAAATGGATATCACCAAGACATAAACCAGTATTATCTATTTTGACATCATGCATGCACACATCCATAAATATATTAAACAGCCATTGTGAGATTACACAACCTCGTCTGACTCCTACACCAATAGAAAACCATTTTGATAAAACACCATTTACTTGTGCACAAGCTCTACTGCCAACATACATGGCTTTTACACTGTTAAGTAGATTACCAGTAACACCATATTCATTCAATACCTTTCACAAAAGTGTCCTATTTACTCTGTCGTAAGCTTTCTCTGAATTTATGAAGGCAGCAAAAACTTTTTTACCAACAGCCAGATACTTTTCAATCATCATGCATAATGCAAAAATTTGGTTAGTGCAGCTTTTACCGGGCATAAAACCACTCTGAACATCCCACACTTTCTCTGATGTAAGACCCCGTACTTTATCAATAACGACCTTACCAAACACTTTCCCTTGCACACTCAGTATGCTAATACCACAATAGTTCTTGCAGTCAGTCTGATCACATTTTCCTTTATACAAGGGAACAATGATTGATAGCATCCTTCCAATCCTGAGAGACCTTTCCTAACTCCCAGCACAACTGGCAAATTTCAGTTAACCAAGTAATTACAGAGGCACCACCATATTTCAACATCTCAGCAGTTATGCCATCAACTCCTGGAGCCTTTCCATTTTGAAGAGATTATAAAGCTTTACACATCTCTTCTCTTGATGTGCACTCGTGAGCAAAAATTAAGGACGAAGAGGAGCATTTAGCATAACAGCGTAACGAGCAGGCAGAACGGACCGAAAGACCACTCAGGAGATAAACTAGGGTCCAGTACAGTAGGGAATGCGCATATATGCAGCATGATGTGGGTGTGGGGGGGGTTGGAAGGGTATAAAGCACACTGGTGGTGTACGCTCAGCAATTCGGTGAAAGCTATTGATATTGTACATCGGTTTGAACAGCATCGAGTTGCTGCCACCGGGGGATATGGCCAACAGGCAATCCAGTAGATGACATCTGGATGGCTTTACCCGAGGTCACGTGATTGGGAAGTTGGAAGAAGGTCGAAGTGTGACTAGTGTGGCCGAGGAGTTCGGGATCGCTCACAGCATCGTTTAACGAGCTTGAAGAGCATTTCAAACGACAGGAACAGCTGTCTGAGAGTTTAGCAGGGGTCGTCCACGAGCAACCACGGCGGCGGACGACCGGTATATTGTCCTACAGGTGAGAAGAGACAGAAGGCAGACAGTGGGAGAAATCGCAAGGCACATGCAACAGACAACTGGAAGTCCGTTATCGTGTTTTACCGTGGCCAGGAGGCTGCACAAAGGTGGTCTATTTGCACGACGACCAGTATGGTGTGTGTCATTAACGCCTGCTCATCAGAGACGGCAGTTTCTGTGGTGCCAGGAACACACGAACTGGACACATCAGCAATGGGGTCGAGTTCTCTTTACCGATGAGAGCCGATTTAGTCTGACGAGCGATTCTGGACGTATGCACATCTGGAGAGCAGGGAACACGTAATCACACCCCTCCAACATCATCGAAAGAGACCGGTTTGGAGGTTGCAGAGTTCTCGTTTGGAGCGGTATCATGCTTGGTAGCCATACTGACCTCCACATCTTCCAAGGAGGTTCAGTCACTGGTGTTCGCTATTGTACCGAGGTTCTCCTGCCTCACGTGCGTCTGTTTAGAGGTGCTGTGGGTCCTGAGTTCCTCTTCATGGACGACAACGCTACACCTCATCGTACAGTGGCTGTCACAGAGCTGTTGGAGAGTGAAGATATTCAACGCATGGATTGGCCCGCAAGTTCCTCGAACCTAAATCCAATTGAACGCGTGTGGGACCTTCTCAGGAGACGGTTGGCAGCATGTCACCAGCCGCCAGCAATGATTATGCAGCTGCAATTGGCGCTACAAGAGCAATGGGCCGCAATGTTCAACAGCTCCTTGACAACCTCGTTCTCTGCATGGACAGACATTGTAAATCCTGCAACATAATCAGGGGTGATCATATCCCCTACTAAAGACTGGATTTTTCTTGGCAGCCGCCTGTCACATGGAAGTTTCTGTCTTCTGTCCAGTTGTGCTCGAAGCTACCTTTTCAATAAAGTGCCTTTGTATCCTTTGGATTCCTTGTTTGGACGGTTTTGCTCACTTGTCCCATATTCTTACATCTTGGGGATCTTATGGCATGATTTGAGTCGATGTGGAGCACTTCTGCACGATGTTACATTAAAAAAACTGTCTCGTCCTTAATTTTTGCACGGCAGTGTATCTCCTGTGACATCATCTGCTTCTGCCTCTGAATCCATCCTTCACTGTGACATCATCTGTTTCTGCCTCTGAATCACCTTTGCTTTCATGATCTATTAATACAGACACTTGATGTGAACATCAAACAGAGGTCTGTTTGGTCATGGCCTCTGTTTGATGTTCATGATCTAATAACTCACAGAAGTATTCACCCCATCTTTCACTTAACTCAATGGGCTCCCATATCATTTCCCTGATCCTATTCTTCACACAAGTTACAACTTTATTTCCCCTATTTTTTCTGAATCTCATGTACTTCCAGAAAGTCTTCCTATCTTTCCAAAACAGCCAGTTCATTACCTTGTCCTTTCTATCTTTTGCCTTACTCTGGTGAATCAGCGTAGCGGCTTCATGCTTCTTACAGCGATATTTATCCACAGAAACTCTACTTCACAACATCTCCAAATAGGCTTCCTTCTTTCTCTTTACTGCCTCTTCAATCTCACTATTCCACCAAGCATCACCTCTATGGCTACCTACTATTGTGGTGCCACAGACCTCTTCAGCAGCAGTGACAACACAGTTCTTAAAACATTCCCACTTCTTTTCCACATCACTCTCACAAGACTTCAGCTCCTTCAGTCACTCTCTGAGTACCTCAGAATAATGCTGATGATCTTCAGGGAGCCTTTCAACCTTTATTCTTTCCATCCTGGGCCTCTTCCTATTCCTTTTCCTCCAACCAACATTCAGTTTCACTTGTGACACTACCAAGTAATGATCAGAACCAACATCCGCACTTCTCATCACATGAGTGTCAACAACTAAGTGTTTCAGATGCTGATCACAGACAATAAAATCTATCGCACTCTTTTGACCAAGAGTACGATTTTCCCAAGTTATGTGTGGATATGCTTGTGGTTGAAAAACGTATTAGATACACCCAAACCATTCTCAGTGCAGAGTTCAATTAATCTTTCACCATTATCTTTCACACAAGGCTCATTAAACTTACTCAGAACATTGTCAAAAATTGCATTCTGCAACTAGCATTGAAATTCCCTGCTGTTATAACTTTTTCTTTAGCACCAAACTGGCTCAAAACAGCTTTTAGCTCATTCTAAAAATCTTCCTTCCTATCGGAAGGTTCCGAGTCACAAGGAGCATATACTACAACAATTACTATTCTCTGAAGTTTCACTTTCAAATGAATCCAAAGAATTCTCTCACTTATGCAGCTATAGTGAATCAAGTTGTCCTCTATCTTTTCACTTAAAATCACACCTACACCAGCCTGTCTTCTCACATTATCTAATACTCCAGACCACACACACACACACCATTCCATTCACTTCTTCTATCCCAATTTCCTTCATTTTGGTTTTCGCGGCAAGCTTCCTAGACATTGAAATAAGCACCTGAACTATGTATGAACGTGTGGTGGGAAAAGACTCTGCGCATTTGCTTCTGTTGATTTCTTGCCCGCACGCATCAGTGTCGAACTGGATGTCATTTCGTGTTCAAATCTGGATGATCCATGTTGAAAACTGCATCTTTGCTGATTTTGTTAACTGCCATATAGCGTTGAACTTCAGTGGTAAATTGCTGAACAGCATTCTTAACGGCCTTTTTGCTCATTGTCTGTTGCTGTTGCTTTCTTATGAACTTCATAATTTTTCTCGAAGATGTATGATGCTGACGCTTGAAGAATTCCAAGAAATCATGATTTGCTTTAAGTTGCTTAACCCAAGTTGTGAAGCAGTTTCTTTAGCCGATTGTTGCAGTAATGAATTGACATACACGTTTCTTCCCTTCCTGAACTGGTTAAACATGTATGCTCATCATACTTTGTCCTATTGGAATCTTTTACTTCCTTGTTGACGATTTGACATACTTTCCTCTGCGTAATCTTAAACTCTATGGCAACTGTAGCCATTGACTTATGTCTCCTTACTCGTGTATAGATAGCTTAAATTCTTTCTTGGCTGAATTGGTCATGATTTTTTTTTTCTGCTGACCTTCGGGGGAGGGGTGCGAGATTGTATGAACAACATGGACTTTCTTATCCTGCAGACTTCTTACAGGTGATTGATTCACTTCATTGGCACTGTTGGAAGGACTGCTATCACAGTACACCGTGCTATCTTCCATAAGAAATAATTGTCCAGACATGTAATGTAACATCAGTTCGTATAATTCATCTGCAATCCATCTGCCCATGTTGGTAGGATTAGCATTGCTACCTTCAAAATTGCTGGGGGGGGGGAGACTTTTCCCTCAAAAGTTTTAAAATAGCTAACGGGCTGTACATTTATGAAGACATGGACATCAGGATATAATTGTTCAAACATGTAGCAAATTTTTCTGCTCATCGTAATATTATCTCATTTCATGGTAACATTCTTTAAATATTTGACTAAAGTGCCTAGAATGCTCTAGCCATGCCCACTGTGGTTGAATACGCTAATTTTGATAGCATTTCACGCTGCTTGCTGCATTGGGTTTTTAGCACGTCTTTTGTAAAAAAAGATTTTTTTTTTTTTATTGGAGGTTTAACGACCACCATGAGCAACTCAATGGGCTATAAGCAGTCGCCCGTCCCTAATTTAGAGTCATTGGTTCCAGGGAAGGGACAGAGCCAGTGCCGTAAGACAAACACATCCATGCCTGACCGGGATTCGAACCCGGACCCCTTATGGACGAATGATCAGAGGCCAGCGCCTTAGACCACTGCGCCACCGGGGCGGCTTAAAAAAAAAAAGATTGTGCTTATGTTATTGGTTTGTCCGTCCGTTCATCTGTAACCACGATATCTCTGCAACTATTAGTCCAATTTGAAAAATTCTTTTTGCATTGAGAAACTTGAAATATGCGAATGATGATCCTTCATTTCGTTTATTTTTTACGATGTACAATTTCGCCGCTAGAGGGCGTAAATGCAGATGATGTCAAATTCAAAAATACGTTTTATTCCACATATTTGCTTCTAAACATACGATTGAAAAAAATCTTTTATCTTTCGATTCCATTTATGTCGAAGAGTATTTTAGATATAGTTACTTTTTCAAATTACACATCGATTTTCCGCTAGGGGCGTAAAAGTAAATTACATTTTTCCCGATAACTCTCCTTCTAAAACTCCGATTTGGAAAAAAAAATTCTTCAGCAGATACACCTCCTGATGAAAAATCTTCTGCATATAATTTCAAATTTTTGGTAAAGAATACTTTGGCCACCAGGGGGCATAAGTGTTAATTTTTGCTTCTGATATATTTACCATAAAATCTGAGCTTCTAAAATATTGATTGAAAAAATTCTTTCGTGGACTGATGTCACTCACATCGATAAACCTTTTTGAAATATTTTCTTCTTAAAATATTCCACAGTTTCTCCGCCAGGGGGCGTACATGTATATTTTATTTTGGTCAATATCTGTACGTCTAGAAGTCCGATTTGAAAATTTTCTTCTTTGTTGGATAGTGTTTCTAGTGTGACATGTTTTTCATATAATTTGAAAATTTTCAAGTAATTCATAGACTTTCCGCTAGGGGGCGTAAAGGTAAATTGCTTTCCTCCTATATCTCTGCTTCTGAATCTCCGATTTGAAAAATTCTTTCTGCACCGGATACAGTTCCTGATGGGAAATCGTTTGCACATAATTTCTAATTTTTGTGAGAAAATGGTTTGGCCACCAGGTGGCATAAATCTTAATTTCCGCTTCTGATATATTTGCAGCAAAATATGAGCTTCCAAAATCTCGATTGAAAAAAATGGCGTTTGTAGACCGATAGTACTCATGTCGACAAACCGTTTAGAAACATTTTCTTCTTAAAATAATGCAAGGTTTCTACGCCAGTGGCGTAGATGTATATCTTATTTTTGTCAATATCTCTACTTCTAGGAGTCTGATTTGGAAAATTCCTTCTTTGTTGGATAGTGTATCCGATGCGAAATGTTTTTCCTAAAAATTCAAAATTTTCAAGTAAATCATAGACTTTCTGCCTTGGGGCACAAAGGCAAATTGTGTTTTCTGCGTTATTTCTGCTTCTAAAACTCTGATATGAAAAATTCTTCCTGTATCGCATACAAGACCTGATAGAAAATATTTTTCACACAATTTCTAATGTTTGGTAAAGAATGGTTTGGCCACCAGGAAGCATAAGTGTTAATTTCTGCTTCTGACCCTTTCCATTTCAATTCAGGCAGGGGGTGTCAGTTAACCACCTCCGATTTTTTTGAAAAAATTATGGTAGCTACTCTTAATAGAGATATAAAGTACTGCAAAAGGATTTTTCATAAAAAAATTTTTTGCTCGAGCTACAGCATTTTAAAAATAGGCAAAAAATACACTCGTGACGAAAATCATGTGAAACGCCAAATTTTTAAGTGCACACTGCTCCTGAACATAACAGGTAGAGATTCGAATTTTTTTTTTATTTTGAAGCTATTGATTTGGCCTTTCTTCAAATTTACAGAAATTGGTCAAACGAATGTTACCAGATGGCAAAAAAAAAAAAAAAAAAATTATATTTATTACCAAAAATTTTAATTTTCCACAAATTTATGATTTTTTTTTTAAGAAAAAGACGTTATCAGGTGGGTAAGTGTGCCAGCCTGCACCCCTACTAGGGTTGTCTTAGCAGTAATTTTATTTTTATCCTGTGATGCTTGTAACTCATAAAATTATTTTTTAAAATATACAAAATTTCAAAAATCAACATTTTTGAATTGCAATATCTCAAAAACCCTATTATTTCTATTTCTGAAATTTTGTCCAAATAATGTCCTAATGGTAGGTAGTTAACTGGGGGAATTAGGTTACTGGATTTTTGCCTTGAAATTTCCCTACAAATTTTTGTTTGAAAATGCACTTCTCTCCTGCTCGAACCTTACGGTTGGGTTATTATTAAAAAAAAAAAAAAAAAAAACTTCGAAAGATATTTCTGAAAAGTTTACCTGAGTATATATTCCAAATTACCACAAATTGCAGTGTCAATCTATATTTTAAAGTCATTTTTATGATTTTCAATAATTGTCACCTATGTACATGTTTAATTTTTTTTTAATCCATAGTCTTTACCCATACAATACTTTATCTCAGTTGCAGTTAAGATTCAATTTCTATTTACATAAGAAAAAAAGCCTCAAAAAAAATTATGAGCTTACCATCATAACTACAAATTATTCAAACTGAGAAAAGCTGCTGGATTTTATCGATTTCCTTCTCATCAAAGGTATGGAATCGTGCAGAACATCCAACAGGAGTTGGGACATTCACCTTTAGAAGTGCATTTTTTAAGGGCACTGGACACGAGCTGTTTTCTTGCCACATTCTTCTGGCCACCAAAAACCTCTGGCTGGTCCATGGAAGATACTGTTATGTCCTCGAATTATTTAGATATGTTTGTAATCTGTCCCATCCATCCACCAGTTATCGTCATAAATGCATCCTATAAATTCTTCTATTTGAAAATCATTCACAGAAAATGGTTTCTTTTTTTGTTGGCTTGAAAATTGCAGTGCTTTATTTTATGTGGGTGCCAGACTGTTCTGGCCATTGATGGTTCATTTCCTTGTTCTAACCAGGAATGCTGTGACTATATTTCAACAACAGATTTTACTGTATCTCACTCTTCTACTTTGCTGGTTCGATAGGATTGAACTTCACAAGTTGTGAGGAGTAGAAGTTTAGTCTTTGGGATCAAGGGGGAGACAGTTTCAACAAATGAAAGTGCATCTCTTATATAGCTTGTGAAGCTTCTTTCTGTAAGTTGAATTTAGTAGCAAAATGTTTGCACAGGCCACCCACACCATCACATGCACTCTTGCATTGGCCTGTGGCTGAGAAGATCCACTTCCTTGTTACATTTGGGTCCCCCTTCATAAGTTCATAAAACTGATATTTGTTCTTGAAGTGAAGTGCCCGGCTGCTCCATCTGAGACATAAACAATTGTTTTAAATTCTTCCAAAGGACAAGTCTTAGCAATTTCACTTTTTATGAGCAGAATGGCACACAGAGCATGTGCTGTGTCATGGCTTATATCATTGCATGCTACCGCAAAAGACTTAGTCTCATTTGGAAAGTATACAATGCATGTAAAGAGTGAGATCTGGACATTGTTTGCCAGTAGTAACTTTGCACTTCATCAGGTAGAATTACAGATCAGTTCTGAGCAAAGTCAAAGTGCAACACCAACACTGAACTATGTGCTGCAGACTGTGTTTAACCTTTGCTATCCCATTTCTCTGGATCCGCTCATTATAAATTACGGAAGAGTTTATTTTTCTCGATATTCCCCCACCTTCAGTAGCTCTATTTTCATTGACTCCCCCAATGACTCTCAAGCAGCCTTAATAGGTGTTTCACAGTACTCTATAAAAATTGCACTGGGCAGTACCATTTTCAGTGCCACAGCTTTGGAAAATCAAACCTTGAAATCATATCAGCTGCAGCTTAGCCCAAAAATTACTGCAAATTGCAGTTTACTCATGAGTCAAAAATTGCCCAAGTTTCATAAAATCATTCACCACCATTTTCACTGTTACTAATTTTTTCTTGCCATTTTCGGATTTAGTCACATTTGGCTACTTGGTGAATGCTTAGTGCGAGCCCTGCCGAGAATTGTGTTCTCCTGCTATTAAAAATTTACTAAATAATGTTTACAGTTCTCATTTTTTCACTTAATTAAAAAATTTTGAAAAAAAAGTGCCATTTTTCAAAAATTGAAAAAAAAAAAAAAAAGGAATTGAAAAAAAGTGTCATTTTCAAAAATATGTAAGAAATTTTCAAGGCAAAAATCCAGTAACCTGACTCCCCCAGTAAACTACATACCATTAGGACATTGTTTAGACAAAATTTCAGAATTAAAAAAAAAATTGGGGTTTTTGAGATATTGCAATTCAAAAACATTAATTTTTTGAAATTTTGTATATTTTAAAAATTAATTTTATGAGTTACAAGCATCACAAGATAAAAATAAAATTACTGCTAAGACAACCCTAGTAGGGGTGCAGGTTGGCACACTTACCCACCTGATAAGTCTTTTTCCTAAAAAAATCCTAAATTTGTGGAAAAATAAAATTTTTTGTAATAAATAAATCATCATCATCATCATCATTGTCAACCATTATCAATCCACTGCTGGACGAAGGTCTCCCCAAGTTTCCTCCACAACGGTCTGTCTTGTGCCAGTCTCCTCCATGTCACCCCTGCATACTTTCGAATTTCATCCACCCATCTCCCATGTGGTCTTCTTCTGGGTCTTTTCCTGTCCCTTGGAATCCAATCTAAAATTTTTTCCTGTCCCTTGGAATCCCCTCCAAAATATATATATATATATATATATATATATATTTTTTTTTTTTTTTTTTTGCCATCTGGTAACATTCGTTTGACCAATTTCTCTGAATTTGAAGAAAGGCCAATTCAATAGCTTCAAAAAAAAAAAAATCCAAATCTCATACCTGTTATAGTTCTGGAGCAGTGTGCACTTAAAAATTTGGTGTTTCACATGATTTTCATCACAAGTGTATTTTTTGCCTATTTTTAAAATGCTGTAGCTCGACCAAAAAAATTTTTTTTTATGAAAAATCCTTTTGCAGTACTCTTTATATCTCTATTAGGAGTAGCTACCATAATTTTTTCAAAAAAATTGGAGGTGGTCAACTGCCACATGTTGGTCATGCCTGCCTGAATTGAGATGGAAATGGTCTTCTGATGTATTGGTAACAAAATCTGGGCTCCTGAAAACTCGACTAATTTTTTTTTTTTTTCTTGGGCTGATACCGCTAATATGGAAAATCCTTGTGAGAATACTTTCTTCCTAAAATAATGCATGGTTTTCCCACCAGGGGACGTAAAGTCACATCTTATTTTAGTCGATATCTCAGTTTCTAAGAGTCTGATTTGAAAAATTATTTCTGTGTTGGAGAATGTTTCCGGTGCGAAATGTTTCTCATATAAATTCATGTTTTTCTTAACACGCAAGTCTGCAACCAGAGGGCGTAAGCTCACGATTCTGTTTACAGCAATATCTGAGGGATTAAAAACACGATTGAGAAACTTCTTTCTTCTGTCAGATACTATTGTTTTCCATACCAGCTCCATTGACTTTGAATAGCTTTGATAAATTTAATTTACCTCAGAACAGATTCAAAAGACGTGCTTATTACAACCGAAAATTCGATGTCTTCTTTCTTGTTTGCTTATGTCATCTACATAGCGAAATGTGTTGTACCTTTTCAATGCAACATCTCTGAATTCAAGAGATTGTAAAATGAACCAAAGTGCATATTTTCTTTTCATATGTAGCATAATATAACAATCTCAGTTAGATTCATGATAGCCAACTCGCAGCCTTCACTTGTTAGAAGTAAATTCATTTCTAATTAATAAACATATACAGTTCAATTTATCTTCTTTAAGATATTCATTTTTAATGAACTAATGGTTGCCAAATGAGATTTTTAATGAGTGGTTACAGTGTTTTCAAAATATTTAGATGTTTAAAAAAAAGTTGAGATCCTTCAAGAAATAGTTTTATACAACTGACAGTCCTGCTCTTGGCTAATGAATTATCTCAAAAACGCATATCGGCAAAGTAATTATGTTGGAGAAATTATGACTGGAGTAAAGGTCATGTGTAGTGAAATACTGAGGAAATGAAAAGAAACTGGGATATGGGAAGGAGGTAGCCATAGGCATAGGAGTGAACTTTTCTGTCACCCATACTTTTTCAATAACAACTTTACCAAACACTTTTAACTTATGACTGGTGTCGAATCAATAAAGAATGAACCTAATTTGTGAAGATGGAAAATGTGCTGGAAGCAATTATATAGGTATTTCTGATCTAGCAGACTTTGTCAAATGTACAGTCTCCATAGCATAATATTTAACACTTTATGAATTACCTTTACCCAGGAAAAATACTTGAACGGAAGTTTTACATTATTTGTTTTACCACTTTTCATGTGTTCTTTTTCTTCTCTTAAAAGAATTTTTTTTATTTACATCTAATCTGGTAGTTCTGTGTGGTATTGACCCCATGTAATTCTGAGGGGTATTACTTGAAAGTTCAGATTTTGAACCCATGGTGATAATTTTCTCATCAAACTTTGTCAGTAGATCTTTTGTTGCACTATGATGTTTATTATGTTTTATGTTGAAATATTGGTTACTTATTTTAAATCTACCTCACCTTTAAATTCACATGAGTGACAGATGTGAAAATGTATTTGCAAGCCAGTTTTCTGTTAACAGGGTTGATATTTGTTATGGACTTTTCATTGTGAATAGGAAAACCAAGTTACTATCCAGCAACATTCTGAAAAATTATCTCTAAAATATTATGAAGGAAAATGTAGATTTAATTTAGCTTTCATCTGGCTGATGATAGAGCATTGGTCTCTGTTCATCTGCAAAAATATTTGTTCAGTTATTTGTGATCAGAAATCAGTTGTGTTAAATTGAAGACCAAAGTAAAATTCTTTACTGAAGATAGATGTATATTTTGTTTTCAGGTGGCACTGACAATCATCTTTTGTTACTTGATCTCAGGCCTAAGGGACTGGATGGTGCCAGACTAGAATGTGTGATGAACAGCACAAAAATAACTGCTAATAAAAATACATGTCCTGGGGATAAGTCTGCTTTGGTTCCTGGTGGAGTAAGATTAGGTATGAATATATCTGCCTTTGTAGATCTTTAATTAATTTTCATGTTACTTGTTTTAACTTATGACTGGTGTCGATGTTTTTGAACTTCATCAATGGTCCTATCAACCGCATTGCACAAGGTTTACTAAACAAATACCTTATTACTGTGGTATATCTTTTATCTTTTGTCTTGCAACCACAAAATTCTACAGTGACATGTAATTTACAAAAAATATTGTTAATTTATATGTGCATGTATTTCCTTGTGAGTCTTACTTGACTAAATTGATTCAAAGTCATTGCTGGCATCTTAGCAGGCTATTGAAATAAGTACATAACAGTGGCATATCTTGGGTCAAGACCTGGGCTATCTCACCCACCCCCAGTACCTCCTTTTTTTTTTTTAATTGCAAAGTTTATTTTTTAGTTGTTAACTAAGAAGTAATTTTTTTTTCTTAATTTGTAGGTACATGCTATTGCTATCATAATACCAAATTATTATGAGGATTAGGATTTTAACACTTATTTGTACATGAACTCCATTCTCCTTCTGTATACTTTATTTGCACATGCACTCAATTTTTCTTTCCTTTTGGTGAAGTTGTGCATTACTTTTCCATAAAACGTTTCTTCCGAGTACTTTATCACATGTAAAAAGAATGTTTTTCTCTATTGACAAAACAGCCAATTTGTTCAAGTGTACATGCCCTTCTGTTTGCCTAAAGTATAGTGTCTTGATTCTTTTTAATGCAGAAAAACTTCTTTCGGCAGTTGCAGTTGTTGATGGAAATTTTAATATATTAGGTCTGCTAATTTTTACACCTCAATAAACACAATGTCCTATTTATTCAATTTCATGTAACTAGTAATGTCTCTTACTAATTTCTTTTTGTATTCATCAAGGGAATTATAAACACCTTCACACACACAGTTCATTTTTGAGTCAAACTGTGTCAAAATTTGAAGCATAGGGTTCTTTAAGTTCTGACAGTAGATGTTCAGGAAAGCTTTCACATATTTTTTTTCAAAACAATTTGAATCCAACGAAAGCCATGAGTTGAAGATATAACATCATTAATTTTAATTAATTGACACTTCACACATCTGAAACAACTCTCGCGAAACACAGGCATTTACGGGCGGGAGTATGCAAGGGATGAAGGTAGTCAAAGTCTTCTCTTTTCTGAGCGAATCGTTGCTGTGAACCGTTGCCTACAGCAACGGCCCATTCACACTTTATCTGCTTCTCCATGTTGTCATGGAAACCCTAACCAGTGAACGTATCCAAGGTCTTTGAATCACACAGCGAAGACATCAGGCGAAGACTGGTGGAGCGACTGGTTGCGTCATGATGACACCATCCCTCCACTAGGAGGCCCGTTGGTCTTTGATCGCCAGACTGATTGTCTTAATCAAAAGAAGTGAATCAGCACATGTGTTTTTTGTTTTGTTTTTTGCAGCAAAACATCGACATAGCTTAATATCGTTGATAATTGACTTACTTGTGTATATCTAATAGACTTTTATTTTTGCATTCTCCGGGCTTCGCAGCTAGCCTAGCTAGCCTCAAATATACGCCACTGGTATATGATATTAACTTCATGAAGTGCTTATCAAAATGGCAAATACTTTATGTTGCTGTCTTTGAGGGTAGTAATATCTGTGCATTGGCATGATGTGTTGCCCCCCCCCAACAAATCCCCATTAATCAGCCAGTCTATCTTGCATTCATTGTTATTAAAACAAATATGCAATTTTGAAGTGTTGCATTGCTTTCACAAAGTGCTTCTACTTCATAATACTTCAAACACGATTTAATTTTTTTTATCAGTTTCTGATCATATTAAACAAGATATTAAACAGTGGAACTTGAATGTAAATTTCATTACTACCATTACCAATTTTTCTTATAGGGCAAAACAGAATTCTGATGCATGTATTTATTTATTTATTGTTACATTCAGGGGAAAGAGGGGAGGGGGTGGTAACTTTGTATCTTGCCTTCTGCTAACAAAGTATGCTTCTCAGGTTATAATTTTTTCTGTCCAGTCATCCATTTGGGGATGTGTTTCATTAATGATCAATATGATCATTCCATCATGGTTCGACCCAATGCCTGTTGCATCATTGGTTTTTAAAAAATCCAAAATAAATATACCATATATGCTCACATGTAAACCAATCCCTACTTCAAGAGCTAAAACTTTGTGAAAAATCTTGACGCGCATGTAAGCCAACATTAAATTTCAAGAGTTTGGAAAATACATTGAATTATGCAAATTTTTGAGATTATCTTTTGTAAAAACCTTTGAAGTATGATTCACTATTGGAGTTTCCGAATAACTTCAGTAACATCCATTGTATTACTTATGTAACATTTTTTGAGAGGCTTTATAACCATTTCTGGTGAAATTGCATCCCACAGTTATTTCACTCAAGAAGTAACAAGGCCAAGTCTGCCTTTTTTTTTTTTTTTTTTTTTTTTTTTTTCAAGTTTTACTACCTTTCATATGTTGTGGGGGTGGAGGAAGAGACTAATTTAAATTAAAGTTGACTGATGAAAATTAAATTTAAATTTCACCAATTTCACCCTGGATATGACTATTTGAAGCAGACAAATAAACAAAATTGTAGGTGTATATAAGAAAAACAAATTTAATTTATTCCCACAACTGTGATTAAAAAAGAAAGTTGCCATTGCAGCACAAGATGATTATTTAATTTTTTGATGGCCGAGGGAAAAGAAACAAAAAAAAAAAAAAAACTTTGTTACTCAAGGACTATTGTGGTTTGTGACGTGCAAAATAAATGAAAAAGCCCACATACAATCCACACACTAGTCTAGGCTAGTGTGGACACATGCTATTGACTAACGTATATTGAACACACAACACATTATAACACTCAAGAATGCGATTTTTGAAAAAGACCAGTTGGTCTGAATTTATTGTGATTAATTTCATTGAGGGGTTTTAATTCCCTTTTTTTTTTTTTTAAATTTTAGACAATGAGAACTATGGTTAGCAAGTATTTTGCACTGCAATATAAAGACACCTTTTGTACAATTCTGATCTTATTTTAATTAAAGTTACAGGCCTGTGATACAGCTTTGCTTTTAAAATCACTTAAGAAGGTGAGGAAATTTTGCATTTTTGTTTTACAACCAGCCTTTTAATTCATTATACTCAAACACTTCTAGAACACGTTTCCAGAAGAGAACTGTCTGCTCTAATCACTCCAATACTTAATGGAAGTTATGAAAATGTCAGATATTTTCCAGTGGTATTCAGTATAAATATATATTTCAATACTCCCCACAGAAGCAAGCTGAAGGTAAGCCTAAAACATTTAAAAAAAATTTGATTTAATTTACAGCTGCGCTGGTTATGAGACACTAAAGTGTTAAGTAAAAAAAAAAAAAAAAAAAAAGGGATTTAAATTTAAGGTAAGAAGTTACATTAAGTTTATAAATAATTTTGGGACAAACAATAAATTAAAAAAAATTGCTTTTTCTTTTTAAGACTTTTTTTTCAATTTTTTTTTTTTTTTTTTTTTTGCTAACCGATCATCAAGATTTCTTTTTTTCAGCAGCATTTCCTCATGGCTATAACATATACAAGCAATTTTACTGCAAAATGTGAGATCTTGGCCAAGATTTCAAATACAAGATCACCAAAATTTCATTCTGACAAATAAAAAAAAACAAAAAAACTTGTCACTCTTTGGAAGTAACTTTAAGGACAAATGGATTTTATGCTACATATACATTTTTTCTTTATTGCTGACCTCCCCATGATTGTTTTTTTTTCTTTTTATTTCATCATTTTTCACTTTTCTTCTTTTTTTTTACAAATGGGAAGGTGGTGAGAAAAAAGTATCATAATGAGGAAATAGCTGATAGCGGGAGGACCAAAATTGCAGGCTAGAAGTGAGAAATGTTCTGTGGGAAGGAGAGGATTTGAAACGTGCAACTTACCGCTTCTTGAGATCCCATTTTGGCTCCGGATGAAAAAAAGAAAAAGTTCCTTTAATGGAAAATCATCACTGTGGCAGGATGGTAGCAGAACAGTAGTGGTAATGGAGTAGTACCTGTAACATCGCCACACTTGTCTTCTAAATCTGGTTAGCTGGCAGGGATGTGAGGAGCCGGTCACCTGGGCTCTGAGCTGTCGGCCTATTAAGTTTGCTTCCTTTAGGTGGAGAAGAGGAGGTAGAAAGACGTGAATTTCTTCATGTTGCTGCTCTCTGGCTGTCTAGTTGACCAATGTCTCCATGGCAGAAAGGCGGCTCAGTGTCATAGAGGTTTTCCGTCGGGTGGCACATTTTCCGACATCCTTTTTGTTCCCCTTAAATAGGGAAAATCATGGCCTGTTTTTGTTTTTCTTTTCAGAAGCAGGGGTCCTCTTTTTAAAAAACATTTTCATCTTACGGGATGAGCCAAACTCTTACGAGGGGGAGAAAGAAGACCGCCTTTTTCATCTCTCCAGTGTCAGCATATACCCCAGAACTTTTTGTAACAGCTAGAGAAATTGAGAGTGTCTGCCTAAATTTCTTTCAAATCGCACGCTTTGCAGGCAGATGAGAAAAAAATGCCAGCGCCCTCTGAGACAAATAAATAAAAATGCACGGCCAATGGTATTGCTAAAGAGCCACCTGCCCAGTCCTTTTGCCCGGTGTGGGAAAGCGAAACACACAAAAAAATGAAATTATTTTCGTGCACGAAGATGGTCCATGCTCCAAAAATGTAACGTGAGTTGCCAAAGTTCTCTTCATGTGGGGCGTGGTTCCAGTCTTGAATTATCACCTCGTGCAAAAGGGTAGTGGCGCTCCAAATATGAAATTTGATATCCCACCAGCTTCCTAACAACTTTTTCTCATGAGAATGGAGGTGGCTTGGCCGAAAGAGCTGACCGCACCAATAAATTTTGAGAGGGAAAACTGCTAGCGTCCTGCTTAGCAGTAAATCTGCCACAATTGTGCGCACCCAGCAACTTTGAGAAAAACTAGAATGTGTGTGAAAGTCCAACTATGGTACTGATGCTAAGTGAGCATGCTGAGTCTTTTGCACGCCCTCCCCTAAATAGAGGGGACAGGGAATCTTTCCGTCTTTCAACCACCCTGCTGCAGTTTTAAATCCTGTGAGAAGAGGGGGAAAAGAAAGGAGAGGAAGATCTCAGAATCATCATGTACATTGCATCTTTACACTGACATATTCACAAATTCTGAAGGGGAGGGGGCCGACTGTTCCAAACAAGAAATAATTATTTCATAATTTTTTTTTTCATAATGTACGCACACTTTTCCTTATGGAGGTGGTTAAAAAAATTAAAAAGGTAGATGATAGAGCAACATCTTTATTATTATTATTTTTTTCTCTTCTCCAGAAAAATAAAAGTGAAAAAATAAATAAATAAATGAGCAGTGAAGTTACACAGATACACCAAATGTAAAATGCCCTCATGCCGACCTACTGACAACATGGAGGAAAGGGAAAAAAACTAAAGTTACCCAAAGGAAACATATGGAACAACACTTACAGAAAGATAAGATTAATTTTGAAAGAGATATTTCCGAGGAAAGATTTCTGACTTTTTCTCAATTTTTTCTAAGATGAAGTCTATATAGCTCCTCCTGCATAGGATCAAAAGAAATGAGAGACCACTAAGAAAAAAAAATTACCACACAGTTATTCTCATTTTCTCTTATACAAAATGCATTGGATTGTTGTCAGTCCTGAATGAAAATTCACATAAATTGGCCAGATTTATGTGTTTCCAGGACTGGGCAACAGGACACATAAAGCACTGTCTTTGCTGTTAGATAATGTGAATGGCTTTCACCAGCACAGAGTGAAAGTTATATGCATGCCCACACTTACCGTGAATAGTTGAGAGAGGAGAGAGATGGCTGATTGTCTGTGGCACACCCCAACACCAGTGGCGTAGCCAGGTGGGCGGGGCTCAAGGGTCTCGAGCACTTCCCCTCCCCCAAGAAGTCTATTGAAATGCCCTCATACATGCCCTTTAACCTTTAAAAATTCCCCTTGGAACAAACGGAAACATGTCCTCTATTGAAGGCTTTCCACTCCTTCCCTATGCCGCCGCCCACCTCCGTCCGTCCACTACTGTCCCTCCGTAGTTTGTACTTTGTACCTGCTTAGCATCATAGGAGACACCGAGACTTTTCCAGTTACTAATGACTGCGAAGAAATCGACCCAACTGAATGGTGAAACAAGTTTGCAACATTCCTTTCACCCTTATTTACAACTGCTGACAAAGCAGAGCCCCCTTGCCTTTGGAGAAAACTAGAGAGAAAGTGCAGGGTGTGGGTCTATTCCAAAGCATCATTCATTAATCTTGCTAGCCAAAGCAAGTACACTTCACACTGCATCAGAAAATGGAAGGCAATAAAAAATGAAAACTTTCTGGTAATGAATTTTGGCAAGCTAAATCGAAACATCTTATGGCAGAAAGTGCTAAGAACACAGTTTCTATTTTTCAATTCCTGAAATCCAAAAATTGTCTTCGAGAACCTAATAATACTGCATCGAATGAAAGTCAAAGTGAACTTCAGATGGAGAAACATGCATTAGAGGATTCGTTTGTCCGAGAAACAGATGTCCTTCCCCAAGAAGCAGTGGAGAAACCAAGAATAACAGATGACTTATCGTTTACAGAATCACCCACTATCACAAAAGTAAGTACTTCTTTGGTATCATCTCCTGGTGTAAAGAACATATCTCATTCTAACATAAATACTTCAAATATTGGTTTACTTACAAGGCAAGTTTTAATTGATGATGCAACCAAAAAACAACTAACTGGAGAAGGAATTTGGAAACCTAATGATGCCTATTCATTTTCAAAGTGTCCGAAAAGTAACAGGCACTTCCAATACTCATGGTTTTGTGCTTTAATGGTTAGAGTATAGTGAAGTTGAAAAGGAGGCCTTTTGTAAATATTGTGTATTGTTTGCTCCTGAATCAGCAGGTGCCCAAAAATGTCCGCTTGCAAAGCTTGATTAGCGAGAATTACACTAAATACAAAAATGCCATGGAAGATTTTGCAAAGCATGCACAGACAAATTTTTACAAAAATTCTGTAGAGAGCTATTCTAACTTTATAAGTTGTGCTCAAGGTAAAAAACCTAATGTAATCAACTAGATTGATATAAATTGTAGAAATGAAGTTAAAAAAAGCAACAGATTTTAACGTCGGTAATTAAAACAATCGTCTTTTGTAGGTGCCAAGAACTGGCACTACGAGGACATCGGGATTATGGGCCTTTTGAAGATTTGCCGGAAGCAAATGAGGGAAATTTCAGAGAGGCTTTAAGGTTTTGAATGGATTCTGGAGATAATGTCCTGAAAAACCACCTAAAAACGGGGTCGTCAAACGCTACTTATATTTTTAATATATTGTCAGAGTATAAATATTCGTTGTTTAATTTACTGTTTCACACGTTAATATTAGTTTTAATCATCAAGAATCAAAGTTGCACTTCATCATTTCCAGAAATTTTGTGATAAACATAAGTTTGATGTTATTATTTACTATCCTTTGGTATTAGGCTTAACAGTTATGGTTCTCGATGTCATTGAGGTTAAGTGTTTCTTTTTAGCCAAAGAAGGTAGTACAAAAAGGCGTTTCCAAACTCGCCTACACGAGCACCTCAAAAACTGGAACAAAAAGGAAGAAAAGACTGCTTTAATACAACACTATCCCATGCTGGCATGAATCTAAAATCGTAAAATGCATGACACTCATAAAAAACTTTTGACCGCAGAAGCAGTTTTAATTGAAAAAAAGCGTGTGAAAATAATTGCAACAATAACACTCCTGTTGAATTGCCCTTTGCATAGAAATTCCTCATAGAGCAAGAGAAAAAACAAAAAAGGATAACAGAAAGTGAAAGAATTATGAAAAGATTTATCCACAAAAAAGACTTTAATGACAATAAAGAATGACAGATGGTGACACTATATATTAAGGTGGCCCAAATTATTCAAATTCTGAAATGTTTAAGTCTCACCCCTCAGAATTGTTCCAATTCAGGAAAAAATAATATCTGTAAAATTTTATTGCAATTGAACGATAACACGTGCCTCCAGCCATGCTTTTATAGGGACAGCTTTCGTTTTCTCGCCACTTAGGCTCTTTTCCCTTCTTAAACTATCTCACTGTTAGCGTAATGCAAGATTCTTGGCAAGATGCCAAAAAAAAAGTTGTGAAGCTTCGATTGCAACAGCTGCACTTTAACTTGTGGCAATAGCAGTTAAAATTTCATAATACCAATGCAAGGGTACAATAAAATACTTGATAACTTGTACTATTCATTACTGCAAGAAAAACTCTGTGCTTTTAATGAATAATTAAACATTTCAAAAGATGATACTGTGCATTATTTGTGGAATGTTTGTTCATTACAATCCGAAATAAAATACAGATTATGTACAGATAATGGCAGGAATATCAACAAATGGAAAACAAATAACAATCTCACTCCTTTTTTTGGCTACAGTCTGCTTCTTTGCATCAGGATATCGACGTCTGTAGTCAGTCACAACTTGCAATAGAAATTGTTTCTGGTCTTCATTTTTTGTTAGTATTTTGTTGTAGTCCTCTATCAACTTAACCCCTCTTTCAGCTGTGTTATTCACGACCTTTAATTGATGCACAACAACTGAGGCTTTCTTAAACACTTCACTTTCAGGCCAGGAAGCTGGATCTGTATTGAGGAAATCTGTGTGAATATTAAATCTTTCAAAAAACTGTGCTGTCTTCTGAAATGAAGTCCTCAATAGATTTATCTATTAGTCCTTGAATATCATCATTTTTTAGCATGATTCGCTTGACACCTTTTTCTTGAGTACCTTCTGTCCCTAGATTCTGTTCCATTTTCATTTTAGTTTCAACAGATAACCCTTCATCGAAAAAAGCTAAAGCACAAGCTTCTGGGGATAAATATCATAAATGATTTTTTGAATTTGTTCACTGTGATGCAAGATACTTCTAGATCCACAGATTCATATTCAACGAGCTTTTTCATAAATTGTATGTATGGCTGGATGCCTCTTGGGCCAAAGGTGCTCTGAACCAAGCCTTAATATATATTCTTACAAGAAATATGCATATGTCAGAAATGCCTTTTCCCCCTTAAAGGTAAGTTTAAATTCATCACGAAACAGAAATATTTTTAAGCAATAAAGTGCTTTTGCCATTCATCGAGCGTGATGGTATGCTCCTGGAGCTCGAAAAGATATTTCTTGTGTGTTGTTTCCAATGAAAATTTCTGCTAACTCTTACAATTATTTATAATCATCTCGAGGCTGTCGCATTTGTAGGTGCTGCATTATAACAGATCGGATTTCTGTTATGTTTGAACATAAAAGTTTTCGAACATTTTCATCTTCTACACCAGACTTGAAATTTTGTTTATTAATTTTCGACCATGCCTGTTGAAAGCGTTTGAAAATTTGCACATCTGGACCTGATGGAGAGGGCATTTTCAACTGAAAAACACTTTTAAGTATGATTTCAAATATATGATGTCTGCAGGGAAGATATAAAAGATCTCTTTCCAACATCTGCTGTAAAATAATTGCCACTCCCTTTAAGTAGCCGAGGTTGGATGCAGTAGTGTCACAGCACAACGCTTTTACCTTGTTTGTAAGCTCCCAATCAGTAAGTGTTTTATATACTGCTAAGGCTTGTTCTTTTCCAGTGGAGCCTTGCAACTGTGGTATCTGCAGTATTTGTTCTATATTTCCACTTGTAATTATGACCGGAAGGCACTCAACCATCTGAGAACTGGTAACAGCTGGCAGTAATTTTCCATCCCAATGAACGACAGCTGCTTGCAGATCAGCTTCTTTGAATCGTTCCTTTAATTTAATAAACGAGTTACATTGAAGCTTTAATCAACTGGAATTTCCGAAACACAACTGAGATAACAATGCGTAGTACAACGCTTACAGCTTGTTTTTTGGCATCTTGCCGAGAAAGTTTCATTTGGCCTTCGCGGGAAGCTAATGCACGCAGGAGACTCGGTAGATGGGAACGGAAGCTTGCGCTTTAATAGGCCCTCTGGAGGCACGTGTTTTTATTTTTCGAATGCAATGAAATTTTACAGGAATTACTTTTTCATGCAATGGAACAATTCTAGAGGGTGAGACAAATGATAATTAATAAAAAAAAATTTCCTATGCAAAGATGGACCACCCTACTATATATATCTAACACTAGGAGAGACATTCAAACGTAGATGGCAACAAAACTATGAAAAAACATCGTCATTAAGGCTGCAGCTAAGTGCCTAATAACATCAAGTACTAAAATGATAGCACAAAAAACTCACTGAAGAAGGCTTATATATCAAAAGCTGAAACTAGTATGAGAAATAATATGTTAAGAAGATGATGCGTGCTTCACATTCCTGGATTTCATCAAGGTAACCATTAACTGTTCTTTGGCTAAAAAGAAACACTTAACCTCAATGACATCAAGAACCATAACTGTTAAGCCTATTACCAAAGGACAGTAAATAATAACAGCAAACTTACGTTTATCACAAAATTTCTGGAAATGATGAAGTACAACTTTGATTCTTGACGATTAAAACCAATATTAAGTGGGAAACAGTCATTTAAACCACGAGTATTTATACTCTGACAATATATTAAAATGTTATGATAACCACGTAATCCACCAATGGCATTGAGTCATTAATAACTACAGGCTACATATATTAGTTGGCACACACAGAATTCTATTATTAAAGAAATCTGGCAATACATTACAGAAGGGACTGTTAAAGAGGTTGCGGAAGCTAAATATTTAAGTATTTTAGTAGATGAAACCACAGATGTTCTACTGAACAGCAAATGAGCATTACAATCTGATATATTTTAAATGGAAAATTGCTTGAAAACTTCCTTGCTTTCGTAAGTATTAACGATTGTACTGCGAAGAATATTTCGAAAGTTATTTTAGAGACTTTGGATGCTAAAGGAATTGATAAATGGTATATACATGGTCAAAGTTATGATAGTTGTACTGTAATGAGCAGGCATATAAAAAGTGTTCAGGCCCTTATTAAAAAGGAATGTCCATTGGCTATCTTTACTCGTTGTGCAAGCCATATTTTAAATCTCGTTGTGAATTATGCCTGTAATGTTTTGGCCATTAAAAATGCCTTAGGAACTGTAGGAGAAATATGTTATTTTTTCGGTGCATTAATGAAGCTACTAACTTAATTTCAAGAATGTATTAGTGAAACGTGTCCCACAAGTTCATATTCAAGGTTAAAATCTCTCTGTGCAACTCGCTGGATACAAAGACATGAAGCTGTATCTATATTTCTTGAACTATGCCCAGCTGTTATCTTGGTGCTTGAAAAGATTTCAGCTGAAGAAAAGGCCGATAACATTAAAAAAACATATCTTCTTTCTTCAGTTTGCAACAGGTAATTTGTTATTGCTCTTTCGTGTATGCACCGTGTTAGCTCCTTGCTGTTCCCCGTTTCTAAGCTGCTACAATTACAATGTTTAGAACTCATTCAGGCTGTAAAAGTAGTGAAAGATATGAAAGAATGTTTTGCAGGCATACGCAAAAATGCCGAAGAAGAATTTTCTTCGGTATTTGAGAAAGCTTTAAATTTGGGTAAGGAGCACGATTTTGAAATCAGAATACCAAGATTGGCTAGGAGACAAAAAAAACAGAGAGAATTATCCTGCAGAAACTGCAGAAAATTATTATAGAAGATCCTTGTTCATTCCATACCTGGACCAACTGATATATGAGCTGGAAGAGAGGTTTGAAGGTAGTATGGCTACTGCCGCAAAACTGCAGTTTCTTTTGCCATTTTCTGCATTAAAGCTTCTTTTGCCGACATATCTGATGCTGTAAAACTGTATTAATCTGATTTGTGCAATGATGAATCTATCGTAAAAGAAGAATTCGAATTATGGAAAAAGAAATCGGGCAAAGTTTCAGAGTATCAGCGACCAAGCATAGCTTTAGAAACATTAACAACAGTTCCAGAATTATTTGTATTATTTCTAAGCATAGCTAAAATGTTGAATATCTTCACTGTTCTACTCGTTGCAACAGCTGAAAGAACTTTCAGCACTTTACGACAGCCAAAATCATATATGCGCTCCACCATGGGTGAGAACCACTTATCGGGTATTAGCGTTAATGTCTGTTCACAGAAACAGAAAAATTGACATTGAGCACATCATGAACAAGCTTTCAATAAGGAAGAATCGCAGACTACATTTTGTACTTTAATTTTGATTTCAAGTTTAAATGTGAATGTCAAACTTGAATGTATCTCCATACTCCATCTTTCTCTATATTCGTTCAGTGTGAGAATGAGTCAAAGTGAAATTCGTACACCCAAACGCCAATGATTGTTGGCTCAATACAAGTTTTTAAAAACTTTTGACAGTGTTTACTTCAATATTTTCTAATAATCATACTACTTGATTAAGTAAAGTGTAGTGTATTAGATTTGCGAGTTAATTAGTAATCAACCTACCCAAATAAATTCAATTTTAACGCTTATTTCTGTAGTTACACTTACATCTCTATTTATGTGTAACTCACAGTATGTAATTTCTATTGTTTCATGAGTGCACTTGTATCCTAGAAAACGAAGTATTTAATAATTCACAAAGCATTGAATGATTTGTGGCTTATTTGTGTAACAAATACAACATGGATAACCCAAGGTGTATTTCATGCTGTTTGCATCTGGGCTGGCGTAACTGACCTTATTACAGATAATGCGCCCTTCTGATAGTACCCTCCCCCTCCCCCAACAGAAAATCCTGACTGCGCTACTGCCCAACACCTAAGCGATTTATGTGGTGTCTGACTCCTGCATGTCCAGTCTGAAATATAATGTTACGCAGTTGCATACAAGAAGTAATGAGGTATTTTATTCCATGTTTGGAAACAAGAAATTTCACGGTCTCTATTTGAAATGGGATTAGGTTTTTCACTTGTCATATTAGCGGTATTTATTCCCATAGGAATCCTACTCTGGGCAGAAAAATATTTAATAATATATATATATATATATATGGGATGTAAGGTCAGGTGATGCATAACATCACAGCCTCTCCTTGACAAATGTCAACCCCGCCTTCTCGTGGTACATCCTGTTCCCACTAAAGGGACTCTGACGACCGCCAATAGCGGTATAACTATACCATCGGGATTAGAGGAAATGCTATCCCACACTCACCAACCCGCTTGGCCAGCGTGGTGAGTTATGGTCAAACCTCTCCAAAATGACTCCACAACTTAAATCTTGGCCCTCAGTCTCCGGCAGCTGGAATATACCTGGCCAAGGCAGCAGCCAGTGCGACATGAAGGCAGAATCCCCGGAGGACCGGACTAGGCTGCCATCTGATGCTGACCTTGGCTACGTATAACAGACGCTCCCTATCTTCTGATTCAAGGCTTCTTGAATTTAAAGAGGAACTACAAAGGATCAAGTGGGACATCATCGGGCTAAGTGAGGTAGGGAGAAAAGGAGAAGATCTCATTGAACTGAAAAGTGGACATCTCTTCTACTATCGTGGGACAGATACTGGCAGAACTAGTGGTGTTGGATTTATAATAAACAAGAAAATGAAGGATAAAGTTGTAGAAGTTGAAAGTTCCTCTGACAGAGCTGCACGACTCGTTATCCAACTGTCGAGAAGATACCAGGCTCAGATTATTCAAACTTATGCACCCACCACAAGTCATCCTGAAGAAGAAATTGAAAAATTTTATGAGAAATTTGTCATCTAAATAATAAAGGTAAGCAGCATTTGAAGATAATTATGGGAGATTTTAATGCAAAAATAGGGCAACAGAATAAAACTTCAGTAGGTAAATTCGGTCACGGCAACAGAAACCAGCGTGGAAATACTCTCGTAGAGTTTGCAGAGGCAGAAGGGTTTTTCATCTTGAACTCCCTTTTCAAGAAAAAGCCACACAGGAAATGGACATGGAGACATCCAAATGGGACGACAAGTGAAATTGATTTTATTATGTGTAAAAAAAAATTCGTCATAGAAGACTGCAGTGTGCTAAACAAGTTCAACACAGGTAGTGACCATAGATTGGTGAGATGTAAGATGCACCTCAACACTAAACTCGAACGTGGCAAGCTCATAAGACAAACAAAATGTATTGACATAACCAACCTTAAAAAACACCATAATACCTTCCAGTTGGAACTGAAGAACAGATTCTCTGCTTTAGAAGGTTTAACATTGGAAGAAGTGGATATTTCTGAAGCAAACAGAAAAGTAACCAAAGCTCTTAGGGAAACAGCAACAAAATTAGCTGGGTCAAAGAACAAGTTGCATGTGAACAAATTATCAGGAAAAACCAAAATGTTGATGCAAAAAAGAAGAGAGATGAGGACAACTAAAGAAGATGTGACTTCCAAAGTGGAATATATAGAGCTATGCAAGACAGTACGAAAAAGTATCACTGAAGACGTAAGGAAATTCAACTGTGAACTAGTAAGGAAAGCACTTGAAAACAACCAAAGCCTAAAGATAGCAAAGGGACATCTCAGTAAGGGAAGAAAACAGATTATGGCACTGAGAAAAGAAGATGGTTCTGTAACAAGAAATAGAGGCGAAATTTTGACAAGAGTGAAAGATTTCTACTCCAAATTATATGAAAGGGATGATACATGTACTCCAGACATCATGAAAGGTACCAGAGTTCTTCCAGTCCTCCCAGCAGAAGTTGCACATGCAATCAAGAACATGAAACGGGGAAAAGCTCCAGGAGAAGATGGAATTACTGCGAACATCATACAAGAAGCAAGTGGAGAAATCGAAACAGTACTCGCCCAAATTTTTACTCGATGCCTTAATGAAGGGAAGATTCCTGAGGATTGGAACAACGCTACAATGATCTTGCTACATAAAAAAGGTGACATTGAGGATCTCAGGAACTACAGACCTATCAGCCTCCTATCAGTGGTTTATTAAATCTTCACTAAAGTTCTTTCACACCGCTTGAAGGTGACACTGGACATGGCTCAACCGAGAGAACAAGCTGGATTCAGGAGTGGCTACAGCACAATAGATCATATCCATGTACTGAGAGAACTAATTGAAAGAGCGAGGGAATATGAACTTCCATTGTGCATGGCTTTTACCGATTATGAAAAGCCTTTGATTCGGTGAAACCATCAGCAGTTACAATGTCTCTGAAACCCTGCGGTATTGAAGATGCGTACATTAATATTATTAATAACATCTATGAAAATGCAAGTGTAAAGATTCGCCTGTTTGAAAATACAACACACATAAAGATTGGAATAGGAGTGAGACAAGGTGACAACATATCTCCGAAGCTCTTTAATGCAACATTGGAAAATGTCTTTCAATCACTGAACTGGGAAAACAAAGGGATAAAGATTACTGGAGATTATCTAACCCACCTTCGTTTTGCTGATGACATAGTCATTTTTGCAACTACCCCATCAGAGCTGCAGAGTATGATCCAGAAACTTTCTGACAAGAGTAAAGAAGTGGGATTAAAAATGAAAGTGATGTTCAATGCTTTTACAAGAAATGAAGATTTATCGTTTGATGGAGAAAAGCTGGAGATAACAGGCACGTATGTTTATCTTGGACAGCAGATATCAAGTGAGGGTCACATTGATGAAGAAATTAATCGGCGTACAAAACTTGCCTGGAGAACTTTTGGAAGAAACAGCATAATTTTCAAGAGCAATATGCCATTATGTCTTAAAGGAAAAGTGTTTGATCAATGCATCCTTCCAGTGCTTATGTATGGTGCAGAGATGTGGACCTTAACTAAAAGAGACATACAAAGGCTGCAGACAACTCAAAGCAGCATGGAGAGGTGCATGCTAGGTGTAACCAGGAGAGATAAGAAGAGGAACTCGTGGATCCGAAAAATTACAAGAGTGGAAGACATCATGATCAGAGTTAAATCCCTGAAAAGGCAATGGGCTGGACATACTGCCAGAAGGACAGACCATCGATGGACAACCGAAATTTTAGATTGGATTCCAAGGGACAGGAAAAGACCCAGAAGAAGACCACATGGAAAATGGGTGGATGAAATTCAAAAGTATGCGGGAGTGACATGGAGGAGACTGGCACAAGACAGACCGTTGTGGAGGAAACTTGGGGAGACCTTCGTCCAGCAGTGGATTGATAATGGTTGACAATGATGATGATATATATATATCAAAAACTATTAACCTAGTCCAGATGAGACAAATTACATTTTCCTCAGTATTAAATGGTCTTGCTAACAATTTGCTTAAGTTTATTGATATATGTTCTGAAGGAACCACAAATTCAATTGGAAATTAAAAAAAATAATAATAATTAATGACTTCATGGTTTCCTCTAATTACTTTCAGTATTATAAATATTTAACAGGAATCATCAAGGATAAATTCATTAAGGTACATTTCCTCTCAAATTTTGATCTATACACTAGATCATCATCAGTAGTTCTTGCGTCTTACTACTTCAACAGGTCTGGCGACCAAGCCTCGTGGATTTTCCATCCAGCATGGTCGTTGATGTTGCCACCTTGTGTCTTGTAAATTTCCAAGGATTCTTCTAATTTCCGGATAATTGCGTGGGATTGATGTTTGATCACTTGTAAAGAGTCCCAGTCCATTTTGGGGCCAGTTTGTTCGTATGTGCCTGTCTAATCCTGTTTTTTTTTTTTAAATGTTCTGAAAATTGGAATGTTCTGAAGAACATTTCAAATAAAATAGGATTAGACAGGCACATGCAACAAACTGGCCATAAAATGGACTGGGACACTTTACAAGTGATCAAATATCAATCCCACGCAATTATCCAGAAATTAAAAGAATCCTTGGAAATTTGCAAAACACAAGGTGGCAACATCAACGACCACGCTGGATGGAAAATCCACGAGGCTTGGTCGCCAGATCTGTGGAAGTGATAAGAGGCAAGAACTCCTGACGATGATCTAGTGTATAGATAAAAAATTTGAGAGGTAATGTACCTTAATAAATTTATCCTCGATAATTCCCGTTAAATATTTATAGTACTAAAAAAATTTCTCATCTTCTGGATACTTTGGTTACCGTAACTGGAAAGTAGGTTTTTTCTCCACTTCCAAGTTTTTATTTATGTATTAGTGTGTTGGGGGAAGTTTCAAAACCCTGAAATTTTGATGGAGGAATGAAATGTTTTTAAATTATCAGAAATCGAAAAAGGTTTTTTTTTTTTTTTTTTTTTTTCCAGTTTGTGAAGCCCATTTTTTCCCAAAAGCAAAAGCATATTAATTTAACAATCTGAAATTCAGATATTTGAAAGTCCTAAAGAAGTAGATTAAGGCCCTATAGATTTCATTGTGCAGCAGGTTTGTGCACTAATTTTTAATAAATTCTTGGAAACTGGGGAAAAGAACAATTTTACTGCTTATATAGGAGCATTAAAAGTTTTTTTGGACTTGCTATGGTCACCCCAGAAATTGTTTTCAACCTTCCTTAAAAAGAAATAAGTTTAGATACACTGTTTAATTTTTTTTTACTGGGGCCCAGGGTTGTGCGGATAGGAGTAGCAACATATAGAGCTCAGTTGTTTTTTTTTACGCTTTGCAACCATATATTGAAGAAGCATATATGCTCCAACTTTGTCAGTCTGTCTTTCCGCACAATAACTCATGTAAAAATGGTTCAATTTTGATGGAATTTTAGTATGTGGTAAGGGACCACCTGGGGACAAACCCCAGTGAAAATGAATGAAATGGGATCAAAGGTCAGGTCATAGGAGCAAGATTTACTCTACAGCCAATACATTGCATGATTTTACTAACTTGTTTAATTAATTTTAAGTTAAGAATCAGGTCTGGTTTAAACATTTTATCTGAAATCTTTATGATCAGAAGGCAGTTGATGATTTAAAAAAAAATAGTCCATAAGCCTGAAATAATGACTTAGAGTGAAATAACAAGATCCAAAACAAACACAATAGTCATCCACTCTAAACAATATGAAAATGATTAGATGAATTTTGCTTACCATAATCAGTTGGAAAGCTTTTGTGAGCTATAAGACCAGTTGAAATTGAAAGTTTTGAAATTGTGTAAATCCCCCCCCCTTTTTTTCTAGAAATAACTAGATAATTGTTTCTTGCAAAGCATTTTATTATGGTTAATGAATAAGGTATTTATAGTTTTAATTAAAGAGTTTTCACATCTGTGTGGTTGCTGTCACAGGTGTTTTAAGTTTGGCACAATTTTCTCTTTCTCCTTCAGTAAAAGTGTTAGTTTTCCATTTAGTTTCTCACTAATATTATGACCTCCTCCAGTAGGCATTGTTTCCTCTAGAGGTGACTTGATGAATTTGGCTGTTAAGAGCCCACGCTTACCGTTTACAGGTTTTTGTCAGTATGTCATTTAACTGCAGGTAGGTTTTTTGTCATTCTTACTGAGTTTGAATGAAGTTCCAGGTCTTTTTGAATGAAAAAAAATTTGCAAAGCACTCCTGTTCTAAGTGAATTTCTCACACAACAGCAATCCTCCAATTCTGCTGGTCACAGATACAGGCAACATACTGATTTGCTTTTACCTTAATTGCAGTTTCCTTTCTCATGGGTCTAACTGAGGAACCTCTCTTTACTTTCTTGTCTTCATGTTCTGGAGATTTAGATACAAAGAAAACTCACATGGTCTCTTCATCCAATGAAAGAAACTGGCGTTTCCGTAATTCCTGTAACTCTTGTGGCCACCTCATACCGTGACCTTGTCAACTCTTTCAACTGTTGCACTGTCAATATGAAGGAATGTAATTCCTTTGCTGCTGCTTTTGCTGAATTCAAACATATCACTAATGTTTAGAATCAGGGCGTGAAAAGTATCATGCTCAAGATGCCCGGGGCACATAAATTATTGGATTGGGCAGATAAATAAAAAATCTAGTTGCCTGGGCTGGGCAACTAGATTTAAAAATAAAGTTTTGAATAGAATTTCCTGCTACAAGAAGAAAGACAGTCATTGCATGTCATGTTTCATTTCACTGCTAATCACCTGAGGTTGTATTATTGTTACAGAGTGCCAAGAACAGAAGAATATCACTTCTTTAATTGTATTATGCTATAGGTCCAGAAATTGGAGCCATGTGTAGTTTTACTAAATACAGACATTTGGCGTGGACTAGGAATATCAAACAGAAGTCATCACTCTTTTCCTGTTTATAAGTGAGTCATATTGGCTTGGCAGTTAGTGTATGCGAGTCTGGAGGAATTCGAGGCCACTGTGGTGCGGTGGAAGCATATTCAGCGCGTAACTGAAAGACCCTGGGTTCAATTCCCGGTGGCGGCAAATGAGAATTTTCCTGTGACTCACTTATAAATGTGGAAAGAGCGATGACTTCTGTTTGATGTTCTTAGTCCACATCAAATGTCTGTATTAATTATTCATTAGCCTTCTAATTATTTGTTCAGTTGCTGCTTACCATCTTTGGTGAATGCCTAGCATTGTGTGGGACTCCAAGAAGCAATCTGCCAATTGGCTTGGCAGTTAGTGTATGTGAGTCTGGAGGAATTCGAGGCCGTTGTGGTGCAGTAGAAGCATATGCGGCGCGTAACTGGAAGACCCTGGGTTCGATCCCCAGTGGCGGCAAATGAGAATTTTTCCGTGACTCACTTAAAAATGTGAAAAGAGCAATTACTTCTGTTTGATGTGTAGTTTTGTTTGAAATGTTGTTTATAGTCAGCGACAGGATGCATGCCTCTGATGGAACTAGCCTCCGGTGTTTAGTGACAAAGGGTGAAAACTTAAACAAAAGAACATGGCACAACCACTAAATTTCTCAAATACCAATTTCGTCATCATACCAATTTCAGCATCACCTTAAAATTTGAGATACACGATTTTGGGCATTGAACATTTTGAATACAGACCCTTAAAGTGGAAATACAAAACATGTAAAAACAAGTTCACAGAATTATGTTTTAACTTTAAAAAATGAGGGTTCTGATTTGTTATCTTGAAAGATAAATTTTTCTGGGCATCCAGCCCTGGACAGGTAAATAATGAAGAGGTTCTTTGAATAAAGCTCATGTTGAGAAATTGTTTCCAGACTCATTCAATGAATTAGATGATTTCCTTAAGTTCACTATTGAACTTCAAAAAGAAAGAAGAATAAACTTCTTAGATATTACTATCTATTATGAAGATGAAAAATTCCTCACTAGTTGGTATAAAAAACCAATGAATACTAAAAGACTACTGGATTTCAATTCCTATCATCCAGTTTCTATTAAGAAAAATGTAGCAAGTCAGTTTTTAGAAAAAATTAATAAAATAGTTTCTACTACAGATAAAAAAGAAGCCCATAAAGAAGAGCTTAAGGCCATACTTGCTGAGAATAACTATCCTAAAGAAGAAATTGAGAAGCTTCTGAATTTTAATGGTACGAAGAACCCACAAAAGCAACAAGTAAAATTCACTAGAAAAATTTCTTATCACAAAGGTTTATTTGAGTCTTTAAAGAGAATTAGTAAGAAGTACAATATTAGGCTAGCTCCAAGTTTAGAGAACAAAGTTAAAAAAATTTTCCCTAAAATAGTTCAAAGAGAAGAAAATATTTTAAAAATGCAAGGAGTAGTCTATGAAGTAAATTGTAGTTGTGGACTATCTTACATAGGTGAAACAGGTCGCAGACTAGAAACTCGTATAGCTGAGCATAAAGCAGCTATAAAAAATTGCTCCAACAAGACTGGATTAGATAGGCATGTTAGAGAAACTGGGCACAGCATGGATTGGAATTCCCTTAAAGTCATTAGTTTCCAAAGCAATTTTCAAAAAGAAAGCTGAAAGAAGGAATAGAGCATGAAAGAAATACGGGATTACGCCATATAATACAAATTTTGAAGATGTTCAAAATTTGAAGGAATAGAGATTGAGAAAAATCAAAATTCCTTCATCAATGACTGCAAAGGATTTTCCCTGCCTAACATCTGGCAGGATTTGTTGAAAAATAACCTAAACTGTCAAGGTTAACCGTAACCGTGATAGTGACAGGAAAAAGTGACAACAACAAGACAGCCTGAAGAAGGAGAAGAGTTTTCTTCGAAAATTTGCTATTAATGAAGAGGTTTCAAACATGTAACTTTTCAGATATTTTTCAAGCCCTGAGAATGGCATTTTGTGGCCCATTGTTGAATACTGGCCTTGCACACTAAAAGCTTTACAGATGCCCCAATGCTGTGAAGGACTCTTCCCATGTGAAATTGAAAAAAGTGCCATTCTACCTTCTGCCCAAAATCTGTTTTGTGATGATAAAGGTTGATGAAATTATTGTTTCCTTTATCCCCACCAGCTCCTTCAGCAAAATATAAAACTTTTGGTTACAGTACAGAAATAAACTTTAATATGTTGAAAGAGTTCTCTCTGGAAGGCATACATAGCAGATGTGTTATGACTTAAGTAGTCACACAGAATGGTTTGGTGTTCAGAACCTCATCTTCTTAATGATAAATAACAAATGGGTGGAAAGTAACTTGTTTATTTACTCAGTGATGAGATTGTACTCCATCTTAGACTATAAAGGTATAGTTCTCTGTAAAATCTCCAAGGATGACACATTCTTCATTTTTATGTTATTCTTCATCTCATGTTGTTTAGAATTGGTCCTTGTTATTTAACACTAAATTGTTATTTTAGGCTTATTGGCTAGGTTTTTTTTTATTATCAGTTGCCTTTTGATCACTAAAGATTTCAGATAAAATGTTTAAATACTAGACCTAATTCCTAATATAAAATTAATTAATAACAAGTTCAATATATGTATGTTGCTACTGCTATCTCCACAGCCCCCTCCCCTTACTAATTGTTTTTTAACAGTGTATCTGAATGTATTTCTTTATTTTTTTTTTTTTTTTAGAGGGTGAAGACAGTTTCTGGGGTGACTATACTAAGTTTAAAAATAATTTTTAATACATCTAAGATTCAGAGGTTAGCTCCAAAAAGAAAAAGAAATACAAACTACCAGATAGTTTTTACTTACTGTTGCCGTATCAAACTTCTCCATTTACAGTGATCTTGACATACAACTTGGACTTCACTGACATTCATTACATACCATACTACAGAGGGGCCAACCATTACAGATTTTCCGTAATTATTACGGTTTCGGCTGCCTGATTACGGAATTACGGACAGGTTGGAAGAATTACGGATTTCAGTGTATTTCGTAAAAGTTCTGAATTTTGTGTCCTTTTTTGTTAAAATCACGTTTTGAACTGCGATCGCATTTTGCGAATACATTTATAATTCTTTTTGCACAATTGCAAAAACGTTTAATTGATGCTGTTTCAAATTAAGCACCATTTAAATTCAGATATTGGATACATCGGGTGAAGAACGGCAAGGCGATATTGCACAATATGTCGGAAAAGTTGTTATCGGCGCAATGACGTCCGCATACGGGCCAAGTATTCCGGATTTCCCAGAACGAATTTTGGGGTAGTTTTACGGTCGGAAGATAGTGTCTTCCGGAATTTCACCAAAACGGCTCGGGAATTTTTTTTGTTTTTTTGTTGATGGAAATTGATATCGTTCTTATTATCGCTTTATGTAAACTCCTGCTTTTGTTTTATTATGATCTCATAGCGATTGAACCTTGTGTTATCTCATGTTTCTAGCAGTGAGGGATATTTATTTATAGAAGCACACACCCCCTCCTGCCAAATCTTCCAAACTCCCTCTCTCTCAGTGTTGGAATAGCTGTGCTAATTGCGCCGAAGTTCAAATTTTTTTAATTCTGTGCTGTGCCGAGTTCGCCAAAATGCTTAATTACGCGTCTAGTACACATCAAAAAGTGTGTTTACGCATCGAAATTTTACCATCATGTAAAAATACGCATCGGGACGGTATTTTGTCTTTCAAAAACGGAAGTAAATGAAATAAAGATTTTTTCTGTAATCGTAATTTCGTTTTCCTGCGATGTTGCCTCTGTCAGGTATTGTTGTTATACATCACTTTATTCCAAAAATATTTGTATTTCATAGTGAAAGTGGTGGGAAAATTTCCGAAAACGGAAATTCGACAGCGCAAGAATTCCCCTGTAATCTTAAGGCATGAGCGTGCAACGGCTTCGAGGATTTTTTCTATTTTCATCATAATTTGAGTTATCCTCGAGATTGATGTATAACCGAACAGAAATTTCGGGGCAATTGGTAGTGGGGGAGAATGTTTTTCACCTGAAACTCGTCTTTCAAAACGTTTGAAAACGGAAGTTAGGCGTAGTGAAGATTTCTCCAGTAATTGTTATTTTTTTTTTTCACGTGATGTTTCCTCTGCCTGGTATTGTTGTTAGATATCATTTTATTTCATAAATATTTGTATTTTAACTTGTAAATGGAGGGATAATGTCCGAAAACGGAAATCAGACTTAGAAAAGATTTCTTCCGTAACTGTATCCCCCCCCCACCGATGTTCTGAACATGTATCCTGTGCTCTTAAATATTCCCCCACCCCCCAAAAAAGGTTTGCATTTCAGCTTGATAAAATTTTCAGCTTCGTCACTTTCGTTTGAAAACGAAAGTGACGAAGCTGAAAATTTGTGTTCAAAAGTATGCATATTCTCAAAGTTACACTATTCATCATTTATCTAAAATCATGCTGTCATGCATTCATGATGGATAAAATTGTCATCCAAGGGCATAAAAAAAAAAGAAGGGTCACTGTCTTGTCATTGCTTAAATGAAATCAAGTTATTTCTAAAATTGTGTCATTCAATTAAACAAGAAATCGAAACCTTGAAAATCATCACAATTTCTAAACTCCATCTATGAGTGACTGATACAGAAAAATAATTGAAAAAAATAATTGAAAGCATGCTGCTAGCACATCCCATACACTACCACTCTCCCCTAATAATAGATAATCGTGAATTAACAGTTCTGGTACTGTCGCAAATCTTCTTAATTTTAGGGAAAATCTTCTTGATTTTATGGTAAATCTTGATTTTTCGAAGCAATTGTTTTGATTTAGGAAAATTTTGGTTGGCAGGTATGTGTCTGATATTAACCGACATTTAGCAGTCGTAACCAATACGGCTCAATATCTAGCCGATATTCATTACCACTTGGGTTATTAAAAAATATTAGCCATTAAAATAGAAGGGTCATGTTATAAGGTGTTTGATTTATAAGGTTATTACACATTT
Organism: Macrothele yani; assembly: GCA_039090855.1. Lineage (NCBI taxonomy): Eukaryota > Metazoa > Arthropoda > Arachnida > Araneae > Macrothelidae > Macrothele > Macrothele yani. The sequence continues at coordinate 62,942,991 of CM077008.1, read as the reverse complement.
TGCACGTTAATTTCTCATGAAATGCCCTTCCCACGCATAAATGATGAGGCTTTGTATGTTGATTACTGATAGGCACCGCAGAAGGTTGGCACCTCCGTGACGTGAGATAAACACAATATTGATAATTTAATTTCATAATTTTTTGTCAGGATAGTGTAAACATATAAGGTTATTACACATTTCATGCATTAATTTCTCATGAAATACTCTTTCTACGCGTTAACAATGAGGCTTCGTATGGTGATTATCGATGGGCACCTCATACAAGTATTGCAGGTTACACAGTAGTACTATAATATTGTTCTTAACTTTGAAAAAAAAAATGGCGTGTTACATTACTGAGAATATTACTGAAAATTTGTGTTCCATTACTGAAACATTACTGAAAAATACCCTATTGATTACTGATAGGTTCTGCTAGAGGTTGGAACCTCATTTTTGATTTTTGATAATTTCTTCTATACTTCATACTCATAATTTGTTTCTCATGCAGACACTCCTAAATCTGATCCTCCCATGACTTCTTCTGCCTTTCCTTCCTGCCACTTGGGCTAAACAAATTTTCTTAGTAAGCATCTCATCACTCATTCTTTCAACATGGCCAAACCACCAAAGCATATTAGTCTCCACCTTGCTAACAACATTTTGCTTCACATCACACAACTGCAACACATCTTCATTCCACACACAATCAGAACATGTCTTGCCACAAACTCCCCGTAAGTAATGCATTTGTCCAGCACACAAACGACTCCTATGTTTTTTCTGCAGTACCCTGGTTTCACTACCATACATCAGAGAAGGAACAATTACGAACCCACTGTGCATACACTCTCCAATATCCTGGGTCTATGTGTTGCACATTTCTCTTAAGAACCCATCATTACTGTGAAAACCTCTTGGAGCAGCCATGACTTTCAATGAAGAATTCACTCACCTACTAATTTCACCATCCAATTTGTTCTCTCTGTCAAACATGCTTCCTAAATACACAAACTCACTCACCTGGTCAATCACTGTGTCATTTACACTTACATTACATTCAGTGCTACCAGTTCCTCTCTCAAAAACCATAACTTTGGTTTTTCCCTTATTTATACTCAATTTGAATTTCAGGCAAATTTCGTACATCCAGGACAGCATACTCTGCGACTCACTTTTGCTTTCTGCCAATAGGACTGTGTCACAGCATACAGCAATCTGCACAAATGGATATCACCAAGACATAAACCAGTATTATCTATTATTGCATCACACATGCAAGCATCCATAAATATATTAAACGGCCATGGAGACATTACACAACCTTGCTTTAATCTACTCCTATAGGACTTACAAATCTGTAAATTTCAGAGTATTAAATTTACATACTTTTGAGAAAACGGGTTTCAAAAGCTAAAAAAAATGTTCATTTTTGATTTTTGATAATTTATAAACATTTTATATTGCTGCAGGAGTCAGACAAGGTTGTGTAATGTCACCATGGCTGTTTAATATGAAATGCATGCATGTGTGATGCCAAAATGGACAATATACTGGTTTATGCCTTGTTAATATCTGTGTGTGTAGCTGATGACTCAGTCCTGTTGGCAGGGAGCAAAAGTAAGTTGCAGAGTATGTTGTCTCGGATGTGCAAAGTTTGTATGAAATATAAACTGAGTATAAATAACACAAAAACCAAAGCTATGGTTTTTGAGGGAGAAATTGTTAGTAATGAATGCATGATAAGTCTAAATGGCACAGTGACTGACCAGGTGAATAAGTATGTGTATTTAGGCAGCATGTTTGACAGAGAGAAAAAGTTAGATGGTGAAATTAGTAGGCGAGTGAATTCTTCATTGATAGTCGTAGCTGCATTAGGAGGATTTCAGAAGAAGAATAGTTTCTCAAGAGAGTCTCAAATGGCTATCTATGAAACTGTATTTGTTCCTATTCTGATGTATGGCTGTGAAACCTGCTTGATGGAACTGTTCAAGTGAAGATCAGAAAGCACCAAATCAAAGCTGGATGTTTGATTACTGTCTAACTGATTTGACAATGGCCTGAGATGTTTCAAAGGTGTGGGGCATTATTGTGGTGTAGGAGTATAGAATGCTAAGAGGCATGTCTGGTGTTTTGTGGATGACTTCCATAAATATCTCAGTATTGAGGGAATTGTTGACAATGCTACCTTTTTCAAGAACATCAACAAGAATGCTTCTAGCATCCAGAAAATTGTTACCATCACATTTTTTTTTTATTTTTTTAACTACTGTGCTTTTTGAACTTTTTCTGCCTAGTTGAGGTCTTGTGCCACCATTCAATAGACTATGCTTTTTTGTATCTAGGTCATAAAGGAATTTCCTGGTTTTATCTCCAGTAACCAGATTGGGAAATGACATGTCTTAGTTTGCCTAAAACAACTCCAGCTGATCTGCACATACTTCAACACCTTGGTCCCGATGATTGACTGGTGTGGAACCCACTGTGCATACACTCTCCAATATCCTGGGTCATGAATGATTATTTCCACAACTCTGTGACCACAATGCAGTACATCACAGATCTCCCAAATGGTCACATGTCAATCACTCCAAATGAATTCCTCAACTTTCTTGGTGGTGATTGTATTTGAAGGTCTTCTGTTCCATTGCTTGTTGGCCACTGAGGTTTCTCCTATTTGAAACCTCTTCATCCATTTTCATACATGTCAGTTGTCATTTTTCCATAAACCTCTCCCAGCCTCATGTGGATCTCCATTGCCCTGAAACCTTCCATTTTCAAACTCTCATTAACAGCTCTTCGCTTTAAGCAAATATCCATTTTTTGCATTGACCAATTTAAACATAAAAAGATGTATATTTACTCAAAAGGTTAACCTTTTGATAGATTTATACAAACTTGCATGTAAATATTTCCAAAATTACAGGAGTTACTAGCAAAAAGGTTTTAAGGCAACCTTTATATTTGGATTGCATTAATAAAAATTTCACGCTGTTCTACATGCTGTTCAGATTTTATTTGAAATAGTGTAAGAATAAATCTATGTGTTTTACCCTGGATGTCTTCATCTGTGTTCCTAAATTTGTAATATAAAACTGCCAGGGTTCTGATTTAGTTATAATCTATTTCAGGTGCACCTGCTCTGACATCTCGCAATTTTATGGAAGAAGATTTTGAGCAAGTTGTAGAATTTATTCATGTAGCCGTACAAATTGCATCTGATGCTAAGAAAAAAGCTGGTAAGTTTTAAGAGCAACTTTTAAAACAAAAGTTTTAAAAGTAGCTTTTAGTAGCCCAAGAAATGGAAAATTATAAATATTCAGTTCTACTGCAGAAAGGATAAAATAATTTGTTGTTATTTGGGGGTTTTACTCCTTCAGATTATTTGCTAATTAATTTAGCAATCTTGTGCATTTTAAATATAAGAATTTGGTCTGTAAAAACATTTAGAAATTTCAGGACATTGTGAGTTTTAAACAAAAGGTATAGCCTTTACATTCTCACGAGCAGCACTTACTTTGGTGATAGTTTGGATTTGTCCAATAATAGACTGGAATTCCTCAGAAAAAACAAACTCCGCAGTAAGTTTTCGTCAGAAATGTATCACGTACGTCACATGACTACATGAGTTGTATTTCACAGGCCCAGCAAACAACTACACTGCTGGCCACCCAAAATGCAACACCAAGAAGAAAGCGTCCAATTGGCCTGAAATTCGCAGCATGTGTCGCCCGCGAGAGGACATGCAAACGATTAGCATTGCAGGGCATATGCAAATCATGTGCGCCCGGCACGCCACCGAGAAGCACTATAAGAAGCGTGCACAGAAGGCGGGGTATAAGTAGTGGAAGTGTGTTGTGCTGCCAGACCTGTGCGTGGGAAGCTTCCTGATGCCTCGTCGCAGAATACGGCAGTCATTCCAGCACGTTTCGAAGTTCGACAGAGGACGAATAGTGGCTTATCGCGACAGCGGTTTATCGTACTGAGACATCGCCGCCGGTGTGGGACGACATCCAGCCACAGTGAGGCGAGTATGGATTCGGTAGGTGCAGGAGAGATGGATGGACCGACGTGAGCGATTGCCGCACCCGCGGCACACCACCGAACGAGAGAACCGGCATGTTGTGCGTCGGGCATTGACGGCTCGCACTGCCACATCACGAACGTTAGCGCAGGAATTAGGGTGTGTTATGCAACAACCTGTGTCAGCATGTAGCGTTCGATGTCATTTGCAGGAGGAGGGACTTGTCGCACGGCGCCCATTGCTCCGATTACCATTGACGTTACACCACCGGCAAGTGCGGCGGCAGTGGGCCGTTGAACGCCGCACCTGGACTATGGAATGGCACGACTTTGTCTTCTCCAACGAATCCCGCTTCCTGCAACACCACGATGGTCGGATCCGCGTGTGGTGGCACCATGGCGAGAGACTGTATGATGCCTGCATTATGCATCGCCATACCGATTCGTCACCTGGCGTTATGATTTGGGGCGCAATTGGATATGAACCCGCACCTCTCTGGTACGCATCGCCGGTACACTGGACAGCCACCGCTAAATCTCCCCATTTTGGAGCATGTAGTCCTCCCTTACCTGCAAGACCTGCCAGCAGCCACGTTTCAACAGGACAATGTGCGCCCGCTCGTGGCACGCATCGTGCAACAATTCTTCATGGCCCACCAGGTGTCACTGCTGCAGTGGCCTGCCTGTTCTCTCGATATGTCGCCCATTGAACACGTCTGGTCGCTGATCGGCAAGCGAGTGGCCCGGCAAGCACTACCTGTGGCTACGCCTGATGAACTGTGGCAACGTGTGGAAGCAGCCGGGACCGACATACCCCAAGCTCACATCCAAAGCCTCTTTCGTTCGATGCCGCGGCGTGTAGCGGCCGTTAGTGCCAGCCATGGGGGCCAAACGAACTTATTGATGTCTGCGTGTTCCTCAAGTCGCACGGCCCTGTAAGCTCAATCGTTTCATCTTTGTATCTGTTGTTATGTGTCTAGTAAATGTGGCTTTGCTATCTCGTGTCCTTCTTGGTGTTGCATTTTGGGTGGCCAGCAGTGTATATATCACATCAGAAAAGGCAACAAAAGTAACAGACAGCTGCTGCCATCTGTGAGAAAATATAGAAGCAAAATTAAGACATGGGTATTACGGTGTTAAACCACATGTTGTTGGATACAGGTAGTATTGATGTCTGATGTTTCAGAAGAAACACTTCATTGTCCACATAGTTCATTGTCACAAATATGTTTCATCATGTTCTTTTAATTCATTAATTTTTTTCAATTCATACTCTACTGAGTGAAGAATGTTTCTTAAAATGTGATATATACCAATATAGTTGTCAGCAGGTAGTCTCATTCAGTTGTAAAAATTTGGCTGCCTGACTGCCTTTTATTCATGGAGTATGAGAAGGCAGTCGTTGTGTATTTCTGAATCTACAACAATGATAGTTGCCATGGTGGCCAAGTAATCAACACTGGTTTTAGGCTGATCATCTGAACTGGGCTCATGTTTGAGTCCTAGATGAGGAATTGAGTGGTGTGTTTGTGTTACAACACTGGCTTTTGCCCTTTCCTGGAACCAGAGTCCTCAAATTAGAGATTGGCAACTGCTTATTGCCCTAAGAGCTGCTCATGGTTGTTATTAAACCTCAAAACAAAGGGAAGAAAAGAAAAAGATCAATAATTACTGGAACTGTGTAAGAAACATATGTTTATTACAATGGCTCATAGTAGTGCAGTGGTGAAGTGCTGTTTCATTTTGTGAGGAAATGCATTAAGTTCATGTAAGGATATACCTTCTAACATACACAGAGTGATCGCTGAATTATGACCACCCGTATCAAAAGTGGGTGCGCCCCTTGACCATGTGATTTCTGAGAGGAAGTGATTAGTCAACCGATATAGCACATATGAGGTGTAAGTGGAGCAGCAGATAGTAAAATTTGAAGTGGATGGATAAACAAAAGAATTTGTCAGACTTTAAGAAAAGGGGAGATTGTGGCAGCTCGGAGATCAAGTGCCTTGATTTCCCAAATGGCTGAACGGGTGGATTGTTTGCAAGCCGCCACAGTTAAAGTGTATCAGGACTGACGTCAAAATGGTAAACAACGACCCAGAGGCAAAATTGCACAGGGCAGTGAAAGGATAATGTGAGAGGTTAGCTCCTGGTCCGATGACTCGTACAGACCAGCAGACTCAGCACTGTTCAGTAGTTGCCTATCCAATACAACAGAGGTCAACCTGGAACAGTATCTGTCTGACCGTGCATCACACACATGGGCTACAACAGCAGACGACTCTGAAAATTCTCTCCTAACTATGGTTTGTCGGTGCAAAAGACTGGCCTGGTGCAAAGATCATGCAAGCTGGACATTGAATGACTGGAAAAAAAGTGTGCTGGTCTGATAAGTCACATTTTGTACTCTGCTTTGTGGATGATCATGTATGTATTTGGCACAAATAACAGGAGACACTCAATCCTTCCTGCATGGTCTCCACAGTGCAAGCCAGTGGAGACCTTTGTATGGTAATGGGTATGCTTACCTGGCAGGAACTTGGACCCCTGGTGCATGTGGAACAGCACATGACTGGTGCCCACTATCATGAATTGCTTGCTGACTCTGTACACATCTACCAGCAATGTTACACTTTTTCCCCGAATGGCGATGGTGTATTTCAAGATGGTGATACCCCGAGCCACAGGTCCAATGTTGTGCAGGAATTGGTTTGAGGAACATAGTTCAGATTTCCAGCATAACTACTGTCTGCCGAACTCCCCTGATATCAATCCTATAGAGCACTTGTGGGATAGTATGGAATGCCATCAGGTGTCTGGATACACCAATCGCCTCCATACCTGCATTGAAGGTTGTGCATTCCACACAGCTTGGTTGGCCATACTTCCCAACTGCTTCCTGCATCTTACTGAATTAATGTCACTTCGGATAGCAGCTGTACTGAGGGAAAAAGGGGGACATATGAAGTATTAGGTAGGTGGTCATAATTCAGTGATCACTAAGTGTATATCCAGAATCAATATTTGTTACAGTGTGAAGATGTTGTCAAGTATTTCTAACAGTATGGACACTTTCAGTAACATTGTATTGCTTGAAGTCACCAAGTAATGTTACTTAAGTTGTATGCTGATTGTAAACTTCATGAAGCTTCACAGAAAAAAGTCAAGATGTGTAATGTCAGGTCATCTCAGAAGAAAAGTGAGCAACTGGTTCAGGCTTGGGAACATTTCCTGTAAGGAATTGTGAATCTCATCATCTTAATGCAGTGGAGTATTAAATTAGTACAAGGTTGCTGTTGGTAGAACTTTTTCTGTTTGCTCGCATTAAAGTTGGTGCATGTCTCCTTATTGATCAGTTAATTGCATCCACCATAGGGAGGGCATATCTATGACACTTAAATAGCACTCTACGTCAGTTATTGTTCTTGGGTGAGCCTAATTCATACCCAGAAACATGTGAGAACATCAGAGCCTCATTGCTAACACTTAAGTCTTTTCATTTCTTTATTATTATGGTGCTTTCGAGAGAAATAAATTATATATGCTGCATCATTTATTGATCTCTATCAAGTTGACATATGCTTGATATTTTGGAAAGTTATCATCAGTGCTGCAGTTTTTTTTTTTTTAATGCAATTTGCTCTTTATGCATGTGTAATTGTATGTGCATGCTATTTCCTGTTGATCATTGTTCAGATGTCTCCAAAAATTTCATTAGATTTGTATTAATGATTCAATCTCACACAGCCATTCCTTGGTACTTATTCACTTCTTAGATTTGAGTGAAACTTTTCTTCATGTGCAGTGAGCAGCACAAAACTACTATATACAATTACATACCGGAGATTCAATTCCACCTTTTTTGTAGTCATTTGGATATTCTCGAGATCCATGCAAAAATGAAAATAATTTTTTGGGGGATTAATGGGGGGAATTAGGGATCATTTTCCATCTGGGAATGGTATTGTTATATTTACGAAACCAATGTTATAATTAAGAGATCAATTAAGGCACCAATGTTATATCTGCGAAACGCACCCATATTGTATTTCATGAATTAAACAGTACCAAAGTTATTTATCAGAATTAATTACCTTTTTTGTTTAATTATTCTCATAAATTATCTTTACCAATGCTATTCTTAATTTTGATTAACTTATTAACTCTAAGCTGTAGGAAATCAAATGGTGCCAATGATATTATTAAATGAAATTAGTTCGAATTATTTGCTGTGATCGCCTAATAAAAGAAACGTGCCCTTTATATGTATGGACATATAAGAAAGCACAGCGTTGTGATTCACCTTTATCCTGTCACTGGAATGGTGGGGGAATAAAGGTACCGCTCGTGAAATAGAAATTATTAACATACAAACATTCCTTATTTTCTGCCTTGTCTGCAGTTATAATAAAAAGGAGGAATCTTAAGTGGAAGTAACAAATTTGGTTTAATGCTCAGGAATTAGTGGACCAGACAAGAACACAGATTTACCATGTGCGTGGGTGCAGCCGTTAACAATGCCTTTGTCATAAAATTTCTTCTTAGTGTGAATTTTCTCTACTAAGTTCCTGATCATTCGTACATATATATATATATATATATAGGGATGTAAGGTCAGGTGATGCGTAACATCACAGCCTCTCCTTAACAAATGTCAACCCCGCCTTCTCGTGGTACATCCTGTTCCCACTAAAGGGGCTCTGACGACCGCCAATAGCGGTATAACTATACCATCGGGATTAGAGGAAATTCTATCCCACACTCACCAACCCGCTTGGCCAGCGTGGTGAGTTATGGCCAAACCCCTCCAAAATGATTCCACAACTTAAATCTTGGCCCTCAGTCTCCGGCAGCTGGAATGTACCTGGCCAAGGCAGCGGCCAGTGCGACATGAAGGCAGAGGGTGCTAAGAATCCCCGGAGGACCGGACTAGGCTGTCATCTGATGCTGACCTTGGCTACGTACAACGGACGCTCCCTATCTTCTGATTCAAGGCTTCTTGAATTGGAAGAGGAACTACAAAAGATCAAGTGGGACATCGTCGGGCTAAGTGAGGTAAGGAGAAAAGGAGAAGATCTCATTGAACTGAAAAGTGGACATCTCTTCTATTATCGTGGGACAGATACTGGCAGAACTAGTGGTGTTGGATTTATAATAAACAAGAAACTGAAGGATAAAGTTGTAGAAGTTGAAAGTTCCTCTGACAGAGCTGCACGACTTGTTATCCAACTCTCGAAAAGATACCAGGCTCAGATTATTCAAACTTATGCACCCACCACAAGTCATCCTGAAGATGAAATTGAAGAATTTTATGAGGAAATTTGTCATCTAAATAATAAAGGTAAGCAGCACTTGAAAATAATTATGGGAGATTTCAATGCAAAAATAGGGCAACGGCAACAGAATGAAACTTCAGTAGGTAAATTCGGTCACGGCAACAGAAACCAGCGTGGAAATACTCTCGTTGAGTTTGCAGAGGCAGAAGGGTTTTTCATCTTGAACTCCTTCTTCAAGAAAAAGCCACACAGGAAATGGACATGGAGACATCCAAATGGGACGACAAGTGAAATTGATTTTATTATGTGTAACAAAAAATTCGTCATAGAAGACTGCAGTGTGCTAAACAAGTTCAACACAGGTAGTGACCATAGATTGGTGAGATGTAAGATGCACCTCAACAATAAACTTGAACGTGGCAAGCTCATAAGACAAACAAAATCTATTGACATAACCAACCTTAAAAAACACCATAATACCTTCAAGTTGGAACTGAAGAACAGGTTCTCTGCTTTAGAAGGCCTAACATCGGAAGAAGTGGACATCTCTGAAGTTAACAGAAAAGTAACCAAAGCTCTTATGGAAACAGCAACAAAATTAGCTGGGTCTAAGAACAAATTGCATGTGAACAAATTATCAGGAAAAACCAAAATGTTGATGCAAAAAAGAAGAGAGATGAGGACAACTAAAGAAGATGTGACTTCCAAAGTGGAATATATAGAGCTATGCAAGACAGTAAGAAAAAGTATCACTGAAGACGTAAGAAAATTCAACTGTGAACTAGTGAGGAAAGCAATTGAAAACAACCAAAGCCTAAAGATAGCAAAGGGACATCTCAGTAAGGGAAGAAAACAGATTATGGCACTGAGAAAAGAAGATGGTTCTGTAACAAGAAATAGAGGCGAAATTTTGACAAGAGTGAAAGATTTCTACTCCAAATTATATGAAAGGGATGATACATGCACTCCAGACATCATGAAAGATACCAGTACCAGAGTTCCTCCAGTCCTTCCAGCAGAAGTTGCACATGCAATCAAGAACATGAAGCGGGAAAAAGCTCCAGGAGAAGATGGAATTACTGTAGACATCATACAAGAAGCAAGTGGAGAAATTGAAACAGTACTCGCCCAAATTTTCACTCGATGCCTTAATGAAGGAAAGATTCCTGAGGATTGGAACACCGCTACAATGATCCTGCTACATAAGAAAGGTGACATTGAGGATCTCGGAAACTACAGACCTATCAGCCTCCTATCAGTAGTTTATAAAATCTTCACTAAAGTTCTTTCACACCGCTTGAAGGTAACACTGGACATGGCTCAACCGAGAGAACAAGCTGGATTCAGGAGTGGCTACAGCACAATAGATCATATCCACGTACTGAGAGAACTAATTGAAAGAGCGAGGGAATATGAACTTCCATTGTGCATGGCTTTTATCGATTATGAAAAAGCCTTTGATTCGGTGAAACCATCAGCAGTTACAATGGCTCTGAAAACCTGCGGTATTGAAGATGCATACATTAATATTATTAATAACATCTATGAAAATGCAAGTGCAAAGATTCGGCTGTTTGAAAATACAACACACATGAAAATTGGAAAGGGAGTGAGACAAGGTGACACCATATCTCCGAAGCTCTTTAATGCCACATTGGAGGGTGTTTTTCAGTCGCTGAGCTTGGAAAACAAAGGGATAAAGATTAATGGAGATTATCTAACCCACCTTCGTTTTGCTGATGATGTAGTCATTTTTGCAACTACCCCATCAGAGCTGCAGAGTATGATCCAGGAACTTGCTGACAAGAGTAAAGAAGTGGGATTAAAAATGAACTTTCAGAAGACAAAAGTGATGTTCAATGCTTTTACAAGAAATGAAGATTTATTGATTGATGGAGAAAAGCTGGAGATAACAGACATGTATGTTTATCTTGGACAGCAGATATCAAGTGAGGGTCACATTGATGAAGAAATTAATCGGCGTACAAAACTTGCCTGGAGAGCTTTTGGAAGAAACAGCATAATTTTCAAGAGCAATATGCCATTATGTCTTAAAAGAAAAGTGTTTGATCAATGCATCCTTCCAGTGCTTACGTATGGTGCAGAGACGTGGACCTTAACTAAAAGAGATATACAAAGACTGCAGACAACTCAAAGAAGCATGGAGAGGTGCATGCTTGGTGTAACCAGGAGAGATAAGAAGAGGAACTCATGGATCCGAAAAATGACAAGAGTGGAAGACATCATGATCAGAGTTAAATCCCTGAAATGGCAATGGGCTGGACATACTGCCAGAAGGACAGATCATCGATGGACAGCCGAAATTTTAGATTGGATTCCAAGGGACAGGAAAAGACCCAGAAGAAGACCACATGGGAGATGGGTGGATGAAATTCGAAAGTATGCAGGGGTGACATGGAGGAGACTGGCACAAGACAGACCGTTGTGGAGGAAACTTGGGGAGACCTTCGTCCAGCAGTGGATTGATAATGGTTGACAATGATGATGATGATGATGATATATATATATATATACCGCCTCAAGGAGTGAGATTGTAAATGCAGCTAATCGTACTTCAGCACGTCCATGTTGTGCTAAAAAATTTTATATTGAATAATTTTTGACATTCAACATTCCTCCCTTACCAAATGTAACCTTTATGGGGGCAAAAAGGAATGCTGGGGGGCTTCACGCAAGGATTAACTACTCTATCTCTACCTACTACTCTATCTTTTTATCCTTATGCGCACTTATATATATATATATATATATTAATGAATTTATGCAAAATATTCATAATTCATAATCACACATATACAATGCACTTCACAAAACAAAAATTGATTAAATGTTTCGGTCTTACACCCACACCGTATTGTTTTGAGAAAATATTACTTCTGTGATATGGTTATCATTTGTTTCTTACATTCATGTGCCACACGTGGCACTTAGCACACTTTGAGCTGTGTTATTAACCATTCATTATTAACACCTATAACCTGTACATATGTTGTTTTTTTTCATTTATTCCATAGCTCCATTTCCACTTTGTGACATCTCATTCCTGTATGAAAAGTAATGCATTGTGAAAGTGTTCAAGTCACTTACAGTTCCATGATCCACATAAGTAACACACACAAAAAAAGTCACCAGACCTGAAATAAACACTATTAGCAGTTTGTAGTATTTGGAACACATTGTAGCCTGATTTGTGCATTAATGTTCTGGAAAGGAAGATTATCTGTAGAGCTCTTAGTTTATCTATGTTTGGTTTTGTTCACAAACACCTGTAATAATGGTATTCCCCAGAGTTTCTTTTACTCTGGAGCATTGTGGTAGTGAAATTCCTCCTGTGTTTCTATTTCTCTCGGCGCGTGCCCTCGTGGGCACTGTCTTTGCCTTTTACCACCACGCCGCTCATGTGTTGAATACTGCGAATCCACACTATTTTATCGGCCATACCGCTTTCATTACCTGCTGACAACGCAGCACAACAAAGTCTTTGCTGTCATTGTAGCACTTAAGTCCGTGGTGGATTATCCACATGCAAAAATACATTGCATTCTCAGAAATATGCCTGTCCTTTGTCACACGCACATAGTGTATGCCATGTGCGATCAGTTTGGTCTTTTCAAAATTTGGCATCGTCACTTGTACATCCTCCTGTTGTTTGAGTCAGGAAAAACAGTTTTCCCATCATTGTTGCACTTTAGTTCCCATAGAAAGCACAGTTCTTTTCTTTAGAACACACTGACTTTACTCCCACTTGGATATTTTTTTTCTTCCCTTTGTTGGATCATTTTTTTTTTCCTTTTTAACCTTCTCTCTCTTCCCCTGATTATGCACTGTACCGCTCTGTCACTACCCAGACTAGATACGGCAGTGTGATCCGTCAACTCAAACAAAGTCAAATACCCAGGGATTTAATTTGCATTTATACTTATCTGCATTAATTATTATTATTGTTTCTTTTTTTCAGAATAGATGTATATCTAATATCTTAGATTTACATTATTCTTTCCTTCCCAGCCAAAGATAAACACGAGCAACCCAATTAAACAATACCATCATGGGCTGTACCTAAAATAATATTAATATTCCTAAATTACATTTGCCATTATCATTACTAAATTGTCAATTTACAAACTTTTCGAGCATACACCTCCACAAGAGATAATTATGTGTTCCTGGGGAATATATTCTGATGGAATAATGTTAATGAACCACTTAAGAATTTTCCTTCTCTTTTTTTCCTCCCACATACACACTTCCATCTTCTACACACATCCTGACTTGAAACAGACATGAAATAAGGAATGGAAAAAATAATACCTGAACTCGAGAAACTTTTATACATATATATATTACACAATACTGTTAAAATTTTCACCTTTAGCTTAAAATTAAGAGACATGTGCTAATCCAATAATAAAACATTCTGATTCATTTACTAACTTCTGCTTACAATTCTGCCTTCTAATCTCAATAATGAATTTGTAACTTTATCAAATAAATTTAATAAAGAACCAAAATAAATTTGCTACTGGGGCTGGGGAGTGGGGTGGTGTGTAAATGAAATAAACTGCAGCTCTTCTATTGCTTTGCACGTTTCTGTCTCGAACAAGATTCTCTTGACTTCTTTAACTTAAATGGATCTTTATCATCCTGTACTCCTAATAATTGTAAAAGATCAAATGGCGATTCTGAAGTTTATTCTTCACATATTTCAGTGAATGTATTATTAGGATTCTTAAAGGGGTGCAAGGAAGAACGAAATGGATTTGTTACTGGCTTCTTCTCTTCATTGTTTTTCATAACCTTGGGGGATTCTAAGTTATCTTTCTCATTTTTAATTTGCGTTTGTTTAACTTCAGTAGTAGATCCAGCTGTTGAGATTCTTTCTACTCTTACTATATTTTCACTTCGAGAATCAACTATTGTCAAAACCTGGGCATTCTCTTGAGCCTTTTCCTTCTGGATAACACGTGGCTGTGGGGAACTTTTAGCATGTTGGTGTCTCTTTTGTCTATTATAACCCTGGTTAACCTGACTAGTTCTTGGAGGAAATGACTTTCTTTTGTAGCTGTTTTTCTCTCTGCAAAACTTGACTTGGTGGCATATAACGCCACATCCGAAACAACGGAGGTTGTTATAATCCTGACACTGTTTCTGATATGTTGCATAATGTGGTCTGTTATTCCTATTTTTATTTGCTTTATCAAAATGCTTGTTCTGCGCTGACGGAAAAACTCTATGCCTTTGGATGTAGAATGTATTAACAACTGCTGTGGTTAAATTTCCTTGGGTGTTATTCCTGTTTTGTCTTTGGTAGAAATTTCCGCTAGGATTAAAATGACCCATGCCATTTGTATCCAGTGCTCTGTAAGCTGAAGATTGGGGTGCTCGAAACGGAGCTCTGTCTATCTGTCTTTGATTTCTGAAATCACTTGATCTTTGATTACACCGCTTAACTGGGTGCCCTAAAGTGCCACAACCAAAACATCTATCCGTATCATAATTTCGCCTAGTCTTATTGTTTGAATTTTCATAATTTTGACTTTCATTACTTTTTGATACCAATTTTAACAGTTCATTTTCAATTATTATATTTGCACTTTTAAGGTATTAAAACCCTGCAAAGCGCGCATAGTTTACGTGCAATTCATAAATGAAATACTATTAAAAAGCACCAATCACTTACCCTAAAACTCATGGTAATTTCTATCGACTACACACTTCCAGCACGTCAATTATCGTAATGTTGTTGGCCTTCAAAGGTTTACAGACATCTTGCTTACGATTCCTTCTTCCGGGGATGAAACATTGTATTTTTTTTTTTTTTAAGCCATATGAGATGCAACTATAAGCTTGTCAATTCCATAAAAACCCCACAAGCATACTACTCATTCATACAATTCAATTAAAAAACTATGTACATATTTACACAACCTTACATTCCTAGGTGGTTAAGCCTTTGTCAACTGTGAGTAACAAAATGCACCATCTGTTTCAAAACCCCTGCCACTCCCAATGCAAGTGTCACACTCATTCAGCCTCTCACACACAATCCTCTAACGCTTTCAACAGTTCACTGTCGTCATCAGGAGGCAGGTGTGTCTCACCCGCCCACCACAGCTCAAGTGAGCAGAACCATCGAGGCATGGGCTCCAGGCGCAATCTCTGAATCATTGTGTCTCTGGCGCCATCTATTGTCATTGCTGCTCTTTTTTCTTTTTTTCTTTCTAAGCTGTTGTTCAATTTTTATTAGGGCCTTTCCATTGTTCGTTTAAGTTGCTAGGCTCATTAATGTTGCATAATCTTGATCTGTTTTTTTCAATTAACACTGACTCGGCAATTCTTAACTGCCTTTCGTTTTTACAGCTCTTAATATTTTTTTTCGTTTTTACAGCTCTTAATAACTCTTACTAATGGTTTGAGGATATAATTAATTTACGGACATTCCTTATTTTCTGCCTTGTGTGCGGTTATAATAAAAAGCAGGAATCTTAAGTGGAAGTAACAAATTTGGTTTAATGCTCATGAATTAGTGGACCAAACAAGAACACAGATTTAGCACGTGCGTGGATGCAGCCATTAACAATGCTTTGGTTATAAAAATTCTTCTTAGTGCGAATTTTCTCTACTAAGTTCCTGATCATTCCTACATATATATAAGTGCAATGCTTAGTATTGTTTTGCTTTTGGATTATTTCTTTTATTCTAAATGTTTAACCTACTGGGATTGCCAGTGTTTGAGCATGACAAATACACCTGCCACATGCTCTAATTAGGGTTACAAATATCATTAGCAGGCACATGCAAAAAAACAGGGAAAAGAACAATCACTCATCTGGATTTTCTATTCTTACGTCCTGATTGTGGGGAATTTATTGCTGACATTAATTAGCCGTTTTTCTTTGGAGATCTGACATTATATCCCTGTGGTTGCAGTGCACGTGGGTCTAGCGAGCCCACTGCAAGACTGTTCTGTCGTCCGTCTCTCACTGTCAACTCTGTGACTGACTGCCCTCTGCTCTTGACCAGTTCCCCCAACCTGCCCTCGCTCATCTCTGTGACTGACTGCCCTCTGCTCTTGACCAGTTCCCCCAACCTGCCCTCGCTCATCTCTGTGACTGACTGCCCTCTGCTCTTGACCAGTTCCCCCAACCTGCCCTCGCTCATCTCTGTGACTGACTGCCCTCTGCTCTTGACCAGTTCCCCCAACCTGCCCTCGCTCATCTCTGTGACTGACTGCCCTCTGCTCTTGACCAGTTCCCCCAACCTGCCCTCGCTCATCTCTGTGACTGACTGCCCTCTGCTCTTGACCAGTTCCCCCAACCTGCCCTCGCTCATCTCTGTGACTGACTGCCCTCTGCTCTTGACCAGTTCCCCCAACCTGCCCTCGCTCATCTCTGTGACTGACTGCCCTCTGCTCTTGACCAGTTCACCCTACATGCCCTCGCTCACCTCTGACATTTTTGGGGCATCTCAAGAATTTTTCTCTCCTCTCACCTGGTTCACGGAAACCAAGGTCATGTGGTTTGCTCCCTTCTAGGCAAACTGCCTGCATTCAAATTCCATGTGTGACCCCCCCCCCTCCAAATTCTCTTGGGGCCTGAGCACTGCCTCAAGGAGTGATATTGCAAATGTGGCTAACTGTATTTCAGCATGTCTATGTTGTGCTAAAAAAATTTATATTGAATAATTTTTGGCATCCAACAGTATTTTGCTTCCAAATCTTTTGAAAATCGCAGTTAAACGGAGTGAAGATTTTACCTGTTTGTAATCGTAATTTCTTTTTTTGTCATGGTGTTGCCTCTGCCCAGTATTGTAAAATATCATTTTATTGTGTAAATGTTTGTATTTCAGCATGAAACTGTGGGTAACAATTTCCGTTTGAGGACAGAGTTCCAACTTTCAAAACTTTCGAACACAGGAGTTAGAGTGAAGATTTCTCCCATAATCATAATCCTCCTTGCATGATGCTGCATTTAAGCTTGATAGGGGTGACATGGAGAAGACTGGCACAAGACAGACCGTTGTGGAGGAAACTTGGGGAGACCTTCGTCCAGCAGTGGATTGATAATGGTTGACAATGATGATGATGATGGGCGGGGAAATTTATAACAATTAATGCATGGTGTTCAAAGTATTCATACTCTCGGAATTATCTAAAATAGTGAAAGCTTTGATATCATGCATTCTAGTCTTCAGGCTGAATAAAAAAAAAAAAAAGAGAAAAGAAAGCGACGATGAAGAAATGGGAAGAGAATGATATCAGCAGAAAACAAAATTAAGCAGTGAATACTATGCAGCTGCAGAGTTAGCAAAAGACAAATGTGACCATGAAACTTGTTGAAAAGAAAGCAACACAGGAGGAAACTTTAGCTGATGTTCTAGTAAGTGTGCAACAAAAAAAAAGATACCGTGTTTGAATTGAAGCAGTGTCTTTTAAAACCATATTATGTTGTTTTGAATTTGATTATTTTACATTGTGAATACAGCAATGTGCTTCAGTTTAATATTTACATAAATTACAGTGAACAACTCCATCTTGGCTGTGTTATATTCTTCACACTTTCTTGTTGCACATTCTGGTTTTTCATCTTGTTAAAAAGTTCAGCTCTTTTATTTCTTATTTGGTCTCATGTATGCTGTTATCACATTTCTGTAGTAATCTTGAATTTTATGCTTGTTTTCTTTCATTTGTATATTTGTTTGTTTATTTTTTTTCTATTTGACTCATGTGTAAATAAAAGGTATTGTTTTCTTTTCATAGGCAAGACTGTTAAGGAATTCAAGGCATTTCTGGAAACTGATGAAGAAACAATTTCCAGAATGAATAGTCTTCGTTCTGAAGTTGAAAATTTTGCATCTAATTTTCCTATGCCAGGATATACTGACCATTAGCTTTTAAACAATGCATTTGTTTAAACTCATTTATAATTTAAGAGGGAAGTTAGTGGATTTAATTATGTGTTCATATCTGTTTAGTGATTTGTTTAATTATTTTTGCATAAGTAAAAGTAAAAAATAAAATTATATTAAATGACTTCCTTGTCAAAAATACATTCCAGACTTGTGATAATGCATTTTACTATTTGCATGTTTTTCTAGAAAACTTGTGTTTCACAGATGTAATTTGCAACACAAAAATTTGCATTAGTGCATGCTATATATTTAAAATCTACACTTTTTACACATTTTGTGATAAGCATATTTTTTTATCATTATAAAACTTTTATTCCTCTTGATATACCATCATACTAATACTCAATGGGGAAAAAATTACATTTAAAATTGTAAGCTTTTGTGCCAACACGTTTGATTTAAGAAAGCTTTTGTGCCAACACGTTTGATTTAAAAAAGCTTTTGTAAAAAAATACTCACTGAATTGAATGATTTGCATTTTTTGAATATCTCTTGTTTTAATATTGTTGTGCATAACAGAAAAGTCTTGGGATTGTTATAAGTATCATCTAAGCAAATATTTAGATTTGTTATTTTCATATGACAGCCATGTTTTATACATCTATGTCTATATTTTAGGTTCTTGTACGATTAACAACAATTATTATTAAATTGCAATTATATTTTCAGAGTGAGATAGACAGTCACGGTGTTCATGGAAACCCATCCACACTAAAATTGACAGTTCTTTGGGTGTTTGGCATATCAATGAAACTGTTTTATCAAATCTTCTTAACACCATCTGAGTCCATAGTTTTGAGCATTTTGGCAGTTAAAGAAATAAGAAAGTGTTACTTATTTGAGCCTTGAGTTTTAAGAAAAGGCTACCTACCATTTAATAGTTTCTGCTTTTTCTGTGATCCATTAAATCATCTACATAATCAAGCCAGTGACTACATGCCATACTATTTATTGATGTGGCTTCTGTAATTAAGGTTTGGGGTTGACTGTGGGTTCTATTTTTAAAGAATATTCATGTTAACATGCATTGCAGAGAGGAAACAAATTTTTTTATATGCATGCTTCAGAGATCTGTTAGTGAATTTTGCTCAAGTACCAAATAAATGTGTGGAATAAGGAGGAAAGAAAGAAGACTTCATCTATTTCAAAAGAAAGAAGACTTCATCTATATATGGCACTTGTCTTGAAGCAGCGCTTATTATTGGTAGAAAGGGCAATTCACATAATAAGATGAAAACAATAATGAAGAAAATAATTTCACACATAATTTATTATGTATTAAACATTAAGAATAGTAAGATCTTTTAGCTGAAACATCAGCCTTGTTCACACTAGCAAGTGCTCATGTGGATGACATCATTTCTGTAGCTGTTGCCAGTAAAGATTTCCAAATAATTAGAATAATGAAGGGTGCACCCAAGTTACAAGAGTTTTTATGGGAGAGAATTTCAGTGCTTTCTCTGTAGCCTAACAAGAATTTATTTGAGAAGGGTGCAATCCTTTTGGTGCTAGTCCAGTTTGGAGAGGCAGCAATATCTTCAATTGTCAGAATGCTACAGAAAAGCCTTCCACAGAAGTAGATAGACCTTTTCTGACATCTCCTTTATGTTCCATAATTCTGCAGTTGATTGACTGAAAAGTGCTACCAATATAGCATTTTTCGCCTGTGGAAGTAAACACAGGGATGAGGTATATCCCAGAATGGTCTAATGGATCTCTGTCGTAAGATATTGATTGGATGGTAGTGGGAGGAGGATTGCAGGCTTGCATTCAAATCTATTCTGGTCACCAAAGTAGCAGATGCATTGAATAGGTTTGCAGGCTTGCATTCAAATCTATTCTGGTCACCAAAGTAGCAGATGCATTGAATAGGTTTGCAGGCCTGCATTCAATACTCCTCCCACTACCATCCAATCAATATTCTTAAAACAGAGATCCTTTAGACCATTCTGGGGTATACCTCATCCCTGTGTCTACTTCCACAAGTGAAAAATGTTATATTGGTAGCACTTTTCAGTCAATCTACTGCAGAATTATGGAACATGAAAGGGAAGTCAGAAAATGCCTTCCTACTTCTGTGCTTTCTCTTGTGACAATTGATGACACCTCTTCCTCTCCAAACTGGACTAGCACCAAAAGGATTGCACCCTTCTCAAATAAATTGTCATTATGCTACTTGTAAAGCACTGAAATTCTCTTCAGTAAAAACCCTTGTAATCTGGATGCACCTTTCATTATTCCATTATTTGGAAATCTCTACTGGCAACAGCTACAGAAAAGATATCAACCACATGAGTGCTTACTGTTAGTGTGAAAAAAGCTGATGTTTCAGCAGAAAAATTTTACTATTCTTAATATTTAATATGTAAAAAATCATGTGTGAAATTTTTTTCTTCATTATTGTTAATGCACATTATGTTGATAATTTCCATTTAGTTTAAGATACATTAAATTCTTTAGAGCAGTTATGTAACATATGCTCACATGCATAAGTAATTTAATTTTCATCCTGAAACAAAGTAAGGATGAATGCCTAGTAAGAAGGAACAACATTCTGGTCAGAGCCATGGGTGGCCTAGTGGGCAACGTTCGTGACTGCCACGGAAAAGACCAGGTTTGATCCCAGCCAGGTGCGAACACTTGATCCACTAAATACCCGCCGTGCGTTGGATGGGCACGTTAAGCTGTCGGACCCCGTGTACTGCCCCCCAGTAATAAATAAGGGCGTCTTCCTCCCCCTTTCTACTTCGCTTCCGTGTCACTTTCCTATCGGGCACTCTAGCACAAATCTCCTAGCTTCCTATTTCTAAAAGTTGTTTAAGACCAGGGGTCAGACACTCCCTTCCTAAAATCTTCTACAATCAATCAATCAATCAGCATTCTGGTCACCAAAGTAGCACATGCACTGAATATGGTTATGCATGCCATTCTGATATTTTATAATGATCATGCTGAAGAAAATGAAAAGCCATTTTGCTATAGAGCTGACTTTGTTTGAGTATTTTTTTCGCCCTGTATGCAACATATGTTATCTGAAAACTGGAGGGAACTTGAGTGTGAGCATTTAATACAGCATTTGGTTACATTAAACTTGAAGTGGTCAGTGAGTTCTATTTTAACTAGATTTGTTCCTAGCCTTTTTTTTTTTTTTTTAATCTTTACTTTTCCATTCATATTTAAACTTTTTATTACAGTGTAATTATTAATTATTTTGATATAATGATTAATTTAACAACATGAATGTATTTCACAATAAATACAATGTGAAAGTGCATAACTATGAAACTTGCTAATGACCATTTCTAAGCAGGTATTCCTATATTTTTCACTGTGGGATCACCATATATTTTGAGAAGCATTGTTTGTAGCATGGTTGTTAAATGTCTATGTTATCTTTTGCTATGTAACTCCTAGTTATTTTAATATATTGTTTACTTTAATATTAAAATTTTCACTATTTCCACTTAATTTAAATAGTGTTTAGAATCTGAGTAAATAGTTGTACTTACATAAAGTATTTTTTTACTTTGATGGCAGGTTACATTTATTGATCCTGTCTTATCTACTGTATCATTGACATCATTAAATGACTTGTTATATTGCAAAAGTTAGACATGGTCCAAGATACCACATAAATAATAACAGAATACAGAGAAAATGTTTGATTGCCAAGACTGTGTGCTGATACCATAGAGGCATTTCCTATAACTGCTCACTAAACATATGATTTAGTATGGGTGTTGTCAAAAGTTAACTGAGGCCATGCCAGGTCAGCCACTTTTTATTTTTGGGTTTCATTTGTCAATTGAGTTAAAACCTTCACCTTCAGAAGTGCCTTCACAGATTTCAAGTTACTAAACCTTTATTGTCAGAAGTGCCTTTACAAATATACTAAATATACAGTATATATGATATCTTGTATGTTGTTACTGAAATGTTGGATTAATCTATAAATGTCAAAATGTTAAAACTTAAGTTTTTTTTTCATAATAGGCGAGACTGACGGGGTAATGGCACAATAGGTATTTTGCTTTGTCTTTTTTATACAGATGGTTCTGCACATATGTATGTCTTGTTGACAGTTTATATCTTATGGATACATCTATGTTTGGTTTCCATTACTTTTTTTTTCATGAAATATCTTTACTTTTTATATTCCTCCTCTACTATTTATTTGCAAGCATCTGGTGGAAAGCATGCATATGATAGAGGTAATAGAAGTGGAATATAAAAATACCTATATATAATAGAAGGGTAATATGACATTTTTATATTCCTTTGTTATATGTTTTCCAGACATAAGTTGAATGGAAGCTTTTTTGGATAATACAGGATTGTGTGTGTGTGTGTGTGTGTGTGTGTGTGTGTGTGTGTGATAATATTCCAAAATGAGAAGGTTGGATATTAATTGTAAGCTGACCACATATTTAATAGTGCATTTTCAGATATATTAAAATTTAAAGCGTACATAAGGATTGAGCATTTCTGCATTGACATATAATATGCATTGTAGCTTATACATTAATGTTAAATAATTGTTTTTTCAGATTAAGAAAACAATCTCCAAATGTTAAAAACATAATTATTTGGATTTTCTGAAGTTTAATTAATGACCCTTGTGGCTGAGAGGTTAGTGGCATGGACTTCTGGCTAAGTGGCCAAGTTGATTCTAGGTTTGAGTCTCGCATGACGCATATTTGTTGTACATCACTGATACTGTCCCTTTACTGAGTCCACTGCACCGTAATTATAGATGTCCAACTCCTTTAATCTTAGATGCTCTTATGGGTCATTAACCCCCTACCCCAAAATAAACAATTTTAATTCATTTTAAATTATTTTTCCTTGCTGCTCAGCACTATGTGCAAGTAGAACCCTTACTGTTTCCATATTGCATGTGTGAAAATAAAAATAAAATTAAAGTAGTTTTAAAACAAGCGGTTTTTTTTTTTTTTTTTTCTGTGATTAAAACTTTACAATTAATGTCAGAAATTAAAAGATTTTTAGCACAATTTTAGTAATTAATATTCACATTCCTTTTTGTTTTCTTCAAAATTGTTTTAGGAATTCAACAGTGATTAATATTTGTTAAAAATAAAATTACTCAACTTTTGGGCAGTTTTGTTTTTCTAAAATAAATTGATTTTTTACAGGCAAAAAAGTTTTCTTTGGTTGAACTCATTGACATGTTTCATTGTCAGCAGCTTCAGGATTTTTACACAGATATCAGTTGAGGTCTTGTGACTAATTTCTGGTAAATCCCAGAATTCATCAGAACACTTTACAAAATACTTTTGGCCCTGAAAGTAAGATAATTGAGAAGGAGCTGATACAGTTTTGTATATGTATGTATTTATATCTGATAACCAAATTATTCTGATACTTCAAAGGGGCTCAGTATTCAAACTAAATTTATAAAGAAATGGACGTAAAAAGATACTCCAAATTGCTGATGCAAGAAATAAGGCGCTAAAGGACATTACTCATGCAAGGGAGATGAAAAATGAACAGGGTGTGATATTAATAAATGGCCTGGACATTGACCTGCATGTCTGTTTGTTTTTTAATGTCATATTCCAAGGAGAGTGTGTTAGATGAAGAAATAAATTAATTCTATGAATAAATAGAGGAAGTTCTTGTTTCTGTAAACAATCCTAGGGATACCAGAAAAAATAGCTTACATAAAGAAATAATGGAATAAGATTGGGGATTTTTGCAGCCTCAAAAAATTTGGTAATAAATTGTACTAAATGCATCACAAAAGAATTTGGGCTCACCTGATGGAAACACTAGCAATCAGATTGATCAGATATTGATAGATTATGAGTGCCAAGAAGTCACAAATGATGTAAGAACCATGAGAGGTGCAGAATGTGGATCAGATCATTTCTTTCTGAGAGGAATACATACAAAGAAGCAGACCAAATATGTACAAGGTAAGACAAATCAAAATATCTTACAATGTGATAGAGATGCAGTGAAAAAAGGAAAGTGAAATAACAGTTTCACTTAGAGGTTGAGATTAAGAATTGCTTCAAACTGGAAGAGAACCAGGATTATGTAAAGATGTCGAAAAAGTTTTAAAATAATCGTAAAAAAAATGCAGCTATGTAGGACATTGATATTACCTGTGGTTTTGTATGGATTTGTGACATGAAACACCTAGAAACAAGATCTATGGCAACATAAGGTCTTTGAAATAAGAATGTTAAGGACAATTTAAGGACCTGTATTTGACATTGAAGCTAATGAGTGGAGTAGGCATTGTGAAAACCCTGAACTATATGAAAAAAAGGACATAACTAGGGTAATGAAGGCCAGACAACTGCAGTGGGTGGACCATGTAGCTAAAATGCCAAGGGATAAGTTCCCTGGATTACAGACCTAGGAGTGTGACACCTTTAGGAAGTGTGAAACCTCTTTGAGATGTAACAGCAACAGAAAGAACTGACTGGAGAGTTCTGACGGATGATCAAGAAGTCTTCAGTCAAATGTTGGAAGTTTCATGTGTCTTCAGTCAAATGTTTGAAGTTTCCTTGGCCCAACTTCATCGTGCTGATGATGATAAAATAAAAGAATGTAAAGAGTGAGAGAGATAACATAGAATAAAACTGAATGGAGATGGAAGATTAGCTCTAGAATTCCTATGTTACATGTTAGACTAATGCTGCTGCACAGAAAAATAACATGTAAAATATCTGAACAGGTGGTGTGAAATTGCGGTGGGAATATTAAATAGGATTGTATCTATTAATGATTTCTTAGCTGGCTGGGCAAAATGTATTCCAAATTTTATGTGAATTAGATTTTAACATCATGCTCAACTGTTTGTAAGTTCCTTTTTCTTTTTTCTTTTTAACTTTATATTTTTTCCTGTCTGCCTGAATACAGGAAAGAATGCATTTCAAGTTGTAACTTTTACTCATAGAAATGCTAAATCACTTGATTTATAACAGTTGTAAGTTAACTACTTTTAAATATTTACAGTATTTATATTTTTAATAGAATTGCATTGTTTTAAGTGTTCTGATATCGAAAATTATTTTCAGTGATTGATATCAAGAAAAATGCATCATGCAGAATGTAAAAAAAAAAAAATGCCACTGTTACTTTTTTTTTTTCTCAATTATGAATTTGTCACAGTAAAAATGTTTTTGTTTCTAAGAAGCATTTTAATTTATTTCAGCTCATACATTTGATTAATAGCAGTTAAACCAGACTTTTTTTCTCTTTTAAATTACAGCAAAGTTGTATAACAAATTTGTGAGTAAATGACTGTTAGTGTTCACTGTGAGTTTATGCAGCAAATATGACTGATAAGGATGTAACTATTTTATCAGCACATTTTTGGGCACTTTGCATTTTGCTTATACGATTTCAAGCTGTCCCTAAATTATGTTCAGTGACAAAATGTTATTGCTATTTTAAATTCAGTTGATTTTTTCCCAGAGTTAATGTTAATGTATCATTTGACATGTTTCTGTAGCTAACACTGTGAATCCATTAAAACATCATGGCATCAAAAAAAAGATGCTTCAGAAAGTGTTTTCTTGTAATATAAAATTCTGCAAAATGCTCTCCTTTTATTTCTGATAAGTGTTTTAAATTTCGATCATTATAAAATTACTCCTTTTGAAAGAGAGCATGCTGTCACTTATATATTTAAGTCCATGTGATATTTATATCATGATTAAAAACCCTTTTTTGTTGTTGTTATTTTTAAGTCAATTGTGACATATCAAAGCAGTGTTGAGGTTACCCTAAATGCAGCTTTTTCATTATAGTTTTTCAAGTGGAAGGAATTTAAAATGACTGGTGAAAGGGTGGTTGTATTTAACCTCTGGTTTTTGTATTACTCATTTTCTTATTTTACCTGGTGATTTTATATATGTATTGTGAAAAAAAAGATAGTGTTCTCATATGAGTACATAAAACTGAAAGTATTTTGCTTACAAAAAATTTTATGTAAACTATTTGTATTTGTAAATAGCCTTGTTTATAATTTGGAAAATATTTACTTTTTATGTCTATTAAAACTTTAGTGTCAGCATTTACTTCGGCTTTGTTGTATTTGTTTGAGCATATGGTTGTTGATCAAAATGTAATTTCATCCCATTAGTGGGTGGTGTGGCCCCTTGAGATTGCCTCCCTCTTCCACTCTTCCTTTATTTCTGATAAGAGTGTTTTAAATGATTTTTTATGTGCTGTTATTTACAAATGAAAGATGCTGTACTTGAATGTTATGAATAATGTTTGGAAGAACCTAGGAGATTGGGTTGGGGTGTCCGATCGGAAAGACACATGGAAATGAAGTAGGGAAAGTTAAGTATCAAACTGAGACTTAACCAGAGTCACTAGATGACCAGGAAAGGAAACTGCTGGCAATAAAGCTGGAAAGATGCAAAACGCTTCACAAGTTAAGCTCATACCTTAGTGCTGCACTATTAAAAGAAGTTAAATTCCAATGAGGAAAAGGATTTCTGAAAAATGTTAAGATGCATGTACTAAAATGTTTTTTGTTTTTTCTTTCTTTCTTTGTTTTCGGTGTTTAACACCCTTGTGAGCTCCAAGTCTAAAACTTATTATCCAACCCGAATTTCGGGGCATTTGAGACACATTGTGTGTGTTAAAAACAAGGTGTCGAGAATATCCGAGTATCTATGATGATTTCTTTTTGTACTGCAGTTCGAATATTGTGTGTGTTGAATTGAATGGTCTATCTGCGATGGATGTTATTTATTTTTATTTGCCGCTCCGGTGGTGCAGTGGTCTAAGCGATGGCTTCTGATCATTCGTCCGAAAGAGTTCCGCGTTCGAATCCCGGTGAGGCATGGATGTTGCGTTTGTCTTACGGCGCTGGCTCTCTCCCTTCCCTGGAACCAGTGACCCTAAATTAGCGATGGGCGATTGCATATAGCCACTAAGTTGCTCACGGTGGTCGTTAAACCTCAAACAAAAATTAAAAAAAAACAACTATTTTTATTTGGGCCAAATAGTTAATCATTCTAACACGGGCTTGAAATGAGTCCCTTCTTCAAGTTAAATACATTGTACCTTTCTAGTGGTGCAAGCAAGGTGGTATTGAGCCAGTTACGAAAGGGGAGAAAAAAATATATTAACCAGATTTCTACACAATCGCTAAAACATCCACATATAGACATTTACGCCGCCCACCTGTCGTGTGCTTCGAAAAATCATTTCAAATTGTGCATAAAGCATTTTTCATAATGGAAAATGCCCAAGACAAAGGGGATTTTTCAAATCGGGTTCACAGAAACGAAATATGGTACAAATAGAAATGAATACTCCTCCTCCCCAGTGGCGCAGTGGTCTAAGCGATGGCCTCTAATCATTCGTCCGAAAGGGGTACGGGTTCGAGACCCGGTGAGGCATGGATGTTGTGTTTGTCTTACGGCACTGGCTCGCTCCCTTTCCTGGAACCATTGGCTCTAAATTAGGGACGGGCGACTGCTTATAGACCATTGAGTTGCTCACGGTGGTCGTTAAACCTCCAATCAAAAGAAAATACAAGCTTTGCAAAAACAAAACTAAGCACCTCGAGAAAGTTGTTTGATCCTGATGAAATCCCGCATGCAAATACCCCAGGGCCAAATATGCAAATGATATAAAAGAAAATGACTGCTAAAAATAGTAGCCCTTCACCGCGCATCGAGAAGGATATATTATGAGCAAAGCTCATTCGCAGTGGTAATTATGACAACGAATTGCGGTTGCATTAACCTCCACATACTCTGAGCATGCGTCGACATCGGATCCGTGAACACTACAAGCAGTTGAGTGAGTTTGAGAGAGGCCGGTTGGTCAAGTCGCCGTATCGCCAGGCATTTGGGTCTGAGCGACGCTGCAATCGGACGATGTTGGACCCAATAGGTAGAGGAGGATACAACCCAGCGGAACGCGGGCAGTGGACGGCCCAGGGCAAAGGCAGAACGCGAGGATCGAGCGATTGTGAGAGTCGCAAGAACAGAACCGAAATCTTTGCTCTCAACCATCCCTGACCATGTTGCGTCGTCTACAGGTACGGAAGTGAACATCCGGATTGTTGCCAGACGACTTGAGGCACGTGGACTAAATTCGAGGAGGCCACTCCGCCACCCTACCACTGACCAGCGGCACTGGTTGCAGTGTGTCGTGCCTGATCAACGTGATATCGTGTCCAGTGGCATCGTGTTGTCTTCAGTAATGAGTCACGGTTTGTACTTGGCGACGATGACCAGAGCGTACGTGTGGCCAGCGTATGGATCCTGCCTTTACCGTGGAACGGCACACGTTTCATAGACCGGGAGTGACTGCCTGGGGAGCCATTTCCTACGACACCCTTGATAATCATCTGTACCGCTCCCATGGCTCAACGATACGTCGACGACATTCTACATGTTGCGTAACCATTCCTGTCGCAGCATCACCGAGCAATTTTTGGACAGGATAATGCCCAGCCGCACATGGCATGGCTCTCCCAGGCCTGCCTTCGTAATGTCGACACTCTTTGGTCAGCCCGATCGCCAGACCTCTCACCGATCGAAAGTATTTGGGACATGATGGGACACCACCTACGCGTATCTTGGTGAACTGGCACGTAATTTGGACATCATCTGGCATGATATACTTCAGAACAGTATCGGTGAACTGTATGTGTCTATGCCCCGCAGGGCAACTGCTTGAATCCGAGCCAGAGTTGGCGCTACAACGTACAGATTTATTTCACTCGTGTAGCTGTTTTATCCGAATAAATGACCTAATTGCTCTGGAATTGCAATTGGATGATTCCTTCTGAGTGCTTCGGTTTTTCTTTGTTTTTTTTTTTTTTTTTTTGCAAAGAGCGCGCATTACTTACCATAAACGCTACGTTATCAGTAGTATTTTTTTTTCAAATGGACTTTTAAAAGCGGTGATATCTTCATAACAGAGACTTACATTAACGATATAATCATTGTACTGTGGAATTAACTTTTTCACGGGTCTTATAGAGGTTATTATTAAAAAAAGTTGGTGGTCAAATTTTCGAACTAAAGCTTGACCACCAACTTTTTTGAATAATAACCTCTATAAGACCCGTAAAAAAGTTAATTCCACAGTACAATATGAATAGAGGTGCCATAAATTCATTTACAACTAGGATATAATCATTATAGAGATGTGCGTTAACAGTTACACATGTATGTGCCTTTTTTTTTTTTTTTTTTTTTTTTTTGCCTTCCCCACCCACGTGAATATAACCGAATTTCCATATATTTATTTCCAGCGAAGTAAATTTTTTGCATGTGCTAAAAAAAAAAAAAAAAAAAAAAAAGAAACTGGAAAATTACCAGTGAGAAGAGAGGTGTTGATATGAAAGCGATTTGGTGTGAGAGACCCCTGTGTCGCGTTATTTATGCTCAGGCTAGAGACATCTAGTGAAAGTGCCCTGGTTGTATGTGAAGCTCTCTTAATATTTAAGACAGGATCTATGAACCAGAATCAGATGTTTAGTTTCTCTGTGAGTGACTTCGCAAAAAAAAAAAAAATCTCATCGAAGCGCGACAACGGGAATGAATGTGATTGTACTTGTAACACAACCAGGCTGGTGGTGCAATCTCTGGAAAATAACAAAATTTATAGTTTTAATTGCTTTTTTCCTTCTGTTGTGGTCACATCTGTAGAGCTTCGATATTTTAAGAGAAGTGGAGCACTGAAAACTGAAAAAAAACAGACATCAGAAGGAAGCTAAATTTGTTGATTTGGCGGTGTAGATAACAAAGAAAAGTCATAAAAAATTGATACGGACGAAAGGAGGATTGAAAAAAAAATGATCGACCTGGCTTCGGTTCGACCTTTCAGTATGAAACTTTCGTCGCAGTTTTTTTTTTTTTTTTTTTTTGATTGGAGGTTTAACGACCACCGTGAGCAACTCAATGGGCTATAAGCAGTCGCCCGTCCCTAATTTAGGGTCACTGGTTCCAGGGAAGAGAGAGAGACAGTGCCGTAAGGCAAACACAACATCCATGCCTCACCGGGATTCGAACCCGGACCCCTTACGGACGAATGTTCAGAGGCCATCGCTTAGACCACTGCGCCACCGGAGCGGCTTATTATTTATTTTCGATACCTTTCAATATTAAACTTAAATGTAGTATTGAAAGGTATGAAGTTAATGTAGTTTCTTTCTATCATGCGCTATCCTGGATAATTTTTTTCTGAATAAAGCGCTATCATGAATAAAGTTTACGACAGAAAGAAACAAAAAATAAAGCGTGTCAGAACGGACATATTAATTATGTTAAAATATAATAATGCTGAACATTATGCTACTTTTTCACAAAGAAAAGTAAAACAGTACAAAGCCCACGAAAGCGACGGAAGGTTCGAGAACAATTTTTCGATGTCGAGAGCCTCAGACAAAGAACCTAAGTTTTCTCACGTCTTAGAAAGGGAGAAGCCTTTCCAACGAACTGATAACATCTACAATGATACCGCGACTTTCGCTGTACATTTTCAGCGTCGCTCACGCGCCTATAAGTCTGGAAAACCAGCCATCCACCTTTCTGTAGATACAACAATGTACGCTGCTGGCCACCCAAAATTCAACACCAAGAAGGAAGTATCCGATTGGTCTGAAAGTCGCAGCATGCGTCGCCCGCGAGAGGACATGAAAACGATTAGCATTGCAGGGCATATGCAAATCATGTGCGCCCGACACGCCTCCGAAAAGCGCTATAACAAGGGTGCACAGAAGGCGGGGTGTAAGTAGTGGAAATGTGTTGTGCTGCCGGACCTGTGCGTGGCAAGCTTTCTGATGCCTCGTCGCAGAATACGGCAGTCATTCCAGCACGATCCCGGTCAGGCATGGATGTTGTGTTTGTCTTACGGCACTGGCTCTCTCCCTTCCCTGGAACCAGTGACCCTAAATTAGGGACGGACGACTGCTTATAGCCCATTGAGTTGCTCACGGTGGTCGTTAAACCTCCAATAAAAAAATCCAGCACGTTTCGGAGTCCGCAGAGCACGAATAGTGGCTTATCGTGACAGCGATTTATCGTACCGAGACATCGGCGTCCGTGTGGGACGACATCCAGCCACGTGAGGCGAGTATGGATTCGGTGGGTGCAGAAGGTACGGACGGACCGACGTGAGCGATTGCCGCAGCCGCGGCACACCACCAAACTATAGGCCCGGCATGTTGTGCGGCGGGCATTGACAGCTCGCACCGCCACATCACGAACGTTAGGGCGGGAATTAGGGTGTGTTGCGCAACAACCTGTGAGAGCACGTACCGTTCGACGTCGTCTGCAGGAGCGGGGACTTGAACGCCGCACCTGGACTACGGAATGGCACGACATTTTCTTCTCCGACGAATCCCGCTTCTGCCTGCAACACCACGATGGTCGGATCCGCGTGTGGCGGCACTGCGGCGAAAGACTATGACGCCTGCATTATGCATCGCAATACCGGTCCGTCGCCTGGCGTTATGGTTTGGGGCGCAATTGGATATGACACCCGCACCCTCTGGTACGCCTCGCCGGTACACTCAGCAGCCACCGCTACATCGACGTTTTGGAGCATGTAGTCCTTCCTTACCTGCAGCACGTGGCACGCATCGTGCAACAATTCGTGGCCCACCAGGTGTCACTGCCGACGTGGCCCGCCTGTTCTCCCGATATGTCGCCCATCGAATACGTCCGGTCGCTGATCGGCAACCGATTGGCCCACCAAGCGTGACCACCTGCGGCTACGCCTGATGAACTCTGGCAACGTGTGGAAGCAGCCTGGACCGACACACCCCAAGCTCACATCCAAAGCCTCTTTCGTTCGATGCCGCGGCATGTATCGGCCGTTACTGCCAGCCATGAAGGCCACACGAACTATGGATGTCTGCGTGGTCCGCAAGTCGCACGGGCCTGTAAGCTCAATCATTTCATCTTTGTATCTATTGTTATGTGTTCAGTAAATCTGGCTTTGCAATCTCGTGTCCTTCTTGGTGTTGCATTTTGGGTGGCCAGCAGTGTATATTATGTTATTGTAAGAATGTACTTCGGCGGAAGGGTTACTTTCTCAAAGGGTGCACTTCCTAATGGAAACATCTGACAGGCCGCAGAGACACGAGAGGGGGGATTAAAACCCATCAGGTAAGTACGCCTCGCCGACGCTAAGGGATTAGTCGGCGAGTGACGTTAGAGGAAGAACACGGAGCCAGAGAATGAGAGCCACGTCAGCAGGTAGGCGAGAGGGCAGGGTCAGCGACGTGAGACTTCGCGCATGCGCAGCGCGGAGGAGGTGAGGAGAGCAAGTCTCTTAGGAAGGACCTGTTAGTCAGTCTGCTTTCGTCTAGCGGAGAGAGTGGTTCTCCAATAAGGGGACGCGAAGCGTTTTCCTTTTTTGTGAGCAGACGGACGCTCCAGTTACGGAGGTCCGAGGCTCTGGATGAGATTAGCCAGCGCACTGTATTTGGAGAGATAGGGTTTTTGGTTGCAGCGGTACAGGTCCCGGTCCCCGGTCAGGGAATCCCGCTTGCGTAACAGATATTCCTCTACAGTAAGTCAATCTTAGCACATGCTAAGATTGAATTCGTAACGACAGGGAAGTACAGTTAGGCTAATCAGAATATTCTCAGAGATACAGATCCACCTAATAGTAGGTAGATTCTCTCTAGAACGTCAACGCCGAAAGCGAGGACTTAGATATGTTTCTTCGGAAGTGGTTCTCCTAGATTTCATTTCCACGCACTGTCAGCTCTTATCCTTAGTGAAAATCCGAGGCTAGAGGAAGATTAATCCACCGCCGTCGAAACCTAACTGATTATTCAATAAATGTTTTATGTTGTATTAGTAAATCCTCTCGAGATCCTTATATCTTAATTGTGATTATTATTCTGTTCGTTCAGCTGTTTCGATCCGCCTTCCTGGATCATAGATTTCATAACAAAGTGGGGAAGGCTTCGTTTGTTCACCCGAATAGAGTTTAGGGAGTGTTTCAGAGAAATACAAACACTTCCTTGTGTCTGTGAGAAGCACCTATAGCGTGGACGCCTCAGATTCATAAGTAGGAGGCGTAGCCACGGCACGTGACCAGTACTTTCGCTCTCACAGCACAGAAAATATGGCGCAGTCGGTAGGATACTGAACAAACGAATATTGAGGAGAGAGGCAGGCTGATAAGAATTAGAGGAGAAATTCTAGTTAGGTAGATAGGAGAAAGATCCCGGTACCCACAGGTGAAAGAGAAGGTACCGACAAAACTTGAAGCGACGACGGGCGGCTAGAGGAGGTCCGCAACCAAGACGTTTCTCGCACGCCGTGGTGGACGAGATATCCAGTGCAACGAAGGAGACCTACAACCCAGACGACGAGAGGACGACTATCGTGAGGAGAGCTCGTAACCAGAGTGCCTCACGTGCTCCAGGACTGATTCTTCGAAAACAGACGACGGGAGGACCACTACAGTGAGGAGAGCTCGTAACCAGAGTTACTCGCGTACTACGGGACTCATTCTTCAAAAACGGACGATGAGAGAACGACTACAGTGAGGAGTGCTCGTAACCAGAGTGCCTCACATGCTACAGGACTTATTTTGTGCAAAGAAGTCAGACCAAAGTTGAAGTGCCCGGTCACCCCAAGGCACAGAATGAAGCAGAAGGGAGCTCGAATCGCTTCTGCGGGAAATACCACTTTGGAACCGCAATTTTATTTCCTGGGCACTACCTGTAGTATTTTAATCACCTAAACCTAATAGACTTCGCGTTAGGGTGCGGTCAGTTAGAGACCATAGGGTCAAAAGATATTATCAATTGTTGAAGTGCAAAGTGTATTTATGTGTAAAAGTTCGAGGTTATTAGTTAAGTTAGAAAATCAATTGTGTTTTATTATTATATGTTGAAATAGGCATGTAGGAATGTTAGGAGTCAATAGTCTAACCAGTCTGAGAGCATAGGCCGATATCGAAATTTTGAGTGTATTTTTACATGTATGAGTATTGTATATGAATATTGCATGAAATATGGATCAGCTTTCGACGGCAAAAGAGTCAGGAGTACGAAGAACAGAGTGTAGAGGGAAGTGAAGGAGAAAGTGATAAAGAGCTAAATAACAGCTCAGATTATATCCAAGAAGTACAGATTAACCAAAGAAAGATGGAAGGGGATACCGTTAGGTTGGAATTGGAATTTAAATTTAGAATGCTCGAATTGCAGGAAAGGAAAGCGGAAAGAGAATTTCAGGAAAAGAAAGCCGAAAGGGAATAGGAGGAAAAACAAGCGGAAAGAGAAATGAAAAAATCGAGCTAGAGGCCGAACGGGCTGAGAGGATGCTTCAGCTGCAATTCGCTGGTAGAAAGGAAGAAAGGGGCTTCGTGCTGAGTAAAATACAGTTATCCTTAGAAAGTCCGGCTCCGGCGACGAAGGGGAAAGATCAGAGGCGCCTGGCCGATTATATGAGAATCATAGAGAGGACAATTCCAAAGGGTCCCTCTAAGCCCTAGGAAATCCTAGATTTCTTCGATTCCATAGAGAGGGCCTTTCTGTTACATGCTGCTCCAGTGGAGATGCAGGGACGGTTAGTCGTGGCTTTATTTAACGCCGAATACGTGAACCACTTGTTCAGACGGCTAACCCTGTAACGGTATGACTGCTACCTCACCGTTAAGGAAGCAATTTTGGCGGAGTGCAACTTGACCCCGATATCTATCTCAAACAGTTTGAGACAATGAAGAGGAATAAAGGGGAAGGCTTCCAGCAATTAGCAGGTCGTATTGGGAGAGCGCTCCAATACTATGTGGAGAAGAGCGGCGTATCAGAGTTCCAGCAATTAATGAATTTATTAATTTGTGACAACTTCAAGGGTTTGCTTTCTCCAAGTTTGAAGATTTATTTGCTACAGAGGGGTGCCGTGGGGAAATTGGTTTTAGCGGGCAAACTGAGAGAGCTATGTGGCCTTTATGAGACTCATGTTGAAGCTATGGAATTGGGAGAAGGGAGACCCAAAAGCAATTATACTACGGGCTCTAATTTTAAGGGGATTCTCTATAATACGGGAGGAACAACCCAGGTAAAGAGGGAAAATCAGCCGAATAACGAGCTACCCCAGAAAGGAAAATCCCCAGCAACTGGATCAGGGTTCCAAAATAGCGGGACAATTAATAGATCACCAGGGAACTCTAATTTTAATAGGGCGTGATTTGTTTTCTTTGCGGTATGGCGGGGCACCGAGAGGTGCATTGCAAGCTGAGAGTTACACCAGGGCAGGATAACAAGGGATCAACAGGCTATTGGAGAAATGATGGGAACAAAAAAATAAGTCGTGTAGCGACTAGAGAGGAGAAAAGGGAATTAACAGATACAGGGGACGTCGAGACGAAACCCGAAGAGGACCCCATGAAATTAAATGCTAAAAAGGGAAGGATACTGGAATCCGAGAGTAGCCAATGCGAGATAATGGAGATACCCGAAGGAGGACAATTAAGGATAGAAACAGAGAAAGGAATTCGGGCCGGAATAATAGTAAACAACGGGGCCGAATTTTGTTGTGTAAAAGAGGGTAAGTTAGAGGAAGGAGATCAGGAGCAGATCGGGCGGACAAATTTGACGGAAGAACCGCCAACTTTCCCATAAAACAACTGCAAGTTAGATTGATAGACACAGATTTGGAAAAGGCAGGGTAAGAGGTAATGCGTATGACGGAAATGATTTGCGCGATCGTATCCCAGCTCAGTAAAGATGCGTTAATTACACCTTTAGATTACGCAAAATTTAAGGAAGCTCGGCAAGCGAGTCCCGACTGGATAGTTTCAACCTGGGGGCATTTTCAATTTCAGGTGAGGAGAACAACGAAGACGATTTGAAAGGAAAGAAAAAGCTTACAGGGATAGACCTGAAAGAAACCCAGGATATTTGCGTCACGAAAGAGAGGAGGGCGGAGAAAGCGTCGAAGGACCCGATTTCGCCCCAGGCATCAGAGAGAGAGGTTACCGAGATCGACGGGGCATCCACGGAGCGCGAGACGGGTAGCCAATCAGATCCCGGGACAGGACCTTCGCAGTCGACGGCGCGCGAGCCGAGATGAGAGTCCGACAGGCGGGGGACTTCACGGCTTAGACTACGGAATTTTTAATGATCAGAAGACGCGCGACGAGACGCTGAAGGAAGCTTTTAGCCAGGCCATAGAGAGGATGGGTGGATTTCTTTTGGAGGATGGGTTACTACATCACCGAGAGAAAGTTTTAGGGCAAACAATCAGCCAGCTAGTGGTGACGGAATGTAGGAGAGGGGAAGTGATGAGGTTGGCGCGCGACTCGGTGTTTTCGGCTCATTTAGGCCACAAGAAGACCTTAGAGCGGATCCGCTACTCGTTTCATTGGCCATCCGTCAAGAAAGACGTTAGAAAATACTGTGATGACTGCCAAGCTTGCCCACGTAGGAGGCCAGTCATACGGGAGGTACCGAATGCCACCACCGGAATAGCACCCCTTCAGTTGTTGTACGGTAGAGAACCGGTGGGTCCGTTAGCTATTTTGAAGAGAAATTGGATGGGCGGATGTAAGTTACCCATTGGCATATCCGCATCTGCGACCCAATACCTTCAAGAGATGGAGAGAATGGAGAAGATGGCACAGCAAATAGAGGAAGTAGCCGAGGAGCAACAGCGAGGGTACGCTTCGAAGTAGGAGACCAAGTCATTGCACTCATCCCCGACTCTAATAATAAAATTTATGCAAGATGGACAGGTCCGGTATTCATTTTAGAGAGGCGAGGGAATAATAGCTACGTCATCGATTTGGGTCTGGGACACAAGCGCCACGTGCAAGTAGGAAAGCTGAGGGAATATAGGCCCAGGATCAACGTCATAGGGGTCATCGTTGAGACGGACGAGGATTTCGGAGATATACATGAAGTGCCAATGAGGAGTACGGAGGAGGAGAAGGCGTGTCCGACGGACGTACGGGTACGAAGCCAAAAGATAGCACTGGAGCAATAACAAGAGCTACAGGAATTAGTAAGTAGTATGGACAACTTTTTCTCCGGAGAGGTGGAAGCTACTACGGAAGGGGAGCACATAGTTACCGTCAAACCGGGAAGTTTACTGCGTACGCAGCATTTGAGATTGGTGATAAGGAGTCTGGAGGAGGCCGGGTTCACGGGCAACTTAAAGAAATGTTGTGTCGCCCGGGAGAGCGTCCATTATTTAGGGCAAGTAGTAGGGTCTGGGTGCCATCAGCCAGATCCTGAGAAACTTCAGGCGGTACGGGACTTAGAACCACCCAAGACAAAAAGGGAGGTACGGAGCTTTCTCGGAGTTTGTAGTTACTACCGGGATTATGTGCCTAAATTTGCAGCGGTAGCGAAACCGCTGAGCGATCTGACAAGAAAGAAGGCATCACAGAATGTTGTTTGGACACCAGAACTGGAGGAGGCGTTCACAGTTCAAAAGTGGCTACTATGTACGGCGCCCGTAATGTTTACCCCAGACTTTAACAAACCGTTCGTGTTACACACGGACGCCAGAGCCTACGCCGTAGCGTGTTGTTTGGAGCAAAGAGATGAAAGGGGAAAAGTCTGACCAGTAGCATATGCTAGTAAAAAACTTACCAGCACTCAGGGACGCTGGGCGGCGAGCCATAAAAAAGCCTACGCGATAGTGTGGGCGTTACAAAAGTTCGAGGGTTGGATCTTCGGACACCAGATTGAGATTATGTCTGACCACAACCCTTTAACTTATTTCCCCAGCGCGGCTTCACAAATTCCAAAGGTGGAGCTTAGCCATCGCTCAGTTTAACTTGACCATATCTCATATCGCAGGGAAATCAATTCCCCATGCAGATGCACTTGTCATGTTTAGCTTTCAGTGAAGAAGGAGAAGGGCTTCGCACCCTAGATAACTGAAAGGGGGAGTAGTCAACACTCAGGTAGTAACCCAGCAAGGTTTTTTGGTGGTACTGTTTTTTTTTTTTTTTTTTTGATTGAAGGTTTAACGACCACCGTGAGCAACTCAATGGGCTATAAGCAGTCGCCCGTTCCTAATTTTGGGTCACTGGTTCCAGGGAAGGGAGAGAGCCAGTGCCGTAAGACAAACACAACATCCATGCCTCACCGGGATTCGAACCCGGACCCCTTTCGGACGAAAGATCAGAGGCCATCGCTTAGACCACTGCGCCACCGGGGCGGCTTGGTGGTACTGTCCAGTGTATATATGTATGTGTGTATGTCGCAACAGAAACTTGTGGGCGTGTCTGCTTAAGGAGACGCCGTAGAGAAATTACAAAGCGAACTTTGCTTATTTTGTATAAGATTACATGTGAAATATGACATCCCACATGTTTCGTCTCGGAAGAAGGGGCCTGTAAGAACGGACATATTAATTATGTTAAAATACAATAATGCTGAACATTATGCTACTTTTTCACAAAGAAAAGTAAAACAGTACAAAGCCCAAGAAAGCGACAGAAGGTTCGAGAACAATTTTTCGATGTCGAAAGCCTCAGACAAAGAACCTAAGTTTTCTCACGTCTTAGAAAGGGAGAGGCCTTTCCAACGAACTGATAACATCTTCAATGATACCGCAACTTTCGCTGTACATTGTCAGCGTCGCACAGACGCCTAAAAGTCTGAAAAACCAGCCAACCACCTTTCTGTAGATACAACAATGTATATTGTGTTATTGTAAGAATGTACTTCGGCGGTAGGATTACTTTCCCAAAGGGTGCACTTTCTAATGGAAAGATCTGACAGGCCGCAGCGACACGAAAGGGGAGATTTTTTATTTATTGGAGGTTTAACGACCACCGTGAGCAACTCAATGGGCTATAAGCAGTCGCCCGTCCCTAATTTAGGGTCACTGGTTCCAGGGAAGGGAGAGAGCCAGTGCCGTAAGACAAACACAACATCCATGCCTCACGGGATTCGAACCCGGACCCCGTTCGGACGAATGATCAGAAGCCATCGCTTAGACCACTGCGCCACCGGGGCGGCAAAAGGGGAGATTAAAACCCATCAGTTAAGTACGCCTTGCCGACGCTATGGGATTATTATTTTTTTTATTGTAGGTTTAACGACCACCGTGAGCAACTCAATGGACTATAAGCAGTCGCCCTTCCCTAATTTAGGGTCACTGGTTCCAGGGAAGTGAGAGAGCCAGTGCCGTAAGACAAACACGACATCCATGCCTCACCGGGATTCGAACCCAGACCCCTTACGGACGAATGATCAGAGACCAGCGCCTTAGACCACTGCGCCACCTGGGCGGCGCTAAGGGATTAGTCGGCGAGTGACGTCAAAGTAGGAACACGGAGCCGGAGAATAAGATCCACGTCAGCAGGTAGGCGAGAGGGCAGGGTCAGCGACGTGAGACTTCGCGCATGCGCAGCGCGGAGGTGAGGAGAGCAAGTCTCTTAGGAAGGACCTGTTAGTCAGTCTGCTTTCGTCTAGCGGAGAGAGTGGTTCTCTGATAAGGGGACGCGAAGCGTTTTCCTTTTTTTGTGAGCAGACGGACGCTCCAGTTACGGAGGTCCGAGGCTCTGGATGAGATTAGCCAGCGCACTGTCTTTGGAGAGATTGGGGTTTTTGGTTTCAGCAGTACAGGTCCCGGTCCCCGGTCAGGGAATCCCGCTTGCGTAACAGATATTCCTCTACAGTAAGTCAATCTTAGCACATGCTAAGATTGAATTCGTAACGACAGGGAAGTACAGTTAGGCTAATCAGAATATTCTCAGAGATACAGATCCACCTAATAGTAGGTAGATTCTCTCTAGAACGTCAACGCCGAAAGCGAGGACTTAGATATGTTTCTTCGGAAGTGGTTCTCCTAGATTTCATGTCCACTCACTGTCAGCTCTTATCCTTAGTGAAAACCCGAAGCTAGAGGCAGATTAATCCACCGCCGTCGAAACCTAACTGATTATTTAATAAATGTTTTGTGTTGTATTAGTAAATCCTCTCGAGATCCTTATATCTTAGTTGTGATTATTATTCTGTTCGTTCAGCTGTTTCGATCCGCCTTCCTGGATCATAGATTTCATAACAAAGTGGGGAAGGCTTCGTTTGTTCGCCCGAATAGAGTTTAGGGAGTGTTTCAGAGAAACACAAACACTTTCTTGTGTCTGTGAGAAGCACCTGTAGCGTGGACGCCTCAGATTCATAAGTAGGAGGCGTAGCCACGGCACGTGGCCAGTACTT
Organism: Macrothele yani; assembly: GCA_039090855.1. NCBI lineage: Eukaryota > Metazoa > Arthropoda > Arachnida > Araneae > Macrothelidae > Macrothele > Macrothele yani. Next base: position 62,902,623 of record CM077008.1, on the reverse strand, counting down.
TCGCTCTCACAGCACAGAAAATATGGCGCAGTCGGTAGGATACTGAACAAACGAATTTTGAGGAGAGAGGCTGGCTGATAAGAATTAGAGGAGAAATTCTAGTTAGGTAGATAGGAGAAAGATCCTGGTACCCACAGGTGAAAGAGAAGGTACCGACAAAACTTGAATCGACGACGGGCGGCTAGAGGAGGTCCGCAACCAAGACGTTTCTCACACTCCGTGGTGGACGAGAGATATGGCTCAACACCTATGACTCAACGCCGGATGAGTCATAGGTGGTGCACATGGCCAAAGGTTCTGAATCTGTCTCTTCCCTGGAACAAGTGACCCAAAATTAGGAACCGACGACTGCTTATAGCCATTCGAGTTGCCCATGGTAGTTGTTAAACCCAGAAACAAACAAGCAAAGAAAATACTGTGTAGATTGATCTACACAGATGAATAACGCAATAGATGCAGTACTCAAAGATTGCAGTACTTAGAGAGAAAATGGTAGTGATAGACATTTGTATTAAAGAACTCGCAATTGCTATCGTTTCCAATAAAAGTAATCCCCTGAGCTCACTTTTGGACTCCTTACGGGCAACACAAAAATTTTCCACATGTACTACATAATCTCAGTAAAAACGGAGCTTTAGTCATACTGGATGGATGTTACCCTGTTAGTTCACAAATATTCCCAGTACATATTTAAAATCGTGTAGAACGACACAAAGCCATTGTTAACAATAACAATTTTATAATCTTAGCATATGTCTCCCACGTTACATCCTTCCTGTTATTTCAAATTGCTCAGATTGTCCAGTTTTAAGCAGTTTTAATGAAAATTGATATTGGTAATTAGTAATGAAAATTACAAAATAATAATAAACACAACGAATCAGATTTTGAAAATTTTGAAAGCATTTTTTCTTAGTCCGTTCACCGCTAAGGCACTTTTTTATTTAGAACTACATCACTGAGTTGAGATGCCCTTCTCTCTTCCCCAGGTGAACAGGGATGAACTGGAAGTACACAATAATGTGCCTAGATGAACTTTGTTGCTACTCAGGAATGACATGAACAACATGTTAGGCTGCTTGGAGAGTCTAAAAGACAGAGTGACGAAAAGTATTGCATATTTCGCAGCCGAAACTAATCCTAATATATAAAAGGCGAAGTTGCGACGACGTGGATTACTTTTTAAGTCGTCATAGTAACAACTGAGAAACAAATGTTTGTAACGTCACGCTTAGCTTTTCGTGTTTTTGTGCAGGTGACGTCATCACCTGCACGCGCACAGTGCACGCGTATTTCACTTTGTTTTGTTGTCATAGCAACAAAGAGCACAGCTGCTGGTGTGACGTCATCTCACGCGAACCCATTGCCCACTGATCCAAATCGTTCTCACATGAGATCAGAGATGCGTTACGTCGCACGGTCAACTCTTTAGAAATAGGAAAACTTTACGTCAGAAATTTTGGTTCTACTTACATACCCTTGATATTCTTTATTACGCTGTTTAACAGAAAAAAACGAACATTTATAATCCGGTGTTTACACCGTGTTATCCGTAACCGTTCCTGTTTAATGTTTTGTTTACATCTTTTATCTTTCGTTCGAAATGAGATTTTGTTTTTCGAGAGCGATGGAAGTGGAAGCATACAGTTCTAGATTGTAAGATGTTTTACAAGATTATTATTTTTTCATGCATTTTCCTCCTAAAAATATTTAATGGCCATTAATATTTATTAAATTTATTAATTTTAATACGTACTTGCAACGACGTGGATCACTTTTATTTCAGTAAGACAAGGACGAACGTAAGTGTCCTTCGCGAACTGGACGGTTGTTTGAAACCTCGGTGCCGCGTCAAAAAATAAATTTACTTCTTTCATTAGATGAAAAGATTAAATATAAACGCCGCAAAGCCGATTACGATAGAGCAAGGCGCGAACAACGCTCTACAGTCGAATGACAAGAAGTTAACCGCCGGATTGCATAACATGTTAGAAAAAAGAGACAAAAATGCAATGCAGTTGAAAGAAATTCTGAAATTCGACGTTTGCGTGATTGCCGTGCTAATATGACGCCAGAACATAGTGAAGCTGAATCTCAGCGCATGAGAAATGTTCATATTGCAGAGGCACAAAATATGACCCCCGAACAAAGGAATGAACGCTACGCTCGATAGGTTCAGTATAAATTAACGAACCGACAACAAACAAATGCTACACGTCATTTGGTCTTAAACGTTATAGAGAAAAAAAGACTATAGCGAGACACTCATGTGGCACTCTTGAGAAAATTTGTGAATTTTTTAGAGCCAAACATTTTGCCGGAGAGAAACCTTCAGATGGTAAATTTTCTAAATGTTGCTCAAAAGGAGCAGTAAAATTACATCCCATTCACACTTTCCCATTAATTGAACAACTTATGAAATCTCTGCATGAGCATTAAAAAAACTTTATGGTTAACATGCGGTCGATTAATAGTTCTCTTGCATTTGCATCGATGGGAGCACAAATGCTCCTCAACCAAGTTATGGGCCTTATTGCTTTAGAATAAATGGATCAATCTATCATCGTGCAAGAGCATTACATCCTGATAATGGCGAACAGCAGAGATACGCGCAATTGTACATATTGGATCCTGATGAGTGCAAACGCGAGAAAATAGTAGGGGCAATAAAGATCTGTTACAAACACTGAGTACATTCACCGCAGAAAATAATCCACTTGGTGAAGCATGTAAAATGCTTTATGCAGTCGAGAAAGAGAGTATTCAATATGCTCAAATGAATAATACTGTTCCTTCTAATGTATCAATGGCTATTATTCAAGATCGTAGAAATATCAAAGGCGTTATAATGCTCCAAGATCCAATGAGGTTGCCATTATATTTGAAAATGCAGATGATGAGCCTCCACTCGAACGTCACTTATTGATTCATTGTCGTGTAAGTACAAGCACCAACAGTAGAAAAACAGAAAGAATCAGCATTCTCGATCCAAATTTAGAGCCTTTGGTTTATATTCTTCTCTTCCCATATGGTGATCAAAGTTGAGCCATTGACATTCCATTGCAACATAGACCAACGTCTTTACTAAGTGTTGTTCGCCAATATACAAAGCCACGATCGAGGGTTACACAAATGTAGTACTATCAACATCGTCTTTCGATCCGTGACGAATTCAGTCCATTATTAAGCGCAGGAAAGCTTACGCATTATTAAGCGCATGAAAGCTATATATTGTTGATGCGTATGTAAAAATGGAAGCTAATAGACTGAATTCCATACGGCCGCCCCGGTGGCGCAGTGGTCTAAGCGATGGCATCTGATCATTCGCCCGAGAGGGGTCCGGGTTCGAATCCCGTGAGTCATGGATGTTGTGTTTGTCTTACGGCGCTAGCTCTCTCCCTTCTACTTATACCCCACTGAGTTGCTCACGGTGGTGTTAAACCTCTAATCAAAAAAAGAATTACATACGGCAAAATCAGTCTCAGTTAAGGGTCGAAAAGTATAAAGATCTGATGGAACAAATTCAGAATGCTGGAGATGATGAATTTCTTCTTGGAAAAGCTCTTATTTTGCCATCATCATTTCAAGGTAGTCCACGAAATATGATACATTATCAGGATGCAATGGCGATTTTCAGAAAGTATGGCAAGCCTGATCTTTTCCTTACTATGACTTGCAACCCGAAATGGGAAGAAATTACTGAAAACTTGAACGGTCAATCTGTCGAAAACCATCCAGATTTAATTGCAAGAGTCTTTCAACTAAAGCTGAAAGCTTTAATGGACGATATAACCAAAAGACATATTTTTGGAGTTCTGGTGGCCAAAGTTCATGTAAACGAATTCCAAAAAGAGGGCTTCCCCATGATCATACGCTCTTGATTTTGAAAGAAGAGGACAAACCAACATTGCCTGAGAAAATTGACCACATTGTATCGACAGAACTTCCAGATAAAGAGCATTTGCCAGTTTTACATGTAGCTGTTGCGAAACACATGGTTCATGGCCCGTGTGGTAAAAGTAATCACAATTCACCCTGTATGGAAGATGGCAAATGTACCAAGCAATTTCCGGAGTCTTTCCAAAATGAAACAGTAACTAACAAAGGCGGGTATCCTTTATATCGCCGTAGAAGGACTAGTGCAACCACAACTGTACGTGGTAAAATTATTGATAACAGCTCGATTTCCCTTTATAATCCGTGTCTTTTGTTAAAGTACAATTGTCACATTAATGTCGAGGTGTGCGCTACTGTGAAAAGCGTGAAATGCCTTTTCAAGTATGTATGCAAAGCTCATGACTGTGCAAATGTGCATATAACAAAGTACAACACCAAATACGACGAAATAAAAAGTCATGTTGATTCCCGATACGTTAGCGCACCTGAGGCAATGTGGCGAATACTTGGTTATGATATGCATCAGAATCTCATACGATAGTTAGATTACCTGTTCACCTTCCTGAAGAACAGAACATTGCCTTTAATCTGGAGCGTTTAGACAATGATCGAATTGCAGTTGTTCATAATGCTCAAAGAGATACAATGCTAATAGCATAGTTCAAACTAAATGAGCGCAATGAAGATACGCAATCCATTTCATATAGCGACATGCCAAGACATTATGTGTTCAATCAAAAAGAAATACAATGGGTCCAACGAAAACGTGGTGAAGATAATGTGATTATAAGAATGTATTCAGTAAACCTGGGCTGTGATCCAGAAAGATATTGTTTGAGACTACTGATGCTTCATGTGTCTGGGGCGAAAAGCTTTACAGATCTAAGAACAGTCAATGGAATTCCATATGATACCTCCCAAGAAGCTGCATTGCAGAAAGGTTTAATTAAGAATGGTGAAATACGGGAGAAAACCTTAGATGAAGCATCGTGTCTCGACAACTACAAGATTTATTTGCATACATTATTATCTTTGTTTCACCACTCAATACACAAGAATTGTTTGAAAAAAATTACTACGTCCAAAAAGTTCCGGAACTTTTTAAATTAAAGACGAATGAGTACAGATAATACCTGTTTATGCGGTGTTTCCTTCGAAGTAGTAACCCTGTGCAACTATGCATTTTTTCCAGCGCTCATACAAAGATTTAAATGCAGATTGCAAGCTTTCTTTTGCCACATCTTCTAGTGCCCCCGTCGCAGTTCGTTCCACTTCTCCGGAACTTGAGAAGCATCACCCCATAAGCAAATTCTTCATCCGTGGAAAAAGGAAAAAGTCACACGGGGCGAGATCATGGGAATAAGCTGGTTGTGGAAGAACGGGAATGTGATGTTTGGACATGTAATCGGACAACAGGAGGGATCTGTGAGCCGGCGCATAATCGTGATGGAGCACCCACTAGTTGGTCTTCCAAAGATCGGGTCGCTTGCGTCTCACTGATTCTCGGAGACGTTTCAGGACGTTGACGTACTCTTCTTTAGTGACTGTAAGACCATGTTGAAGGAATTCCTAGCGTGCGACTTCCTTGCAATCGAAGAAAACTGTCAACAAGACCTGTCCTTTGGAACGGTCAGCCTTGAACTTTTTTGGTCGTGGTGATGACTGTGATTTCCACACTTTTGACTGTCGGTTGGATTGCGGGTCATACAGAAAGCACCAAGTCTCATCGCCAGAGCTCAATCGATTCAAGAGATCGGGATCTGAATCCACTGCATCGATGTTATCTCCGCAAACTTGCATGCGCTCATCCATTTTTTCTTCTGTGAGGTTTTTAAGAACAATTTGTTGGCACACGTGATGCATGCCCAGTTTCTCTGTTAAAATGGCATGTCAACTTCCAACTGAGATGCCGGCAATCGCTGCAATAGTTTTTCGACGGTCATTTTTCACAATTTCTTTGACAATGGCGATTTGTTCATCCGTTGTAGATGTTGAAGATCATCCTGACCTCTCATCATCCTCGATACTCTGTCGCCCGTTTTCGAATCGTCGATGCCACTCATAAGTTCGATTCATTGCACTCTCGCCGTACGCTGACTTAATCATTTGAAAAGTCTCAGCGAAAGATTTTCTGAGCAGAACACAAAATTTTACACTTGAACGCTGTTCGAAATTCGACATCGTTGTCCTCGTAACGGAGAGCCTCGAATACTTGTAATCACGAACTACGCACATACGTTGTACGTGTTGGATCTGGATCAAACCGGTTCTAGCTGGTCGGTCACATCATGCTCTTTGCTTGCTGAGCGGGGAATGACGTAATTCACTGACATTTGGCAAATATTCAAAAAGTTCTGGAACTTTTTGAACGTAGTATAAATTACATCTTTGGAAAGATTTTGCACACAGACATAACATTGAACATACTGAGGATTGTGAACAATGCTTGAATTTGACCCTTCAAGAGATTAACGACACTCTCAAAGCTAACAACAATGCGATAAATATAACTTCCAATTCCATCAAGTAAAATTCCTCAAATTCCGGATGTTTATTTCGACAGTGCTGCAGAGCGACAAAAAGCTACAGAAATGGCAAATAATTTAAATGCAGAGCAAAAAGCAGCGTATGACAGTATTATGCCAGCAACCACTAATGATGATCTTCCTTATAGATGTTTTTCTTTGATGGCCCGGGGGGCGCAGGAAAATACTTACTTGTATAAAAACCCTCCTCAGCACTATCCGTGGAGAAGGAAACCTCCTTCTCCACGGATTGCCTGTTGCATTCGCAGGAATCGATGCTAATCTGTTAGAAGGTGGCAAAACATACTTTAACCAATTTAAGTTAGTGCCATGTTTAAATGAAACGTCTACGTCAAATATAAAGATTAATTCCACTAAAGCCGAAATCGTTCGATCTGCGAAAGCCATCATTTGGGACGAAGTTACAATGCTTACAATGACTCGCGGTAACGATTTATCTGCAGTTGACCGAATACTGAAAGATATTATGAGAAATCAGAAACCTTTTGGTGGCAAAGTCCTTTTACTTAGAGGAGACTTTAGACAAACTCTCCTTGTTGTCAAACATGGTGACAGAACCAAAATACTCAAAGCCAACATTAAATTCAACCAATTATGGGAGAAGTTTGAGATTTTAAGACTCAAAAGTAATGTTCGATCTGCTGATTCATCATTTAGTGAATGGCTTTTACGACTTGGTGATGGTGCCCAATAAACAACTGATGGCCTACCAGAGGTAATGTTAGAGATACCTACACATATTTTATATGATGGTGATATAGCCAAAACATATTTGGTGGGAACTTCAAAATTTCTGATTTTAAAACATTTGCAAAGAAGGCCATTCTGTGTCCCAAAAACTATGATGTTGACAAATTAAATGAGAATGTTCATGATCTCTTAGAGGGGATAGCTAGCACATACTTGAGCTCTGACTCAATTGACGCCGATGACGAAGAAAATACTGAACAGTATTATTCTATAGAGTTTTAAATGAGCAAACTGCATCTGATGCCACTTCACAGACGATTGGAGCTATTAATATGCTCCTGAAGATTGGAGCTATTATTATGCTCCTGAGTAACCTCAATACACAACGAGGTTTATGCAAGGAACAAGACAAATAATTAAAGAATTGAAACCCAATTTGATCGTTGCAGAAGTACTCACAGGCTCAGCATGTGGTAAAACTGTTTTTATTCTGAGAATTGACCTCGCACCTACTGATATATACCTCCCATTTACATTAAGACGACGACAATTTCCTCTGAAACTCGCCTTTGCTATGACCATTAATAAGTCTCAAGGGCAAACACAGGCGAAAGTAGGCATCTATCTACCTTTCTGAACCAGTATTTAGCGATGGACAACTTTATGTTGCATTGTCAAGAGTTCGACGGTTTGATGATGTCACAGCTAAAGTAGTCCGTGCGCCAGAACAAGGAAAACTACTGCCAGAATACGAAAAGTTATTTACAAAAAAAATATCGTGTACAAAGATATTTTCCAACGTTGTTAATAAATGCTTGAATAGCAATAAGTGATTTCTAGAACCCGTTGTATTCTGATCTCAACGGGCTTTACAGCTAGCTTGGTGATAAGTCTCTTTGAAGTAGATAAACGTTTCACTGGGCCTTATTTCCAGGCAAAATCTTTATAGCTAGGCAAATTTTCACATGGTAAACACATTTGGATGGCTGAGTGCCCATAGTTATTGCAGTCCCGGATGAGACATGGGCCCTGGGTCCCAATCTGGCTCTCCTTCCCCCACAGGAACCAGTGGCCGTAGATAGGTACTCCCCATAACCTTTATATATATATATATATATATATAGTTATCAGATTATGGCACTGAGCAAAAGAAGATGATTCTGTAACAAGAAATAGAGGCTTCATGAAATGTTGACAAGAGTGACAAGATTTCTACTCCAAATTATATGAAAGGGATGATACATGCACTCCAGACATCATGAAAGATACCAGTACCAGAGTTCCTCCAGTCATTCCAGCTGATAGTTGCACATGCAATCAAGAACATGAAGCGGGGAAAAGCTCCAGGAGAAGATGGAATTACTGTAGACATCATACAAGAAGCAAGTGGAGAAATCGAAACAGTACTCGCCAAATTTTCACTCGATGCCTTAATGAAGGCTATAAAGATTCCTGAGGATTGGAACATTTTCCGCTACAATGCATCCTGCTACATAAGCCAAAGGAATGATTTCTAATTGAGTGATCTCAGAAACTACAGACCTATCAGCCTCCTATCAGTAGTTTATAGAGAAATCTTCACTAAAGTTATTTCACACCGCTTGAAGGTGACACTGGACATGGCTCAACCGAGAGAACAAGCTGGATTCAGGAGTGGCTACAGCACAATAGATCATATCCATGTGCTGAGAGAACTAATTGAAAGAGCGAGGGAATATGAACTTCCATTGTGCATGGCTTTTATCGATTATGAAAAAGCCTTTGATTCGGTGAAACCATCAGCAGTTACAATGGCTCTGAAAACCTGCGGTATTGAAGATGCATACATTAATATTATTAATAACATCTATGAAAATGCAAGTGCAAAGATTAGGCTGTTTGAAAATACAACACACATAAAAATTGGAAAGGGAGTGAGACAAGGTGACACCATATCTCCGAAGCTCTTTAATGCCACATTGGAAAATGTCTTTCAATCACTGAACTGGGAAAACAAAGGGATAAAGATTAATGGAGATTATCTAACCCACCTTCGTTTTGCTGATGACGTAGTCATTTTTGCAACTACCCCATCAGAGCTGCAGAGTATGATCCAGGAACTTGCTGACAAGAGTAAAGAAGTAGGATTAAAAATGAACTTTCAGAAGACAAAAGTGATGTTCAATGCTTTTACAAGAAATGAAGATTTATCGATTGATGGAGAAAAACTGGAGATAACAGATACGTATGTTTATCTTGGACAGCAGATATCAAGTGAGGGTCACATTGATGAAGAAATTAATCGGCGTACAAAACTTGCCTGGAGAGCTTTTGGAAGAAACAGCATAATTTTCAAGAGCAATATGCCATTATGTCTTAAAAGAAAAGTGTTTGATCAATGCATCCTTCCAGTGCTTACGTATGGTGCAGAGACGTGGACCTTAACTAAAAGAGACATACAAAGGCTGCAGACAACTCAAAGAAGCATGGAGAGGTGCATGCTTGGTATAACCAGGAGAGATAAGAAGAGGAACTCGTGGATCCGAAAAATGACGAGAGTGGAAGACATCATGATCAGAGTTAAATCCCTGAAATGGCAATGGGCTGGACATACTGCCAGAAGGACAGACCATAGATGGACAGCCGAAATTTTAGATTGGATTCCAAGGGACAGGAAAAGACCCAGAAAAAGACCACATGGGAGATGGGTGGATGAAATTCGTAAATATGCGGGAGTGACATGGAGGAGACTGGCACAAGACAGACCGTTGTGGAGGAAACTTGGGGAGACCTTCGTCCAGCAGTGGATTGATAATGGTTGACAATGATGATGATGATATATACATAGTTGGTAGGTTAAATCCAAAGCAAAACATACCTAGATATGTCATACCTTTTGGCTTCATGAAATTGAGAGTCACAAAATTTAACTTCATGTTTTGTGAAACATGAAAATAATTCTATTATTCTATATATTTATTTTCCTGGATAGGTCACCGTGGAGAAACTGATTCCTCGGGAGAAATACCTGGTTCACCGATTTTTGTTAGGGTTCGTAACTAATACATAAATGTAGGCTTAAGCAACGGAGGTTCTAGATCCCTTGTCATTTATGACATAAAGGCTATATACATATCTGAGTATTCATTTTCCATTTCGTTGCATCGCACTTTTCAAGCCAATGGAATAATTTCTAATTCAGTGACGGAAAACAAAGAAAAGGTGATTAATAGAGAAATTAAAGTTATGTATGATGAAAATGCAATGATCCTTATTTCATAATAAATGGAGCGTGGTGCTGAATTTCGGGGTTTGTCCAAATTCAATCTCATTTCCAATGTTGAAATTTTAAATGATTAAATACCAGTTCTTAGCGCGTTACTGCATTTCACTGCAAAACTCATGTTACGAAGTATCTTATAAACCGTCTTGCAGCGGGTTAATTGAATAATGAAATAAGAAAATATAAATGCAATTTATTAAATAAAATTATAAACTGGTGATTTTGCTCCGGGGAGTAATTCATTTGTGTTCAATGCCTCAGCATGCTTCATCGCGGCTTATCGACATAGTTATGAACATTAGTTGAACATGATACATGGCCGAACGGTCAGAGGCTGGTCGTCTGGCCCCAAATGAGGCATCAGTGTTGTACTTGTCTTAAGGCGCAGGTCTTGCTTCTGCTTACAGCCGTTAAAGTTTCTCATGGCGGTCGTTACCTCCCCCCCCCCGCGAAAACAGGATCGTCAATCACCGCTTTCGGTTTCGAGAAAAAATATCCTCCCATCACTGCCTCCTTTTCACTCAATACAACCTCAAACGTCTTCCGCTGTTCGCATACCTTTAATATAGACATTGTCCTTTTGACTAATGCGTAAAAAGACATTCCAGTAAGACACCTGATGCTGAAAGCGCTGTTTCCAACTGCCTGCGAGTCAACAGTAATTAATTCACTAAACAAGAGGAATAGCTTACATGCCTAGAGCTTCAGATTTTCAGTGCTCTGGCCCTCCGTTCGCCCAAAGAGACACGTTCCTCCAAGTTTTTGTTTCCAAACAAAGAAAAGAAACGTAGCTTGGACTACTTTAAACAAAAACATCCTTTACTGCACTTTTTGACCGCAGTGTTGTTTGTTATGGAATTATGTGGCAGCAATGCACGATTTCTTGAAAAAGATATTCAATTTTTCTATTATAACCAAATTCTTGGAACCTGTTTACATTCTTAAGACTTAATTTCCCGTTACGTGAAACCAGGCATTTAAGTATGGGGTCCGTGTACATTACAACTAAAATTTTGAGGGATACTTCGCACACGTCAACTTATTTTAAGGGATGCTCAAGTCTCGAAGCACTCTTGTAGTCGGCGCCTATGAGAAATAGAAGAATTGTATTTCCTTTGCATTCCATCTTTCCTCTCTCTCTCTCTCTCTCTGTTTTCCTAGTTGTTCGAGTATCTTCTTGTGCTGCCATCTGTCAGTGCAAAGTTGAAAACATGATTTTAGTGCATGATGTCAGCGCAAGTTATAAATTCATGTTCTGACCACATTACCTGGGATAAATTAAAAAATAAAAAGTGAAGGATCACGGGACTCTATTCTGTATTAAGCTTTAAGCTAATATGAACAGAAACTGAAGAACTTCCTAATAGTCGCGACTTATGAATGGTTAATGTTTTCATAAAAAAATATTTTTAAATAATTCTTATTTTCATAAAAGTCTGGACACTGATGATAAACAAATATTTTCCATGATAAGAGGACACTGGTGACTAGGGCTATTTTGGTATAGGTACTACAATGAATTATTTTTCATTTCTTAATGATGTAGATTATTCAAAATATTGAAACAAAGAATTATGAGACAGAAGGATCTTTTATTATTATTATATTTTTTTTTCTTTTGTCTCTACAGTCAGAATTGTTGAGCATTAATCTAAGTGTGTTCGTCAAGTCAAAACTTCTCTAGCCCGTTTACCGAAGAGTTAGAGGCGCTGGTTTCTGGCCACGCACCAGAGTTGGATCTAGGCTCGAATCTCGGATGACTCCCAACCACGGCTCTGGCCCTCCCCACTACCAGGAACTAGTAGCCACAAATTAGGGACTATAGTCTTCAGAATTGCTCATGCTGGTTATACCCACACCCCCTCCACCCACCAAACAAAAAAAGCTTAAATTTGCTTCCGAATTCGTTACAAATCATGAATGGATACCCAGGCGCTATCTGCGAGATGCCGATTCCCGCTCCAGGACGACGAATTTTTTAGGTTTTCGGATATTATCTGACTCACCATCCTTATCATATTTACACCAAAAAACGGATTGTCATCTTCAAAATTTGTATCTTTACAAATGTTTCGTATTGGTATAATGTCCCTACCTGGAACAAATGCAGGGTCGTAGCTTGTCTCTCCTGAAAAGTCTTAAGCCTCATCTACGAAAAACTCGATAAACATAATATAAATTAACTAAAAAAGTAATAATAACAAGGAAAATTTTGCAATAGCACTAAAAGCGCGATATATCGATCTAACAGAGAAAAATCAGCTGAGTCAAGATCATGTCCAACGAGCCATTAGCATGGAATTGGGAAGTTTTAAAACACCAAAGTGTTTTTACTGAAGCTTGTTTGAGACACAGCAATATACAGTATTTCGCAGATCAGTTTGTCATTGTACCTTGCATGATAAACTGTTCTAATTGTACACCGTGTGTCCGAAAACGTGGATCCAAAGCAATGAATGGGAACGGAGGGGATGAGAGTGGGGGTTTCAACCCATAAAATAAAGACGAAAGCTAATGCAAGGGCCATAAAAACTGAAAGTAATTTTATATTTAGTTGGCAACAGCACGAAGGGGAAAAACAGCCACCCAGACGACGAATTGAATTAAGGAAGTATCTATGGTAACAGTTATTAGCTGTGTCAGACGATTCTGGTTTTGTTTTTCGCAGTTGTTTAAGGTACGTCTACATTTCGCCATACAGCTATGGAGGTGAATGTCGATGTGTACCGCGGTATATCATCGACGGACGTACCAGCGCCCAGAGAACAAGCGGTGGCCGACCACACGCCATTGATGGCCGGTGGCGACGTAGAGTATCCCGGCTGGTACAGACAGACTACTTCGCAACGTCAGTGCAAATTACACCCAGGTTAAATGTTGGATGCCCAAGGAGCGTCAGCCAGCGAACGGCATACTCTGGGCTACAGGAGTCGAAGCTCTACTCTTGTGTGACTGCTCGTCATCGGACTATCCTGGTGCAGGGAACATCAAAACTGGATCTCTGCAGATTGATGCCGCGTCGTGTGGTCACGTGAGTCCTGCTTTCAGCTGTACCGAAGTGACAGCGTGGTACAGGTGTGTGTGTGAGTCAAGGAGTTTGGAAGAAGAGGAGATGAAACGACCCGTTTTGAATGAAGCCGAAACAGATCAGCTGTTTCCATCGTCACTCTGAGGTGGTGGAAGTCTGCAGGAGTTCGGAAACGTGACGTCACTTCCTGTGTCTGAAGCACTTTTGCTTAGCGCATGCAAACCAAGGATGCAAACAAGGAATATTTCGGACTTCGTATTTCTCAGCATTAGGGTTTTGATTATATTTTAAACATGATTACTTGCACATGCACAGTATGCAAGTAACCATGCGCAACAGGCACTTCCGCTCAAAAAAACATTATTGTGTTCAAGTTTTTAAAGAAATACCAACACATATTTTCCTATTTTGTCCGCATTTTTTTAATCATGAGAATGAATATTGTAGCCTTAATTTTTTTCATGACTGTATGGGTATAGTAAAAGTTCGAAAAACCCGTTCAAAATCGCGATTTCCCCATAGAGATATACAGAAGATTCTCGGACTGGGCGCATTGGCTTAATCAGCTGATTGAAAGTGGCGTCACGCCAGAAGCACAGGGACAGGTGCTGTTGCCATCTCCTCCCTCTTCTAACCTCCTTGGTGTGAGTGTGGCGTCTACGGCATGCGGCCATGGCTCCGTCGTACCACGTCGGCTCTGTTCAAGGTGGTGGTGGATCTGTGATAGTTTGGGGAGCTCTCTCATGACACGCATTAGGTCCCTTAGTGTATCTGGAGAGGTCCTTAACCGCTGCGCGCTACCAGCATGTGCTGGTTGATCACATATACCCTTTCGTGTGGTCACGTGAGTCCTGTGAGCACACGAAACGGTATATGTGATCAACCAGCACCCTTTCGTGTGGTCACGTGAGTACTCTACGTCACCATCGGATCCTCGGACCGATGGTCTGTTTCAGGAAGACTATGCGCCGCCTTACCGGGCTGCAACCACCCAGGCATGGCTCGAGAGACATTCATTTGAGTTTGGAACCAAGAGAGGTCCTTATACCTAAGGTCTCCGGATTTGAACCCCGTGGAAACTGTCTAGGATGCCGTGGAGCGAAACATCAGAACAGTGGATCCTGGACAGACATTTCGGGCGGAATTGTGGGCAATGCTGCAACAGTCATGACTGGCATTACCTCCGGAAACCTTATGGCATCAGGTAGAGTCGATGCCTCAGCGTTACAGACAACGTTCCCTCTAAGCTGCGCGCGCAACGACTTAACTTCCTCCACGCAGCTGAAATAACTTCTGCGCAGTAAGCATTTTAGATTAAAATTCCCAAATCCCTAATTCATTTTCATGAATCGAGAATCAATTACCTGCAAAAATAATAATAATATATAAATAAAATTCGGGCTCTCAAAAGGCAAAACAACACTTTTCTTAAACGCCGTTCGCCTCTTTCTGAGTTCGTCTCATTGTCCTCTTCATTCTCAAACGCTTTTTGCAAAGTAGCCTCCTGCGGACGAACAGAATTCAGAGGCGATTTATTTCTTGAAGGGATTGGCAGATCAGAATGATTTTGCACTTGTTCTACACAGACGGAAAAAAATCCCACCACCACGAAAAAATAGTTGTAGAGGAATGAAATGTCGTCAATACATTTGTATAGGTAACATATTTAATCGATTAAGGTTTCAAGATCACAGCTTATTGTAAGCGCGAGAAGAGCCATTTTAAATGTGAAATGCTGGCACATTAATAACCGGTGTAACCGCCAGAATGTTTAATGCAGGCACGCAAACGTTCATGCATTGTGTCGTACAGGTGCTGGATGTCAGTTTGTGGGATGGAGTTTCATGCCTGTTGCACTTGGTCGGTCAATACAGGGACGGTTAATGCTGGTTGGGGGTGACACTGGAGTTGTCGTCCAATGATGTCCCATACGTGCTCGACTGGTGAAAGATCTGGTGATCTAGCAGGCCACGGCAACATGTCGACACTCTGTAGAGCATGTTGGGTTACAACAGCGGTATGCGGGCGAGCGTTATCCGGTTGGAAAACACCCCTGGAATGCTGTTCATGAATGGCAGCACAACAAGTTGAATCACCAGACCGACGTACAACTGTGTCGTCAGGGTGCGTGGGATAACCACGAGAGTGCTCCTGCTGTCATAGGAAATTGCTCCCCAGACCATAACTCCAGGTGTAGGTCCAGTGTGTCTCGGCCGCAGACAGGTTGGTTGCAGGCGCTCACCTGGCCTCCTTCTAACCAACACACGGCCATCACTGGCATCCAGGCAGAACCAGCTTTCATCAGAAAACACAACAGATATCCACTCCGTCCTCCAATGAGCTCTAGCTTGACACCACTGACGTCGCAAACGGCAGTGGTTTGGAGTAAGTGGAATGCACGCTACAGGGAGTCTGGCTCGGAGCTGTCCTTCAAGTAACCGATTTGTAACAGTTCGTTGTGTCACTGTGGTGGCAACTGCAGCTCGAATTGCTGCCGCAGACGCGGTACGACGCGCCGCGGCCATACGCCGTACACGGCGGTCTTCCCTCTTAGTAGTGCCACGTGGCCGGCCGGAACCCGGTCTTCTTGAGGCAGTACCTTCCCTTGACCACCGCTGCCAACAATCATGCAGATTGCACAGTGGCTACATTCCTGCCAAGTCGTTCTGCAATATTGCGGAAAGAAAATCCACCTTCTCGTAGCCCTATTACACGACCTTGTTCAAACTCCGTGAGCTGTTGATAATAGCTTCTTCGTCTTCTTAAAGGCATTCTTTGCCGCCCCGGTGGCGCAGTGGTCTAAGCGATGGCCTCTGATCATTCGTCCGAAAGGGGTCCGGGTTCGAATCCCGGTGAGGCATGGATGTTGTGTTTGTCTTACGGCACTGGCTCTCTCCCTTCCCTGGAACCAGTGACCTTAAATTAGGGACGGGCGACTGCTTATAGCCCATTGAGTTGCTCACGGCGGTCGTTAAACCTCCAATCAAAAAAAAAAAAAAAAGGCATTCTTGTCTAACATCAACACACTACGTCGAATCTCAACGATAACTAACGCTCACGAACGTTACAGCGCGTATTTACAGCAAACCTGCTTTGCATGTTCCGAGGGGCGCTACTAGCGCCACACGTATTAGCCGAGCGCGAAATTTGTATAGACGTCATCTTACAGATGTACTGTCACCGCCTACCAACTGTTGTTTATCTAACACAACCCCTTCTTGGTGTTGGGATTTTTTTTCCGTCAGTGTATTTGAACTAAATATTTCGCATTTAGTTGTTATTTTGTTTCTTTTTCTCCTTGGTATTTTGATATGCAAAGAAACTCTGTATCATGCGTAAACATGCTTTTCCTGATAACCAGTTTTTTTATTCCAGAAGTTTGAGCTTCTCACTTTTTATAAAATAAAAATTTTAATTAATGAAATGTTTTTAATAGTTTTTTTTATTTAAAATCAATTGCGGAAAGAACGGCGATAAAAATGGTGGGAGGGATTTGGGAAAATAAGGGTTCCAATCCAAGTTCCAACTGTTACTGCATTAGCAAGAGAGTCTGAGAAAATAAAATTTTTTGCCCAAGTGATTTTGATGCCTGCCCAGCTCATTGGGTTAAGCGGCAATTGCCCATGGGTACTTAGAGGAAATATTGGTTACAGGTTGTTATTCACGCTAGAGGAAGACCAACACGCTATTACGTAGGTTCTAATGTTTTGTCCATTGAGTGTATATATACGTAATTATGCATAGTTTGGGCTTGAAAAAGGGAGAACATACATTTTTTTTCGAAAATTTTGAACCAACAGAAACGTAATGTGAAATATAGCATTATTAGAAATGTATGTGCCGGGTTAGAAATGTATGTGCCAAATAAATGTATGTGCCATTATTAGAAATGTATGTGCCAAATAGCGGTATAACTATACCATCGGGATCAGAGGAAATGCTATCCCACACTCACCAACCCGCTTGGCCAGCGTGGTGAGTTATGGCCAAACACCTCCAAAATGACTCTACAACTTAAATCTTGGCCCTCAGTCTCCGGCAGCTGGAATGTACCTGGCCAAGGCAGCGGCCAGTGCGACATGAAGGCAGAGGGTGCTAAGAATCCCCGGAGGACCGGACTAGGCTGCCATTTGATGCTGACCTTGGCTACCTACAACGGACGCTCCTATCTTCTGATTCAAGGCTTCTTGAATTGGAAGAGGAACTACAAAGGATCAAGTGGGACATCGTCGGGCTGAGTGAGGTAAGGAGAAAAGGAGAAGATCTCATTGAACTGAAAAGTGGACATCTCTTCTATTATCGTGGGACAGATACTGGCAGAACTAGTGGTGTTGGATTTATAATAAACAAGAAACTGAAGGATAAAGTGGTAGAAGTTGAAAGTTCCTCTGACAGAGCTGCACGACTCGTTATCCAACTATCGAGAAGATACCAGGCTCAGATTATTCAAACTTATGCACCCACCACAAGTCATCCTGAAGAAGAAATTGAAGAATTTTATGAGGAAATTCGTCATCTAAATAATAAAGGTAAGCAGCACTTGAAGATAATTATGGGAGATTTCAATGCAAAAATAGGGCACCGGCAACAGAATGAAACTTCAGTAGGTAAATTCGGTCACGGCAACAGAAACCAGCGTGGAAATACTCTCGTTGAGTTTGCAGAGGCAGAAGGATTTTTCATCTTGAATTCCTTTTTCAAGAAAAAGCCACACAGGAAATGGACATGGAGACATCCAATTGGGACGACAAGTGAAATTGATTTTATTATGTGTAACAAAAAATTCGTCATAGAAGACTGCAGTGTGCTAAACAAGTTCAACACAGGTAGTGATCATAGATTGGTGAGATGTAAGATTCACCTCAACACTAAACTGGAACGTGGCAAGCTCATAAGACAAACAAAGTGTATTGACATAACCAACCTTAAAAAACACCATAATACTTTCAAGTTGGAACTGAAGAACAGATTCTCTGCTTTAGAAGGCCTAACATCGGAAGAAGTGGATATTTCTGAAGTTAACAGAAAAGTAACCAAAGCTCTTATGGAAACAGCAACAAAATTAGCTGGGTCTAAGAACAAGTTGCATGTAAACAAATTATCAGGAAAAACCAAAATGTTGATGCAAAAAAGAAGAGAGATGAGGACAACTAAAGAAGATGTGACTTCCAAAGTGGAATATATAGAGCTATGCAAGACAGCACGAAAAAGTATCACTGAAGACGTAAGGAAATTCAACTGTGAGCTAGTGAGGAAAGCAATTGAAAACAACCAAAGCCTAAAGATAGCAAAGGGACATCTCAGTAAGGGAAGAAAACAGATTATGGCTCTGAGAAAAGAAGATGGTTCTATAACAAGAAATAGAGGCGAAATTTTGACAAGAGTGAAAGATTTCTACTCCAAACTATATGAAAGGGATGATACATGTACTCCAGACATCATGAAAGGTACCAGAGTTCTTCCAGTCCTCCCAGCAGAAGTTGCTCATGCAATCAAGAACATGAAGCGGGGGAAAGCTCCAGGAGAAGATGGAATTACTATAGACATCATACAAGAAGCAAGTGGAGAAATTGAAACAGTACTCGCCCAAATTTTCACTCGATGCCTTAATGAAGGGAAGATTCCTGAGGATTGGAACAATGCTACAATGATCCTGCTACATAAAAAAGGTGACATTGAGGATCTCAGGAACTACAGACCTATCAGCCTCCTATCAGTGGTTTATAAAATCTTCACTAAAGTTCTTTCACACCGCTTGAAGGTAACACTGGACATGGCTCAACCGAGAGAACAAGCTGGATTCAGGAGTGGCTACAGCACAATAGATCATATCCACGTACTGAGAGAACTAATTGAAAGAGCGAGGGAATATGAACTTCCATTGTGCATGGCTTTTATCGATTATGAAAAAGCCTTTGATTCGGTGAAACCATCAGCAGTTACCACGGCTCTGAAATCCTGCGGTATTGAAGATGCATACATTAATATTATTAATAACATCTATGAAAATGCAAGTGCAAAGATTCGGCTGTTTGAAAATACAACACACATAAAAATTGGAAAGGGAGTGAGACAAGGTGACACCATATCTCCGAAGCTCTTTAATGCCACATTGGAAAATGTCTTTCAAGCACTGAACTGGGAAAACAAAGGGATAAAGATTAATGGAGATTATCTAACCCACCTTCGTTTTGCTGATGACGTAGTCATTTTTGCAACTACCCCATCAGAGCTGCAGAGTATGATCCAGGAACTTGCTGACAAGAGTAAAGAAGTGGGATTAAAAATGAACTTTCAGAAGACAAAAGTGATGTTCAATGCTTTTACAAGAAATGAAGATTTATCGATTGATGGAGAAAAACTGGAGATAACAGATACGTATGTTTATCTTGGACAGCAGATATCAAGTGAGGGTCACATTGATGAAGAAATTAATCGACGTACAAAACTTGCCTGGAGAGCTTTTGGAAGAAACAGCATAATTTTCAAGAGCAATATGCCATTATGTCTTAAAAGAAAAGTGTTTGATCAATGCATCCTTCCAGTGCTTACGTATGGTGCAGAGACGTGGACCTTAACTAAAAGAGACATACAAAGGCTGCAGACAACTCAAAGAAGCATGGAGAGGTGCATGCTTGGTATAACCAGGAGAGATAAGAATAGGAACTCGTGGATCCGAAAAATGACAAGAGTGGAAGACATCATGATCAGAGTTAAATCCCTGAAATGGCAATGGGCTGGACATACTGCCAGAAGGACAGACCATAGATGGACAGCCGAAATTTTAGATTGGATTCCAAGGGACAGGAAAAGACCCAGAAAAAGACCACATGGGAGATGGGTGGATGAAATTCGTAAATATGCGGGAGTGACATGGAGGAGACTGGCACAAGACAGACCGTTGTGGAGGAAACTTGGGGAGACCTTCGTCCAGCAGTGGATTGATAATGGTTGACAATGATGAATGATGATGATGTGCCGGGTGGCGCAGTGATCTAAGCGATGGCTTCTGATCATTCGTACGAGATGGGACCGGGTTCAATTCCCGGTGAGGCATGGATGTTGTGTTTGTCTTATGGCACTGGCTCTCTCCCTTCCCTGGAACCAGTGGCCTTAAATTAGGGACGGTCAACTGCTTATAGCCCACTGAGTTGCTCACGGGAGTCGTTAAACGCCCAATCCAAAAAAAAAAAAAAAAATGTATGCTACACTGGTGTCCAAAATTAACGTGACAAACACAAAATAATGAATAATGCAAATTCCACACGACAGGGTTTAATGACTTGTAACGTAGTGCGTTGTTTTAACTGAAGAAGAGAAAAAGAAAAAAAAGTGTCGCTTGCAGCGAAAACAAATGACACTGGCTACGACGAGAACATTTTTCCACGACGAAGTGTTCCTATGGAAATAGCAGAGGAATTGACTGACCAATGAACGTTTAGATGATGGCCGTGCTTTAGAGAGAGTTAGAGAGGAAGGGGTAAAAAAAATGTGTTTTTTGTGCTTTCTCCGTGAAAAAAATTTTAACAGTGAAAATTTTTCGATTATTATGTTGATTTTGTGTTTTTGTGTTAAATAAAGTTTGTTTTGTTTGCGAGTGTAGCAAAGAGTAAATGAATTATGACGACACATACTGTTGACGATTATAAGACTGTTGGTACAGACATTCACATACGACGATAAGACTGTTGGTACAGACATTCACATACGACGATAAAACTGTTGGTACAGACATTCACATACGACGATACAGACATTCACATATCGATAACGCAACAGTACAAGAAAAAGGAATGCTATCACCATATTCGAAGGAAGCTTGCGCATGATGACAGTATGGTAGACAAAAAAGTAATGAAGAAAATGGCGCGGATTTTGAGGTGATAGTAGGGTGTTTGATTATCCAGAACAGCTATACAGCTCGCACAACGAGCCATCGTGCTATTCAGGAGGCTGTAAATGAGAGTTTGGGTCGTGCCACTGCTCTACCATGGCGAGTCGAAGTCCCAGGAGTGTTCTGGGAGAAAGTTTCTCGCTTGCAATTGCTCTTCGGCATCCTAGACATGTTCTATTGGGTTCTGGTCCGGAGATCTCGCATGCCACTCCATCCTGTGCATGTCTTAACTCTCCAGGTATTCGTCGACTAGTCAAGCTCTATGGGGACGGGCGCATCGCCCATAAAAAAGGAACTGGGGGACCACCAGCTCCCCGAAAATCCGAACATAGGGCTCTATGGTGCCATCCCTACAGTGTGCAAAAGTCAAGGTGCCTCCTGGAAACACGTGCAGCAGTGTGCGTCCATCCAATATGATGCCAGCCGAAACCAGGAGTCCTCCACCTCCTTAGTGGTCAATTTCCCTACTGTTGGAGGGAAGATTTCGGCTTCCCGCCTCTCTGCAAAGGCACACGCATAGAAAATCAGTGTTAGGCTGTACCGCAACTGGTCATTGAAGATAACTGGCTCACTGATCACGGGTATAGAAGCGATCTTGTCAGAACCAATTCAGACCGACCCTTATGTGCGATGCAGCGAGCAGAATACAGACCATGGGCCTTCTTGCACATAAGCCTTTCTCGTGGTCTTCTGTAAACTGTTTGCCTCGATATCACGTTTCCCGTAGCAGAAGAGAGCTCCTGCGAGTGTTGCCTGGCTGTCGACTCCCTATGGCGGCGAGCTGTTAGAGACAGAAACCGGTCGTCTTGACTTACAGCTCGGGAGAGTTCTTGTTCCGGCTTTCTGATTATTGTTCGAGTTTCCTGAAGCTGTCTCCAGAGATTGGAGACCACTTGCTTCGACACATTCAGGCATCTTATTATCTCAGCTTGCGATCGCACTGCTTCCATTCTACTAATCTCTCTCCACAGTAAAGAGTTTTCAAAGCGATGGTGTGGAACCATTCTTCTACTAACAGTCCAACGATGGTGTGGAACCATTCTTCTACTAACAGTCCAACGATGGTGTGGAACCATTCTTCTTCTTACAGTCCAACGATGGTGTGGAACCATTCTTCTACTAACAGTTCAAGCTTCAATTGTCGCACTCCGCTCAGAGCAACATTTATCACGGTCGTTTTCCTGACAGCTCGATGACGTACGGTCGTCATATGCCTATTTTCTCAGGAGGTAGCACAATGTTGCTTGGGTATGTCGACTTAGCGTTTACCTATTGCACCTAACCCTAGAACAAACCAACAATGACATCGCATTATATAAAGGATACTTTTCTTCAATTTCAGCCAAATCGTCTATAAAATTTTTTTGAAACCTTTCATTTTGATCGATTAAACAGTTTTTGAGTCATTTCATTCTAAAAGAAAAAAATTCCAAGGATATCTCCTCTTTAGGTGTCCTTCATATTACCAAAAGAGGTGCACTCGGGATATATATGAAAATTAATTGTATATTGCTGTGCTTATAAAGTTTTCAATAAAGACTGCGATATTAGGTTAAAATTAATTTACCGTAGTAACTGACATTGTTTCTAGTCTCTCGTAGAATTTACCACTAGCTACGGCCTTGGTTAGGTGATCGATTTTACGAAAATCTAAATAAAGAAATCGTTTGCGCTCACTGAGTGTGTCTGGCTGCTTACCAATCGTCCGAGAAAGAGCCAGACTTGAACCGCGAATGAGGAACAGGCTATGCACGTTTCTCTGATGGTGCTGGCTGGCTCCGTAACTTCCGTGGAATTAGTAGACATACTAAATTAGGGACAAGCGACTGCTTACAGTTCTAAGCTTTGCTCATTCTTCCCTTTTCCATCCTAAAAAGCAAAGCAAAACAACAACGAAAAAAAAACTGTTGTCATCAGTTTACGGCTTTACCTTTTTAAAGTGCTAGCAAACGTTATAGAGCTAACGAAGCGGCTGACTGGCTGAAGTTGTCAGTGAACTTCCCTGTTGGAAGAGTATTTCTCATACCGGAATCTTTATGTGGAAACGAATGCCGTCGGAAACAAGAGAGACTTTATAATAGCAGAGCAAATATTTCAGTTTGCGTGTGAGAGAACGAAAGGCCACTAGAAATTCAGCTGTTACGTAACTGAAACAAAGTGTTCGATACCTTGTGTCTACACGGTTAACTGAAACTACTGCTTAATGAACTAATTTTATGTACGAGTATAACTAGCTTCAGACCTTCGCAACTAAGATATCACAGATGAAAATCAAAGATTATGTGATAATAATGATAATAAACGACGTTTGAACAATGATTTTTCATCAGGTGGTACTGGTGACGTTGGTGTCCTTTTTGGAATGCAATTTGGAATGCAATGCTGTTTTCACTCTAAGGATGGCAAACATCAAATGATTCCATGAAGGTAAAACGACAGTTCCGTTAATATAACTGTAAAGTCGGCGAAGTTGTGAATGCATTTGTATTATTTGTGGAATCTTTTGGAAATCCTAAGTCTGTATTTCTATGCGCTCATTTTGATCATCCTTAACGTCCCCTTGTTACAACAAAGTCTCAAAATGTATTTCCTGTTTTCGTAAAGCAGTATAAAATTAGATGGGGTAAAAATTAATCGCTGTGTTTCACTCATGGCGTTTGTGGCTGGAATTCAAATTGAGAAACTTTACTGCAAATCATATAGTCTAGAGGTCTGCACGGGGCCGGCCCGCGGGCCGGGTCGAGCCTTTGCCCATGTCTAAGTTGGGAAACCGGGCCTTCAATATTTAGTGTAAAACAGACACGGGCCGAGCAGGGTTTTTTTATGAGCAAAACAATCCCTGTACGGTGCCTTTCTCGTTTGGAAATCTCACAACATACAGCAGCAGGATAAGATTGAATAATTTCCGCTGTTGGAAAAAGTAGACGTTTTACGGCATTCTCCCTTCCTACAAAACAATTGGAGTGGGTCAGCTCCCTTAATTTTTCAATGTGAATGTGGTCCCTTCTCTCTCTCTCTCTAACTTCTACCTTCCTCTCATGCTTCAGCGCAGGCTATTAACTGAGCCACCCGCTCGCAGACGATCTTTTTTATTTTTGTAGTCGACGGCACTTTGTTCTCTAGATGTGTGAAAAGCTTTTAAGTTGTCTTAAATACCACAGGAAAAATAGTCTGGGAGAAATTTTCTGATGATGAGTGTATAATTTTCCCCTTTGTATTCTCAGGGAGTCAGCAGATGGCAAATGAACCCTTAGGTATCCCAGCCCAGCCGTTTTCAAAACTTCTGTGACACTGGTTAGCTGGGCAGTCTGTCGTTGTTTTCCCTAGCATATGCTCAGTTCAGTGTTGCTGATAAATACTCTTCTATACTTATTATGGAGTTTAAGAAAGCGAAAGCTTTTCGCGAAATAATCACTTCCGGAAAATATGTGCTCGTAGACAGTGTAAAGTAGAACGATCGGACTCATAATTCTGGATATTTCGTACTTTTCTAATTACCCCCCCCCCCTTTTTTTATCCCCAAGGAAATTATGGGTCTGGGGGTAGGCACTGATAATTTGAAAACCCAGAAATTTTTGAAGGCTTGGAAATTCTCGTTTACATGCAATATTTTTCAGTATACAAGCCGCCCCCCCCCTCCTAAGAAGTCACGTGACTTATACAGAGTCACAGAAATATTCCGAATTAACGTTTATTGTAATAGAATACGTGTAGCAAATAAGAAAACGAAAACTCTTCAGGAGTCAAATGACTGAGTGCACCAGGTGTCAAATTCGTGTTTTAGAAATTGTTGAAATTTTACGGGCCGGCCCGGGCCTTGGAAACAAGAGAAATACATGGGCCGGGCTTTATTTAAAAAAATGAAACGGGCCGGGCCTTGGACGTGCAGGCTTGGGCCGGGCTTTCCAAATTAAGGCCTGTGCGGACCACTAATGTAGTCCAGGCAATTTGCATTTATACCTGGGAAAAATTGCTTCAGAAGCGTTTTAAACTGTTTCCAGCTCAGGAACCATTGCTGAATAACTTATTCAAAATCAGACAAAATCGGACCACGGGAACACCCCCAAGATGAGATTTCAAAATGGCGGACTGGCTGACTACATGCAAAAAGGAACAAATGTATGCTTTGTGGATTGCGAATAAGATTTTATTTGCATATGAAAATAAGTCAAATGAAAATATCTTTTAATAATATTCCACATCACACCATTTTTTATGTAATTTTGATTGTCAGAAATATTTTACAGAACTTTAAAATTAAGAAAGTAACAATTACATGTACTTTAGTCTCGAGTTCTGTTCATTAGATTGTAGAAGTCAAGTTGATGGAACACAGACATTAATTAATCGTCTTCATTATAATCACATTCATTGTCGGCAATGGTGCTGTTATCGCAACCGCTGACTTGACACTTGCCACAAGCTGTTGAACCGGACAATCCATTACGACTGCATTCACATCGTGAAGTAGCCCATTTCATCTTGCAAGAAGAGTGCATCATATTAAGTAGATAATCTGGAGCTTGTGGCATGTCACCGAGTAGAGTATAGGATACTAGGAATTATTTTTCACGTACCATCTCCGCTCTTCTGCCTTGATCATCCCTTCTGTGGACTTCCAAGTCCTTACTTGAAAGTATGTACGAAAGTTGTGGTACTTTGTGGACGAATCCGTAGGTGGCAAACGCTTAGGTGTAACAAATGATGTAGCTGCAGTTACCTTTTCAACTAACATTCGATGACGCAGAGCGTTTGTATATTCCAATGAATTTCAGCCATACAACAGAAGCATTGCGTTTCTTTTTGCAACTGAACGGAGCTCAGCAACCTTCATCAGTTTGTCAAATGTTGAGGACTTTCCAAAGGAAAAAATTCTGGATGTGGTATCACAGCCCGTGAAAGCATGCAGAAACAAGAGCAACTTGCAAATATCACAACCCAACAACGATTGAATGCTGAGGATATCATAAACAGGATTGAGAGATCATCCTCGTCTTATGTCACTCCGATAGTACAGCTTGAAACCCCTGTCCTTGGCATGGTGCAGAAGCAGTATTAGCAAGTCAGTGTCTTCTCCTATTACCGTCGTAGATTCATTTTCTGATGATGAGACTGCAACACGAACGATAGTCACATCAGGATCCCTATCTGTGTTGTGAACAGTACTTCCGTGTTTCTTCACCATCTCACCTACTAGATAAATCATTAACTGCGTATTATTATCATTAGCCAAGAAGTATTCTTTCTTGCCGACAAACTTCATGCCCGGGCTGAAATTAACATTCCTACTTGTCCAAGTGCAGCGTCTTTTGTGAGCCATGTCCTTGATTGTATGAGCGCCACTGTAGCCATCGAAAATAATGATGACTTTTCCATATATTTTTAGGGTGAAATATACATATGACATAACAATGTCCTCATATGTATCATTGTTGCGCCATGAAATACGATGTAGGAGAAATCAGCTATCCAAAACATACTGGGTGGTATCCTCAAAACATGCTCAATGCCCACATATGTATCATTGTTGTGCCATGAAATGCGATGTAAGAGAAATCAGCTATCCAAAACATACTTGTGAGTGTATTTGATTATTGTATGAGCTAACTGAGACTTGTCGGCTTTCCTCAACAAACTTTGTGATTCGAATAGTGCAGGAGGATACGCACAAAGTTCATAACACATGATATCTTCAAAGTTCATATCACCGCCAGTGACAATAGTTAGTCATCATTATCTGAAAGAGGAGTGAGTGCTGGATCTATTTGTGCATCAGCATCGAAAGGGCTCATAACGGCAGCAGCTGCTCCTAGGGTTTTCACTTTGTCTGACCGTTTAGCAGAGAAAGTATTTGAAGGCCTCTTGACCTATCATTTCCAATACGATATCCATACCGACGGACTTTTAATTTGTCAACATTAACTCCAGGTTCAGTAGTCACTCCTGTAATAAAGTTGCAGAGATCTGAACCAGAATGAAATGGGGATATGAATTTCAGTCGTTCGACAACTTTTATAATGTCGATACTGTCCCTCATTTGTCTGCTTCCCCTCATTTCTTTGTGCTGTTCATTACTTTCTATCAAAACTCCGGTGTATTCCTGCATTGCTAAATTATAAGTGGAACACAAGGGCATAGAAAACAGCCATGTTGCCCTCTGGATTTCTGTAAATCCGCTTCGGCGTGTAAATCCTCCTCTGTTTTTTAGATATCGCATTAGTACTTGTTCTATTACCAGATCTGATCCGAGTCCGCTCCATAATCTGTCACATATTATCACAAATTTACCTTCCAGGAATATTTTGTTTACGGTTGGATTTTCAGACGGCAAACTGAATATTTTCTGCAAGTACAGATATAGTAACTTAAGGTAATTGTAATGCCCCGCTGCTGCAATTATAGGGAGAATATCCAGCATAGCTTGCAAGTGCAAATTGCACGAGCCTGTCTCATCTGCTGTTGTCAAGGCACGTGCCACGTTGGTCATTTGCTGATATTCGAACCAGAGCTGATTTGGATAAACAGTACGAGATGAGCACAAATACACAAAGTTAATGAATAATGAACTTAATGAATGAATGAATGAACTTATATGATGTATGTATATATTTTCAAATGTTAACGATCACTGTTGATTCTCTCCGCATTAGTTAGATTCTAATCAGCTTTGACAAAGCCACACGTTTGTGCGCGAAAGCTCGGCTATACCAACCTGTTTCTACACCAATAAAAAACCTACGTATTTGTTTCTAAGTTCAGAGCTGACTTGTACTTGAAGAAGATCGCAGGTGGGTTCTCTTCTCCTCCAAAGCAGAACTAATCTGGGAAACAGTATTAGAAAATTCCACCCCCTCAATTTGTTCTTAGCCGGTCATTACTTCGTCAAGGACGTCAAAAGCTTCCTTACTGAGGACATGAGGGGATCCATCTTCATTGCGAGGAAAAACGTCTGAAACCAGTAAGCTAGTTAGAGCTGCATCTACTATCATATGACCTCGTATCGCTTTAGAAACAGCTTTTCCAGCCATCATATGTAGTACTACATTTGGCTCTAAAATTTCTTGAAGTATTTCAGATAATCCTGATCGATTCATCAGAGTGCCGATTGCGCCCAAAAGATTCATTACAGTATGAAATGTTCCCAGAATTAAGAAAATCTCTTGTAGGTCACTATATTCGTTGATGATTTGGGAAGCTTTCCAAAACAAAGGCTGATCAAAGGTAATGATAAAAGGGACGTTTTGATCGTGAGCAATCTTGCTCAGATACCGTAGAGTCGAGAGCAGGGGCGCATTCAAGAGGAGGGGGCGCTGTCAGACTGCACCCTCCCACCAAGAAGTCTGTCAAAAATTTGCGAGAACGCGACGGCCGGCGCCGGCCCATTCTTTATTGGAATGCAGCACCACAAGTTTTTCCAGAAATACCATTCTCATTGTCGCCTAACTGTCGCGTCTTGCGTGTCAAAGTTGACAGTTAAAAGGAGTCGATCAGCAGGAAGCAGATTCATTGTAACTAAGCCCTTGAAAGCTAAGCGAGTTGAAGTTGTCACCCCCACATGTGGACGAGTCTATTTTTTTATTTCATTGCTCTAGTCCTTCAGGGAGTGTCAGAATTTTTGAAGCTTCCGTCGGATTAACATGGGTGACAAACGGAAGCAAACAACTAGTATTTTGGTATTTTGCTTAACTATTTTGTAAAAAAAGAAAAAAATGATGAGTCATGTGAACACACAGACGGAGAAAATGCTCCTCAGAAAAATCAAGAGGTCTCTTTCGGCGATCCAGATATTCAAGATCAAGATTCAGTCAATTGTGAAGATCCTGTGGATATATCAATATTAAGAAAATCATGAAAGTGTTTGCCTATTGATGAAAAGTTTAATCTTTTAAAAATGGTATTTGGGAACCACAGGCAAATTTTACTTTTCCTGCGGCAACTAGTAAGGAACATTTTAAAAGGCGATTTCAACGTAACTGGCTTTACAAATATAGGTGGCTTGCGTACTCGCAATTAAAAGATTCTGTGTATTGTAAATGCTGCGTATTTTTCGTCCCAGAAGAAGTAGGCAAAACTGGAGGGCAAGCTATAGGTAGATCAGTAACTTCCGGCTTTTCTAAATGGAAACATGCAATTGAATGTTTTGACAATCACCAGAAAAATGGCTATCACACTAACTCAATGTTTGTACATGCAAACCTACTTGAGGAAAAGAGTGGAAAATCAGTATCATTTGATAAAAAACTGGATTCTCATAAAATTTTTCAAGCATTGCTGAGCAGAAAACGATTAATTCCAATAACAAAAACAGTAATATTTTGCGGAAGACAAGGAATACCGTTGAGGAGTCATAAAGATAACGGCAATTTTTGCGTCACAAACCCGCCATCTCATAACGAAGGAAACTTCTGGGCCCTGCTTAGGTTTCGGATTGGTTCCGGTGACAAAGATTTGAAGAATCATATTGAAAGCTGCCCCAAAAATGCAACCTATATGAGCTGGAAAATTCAAAATGAAATGCTAAGCTCGTGCAATGACATTATTCTGGAAAAAATGGAATCCAAAACAAATGATTGCGAAGTGTTTCTCTGTGCTAGCAGATGAAACCACTGACATTGTCTTAACAGAACAATTTTCTCTTTGTGTGCAGTACATCGATGAAGAAATTCCGCCAAAAATCTGTGAGCAATTCTTACAGTTCGTTCCGGTTCAAAATACGTTGGGCCAGAATTTAGCTAAAACTCTTGTCGAGAACTTACAACGTTTCGGCATAGATCTCTTATTCTTGAGGGGTCAGGAATATGACGGGGCAGCATCAATGAGTGGACAATTTAAAGGGGTGCAAAGTATTATATCTGCTTCTTTTGCGCAGGCTCTGTATGTTCACTGTGCCTCACATTTCTTAAATGTCGCCATCAGCAATGCAACAGACCTTCACAGCGTAAAAAGTTTTGTAGGAACAATGGAAAAAATATGTACTTACTTCAACACTCTGAAAAGAAACGAAGTTTTGAAGAAAATGATTGCTCTACATGCTAAAGAGTACATCAAGAATAAACTAATAAAACTTTCACCTACAAGATGGGTAGAACGTCACAAATCCGTAATGGTAATGATAGAGCTTTTTGATGCCGTTTTTGGAAGACAGCAATTCCTCTTCACGTGCTGCTATTCTTCTTGCTTCCCTTCTAGAATCAGCATTCATCGTGTCGCTTCACACGTTGCAGAAATTTTTAGCTTACACATTGCCGATAAGCAAAATGCTTCAAGTGATACACGGAGACCTTAGTTCAGACATGAACTGTGTTTCAGGACTGGTGGCTAAGTAAAGACATAAGAAACAAAGCTACGGAAAATTTCCACGATGTATACTTGTTGGCATCCAAAAAAGTTGAATCATTCGGAGCGGAGCTGAAGAAACCGAGAACTGTTTCAAAACAGAAACGGACAAGGCAGAAGAATATTACCGCATATCAATATTCATATCTTTCAATGACCACGTTATAAGCCAACTGGATGACATATTTCTCAAGCACAGAAACATCATAAAATTATTTTCATCTCTTCTTCCTCGTGGCGATCTGGATAAAGCAGTCACTGACAGTTTCTTGGAATTGGCAAATTTTATCATACTGAAGCGGTTTCAGAAGGAGAGCTTAAAATGTGGCATAGACGTTATACTAATGCAGAAGTGCCAAGAGGTGCCCCAAAAACTGCAATTGATGCACTCTCCCAATATTACAAAAACATTTATCCAAATATTTATGCACTGCTGAAAATAATGACCACTTTGCCCATTACAATAAGTAGCAGTGAAAGGTCATTTTCGACGCTGTGAAGACTTAAAACTTATCTAAGAAATACGATGGGCCAAGAGAGATTGAATGATCTGACTCTTTTAAACATACATAAAGAAATAAGTGTATGTCCACAAGAAGTTCTTGATAAACTTAAATCAAGAGCAAGAAGTTCTTGATAAACTTAAATCAAGAACAAGAAGATTAGATATTATTATCTAAGCAATTTGCATGACTGACCTTTTTATAACTCTCTTAGTAACACCGTAATTTCATCTATATTTGCGAATCTCTGTTGTGCGAGACCCTAATTTCAATGTGCAAGAAAGCTTGCTTCAAGAAAGTTAATTTACTTATTTACGTTACAAAAATTTGTTTGATATTTAAAAATAATTAAAAATTATGTTAACACTAAGTAAGCTAAAAGTGTTAAAATTTCATCGATCGGCTATTATATGTTTATAATGTTTTTCATGTCTCACATATGGTACTTCCTGCAAAATGACCTATGGTATCTAGATATTTTGTGTAAATATACTGGTGTAAACAGATATCATAATCATAACATACCATATGTAAAGTTATATGTCACTAATTTTTTAAGTATAAATAATACTCAGAATACAATATATTATTTTGCATTTTGTATAATCCAGGAACTTTATCTAAAACCAATGTTCAGAAGTTCTTAGAGAACCAAATAATAAATGTGTGTAAAAGTATTAAAAGTCAGTTCGACCCCCCCACCCACCCAAAGAAAAAAATATATACAGTTATACACTAGACTAACGTTAAATAACGGTACCCTTAACTTTAATGGCGCTTGAACGGCGTTTTTTACGGTGTCCCGTAAATTTTACTGTAAAATTCCGGCACCGTAGCTGCCGATGGTACCACCTTTAAATTAACAAGATATTTTTTACATTATCAATGTAATGGCAGCATTAGTCAGCCCCCTCCCTAGAAAAATCGTGGGTGCGCGCCTGGTCGAGAGTATGCAATTCATGTCAGTGGCCGCCATATGATGGGAAGGAACATGATCGATGCCACACCCGGATGTGAAACACTTGATCTACTGTAAATTGCTTGCATTGTTCCTGACCAAATTGGACCTGATCTTTCTGCTGTGCAAACCTGCCATAGGCCGCCCCGGTGGCGCAGTGGTCTAAGGCGTTGACCTCTGATCATTCGTCCGTAAGGGGTCCGGGTTCGAATCCCGGTCAGGCATGGATGTTGTGCTTGTCTTACGGCACTGGCTCTCTCCCTTCCCTGGAACCAGTGACCCTAAATTAGGGACGGGCGACTTCTTATAGCCCATTGAGTTGCTCACGGTGGTCGTTAAACCTCCAATCAAAAAAAAAACCTGCCATAGAAAGCTAAGTCTACTTATCGAGACAGTAGGTAGTACTGGAAGTTTGCAGAAAAAATGTCCCTCAGCATGCTCCTGGCAGGAAATTCAGTAATATCAACTGTTGTCACCTTATTAATCTCACTTTCGCCAACTTTACGCTTATGGATAGTTGGCTGGATGTTGTACTTCGGAGTAATTGCGGCAATCATTCCCATTCCAAAAACAAAAATTCACTGATAAATACAAAATGTTGCGAAACTCACAACAGCCCTGTCCGCCATCTTGAAATTGGTTTTTAGCGGGGTTCCCATGGCCCGATTTTGTCTGATTTTGGATATGTTATTTAGCAATGGTTCCTGAGTCAGAAACGATTTAAAAAGCTTCTGAAGCAATTTTGCCCAGGTTAGGCGGATAATTGCCTTAGTTTGCCTGAACAAGTAAGGGCTTATCCAAATTTCTCTATTCTAAAAGAAAAAGTAACTGCCGCTGCCGCCGCCTCTGTTTTAGAAATTTCGCAAAACCCGCGCTTTTTAGCTTGCAGCGCAAAAACTATTCAACACAAAAATATGAAATTTATATCGTTTGTCGAGAACTGTTGGGAGCAAAATGCTATCAGTTCGCGTTCCGGACACACTAACAGCAACAGAACCACGAAACTTTGTAGGCATGTAGGGCCACGGCCGAATTTTTGCACCTCGTCGCCCTTTTTTTGAATTTCAATTTAGTTTACGAGAAATTAAATTTTTAAATTTCACAAAATCTCTATTTCTTGATGGGATCCATTTTAAAAAACGCATATATGGCAAACTATAAATCATAACGCATCGCAATTTTTACAGCATAAACTTACAATTATCATCCCTCTTTTACAAAAGATTTTTTACGAAAAAGTTATTTTCTGATTTTTAAGCATTTTTTAAAGACACAAGGGAAATGCACGAGCGACTTATTCTGTCTTCAGAGTTAACCACACAGGAAAGTTCAGGTCTCGTGATCTGCTGCCATGGTGACGCAGCTATTTTAGCACTTTCTTCTCATTGGGTGAAAGAACAGGCTACAATCAAAACTGGTAACGACGTAGCGAGGCTTTTAAAGTTCGGCGTTTTCCGCCGGCATGCGTGAATACCTATGTAAATATAGGCTTTCGCCTCGTATATGAGAAGCAAAGAGGGAAATGCGAGTGTGTTCGTCCGCGAAATGTTCTACCACTTCTAAAGGACCTAGAGATCTGAAAATTGGCATGCTGATAGGTCTTAAGGTCCGTATACCTGGAAAAGTACGAAAACAACAACAAAAATCAAAATGGCGGCTTTGAAACATTGTCTGCTTGAATTTTTCGCAAATTGTTTGACCACTTCTAAATGACCTAGAGATCTGAAAATTGGCATGCATATAGGTCTTAAAGTCTGTATACCTAGAAAAGTACGAAAACCAAAAAAAAAAAAAAAAAAAAAAAGTCGGCTTTGGAACATTGTCTGCTTGAATTTTTGCGAATTGTTTGACCACTTCTAAATGACCTAGACATCTGAAAATGATCATGCGGATAGATCTTAAAATCCGGATACCTAGAAAAGTCCGAAAACAAAAAAACAAAAACAAAATGGCGTATTTGAAACGTTGTCCGCTTGAACTTTTCGTGAATTGTTAGACCACTTCTAAATAACCTAGAGATCTAAAAATTGGCATGCTGGTAGGTCTTAAAGTCCGAATGCCTGTAAATGCACGAAAAAAAACAAAAAAAAAAAAAAACAGCGCTTTGAAACATTGTGTGTTTGAAGTTTTCTATCACTTCTAAACCTAGAAAAAGTCTGAAAGCCAAAACATTCAAAATGGTGGCTTAGCTTCACTGCTTCAAAATGCTGAGGTTTAAAGATAATTTTGTCAGAATCACTGAAATGCTTTGAAAATTTCTAATTGTGATTTAAAATTAAGGGGCGCCAAAGCCTGCTCCGTTTTACGCCAACCGTATGCATTGCTGTCACGATACTGTTCTAAATCGTAAAACAGTTACAGATTTTAAATTATTTTTCTTTCCCTTAATTACTTTTCCCTTTCTTTAATTTTATGTTCAAAAAAGGATTTTATAGATTAACCGTTCGGAGAACGGGCATGATTGCTAATTTTTGAAAAAAAAATATTTAGTAGATAGTAGTTACTCGACAACGAATTTTTAGGTAAATAAATATTTTCAGATAAAAACTCATATTTTCGGAAATTTTGTATATAACTATATATTTTCCAAAATTCTGTAATAAATATATAAATTTGTATGTTTCCTGCATTTTATTTTTTAGTGTACAAAATCCCAAAGTAGAAAGAAATTCAGCAAAAAAAAAAAAAAAAAAAAAAGAAGGAAAGAAAGAAAAAGGAACAGTATTGTAACGATGGGGTAGAATTAACGCCACTACAAGAAATTATGTCATCTGCGCGTTGGCGAATGACGTCTGCTCTTTTCGCTCGGAGAAAGCGAAACTGGAAGTTCTTCCGTGCCCAGAAGGGTACGGTGACACATCGATAGGTTTCAGAGTCCAACAGGGTTAGTATATATACTTCTCCCGCGTTATTGTCGTCGCCAGGTCTAAAACTACTAAGGGCAGTTTTAGACCTGGGGTCAGACACTCCCTTCTTAAAACTTCTTCAAATATCATTATCATTATCATTGTCGTCGCAGTTGTTGCGGTTATGTGGAATTGCTGAGGTCAGAGCATGTTCTTCTTTCTGCGATCTTATTCTGCTTCTATATTACATGTTAAAATGCAATTGTACAAATGCATTGCATTAAATATTTCTAGGAGCTGTATTATTGTGCCGAATAAATTTCTGTGTTGAGTTTTAACGAGCGTTCTGCCTCTTCATTGTGAGCTTCTGAGTAAAAAAAGATCCTTCCAAACTGAAGCCCAAGAAAAGTAAAAAAGCATAACAGCTTCCTATCAAAAACTAAGGGTATGTGATATCATGTGGCATTATCGTCCACAAGGAAAATAAGTTAAGATTTCGTATTTCTCACTCCTATTAGCAGCGTCTGTGGAAAACATGGTTTCCAAATGTAGATTTTCACTATTTGCAAATTTTCATTCGGTACGGCCATATCGTTCCTTTAGGTACAGTACTTAGTAGTCTCATTCATTTGTGACGTGATCAATTGTTTAGAAAAATGTGAAGTGATATATAATGCCGAAAGTCAAATCGAGTGTAAGTTCCTGTCTGTGGCAATATGTCGTGGGATTTAAAAACACGTTTACTACCGACGGAAAAGCGCTATTTTGCCAGCCATTTGAGAAATCTGGAAAATCAGATCAGCTTTCCAAGTAACACAATGTTTGGAAAGCAACAAGCATATTTTTTTTTATTGGAGGTTTAACAAACAACGTGAGCAACTCAGTGGGCTATAAGCAGTCGCCCGTTCCTAATTAAGGGCAACTGCTTCCAGGGAAGGGAGAGAGCCAGCGCCGTAAGACAAACACAACATCTATGCCTCACCGGCATTCGAACCCGGACCCATCTCGGACTAATGATCAGAAGCCATCGCTTAAACCAATGCGCCACCGAGGCGGCCAATAAGCATATTGACAGTTCTTCGCGTGTGACACCTACAACTAGTTCCATCCTGATTTTCCTGCCCTTCAAAGAGTTCCATATAACATTTAGATTTATGTAAGGCATTTGTTTCAGCTGGTATTCCTCTACAAAAAAGTTTACCATTCGGAGTTCAGAAAGTTTCTTATCAACTGTGCAAACATTGAGACCCCTGGTGAATGACTCTGAGAAAAATACTTATCTTTCATTGTTATGAACAAAAATCGGGACATATTAGATTCATGTGCGAAAATGAAAAACATCTGGGTGAGAATTGATGAAATTACCAATTCCAAAGGTGAGAAAGGAGGAAATGTTAGAGTTTTCTGTATGTTGAAAAATGACAAAACCCTTTTCCAAAGTGTCTTTTTTTTGCTTGCGTGCAAAGGCATTTCCGCAGCAAATCATGCCACAGCTGATGGATTATTTTATTAATCTATGCATTTGTTGTGGTCGAATGGTGTGAAGTAAGACAATGTATTATTTTTGCTTAAAGATGCAACGGCATGCTTGAAGAAAGGTGCAGCCAGTCGTTCCGTGCGCTTTCCGAAAATGATACACGTAATGTGTGTCGTTCATGCTTTACACCGGTTGCGTGAAAACATCCGGACACTTTATCATAACATGGACAAGTTAGTATTGAATGGTAAAAAAGTGTTTGTCAAATCACCAACAAGGATAGATCCTTTCATAAACATGAATCTTGATTTTCCACTGTAGCCTACACTCTAAGTCACACACTGGGTACCTCTTTCAGTGCCCTGGTAGACCATTCAGATAAATTTGTTTTAAAGAAATGAACAAAGACGATGCTTGTTCGATTGAAATCGTTCAACACTTAACGAATGATCAGGGGCCGGTTATCGGCAGGGCAGACGGGGCACTTGCCTAGGTTACAAAAAGTTTCTATTTTTGTGTCACACACATGCTACATTGGCAGCATTTCCCGACCCATCTCTAAACATATCCTCGAATATCGAAAGGCAGTTTACCAAACACTTAATAACAACGGAACACAACGACAGTCATCATTAACACACTATTTGAAAAACAATCCTACTGCCAATCCAATGTGGAACCTAACCATCCGTTTAAGATGCCCATTTTTTTTCTAATAGAAAAGAAATATACATTTTAGAAAGCCTTGAAATTCTCTCTTCTATTAATTACAATATGGAATCCCCACAATGTTTCAGCAATGTTGTCAAGCTTTAATTTATTTTTTTAATAGCTTTATTTATGCAAATTGCAACACCATAAGTCTGGTTGTTTACATCTCTGTTAACTGCAAACCGCGCGTTATCAATGAATAAATACTTCATTTGTGTGTAGTGCGGGTTAAGTGAATAATATATATATATATATATATATATAATATTTTGTGTTTCATATGATAATTTCCTTCCATAAAAAATGAAACGTTTTTATCGATTTACTTCTGGAGAATCCAAACGACTGAAAAAAACTCTAAAAGAGGAGCAAGAAAAATGCACTGTAGAAAATGAGGAATCAGAAAATTTGTAGTCATCTAGCATTCAAAATAGTAGATCGAAAAGTAACACGTGTGAATCTGAGGTATGTAGCACTTCAACTTCATTTGAGAGTAACTATGAAACGGAGGAAACTACATCTTCTGAAGTTAACAACTCTTCATCTGGTAAATCAGAACTTGCTCGTAGTTGTT
This sequence comes from Macrothele yani, assembly GCA_039090855.1. Lineage (NCBI taxonomy): Eukaryota > Metazoa > Arthropoda > Arachnida > Araneae > Macrothelidae > Macrothele > Macrothele yani. The sequence continues at coordinate 62,864,901 of CM077008.1, read as the reverse complement.
TTTCTGTATTGAAAAAGACTGAATCTACCAGTTTTGAGTTTTTTGAAAATCCAAAACTTTGAAATGATGTTTCTGACCAGTTAAGAGAATATTTTGTAACTCATCCACCTAGTCAAAATGAAGAAAAGTCACATTTGACAGAAAAATTATTTGTAATGTCAAAAGAAAGAATAATTTGTAATGTTAAAGATTTCTCACAGAAAAACATTTTTACTGTACAATGAAAAATGGTGAAAAACATAAAAGAGAATGGCTTATTTTATCACCATCAATTTATTCAGTGTACTGTTATGTGAGTAAATTATTTTCAACTTGCAATTCTGTTCTTGCAACATTAGGATTTTGTGATTGAAAACATGCATCGGAAAGCTTAGCTGAGCATGAGAACTCAATTTCTCATAGGAAAGCTTAGCTGAGCATGAGAACTCAATTTCTCATAGGAAAGCTTAGCTGAGCATGAGAACTCAATTTCTCATAGGAAAGCTTAGCTGAGCATGAGAACTCAATTTCTCATAGGAAAGCTGTGTGCACTCTGGCATCGCAGATGAGGGTTTCTCACAGAATTGATTCCCAGTACAGAGGGTGAGTCGAAAGTTTTGCAATTTTTGCATAAACGCATGTGTCGCAGCGGGTATGTCACGTGTTTAAACTAGTTCAAGTCGCGCATTGCAGTCAGTCGAAAGGGATATAAAGGGGTAGTCGTTGCTGTGAACAGCATTGCATGTTGTCGTTTTGCCTGTGGTTGGGACGCCTAAAAGATGAACAGCCACAACCGGCTAATTAGGAAACTTTTGCTTTATGAGTTTGAACTCGGCTTAAAGCTGCTCAAGCAACACGAAACATTTGTCATGCGAAAAGAGAAGGTTCCGTGGACCACAGAACCGCAACCAGATGGTTCCAGAAATTTGCTCAGGCGACAGAAATCTCGCCGATCAGCCTTGGCCAGGTAGGCCGCGAACTGTGGATTCGGAGGCCGTGCGTCAGGCCGTTGAGGCTAATCCGACAACCAGCACTCGGCGATTATCAGGAAAGCTTGTCATATCCCAGAACACCGTGGTTTGTCATTTTCAGGGCCTCGGCAAGATCTACAGGAGCTGCAGCATTGTCCCTCACGAGCTGACGCCAGCTGAAGCAAACCGCCGAGTGGAAGTGCGTACGAAACTCCTAGAAATCCTGCGAGATGTACGTTTCATCAAGTGAATTGTTACGTACGATAAAAAGTGGCTCTATTTCGGTAATCTTAAAACACAACGGCCGTGGTTGAGCCCAGGCCAGCTTCCTGAACCTGTTCCCAAACGTGGGCGCTTCGATCACAAGGTGATGCTTTGCGTTTGGTGGAATTTCGAGGGGAGAATCCATTACGGATTTGTTACAGACGGTCGGACCATCTGCGCCAACTTCTACTCTGAACAGCTGAAATGGATATATGCCGTTTTGGAAGAGAAGTACCCGGCACTGGTGAACAGAAAGCGCGCTGTCCTACAGTAGGACACGGCTCCGCCTCATACCGCGAGAACAACTCGGGAAAAACTCCAGGAACTTGAGGTCATCGAACTGATGCCGCACCCATCATATAGTCCAGACCTTGCCCCGTCAGATTATTACTTGTTCCGGTCCATGGCCCACATCCTTCACGGGTGACACTTCAACAAACAGGAGGAGGTGGCAGCTGGGGTAATGGAGTGCTCCGCCTCGAAGGACGAGAACTGGTACCGCCGCGGAATCGAAGAACTGGCAGACAAATGGCTAAAGATGGTACAGAATATTGGCCTATACTTTGAATTCTAGTCAGCTTTCGTCGTAAAGGTATGTATGAAGACATAAGTGATCCAAATATTGCAATATTTTCGACTCACCCTCTGTAGTTCTCCAGTACCAGACAGAGTGCAAATATTGGCAAGCAGTACTGACAAGAATTGTTGCGGTTGTCCAATTTTTGGCAAAGCGAGGTTTGCCTTTCTTTGGAGACAATGAGACACTTGGCTCACCCCGCAGTGGTGATTTCCTTGGATGTCTGGAGTTGGCTTCCGAATTCGATCCATTTTTAGCAAAACATTTGGAAAATTTTGGCAATCCAGGTTAAGGGGCATGTAAATTATTTGTCCTCATCTGTAATAATTAAGTGAATTTGTTTCATTAATGGCTCAGAAAGTATCAAATGAAATTATAAATCAGGTAAAATTATCTGTTGTAAGTACTTTTCGATTATAATTGCTTCTACACAAGACATGTCTGATGTTGATCAGTTGTCTTTTGTTGTACGATATGTAGACTCAAGTTTAAGACCCCTAAAACTCTCCAGTATCATGGTTCTGAATATTTAGCAAAAAAAATTTCTACTATTGAAAATTACAAATTAGACATCATGAATATAAGAGGACAAAGTTATGACACTGCTAATATTATGCCTGGCAAATATACTGGATTGCAGACCAGGATTAAAAAAAGTTAATCCTCTTGTTGAGTATGTATCTTGATCTTCACACACGTTAAATTAGTGGCTACGCACAGTGTCGAAAGCTGCACAAGCTCAATTCAATTCATTTACAGTATTTTGCTGAGCTAGAAAACAAGTGTTACAAAAATATCCTTGAAACAATGCACAGCAAGGAAGCAGGGGGAAAAGACCAGCCAGGCCTGACAGGGTCCCATGCTCCCTATTCTAGTTTTACACTGAGGTCAGTAGTTGTAATTACAAACAAGAGTTTCACAGTGACAAAATAAAAAAAAGTAAAAATAAAAGGTAATGATATATGATAGGATAATAAACATTACAGTTAATACCACTGAAAAAGCAATTTACATCGTAATATACAAGTCGTAGTATTAGTCGTAGTTCCCATCCACTGTAATCATTAATATGAGGAGCTGCAATTCATTATGAAGTTTTTCAGTTTTTTTTTGTTAAAGTTAAAATTATTTAAAGAAGTCAGTTTGGTCGGTAATGAGTTCCAGGTGTGTGGGCCAATGTAATTTATACTTTGCTTCATAGTCTCCATTTTCGGATGAATAGGCTGAATATGTGATTTAGTACGTGTGTCATGTGTGTGTATCTGGGGTATAATTTGTATGATGTTGGCGTGTAAATTATTCTTAATGCGTTTGAACATAATTTTCCCGATATTGAAGTAATATAATTGGTTAATCGTAAGAATGTTGTATTTGTTTGGGAAAACTCTTGTGTTATTATATAGTGTTAGTTGAGTATTTCTAACAAATTTTAGGTCAATTAATCTTATATATTTGTTTTGAAGAATTTGAAGTTTTTTGAAATTATATTTAGTTGTCTGTCCCCACGATAAGATAGCATAATTAATATGAGTCTGAAACATCGTATAATATAAATGAATTAGTGTTTTATATGTAAGGTTGATAACTCCAATATTTTTAGAGAGTTTGAGAAAAAGAGAGTCCACATGTTGATTCCACCTAAGGTCCCTATGTAAGGTAATCCCCAAATAAAGTAAGGAGTTAACCTCTTCTATATTTGTATCATTGATTGATAATGCGATAGAAGGAGGTTGTGAAATATTTTGTTTTGAGAAAATTAAAGATTTTGTTTGGGTAGTATTTATTAATAATTCATTATTGAGTATCAATATTCATAATAGTGCCAGTCGTTAAATTAAATGAGGTGAGGATGGTTATGTCGTCTGCATAGAGGAGTAAATCTATATCACTTATTGAAATAAAGATATCATTAATATATATACCGAAAAGTACAGGTCCCAAAATTGAACCCTGTGGAACACCAGTTGGTATGAATTGAAGAGTGGATTGATACAAGAAGACGGAGAACTAAAACGTGCAGAATAAGTTTGTTCCAAAACCAGGGCAGCAATCCCTCGGTGCACGTTAATGAATCCAATACTAGTGAAACACTAAAACTCGCAAGAGCTCCAGTGATTTTAATAGTACACGAATTCAATGAAATAAGAACAGATAGCCTCATGAGATCTTTCGAGTTTCCTAAAACTCATCTTCAGATGAAAAAACAAATTAAACCCTAAGTTCGGGTAATGATGGTATATATATATACATATACTGTATAACAACAACGTCAGGGTGCAACGGGTGACGTAGATAAGCCATTGTCCCATTGGTTGGGAGGATACTTATGTAGAAGTTTTACAGCCGTGAGGAAAACTGTACAGAAAAAGTGAAAAAGTAAGTGGGTGCGGGGTGGGGATCCCACTCCAAACTTATAACTTTAACAAGAAGTGGATGGTATTATATAACAGATCCAATTACCAGATCATAAATAAATACATCGCTCTTTCCACGTTCCAGAAACACACAGCATCCGAAAAATTGTTTTTCAGCCGCCGCTGTGGAATTGAATCAACAGAACTCTCGATATCTAGCCAACAGAACTCTCGATATCTAGCCAACAGAACTCTCGATATCTAGCCAACAGAACTCTCGATATCTACTCCAAATACGTGGCGACAGCCTTATTATTAACTGTCGCCACGTATTTGGAGTATTTGTACCACATCATAATATTCACAAAATAGCAACACGCCAGAAATGAAAATAAAGATACTTACATATGATGCTAGGCAGTTCGTAGCTTAGAATTAAACCAATCATAAAAAACAACAACAATTAGTTCATTAACAGTAGTGTTCCAAATCCCAAGTAAAATAAAAATAAAAATAAAGTGCCGTCAAGTATATTTCATATTAAATTATCCATCAATCAAAATCTAATGTGTTTCCAAGGGATTGGTAAGAGTTCTGGTAAGTCGTCATTACAACACTTGAGTCCTTTTGACACAATCATCATACTTTCTGTAAGTAACATGGACGAAACAGAGCCTGGTGTGATAGTAACACGAACTTCAGACCACATAGGTGAATGTAACCCTTCAGATACAAGTCGTGCCAGGGCTGTATTTCGGAGTCCATTCTTGATGGCATACTTATGTTCTTTCAGTCTAGCTCCCAATGTTCTTTTAGTGGATCCCACATAATTACTATCTGGGGTATCACTATCACAGCTCTTTAGAGGTATTTCGTACACCCCGTACCTTTCTGTGTGTCGAGACCAGTCTCGATCATGTTTGATTATATTAAACAAGTTGACAGTTTTTACCCAAAAATTTATGTCGAATGGTTTACATATGGCCTTAAGCAAAGAGGTAATCGTAGGGTAGTAATACATAGAACATACAAACGTTTTTGTCTGTTGTCACTTTGCAGGGTAGTTGATCTTTTTCGTCGAATTTTCCCAAGCACAGACTGAATGGTTGACCTGTGGTAACCATGTGTCACAGCAATTTTAAACACTCTAGTGATTTCTTAATGACGTCTGCTACTACTTGAGGAGTGGGTAAAAGCTCTTCTCATCTTATAATTAATAGCTGATAACTTGTAACTTTTTGGATGTGTAGACGAGGCAGGTATCAAACTGGTAATAGATGGTTCTTTCCTGAAGACAGAAAACTGGTAATAGATGATTCTTTCCTGAAGACAGAAAACTGGTAATAGATGATTCTTTCCTGAAGACAGAATATTGCAACCAACCTGTGACCAAGTCCCTTTCAAGTTCAAAATCCAAAAATGGTAGGCGACCTTCCCTCTCCACTTCCACCGTGAACACTAACGATTGATACTGAGACGACATATGTTTTGCAAAAAGACATAATTCCTCTTTAGGGTGGTTCCAAAAAACCAGCACATCGTCCACATATCTTAAGTATAGACGTGGACAGGGCTTAAAATTGGGAAGAACTGTAGACATTATAATTCGTGCATGAATACTAGTATTAAAAGAAATCCGTCTTGTTGCACGATGATATTTATTCAGCTAAAAAACGAAATCTATATACAGTTTAAAAACACATGAGCACTTTCGGTGTCACATTGACACCTTCATCGATTTCACCATGTGGTTACATGCTGGTCTTAAGTACGTGGAGTAGATGCATCATGGGAAAGGTAATGTCAATGTCACATGATATATATACCAGATAACAAGACAATGAAAAAAAGGCATAATTAGCCAATGAAGATCACTTAACAGAAGCAATTGCTATTGTGCTGTCCTTCCCAACAAGATTGCTCCAAGGTTCAGGTAAAACATAAGGATAATAGTCATTACAGCAACGTGTATTATAAGCCGAAATATAGAGGCTTTCTGCAAATAACAAGGAATAAACAGAGTTAGGTGTCTCTTTCTTCAATGTGCTGCAAAACAATTTCAGATAATACCGAGGACAGGGTGATCCCATAGGAGCCCCCTCGGTTTGGGGGTATATATTGATGTTGGTTAATATGTGTATATTGTTGCATACCTAATAAATAACTTTTAGAAAGAGAATGTTCATTGTTCCTTATTTTTATAGTGTGTAATTTGTATAGTAAGATATTATGATTTATAGTATCAAAAGCTTTGAATAGGTCTAAAAACAATGCGATGGTATATATGTTGAGTTCAAAATTATGTTGGACTGTTTGTTGTAGGTATAATAAGGTTGATTCTGTTGACTTTCCAAATTGAAAACCATGTTGATTTGGATGGATAATGTTTAGATTATGAATGTATAAGATCAATCTATTATAGATCAATCTCTCCTAAATTTTAGCAAAAATTGATAAATTGGCTATAGGGCGGTAGTTGCTTGCATCGTTGATTTATCCAGATTTGTATTTTGGGATTAATTTTGTGATTTTAAGTAGATCAGGAAATTCACCAGATTGGAATATATCATTAAATATAAACAATAGAGGATCAAGAATAAGTTAGCGACATTTTTTATAATAAATGGTTGAAGATCATCATATCCAGGGCCAGACATGGAATTTATGTGGTTAAGTTCTTCTAATAGTTCCGTTTTGGGAATTTCAGTAAGATAAAAATTATTAGACCTGTGAGAGCTCCCTGGGTAGTTAGTAAATTGAATTTTGGGGATAATTAAATTATTTTTTAGTGTTTGTGGAAATAAGGTAAAATGTTCATTTAATCCATTTGTAATATCTTGTTTGTCTGTAAGCTTAAAGTTATTAGAATCTGTTAAGTACTGAGGAACCGTTAGGTCTGTATCTTTACTCATTAGCAAGTATAAATGTTTCCATGTTAGTTTTGAAGAGTTATGTGAAAAAAATGCCGAGATAGTAGTTACGCTTAGTGTACCGAATATAACTGTTTAGTTAATTACGAAAATTTTTAAAATTTAGGAAGTCCTGTGGTAGTTTGCTTTTTATAAATTTTGAAAAGAGCTTATTTTTTTTTGTTCTTTTTAATAGAGCATTGGTAATCCATAGATTACGAAATTTTTTTTTTCAGTTTATTTTGTTTGAGAATTTTTGGAAAAGATTGCTTATAAAGTTGTGTAATTGTTGTGATGAACGACTCACAATTTTTGTTCGCAGAGCCATGAACCAAAATAGTGCTCCAGTTAATGTTTTCTAATTGAAATTTAAAACCTTCCATATTTGTATTATTAATTTGTCTAAAAATGTAGTAGTCTTCAGGTGTAGTAGTTTGTTGTTTAAGAGGGTAAATTGTAAATATAGGAAGGTGATCACTAAAATCATACTCTAAGGCCCCTGAAATAGTAGTCTCAATTAATACGTTTGTGATAGAGAGATCAATCAATGTCTGTGTGGTGAAGGTTATACGAGTTGGGACTGAAATCATGTTTTTGTGTCCAGAAGCATTGAATGATTGCAAAAGTTGAAAAGAGTGATTGGTGTTTTGTAGTAAGTCGACATTCATATCCCCCATAAGAAACGTTTTTTTCTTTGAAAGGTTAGAGTAGTTAAGTAATTCAGTAAGTAATGATAGAAAAGCTGTAAGGTCTGAGTTGGGTGGCCTATAGCAAACAGTAATTATATAAAATTGGCTATGAATAGTTAGAATTTCGGCATTTTGATTCGATACTGTGAATTTGGAATAATTGAAAAATAATTATAAATTACTTTTACAAAAATTGCAACCCCTCCACCAGTTGAGTAAGTTCTGTTTAAGTGGAAATTTTTGTAGTTAGTACTTTGCAATGAGTAACAATGTGAAGGAAACCAAGTCTCAGAGATTTATATCAAGATTTAAACTTGTTAGTTGAATTGGTGATTCCAATAAAGTAATTTTGTTAATTAGTGATCTAGCATTGATATGGATTAATTTTAGGCTATTTAGTGAATAAGTCTCTAATAGGTCATTGAAATTTTGTAATGAATAATATTCACACTGCGTTCAATTACTGGTAAAGAAAAAAACAAGTTAACATAAAAAGTAGCAAAAAAATTGTCAAAAGCAAATATGAAGGATAAGTGGGGATCATAAATCGATATAAACACCGGGGATATCACATCAATGAGATAAAAAAAAAAATTGGAATGAGCTAGGTTGATCATCTAGTAGTTAACAGCAAAATGCACCAAAAAAAAAATCACATGTTGATTCAATGACATATCAATCCAGAACTACTGTATGTGATGTGACTATTAAAGTATTGCCAAATTAGTAGTCATTAGTGATGACATACCATCACGCCATGTCATAACCAGTTTGAGATGTGCCACCAGCTGTAGACAAACCCCCATGAAAACCACAGTTTTAATCCTGATCCATTGAGACACCATCACTGCCAACCACCGCACCACTTTAACTTAAAAATATGAAAACATCGAAAATTTACAAAGTGTGAAATGCACGTGAATTAATATATTTTCACAATAAAACAAAAACTGTAAAATTAATAGCCTGTCATTCACGAATAACAAACCTCAGCACTACTCCAAGAGACGAGCAGTAACCGAAACAATGCAATAGCCAGCACCAACGAGGACCCAAACAATGACACCGCTCCTGTCCAGTATGACATAGTCAATAAAATTAGGTAAAACATGGGGACAAAAGACACGACACACAGCAACAGAGCATCACAGTTAGATCGTCGTAACCTTAACATTTGAAACACGCAAGCACCTAATCCCAAGAATGCACGAGGCTTAGTTGTCTTCAAATGCAATAAAAAAACTGTTAACGAATATCAGGTCACAAAATCATGACAACATAGACAAAATTTCCGCTCTGATGTTACAATATATGAAATATCGCTTACCCTAAGTAATGCAGCTATATATGTACAAGTAATCAGAAGAAGCCACAGAACTGTTTACAGCCCCAAAATGTAACCCTAATGTTTCAAACAAGCTGTGTAAATTCAAATAACTGCTCGACAAACATGCACCAATATCCAATTTAAGAAACAATAACGAAGTAACCCTAGCAATTAAAACACGCTGAATATGATTCAAAAAGTGGAAGGTCATATCATGCGCAAAACGCTGTACTACAACCCCTAGCGAGTGAAAGGCCATAGAATCATAATGCAGTACGCCAAATTTTACGCATAGAATAAATTATAAAAACATTATACAGCATACACTAATAAAGTAGCTGTAAAATGAAGAACGAAAAAGAAATCAAGAAGAATTATACCAAAAATTACATTGCCTTCAACTGATTCGCACACATAAGTAGAATAATTAAGAAAATTTGTCATACAAACAGAAATAAACATTATCAAAGTAATTGTTCATATGCTAACTATTTAATACTTTCATCAGCGAAATCCCAAATATCCGTTAAGGTCCAAGAAATTTTAGTCTGGCCAACCTCCTCAGCAAAAAGATCCTCATGTACTCGGTTCAATACCGCAATCCACCTGCCCACAATTTGTAACAGAACAAAAACTTTTAGCAAATAACAATCTTAGATTCCCTGAGTAAACAACCAGTTTTGGAATATGAATCACGTCGTAACGTACGGAGAAACTGAACTAAAAACGGTCTTGAACCAGAAATCATTTCACAACCGAAGTGATGAGCAGTAACAATATCTATTACAAACAAAGTGTCTATATTTTGAAAAAGGAAGAAAAAAAAAGAAAAAAAGAACAGAAAGAATCAAGTAACCAGGCCCTCCGCTCCCTGGACGCGCCCGGCAAGCGCGACGCCGAGTTAACTGCAGTATGCGACATATTTGTACCCCAAACGAGTATCAGGCCACAAAATCATGACAGAATACATAAAGTTTAAAGCTCTGAAGTAACAATAAAAAAACCCCGCAAAAATGCACCAAAGGTCCCTGAAACGCTGAACCCTACAGGAACAGAAATATAAAAAGTAATCCTGATATTTCAAAAAAAAAAAAAAAAAAAAAAAATAAGTTTCAAGCAAGTACCAGGCAGAAAAACTTGAGAGCCAGGAACGCACATAACCAGTGTCCAAAGTGAAAAACCACGAAGTAGTAACACCAAATTTCCAAGCACACACCTAGAAAACGCGCCGAAGCCCCACGAAGGGTGAGACCAATAATCAGGTGAAGTACCCAAAGCAGAAATATGAACAATTCTAACTTACACCAAAACCACAGAAATCATTAGGTTATTCCCAAAAGAATGACGTACCAGAACCCAAGTATCATTATAATAAAAAAAATGATCGTGATAAAATACACCTAGATTTACGTATAGAAATGCTAATATATGAAGTACCGCATACTATAAGTAATGTAGATGTGTATTCAAATAATAAAAAAACAAAACAACGAAAGTATGCCAAATATATCCGACAACACACTACATGCTACGTTCGCAGAACCCTAAGATGTAAACCTAATATTTCCAACAAGCAGATAAAGTGCAAATAACTACCCAGCAAACAAGCCAGTAGGCCGTGAAAAGAATGAACCCCATATCCAGAAAGAGAATTCACTAAACAGTAACCCCAACGATAGAAACATACTGTAACACTCCAAAAGCGGTATGTCATGTCACTCACCAAATGCTGCACTAGGAAACACAAGCGAGTGACAGGCCGCACAATCGCAATGCAACACAACACACGAAATTACTCATACAGAAAATACCACTTACTTTAGCTAGACAATTGTATATTCAAGTAACCAAAAAAAAAAAAAAGTATTACATACAAACTACATTGTTGTCAGACAACTAATATACAAAAACAATTAAAATAATGTAAAAATAGGCCAAGGGGGCAACAAATACACAATATGAACGTTAATAGTTCACATACCTACTATTTAATACCATCATCAGCAAAATTCGAAATGTACGTCAAAACTCCTAAAAATCCCAGTCTGCCCAGTCTCATTAAGCAAAAAGATTTTTCCGTACTGGGTCCAAAATCGGAATCCACCAGCCCTCAATTTATTACAGAACGACTTTCTAGGCAATGTTAAACTTTCAGAAATCGCAGTCTCAGAACCCTTGAGTAGACGTTTATTTTTAGCACGTCTTTTGTAAAAAAAGATCGTGCTTATGTTACCGGTTGTCCGTCAGTCCGTCCGTCCGTCTGTACTCTGTACCCACGATATCTCTGCAACTATTACTCCGATTTGAAACATTATTTTTGCATTGGGAAGCTTGAAATATCCGAAAGATGATCCTTTATTTCAGTTTTTCTTACGATTTACAATTTCGCCGCTAGAGGGCGCAAATGCAGATGATGTCTAATTCAAAACTACGTTTTATTCCACATATTTGCTTCTAAACAACCGATTGAAAAAAATATTTTATCTTTCGATTCTATTTATGTCGAAGAGTATTTTAGATATAGTTACTTTTCAACTTACGCATAGATTTTCCGCTAGGGGGCGTAAAAGAAAATTACATTTTTCCCGATAATAGTTCTTCTACAACTCCGATTTGAAAAATATTTTCTTCAGCGGATACACATCCTGATGGAAAATTTTTTGCATATAATTGGGGGCGTAAGTGTTCATTTTTGCTTCTGATGTATTTGCCATAAAATCTGAGCTTCTAAAATATCGATTGAAAAAAAAAAAAATTCGTGGACTGATGCCACTCACATAGATAAACCTTTTCGGAATATTTTCTTCTTAAAATATTCCACAGTTTCTCTGCCATGGGGCGTAGATGTTTATCTTATTTTTGTCAATATCTCTACTTCTAGGAGCCCGATTTAAAAACTGTCTTCTTTGTTGGATAGTGTTTTCAGTGTGACATGTTTTTATTGTAATTTCAAAATTTTCAAGTAATTCATAGACTTTCCGCTAGGGGGCGTAGAGGTAAATTGCGTTCCCCCTATATCTCTGCTTCTAAATCTCCGATTTGAAAACTTCTTTCTGCACCGGATACAGCACCTGATGGATAATCGTTTGCACACAATTTCTAATTTTTGTAAAAAAATTGCTTGGCCGCCAGGGGGCGTACATCTTAATTTCCACTTCTGACGTATTTGCAGAAAAATATGAGCTTCTGAATTCTCGATTGAAAAAAACGTCGTTTATAGACCAATAGTACTCATGTCGACAAACCTTTTAGAAACATTTTCTTCTTAAAATAATGCATGGTTTTTACGCCAGTGGGCGTAGATGAGAGTCCGATTTGAATATTTTATTTTTCTCAATATCTCGACTTCTAGGAGACCAATTCAAAAATTCCTTCTTTGTTGGATAGTATCTCCAATGTGACATGTGTTTCACATAATTTCAAATTTTCAAGTAATTCATAGACTTTCCGCTAGGGGGCGTAAAGGTAAATTGCCTTTTCCCCAATATCTCTGCTTCTAAATCTCCGATTTGAAAACTTCTTTCTGCACCGGATACAGCTTCTGATGGATATCCTTTGCACATAATTTCAAATTTTTGTAAAAACGGTCTGGCCACCAGGTGGCGTAAGTCTTAATTTCCGCTTCTGATGTATTTGCAGCAAAATATGAGCTTCTAAAATATCGATTGAAATAAAAGTCGTTTGTTGACCAATACTACTCATGTCGGCAAACCTTTTAGGAACATGTGGTTCTTGAAATAATGCATGGTTTCTACACCAGGGGCGTTGATGTATATCTTATTTATGTCAATATCTCTACTTCAAGGAGTCCGATTTGAAAAATTCCTTCTTTGTTGGATAGTGTCTCCGATGCGAAATGTTTTCCCTAAAAATACAAAATTTTCAAGTAAATCACAGACTTTCCACTAGGGGGAACAAAGGTAATTTGCGTTTTCTGCGTTATTTTTGCTTCTAAAACTCCGATTTGAAAAATTCTTCCTGTATCGCATATAAGACCTGATGGAAAATATTTTTCACATAATTTCTGTTTGGTAAAGAATGGTTTGGCCGCCAGGAGGGCATAAGTGTTAATTTCTGCTTCTGATGTATTTGTAGCAAAATCTGGGCTCCTGAAAACTCGACTAATTTTTTTTTTCTTGGACCGATACTGCTCATATGGATAAACCTTTTGAGAATACTTTCTTCCTAAAATAATGCATGGTTTTTCCACCAGGGGACGTAAAGTCACATCTTATTTTTGTCGATATCTCTGTTTCTGAGAGTCCGATTTGAAAAATTATTTCTGTGTTGGAGAGCTTTTCCGGTGAGAAATGTTTCTCATATAAATTCATGTTTTTCTTAACGCACAAGTCTGCAACCAGAGGGCGTAAGCTCACGATTCCTTTTACAGCAATATTTGAGGGATTAATAACCCTATTGAAAAACTTCTTTCTTCCGTCAGATATTATTGTTTTTCATACCGGTTCCATTGACTTTGAATAGTTTTGATAAATTTAAATTGCCTCAGAACGGATTCAAAAACGTGCTTATTACACCTGAAAACTCGGTGTCGTCTTTCTTGTTGAATATCAAATCGCATTGTGACATTCGTAAAAACTTAACCACAAGCGGTCTTGAACCAGAAACCACTTCACACCCAAGCGATGAGCAGTAATAATGTCTGTTGCAAGCAAATTGCTTATATTTCTTTTCATTTAAGAAGCCAATTGCCTCACCAATTGTTTTTTTTTTTTTTTTTTTTTTTTTTTTGTAATTTCTTCATTTAAGAAGTCATCTGCATCACCTTTAAAAAGTCGACTGCCTCACAAGTACGCCCCGATTGTTAGAACCCTAGCAATGAAAACATGCTGTATGTGATTCAAAAATAGTAAGGTCTTATCTGCACAAAATGCTATACTAGAACCTCAAGCGAGTGACAGGCCAAACAATCATAATGCAGTACTCCAAATTTTACGCACAGAATAAGTAATATAAAAACATACAGCATACATTAATAAAGCAGCTATATAATAAAGAACCAAAAAGAAATCAAGAAATACTATACCAAGAATTACATTGCCTTCAACTGAATCGCACCATAAGAAGTAAAAATAAGAAACCTGGCCATAGAAACAGCAAATAACAATATCTAAGTAAATGTTCATATGCTAACTATTTAATATCTTCAACAGTGAAATCCGAAATATCCGTCAAGATACAAAAAATTATAGTCTAGCCACCCTCCTCAGCAAAAGGAACCTCATGCACTGGGTTCTAATCGGAATCCACCGGCCCACAGTTTGTTACAGAACAATCTTCTGGCCAGTCTTAGTACTAACAATCTTAGATACCTTAAGTGAACACCCATTACTGAACATGAATCACGTCGCAAACACACGGAGAAACTGAACAAAATCGGTCCTGAAGCAGAAATCATTTCACAACCGCAAGCGATAAGCAGTAACAATGTCTATTACAAACATAGTGTCTGTAATTCGAAGAAAAGAAAAAAGCAGAAATAATCAAGTCAACCCCTCCCCCCGCTCCCTGGCCTCGCCCAGAAAACGTGATGCCCAGTTAACTGCAAAATGCAATATTTGCACCCCAAACGAGTATCAGGCCACAAAATAATGACAAAATGCACAAAGTTTAAAGCTCTAAAGTAACAATAAAAGAACCCGCAAAAATGCAGCAAAAACCCAAGAAACTTTGAACCCTGCAAATACATAAATATAAAAGATAATCCTAATGTTAAAAAAAAAAAGAATAAGAAGGAGAAGAATTAAGTTTCAAGCAATTCCAGGCCAGAAATTCCTGATAGCCACGAACGCATATAACCAAAAACCGGAAAAAAAAAAAAAAAAAAAAAAAAAAACGCTGTCCGAAGTAAAAACCTGCTGTTTTTTTATTATTACAGAAACTTTATAACTTTTTTTCTGCATCTACCCATCGATGGAATATTTTGAAGGAGGAGTGTAGTAAAAAATCCAGTACTTACCTTGAAGAGCCATTCATCGACTAGGTGGTGCGCTGATGCAAATGCCCCCAAATCATTAAGAACAAATTATAGAGAAGTTGTTTATGTGCTTAATATGTTATCAGAGAGCTCAGATGAACCTGACACGACGAGACACGGCGCTTCTTTTCTCTCATCGAAATTGAAAAATTTGGAAACTGCGATAATTGCAGTGGTATGGGATTCAATTTTACAGAGCTTTAATAAAGTAAACAAGCAACTTCAAAAAACTTCGGAAAATCTTGAATGTGTTTTGCCCTTATTTGATTCATTAGTCCCTTTTGTGCACTATGTGAGAGGAAACTTTCATATATATGAGAAGGAAGCAAAGTTAATTATAATTAATACAAATGCAGTTGCAAATCATGAAACTACAAGAAAACAACAAAGATGACACCGAATTTTTGGGTGTAAAAAGTACGTCTTTTGAATCCGTCCTGACGCAAATTAAATTTATCAAAGCTATTCAAAGTCAATGGAACCGGTATGGAAAACAATAGCATCGGACGGAAGAAAGAAGTTTTTCAATCGGTTCTTTAATCCCTCAGATATTGCTATAAACGGAATCGTGAGCTTACGAACTCGTAGAAACAGAGTTATCGACAAAAATAAGATGTGACTTTACGTCCTCTGGTGGGAAAACCATGCATTATTTCAGGAAGAAAGTATTCTCAAAAGTTTTAACCATATGAGCGGTATCGGTCCAAGAAAAAAAAATTTAGTCGAGTTTTCAAGAGCCCAGATTTTGCTACAAATACATCAGAAGCAGAAATTAACACTTATGGCCCCCAGGTGACCAAACCATTCTTTACCAAACATTAGAAATTATGTAAAAAATATTTTCTATCAGGTCTTGTATGCGATACAGGAAGAATTTTTCAAATCGGAGTTTTAGGAGCAGAAAACGCAATTTACCTTTGTGCGCCCTAACGGAAAGTCTTACGATTTACTTGAAAATTTTGAATTTATAGAAAAAACATTTCGCATCCGCAACACTATCCAACAAAGAAGAAATTTTTCAAATCGGACTTTTAGAAGTAGAGACATTGACAAAAAAAAAGATATAAATCTACGCCCCCTGGCGTAGAAACCAAGCATTATTTCAAGAAGAAAATGTTCCTAAAAGGTTTACCGACATGAGTAGTATCGGTCAACAAACGACTTTTTTCAATCGAGATTTTAGAAGCTCATATTTTGCTGCAAATACATCAGGAGCGCTTCTTTCAGCACCGGATACATCAGGAGCTGTATCCGGTGCAGAAAGAAATTTTCAAATCGAAGATTTAGAAGCAGAGATATAGGGGGAAAAGCAATTTACCTTTACGCCTCCTAGCGGAAAGTCTATGAATTACTTGAAAATTTTTAATTTATAGGAAAAATATGTCACACTAGAAACACTATCCTACAAAGAAGGAATTTTTTAAATCGGACTCCTAGAAGTCGAGATATTGACATCTACGACCCCTGCCGTAGGAACCATGCACTATATTAAGAAGAAAATGTTTCTAAAATGTTTGTCGACATGAGTAGTATCAGTCTACAAACGACGTTATTTTCAATCGAGAATTTAGAAGCTCATATTTTGCTGCAAATACACCAGAAGCGAAAGTTGAGATTGACGCACCCTGGTGGCCAAACCATTTTTTTTACAAAAGTTAGAAATTATATGCAAACGAATTTCCATCAGGAGCTGTATCCGGTGCAGAAAGAAGTTTTCAAATCGGAGATTTAGGAGCAGAGATATAGGGAGAAACGCAATATACCTTTACGCCCCCTAGCGGAAAGTCTATGAATTACTTGAAAATTTTGAAATTATATAAAAAACATATCACACAGAAAACACTATCCAACAAAGAAGGAATTTTTCAAATCGGACTCTTAGAAGTAGAGGTATTGACAAAAATAAAATATATATCTACGCCCCCTGGCGGAGAAACTGTGGAATATTTTAGGAAGAAAATATTCCGAAAAGGTTTATCGATGTAAGTGGCAGCAGTCCACGAAAGAATTTTTTCAATCGATATTTTAGAAGCTCAGATTTTATGTCAAATACATCAGAAGCAAAAATTAACACTTACGCACCCTGGCGGCCAAAGTATTCTTTACCAAAAATTCAAAATTATATGCAAAAGATTTTCCATCAGGAGGCGTACCCGCTGAAGAAAAAAGTTTTCAAATCGGAGCTTTAGAAGAAGAGGGATCGGGAAAAATGTAATTTACTTTTACGCCCCCTAGCGGAAAATCTATGCGTAATTTGAAAAAGTAACTATATCTAAAATACTCTACGACATATATGGAATCGAAAGATAAAAAAAAATTTTCAATCGGATGTTTGGAAGCAAATATGTGGAATAAAACGTAGTTTTGAATTCGACATCATCTGCATTTACGCCTCTAGCGGCAAAACTGTACATCGTAAAAAAAAAAAAAAACGAAATAAAGGATAATCATTCGCATATTTCAAGCTTCCGAATGCAAAAATAATTTTTTAAATCGGACTAATAGCTGCAGAGATACCGTGGGTACAGACGGACGGACGGGCGGACGGACAAACCGATAACATAAGCACGATCTTTTTTTACAAAAGACGTGCTAAAAGCGTTCCAAAAAGTAGGCTCCTTGATGATGCAGATACGCATGCGGTCTATCTCTCTCCTCGGGATAATTATTGAGTGACATTTCACTATGCTTTTTGTGATGTGTATACGTATATCACAAGTAACATCAAGGAAAATTTCATATGAAAATATTGTAGACAAAGTTTCTTTCTTAATAAACTGTGAAACAAATGAAGCTTCTTGTAAAGCACATACTGATTTCAGGAGCATTATAATGTTGATTTAGATGATGATTTTGCTGAAGGATATCCACACTTTTTACCCATTACAGAAAACTGAAAATATTACAGACACTTCACAAAATTTACATAAACTAATATGAGAGCAGCATTTCCAAATGTTGAGACAGCTTTGAAAATATTTTTAACTTTACCTAACAGGAACTCTACAAGTGAACGAAGTTTTTTTCTTCTGAAAAGACTAAAATCTTTAAAAACAACACTAGGTCAAGAAAAACTTTCTGCATTGGCAATACTTTCTTTTGAAAATGACATAACTTCTAATTTAGATTATAATGACGTAATTTGTGAACTTGCAGTTCCAAAGATAAGAAAGACGTTATTTTAAAGACAACACAGGCAACAGGCCAACCAAAAAAAAAGTTTCTTTTTAGTTGCCACAGATGTTCAAACGGTTTTAGGGTATTTTGAGGGTGCTGGATACATACTTTTTAGGGTTTTTTATAATAGGGTGTAATATGTATCCCTAGTGTTTATGTTTCATCAAATTTATATTACATGAAGTCCAAGGTTCGATATGAAATCATATTTTGGCAAAGTTACCAATTTCATTTTGAATACACCTTGGAGAAAAATACAGTAGATCGAAAAAAATATGTAGGCCTACCGCATATTTTAAAAAATAGCTAGGGAAACTAACCTTAACCATTTTAATTTTCATTTCAAACAGCTTTGACCAGGTGAATTTCAGCCAAATTGTTAATAGTTTTTATTTTTGCACTTGAGAAATATTTTAATGCTATTTATAAACTCAAATAAATCTAAAAGAAAATTTTCATATACGCTGCTGGCCACCCAAAATGCAACATCAAGAAGGACACGAGATAGCAAAGCCAGATTTACAGGACACATAACAACAGATACAAAGATGAAACGATTGAGCTTATAGGCCCGTGCAACTTGCGGAACACGCAGACATCAATAGTTCGTGTGGCCCCCATGGCTGGCAATAACGGCCGCTACACGCCGCGGCATCGAACGAAAGCGGCTTTCGATGCGGGCTTGGGGTATATCGGTTCAGGCTGCTTCCGCACGTTGCCATAGTTCATCAGGCGTAGCCGAGGATGGTGCTTGCCAGGCCACTCAGTTGCCGATCAGCGACCAGACGTGTTCGATGGGCGACATATCGGGAGAACAGGCGGGCCACTTGGTGGGCTGTGAAGAATTGTTGCACGATGCGTGCCACATGCGGGCGAGCATTGTCCTGTTGAAACGTGGCCGCTGGAAGGTCCTGCAGGTAAGGGAGGACTACAGGCTCCAAAACGTCGGAGATGTAGCGGTGACTGTTGAGTGTACCAGCGATGCGTACCAGAGGAATGCGGGTGTCATATCCAATTGCGCCCCAAACCCTAACGCCAGGCGACGGAGTGGTATGCGATGCATAATGCAGGCGTCATACAGTCTCTCGCCGCCACACGAGGATCCGACCATCGTGGTGTTGCAGGCAGAATCGGGATTCGTCAGAGAAGACAATGCCGTGCCATTCCGTAGTCCAGGTGCGGCGTTCAACGGCCCACTGCCGCCGCACTCGCCGGTGGTGTAACGTCAATGGTAATCCGAGCAATGAACGCCGTGCGACAAGTCCACGCTCCTGCAGACGACGTCGAACGGTACGTGCTGACACAGGTTGTTGCGCAACACACCCTAATTCCTGCCCTAACGTTCGTGATGTGGCGGTGCGAGCCGTCAATGCCCGCCGCACAACATGCCGGTCCTCTCATTCGGTGGTGTGCCGCGGTTGCGGCAATCGCTCACGTCGGTCCGTCCGTCCTACCTGCACCCACGGAATCCATACTCGCCTCACTGTGGCTGGATGTCGTCCCACACGGGTGCCGATGTCTCGGTACGATAAACCGCTGTTGCAATAAGCCACTATTCGTCCTCTGTCGAACTGCGAAACGTGCTGGAATGACTGCCGTATTCTGCGACGAGGCATCAGGACGCTTTCCACGCACAGGTCCGGCAGCACAACACACTTCCACTACTTACACCCCCGCCTTCTGTGCACCCTTCTTATAGTGCTTCTCAATGGCGTGCCGGGCGACATGATTTGCATATGCCTTGCAATGCTAATTGTTTGCATGTCCTTTCGCGGGCGACGCATGCGGCGAATTTCAGGCCAATCGGATGCTTCCTTCTTGGTGTTGCATTTTGGGTGGCCAGCAGTGTAGAAACTATGTTACACATGCATACAAAAATCCATTAGTTTCATGTACTGCAGTGTAATTATATACAGTGCAGTAAAGCCACATGCAACATGTTTGTGCATTTATTCTATATGGTCAAAGCAAATATTAATGTGTAATATTGTTTTGCTTCCGACTCCTTGTAGAAAGATTTGGGATTGGGGTCCAAATAGTTTTTGATTGCCCTGGGCCCAATATTGTAATAATCGGGCCCTGCGAATGGCACTAATTTAAAAAGAGACTTGGCATACGTATCAGCTAATCTAAGTTTCTTCGATAAAGAAATTCAAAACAACAAGAAACCTACTGTCTGAAACATTTAAAGCAGAATGTTGAAAGAAAGCTTCACGCACTTTCGGATTCAAAAATAAAAGCTCTCAGAAACAAATTCACATTTGTGTTAGATAAACAGTAGTGGATTTCAAACTATGTGAACAGTTGTTTAAGTTTTAGAAGACAGCTTATTCGTGAAGCCGACTGTTGAAGTGTCAGTAACATTTCCCTCTTAAAATATGAAAAGGTTTGACTTCGCGTGACGTGGAACGATCATTTTCTCGATATCGGTCACTGTTTCGTAACGGCAGGCATAGATTTGTGATTTTCCATGAAATGTAAAACTGTGATTAGTAAGTTGTGTTCTACTAATGACAGCTATAGAATATTATGTCCTGTTAAAAAGTCCAGCATGTCCCAACACAGCTTTTGAAGCTACACTATCTACCAACAAGTAATTGGACACCCCTGCAATCGACGATATGTGCGGTCCTGATACACGTCACGGCCGCCGCCGTTAAATATCGTGTGGGAAACAACAACGCAACCAGTCGCATGCAAGATGCCACGCAGTTCGGAGCTCTCTTATTTCGAGAAAGGTGTAATCGTCAGGTATCACAGAAATGGACGATCCATACGTGACATATCCAGCGAGTTGAAGTACCCAAAATCGACAGTGGCCTACGTGATTGGCAAGTGGAAGATGAGAGGTGACTGTCGGAATGTGCCCCGACCCGGCAGACCCACAAAACTGGGAGTTAGAGACCGACGGGTGCTGGCCAGAGAAATTCGGAAGAACCGCACCAAATCGATGGGCCTTATCCGCGAGGAGTTTCAACAGGCATCCGGGAGTGTTCTTTCGATGAATACCATCCGTAAGGAAGCCCATCTGCTCGGTTATCATGGACGTGCTGCCACCCACAAGCCTTTGATCACCAAGTCCAATAGTGCTGCTCGGCTAACGTGGTACAAAGAACGTCGACAGTGGACAGTGGAAACAGGTTCTCTGGAGCGACGAATCAAGGTTCACCCTCTACCGTTTGGATGGCAGGGTGTGATTTTGGCGTTTGCCTGGAGAACGCCTCCTGCCAGAATGTATTGTGCCAACTGTGAAGTTCAGCGGCGGTGTAATTATGCTATGGGGGTGTTTCTCCTGGTATGGCACGGGACCCTTGGTCGCAATTCCTGGTAGACTCAACGCCGAGACCTACTGCACCATTTTGGATGACCATGCGCTTCCTACGTTGTGGCAGTTTTACGGGGTGGACCCATGTTACTTTCAGGATGACAATGCCACCTGTCATGTTGCGAGGTCCACCATGGCTTGGTATGGTGACAATGGGGTTAATCGAATGGACTGGCCTGCGCAGAACCCGGACCTTAACCCTATCGATCACCTCTGGGACGAGTTGGAGCGTCGACTTAAGGGGTGCCCCCACCGTCCGAAATCGGTGAAGGAACTGACCTGTCTTCTCCAAGCCGGATGGACGAAAATACCGCTAGCCGTCGTACAACGCCTGGTTGAGAGTATGCCCCGGAGGGTCGCAGCTGTAATCGCCGCTCGCGGAGGCTCCACCAACTATTGAAGGTGAATAAACTTCGTTTCCCTTTGCTATCACAGGTGTCCAATTACTTGTTGGTAGATAGTGTATGTTATGTTATACACAAGCTTTTTTTTATCATAGAAAATAACTAGTTGCATTATCGTTGAAGGAAAAAGATACATAATGCTAATAGCTGAATGTAGTTAAATCAAACGACGATTTAACTAACATGATTGTCCTATTTTCACTGCATTCCATGTGATCACATGTTTCAGAAAAATTGAAAATTTCCATCGCCCTGGTGGGGAAATCGAACCACCACCTCCCGATTTCTGGTCGAGCATGCTAGTCATTACACTAACTAAAACAAGGCAATTCCAACCAACGGAACATAGATATCTGAGAACCTTCAGATTTGCGCCAGTTGAAGCTAGAATTATTACTTCGGGGTAATTTGCATCCCAATTGCATATACGTACTTTCATCACTGGAATTTGTGACCTACATCCGACCCTGGATGTGAGAATAGGTCGTGAGACGCTACGATGGAGCAAGAACAGCTTCTACTACCGCAAATCTGAAGGTTCTCGGATATCTATGTTCAGTTGCGTGCAATGTCCTTGTCCTGGGTAATTTACCGCGGACTAGCATGCTCGACCGGAAATCGGCAGGTGCGGGCTCGATTCCCCCTCCAGGACGATGGAGACTTTGAAGTTTTCTGAAGGAAGTGATTACATGGAATACAGTGAAAATAAGCCAATAATGTTAGTTAAATCGTCGTTTGAATTAACTACATTCAGCCATTAGCATTACAATGCCTGCCATGTATTTATGAAGAATTTTTTCTTCTGGAAAATTCGTTTCCCAATTGTATATACGGAAAAAGATACTGTTTTTTATTTTCAGCAAATAGTTTTTATTTTGAGCGAATTTTTATTTGTTATTTTTACTAAATATTTGTTATTTTTAGCAAATATTTGTTATTTTTGCAAATATTTTTAATTTTTTGCCAATATTTTTAATTTTTCGCAAATATTTTCTATTTTAGCCAATATTTTTGAAATTATTAGTACATAAGAAATAAATATTTTTCTGTTTTTTAGCACCAAGAAATCCATTGCTTAGTAATTACTATCCTTGTTCTTGGAGCGATAGACACCCAGGCGTTCTGTTTTTCAGAAATTCTTCAACTTTCCTTTCTCCCGTATCTGATCAGGTGTATCGTCTGTTTGTCGCCAGCGTCGACTCGTCGCTTACGTCATTCGGTCGCTTGCGTCGGTTCGTCTCCAAAGCCAGTTAGTTCATTGCGTACGGTTCTGTGTTTCCAGCTCGGATAGAAGAAAGCATTTGATTTTGGTTGTCTATTTTTCGGTCTCTGTCTGCAAACTTAACATCTTCACTTCCAAATATCATACTGAAAAACTTTGAGAAACGTACAGTGGAAAACACGTGCATAAGGCTTGTATATGTCCGTGAGTTCATCCGTTAGTCAGTGGGTCTGTCTGTTATATTTAAACACAAAGGAATTTTTATTCAGTTCGACTTTCAGAAACTTAGATGTCATTTCTGCGAAGAAAGACAGACTGACAGGATGCTTGTTGCTGTCGTATCCGACAGCGAAACAGTTTTTGCAGTACACTATTCTGAAGCTGTTAGCGGACAGAAACAGAAATGATATATACATATAATTTTAGCAGGCAGAAACTGAAATAATATGGAAATAATATTTCCTTTATTCGATTTGTACGTAACTAAGAATTGGAAATCTGATGTGTCCAAAGCATAGTCAGCGGTGAACTGATGTAGGCGACAATTTCCTTCACACGAATTGAGCATAAAAAATTGATGAATGCTATCTCTGGAATTCAAGTGTGATCAGTTATCAAATTCCATTACAATATCTTGTTCCTTTCAGATTTCTGTCACACACACACACACACACACGCGCGCTCACACACATTACCTTATTACCTCAAAAATAACGATATATGCAGCATTACTACAGGGTATTTAAAAAAGAATGACCCGATTTCAAAGTGGTATATTTAATAAGGCAAATTTGGGATAGTTACAAAACAAAGAGCCAAATATGAAGGAAGGTCTAAAGTTTCACTCACCACAATTGCAAATGCCCAAAGTGCCCTCCACCTGCTGCACGAACAACATCAAGCCGATAGTTGAATTCATCCCAAACGCGTAGGAGAGTGTCTTCAGTCACAGAATTTACCGCGGCCCTGATTCTCGTTCGGAGCTCATCCAAGTCAGCGGGTAAAAGGGGAACATAAACACGGTCTTTTACGTATCCCCATAAAAAAAATCAACTTTTGTACGACGGTGTCGTCCTCCATGTCCTCTAACAGAGTTGCACAAAAATCTTTTTGTTGTGTCTTGTCACCTCCACAAAGAGCTTGCACCAGTTGAATTCCGTACGGCTTCAGCAGCAAACGTCGTCTTAAAACACGCCAAACAGTCACATGAGGGATGGCAAGTTCGCTGCTCGCACGACAAGTAGACTTCCGTGGGCTTCGCTGAAACGCCTCGTGTATTCGTTGCACATTCGTCGCTGAGGTGGTTGGTCGTCCAGGACTCTTTCCCTTACATAAATACCCTATTTCTTCAAATTGTCGATACCAATGACGAATGTTTTTGCCCACTGGTAGAGCACTGCCGTAACGCCTTTTAAACGCACGCTGCACCGTAATCACGGACTTGATCTTGCTAAACTCGAGCACACAAAACGCCTTCTGTTGCCTCCACGCCATCTTCTCACTCACTAAGCGTAGCGGCTGTGTGGACGCTCGTGCTGCCATCTAGCGATAGTCATAACAAACTCTGGGACACACCCGTAGACATGATACGAGTCGCATTCATCGGTGGTTCGTGGTTGCCAGGATATCCACTTTTCAAATAGGTACATTCTTTATGAAACACCCTGTATTATAGGGCATTAAAAGATTCAAGCCATAATCTTTCATCTCCGCTTTTTATATTTTCAAAAAATAAATTATTTTGTTGTTTTAATTTGTGACTATTAAGTTTGAACTTTTTAATGAAAAAAAAATAAAAAAATTCATTAAAGGTAGTTATTTTGTCTAATATTGTACTACCATAACAACAAATCTTTGGCTCAGTAAAAACGTTAGACGCTAGAGCAGAAGTGAAGTGCAGACCTTTTTTTATTAATTTTTCATTTTCTCGTTTTTTTTTAAGAACATCGCGTCATCAGGTTTATTAACAAAGCATCGTAGTTCGCATTGAAGCCATTAATGTTATTCATTCACCCTACAGTTTTATGATTTATATATACTGTGTATATACTGCGAATTGCCAGATTTTTACCAAAGCAGCGGTGCTCCCTTCCATGATGCGCTGCGAAACACACCCGAGAGAAATGTTTTAAACATTTGTTTCTTCTAAAAGTAAGTGTCTTAAAAAGTCATGATTCTCAGAGTCGGTAAGAGCATGCACATTTTAGAAAAGCAGGGAAGGAATAAGGAGGAGAGATTTACAGCCAGACCGTTTCCTACTTCGTAACTACTTCCCTCTACTGTCTCCTTGAAGTTCAGTACAGTTCGAGAACCCGTACCTGCACCAGAGACTCCTCCCCTTCCTCGCTCTCTCTCTCTCTCTCTCTCATGAATCGGTAACATCTCACTTTGATCGTATAGAAGAAGCCTCCAAGGTGAGCTGCAAACTCTTGTTATAAATGAACAACGTCCGTGGAATTGCGTCGTCCATCACCGGAGCACATTTACTGGATAAAAAGAAGAACAAGATGTTAACCCATCTCCATCGACTTTCTGTGTAATGGTCTTCTTTAAAAAAGACTGCAGCCCAGCAAAAACAGAAGAAAAGAGCCATGAATCTTTGAATAAAGTTCGTGTGGTGGCAATAGCTTCCTGAGATTAAAGGTGAGATTTTGAGATTTGGAAAGGTGGGAATGTCATTTTTCTTTAACTAACTGCTACTTCTACACCATTTGTGCAGCACAAGTAAAAATATTTCAAGTGCGCTTCAATTAGCTCTTTAATGGATGCACGAGACAAAAAAAAAAAATATGACATCGTTTCAGCAGTACGAACAGTAAAACATAATGTCAAGGTCAGGTAAAGGACATGACTTTAAACAGAATTTAAAAGAAACTATTACTCGATCTATTAAGTTCATTCTTCTCCACATTATTAGCTGAGTAGCAGAAATATGAGTGAAACTTTCCTTTGGGAATGAGTAGCACAAAGCTTGAAATAATGTAAACAATAAAAAATTAGAAAAACGAAATATCACTTTATACAGTGCTGAACAAAATACTTCCGAAATATTCCGCTTCAGTGAGGTACAACTACCGTATATAATATTTAAGTTATTTATCATCTGGGTACAGTTTCGCGAATTTTTCCTTAAATATTTTAAAATAAGAAGAAAATGTTTAAGTCTTTTCAGTAACTCTAAAATCTAAAGCACTATATTCATTTTCTTCCTGATAACAAAACTCTGGGATTAAAGTTTTGAAGCACACTGATCATTCATACGAATTAAATAATAGAAGGGGCTGTGTCATGGCGTTATGGTCAAGCGCATTATTTATTCATGTGCAAAGCCGAATCTTGGCTCGCAACGAGATTTTTTTTTTTTTAATTTTGGCTTATAAAATCTCTTTGTGTGCAAGTATTGCCTAGTGACAAGGTTGCGAGCTGTCAAAAAATATGAAAGAACATCAGGACTATGCTTCTAGAATGAGCATATCGCTCAGCTGTTTAAGTAACAATTTCGTTAAAACAGTTGTTTACTTCTGAGAGTTTCATTGCTAAAGAAATGAAAATTTCCACTGGTTTTTCATAAATTAAATCGCCTTCTGTTTCATGGTAAGAATTCCATCGCGCTGTCCCTTTCACTTAGCCCAGTCAGAGAAGTTTTTCCCGGACAGAGGGAAAAAATCAAAGAAACCTGATTTTTGGCACGGTTGTTCAGAATGTTTCCCAGTACAGTATACTAAAATTCACCCAACATTCCGAAAACGTGTTTTTTTTGGGGTATACTAGACCATAATGTATACCAAAAAAAAAACGTGTTTTTTTTGTATACATTATCCAGTAACCAGACGTGAAAAAAGAACGAAGCAAAGAAGTCGCTGTAGAAAATGGCATTTTAATTTTTTTATTGGGGTCCCCTTTATGTTAAAAAAATGTGGATGCAAGCATAACGAAAATGGACTTGGTCCTATTTATCTGCACGTTCATTGCACGCGACCGGTAAATCATATTTTACGTGATACATTCCATCGTTACCCGTTCTAACTAGATAGAGAGAAAAAAGAATAGAATCACATGACGTTAGCTACGTTAATGCTGAGCTTTTGTTCAAAGTGCAAATATGCTTTCCATGTGTTCTGAAATTTTGTTCAATGGGTAAGGTATAAACTTTATTACACTTGTTTTGGGTCTTACCGATACGCGGCTCCTACACAAGCATATGAAGCATAGTGTTTTTGTAAGTAATTTTTTCTGCATACGTTTTATTTTCAGGGAGGAAAAAAATTAATGCATGTGCCATTTTAATAGAATAATATGACTGAATGTATATTTTTATAATATGAGAACCAAAGGGGGAGGAATAGGGGCTTTTTGTACTGCGGCCGAGGCATTAACGGCCACCGTGTGTAATTCTAAGGGTTATTATATCTATCCCTGATTTCCAGGGGGGAGGGGGCGTAAGACAAGCACACAACCCATGCCTTATATGGGACTCGAACCCGGGCCTATTCAGACGAACGGTCAGATGGCAGCGATTTGACCACATTGCGCCACCTGAGCAGCAAAAGACCAGCGTTTAATTTCGTCGCTAAATGTAGATAAAGAAAGAAATGACAAGTGGGAGAACTAGAGGAATAGTTACAGAGCAACATATCTGATGTGACGGCTCCTGAATTGTGTCGTAAAAATTACACCAGGAAAAGTTTGTATCAAAGTATCCTTTACATCCTTATTTGTGGAAAAACGACACTGCTGGACATAAGGAAATGCCATATCAGTATTTGTCGGCGAGCCATATGCATATTAGGTATACACTTAAGAGCAGTTGAATTAGAGATACCTGTCTAGTAACGTGTAGCACCACCTTTCGTCCTGATGACGGCGGCGATTTGTCTCGGCATGGACTCCACAAGACATCTGAAGCGTTGGGAAGCCATACGGATCCACGACCGCTGAACAAGCTCCCACAGTTCACGAAGATTTTATGGAGGGGGGTCAGAGCCTCGAACATCTCTCCCGATGCCATCCCAGATGTGCTCGATGGGATTGAGGTCAGGTGACCTAGCTGGCCAAGGAAGCGTGTTCACGTCGGTGGAGTGTTCATCCAACCATTCAGATACAATTCGGGGGCGATGGCACGGTGGACTGTCTTGTTGCAGGATGAGGTCCCCATCAGTGGGATGTTGAAGACGCACAAACGGGAGCAAATGGTCGTCCAGGATATCCCGGTAACGTTGATCTGTGAGGGACGATGTCACACGTACCAGAGGTCCCATTTCAGTCTACGGAAACAGTCCCCAGACGAGAATGCCACAGCCACCAGCTTGAAGAGTACCCTGCTGGCAAGAAGAACCCATCGCTTCATGTGGTTTGCGCCGTACTCGTATCCTGACATCCTCATGTACTAACGTGAATCTCAACTCATCCGTCCAGGCAACATTTTTCCACATGTCTAGGGTCTAGTGGCGATGTTCCCGCGCCCATGCTAATCTTTGCACCCTGTGATGTGCGGTCAGCAGCGGTACCCTTGTGGGACGATGGCTTCTGTACCCCATAGCGAGGAGATGGTTCTGGATGGTGAGGCTGCTTGCACGTTTTTGTGCACCAACGTTAAATTGCCGAGTGATTTCTTGCATTGTGGCCCGTCTATCCGCTGTTACAATACGAGCTAGCCGACGATGACCCCGCTCATTCATACGCTGTTGTCCACGGCAGTTGGCCCTTGCAGGGATGGTTTTACCGGATTCGATGTACTTACGGTGCACCCGTGACACAGAGGCTCGTGAAAATCCCTGTGCCTGCACGACTTCCGAGATGGAATGGCCCATTCGTCGGGCCCCGACAATTCGCCCACGATCAAATGCGCTTAAATCCTTCGTCTTACCCATACTGTGTCCGACTCTCACTGATTCCGGTCACATCACGCCTTATATTGTCGGATCGCTGCATACGTCATGTCGTTTCCGTTTACAGGGCCGCCCACAGCACCACATTTGCATAAAGCCAGCTGTCTTTAATTCAATTGCTCTTCAGTGTATATCGACATTTGAGTTATGTAAATTATTATAGTTGAGAACCAGTCACGTGATAAGTGAGGGAGATAAAAGGACAAACCGGCTCGGCGTAGCTAAATTTGGTCGCCCTCACTTGAGCGTTTGGACCACTGCATTGGAGCTACCTCGGTGGTGAAACCACGTGTGAGGAGTGAGAAGCCTGGGCAATGTCATCAGAAATCCTCCCATCAGATAGGATTTGTTTTTTGGTTTGGAGGTTTAACGACCACCATTAGCAACTGGAGCAGTCACACGTCCCTAATTTAGGGCCGCTGTTCCCTGGAAAGGGAGAAAGCCAGTGCCGTAAGACAAAGACAAAATCCATGCCTTACCTGGTTTCGAACCCGGCCACCCATCTCGGCCGAATCCACGGAGGTAGGGAACACCTTCATGAAAGACTTCGTCATAGGGCTACCCACGCCTGGTTTGTCTGTGCATCACATAGCAGAGGAAACGCTTCACGATGCAACAATCCGAATGTGGCGACACTGGTTGAAGGAAGGTAACATGCGTTGTCCTACTGGAATTCATGTACGTAGGCCCGAAAGCCTCGATTGCTGCATTCCACCGCACGCCGTGGTACTCTCACAAACACATGGGACGACATTCGGCTAAGTGTACAGGCGGCTATGGACTCCCTATACCGATATGGACTGCGAATCGTAGATTGGTTCACGCAGGTTTGTGCTCTCACCGGCCATTGCGATGACTGCTACACATTGCAGCATTTCATTGTACCAGGTAGTGGGGCTGCCGTACCAGAAATGCGTGGCGGGACCAATGTCGTATTCAGCGACGAGTCTCGCTTCGCTCTCAGCGATGACGATCGCGGATTTTGAGTCCCTAGATGATGTGGTCACCGGGCTGATCCATGAATGCCATACGGCTCCTGTGTGGCACTCATGGATCAGCCCGGTGACCACATCGAGAACGGCTGCTTATACACTGAGTGGCCAATAAAGTGGCCACTCAGTGTATAAGCAGCCGTTCTCCACTTTTACGCAGAGTGTGTACAGTGACAACACTGCGATACGTCGAAGAGGTTCTACAGCCCGTTTTGTAGCCGTATTTTTGTAGTATTCTCGATTCCCAGTTTGAACAAGATAACTCTCGCCTGCACACTGCGAACATAAACACACAATGTCTACAAGTCGTTCAGGTGCTGCCTTACCTTTCGTGAGGCCCGCTTGTTCAGCACAATATTTAAATACGCGTGAAGTGTACCCAGTGTTAAAATCAGTAACTGCTTCTCGAAAGCAACGTCACTAAAGAAGTAGACTCAACAAAGCTTGTGTTCAGTCGTGTTTCTTTACGAACGATATCTACATTTAGGAGCGAGGAATTTGCGAAATTTCTTTCATTTATAGTGGAAGCAACCAGAATGGTCCTACAGAAGAATGAAGCATTCTGCGGCTAGTAGGAAGGTACCTGTTCTTGCATAACAATAGAGTTAAATGTTTTTATATTTTAAACTCAGTTCTCAAAGTAACATTACTCACACGCATAGATATTTTCCATCTTCACACCTACACCAGCTTGTCCTCTTACATTATCAAATACTCTACACCACATGCTCACCATTGCATTCACCTTTTTTATCCCAATTGTTTTCTTTTTGGTTTCACTTACACACAGCACATCCAATCCATACTTATTTATTTCTTCAATCACCGCATCGATATTTCCATGCTTGCCTCCAAGGGGAGAGGGGGCGGCTCCGCTGAGCAACGATGGCACACACAACATCAACAAGCGCCTCTACGAATCTGAGAAGCTCACGGAAAATTAAGCATCGGTATAAATACTGTTGAAGTACCATCCAGTTCTGCGTGACATCAGCGAAAAGACTCCAGCTCACTTGGCTTTGTTCCAAAACCCTTATTTAGAATGAATCAGTGGAACCGTCGGCTCTATGACATATACTCTAACTGAACTTTCATTTTTAGTTGTCTTTCTCTACGTAAATTTTTGACTCATTCTCTTTAATTGATTTCAGCCTTAACGCTATATTTTCTCACTCACGGAATGTGTTGGGGCAACAGTCTTGAGGTTAGAGTGCGTGAAGTTGAAGTGTGCGTGGTGACAGATAAGAACGAGAGATATGATGTTGGAGCAAGCAGCAAAAAGTGTGGTGATGTGGCGATGTTGTGTATAGATTAATGTTGCGTTAAGTTGTACTTTCACGACTTTCTATATCCAAAGAAGTTGCGGTTTTCGTTAAGAAGTAGAGCTATTTGTTATTGTGCGGTTGATGATTATCGTGCATACCTTATTAGCTTGAAGTATAGGACAGTGATTTTTGTAAGTGGAAATCGACTCTTTTCTGACCGCTGGGTCGTCTAATTTAGCTGAGCGTATAGTTAAAGATTTTTGTGTGCTAGCTATCTGGTGCTTAAGACTTCGAAGTTACAGTGATACGGCAGATGTTACGAAGGTAATGTTTAAGCAGTGACATTTTAAACGAAAAATATTCTGAGGTTAGAAGGCGAGTGTATTCATCTTTGAAAGTCAGAGCTGCCTTAGGAAGATTTCACAGGACTGATGGGTTTCTCGAAAAGGTCCTAAATGGCTGTGTACAAAAGTGCAGTTGTTCCTACTCTGATTTACTGCAGTGAAACCTGGGTACCGCAGATAAGACGTAGGAGTTGCTTGTGTGTGGAAGAGATGCGTTACTTACGGGAGGTTTTGTGGAAAGACGTTCTAAGTATGTGAGGAACAAAAATGTATTGCAGATGTGTAATGTGAAACAAAATATTGTTAGTGAGGCGGAGACAATGTTTTGGTGAGATGCTTACTAAAGAGAATTTATTCAGCCCTAGTGGCAGGAAAGAAAGGTATAAAAAGGTCAAGAAAATCATGGAAGGACTCGATTGAGAAATGTCTGCATAAGAAAAAGTTAACGAGTATGAAAAACAAAAGGTTTTGTTTAAGAGGTGTAATGGTTGTCAGTCAAGCTCGTGTTCGATGTAAATGAAGACGTTTGATACACCAACAGTAAGCGAAATCTAGGACCATCAGTTTTAAATTTTAATTTCGCAGATGAGATTTCGTAACTTTTGAATCTCAGAGGAGAGCTTAGGGACGGGTAATGTGCATGTACGTACATAGTTTTGTTATTTATTAGCCAGAATATGATACAAAATGGCGCAAATTCTTTTAATGTTCAATCAAGTAACGCTGTTTTGAAATAGTATTAGAAATTTCAGAAAAGTCTGCCATATATTTCAAATGAGTAATTGAAGCAGAACGACTGATCACCTGGTCCAAAATGCTGTCTCTGCACTTAGCGTATACTTCATGTGCTATAATGGCGGAAGTCGTACAAGAAAGTCGTTTTGCCGAAAGATCCTTTTTGTCGAACATGCAGAACACAGACACTAACAAAAAATTCTGTCCCAACGCCGTTTGTTGTAACCGGGTAATGTCCTGTCGAGAATTTTCATGTTCGTAAATCTTGGGGAACTTGATCACTTCGCTGGGATTTACGAAAAATAAAAAAATAATAGAAAATAAATAACACACAGAATGAAACTACTCGACAGTCCACGTTTCAAAATTGTGTTTGGAAGAGGCAGTGAGATAAGGGAATAAATGGCCATATTCATTTTACTTCACATGCCCTCCTGACCAAGCAAACAAAATTTCTTAAAAGAAAGGGGAATAATAGACATTAAACTTCTTTTTTTCTTTTGGCCTGATTCATTTTTTTTCTCTTTAAAAAGAAAAAAGAAAGAAAAAAAGGGCGAGCAAAAGAAGACAGCATCAGCCACTTTGTGAAAGCAAAAATTATTTGTATTAATCACGGAATGAGGAAAAAGCGTTTCTGAAAAAAAAAAAAGTTGTGAGAAAAGGAAATCTTTCTTTCAGTTCGCTATTTTAGACAAAAGGGATTTAGAAGCTCCCAAAATGTGGCCACAGAGGGTTCTCTGGGCAAAAGAAATTCTATTTATAGAACAACAGCGTGTGAAGAGGTACGAAGTGTTTCCCCTTTTGCTTACGTGTGAAGGTTAGGGGTCACGCGTTGGCATGAGAAAAGTGGAGGAGAAAATGTTCGCTGGGACCTTGGGGGGAAGGTCTGTTTTGGCGCGAAGCCACCAGCCAATCGCCGATTGGTTCGTTGGTTGCTGGGGTCAGCGGTTTCAAGCACCCCAGAGTTTTTATCCGTTGAGAGAGGACACTTTGTTTCTGGTCGCTGCGCTCGCTGGTCTGCAGTGACAGTGGAAGGCAAATTTCTCTCCTCACCTTTTTGGCGGGGAGAGGACAGTCAGAATGAAAATTCGGAATCGAATCGCAAAGCTCAGTTAAAATAAGTATTTTGCAAGGATCTCCTTTGCCAGAGATGAAAAATGTCCAATGATGTTCCCAGTAACGGACGACCACTGGGTAAGAGTTGAATGCCAGTATGTGCGCTTCAAGATGGCGGAGGAAGAAGCAGACCAAATTCTTACCAGGGGAGAGCTGAAGAAAAAAAGGTCTTCTCCCTCCATTGATATCCCGGAAAAAGAGGCCCCACCTCCTACACCCACAGGAGACTCAAGCAAGTTCCTCCTGGCACTGGAAGTTATGGCAAACGCCATTATGGAGCCTTGTGAACAACATCGTGACTACGGTAGCTGTGAATCGGAGAGCCTGGCCCACTTCCTGACTACAAAAAAAGGGGTCAGCCGTCACGAGGGGATAAATTCCCAAGTGCTGTTCTGCTTCCTGGATTTTTGGCTATGCCCGCTGGGTTAACAGGAATAAAGAGCTCCTATGCACCCGCTCCAGAGAAAAAAGAAACAAAGAAAAAAAAAATGTCCAGCAAATTGTTCAGAATCCAAGGCCACGCTGGGCGTCATCAATGGCCGGCGTTAGGCTGGAAGAGGCCAGCACATATCCGAGGGAGGCTGACCTGGTCTCCCTGAAGAAAAAAACTAAAACAAAAAAAAACATCATCTGCTGCTATAACATCTTGGCCCTGGAAGAGACGCTGCGGAAAAGAAAAGTTAAACCCCGGAACTTGTTGCAATTTTTTATTTTTTTTTGTTGCCCTTCACTGATCCCTAAGGACTGGGGGTAAGTTTCGTTTATTTTCTACATAAAAAAACAAAAAGAAAAAAAAGAGCGATGAAGCCGTCAAAATTCGCCTAGAAGTGTTGTTAGAAGCTTGAAAAGTTTATGGAGTTCGATTAAGAACTGAAGTCAAGAAATGTAAATTTTTTTCATTCAGGTTTTCTTTTTGGTAGTGTTATGCTGCGTAAATTTTTACACGTGTAAGGAATACCTGAAATCCAAATTGTGTTGTAATCTATCATGGAAAAGCCACTCCTCAAACCAGTTATTATTATTATTGAAATTTAACTCTGTGTGCTTGGTAAATTTTAATATTGTATAAATTGCATTTAGTATGTATAAAGTAAAAGGACTGATAGTAAGTTTTTGTCTTAAAGGCAGGTTATGGTAATTTTCTAGCTTTGGCACGTAGTTGGGTGTAAAATTTGTTTGTACCATTTGGTAATAATTATGACTAGGGACCATATCAGCAGATGGATCTGGAAAATTAATTTTCATGAGTGGGAGACATTAAAAAGGGCATGCACGCTGACTAGGTTAATAAAGTGTTGTACTGTACATTACCCTTGTATAACGTTGGAAATTCTTCAGGAGGAGGTGATTTCTGGAAATGGATAGATTTGCGATAGGTGTTGAATTTTTCTGGAAATAAGTGGTTCTGCGGTATAGTGATTTTCTGGGGAAAGAAGTGTGTTCCTGGGAAATAAAGATAAGTGATTTTCTGGGAAAGAAGTGTGTTCCTGGGAAAATGAAGATATGAAGTGTGTTCCTGGGAAAAATAGGATAAGAAGTAATTTTCTGGAATAAAAGGTGATGTATTGAATTTTCTGGAGATGAAGATGTTGATGTAGTTTTCTGGAAAATAGAGGATGAGATATTTTGGGGGCAAGAGAATTCTGGTGGGATGCTTTTCCCTATGTGGACGCCTCGGGTCTGAAAGGGTGCATGAAAACAGATTGGGGGATTTGTTTTCTGACCGAGTAAGCTCGTCGGCTCATAGGAGGTGGTATCTATCAGAGAGTGAAGTGATGGTGTCCCAAAATCAGAGTGAAGAACCAATACAGGGTGATAGTAACACATATTTTACCATTTCGGTGCATAGGTCGAATTGGATTCACGACCCAATCTCACCTTCAGCCTCAATAATACTTCCTCCCAGTGAGAATTTTGTTTTTAAGTGAAATTTAGTAATTTGACTGAGATGTTTTGCCTACACGTTACCTCAGTGGCTTACTACATGAGTTAGTAAAAATTACTGCAAGCTTACATGGTACTAGTTAGAATTTTTCGATTAAAATGTTGATAAATTGATGGTGAGTATTAGTGGTGTAAATTTTAAATTGTTGTGAACAGTGGGATTGTAGTCAAGTATGAATTTGTGTCCAGGAGTGTTGAGAGTTAGTGTTTGCCTTTTGTTTACATAGTGGGATATTGTGTACTTCAGAGCAAGTTAGAATAGTGAAGTATTTTGAATTTTTCCAGATGATAGGGTGAATTTTAAGTATATTTGTCAGCATTATGGTGTAATGATAACTTTTGAGGTAATTGAGTAAGGTATTTAGTACAGTGCGTTTAGTAGAGTGATTTTTGTATCAAGTAATGCTAGAATGTTGAGTATATTAAGTTTTAATGCACATTTTCCTGGTAGTGTAGGATTGTTTACGGAAGCAACTTTTGGTTATTTATATTTGTTTTTACTCAGTTATTGCAATTTTAAAATTAATGTTGGTTAAGGAAACTGGTTTGAGAGGTGTGTTCGAAAGGAAATGAAATCTGTATTGTGTATACAATAATCTATAAATTAATAAAGAGAGGGAGAGATTACACTTCAGCTGTCCAAACTCATCCACAGTGTTTATGTTATGTTCCCTAAGTCAAGAGTATTTATGTGTTTTTGCAAATCTTGATTTTCTGGCAAAAATATGTGTTCTTCCTTTTATGGTTGATATAAATACAACAAGTGAGTGTCATCTGATTTTGTTTGCTTTTATAAGGTCTGGTTGCCAAAAGTGGAATTGACAAAAATGTTAAAAGTTGATTGTGTTCGAAAACAAAAACACATGGTTGTCTGGGGTAATTATCCGACTTCTCGAAACACTTTGTTATTGTGTTTGTTGTTGTTTTTGGTTAAGTTTTACAATAAATATAGGCCAAGTGGCCTTTCAAAAACCTAAACCTTAGTGCAGTGAAGTTTTAGTTATTTTCAGTTTAAATTTTCATCACATGGTTCAAGTGCATCCCCCCTCAGCAATGACTGAGGTGGGAAAGTAATCTTAGGTTATTGTGGTAAAATCAATGTTTTTGTCCTAACCATCTAATTTGATCATCGCCACTTCCAAAAGGTTATTTACACATGTACATTGTATACCATTAAATTTTAGTGTTTACAAATTTAGTACACATGCAAACAATAGTTACCTTTCTTACACTTTTAGGTGTATCTACTCGGCAAACGCAAACAACGCAAACAACGCAAACAATACAATAGTAACCTTTGGGAGTTACCAAATTCAGTGGTGCATTTTATTTTTTCTATTTTGTTTCATGGCCTTAGTCAAAATTTCAGTTTTGTTTCGAAATGCATCCACCCATCTCCCAAATTCCAAATTTTTTCCATAATTTACATATAAATGGCATTTGATATGTCTTTTGATAATAACCTCCTAAAATTCCAATATAACAGTAAGTTCCGACTTCAACTATGGCTACTTTCTTTCTTAAAAGAACGAGAATGTTTTCAGAAATTTTAAAACGTTTTTCTTATTTTAAGCAAAAGCCAAAGAATTAACGTGACAAACCTGAACATCGTTAGATTGATGCACGCTGTAAATAAGCTGGTTCTTTCCCGTTTTAACTAAATAATGAGGAGAAATCTCTAAGATGGGAATCTTAGTGATTATATTCTTCATAATTCAGATAGACGTTGGATCTTTTGACTTTCAAATTCTAAATTTTTAAATAACTAATTTCGTTATGTCTATCTTTCACACATCATTATGAAGTTCAATTGGTTCTCAAGGTAGTTTCCACAGAAAACCTTCACTTTGAGTGCAGCAGGACTCTCAGTGTGTCTTTCCAATAACATGAAGATGTTAGTGATGCTTTAAAGGCTAGTGGGACGACAGTATGTAAAAAATTACGGACACCACACTAGAGATATTAATAGAAACAAAAGTTAAAGTATGCATTCTCATAATTATTCTTTTCAGCTGTGTAACTCAAAAAACTGGTATGTTACAACCTCTTTTCAAATTCGTTTTCGTATTCTGTTTATGCTAACGTTATTTTTAGTAAAACATCAGCAGAAAAATCCAAGTGAAAGAAGACAGCAATGATTCAATTCTTCGTAACAAAGCTATATTTTCTTTCCTCAACTGAGTAACTTTCTGGGAAAGTCTCCATCCTAGATGTGCGTGTTACTGCATTTTCCCAGTCAATTCAGTGCAAAAATTTCAGAACTAAGCAAAATTATTATATTTTTCTGTTTAGTTATTTCATTAGGAACGAAACAAACTCTAAAGACTGAATTTTTTTTATGAACATACTACGCTTCTGAGCATCCTTTATTTTATGCTTTTATTTGTTGAACTTTCTTTTTCTTAAGAATTCTTAACATCTTTTTCCCCGTCTGCCTTCCTTCGTTCAAGCTTCCTTGCTCTTAATATCAAATTTAAAAAGGGCAATCGAAATTTACTCTTACTTAAAATGCACACTTCACGGTTACGATTAAGATTTTGTCATATACCCTCCTTGTCTGCCGCTATCCGTGAGCGGTTAAAGGCGGGATTTACATTTTCGGAGCCTTTGCAAAGATAAGAATTTGTGGGAATCTCATCCTTCAGTGCAAAACGAAAAATTAAAAAGTAAATTTAGCACAGACAGAACCAGTATATTGTTAATGAGTTTCTTTTCCACTCCTCTCACATAATCCCTTCCAGTGGCTAGAGTTAATTACAGTTAATTAGGTTTCATTAATTAGTTAGTGTCTTGATAATTCCCCGCTTTCCCTAGAGTTACCAGCTTGACATCAAACTGTGGTGCGCAATCAACAGGAAACGGTATTCTGCCAAGACGTAATGCGGTCTTCGAAGTGAATTTCTTGGAGATTATTTTTCTCAGACCAGAGCCCTTGTTTATTTTGTTTGGGTCAGAGAGGAGTCACCGTTGATAGCTCTAGGTAAACTGCTTCTACTTAATTTAAGCAGTACGGAAAGCGATTGTTTGACGTCTGACAAAATTAATGCTCTGAATACGGAATTCCACGACAAAATAATGCGTGATATGTGTGGAGCGGGTAAGTTTCGCTTTAGCGAAAAAGATTTGGAAACCTTTCGCCCTTTAATTTCACGTCAAATTCATTCTTGTGCAAAATGTCTTTGAGATAACATATGGTTCTTGATTGTTTTTATTTATTTATTGTTCCGAAGATAAATGCGATACATAGTCTTTTCATGTCAAGATCTCTTGAAGTCAGGGCAAATGCAATCGGCGTAACACATTTAATTACCGAATGAATGATCGCAAAGGAATTCTGAAACGCTGTTTTGATATCACTATACATCTCTCTCTCTCACCAGGTACACATTCTTTCGTTTAAAGGAACTAAAATCTCAGTCACTGAATACTTTCAGTATTTCAGTATATGGAAAGTTACATCAAAGTTTTAGAAAATGTTAATACCTGTCTGAAATTTTTCACGGTGATATGAATTTAAATGGATTAACCTGAGTGTAACTTATTTTTCTTATTAAGTCTTTTTAACCATGGAAATAAAGGGTGCTGTTTTCATCATTTGGATCGAATAAATTCATGCGTCGAATTTCTGACTTCCTTAATCGTATTATTACACTTCATTTGAAGATTCAATTAACATTTTATCCGCGCATAACAAATACATTTTTGTTTTCAAAGTTTTTTAAATGAAATGATTTCTGTAAAACTACAGCTCTCATTTCAGATGTCCAACCTCGTTTGTTACGTCATTGCGACTCCATCGTTACAACAACTTTCTAAGTAAAATAGAACCATTTTTCATTTGTATATAAGATCATTGTTCATGAACAAAGCACAATTGACAGCAATAAGAGTGTACAAGTATTTTATGTATAATTAAATTTTTAGATATTTTAATCTTCACTTTCAATAATTTTGATGTTTAAACAAAAAGTCAATCCCATGAGAAATGCTTTTTAAAAAAAATCTCTAAACCTGTATATTAAAGGAAAATGGTACCACTATTATTAAGCCGTTAAAATGAACGGTGACGGAGTTTCGCTTCAAAATACGCATCCTGTATCACCATCGAGTTTACGTGAATAATGTTTCATTATTTACTTACCTATTTCTAGGGCAGGAAAAATGTTACATCGCGTCATAATTTTTCATAAAATATTCTAACTGGAATGTCTGGTTATTTAACCATTCTTATAGCCTCTTCATGTTCTATGAATCAGCGGAGCTGGCATTTGTTTTCTTTCTCTTGGATTTCAAGGGAAGTAATTCCACAAAATCAGCTCTTTCCTGTTTATGCTAGAGACGCGTTACAGAGACCATTAGACTAAAGTAGAATTTCAAATGCGCGGAGATTCGGCCACGCAAAGCTAACATGGACGTTCGCAAATGTATGTTGTCACTAAATACCTCACTCATTTGCTTAAAATGCTAAACCATAAACTAATAAAGAGTTGAATTTCAAGTATCATTACTGCAGAGCTAAGACAAAAAGCCTAATTGTTTTATACGAACGAAGAAAAACGGGGATTGTCGAAGGCTGCGATGACGAAATTGATTTCACAGCGACTTACCGGTCGAAAAACAAACAAAAGAAACGATACAAGTGATTCTGCAGAAGAGCTGAAGTCAGCTGCCTCAAATTCCCCTTCGCATGCATAATGCTAATACAATCTGCATTAAAAAGAAAAAAACATTCCCTACGAGGGAATGATTACATTATGCGAATTAGTACAGAATTGCAGTAGTGGATATACGCAAACCAGGGGGAAATCGCACTTATAACTGCATCTTAAACACAACGGATGATTGATTCCGTTCGTTGGAGGGAAGATCGTCATTAGGGGAAAATGAACGGTGTGTAGAATAAAGAAACAGAGCCTGATACTATAAATCTGGTTCAAAGGATAATGCTGTTTAAACCTCGAAGACGGAACTTTTATGATCCTAGTTATATTTATTTTACCGTCTATACACGATGAAGATTTTGAATCTAAATATTCAAATCCGAAAAAGATCTTAAAACCACCTGCAACCAGATAAATATCTTTATTTGATCATTCACACACTACTAGATCTTTCAAAACGCCAAGCGTTTCATCTTCAGGTATTAGCTGATCAACAAAGATTAGAAACTTTATGTTTATATTACAGCAGTTCAAAAAATGGGTAACGTATTTTATAAACATTCGCGTGATGTCAATAGCGCGTGAGTTATTACTGAGTATCATATAACTGCAAGTGTTATTGGCTCGTACATTAACAAGTCAAAATAAAGTCTTAGCGAGTATTATTATTGAGTTTGACTTCGCCGAAATAATGTTGTCCATGGAGTCGGGATCGTGATGGGTTGGTCCTCGTTGCAACACTTTTTATCATATTCGTAAATAAAGAGACTTTCCATAAGCAGCAGGGATCTTCTAGTGTTAGTTGTTGCCAATATTTTAAATTCATTCTATACCGGGGTGTGCGTTCCTTTGTTTACTGTTCTAGATAACGCAGATTCTTCAGAGTGAATTTTAACGGCATACTTATGTTCACAGAGTCTTGTGTGCAAGGTTCGCCGTGTAGATCCTATATATGCTGTTTCTTCATGCTCATCATTCGGCTTCATTGGTATAAGGTAAACGCCATGTCGATGTTGTATTACAATGGGGTCTCTATCATTTTTGACTATTGAAAAGATGTTTTTGGTGCGTTCACCAAATTTTATGTGGTTCCTTTTACAAGCATTGAGAAGCCTTGTTGTTATGCCGGGTATATAGTCCATTGTACCGACAAACCTGTTTGATAATGTGGTTCTGATTAAGGTTGTGCTGGAGGAGTGTTGCAGTTTGTTGACTATACGGTGGATGGTTTCTTTAGAGTATCCATTTTTTACGGCTATATTTAATATGTGATCCAATTCTTTATTGTATGCATCTATGCTTGATGAATGTGAGAACGCCCTTTTAACCAAAAATTGAAAACTGGACAGCTTATGGCTCATGGGGTGAGCTGAATTACTTGGGATGATAATCGTTTGGGAGGTTGGTTTTCGGTATACAGAGTACGTTATGTTATGAGTATCTTGATTACTTTGTAACATAAAATCTAGATACGGCAGCTTATGGTCTTGTTCATACTCAGTAGTGAAACTGATGGATGGATATTGTGAAGAAAAAGCATCAACAAACTGTGTTAACAGGTCTCGTCCATGTGTCCAGAAAATTAAAATATCATCGATGTACCTAATATAAGCTTGGTTTGTGTGGTGCCGATAGCAAAACCTCATTTTCCAGCTCTTGCATCAGTATTTCGGCTAGGATACATGATAAAGGAGAACTCATTGGAGCTCCTTCTGTTTGGCGATATGTGATACCTTCGTATCGGAAATACGTGCGCTTTTGGATCAGTCTAAGGGCATTGAGCACTGATTGGGTTTCTTGTGCCGAAATGTTTGTCATACTTTTGAGTCGTGATTCAATAATAGAGTGCACCACTGCGACTGGAACGTTCGGGAATAAGGAGATGACGTCTAATGACACCATTAGAAAAGGTAGGTTGCCAGATCTGTATGATTTGATGTAGTCCAAGGCTTGGTTAGTACTGGAGATTGAGTACTGTGAACCTCTGATTAGAGGGGATAGGAATTGCGTTAACGCCTTCTCTAGATGTCTCGTTGGGTTGGAGTGCGCAGAAACGAGTGGTCGGAGAGGGTGTCCATCTTTATGTATTTTAAGCTTGCCAAATAACTCAGGTATTCTTGGTCCAGTGACTGTATACATGGCATTCTTTATTAAACTTGGTAGAGAGCTATGATTCTTTAATTGAGCTACTGCAGATAAGGTAGCTGCTGTTGGATCTGAATTTAAAATAGTGTGCGAGATTTTATGGATCGCTTCAAGCATTTTTTCCAAGTAATCGTTTTTGTTCATGATGACTATTTTTTGAGCTTTGTCTGCTGTAGTAATAGCTAAGGCTTTATTATCATGTAGTAATTTCAGTTCACGAATTTCATTCCTGTAATGTTGTTGCTCTGAAGAAAGATGCTGCGTGTCAAGATCTTTGATGGCTAAGGCCATCAAAGATCGTGGCCCTAGCCATCATTATGCCGAACGTAGTTTCGTTCATCCTATGGGAGCTGGACAATGATATTTTCAATTTGTGGAATGTTTCGGAATTTATTGATGGATTGGGTTGGGTAAGCAAATTTCGGTCCACGTTTTAGCGCTTTCTGTTGTGTATCATTTAATATTACATTACTATAATTGGCGAAAGGTAAATCATTATTTGTAGTTTTCACCGTCGTTGTGTTATAAGCTTTTGAATCTATTTTCTTTGCCACCAGCATTCTTAGTTTTTTAATATGTCTGGCTGTTATACACTCACCAAGGGTGTTCATTGTGTACTCGTAGGTGATGAGTGTTCGGTCCAAAATTATAGGGTGTGCCTGGTCAGCAAGCTCCAAGTATGCTGCGTAAGTCCTTTGCTGCAGGTAATTGATAAAACAGCGTTTACGGCGTATTTGTGTGCCGAGCCTTTTGGTTTCTGCTTTCCTCAAAATCCTAGAGTCTCGTTTTGATATAGGATGACAACGCAGTTGAAGGAACTTCGGTATTACGTCCAAATCCCTGCAGTTTATGAGGAATGCCAAATGTATGTTCTTAGTAATCAGTTTACGTTTCCATTTGAAGAACTGCTTAGGTATCTGGTTGCGGGTGGTTTTAAGATCTTTTTCGGATTTGAATATTTAGATTCAAAATCTTCATCGTGTATAGACGGTAAAATAAATATAACTAGGATCTCTGATGCACGAAATTAATTACTGTGGAACTTTTATGAACTGAGTGAGTTTCATTAGTGTCGTATCGCAGGTCTGCGTGAAGCAACATTGTCTACTTGACGAATTGCGACTCATCTGGGACGTGATCCGTGAACATTTGGCCGCTGCTGACAGCTGTGGACATGGGAAGACGTTCTACGCCGTGATTTAGGATGAGATGCGCTTCGAATTGCCGCAGATTTTGATGATCGACAAATTCGCTAGATGGCTGTCAGTACCAGAAATGCGACTACCGGGAGCATATCTACCACCAGAACGTCCGATTTACGGGCAACGCCGGTATCTCTCACCGACCCGAGTTAAAATGCACGGGAGGAGCACTCTTCCCTACATATAGCTCACTCGAAGCCTGAGTTATGCGCGATTGCAGTGGTGAATGGCACGACGAATGGCAAAATATCATGTTCAGTGATGAGATTCGCATTTGCCATTTACAGAAAGACGGGATCGCTCGCCTGTGGCGACGAAATTGCTTCCTTGTTGTGTGTCATACCTTTGAGCTCTGTACAATGTACAGGGCCTACTGCAGGGACTATTCTGGTTCATGGAGCGCCTTCTCTTACGATAAACGCTCATTTTTCATTGTCATCGAGGGTAATTTAACCTTCCAGCCGTATATACACTCTACTTGCACCTCGTCTCCTCCACTCTACTTGCACCTAGAAGGACGTATCGGATCGCAATGCTATTCTGGAGGAAGGTAAAGTTTACCAGAAACAATAAATAATTAAACATTGAGATTGATATGAGCAACATTTATTGAGCTACACGCCAATAAGTAGTGTCTCTCAGTATGACGTCTGGCAGCCATGTTTGTTTACACAGCATGCCAGACGTCTCGGCATGGAGATGTACAGGCTGCTAATGGTGTCCTGCGATAAGCAATCCCATGCAGCTTGAATAATTCTCACGCAGTTCTTGCAGATTGTGCGGTAGGGGTGGAGTGTGAATAGCGCGTCCAATAACATCCCACTCATTTTCAATCGCCGATAAGTCTGGCGATGCGGCTGGCCACGGCAGAGTGTCAGTGCCTTGAAGGCAAGCTCTCGATACAGCTGCAAAATGCGGACGTGCGCTGTCCTGTTGGAAAAT
The DNA here is from genome assembly GCA_039090855.1 of Macrothele yani. NCBI lineage: Eukaryota > Metazoa > Arthropoda > Arachnida > Araneae > Macrothelidae > Macrothele > Macrothele yani. Next base: position 62,820,474 of record CM077008.1, on the reverse strand, counting down.
CGCACCACAGTGAGCATTCAGAAAAGGTAGGGCTACTGGTTTCAGGACCTCATTAACATAACGTTGGGCTGCCAAAGTGCCTGTAATGAACACCAAAGGTGCTCCGGCAACGTAGGCAATTGCACCCCACGTTATGACACCAAGCCATCTGGACCTGTGACGCTCGACAACAAATTATTCATCTTGGCGCTGACCACGGTGCCTCCACACACGGATTCGTTCGTCGTCTCCTCCAAGACAAGAGCGGGACTCGTCGCTGAAGATCACCCACTACCATTCTGAGTGGCTCTGTGACAGTCTGGCACGACACCATTCAAGCTTTTGGCAAAGATGCAATGGTGTTAAGGGCAATTGTCGTAACGATCTGCGTGCGTGTAGTCCTACGTCGTGCAGCCGTCTGTCAATGGTGCTGGCACTAATCGGACGATTCATGGAGGACACCATTGCTCACTGAATATCCGCAATCGTGGCTGTCGGGTCACTCTGCGCATGTCGGACAACCCGTTGGTCCTTTCTCTCTGTGTTTCGTCTAGGTCTCCCAGACCCTTCCTGTCGCTGCTACATGCCTTGTTCTATCCACTGCCGTAAATGGCGTGCTATGGTGATATCCGCACGACCGGTATGGCTCGCAATACGGCGATAAGACCATCCCGCTTCCCGGAGCATAACGATGCGGCCACTCTCGAATTCCTCCAACTACTCGTATTGCTTCCAAACTTTTCATAGGGACATACTTCACTTGCAAAGGATGCGACCAACACAACAGAAGGAGTCAGAATGGCAAGCACGCGCAACGGGACGACCTTATATGGCCGGTCAGGCACAGCGTTACGACCCCTCCTTGTTGGCGTCACGTGCGCAGCCGAGCGTGGTATTGATTCATTTGCATGTATCACGATGCCAAACCTACCTACCAAATTTCATTTTTGTCGGTTGCTTCCTTCTGGGTGCAACTCTTTTTTTGACGTAGAGCGTAAATACCAATCTCAGTCCTGTGGTCTTACCACTTCTCCAAAATGTCTGAAATCCCTGGCATTATCGGAATCCAGCCCAATAATGACAGAGCACATAACGCACACGTTGCTGGATAGTATCAGCACCCGTTTCCATGTTAACATAGCCAGACCGGTCGCCCGATCTGTCTGGAACGTCCCGTAAAGATGTCAGAGAACAGAACTGATTCCAGCGCATACCCCAAAGCATTTTAAGGTATAAGTGCATAAAACCATTAATCCCTATACTAGGATATTATCGGGAATTGTTTCGACACGCTCCTTAACCGTATTAGTGCTTGTATTAAAGCGAGATTCGGACACCCTTCGAACTGACGTCAGCCTAATTTCCATGTGTTAGCTTCCCTAAAAATGTTGCAAATACACTCACGGACAATGAAATTTGAGCACCAAGAAGGTAGCATCGGATTAAACTCAAATTTTATGGACGTTATGATACAGATGAGTGATACACATGATGACAAAAACAGAGCTGCAGGACAATTACAGGGAGATCTGTGGCACGCAGACCGGTCATCTTCAATAGCGCGTCACACCACCTCGTGCGGCGATATATGCTGCTGCAATACGGTCCGGTATGGAGGCAATGTTGTCCTGCGGCAGACTGGCCCACACGTGTTGGACGGTGTGGTCCAAATCCCGGATACTGCGGCACGGAGGCAGCAGGCGTTTCAACTTGTCCCACACATGCTCGATAGGGGACATGTCCGGGGAGCGGGCAGGCCATGGAAGTGGCTGGACATGACATAGGCAGTCCTGGGCAACCCGAGTCGTGTGCGGGCGGCCATTATCCTGCTGGTATAGCGCACCTGGAATCCCAGCCAGGAATGTGAGCACATGGGGCCATAGGATCTCATCCACATACCGCTGGACCGTCAATGATCCACTTATCACTACTAGAGCTGATCGGCTATCGTAGGCTATGGCTCCCTAGACCATAATGTCTGCAGCAGGGGAGGTGTGGCGCTCGATAGGGAGATTGGGATTGTGCTGTTGGCCCGGGGACCTCCACACCCGGACACGATGATCATCTGTCCCCAAAGCGAAGCGGCACTCATTGCTAAACACCACACGTTGCTAGTCTATGGTGTTCCACGTCGCTCTGGCCTGGCACCACTGTACACGGAGCCGGCGATGTTCCGGTGTTAATGGCAGCACACGTAAGGAGCTCTGGGATCGCAGATTCGCTTCCGCGAGGCGTCGGGAAATGGTTCGTGAGCACACAGGAGCCGCTACATCTGCCTGTATAGTGGACCGGGTCCACGTGGGATCCGTTTGTGCCTGGCGCACGATCCGTCGATCCTCTCTACCAGTGGACCTCCTGGACCGTCAGGAGCCTCTCCGCCATGTGGCAGTGCCGTCACGCGTCCACTGCTCCCAACACAGGCGGGCGGTATAGTCGGTACGATCCGCGTGGCGGGCTATACGGCGCGCCGACCACCCTGTGGTTTTTAGCCCGATGATCAGGCCTCTCTCAAAGTTCGTAAATTGCGTAACTCGACGCCTCTGGCATCTACCCGGCGTTCTTGTCACTCTGTACTCTTGCTTGGTCGGCCAGTGCTTTTTGCTTTCGTGATTGAGGCGCCACCACAGGGTGTGCGGAAATGCGCACTCACACAAAACGTGGATCATTTGCATACCAGCACGCACTCTACCTATTTGCAAAGTTTCGCTGTTGTAGCATGTTTTCCTCTAGGTGCGAAAATTTCATTGTCCGTGAGTGTATGATCATTTATCACTTTTCTTACCAGCATTTTGTACTTAGCTTTGTATCGTACACATGACATTCCTGTCTGCTCCGTTGTCCGCGTGGTTAGATGCACTGGTCTCTATCCAGTTGTTCGACCTGGGGCCTCGTTTGAGTTCGAGTGATGCACAGGGGATTCATCTTCCCAATGGTACTGGCTCCCTCCTGTACCTCAAACCAGTGTCCCCAAATCAGGGACGAGTAGCAACTTATTATGAAAGTGAGATTTATCATGGTGGTCGAAAAAATCCGAAAAAACAATAATACTTCTTCTGAGTTAGGCAATGTTTTTTTCTTTTGTTATCAAGAGTGAATTATTAGGAAACTGTCACTTATTGTTTTTTCAAGAAATTACAAATCCAAAATTTTTTTCTATTCTGGATTTTGACCCTTTTGTTGACTCTACATATTCTCACCCTTGCTAGTGCGGGTGCGCAAGCAAGGTGAGAATCGGCTAAATCGGTGGGACCAGTGCATCTGACCACGCGGCTAACCGGCTTTCTGTAACTCCTCTTCCCGTAGAAAGCAATGATCGGCACAATTTCCGTGGCTGACTATACAAAAGATTACAAGAAACAGAATGATGGTATGACATGTTGGTGCTCCACAGAGTGAGAAAAATACACGGTTTTGATGTGTTGAGGAAGATGTTTTGAGAGATTTAGGAAAAAACGTTACTCAGCGCGGGGAAGGTGCAAATTCGACAGAATAAAAGGCTCAAATAACGAAATGAGTAGACAGGCATGATCAAAATGATATCCATCCACCAATTTAATACCACTGAACCAAACGTTACACGTTAATACACGCTAAACTTAGCTCACGTCCGAAAAACTGAAAATTTAAAGAGTACAAAAGTGTGATGCTAAGACTTTATGAAATGCAATGACATTTGTGTGCTCAGGAAAACCAAACTTGCATCGGAAATGTAAAGTGAAATAGCCAATAGCCTGTCATAGTTTCATCATGCAATTATGCAAAAGAAATTTGAAATCAGGACATATTATAACTTTTTAATTTCAAAAATACAGAAAACAGGAATCATTCATATTAGTTTTGGCCTAAGTGCCCTGGGCCAAATGTAATTGAAGTGACGTTCTGAAGTCTAAGAAATGTCGAATTATTTACTCTTTAACGGAAGTCATGATCACTTCCTACATGAATACAGGGACGATGAAATTCCAGATTTTGAGAATGGGGTTCCCTTATTTGACAAGGAGAGAGATATCACTGAGCAATGATTAGTTTTAATGGTTTTAAAAGGTGAGATAAATCATATCTATGGTTTAACTTTCATATTTAAAATTAGTTTGATTTTGGACATACATTTTATACAACGGCGCGTCTTATATGAAACAAAATACGAAACATTAATTTATATGCTCAGCTACCAGGCTACGTTATTACGTAATCATATTGTTTAATGTATTTGCGCACAGAATTGTGGAGCACAGATACGTATTAGTATTATGAGCAGCCAATTTACAAAAAATAAAGAGTTACAATGATTAAAAATAATATACGAAAAAGAGAAATAACATTTCTATGCAACGCAAAACTTATTAATTTGAAGTAAAAATGATTGTACTAAACCACCGTAAAACTTCTTTAGATATGAGGGTACATGGGGACACCCGGTGAGTGTTGCACCATAATAAAAGATTTTTTTAATTTTTTACCATAGATACACATGGTAGTGAAACCCTCAAATCTGAATTTGGAAAATATTTTGCCCAATAACGTCTAAGATACAGGCATGCGAAAAATGGTCATTTTGACCAAATGGCAGCAATTTTGGATTCTGCACCAATGTCAATAAATGTAATAACTCGACAACTAACGGTTCAAATTCAATAAGTCTGGTACCAATTTGAAGATATTTATATCAGGAGTGTATATGTTATATCAAAACAATAGTAAATTTGCAACTTAATATGTTTATTACATGAAAAGTGCAAAACTCACCTTCACATTAATAGTTAACTGTAATGGGCCGTAAAAAAAATGACACGTACCATTTTTTTCTGAAACTTGGTAGAAACACTAACTAATATGTGTGCTTGAAGTAGAAAAAAATGAGGATGGTGATATTTCCTATGACAGATATAAATGGCATTTTAACATATACACATCTATTTAAAGTTTGACAAGTAATATTTCAATCATTTTCACAAACACATTTTGAAAAACCACATAATGAACAAAAAGTAAATAGGTAACTTTTAATGTATGTAACAATCAAAGCTGAAGCCAATGGATTTAACCTATTTGGAAGTTTTTGAATAATAGTTCAACAGAGTGATTTCATCAGGTGCAATGTGATAAGTTCTTAATGTAGTCGTCGTGGGAGAAGACACACTTTTCATTATGTGTTCGTACCGAATCCAACCTACATCTAAAGATTTTGGTTATATACACCCTGATTCATAAAGAAGTATACAGTTTCCAGATGCTGTAAAACAGTAAGAGTTAAAGACACGGACCATAACTGCGAACCATTAGGTAGATGTACTTATAAAGTTTGGGTCCCGCTGCTGAGGGAAGTGACGTAGGCGATAGCGCGCGTGTCCCGTGACTAGTCAGTCAAAATAGCAACGTCTGCAGTGGAGAAGGCATAAAACGCCTTGAATTTAGCAAAACGGAATCTGCAACTGTTGTGCAACGGCATTTTTGATCACGATTCGATAAGGAACCTCCAACCAGAAAATCTAACTACGATTGGCATAAAAAATTTGAAACTACGGGCTGTTTGTGCAAACTTAAAAGTCCTGGACGACCGCGTGTATAGGAAGAAGTCGTTGATAGTGTTTGCATCGCCATTCAACGAAGCCAGGGAAACTCAACGCGGAGGGTGAGTCGAGAAGTGCAGATTTCACAGCCCACTGTGTGGAGATTTTTGAGAAAGAAGCTGAAAATGATTCCATACAAAGTGCAGATGTTGCAAAATCTCACTGACTTTGACAAAACAAAACGCTTTGAATTTTGTGCCGAAATGCAGCACTGTTTTGAAAATGACGATTTTGCCGATCACTTAGTTTTCACCGATGAAGCTACATTTCAGGTGAGTGGTCAGGTAAACAAGCACAATGTTTGCTTTTGGGGAACGGAGAATCCCAGATTTACAGTGCAACACGTGCGAGATTCCTCTAAGGTAAATGTGTTCTGTGCTGTGTCCAAAAAAGAAAGTATACGGCCCCTTTTTCTTCACGAGAAAACTGTAACGGGAGGCTCTTTTCTGGATATGTTAAGTATTTGGTTGATGCCACAGTTGCAAGACGACAGTGACAACTTTATTCTCCAATTGGATGGTGCACCATCGCACTGGTTAGGCGACGTGAGAGATTATCTCGATGGACATCTTCCTCACCGATGGATTGGACGAGCCGCGGCCTACAACATGCCACTGACCCAATGGCCACCCAGAAGTACTGACTTAACACCTTGTGACTTTTTCCTGTGAGGGTACGTAAAGGACAAGGTATTCGCCCTGTTGATCTAGCGGAGCTGAAACAGCGTATCACAGCAACTCTCTTGATTCAGATATTTTATCTCGCGTTTGAGTGGAAATGGATTACCGGCTCGATGTGTGTCGTGTGACTAAGGATGAACACATAGAACATCTGTTACTGTCTATAATAAAACTTGAAACATTCCCCTACAATTCTGTTATAGGTAACATAAAATATCTTACATTGTTCTTGTTTTGTAGTGCGTTGAAACTGTATACTTCTTTATGAATCACCCTGTATATGATGCACTTGGGCCATGAGGATGCATAAACATAATTTTATAGTCATTGTTTCCCTCGTAGGGTTTCAAAATCTTTCCAATCCACCAATTAATTCCATATGCATATGCAACGTATTGTTCATTGTGGAGTGTAAATGGTCTATAGTTTCTTCGAATCCCATATTAGCAACGAATGTTGTTAAGGATCCTGATACCCTGGAAACCTATAATTGGCTTTTGTTTATAAGTACAAAGCTGTGATTGGACCTCGTCCCAATGATCGTATCTGTCATGTCGTACCTCGCTACTAATTGACAGTCGAAAAGTTCAACTTCAGATTTTGCTAGGAAAAAAGTTTCGATTCCTATAATAGTTTCTTTTGCAAATTTATACAAATCAAATGCATTCAATATTGAAACTTTATATGGACGCTGAAGGCTTGCTTTGGTGGCTAACACTTTATGGTGCCACCTATACCATCACAAACTCCTTTGCCATGACAAGAGGCGAAAAAATGCCACTCAGCCTTCGTACCATGGCCTTCTTCATGATGACAGAGATTGTCAAAGTTTTTACAGTTTTTATACTGGGCTGACGATCCATCACTGAAATACTTAATGCATTTAATTTGTGGCACTGGCATAATTAAATGCTTAACAATTACCTTTTGGAAAGTCCAAAACGTTGTAGTGTCATTGTAGGGGCGAAAACTAATAATTCTACGACTGTAAATTACTGTATAAATTCATGTTAATTTATGAGTCATCGAAACACGTGGCAACGTGTTTCGATTAACGACGAAGTGTCGACTCGAGAAGGACTTTTCTCTCCCTGAAGGGATAAATTTCTTTCGTTCACAGTGTGTTTGCACAATGCAGATGTCTGGCGTGTGAGTAACGGCGCAAAAGGAATGCAAGGGGAGCCTCGACAACGGAAACACAGTGTTCCGAGGGACAATACCTTACACAGGAAATCTTGATTTTAGAGAGTATCAAAACAGACCCAGACAATACTCGATGTCAAAAGGGCGCCAGTAGGTCGGGTGGTCTGTAAACTTTCTTTATGTAGAAAGTATGCTGCTATTGTTAAGTGCATTCATGTATCGGTAGAGAGTCTGGTTTTTTAAGCGGAAGGGCCCAGAGAGGATTGCCACGAGTTGATCGCGAAACCGATAAGGATGGCCGGGGGCCTGGTCAGCGAGGGCCACGTTTCCTTGGGAGAAGCCTGATAACCTGAGGGTTGGAGTCCGGTTCTATCTGGTACCGGAGGGGTCAGAGATCGATGCCTCGGGGCAACGGAGCAAGTGGAATTACGGATTTCTCGGAAGAAGAGCGAGGAGGTCATGCTGAGAAAAAGCGTAAAGAAAGAGTTCGAAATACGTTTTGGAAGGGTCCAGACGCGGGGAGCAGGAGCTCCCGGGAAAATAGATCGCTCGTTGGAGAAAATGAATACCTTTGCTTCCAACAGTCGCACATTGTTTTGAACGTAGTGAGCAAAATTTAGACAGTCCAGTTTTTAATTCATTATGTTGTTCTTTAAATGCAACATTTAATTCTTTTAAATTATACAAAATCAATTTTTTTTTGTTTTAATACTCTCCCATTTTCACTTGGAACAGATATGAAATCTTTTTTTCCAGGGCACATAGGACTGTTTTTATCATCAAAATAAAAATTAGTAACCTTTTCTATAGTATCAGAACTTAATTTACCACTTTTCCTTCCACTAGGCATTGATAACATCCCTTCTGTTTCTTTTAATTTTCTTACTTTTTTTACTAAATGCTCTGTAGTATTGAAATAAGTCTTTGTTTGCTGGATTGCTCATGAATCTGGAACTATTAGAATTCGAAGTTTTTCTTTAAATGATGCATTTATAAACTTATTCAATAATTTTTCCACCATAGGCATGCAGACTTGACAAGTTATGTCTTTTGAATTTTGTGGCTTACAAATAGTGTTAACACCTAATACTACATCTGCTTTAATAGCAACGCAGTTACTTAATTTCTTACCTTTAGTGTGCATGTAACCAAGTTTTCTTTTAGAGCTAAATCTACTGACCTTTATTGGCGATAAATCCAACACTTCAGACCTCTTATTCAATTGTTCCATCACTATTGTGGCTTCACTATAATCTTGATCACTGGTGACTTCCATGTCAGCAGTAGGTATCTCTGACTCACTAACTGAAGAATGCAATGAAGAATAACAAGAAATGCCCAGTTTTTCTCCTTGCCCTGGAATGAGTACTTCCAGATTTATCATCGACAAATTCAGCGAAATTGGTTTCAGTGATTTTGCTGGGATGTTTATTAAATGGATCACAACAACCTCTCTGCTTTAAACTGCACCATTTTAGATATTCATCCTGGTGAACCTTGCAGATACTTCCACCCACATAAACATTTTCATCTGTAATTAGACTTTGTAATCTCCTTTTTAATAATTCCAAATCATTTGAAGGCAATGTAAGAACAGGAATAAACTCAGTATTCAATGATACATTGAGTTTCTTGCAAACAAATCGTTCCATCTCTACTGCCCTAAACTAAGCTGTACTGAAATAATCATACAACACAACACTGTTTGTTAACTGAACATACTTCTCTGAACACTTAAGCACAAATGAGCTTTGAAAGGATAGCCAAGTCCCTCAGATAGTGAATTATGTAATATTGCATCATACTTTGACTTCAACCCATCAGAAAACAGATGATGCAACACAAGCATCGTCTGTGCATAGTAAATACCTTTTTTTTTTTACGCTTTCCAACCGTAGGTTGAAGAAGCGTATATGCTCCAGGTTTGTCCGTCTGTCCGCCCGATAACTCGCGGAAAAATGGTCCGATTTTGATTACATTTTAGTATGTATTAGGGGACCACCTGGGGACGAACCCTCTTGAAAATGGACGTAGTGGGGTCAAATGTAAGGACAAAGGAGCGGGGTGCATCACATTGCCCTTATGCGTCATGACTTGCGTAAAAATGGTTCGATTTCGATGAAATTTTAGTATGTGGTAGGGGACCTCCTTGAAGTTGACGTGTTTTGGTGAGCTCCATAAAGTTGGTAGTTTTTTTGTGTTAATATAACTAGTTCTGCCGTTCTTACTAACCTGAGTTGTGTGTAAGTATTTCATCTTCCATCCGAGAGCTCCTGGTCATTGGTAAGTCATTTTCAAGCATAACATCTTCATTTTTCCATCATTCTCGGCGTTTGTTTACATTCGCCAGCAATACAAATGGCGGCTTCCGGTTCCTTCGGCTTCCCGGGCCTTCAACAGGAAACGCCTCTTATTCTAAATACGTCACTAACCGTCATTTCGGCCGGGTCCTCATCCCTACGCCCACGATCGAGTGGCTAAAAACCTACGTCAATAGGAGAAGGCAATTATACTACAGCGTTTCCTGCAGTTCAGGAATCTTCTTCTTCAGCACGGAAACGTTCAGTTTCTGGGATGACATTAAAAAATATGAGTGTCATGGATAAGACTTCGACTATTTCTAGCCCAACTTCGTCTACATGCACTGAAAAGGTTCATTCTCCACCAACGACTCCCAAGAGCTTCGCGCAAGCCCTCAACCCAAATGCAGCGCTGCTCGTACTTACAGAATATGGTAATTATTGCCGGGCTGGAGGACATTTAAAACCCCAATGTCCAAATAACCATTCTTCAGTTCAGCAGCCTCGACAAGTCTCTCCTCCTTCGTTTCCTGCTGATCAATCTGTTGCTCCACCTAGTGCTGCAGATAACATCCTTGATCTAGAACAACAGGCACATCCGCCTTCTTCTTCTCCAGTCGAATCGATGCAAGTTCCATCTTCGGGTGAATCTGTTCAGCTTCCTACTGACTCTACTCCTGTCAACACCATTCAAGATCCCCCTCCTGCGGAGGACGGTGTCACTTCTGCTACATCCAAGGGTGAACCCCGAGATACTTCAGTCTCCATGGAAAATGATGTGGAAGACCTGCGCTCACCATCAAAAGTAGCAGTTCGTCGCCTAAGCAAACTGAGAGTAAACGCTCTCGATTCTTGCTCTCGTTTCAGACCCTTCTTGCGACTGATGATGCTAGTGCTGAAAATGTGGACCTAAAAGTGACTGTGGATCACGCTTCATCTTTACGCTCAGCTCCTTCGCAACAACTCCTGGACTAGGAAAAGTCCGTGGAACTGGATTCTGTGAAGTTTCCGATACTATCGCACCCTTCGTGTCTCAAAGGGCCTCTTTCGCCTGAGGCTCTCGACAGAAAAACTTCACAACAGTAAGAATAGCCACATCTTCACTTCTGAGTTTTTCCAGAAGTAATCAGGAGACCCGGTGCTGCTCACCTTCAGCTAAAGAACTGTATATCTTACCTGAAAGAGCATAGTTCTACATATACGTTTGCTACACCTGCACTGCGTGCCCGTTTCAGGGCAAGGAAAAGACAGTACTTCGATTTGGCGGAGAAGCAGCTGTGCGACTGGTCCCATGACGCGCCAAATTAACTTTGCTTCTTTTAATTGTAGCGGGTGTTCCAACCCTTTTACGAATACTACCCCTTTTCATCTTTGGAGAAAGTGGCCATACAAATTCATGCATTGCTATGGCTCTCAGCTGGGATCCGGTGTCGCTATAGCGGTGCATCAGAAACTTTCCTCTACTTTTGCTGCCATTTCTGAGACTGCCAGCAGACCAGGTATCTTCCTGGCGCTCCGGCTGGTGATATTACTGGCGTTATTTTCCATTTTTTCAATTTACACATGCCGATGAATAATGCTGTTGCCCGAGACTTAATTGAAAATCTCATCCAGTTCGTTGATCGTATTCCCTCAACAGATGTCATAATCGTCGGGGGAGATTTTAATTGTACTTTAGATCCAGACATGGATCGCCTTTCCTCCAGGGAATACCGTTCCACTGTCATTCAGACTTTATCTTCTTTTTTACAAAAAGCCTCTTTACTTGATGTTTACCGAACCCTCCACCCTTTAACACAGGTTTTTTCTTGGCGGACGTCTGGAGCTCGTGCTCCAGCGGCCGCGAGGTTTGATCGATTTTATGTCTTCACACAGTTTCGTTCCACGTTTCGTTCTGCTCACTATTTCGTCTCCACTTCTTTTGATCATGATATTTGTTACATTTCTCTCTCTTTGCCTGATCAATTCCACCCGAAATTCCGGTCATGGTCTCTACCGAAAAATCTTCTACTTTATTCAAATTAGTATTCCGAAATTTCCACTATCTTGCAATCTGCTATAGGTGCCCTGGAGTCTGTTTCTGATCCAGTGACACATTGGATTACTACTAAATCTAAGGTAATTGGCTTTTCACGTCATCACTCCGCACTTACTCACCTTCAACATTCCATGGACGTTGCCCACCTTCGCAACGCCCTTAAATGCCGCTCACCGGAGTCTTCCACTTATCGTACAAAATTGGCCACACTTCGTCAACTTTAGGAGAAAGCAGCTCATCAGGCCTTACGGCGTATTAAGATTCAACCCCTCGCAGCAGACATTCAAGATCCAGTCTTGCTCGCTGGGGCTGAGCAGTTTCTCCTTTCCTCCTCTAACTTAACTCGTCTCACTCTTGAGGATGGCACTGTTACAAGTGATCCAGTGCTCATCCAACAGTCTGTTTCAAATAATTTCTATCAGCGTTTCAATCCTCCTGTACCTACTCTTGATACCACTTCCTTTCTTTTTTCACAACTCCCTCAGGCTCCGATTTTTCTCTTTTCTTCACTTCTTTCTGCAAAACCTCTAGCGGTGTTCTCATTAGATCAGCGTCAGGCGTTTGACCGCATCTCACATCCGTATCTTCTCCAAACACTTCGTTCCTTTGGTTTTCCTGAATCTTCTTCTTCTGTTATCCTAAACTTATATTTTGATTCCTTTGTCCACATTCGCACAGCAGTGCTTCTGACTGAGGGCATCCCTTTTAGTGCTGGTATTCGGCAAGGGTGTCCTCTTTCTGGTTAGTTGTTTTCGCTTGCATTCGAAACTTTTTGAGTTCTTTTGCGGAATCGCCTTGCTCCATCTCCGCTTTCCCTTACCCCTATTGATCGTCATCATGCGTTCGTGTTAACTCCGTATGCTGCTGATCTTACTGTCTTCATTCGAAACGATACTATGTTTCAACTTCTCTATTCTCTTTACTCCGACTGCGCGAGAGCATCCGGGGCAGCGCTGAGCACCGCCAAGTGCACGGGGCTGTGGTGTAGGACTTGGAGCTCCCGCAGTGACCGGCCCTGGGGCGCAACTTGGTCTAACACCAGTCAGCGCTTCCTTGGGATCTCAATTAGTAGGTCATCTATTATGTCTCCTTCCTCTAGTTCTGGGCTCCTTGATTCTTTTCTTCGTTCTCTCCCAAAATGGAGGCGCGTTCGGTCTTGTCTATCGGTACGAGGTCGGGCTCGCGTCGTTTCCACCTTTCATCTTTCCTTACTTTTTTACTTCTGGAGTACTCAGGCCGTTCCACGCTCTTTCTTGAATGCTATTACTTCAGCAATTTCTGATTTCCTTTGGCCAGGTCGTCATTGGGTGTCACGGAGAATACTGACCTGCCAGGGACGTGGGGAGGAATTACTCTCTCTGATGTCCATTTGAGATATAAAGCCACCAGAGTTGGATCCATGCTCCGTCTGCTCTTAACTCCCTATTCTCCCGCATGCTGCACATTGGATGCAATTCTTGTTCCGAGGAATGTGCGTCTAACGTTCATTCTTCTCCTTAAGATGGACAAGCTCCAATTTACACCTTCAAGACTACCTGTTGCAGTATGGGAGGGGTTACGCTTCTGGCGAGAACTCCCTTTAACACGAATTCCACCTAGTTGTGTTCAAGATGTGCTGGAGGAGCCACAATTCTACTCGTTCGTTATTCATCAGCGCACCGGGAAGTATTTCTTTTTTCAGACTGGATTTCTGCAAGAGTCCTAACGTTAAAATATTCCACAGTTTCTCCGCCAGGGGCGTAGATGTATGTCTTATTTTTGTCAATATCTCTACTTGTAGGAGTCCGATTTGAAAAATTCCTTATTTGTTAGATAGTGTTTTCAGTGTGACACGTTTTTCGCATATTTTCAAAATTTTCAAGGAATTCATAGACTTTCCGCTAGGGGGCGTAAAGGTAAATTGCGTTTCCGCCTATATCTCTGGTTCTAAATCTCCGATTTCAAAAATTCTTTCTCCACCGGATACATCTTCTGATGGGAAATCGTTTGCACATAATTTAATTTTTTTGTAAAAAAAAAAATGGTTTGGCCACCAGGGGGCGTAAATCTTAATTTTCGCTTCTGATGTATTTGCAGCAAAATATGAGCTTCTAAACTCTCGATTGAAAAAAAGTCATTTGTTGACCAATACTACTCATGTCGACAAACCTTTTAGGAACATTTTCTTCTTGAAATAATGCTTGGTTTCTACGCCAGGGGCGTAGATATATATCTTATTTTTGTCAATATCTCTACTTCTAGGAGTCCGATTGGAAAAATTCCTTCTTTGTTGGATAGTATTTCCAGTATTACATGTTTTTCATATAATTTCAAACTTTTCAAGTAATTCGTAGACTTTCCGCTAGAGAGCGTAAAGGTAAATTGCTTTTTCCTCTATATTTCTGCTTTTAAATCTCCGATTTGAAAAATCCTTTCTGCCCCGGATACAGCTCCTGATGGGAAATCCTTTGCACGTAATTTCTAATTTTTGTAAGAAATGGTTTGGCCACCAGGTGGCGAAAGTCTTAATTTCCGCTTCTGATGTATTTGCAGCAAAATATGAGCTTCTAAAATCACGATTGCAAAAAAAGTCGTTTGTTGACCGATACTACTCATATCGAAAAAACTTTTAGGGACATTTTCTTCTTAAAATAATGCATGGTTTTCACGCCAGGGGGCGTAGATGTATATCTTATTTTTGTCAGTATCTCTACTTCTAGGAGTCCGATTTGAAAAATTCCTTCTTTGTTGGATACTGTTTCCGATGCGAAATGTTTTCCCTATAAATTCAAAATTTTCAAGTAAATTATAGACTTTTCGCTTGGGGGCACAATGGTAAATTGCGTTTTCTGCATTATTTCTGTTTAAAACTCCGATTTGATAAATTCTTTATGTATCGCATACAAGACCTGGTGGAAAATATTTTGCATATCATTTCTAATGTTTGGTAAAGAATGGTTTGGCTACCAGGAAGCAAAAGCGTTAATTTCTGCTTCTGATTTATTTGTAGCAAATTCAGGGCTCCTGAAAACTCAACTAAATTTTTTTTTCTTGGACCGATACCGCTCATATGGAAAAACCTTTTGAGAATACTTTCTTCCTAAAATAATGCATGATTTTACCACCAGGGGACGTAAAGTCACATCTTATTTTTGTCGATATCTCTGTTTCTAAGAGCCCGATTTGAAAAATTCTTTCGGTGTTGAAGAGCGTTTCCGGTGCGAAATGTTTCTCATATAAATTCATGTCTTTCTTAACGCACAAGTCTGCAACCAGAGGGCGTAAGCTCACGATTCCGTTTACAGCCATATCTGAGAGAGAAAAACCCGATTGAAAACCTTCTTACTTCCGTCAGATACTATTGTTTTTCATACCGGTTCCATTAACTTTGAATAGCTTTGATAAATTTAATTTGCGTCAGAACGGATTCAAAAGACGTGCTTATTGCACCCGAAAAAGCGGTGTCATCTTTCTTGTTTTATTTTGTGTCCGTGTATGGGCTCTTTTAGCTTTAATTGTATGTATTTCTGTGCCAATGGTTTTTTTTTCAATAAACTAGCCATGATAACATGTATAAAGTTTTTTGCACGTCTTTTGTAAAAAATGATCGTGCTTATATTACCGGTTTGTCCGTCTATCCGTCAGTCCGTCCATCCGTCAATCCCTCCGTCCGTCCATCCGTCTTTACCCACGATATCTCTGCAACTATTAATCTGATTTGAAAAAATATTTTTGCATTGGTAAGTTTGAAATATGCGAAGGATGATCCTTCATTTCGTTTTTTTACGATGTACAATGTCGCCGCTAGAGGGCGTAAATGCATATGATGTCGAATTCAAAAATATGTTTTATTCCACATATTTGCTTCTAAACATCCGATTGAAAAAAAATATTTTATCTTTCGATTCCATTTATATCGAAGAGTATTTTAGATATAGTTACTTTTTCAAATTACGCATAGGTTTTCCGCTAGGGGCGTAAAAGTAAATTACATTTTCCCCGATAACTCTTCTTCTAAAACTCTGATTTAGAAAATGTTTTCTTCAGCGGATACAACTCCAAATGGAAAATCTTTTGCATATAATTTCAAATTTTTGGTAAAGAATACTTTGGCCACCATGGGGTGAAAGTGTGTGTTAATTTTTGCTTCTGATGTATTTGCCACAAAATCTGAGCTTCTAAAATATCAATTGAAAAAAATCTTTCGTGGACTGATGCCACTCACATCGATAAACCTTTCCGGAATATTTTCTTCTTAAAACATTCCACAGTTTCTCCGCTAGGGGGCGTAGATGTATATCTTATTTTTGTCAATATCTCTACTTGTAGGAGTCCGATTTGAAAAATTCCTTCTTTGTTGGATACTGTTTTCAGGGTGACATGTTTTTAACATAATTTCAAAAATTTCAAGCAATTCATAGACTTTCCGCGGGGGGGTAAAGGTAAATTGCTGTTCCCCTATATCTCTGATTCTAAATCTCCGATTTGAAAATTTCTTTCTGCACCGGATACAGCTCCTGATGGGAAATAGTTTGCACATAATTTCTAATTTTTGTAAAAAAAAAAAAAAAAATGGTTTGGCCACCAGGGGGCGTAAATCCTAATTTCCGTTTCTGGTGTATTTTCAGCAAAATGTGAGCTTCTAAAATCTCGATTGAAAAAAAAGTCATTTGTTGACCGATACTACTCATGTCGACAAACCTTTTAGGAACATTTTCTTCTTGAAATAATACATGGTTTCCACGCCAGGGGCGTAGATGTATATCTTATTTTTGTCAATATCTCTACTTCTAGGAGTCCGATTTGAAAATTTACTTCTTTGTTGGATAGTGTTTCCGATGCGAAATGTGTTCCCTTTAAATTCAAAATTTTCAAGTAAATCATAGATTTTCCGCTAGGGGCACAATGATAAATTGCGTTTTCTTCGTTATTTCTGCTTCCAAAACTCCGATTTGAAAAATTCTTGCTTTATCGCACACAAGATCTGATAGAAAATATTTTTCACATAATTTCTAATGTTTGGTAAAGAATGGTTTGGCCACCAGGGGGCATAAGTGTAAATTTCTGCTTCTGATGTATTTGTTGCCAAATCTGGGCTCCTGAAAACTCGACTATTTTTTAAACTTTTGGACCGATAGTGCTCATACGGAAAAACCTTTTGAGAATACTTTCTTCCTAAAATAATGCATGGTGTTCCCGCCAGGGGACGTAAAGTCGCATCTTATTTTTGTCGATACCTCTGTTTCTAAGAGACCAATTTGAAAAATTCTTTCGGTGTTTAAGAGCGTTTCCGGTGCGAAATGTTTCTCATATAAATTCATGTTTTTCTTAACGCACAACTCTGCAACCAAAGAGCGTAAGCTCACGATACCGTTTACAGCAATATCTGAGGGATTAAAAACCCAACTGAAAAACTTCTTTCTTCCGTCAGATACTATTGTTTTCCATACTGGTTCCATTGACTTTGAATAGCTGTGATAAATTTAATTTGCGTCAGAACGGATTCAAAAGACGTGCTTAATACACCCGAAAATTCGGTGTCATCTTTCTTGTTTTTCCTAAAAGAGAGTGTTTATGCTGGTGTAAATTTGACATTTTCATCCCAGGGTGTGTTTTTGTTACTTATCTTTATTCTCTTCAACGCAACATTTTTTTGCGTAATTTGTGTCGCCTATTATTTTAATGTTCATCATAATGAAATGCTTCTTGCTTTCAGGTTCACCATGCGCTGTGCGCCTTGTAATTTGTTCAGTATCATTTTGTTGGTTATGTTACATTCTTCACATGTTTCGGCATCAGCTTCATTTGTGTTACCTGTTATTTAAATGTACATTATATTGAAATGCCTCTTGGTGTGAATGTACTATGCTCTGTTCGTCTTGAAATTGTTCAGTATCATCTTGTTTGTTGTGTTGCATCCTGCACATGTTTCAGCATCAGCTTCATTTGTTTTGCCTGTTATACACTGGCGTGCAATATTTAAGGACGAGACGGTTTTTCGAATGTAATGTCGTGCAGAAGTGCTCCACATCGACTCAAATCATACCATAAGATCCCCAGGATCTAAGAATATGGGACTAGTGAGCAAAACCGTCCAAACAAGGAACCCAAAGGGTACAAAAGCACTTTATTGAAAAGGCAACTTTGAGCACAACTGGATAGAAGACAGAAACGTCCATGTGACAGGCGGCTGCCAAGAAAAATCCAGTCTTTAGTAGGGATATGATCACCCCTGACTGCGTTGCAGGATTTACATCTGCCCATGCTGAGAATGAGGTTGTCAAGGAGCTGTTGAGGCATCGCGGCCCATTCCTCTTGTAGCGCCAATCGGAGCTGCGGAATCGTTGCTGGCGACTGGTGACGTGCTGCCAAGTGTCTCCCGAGAAGGTCCCAGACGTTTTCGATTGGATTTAGGACCGGGGACCTTGCGGGCCAATCCATGAGTTGAATATCTTCACCCTCCAACAGCTCGACGACAGCCACTGTACGATGAGGTGTAGCGTTGTTGTCCATCAGGACCCACAGCACCTCTAAACAGACGCGTGTGAGGCAGGAGAGCCTCGGTACAATAGCGGACACCAGTGACTGAACCTCCTTGGAAGATGTGGAGGTCAGTACGGCTACCAAGCATGATACTGCCCCAAACGAGAACTCCGCCACCTCCAAACTGGTCCCTTTCGATGATGTTGGAGGTGTGATTGCGTGTTCCCTGCTCTCTCCAGATGTGTATACGTCCAGAATCGCTCGTCAGACTAAATCGGCTCTCATCCGTAAAGAGAACTCGACCCCATTGCTGATGTGTCCAGTTCTTGTGTTTCTGGCACCACAGAAACCGCAGTCTCCGATGAGCAGGCGTTAATGGCACACACCGTACTGGTCGTCGTGCA
Source organism: Macrothele yani (assembly GCA_039090855.1). Lineage (NCBI taxonomy): Eukaryota > Metazoa > Arthropoda > Arachnida > Araneae > Macrothelidae > Macrothele > Macrothele yani. The sequence goes on along the minus strand of CM077008.1, from coordinate 62,801,898 downwards.
AATAGACCACCTTTGTGCAGCCTCCTGGCCACGGTAAAACGCGATAACTGGCGTCCAGTTGTCTGTTGCGTGTGTCTTGCGATTTCTCCCGCTGTCTGCCGTCTGTCTCTTCTGGCCAGTAGGACAATATACCGGTCATCCGCCGCCGTGGTTACTCGTGGACGACCACTGCTAAACTCTCGGACAGCCTTTCCTGTCGTTTGAAATGCTCTCCAAGCTCGTGAAACGATGCTGTGAGCGATCCCGAACTCCTCGGCCACACTAGTCACACTTCGACCTTCTTCCAACTTCCCAATGACGCGACCTCGGGTAAAGTCATCCAGATTTCATCTACTGGATTGCCTGTTGGCCATATCACACGGTGGCAGCAACTCGACGTCGTTCAAACCGATGTACACCGTGCAATAGCTTTCACCAAATTGCTGAGCGTACACCGTCCATGTGCTTTATAACCGTCTGACACCCCCCCACGTCATGCTGCATATATGCCCATGCTCTACCGTACCGAACCCTAGTCTATCTCCTGAGTGGTCTTTCGGTCCGTTCTGCCTGCTCGTTCCGCTGTTATGCTAATTTCTCCTCTTCGTCCTTAATGTTTGCACACCAGTATATTAATGTACATCATATTGAAATACCTCTTGCTTTGAGGCTTACTATGCTCTGTTTGTCGTGTAATTGTTCAGTATCATCTCGTTTGTTATGTTACGCCCTTCACATGTTTCGGAATGAGTGTTTGGTTTGTAATTAACTAGTTTGTCACACGATTCAGATATTTTTTTTGTTGTTTTGCATTATCTGTGACACCAAGTGTGTGGTTTTTTTGGTAGTCAAGATTTACTATTCTATTCTTTGACATGAATGCCTTACATATGTTCTCTGTTGTCATGTTTTATTTTGTTTGCGTGTATGGGCGACGCATCAGTATAAGGTTGTAACTTGTGTTACCTGTTATACTAACGTACATACATTTTGAAATGCCTCTTGCTTTGAGGTTTACTGTTCTCTGTCCGTCTTGTAATTGTTCAGTATCATCTTGTTTGTTGTTCATATCGAAACATCCTTCACATGTTTCGTCATCCCTGTTTGTTTTGTATTTGACTAGTTTGTCACATGATTCAGAGTTTTTATGCGCATTATCTGCGGCACCAAGAGTGTGTTATTTTTGTTTATCAAGATTGGCTACTCTATTCTTTGCCATGAATGCCTTACATATGTTTTGTGTTTTGTTTTATTTTGTTAGCGTGTAAGGGCTCTTTTAGCTTTAATTTTTATGTATTTCTGAGCATATTGGTTTTCTCAATAAACTAGACATGGTAACATGTCTACATGTTTTACAAGGGGACCACGTGGGGACGAACCCTATTGAAAATGGGCGAAGTGGGATCAAAGGTCAGGACATAGGAGCGGGGTGCATTCTGGTTCGATTTAGATGAAATTTTAATATGTGGTAGGGAACTACCTAGGGACGAACTTTGTTGAAAATGGGCGAAATGGGGTCAAAGGTCAGGATAGAGGAGCGGGATCCATCCCGTTGCTCTTATGCGTCATAACTTGCGTAAAAATGCTTCGCTTGAGACAAAACTTTATCATGTTGTTCCGGAGGTATACTTTACCGGTTCTGTTGAATATAATCGAAATGAGGTCAAAGGTCAGGTCATAGGAGCGAGATTTATTCTACCGCCATTATCCTCATAACATGAGTAGTAACTTGAGTAATGATTTCTAGTATGTTGGAAAGTGTATCATAATCAATGCATTGCATGATTTTACTAACTCGCTATATTTTTAATTAAGATAATAAAATATAAGAATGATAACTGTGTGGTCTTGTGGAATCTTTGTAATTAGCATATTCCAGTACCAGATGTTTTCATTCCTTAAATCCTATGTATATAGCAGCTATGTTTCCAGTTATTACAAAATATTACCATCCTCAGTTCTTTTCTACTTCAAGCACACATATTAGTTAGTGTTTCTACCAAGTTTCAGGAAAAAATATTATGTGCCATTTTGTTTACGGCTCATTACAGTTAACTATTAATGTGAAGGTGATTTTTGCACTTTTCATGTAATAAACATATTAAAATATGAATTAGCTATTGTTTTGATATGACATATACACTCTTGATATAAATAACTTGAAATTGGTACCAGAATTATTGAATTTGAACCGTTAGTTGTCGAGTTATTACATTTATTGACATTGGTGCAGAATCCAAGATTGCTACCATTTGGTCGAAGTGACCATTTTTCAAGCGCCTGTGTCTCGGTCATTATTGGGAAAAATATTTTCTAAATTCATATTTGAGAGTTTCACTACCATATGTATCTACGGTAAAAATTTAAAAAAATCTGTTACTATGGTGCAACAAGTTTTTCTTATAATGGTGTCTTCACGTGAAGTACGTGAAGTTGATCCTGGGAAATATTCACTTTTAGGACTGTAAAAAAACCCTGGGATACGATATGTATTGCCATGTTATGATACATTACTCCTCAGAATTTCTTATATTCCTGCTGTCCTAAATTTTTCATATGCATTCAAATCGTTTCTCTTTTTTTCCCACGAAATTAGAATGCTTAGCAAAACTCGAGAACAGGAGTTAACTGATCACGATTAAACTTCTCGATATTCTAGAACCCTTGCTAATGTTATTCAAGAACACGTGTGAAATCACAAATTAGTCCGTGACGATGTCGAATCCGCACACCCTCACTCCGAAGTACGTTGCTCTCCCAACTAAGCTACACGGACGGAATCTACCGCTGCAGATTTGTCGTCTGGACACGTGCTTTACCTCTGTAGTACGTCACACATGATTTAATCTCCGCGTGGCTTTGATATCAACGAGAAATATTAATTTTAGTGTCTCTGTTTAAATTTACTTTTGCTGTCGCTGTTGAATTCCATGCTGCAGAATTCAAAGAATATAAGTCAAGACCGCGGTCTTGACAGATGTTCAAATGTTGCTGGTATTCAGCACGTAAAGCTATTATTGCAAAGTACCCTAACTCACTTGAATTTTAAGATGTTACGCAACTTCCTGTTAAATGTAAAATTCAAATTGATGCCTGAAATAATAATAAGATGTTCTGTGAATGGCTTCGGTGTGCGTTCATTTCGAAAGAGGCATAATTTCAAGTGATTTGGAAACCAGAAAACAGCAGTGAATTATGTTATTAAACAGCTATCGTGTACACCCGCATGAGGTTAAACTAAGTTTTTCACTTTATCTGCCAGAAAATACGACTTCACGGAACCTGAAGTGCTACCACCGACAAGACTTTTCGTTCAAATGAATAAATCACGGAAGTACAATTATTGTTTTTCAGTCAGACTGTACCATAAGGGACAAATGCATTATTATATTATACGGATTACATTTCTAATCGTGATGCATTTACTTTATGGAAAGCCATAGCCTGACTTGGAATAAAGATAAACTAAATAAACGAAAAATAATTTTAGAAGAACACGGAAAATCTCTAAACAGCGTTTCTACTCAGCTGTGAAAGTGTTAACCAAGTAGTAATGAAGAATCCTGTTACACACCAAGTAAATTACAGCAAAAAAGTTATGACAAAGTAAATGCTCCTTCTATTTCAGTGGTTTTGGATAATGCGGATTCAAGGGGTTTTTTTACTTCCAGATGATAAAGGAAGAACACTTTATGTGGACCGTTTATATCAAGTACCTATGTAAAATATTTAAACATGGGGCCCTAATTACCAAATATGATTGAATTCCCAAAACCTAATATTATTAACGCAAAGTAAATGTGAACAGTATAATACCTTTAACAATAATAACAGTACATTAATATTACTGAAACATTCCTCACTGAGAATTTCAGTGGTGAATATTTCTTTATTTAATATAACTGTTGTTCTAATTTCAATATAGACCAAAATCTCGAAAAAGAATAATGGGCTTGTGCTTCAAGAAGACTTCTGCGGCCAGAAATTGGTCAAACATTCGAAAACCTCTCGATATACGTCGTACCCAGGAACAAAGACATGTGGTTTGTAGAAAGAAGCATCTTTGGAGAAAAAATATATTAGGTGTGCAAATTAATTCTCTGCCACTAACCGCAAGCAATCACAGAACGTCGGAAAAATCCAAATAGCTGTGTGCGATAATGGCTGATTGCAGAGCCATCCAACAGCTTTTCAGGCAGCCTTAACCGATCACAGCTGTAGTGACAGAAGGGACGAAAGTTGACGGTGAAAGCAATGTCGTTCGAGAAGCAACATTTGAGACACTGCCTCCTGATCGCATTTCAGCTGAAAAAAGTGCCGCAGATGCATAGCAAATGATCTGTGCTGCTTTGGGTGAGGCTGCTGTGTCCTACAGTATGTGTGAGAAGTGGTTCCAGTGGTTTAAGCAGGGAAATTTCGATCTCCGTGATGCAGAACGTCCTGGACAGCCACAGAAAGTTGACGATGAGGAACTGGAGCAACTGTTGGACGCGGTTATCTGTAACACACAGTCAGAATTTTTTCCAGGAACTCGGAGCAACACGGCAAGCTATTGCAAAGCGCCTACACAAGCTTGGACGGATTCACAAGGAGAGCCGTTGGTTGCCCCACCAACTCACAGCTGCTAACAAGTCTAGGTGCTACGATGTTGCTGTGTCCTTATTTTCCAGATACAAGAAGGATTTCCTCTACAAGATTTTGGCCTGTGATGAGAAGTGGATCCTCTACGATAATCCTAAGCGGCGCAAATCGTGTGTTTATTCAGGTCAGCCTACCACCAGTACCGCCAAACCGAATATCCATGCCAGGAAGTTGTTGCTGGGCATATGGTGGAATCAGCGCGGTGTCGTACACTATGAGTTGCTCAAATCTGGTGAAACGGTCATTGTCAGCAACTCACTCATGTGAGTGACGCAATGGAGGCGAGAAGGCCATACACCGGCAAGGGCAGAAGGTCGGTCCTGCTGCTTCAGGATAACGCGCGTCCTCACACCGCGAAAACGACTTTAGACACGATCACCAACCTGGGATGGGAGATTGTGTCCCACCCGGCGTATTCTCCAGACTTCGCCCCGTCGGATTATCACCTCTTTCGCTCCCTGCAACATCACCTGAGTGATTCGCACTTCACTTCTATCGAGGAGGAACGCACAAGTATTGATGACTTTATCAACTCAAAACAGCCCACGTTTTTCTGCAGTGGCATTGGGCAACTCCCTGGCCGATGGCTCAAATGGATCCAATTGTTTCTCTGATTAGGTACGTATTCGATTTGCTATAATTTGCTGTCAACGTGTCGTGCCTGTGGCCGAGAATTAAGTTGCATACCTAATATGCATGTTCTTTTGAAATGTAAAATTTCCTGCTCCATTGACTGTTTCTCACAAGAACAGAAAATCTTTATAAAACACTAAAACAGAACGTGAATATTTTTAGACATCTATTTCACCAACGACACATTGTATCATTTGTGGTAGTGATGTTTCCCAATATATCTGTTGTAAATGTATGCCGCACAATACATAAGCAATATATTTTTCAGAGAAAGTTTTTCCCATCTATTATGAATTAAATAAAGTATTGCAGTTCATATTCAGTGTTTCTTAATAAATTAATTACACTGAGGTCGGGGATAAAATTTTTGTTTTGTTTATTCGTCTGCTTCATCTATAGTGTGAACAGTGCTTGCTCAATAATTTTTTCCCTACATCATTGAACCTGTGTTGCCATCATTTGACTTCTAAATATCAGAAAAAGAAAAAAAATTGTATGACTATACACTAATAAAGCGGAACTTTTTCTTATCATAGACCTTCATCATTACTGAGTATTACATCATAACACCTTACTTTGGTCAAAAAATGTGCTTATTATACCCGAAAATCAGGTACCAACAATCTTGTTATTATTCTCTTAAAGAAGTTCACGAAAAAGTCATGTCCAAGTAGAAATTGAAATGTGACATTCCCTTCATTAATAAGAAAGTTTTAAGTTATACCCTGAGTGGCCACTTTATTATGACCACCCCCTCAGTACTTCGTTGGGCCACCTTTTGCCTTTAATACTGTGTCCATTCTTCGTGGCATGGACTCCACGACATGTTGATAGGTGGTTTGTGGAATCTGAGACCATGCTTGATGAATAGCACTTTCCAGGAGTGTGAGACTGCAGGGTTGTGGATCCAGCTGTCTGATGGCTCGTTCAACTTCATCCCATAAATTTCAAAAGGGTTGAAAATGTGATTCATCGGACCACATAATTTGTTTCCAATTATCGACTGTCCAATCCTTGTGCTGCTGTGCGAACTGGAGACGTTTTCTCTTGTTAACTGCAGACAGCAAAGTTGTTCGAACAGGCCATCGGCTGCCATATCCCATCCGATGCAGTGTACGGCGAACAGTGCGTGCAGAGATAATTTGAGGGGATCCTTGATTAAGATGGTCTGTAATTTGCTGCACAGCTGCCTTTCTGTTGTCTGTTACCAGTCTGAACACTCTCCGTTCCGCCCGAGCAGTCACCAGTCGATGACGACCACACGTTGCACGTAGAGACTAGAGCTGAGTTCGAGCTCAATTTTCGGAGCCCGAGCCCGAGCCCGTCCGAACCCGTGGTATATCAGCACGAGCCCACCCGAGCCCGAATTTTATATTGAAAGATAGAGCCCGGGCCCGAACGAGCCCAAAAATTGGCTACCCTGTTCAACCATTAATAAAAAACATCTCCTTTTCCACACTTCCATTCTCTCCTCCTCCTGAAATTAACCAATATATTTCTCAAATAGGGAGTGGAGAAGGGACCTTTATCTATTTTTATAGTGTAACTTTACGATTTTCTTTGACCGTTCGTTTCCACCTGAAGTGCTTCGGGCGGCCGGCATTCAAAATGATAGGACGGTGTTGCAATTGTATGTTGCTCAAATAATGCTAATATTATCACGCCATAATGCACCGCAATATGTACGTTGCTAAATAGAATTAGCAGGGAGGTACTGCATGGAGATAGGGGTAAATCATCATCATCATGCTATTAACTATCCAATATCTATAGTTCTTGAAAAAGCTTTTTCTTCTGTGCAGAAACACACTACTGCGCGGCCTGTATCATTTTTTACTCAAACTCGGAATAAATAGCCATCTCGAATGCGTGCTCCCCAACTAGAACCAGTTCCTGAAGAATTCTCTTTACCAACTATAAAGTGTCTCATTTGCTAAATCATATAAAATCACATTTATACATAAAAAAAAATATCTCGCTCTCCCTCTCTCTAAGAGCCCGAGCCCGCCCGTGCCCGAACCGCACTAAATATTCTACAGCCCGAGCCCGATTCGGGCCCAGGCTCTGCTTCGGGCTCGGGCTCAGCCCGTCTCAGCTCTAGTAGAGAGCTGAGACGGGCTGGGCCCTATATTCCTTTATTGCGTTTTTTAGCTGAAAGTCCAGTCTTTAAACACTTTAACAACAGCTGCTCTGGAACATTTCACGAATGCGGCGGTTTCGGTGATACTCTCTCAGTGGCTCCGAGCTCTTACAATCATCCCACGTTGAAAGTCCGTCAAATCTCATTTTTTACCCATCTCGTCACCCAAAAATCACTTCTACTACTGTCGCAAGCACTAAGCTTTCCAATTTTATACTAGCCTCGCCCTCTGGCGGCAACAGCGTGCAGCCATAGCTCATTTGCTTAAAACTGTCAGGTGGTCATAATAAAGTGGCCACTCAGTGTATATTCCTTTATTGCGTACAAAGTTTCAAGCAAAAAGATAGTGGCATTTCCTATTTTTAAAACATCTTTTATTCGAAAGTCTTTTGCTGATCATTTTACTGCGATAGAAAATAGAATATATCAGATCCTTTTCTTGCGAGCTGACACGTTTTTCTGAAATAAGTGAAAATGAATTTTTGAAAAGATAAAAATAAGGCCAAAAAACGCACTTTGTTAAAAATTCCTGTCTTTAAAAAGAAATATCCCAAAATACTTTGAATTTCAAAAAACCCGTTTTACTTCCTCTCAAAAAGAAGAGAGAAATGCTTTACAAATAAATAACCTTACTCTCTTTAAAATACAACAATATTTTTTTTTACAAATCACGGAGATCCTGCTTTTACGTGTCTCAAAAATGAAGACAGATTTGTCTTGAAAGATAAAAATGCTGACTGATTCCTTCTTACCTAAAAAAATTACAAATTACAGTATAATGCAATGCTAGCTGTCTCTTTAGACATATGCCTACGAAATTCAGATCAGATAGTTCCAGAAAATTCAAAACGTTTTCTTTTTTGAAGCATGAGATTATTACATTTTTGAAAGTAAAGTAAGAAAATGTGAAAAATATATATATTTTAGGTAGCTGTTTTTTTAGAAACAGATGTATATCGTGATTGTTAAATTTTTAGGTGCCGAAATCTGTTCTAAAATATGGTACACAAAATAATTGAATACGAAGGCAGAAAAAACTTCACAACAGTTTTATTATTAGTCACCATACTGAATACAGATCATTCCTGTACAGTTATTGAAAAAAGCAATACTGTTAAGATCACACGTAGAGAATTTGTGCTTGTTATAGCATCATGTAATTGTGCCAACCAGAAACGAAGTACAACTTTACTTCCAGTGAAAAGTTCTTATTAAGAACTCACTTCACAATACATATATAAGCTAAAATGCTACTTGCATAAAAAGTTCAACACATTCAAAAACTTCCTAAAATATTAAAAAAGTATTGAATAATGCATCATTATTACTTCAAGTAATTAAAGTAAAGTCATAGAATTTACTGCAAAACAATTTTTTTAAGTGAAACGTAATACCAAAAGAAATAATTGAACACGTCTGAATAACACTGAATATAACGACGTTATGTGGCATAGTGCTTTACCTATATACGTGAAACTAACTTCTTTCATGAGTTGTAGAAATTATATATTGTGCTTTGCTTTATTGGTTTGATTGAAAAGCAAGGCATGATGTTTACAGCAATAATTGGACACATACGCATGACTGGTTGGATTTAAAATGACATGAATCAAAGCAGTGTCTTTTAAATGTCAACGAAAGAGAGCCTTGAAATGAAATTAAAAATATTAAAAAAAATAAAAATTATGTTTAGCACTGAAGTAGCTGAGTTAAAGAGCATGGTACTTTTTCTTAATCAAACACTTTAACTAATTCATCATCATAAGCCGAAAACAAAATTAAAAGGAACACATGGAACTTTGATTTCTGCATAGAATTTCTACCTTTCTCTCTGTAGTAAAGAGAAACAAAACCGCTGTCATGGAACTTTGAATTGTATTCAGAATTTCTGTTTTCCTTTATTGCTGGAGCAAAAAGCCAGTTTAAGCGGAACTGGTTTGTGTCATACGCCTATTTAATGCACATAATACACTTTCAGTAAATTACATGGAATTCATCAGTTAGTTTAGTACAATGTCATAGTTACTTTACCAGTAATTTTAGTACAATGTTATTCGAGTGTTATTATGAACTGAAATACTTCAGATACGGTATCAGTGTTGATTGTTGTACGCAAATAATAAACTATAAGTAACTGATGGAAAGTGTATAGAAATGCAGGAATTGTTCTTTTATGCCACTTTCAAAATGGACTGCATAAGGGAACTTGGAAATTTTTTTCCTCTGGTCGTTTTGTAATAATTCGGACAAATACCATGATGGGAACTTCATGGGCCTTTGGAAAAGGTTTCTGGAAGAATTACATTTGACATTGTTCTAATTAATACTGCTTAAACGAAATCAATTTCCTAATCAAATTAGGTATGGATTTCCGGAGGAGGGGTCATTTTATGAATTTCTTGAAATAAATTAAAAGGAATTTGCTCCCGGATTCATTTTATGAATTTCTTGAAATAAATTAAAAGGAAATTGCTCCCGGATGTGTTGCTTTAAAAATGTTTCACAGGAGGTAGAAACATAACAGAATATAAAAAAATTGGTAAACTTATTCACCAATCATAAATAAATAAAAAATACTCAAAATAAATAAATAAATGCTCTTTCATAACGTTTATCGATGCTTAATGTATGCTCTGTATATTATTATTAAATACATGTGAAACGTATTTTAAGGTAAATCGAGTTTTGATTACTTTATTTAACACAGTATGCATTTCGAATACTAGAAAAATTCAGCAACTGCATTTCAAAATGTATTCTTTATACAAAATGAAACAGAAATGCAAATGATAAAAAGCAAGAGTTGTTTTAGAAGAGATGTTTATGGTAATTAAATTCTAGCCTACGGGATAGAGTTTAAATAATAAACGCCAAAGTAAGAAAACGTAGCGGACTTCCTGTTGTATTCTGTGTGATTATCAGAAAATAATAGTATGAAATAATAATATTAAAAAAAACAACAACAACCGAAAGCAGAAATCTTTGAATGTCTGATGAAACTTATAAATATCCCAACCTTTTTAGCGAGTTCCGTTCTGCTGCTATTCGAAATGGGCAATGAAAATGTATGGAAAATGCAAATCATGTGTAATGGGATAGTTTTCATATAGTTCATAAGGAATTAAAGAAAAGATAATTGAAAAATAATTAAAAGGAATAAAAATCGTACGGAGCCAGCAATATTAGAAACACAGCTTTGACTCACACCACTTTAATCAAACCTTCACGTTCACAAGATGCGTTTGTATTTGATAAAGTCCTTTTAACTTGGCACATAAAATGATAACAGTTATAGAACGATGTAACATGTACCCATCTCATTTGTACCATTATTTTTTGAAAGTACGCCATACTTTCAAATGTAAAATAGCAAATATTAACACCGCTAATCATGCTTACAAAAATTTCACTAGAATACGTTACGTGAGCAATTTGTATACGTCCATGATATGCTGTACTACCTTAAAAATATTGGTAGTATTAGAACAACCAGATATGTTAAGAATTGCATGTTCACTCTATGAAAGAAATAAAATAATGAGCACACACAAAAGTCTACCTTTTATTGTGGAAATATATTGAGCGATATCTATGAACAAATTTTCCGTAGCATGTAGTAAACTGATTTTCCGTAAATAATATTATTTTATTTTCAGAAACAAATTTGCATCGAAGCTGCAGATTTCACGCAGATCGCCCATATGACCTCTGAGTATCAGTGGTAAGCACAGAAACTCACTTAGCGCTTGTTTGTGGACAAATACTAAGCATTGCATCAAAGATGTGAAACTGATCTTTTAACAAATTTATTAGCAACAAGAAAGGAAATTATTTTGTGTATATTAGTATGCGACACAAGACTTTCAGTTCAGAAACCAAAACATACCTTTTAACTTCGGTATAATAAATGTTTTGCGGGAAATGAAACTTAAAATTAGTAATTTGAAGAAATAATTCAAAGTAGGTGAACACGTACACTTATTTGTGTGAAATGTCGTTTTGCACTCTAAGTTCAAAACAATTCCAGATTTCGTTGTAAACGAAAAGCTGCTAATGGAATTTCTATTGCTCTGAATACTAATGCTAATTAAATACGTATCTTATCCCTTACGTAAGTAGAAGAACAACGAATGAAATCCTCGCAGTTCGGCTTTGCAACATGCTTTTAGTTTCTTCACAACAATTAAACTACATTGCATTTTCTTTTGATATCTTTACTCCAGTTATTTAAAGATCTGGTATTCATGGGTAAAATGCAGTAGTTCAGCAGAGTTTTAAGGAGGCAAAATCATCAGCGGTTGCCATTATTAGCCGATGTGTTACGTGCTCAACCGGAAACGTATTAAAATGCAACCTAATCTTTAGTATGACTTGGCAGAATGCAGTACAGTAATACGCTAGAATCTTAAGTTGAGCTGGATTATCAGTATGCTATAGGAAGTTTATTTGGTAGATGTATGAAAACACACAGTTCGAAACAAAAATTGCCTCATTGTTTATCCAAATATACATCAAATGAAGTCATGACACTGGTGCCACGAGATGTTCAAAAGTTTCAGCTTGTATTTACATCCTAAACATCGCAGATTGTCCGATGATTTCGATGGCTGAATTCTGGTTTCAAGGGTTAAGTCTGAGTTTATGGCATTTGTATTTGTCCTTTTGCTATTCAGATTATCTTCTTTTCCTAAACTACTAACTAGAAATTCAGAACGGGTGACTCACGTTATACTTATATGTGGAAATGGTGTCACAACTTCGCTCATATGGAAAAAGTACTTTCAGTACTCTGAAAAAAATCTATAAGCATGTGCGGAAATTAATTATTTGAATATAAACCGGGCAATTGAAAAAACATCATTTTCCAGAAAAAAATGGAACTATGTGCGTTTTACCAAAAATTCCTAATCATAACACAATGAAATTGTTATATAAATATTTATAACTCTGTCCAATTTTGAATACTGGTCTTTATTTTAAGAAGTTATTTGAACGAGTACAGCTTCATGAATTTGTGCAAACGACTGGATACTCGGAGGATTTTTCATCACAGCAATGATAATTTAAACCCTTTTGAAGAATTTCTGAAAGCGCAGTATTAGTTTGGCCATTTGTAATTATTTCAGCTTTTTTAAGTTCTTAACAAATACATATACTGAACACATTCATACATTCTGATGAAACAAAATATTCAACGACAATCCTCACTAAATATCCTTTCCATTTATCTCGACTAACAATTGATACAAACGGACACTTAAATAAATTATTGCACAATTGCTTTTATTTCCAGCACAACAGCACAAGCTCAACAATAAATTCAGAGAAACCAAAAACTATGGTAAAAGTACATACACCCACAATTGTATGTCCTATCACAGGTCATTGCTTGAACACCAGCCCATGAGTTGCACAGCTTACATAGGTTTGTTTTCAATATTTCCAGAACTTTAGAGAAATGATATTAGGAAATAATAACTTCAGTTGCTTTAAATAAAACATTTCTAGCAATAGGATTTGTCGCTTGCTGTTCAGGTAGATATTACATAATGAAAGTGCAAAAGATAGGAAAAATAATCAATAATGTGGTTATTGAAGAGATTCAGTAAGTCAGAACGAAAAATAATAGAGCTAATCAACATTAACTATTCCAGGAATAGCAAGGCTCACCTCCAAAGCTCTTTCGAACAACTTCAGCTGCTTTCGAATAGCAAAACGAACTTCGGTTCCATGCTGATATAATGCATATCGTTTTTTTCACTTTGTCTAGAGAAATTATAAACATTTTTTCCCGGATAAAATGATAATTTCTTTGGCCTTTAAATTTTCAAGGCAAATTCAACTGCGGCAGCTGAAATGTCCTTTTCTCAGTACTTAAGTGCCAAAAATATGATAATTTCATCCGAAATAAAACAGTTGTACAGTTTCTTATGTCACGGTGGCTGGTACTGTTAACATAGGAGATGAAGAAAACAGGCTATTACGAAACTTTTTTTTTTGTTTCTACGGTAAATTAACGCAGTTGCAGTTGAAATATTCAATAAATAATATGATATTTTATTGATAATCGCAGAAGTGACAACAAATTAAGATAACATCTGTTACTATGCGAAGTACTGAATTTTTTCGTCTAACAGCTTCGGGAGAACGTATAGCTTCCGACGGGACTAATAAGCTTGATGGCCAGGAGCATGAGCTGGCGGTAGTGACTCTTAAAATACTGAAAGTACCAGCAAAATCTATATGAGTTTGGGAAAAAACTACAACCATCAAGTCAGTGTATGTGCGGAGATGTGGAACCTTGGCTTCGAGTTTCAAATGCTATGGAATTCGCTTTTAACTTCAACCATCCAAAAATCCCCAGACCGACTTTCACGACAGTTTACATAGAAAACAGTGAGATAAGGAATCCTTCATTTGATTTGTAAAAAAGTAATTGCAAAATTTCTCTTCTAAAATTGTAGATGTCTCTTGTAAAAAGTAAAACCACATGACTAAATTGCGATACAATTTTCACTATTCGAGTACAATAGCAAGTACTCGCATTATCAAAGCATATCTGTTTCCTATTCGTAAAGCAAAAAAGCATTTTGCTCCTACTTTAGATTTAAATTTGAGAAATAAACTGAAATCTATAAGGTCTACTTTATTACTTTACTGCCGATGTGAAAATGCAACTTTTCAGGCGTTGTAATCTAAGGGATAAATGTCGTGATGTCCTTCCATTTCGTGTGAGGTGATATTCGGTTTCTGTCTAGATTTTCATACACTTACTCTTAAGAATGAATAGTTTGCTTTTGTACATTTCATTTCGCGTATGTACATTAGAACAGCTCCAGCTCCAATTTTTATTGCTATCTCGTTTCCTAACGCTGCCTTAGGAATAGTTTAGACGGAAAAATAGTTTATTCCATCTCATATTCTGTTGATCTCACGCGTTTTATTTGATTAGTAAAAACGGCACCTGCTTGGTTCCTTCCTGTAATTGTTCATATAAACTTACCCTTACTGATTTTGAAATTTAAAGGAAACTAACAATAAAACAATTTTGATTTCTAGAGCTCTGAGAACTAAATAGAAAAGATACAGTGAAACATAGTAGTGTTTTTTTGGATTGTGATGTATATATCACACGGGGGAAAACAATAAACATAATACATTGTCTTTTGAATGTCACGATGCTCATTGTTTGTCATATGTATCCATTGATATATCTGCAAAAGATTTTTAAAGCTCTGGAAATACTGAGGAGCGACCCAAGCGGCCTAACTTTGCCATCTATTCATTTAACATTGAGCAAAATGCCGTTTCATGGCTACACACTAGAAATCAGTTTTAATACTTCATGTACAAAACTTACCTTGTGTAAAAAACAAAAAAAAACAAAACAGGATTCTGTACACTGCAACTAATGCACAAGAAAAATAACTGAGGCATGACAAACATGATAACAATAAATTAAAAATGGGCGGGCATTATTTTCCCAATAAATTCAAAAATATATCTTGGAGGTCTTAAGACAAGTTTATTACGGAACCTTAAGACCGACTGAATTATGATTGTGAGTATCGGAATCAATAGAATATTGCTACGAATTTCACATACCTAAATTGCCATCTCAATTTGAAATCGCGCATTAAGTGAAATACAAGGGATTTACAACACACGAACATTTTGCCTTTTGAAACATATCTCTAAAAGTTTTTTTCACCTGAATGCACACCAGTAGTGCTCCTCTGCTCCTTCAACAAAATATAAAAACAATTAATCCGATTAAAGAATGTACTCGTTGAAACATAAGCTAAGGAGAGCAGTGTTTTATTACAAAGATCAACACTCATGTTTGTTTTATATTGCTTGACTAACCACGAAATAGTTTCAGGTCAATGACAGCCATTAAAATAATGTGACTAATCTGTCCCGTACGCTTAAATTTTTGAGACAATTTGTAATTGAACCGGTTTTTATGTAAAATGAAGATGAAAAGGAGAAAAATAACTAGTAGAAACTTTTCAATATAAAGTAAAAATGATATTGTTGCCATCATGACATAAATCATATAATAACAGTGGTAAATATTACTGAAACAGCATTCTTAAAATTTTTAAGAACAAAGAAAGAATAATAGTAAAACGCTAACTAGGTAAAAAAAAAAACTAAGTGCGAATACACGCACTTGATCAACCTTTTAATCAAATATAATGAAGATTTAGAACAAAATATTCCGTGTCGGAACGATTAGTCAATTTATACATATCAAGAAAAATTGCAGAAATCTCATCTGTTTACGAATCAGTCTGAAAGCCTTAATGGCACTAATTAGACGTGTTTGATAATTTTCAGCTCTACCGGCTTTCAGAAAAACTGAAAACGTTACAATGTGGGAGCAGATTTGGCTTGTTGAAATTGTTTTTGCAAGCTCCACAGCAACATACGGTATCACATTTGCCATTCTTCTCGTCATAGTATCTTTAAGTAACACAGCGACATCTCCTAAGGTCTTACATTCTTTCTTCATCGAAAGAGATCTTGTTATAATACCACATAATGGTCCTTGATATTTAAATTTCTGACGGAATCATTCGACAAAATAAGACTTCCGTTGAGGCATCACGATATCTTTGTTACGAAAATGCAATCATATTTTTGCAATCATATTTTTGCTAATCATGTAAACAAACTTCCAGTCTCAGTTTTTATTTCTTCAGAAAAACGAACGAGCATTTCTGTTCTTAATCCTTACTTTAATGAGCTTTTTCTTTAGTCTAGGTTTAGTAGAGATTTTAAAATCTACATTTTCAAAGAATACTCTGGTTACGAATCAAAAGGCTCACATAATTTTTGCAGAGATGTTGGAATTTATGATTAACCAGGAAATTTTCTTTCCCTCCACGTATGTTTGTATCACCAAAAAATGCTCTGCGATTATTTCGAGCCTATGGATATTACCGAAGTTAACTACGTGGAGATAGTTTGATTAAAACTTCTGAGGTAAGGCGGGAGGAAGAACTGCACTTAAATTTTGTAATGTAAAAACTTCACAAATATTTCTCACATTTATGCTTCAAATAGGTATAAAAGAATATTCCAAACACGGATGCTAATAAAGTATTGGTTAAACCAGAACAAAAGGGGTATTATATTTAAAATGTTTTTTTCTGGGTTATACCAATGGTTTTTATTGGATTGTAGTAGGAAAAGTTTTTCTACTAAAAAACAAAATTCGCATATTCTGCAGGCTATCACTATTGTCATGATGGCACCAATACTAAACAGAAACACAGCTACCTCATTGTGGTTGTAGTATTTCCTTAACCCATACAGAGAAAATCGGCACAGAAAGTTAAAACGTGTGATGAGAAATGACCTATTGAAAACAACGATGTCACGTAATCACCTTAAAAGGACAAAAGTATTCTACACATGAGCAGTGCAAAGGATCAGAAGTTTACGGGTGCTTACTTAAGGAGATAATGTTCAAATTCACATTCATAAGCTCGTTTATTCTTGAGTTACTTAACGAGGAAGATCTCCATAGTGAATTAGATCGCAATCCCAAAAGATAAAATGGTGCTCGAGAGAAGATTGTCCGATGGTTTTGAGAATACACAGATGACGCAACACCGTACTACATCTACGTGAAATGGGTTTCAAACTGACTACAAGCAAATCACGGGTTGATAACATTTCGAAACAACAGGTAGTTTAAAGATCTACTTAAGCAATAAAGAAAATGGATGCCAAAACCTTGCGGCAAGCCACACGTCTAATCGTTTTGTACTACGTGCATTGTATATCAAGAATGGAAATATTGGTTCTAAATAGCGAAATTTCACTGGTCCGCATCAATAGTCGTTTCAGTACCATCCACACATTTCGTGAGGCAAATTTATGTTAGAGCTTACACATCTGAAAATAAGTTCTACACTTATATAAATTTTATGTTCAACGCACACGTGAAATAATAAACTCAAAATCGAAATTTTCACACTCGGGGAGCATTAATTTTAAATTGATTTCTGTTGGCCATAGGTATTCAGTTTTCTGAAATAGAGTAGAGATAAGAAAACTGCAGTTCTATGTCGAATTGAGGCGAAAGAGATTCTTGTTTCATTATTTTTCAGTTTAATTCAGATTTTTATGAGCTAAAGATTTCCTTGTTCAGTGATTGTTCAGCTGTTTTTCATTTTGGCATTTTTTTCAGTTGTAGTTGTTTCTTTGAATTACGCACGAAAACAAAAGACAGCAAGTTTCACTGTATTTAAATTATTCGTCACATCCATTAATACAATAAAGCGTGCGTTGTGATTGGCCCTGAAAATGAAAGTCAAAGTATATGTTTTCATTTTATCCAAAGGACACATTTGTAGGATTAGAATAATATTACTAATTTTAATTTTTGTTTTGAAAGAATGATGTCATGATAGTAATTCAGTATATGCTTTTTAAGTACGATGCTCACAATGCGCATTGCTACACCATGTGTGTATCAAGCTGCAAAATAGTAGCAACTCTTGTCAAACATTAAACTAACTCTTCTCGAAGTTGTTAAACGTTTTAATATCCTTTACTGAATTGAATTGATATGTTTAGCAGTAGAAAGTAGGATAATACTATTCTAAAAATGATTTTCTTCATTTGCTTTTAAAACATAATCCCTCGGTCACTTTTCTCCAGATAATAAAAACATTTGATATATTTTTGCCGAACGAAAAGTAATGAGCACATTGGGAAGGTTCAATGTTTTCATTTGCAAAGCTGATATTCTCACGAACAACTTTAAATGATCTGTGGAATGAGAAACAACTTTATTAATAAATCTGCTAAACTAAAGCTCCAAAATAAACAGAGACTTGCTCAAGAGATTTTGGCTTCCATTTTTCTTTTCATGGTATCGATCAAAAAGTTCAAAAACTACTTAGGTGCAAGAGTAGGTGCGAAAAAACGTGATAATTGGTGTTGGATCTAGTAAAAACACAGATACAAGCAACAAACACGCCATTTCGAAATCATGTAAACGGAAGGGGGAGGGTTGACAAAGGATCGTAATTTCATTTGAGGGATTTTGGCATTAAAGTTTCAGTCGTGAGAGCATAATTTATTTTCTAAAATACTTTTGCGTTTGAAAGGAATCTCTGAACTTAAGTAGTCCTTTGACAATGCTTTCAGACGATGGAAGACCATGAGATTAAATGGGATCATGATTCAAAAGAGCTCTAAAGCTCGTTTTTCTAAAACAGTATGTTTAAAATCGCATTTTTAAAACTTTGCACTAAACTCATCTTAACGCGGCTAAAGGTTCCTTTGTGAAAGGAGATGCAAGTGCAACATTTTTGCGTGGGACTCGTGAATCACTGAAACTCATGATTATAAAAATTGCTCTTGCATTTTAAAACTAACACACCTGCACTTTTTTATGTGATCCGCTTGAAAGAGGCAAGCAGCATAGAACTCATTACTAACGGGAAGTTTTTTCCTCTGGAAGATCATACCTATTTCAGTAAAAATGCAATCTCAATGAATGATAGCATACACGTCTTCCAAGCCACAAATATATATCTCGAGATCGGTGAGGAAAGTATACATTTTCGAATTCTTTAATCTAGATTTCCAACGGAAAATTTTTGCTATACACTGGAGGTTTCGCCTGAAGTTTCACGACTTATTTTACTTCAAGGAAAAACTATTTCGAAGAACTCCAGAATTATTTTGTGTGAAGTTTCAAGAAAATTTCTCGTTTCTGAACACAAGAGCAATATTCATATTTACTTAAATATTTTTTTGTCTGAAAACTTAACTGGATTCTTTGAGATGAATTTGTGGTAACAATGTTTATATCATTTACTATATCTGCAAAGTTTTCATCACACTCTTAACCTGTACTGTGCATCATTTTGCATTCAAGTATCAAATATAGATAAATAGTTCTTTTCTCCTTATTTTTAACAAAGTGACAGAAATCAATTTTATACCGTCTTCCAAAAAACAACAAGTAAGAGAAATACTTTTGTTTGCCTTTCAAACGTTGCAGCTTTGAAGCTGTACCTGATGGAAAGCATCGCTTCTACCAGTTCCAGACAGTTGATAGCTTCAAAACATTCGCAACGGCCTCTGATCCGGGAAACAACAAGGTTATGGATTACAACAACACTACTTAATTTTTAAGTCTAATGCCCGACTGAGCTATGCTGTTAGATGCAATTGTATAATATACAATAACAACTACATCTAGAAATAGTGCATATACAATATCTCAAAAATGTGATATGTAGTGGAGAACTCCAGTTCTCCTTCCACCTGGCTTTGGTTTGTTTATTTTTTTCTTTTTGTACTTGGACACGACTTATCACTGCTTTCATGGTCTCTCATGTATAATCCTTTGTGGTGTAAGCAACTCTTTAAGTTTATCATATTTCCAGCCATGGTTGCAAGTTTTATATAAAGTGGCAATCTTAAAAGGATGAAGTTCCAAAATGTAAATTTAAGTCCTGCATTTGAAACTGACCGATGAAAAAGCATACCGGCTTCTCATTAAAAGCATTCACGTTCAGCATTCCTTATGGGTTTGAGAGAAAACATTTGATAATGCAAAGGTGCACGTCTCTGCATGCTTCCAACATGGGTAGTATTTTAGCTACATTATTTCTTTTTGCTTTCATTCAACATGAATTTGCAAAGTTAATAATAGAAATTTTAGATCTTCGAAACCCGGACAAAACGGGCACAACCCTTATGATACAAACACGTTAACGTTGTGGTGAACGATTCCATGAGTACCAGGTGTAGACAGGTAGAAATCTGGTTTTAAACATAAAATATATGCATCTCTTCAATTTCTGCATAAGTTCTCCCTAAGGCTGTTTTACGCTTAGGGCTCAATGTATGAAGAAGGTTGCTTGTTTCTTCAGGTGCGGTGCAGAAGTGTACTTTAATGTTCAACACGTGTTTATAATTCACATGGCTCTACACTAATATTGGAAACTAATTGGTACCCACTACGTTATCGCCGAAATACTGACCCTTCTAAACGTGGAATTTAATGTAAATGAGATATTTTTTTAAAATACAAACACCTAATCTATAACAGTTTTACCCAAACCAAAAATAAAATTTGATATATGATTAAATAAAATTTTTTCAAACCCACATTAATGGAGTCAACACCAACAGCCTATCTACATTTCTTTCTTGCGGTGGTGTTTCAATTTCCGCATGTTAACAGAAATAAATCACAGTCGTACTTCATATCTACAAAAGTAGTAAATACCTTTTACCAATGTAGTGTAAATGTGAGAATACATGGTTTGAGCTAAAGAAATGTACACTCTTCGACAATATCATCGGTAGCAAAAAAATACTATTTGATCCTTTTACTTGCCTTCACGTATTTCCTAATTTAAAAGTTTTACTCAGACATGACTTCAGAAAACTTAAATGTTTGGATGAAGTGAATTATACTAAACATAATTTTAGCCCAAAGTGTTATTTTTTGTAAAAATTATCGCAATGTTAAATTGGTTACGGTTTCAATTCATGCTGGACACTGAGAGAGTAA
This sequence comes from Macrothele yani, assembly GCA_039090855.1. NCBI lineage: Eukaryota > Metazoa > Arthropoda > Arachnida > Araneae > Macrothelidae > Macrothele > Macrothele yani. The sequence continues at coordinate 62,780,950 of CM077008.1, read as the reverse complement.
CACACCTCTAAATTCAAAATAATTAATTTTATTCCCATAAATATAACTCCCTGAAAGTTGAAGGTGTTCTCCTTCGCATTATATACGTAGATAAGACCGGCCATTATAGTTTCAGGTCCAGTTATATGAATTCATTCATTAGCTTGCTTTCTCTATGTTAAGCACTTAATTTACGATGACAACTGATAATTCGTAAAGAATGATGTGATAAAATCCATAAGTAGATATTTTTATTTCCAGTTTAGATGTTTTACGTTACTTAGTACTTCAAATATTACGAATTTTTTTACAAAATTAGTTTGCTAAGTCGAATGAGCTTTCACGAAGATGTAAAATTACACATGGTTGATATGGCTTTTTGATGAGTAAAAATTGGTGGGATTGGTTCACAAATGTTTAAAAACCATATTTTCCTATAAAAAATGGATTTCAAAGCATTTATTATGAAATCATGTAGTGTTACGTCTTGCGTAGTAGTTGGGATGGATGTTTATTGCAGCAACTAATGCATTTCTTGAGAACGACTTAGGAAATTATATATATATTACCTTACATGCTGTTGTGATAATTTATTTAGCAATGAGTAGCATTATATTTGAAAATAATAACAATTTGTTTGTTAATGATATGCCGTAATGATGCACTTTTGTCTTCATCAAGAAAAAAAATGCTTTGAACACCATAACTATATTAAAGTTCAATACAGAATTTTACACTTTGGAGCTCCTCATCATGTGAGTTGCCTACACTGACGCACACCTTTGGCAGCAGGCACTTAGTTCCTAGCAACTTTGTAAAACTCTGTTTAACAGATACATTTTTTTAAACTTTTTACAATTATTTACCCTGAAAACAGGCTTGATATGTTTCCGTTAGGCTTAAATAGCTTTTGGTTCTTTGTATATATATATAATATGTATATATAACCATAAATAGTAAATAAAAGTTTCGATTGTCCAAAGTTGTTTAGGTCCTTCAGTTCAATGCAGAGAGGAATTTCTGTCAGGAGCCTAGGGAATAAATCTTATTGCCAGATACAGGTAACAGGGGTCGCGTCACGCTTCGGCGATGACGTCACAGGTTCAGGAGATAATGTGATATCAGGTGCTGGACTCTTACCGAGGAGGGAGAATAGGAGGTCTTCCAGGATATGTTGGACTCAGGAAACACTAATCTAGAAGAAAGCTGTGAAAGAAAGGAAAAGGAGAATTATTTCTTTCTTCCACAACATAACTTAGGTAATTTTTGAACTAAAATAAACTCGGTAATAAAAGCTAAAATGTGACTTCGAGTATATAATTACGGGTTTTATTATTACTGGCAAGGAAATGCCTTATTCATCTGTTATCATGAAGATAACATGCCAGGCGACTTGAAAATTGTATCGTCTTAGATCTACTCAGAAACTTAAAAAATTGTATTGTCTTAGCGTTTCTGAGGAAACGTGAAACATATATTGTCTTACCGTTTCTGAGGAAACGTGAAAAATATATTGTCTTAACGTTTCTGAGGAAACGTGAAAAATATATTGTCTTAGAGCTCCTCAGAAACTTTGGAAATTGAAAAGTCTTAGAGCTCCTCAAATTGGAGAGTTTTTCAGAAAACTTGAAAACTGAATCGCCTTGGAGCTCCTCAGAACACTTAAAAATTGAATCCCCTTGGGGATTCTCAGAACACTTGAAAATTATCAGGTCATACCAGAAGTATTGTCGTTTTGCACAAGCCCAACAGTAGTGAGTCCCTTGGTGCCCAGACTATGACGTTGACCACGGTGAGTATAAGAGGGATCACGCGAGTAGACCTTCAGGTCACTTGAGACCGCAAATGGGAGTTCTAGAGCCTTTATTATGAAATCATGAAGTCTTTGTATACTTAAACCGCATAGGAAATGACAGTGTCAAAAGACCACATTAAGCACATTATGCTGTATGAGTCCACCATCGACATTCAGCGACGTAGAAACACGAAACATTAATGCCGTATATCGGCCGGGTAATCAGCCGGGTACCCTGGAGGTCAGGAAATGTCAACGCTGGTTCCAGAAACTTCGAAGGAGGGACACCAGTCTCAAGGATATGCAGCTACCCGGACGGCCTGTTGAGCTTACCGACTTGCTGAAAGCTGCTGTTGAGGAAAATCTGCAGGCAACAGTCGAGGAATTGGCCGCACTTGTTCATTCAACCCCTGTTCACCGGCATCTGCAGGACCTTGGTTATGTGTCGAAACTGGATAAATGAGTACCCTATGATCTCACTCCACAGCAGCTGCAACAGCGTGTGGACATTTGCACTTCTTTGCTCTCCCGTGAAAAAAGGGAGCCGGGTTTGCACAGAATTGTCACGGGCGACGAAAAATGGATTGTTTATCACAACATTAAGCGTAAACGGCAGTGACTTCCCAAAGGGAATGTGCCTGCAGGGGTGACGAAACCACGACGTTTTCCACAAAAGATTTTGATGTCTGTGTGGTGGGATATGCAAGACATAATTCATTACGAGCTGCTGCCACCCAACAAAATTATTACAGGGGAAGTCTACTGTGAGCACCTGCAGCGTCTACGCACTGCTTTGCAGGATAAACGTCCAGCACTCGTGAATCGTAAAGGCGTGCTGCTGCAGCATGACAACGCAAAACGACACACAGTGAAAATGACCAGTGTCACGTTGCAGGACTTCGTATGGGAAAAACTTCCTCATCAAGCATATTCCCCGGACATCACCCCATCCGACTACCACCTCTTTCGCAGCTTGCAAAACCATCTTGCTGGGACTACACTTCGAAATGTGGAGGAGGTACGGCGAACCCTTTCTGCCTTTTTTGCATCGAAACCCATGGAATTCTACAAGTCTGGGATTCAAAACCTTGTCGATCGATGGGAGAAGGTTGTAACTATCGGGGGCACTTATTATATGGATTAAAACATCTGTTCCAGGTACTTTTTTTTCTTTTCTTCACACGTTGAAAAAACGACTGTATTTTTGGGATTACCTGATATATCGTGTAAAAACTCGTCTTGGAGATCCTGAAAAAATTTAAAAATTGAATCGCCTTCGAGCTCCTCAAAATACTTGAAAGTTGTATTGTCCTGTATCGAGATTACAATACCGTCATTTCGGTGCTCATAATATCAGAACACAGGGCAATTTTTAGGTGCCGATATTCCGGTATTATGTTTTCAAAATTGTCGATATCGGTGCTCATTGAAAGTCTGAATTCTTTTACATTCATCGAAAACGGTTCCGAAACCGCGGCCGTAGAACCTATTCTGTGATTCTTTTAACCTCCCACAAATTAAAGCTTCTTGGAATGTTGCATATACGTTTGATAGTTCCCTCTCTAGTAACTTATTTAATCATTTAGGGTAGTTGTATCACGTTTTCTAGAGACTGCGTCCTATTGGTACGTCTTTTTCCATTTAAACGTTACAATGAAACCCTGTATTCTCCGTTTACAATTATTTGAGATGATAGAATATGGAATAGTAACGAAATTAAAGTGATTTTGCACAAGTCAGTGCCCATAAAACATACTGTTGCGTGTCATGACCGAAAATTAGCATAAAAATTCTTAGAAACTAATTTTGACGCAATGTTCAGAACGAAACCGAAGTGAGCCTGTAACACAAGATCAGGCATTATTAAGAAGACAACAAAACTCAAATGTTAACTCAGTTTTGACACCTCAACATTTGTGTTTATTTAATATTTCTGCTGAACTGACGAAAAATACTTTTCTACGATTAACATTTGCTTAAGGATACCTGTAAAGTAAATCAGGTATCAATTGATACCGGTATTAGGTGGAATAATGAGGAAACACCGGTATTGCAATGACTCGTACTGTAGCTGTCCAGATAACTTGAAAATTGTCTTGGAGGAAGATGCAGTTTTTTAAGAGTTTTGTGGGAAGTTGTGTTCTTGGTAAAAATCAAATATCAATCTTCTAAAAACAACAACAACAACAACAACATTTTTCGTGTTTCGAGGTTGAACGTTCCCGAAACAAACAAACAAGCAATATAAGGAAAGCAGCGGCGTAGGCAAGTACACAAGCAATGCCCCATCCGAGCTTAACTCGGAAGATGAGTCAAAAAGCTGCATCTCCTGTATGCTTCCAGTGCGGCAATCACATATCTGTATTGAGAGAATTTCATCGCTATAAGCGGTATTTCATCTTCTCTGAAAAGGTAACTTGTAAAAAGGTAACTTGTAATTTCTCAAAGAATCAATACAAGGCTGCAATTGCACCTTATATTGATTCCTTGAGAAAGCGGTTAACACTTAGAGTTTGCATTCATTCAGCTACTACAGTTGTTCCAAATTGTCCGCACTTGTCTATTAATTGTGACACAGCTGTAAATTTCTTTTGTAATATTCTACGCCGTAGATGTTGCTCCACCCGTTCAGGCATGTTTTGTGACTTTCGGGAAATCTATAAAACAATTTGTACTCGCCCGTTGTAGTTTCACAAATGTGGTACGCATTATCGAAAATCTTTCTCGTAGCATCAAGCAGTAAAAGTGTATATATCACGCTAAAAAGTGTATTTGTCACGTCGACGAACCTTTTAGGAATGTGGGTAGCCCCGGGTAGACGGCCGATTCGAGTGATCTATTTAAGAAATATCTCTGTCACGTACCCTTTTTTTTTTTTCGTTCTGGTGTTTAATGACCATGTAAGCATCTACGGCTATGAGCAGTCACCTGTTCTTGATTTATGACACTGTTTCTATGGAAGAGAGAGAGAGAGAGAGAGAGAACAAGCATTATAAGGCAAACACACCAGTCATCCTCATCCGGAGCTGGATTATTAGTCTGAAGCTCACGCCTCTGATCACTCTGCTACCGGGGAAAATCTATTCCATTGATCCAGCCGGCATCCAAGGAAAAGGTAATCTCTATTGAACTATGGAAATAATTGACGCTTTCTATTGTGATGGTGATGGGACATATATATAGAGTCTTTATTTATCGGCGACTCTGACAAGCAAAAGCTTAAAAACAGCACTTCAGGGTGCAAAAGTTGAAACATTTACATGGCACAGATTTCAGCTTTAAGAGATTCTTGTGAATAAACAGTAATAGATCACTGACAAAATAGACAAGAAAACACACACACACACACACGCGCTAAAAAGTGTATATTAACTCTACGTACAAAGATCATTTCTCACAAAATAGGAAACATTAATAGTACTATTTTAAACAGATTTTTAAAATAATAACTTACTCTTATTAGTTATAGCTCATGCATTTAATATCTATTAATGCATTTTCCGAACGCTGTGTAATGGACTAAACCTACAACCAAGTACTGTGCCCCCTTCCAGACCTCTTCTCAGGATGACCACGTTTGCATTTTCCAAAGGGAATTCTTTCGGGTACAGCGACATTTCCTTTATTATTTTTAAAATACTTTCCAGAAACAAACAAAGAGACCTTGCTCTCTATTGAGGAAGTATTAGAAAATCAATTCTAAAATCACGATTTTCACCACCTTTGTTTTAAAATTTCAATACCCAACGTATTCTGCCGAAAACACTTTTGTTTAGCATCAGTTTCTGGGAAACAGTAACTCTCAGAAAGAAAAACGTCAGTTCTGACAAAAGACAAAAATGCTGTGCACTTTGAATTTTTAGCACGTCTTTTGTAAAAAAAGATCGTGCTTATGTTATCGGTTTGTCCGTCCGTCCGTCTGTACCCACGATATCTCTGCAACTGTTACTCCGATTTGAAAAAATTCTTTTTGCATTGGGAAGCTTGAAATATGCGAATGATGATCCTTTATTTCGTTTTTTTTTACGATGTACAATTTCGTCGCTAGAGGGCGTAAATGCAGATGATGTCGAACTCAAAAATACGTTTTATTCCACATATTTGCTTCTAAACATCCGATTGAAAAAATTCTTTTATTTTTCGATTCCATTTATGTCGAAGAGTATTTTAGACGTAGTTACTTTTTTTCAAATTACGCATAGATTTTCCGTTAGGGGGCGTAAAAGTAAAGTACATTTTTCCCGATAACTCTTCTCCTAAAACTCCAATTTGAAATTTTTTTTTCCAGCGGATACATCTCCTGATGGGAAATCTTTTGCATATAATTTAGAATTTTCGGTAAAAAATACTTTGGCCACCAGGGGGCGTAAGCGTTAATTTTTGCTTCTGATATATTTGCCATAAAATCTGAGCTTCTAAAATATCAAATGAAAAAAATTCTTTCGTGGACTGATGCCGCTCACATCGATAAAACTTTTCGGAATATTTTCTTCCTAAAATATTCCACAGTTTCTCCGCAAGGGGGCGTAGATGTATATCTTATTTTTGTCAATATTTCTACTTCTAGGGGTTCGATTTGAAAAATTTCTTCTTTGTTGGATAATGTTTCTAGTGTGACATGTTTTTCATATAATTTCAAAATTTTCAAGTAATTCATACTCTTTCCGCTAGGGGACGTAGAGGTAAATTGCGTTTCTCCCTATATCTCTGCTTCTAAATCTCCGATTTGAAAAATTCTTTCTGCACCGGATACAGCTCCTGATGGGAAATCGTTTGCACATAATTTCTAATTTTTGTAAAAAAAAAAAATGGTTTGACCACCAGGTGGCGTAAATCTTAATTTCCGCTTCTGATGTACTTGCAGCAAAAGTATGAGCTTATAAAATCTCAATTGAAAAAAGTCGTTTGTTGACCGATACTACTTATGTCGACAAACCTTTTGGGAACATTTTCTTCTTGAAATAATGCATGGTTTCTACGCCAGGGGGCGTAGATGTATATCTTATTTTTGTCAATATCTCTACTTCTAAAAGTCTGATTTGAAAAATTCCTTCTTTGTTGGATAGAGATTCCGATACGAAATATTTTCCCTATAAATTCAAAATTTTCACGTAAATCATAGACTTTCCGCTAAGGCGATAAAGGTGAATTGCGTTTTCTGCTCCTAAAACTCCTATTTGAAAAATTCTTCCTGTATCGCATACAAGACCTGATGAAAAACATTTTCACATAATTTCTAATGTTTAGTAAAGAATGGTTTGGTCACCAGGGGTCATAAGTGTTCATTTCTGCTTCTGATGTATCTGTAGCAAAATCTGGGCTCCTGAAAACTCGACTAAATTTTTTTTCTTGGACCGATACCGCTCATATGGATAAACCTTTTGAGAATACTTTCTTCCCAAAGAAGAAAGTATTCTTTTTTTAGTATTGGTTTTCCCACCAGGGGACGTAAAGTCATATCTTATTTTTGTCGATAACTCTGTTTCTAAGAGTTCGTAAGCTCTCGATTCCGTTTACAGCAATATCTGAGGGATTAAAGACCCGACTGAAAAATTTCTTTTTTCCGTCAGATACTATTGTTTTCCATACCGGTTTTATTGATTTTGAGTAGCTTCGATAAATTTAATTTGCGTCAGAACGGATTCAGAAGACGTGCTTATTACACCCGAAAATTCGGTGCTATCTTTCTTGTTGAATCTGTTTCCTGAAATCTGATTCTATTAACTTTCTTACCGTAATTACTAAAGACAACAAAAACTGTCAAGAACTCTATTTACACTCTCTAAGACTCTCTAAGTATTGCAAACCTTGAACTGAAAGCTGAAAAGATGAATCATCTTCATTGTTCCTAAGCTCGATTCATGAAAATATAATATAAGGAAATATAAAATAAAAAGCAGATCTTAACGATACAAGCTTTGTTGGTTCTCCACGGTGTCGCATTGGCTTTGTCAGGGATTAATTTGAATACTAGGAAATAATTCTAGCGGAGAATTATTTAAATACAATTTCATAGACATGTGTATGAACAGAAAGATATGAAAAAATAATTATTTCTTATACACTTGTCACAAAACATTAGGGATATTGCATGAAATGAAGGATGCATATATCTGACTCAAGTAATGCACACTGAAATAACATCAGTGAGGCTACCTAACACAAACGATGAGGAGTGCATTTCAAAAACAATTTACTGTGCAATTCTGCACATAACAAAGTAGCACTGCAATATAGACAAAATGGTAAATTCGGAGAATGCCCGTATTCCGGGATTTCAGTATCCCGTAACATGCCCTCTGTGTCGAAGAACGACTTGACACCTACGAGGCTTACTTGCAATGACATTATTGACGAGAGTCTGGGGCAGCTTGTCCCATATTAGAGGCAACACGTTACGGGGTCTGCCAGTGTACTGGGGTATGGAACGAGGTTATCCAGACGTCGCTGTACAGTGTCCCAAATGTTCTCAAGAAGATTAAGGTCAGAAGACCTCGGAGGCAGCTGTAATGATTCAAGCCCATGATTTTCCAGCTCCTGAAGCACTCTGTAGGCACATTGACTGGTTGCATTGCCATCGAGAAAGAAAACGGAGTGCGTGCTCAATAGCAACGTGAAAACAGTGTCACAATGAGCACAGTGATCTCGTTTCGACACACCGAGGCATTCATGCTGCTTTGAAAAACATACAAGGAAGTACAGCCATTAAAACACACTGCTGTGTTGACCAGAGCAGACTGCCGCTGGACGGACTGACATAGTGTGGTTGCACTCGTGCGCCGATCACCTCCACATGTGTCCTCGTCGATTATCAGGATAAAGAGCGAAACGGATTCGTCTGTGAAAAATACATTGTACCACTCTGTATTCCATGACATGTACTGTTGGATTCAGGTATATACTTAACGACGGTGAGCTGATGTCAATACTATATATCTTAGCGGCGTCCTCGCTAGGAGTCCGTACTCGTGAAGACGGTTTCGTACCTTTTGAGTAAGTACTGTTACAACAGAAACAGCTCGAAGTGATTCCCGGAGTTGTCTACTGGTGATACCAGTCCTTTTACGAGCACTTACTATCAGGTAGCAATTTTGCCTCTTGGTGTTTATTCTCTGGAGGCCACTCCTGCGTCGATTACAACATTTCCATGCCTTAGAAATCTTGTCTGTAGCCGACTTACTACACTTTGCGAAACTCTTAAAGTAACAGCCACATTATCTTTCGTACACTTGCCTCTGAAATGCCGACAGCCCTATGTCTGTTGTCAATGCTTAAACGTCATCTGGACATCATTTCAGGTTAATTCCACACCGCAAGCAACACATTCGGCTTGCTTCTATACCAAGTGGTGAAACGACCCGTTTCCTACTTCTCGCATCGCACATTTATCCGAGCTCGCATGCCACTTGCTGTGTTGTCATGATGCTAATTTATATATGACGCAGATAACCAAGCTAATAACCGATCTCCGGTAGTTTCTAAATTTGCATATCACTACGTTTTGCCATCGAAACAGCAATATAACTAATTTTTTGTGACCAGTGTATAAACGTTTCCAGAACACTCTCTCGATCGATGTAAGGTGATCCGCTACGTACACTCAGTACTTATTCACTACCAAGCCTTGTATGTCTTCGTTGAAAACAGGATATATTTTTTCGAATTTTTATGATTTATCATTGATTGATTCCCTTGCTGATTTGCATAACCGAGAATTCTGGATATTCATTCTGCCCTGATATCTTCTCCCTGCCGTTCTTTTGCATAGATGTCTGCAAAGCGAAATGAGGCATCTTCTATTAACATCTTGCGTATCAGGTCGCCCACCACTGATCCCTTTCCCACAGTGTAAGGTCCTTGCTGGTGAAATATTAGGACAATTGTTGACATGGTTAGCAACATGTCTTCTATGATTATTTATGATTACAAACTTACAGGCGATTGCTGCAAGGTAAATCTCAATTTAAGTTTTTGTTATTTTTGTTACAATGACAAACAGACCCATTTCAACGCTTCGATCATTTTTCACATTCCTTGTCTCTGTTTAAGGAATATTATTTCTATAATGGAATAATTTATTTTTGAAGAACCGAAATACGCTGCCTTTCTTTTTCATATTTTTGTTTTGTAGTGTATTTGCACAAATCCTCAGATCCTGAAAACGGTATAGCTACAAGGGGAAGGTAAGTGTGGGGGGATGTTAATAGCTATGTTTCGTTAGTTTAAAAAATAGCGCAGAATTATCACATGTATAATTCACACATATAAAAAGGAGCACAGGCATCCACAGCAGGTGAATGGTTTTCAGTTGCATCATGTGCATGGTACGTTCCTTCTACGAGAAAAGACAAAAAGTTCCTCTTCATTTTTTTTTAATTTAGCAAGTAGCACGGCTAACACAGTTGTCTCGCTATAGTGAACATTTACCAATCTTCCTTTCAATACTGTATGAAACGTCATTCCACACCCACTGTATAATTTTTAAAGAAGTGCGTTTTGTCAGGAATGTTACTAAGGAAACATTGTGCAAAAAAATTATCAACACGCTTTTCAAACAACTGATCACGGATGGCTAAGGTTGGTATTACAGGATATCGAGTGAACATTTTTGGGGGACAGAGAAAAAAGTTTCGGATAGAATAATGGCGTGATACCGAAATTCCATAAACATATAAAACATTTGTAACTATTACATAGTCGTCTCTATTTGATCAAAGTTCCATCACCAGATAGTTATCCCAAAAGTTTAATTGAAACAGCAGAGAAAATTCCAATGATTTAATTGCATTTCGCCGGAATGCTTGAACATGATAATGGAAAGCGTCAGCAAATCTGTGTTATCACTATGCTTACGTTCTACTTAGATAAAGAAATATCTCTGCTGAAAACTTGGCTTATTACCATTTCTTCCTTTTTCATAAGTGGTAAAATCTGAAGAAAACTATCAAATATCTGCCATAAAAAAGTTTACAGAGCATAGGCATGCAGAGAGATTATACAAATTTCTTATTTAAGGGTGGTTTGAAACATTTCATGCATTTAAAGTACTTACGCAGAGATAACTTCGAAATTGCTACAGATCACAGTTTGATCAATTAAAAATGTTGCACATAAACGTAATCAGAGAAATTCATTTTTTGTCCTTTTGAGCTTAAAAATAATAGTATTCACATGACAGTAATACTTACCAGAAACCGACAAGACTAAGGTGCAAGAAATGGAGAAGTATCTCGGATTACTTGAGGGGAGTGGTTGGCACATTCTTCCACAATAGTGGCAGCTGAGCACTGTGAATACTGAAGAGGAATAAGAAGGAAGGTTAATGTATTACGTAACGCAGAACTTCTGACGGAAAAATTGCTAAAATGTTCAGTACTGACTCGAAAGTCAAGATTTAAAGGAATGTCGAATTTAACACTAACAGAGGGAACAACGATTTTAGCATTAGACAACATGGAACTTCCGTGAAAGTTATCCCTAAATACGTTGGTCAAAATAATAATAATAATAACAATTGGCATGCGCGCAATGCTCCTATAGTAGAGGGTATAACTTCTACCTATGAACGTTAATAGCCGTGACGCTGAATCATAGGTGTAATTATTGAGATAAACAACGAGGGAATTGGTGATCATATCGGAAGCAACCAAAATTAATCATACAAAGCTGTGGTTTAGTGATAATCTTTGAAGGGTGCAGGAGCTTCATTTTTTTCCAGAAATCTGTGACCAAGGGAGCATGAAATATTCATAAAGTGCAACTGAGGCCCACAGCACATGCAGATAACACTTCTGACCGACAGCGTTGCAGAAAGCATTCTGCCACCAACTGTATCCGAACCCGGCATTTTAATAAGCATCTGTCAGGAGGAGTCTTTTTGAGGCATCATGAACGGAGTCAATAGTTCGAGGCATCATGAACTGAGCCTTGCCATCTCAAAAGGCGGTACAACGGGATTTTACAAGCGCTCATAGACTTCAAAATCTCAAATCTATAATACACACGCACACAATTCTAGTGGCAAATGCAGAAATACAGCACTATGTGCTTCCCTTACTTTTACCTGCAGTATTCATCTATAATATCGGTGACCAATAAGTAACGACAAAAAATGTTTTTCCTCCTGAGATTCCTCCAAGTTTAATTATCATTCATATAAAATTGTTATGTGATCCTTTGAGCAGATATAACGACAGTCTTCGTTTCAGCAGAAAAAATATTATGTCGTTCTGCTTGGACGAAAGTGTTGGTCTAAGTCTCTTAACACTCAGGAATGGTTAGCCAACGTTATTCTGAGAAACAGGTACTCTTATTCTTCCACATTTTTGTGAAGCTCAGTTTTTTTAGATAGGTTTACCAAACGTATAAGCAGTAATGTGAATACCATTCTTGATTTGGGTTGTTATCTGCTGGAAAGGAAAAAAAAACAGATCTCTGTGATATGCACTAAGCTCATATCCCACCCGGAACTTGAAACCCTGTCTCTTCAGTGAGTGTGCGTGACGGTTCTGTAACAGAGCGTCTGCAACGGACAGATCAAGTTCCTTTCTCACAAAATGTTCTTTTCCTTCCCTTCAGTGTTAGCAAAGCGAAAAAGAATTTAACAAAATGCTGCTCGCACCTTTGCCTTCAGTGAAATTACTTCGTTCCTTTTCACTAAGAAAGAATTTGGATTTGTGTGTTTGGATTTCAATACTGGTGCCGTTTTCCCTTGCTTATTATTGGGTTGGTGCGAATGAAACGTCCGGTAAAGGACTAGAATACGTGGACAGCGAGAACAGAAAAGTAGGACAATTACCTAGGCAAAATAATCCCCCTCGGCATCGACACATAGTTGCCATCTGTCCGGCAAGGCCAAGATCCCGGAACGAAAAACGTCTTGTGGCTGAGACCTGAAGAAGTCATCAACTGCACGTTGAACCTCGGTTTCTGTCGTGAACTGTTTCTCGGACAGGAAATGATCCAGGCGAAGAAACAGATTATAGTCTGTCGGAGAAAAGTCCGAAGAATAGGCAGGATGAAGCAGTGTTTCATAGCTCAAGGTACTTAGTGTCAGCATCGTTCGTTGGGCTACATGAGGGCGAGCGTTGTCCTGGAGCAGAACACCATGTCTGTTGACCAAAGCCAGTTATTTCTGAAGCACGTCCCGATGCATCGGGTGTAATTCAGCACAATAACGTTCTGCAGTGATGGTTTGGGCTCTTGTCAAGAGACTCCGATGAATTATCCCTGCTGTGGACCACCAGACAAGGAGCATCGTTTTTTTGGTGTGTAAGGGTGGCTTAGGATGTCGTCCAGCAGGCTGTGCTTTGCTTAACCATAGTGCAGATCGTTTCCGATTACCATAAAGGTTCAACTTCTCGTCGCAGGTGACGATTCGATGCAGTAGAGGCTCCTGTTTATTCCTGGCAAGCAGCGACGTGCAGACTTCCAAACGCCTAGTCTTCTTGGCAGTTGTCAAATCATGCAGCAGCGACATGTCCAGCTTTTTGACTTTACCCAGCGCAGCCAGACGCCGAACAACTGTCGTGTGGTGGACACTTGCCTCTGCCGCTATCTCACGACACGTTTTTCGGGGGTCCGCTTCAACCACACGTAACAGAACATCGTCCGAAACAACAACATGTCGGTGTCCACGTGCCGTTTTGCAGGTCCGTATTCCCGCTTCGAAACTTCCCAAACCATCGCTGAATGGTTCGTTCGTTGGCTATATTCTCCCCAAGTGCTTTGTTAACGTTTCGAGCAGCAATTCCTGCAGAATGGCCCAGTTTAAATTCATACAGGAAGATGATTCTGAAACCCAGCGTCTGCATGTTTCCTTTGCAAGCCCCGTTACATCCAAAAAATCACGCCTGACCCTTGTTCTTCACATGTGCTATTTATAGTAACTCTCTGACGTAATACCCGTAACACCTGTGGGTGTTTCCATTCCGCTGTGGTGGGGACCTGTCTTCACTGCTCGTTTGCGCAGGACATTTCATTCGCACCAACCCAATAGAATATAATTCTCGCGGTAAGCGAATAACGAAAGCGTGTTTCATTTAATAAAAGTACTTTTATAGTACGCACATTTCAGAATTTAATGGTCAAAAAAAGTCTCGGGGAAAATATCCCAGGCTTGAGAAATTCTTGAACATAACGCTTCATTAAGTTTTTCAGAATGTGTTCTTTCCGTTCGATTGTTATTATTTCGAGGTTTAACAAGTACCAAGAGCAAATCTAAGAGCCGCAAACAGTCGTACGCCCCTAGTTTGAGAGTCACTGGTATCAGGAACTGGTAAGACAAACACCCATCCATGCCTCTTCCGGGACCCAGCTTGGGCAATTCGCCAGAAACCTACGCTTCTGACCACTTGGCCACCGTGGCGGCTAAAAACAGACCAAACGCAGCAGCGTTAGCAAGATATTGTTGAAATCTCGTTAAGTCTGGGCATTTCATTGTACGAGTACAGAAGACCGTAATAAAAGATAGAAAAATAAATGCATCCTGCTTCTGCTGAATGCAGACGCAGAATGTGTTTATCTCCTTTACTACAATGTTATTCCTTACAGACTCACGTGATGAAAATCCAATATTACATTTTAATAAAAAATATTAAAAAACAATTCATTTGTTCACTATTTCATCCGTCCCAGCCCCCTTTTCCACTTTAAGTCTAAGTAAAGTGAAAAATTATTCCAGTCTTTTATTTAGCAATGAAAAATTATTTGAGGTACTGAATTTATATACTTTATGTTTTTAACATTTTGACACCATTGCTAGTCTTAGTCACAATCGCAAAAATGTTTCAGTTATTTTCTCTTAAAATTTAATCAATTGATTAACAGGAACTTCACACTTTTTTAGCTGTTAATTTGGAGGCATCAGGTCTAAATTCCTTTGCTGACAAAATAAGATTAACGAAAGGACGCGTCCCTGAAACATATTTCTCGTGAGCTCATATCTTTTCAAGGACCAAACGAGTGTGGTGAGGAAATGCATTTAGGTTCAACAATCTGCAAATTTAAAAATCAAATACGTAGATTATATCATTCTACACTTGAATTTCTTAGAGCCGTTTTTCGAAGAGTGTTCGCATCGGCTTACATGGACGATATGAAGTTGCTTTACCTTAAAGTTGTGTGTTTAACTCATTTTAATACACTGTGATTTAATCTAAGATGCTGAGATATTATATCTGTTTAACGATTTATGTCTTGTCAACATAGTTGTGCATTGTTCTGAGAAATATGGAAACAATGTTGCTCCTTCATTTTAAGGAAACGGGGAAACCAAATGATAACATTATTTTGCTTCAGTTCTTTTAGGATTTGATAATTGCAATAATTGTGTTTAACAAATCATTAAAAGCCTTTATTTACTTTTTCTAAGGCAACCGGAGAACAAAAACTTATGCATAGTACGAAGGAAAAAACAAATTACGACAAGACCTAACAACGTATAAGTAAAATTACCTGCTAGCAGGCACAATAAATATATAATAAGAAAAGAAGCTAACCGGGAAGTACGTGTGCCAGTTTGACCTGCATATTCTAGAGGAATGAAAGAAAATTTCTCTGTACTTGTGTATACAGCATTGAATTTACGGCGGCTTTTTTGTTCGGAGGTTTAACGACCACAGTAAGCAACTCGATGTGCTATAAGCAGTCAGTCGCCCGTCCCTAAATGACGGGTCATGGGCTCCAGGGAAGGGAGAAAGCCAGTACCGTAAAACAAGCACAACATCCACGCCTCACCAGGATTCGAAACCGGACCCAATTTCGAACGAATGGTCAGAAGCCAACGTTTGGACCACTACACTACCGGGGAGGCTGGCGGCTTCACAACACAGTGTACGCTGATTGCAGTCGTTGCTGGGCGATTTGGTAGATCTTGTCGCAATTCCCTAGCTCTCAAATTCGCCCATGTATGACTTCAGTCCTACGGTGTATAGCGTGCCACAAGGTAATAAAAGATCATAAAAATCCAAGTTCTATACAGTTCGTACGTTGTCCGTGATTTTGGTAGAGCTACATTGTTAAGAATCTATCCTCAGTGATTTGTTCGAGCCAAACGATGCCTTGTACTTCCTATTTGAGCAGACATGTGTAATCCATATAGGATTCTCTTTGCCTGAACATATATGTGGAGAGAGATAGACTCTCGTGAGTTATTATCTCTGAAGTACATAGACCCGCACATCACGAAGAGTGAAAGAGGGATTGACAAGTCATTGTCTCTTTTTTTTCTCACAGAGATAATAATTACTTGAATGTGTGTCTGCGCACGTGTGTATGTATGTATGTGTCTATAAAAACGTTATTTTCTTTCTATTTCCAAAGCGCCGTTCATATAAACACGCTAGTTAGGTTATCCTAAACTAATCGACCAATTATAACTCTTTAAGGATTTGTTGTACAAGGAAATGAGAATGATATTCCATTTTTTGGCATTCTTTTATTGCATCAATCGAAACATCAAAATCGCGCATTTATTTAGTTCAACCTGATTTCCAAAGCGGTTTCGTTAACAAAATAAATGCTTTGCCTTAATGTATAACTTTGGTAATATCGCTCGGCTCACGCACATCAATAAAGGAAAAAGAAACTCCCACAAAACGGGAATGTGGCTTCGGTTTTCTTGATCTGTCCTCCAGTGTTCGTGAGATTTCATGTATCCATTTCTCCTGTTCTTTAAGTTTCCTTTGGTTTCTTACACATTCGCATATGCACACACTCAATGGTCAATGTATGATCACTAAAGAATCTGCTTGGTTTCATCGCTTACGCAAAAGGAACAAACACTCGGCTATGAAAAAGCTGCCACAACATCATGATTCGGAGTTTGTGAAGTGATTGTTGCAGTATCAAAGATAAGCGGAACAGTTTGCCTAGCCTTAAACCAATAACTGTGACGTATATCTCTAATTTAAGCTTCCTTTTGTGAGTTCCTATGTCTTATGTAAATTTTCTTACTTCTCAGTTAGATTTTCCTACTGAACGGCACATCACCTTCCGAAATTCAATGTAAATAAAAAATGGTGTGAAGAGAGTGGAGTATGAGAAGAGAGAAAGGAGTATGAGAAGAGAGTAGCGATTGCTAAGATTGCAAGAGCTTCCGGTACCATTGTTAGAGGATTGAGGATTATGATTGTCAGCCGGAAAGGACGCCAGTATAAAGCGTATTTATGATTCTTACTCATATTTGTGTGACTGCTGCAATTAAGAAGAACAAAAGATTGGACTTTATCTTAAAATAGATGCTCATTCTTATGACCCCTGACAGTTTTTTCAGGTTGTCTGACTTAATGTACATGGACGATGTCATCGCTCTTTCCACGTTATTTTTTAAACAAACGCGTAGCGACTGAAAAATTGCATTCCGGCACCGCTGGGATCGAACCCCAGAACTCTCGATAACATTGTCCGACTTAAGTTTGTACATATATTGTACGTTCAACAAATGTTTTAGTAAAGACTAAGACAACTTCAAAATACCGAAAACATAACACAGTGATTGCTCGGACTCGGCCAGTACTGAATTCTATGCAATTCTCATCACGTACGTTTCCAGAATGTCTCTTACTGTACGGGCAACATGAGACCTCGCGTTGTGCAAAATGATGACACCAGCTTCGAGCATGTCGGGCCTTCTTTGGCGAATCTTTGGGTAGTAGACATGTGAATATTTTGTAGACAAGAAGCGGTAGACATGTTTGCTTCATATGCAATCTCTTCACATGTTTTCCGTCGACCTTCTTCCAAAATGCTGTTGACGATAACCACAGAAGTATCGTCCATTGCATCTGATAGCGATCTGCTTCTTGGGTCGTCTTCGATGCATTCCCGACCTTGGTGGAAACGAGAAGTCCACCGTGATACTGTGCTGCGAGCCACTACACAAACTTCACACAAAGCTTTATTAATTTCGGTAGGGGATTTTCCTCGGAAAGTTTCAATTTTAATATCGGATCTCTGGTCGCTAAGCGAGATCTGACCTAACTCACTTTCTTCCTCCATTTCTGTGCAGAACTTTACGGAAGAGGGACAAATTAGGCAGAAAACGTACACACAGCTTTGTGTACTAAAATATGACTCCTAAGTGGCGCAAGGATTGGAGCCATTGCATCATCCTACGGGGAGTGCCTGCGCAGTGTGCAAAACTTTGAAGTGACCTAGTATCATCCATAATCATGATTGTTAGTTTTAAGACGGCTTATTTAATCCAAAACGAAACACCTACCACCGCGTCCTCTGTGTGGAAGTCTGGCTAGATGACTATTTATTATAATTCACCATTCACCAAATTTATCTGGACTGATAATTCACTAGACCTCAATGAATATTCGTGAAGAGATATGGAACCAACTCTTCCGATCGCAGATTATCTTGATAAAATATGTAACACTTTAATATGAGAAAGCCTCGTAACCCATACTGTCTGTCTTTTCTCCTTGTCACGATGTTCTGTGTGAGTGTGCAGAGAAAGAGGATGATAAAACTAGCACGCAACAGAAATCTCTTAGCTAGGTCTAAAAACTAACAGTATATATTTTCTCCAAGAACGTAACCAATATCTTTATTTTATTGTTGTGGGAAGACACACTACAAACCCAGGAATTTTTTTAATCAACAGCCCGCAAAATATTTAGTTAGATGAATTTATTTGAATTCTGAGCATAAATGTATCCGTTCATGGCGACTTTTTGAGGTTTAATGTAACCTCATCGTAAATTATCCCAAATATTTTAAGTTTCAACTTTCACAGCTTTGCAGTATTCGAAGATTTGATGTTTAGATGTGAAAATCCTTCAAATACGTGCATCTCGCCCTTTAGATTTATCTGCTATAATTAATATAAAGCCAGTGCCGTTAATGCCCACCAGATTGAGACGTCTCAGTAGCTGAGCCCATCTTACGAATTCATAATGTCAGATGCTGACAGAAAAACGCACATAGCGCCGTGGATTGTTGGCTACCGTGGTGTAAGGTTAACGCGCTGGGCTAGATATGGAGAGATCCAGGATTCAATTCCCAGGCGGCGGCCGAATAACAATTTTTCGGTTGCTGTGCGTTGCTAAACGTGGAAAGAGTAATGCCTTTGTTTATTTATTGATGTTTAGATCTTGGACTTAAAATATTTTTTGAAGTTCCCTAATGTTTTTTATTATTTTATTTTTTGTTCATTGTAGATTTTGTTGTTCAAAAACAGTTATTGTATTCTGAATGTGATTCACACGAGTAGAACAGGAAAGTGATTCTTAAGACTGAACAGAAAACCGCAATGTAAAATTTTAAAAATTGTGAAAATATCGAGCCTAAAAGCTTTTAAAATATTTCTGTTAAAACAACTGCACCATAAAATTACCCATCAAAGCAGCAGCTAACGAGAGTTCACGTGGTCAACGAACAACTAAACTGTAATGTTTCACTATGAAAAATGTGCCATCAGCGAGTCACGTTAATCCCTTTAAAATACTACCATTAATGCAGAGCATAGCAAATTTATCATGAACCTCGACCGAATAGGAACTGTGCATCCAGCACCAAGGACATGATAATATAATGATTATTCTGTCTTTGTAGATATAAATGACATAATGAAAGCAGATATACGAGATTTCATCTTTGGTACACCTGAAAGGCATAGCCATGAGGAGGGAGCTCAAAGGGAAATATAGTAAAACTCCTTTCTTTGTGGCTAAAAAACCGAACATTTTCTCTGTAATAGACTAAGAAAATGTCGGAAGTAAGTAATGCAGGAGGCAGATAAACGCAGACAAAACGCGACCTTCACTGTTCAGTAGTGTTGATATGAAGACACCAAAAGTACAAGTTCGCACATTTCGGTGTCTTCATATCAACAAGATCCAAGCACAAAAATTTCAGCAGCATTAAAGGTAGGATATATGCAATAGTCAAAGTCTTTAGTCACCCCACACAGTGAACTAGACTGACACCAATGATCCATGCGAGTGCAATTGGAAGACAGAAAACCGAAGACATATCGAATGTTCTATGAATTGAGTTTTCTGCTATTTACCATGGACGTGCGATGTACTGTTTGGTGGCAAGTATGCAAATTCATGGCTCTATCGTGCATTGCTATCACTACTAAAGATTCTGTAAGCAGCATACTAAAAATCTTCATATATATAGGGTGATTCAGAAATGTTGGTTATAAATGAAAATATAAATATGTAGTACTCATCGAAACAAACAAAAAAAGTCTTAGTCAACATAGGTCCGGAAACGAATCGTTTCTGAAATAATTGACATTTTATTGAAGGGTTTCCAGATGTAAGGTTTCCAGATGTAATTTTAGCTATTTCGATAGTTTTTGCATTTCTGAGGAAAACAACGGGAGGGCTGAATTTCTTGAGGGACAGGTTAGACCCCAGTTGTTTCAGGGAACGGTTAGACCCCAAACTTGCCCATCCTCGCCCCAAGGCAAAATACAAATCACCCCAATTCTTAGAGTAAAACACCACACACAGGGAATATTTTAGCTCCTGGGGGACAGTGAAGGAGATGATTTTTGGGAGGGGATGGGTTGAGCATCCTAACTTTCAGCCCAAGAACAAATGATTTTGAGATGTCTTCCGCAGGAGCTCCCCAAATACAACAAATACGATACAAATAAACTGTGGGGAGAAACCGACGTTACATCTGGTAATCCTGCATGATGTTAAAACGGCAAACAAAAAACAAGTGCCTGCGATGTCTCCCGCAGGAGCTTGACAAATCAATGGGACACCCAGGTGCATGGAAGTCTTTGGCGGGCGACACACAGACAGCGACCTGTTGTATGATATTAACCGGGTTCACGCAAAAACCTCCGCTTCAGTACAGCGAGCACCTCCTAACACATGACAGAAGGCATGAAAATGCTGCCCTGACGGTATCTCGGTTCGGCGAACGCACCACGTCTGAATGGCATTAGTTAGCACGTGGAGACTCAAACGTGTACATTACAGGCCATATCGAAGTGTGTCCCGTTCTGTTACTATTAAAGGCTGCTATGGCTAGCGCTTTCACAAATGCAGAGTTAGCTGACATGCATTTCATGTATGGTCGGGCAAATGGAAATGCAGCGCGTATGTACACCGAGGCCTATCCAAACCGAAGGCATCCCGATCATTGCATATTTGTGCAGATCCACCAGCGCCGAACAAAGAATGGGCCCTTTCAGTTTTCTGAACCAGAAGGGAGGCCAAGAACTGCCCGAGATCCCGGATTGGACAAGCGACTGTTACGAAGAATAGAACGATACCCGGAAACGAGCACTAGAAGGATTGCTCTCGCGGAGAATAGGAGTAAAAGTACCTTATGGAGAGTACTGCATGACAATCGCCTACACCCTTACCATATCCAGCGAGTGCAAGCCCTAGGTGTGAGGAACTTTCCACCGTGAGTTGCATTCTGCCGGTGGAGCGCGTATTCTGCGCTTTCTCGCTAATGGTTTATTCACAGATGAGGCCTCATTCACCAGACATGGGCCTTTTCAACTTCCATAACTGTCACCAGAGGGCAGCCGAAAATCCCCACGCCATTCCGCAATCACGTCACTAGGTTCGATTCGCAATTAACGTGTGGGCTTGTGTTTTAGGTGATAGTCCCATAGGACCATTTGTGCTTTCCAACAGGCTTACAGGTGATTTTTATTGGCACTTTCTGCAGCATGACCTTCCGCAGCTACTGGAAGATATTCCTCTTCGTACACGTGCAACAATGTGGTTTATGCACGATGGTTCACCAGTGCATTTTCATCGCACGGTGAGGCAGCATCTCAATGCAACGTTTGGAGAGCGATGGGATATCCCTCTCTTGGCCTTCACGCTCACCTGACCTGAATTCATTAGATTTCTGCATCTGGGGCTATTTGAAAGGACGAGTGTATGCAGTCCCCTTGGGCAACGTCGACGAATTGCGGATAGGAGTGGAAACTGCATGTGCAGAAATCAGGCACAACCCAGGCGTGTTTGAACGAATGCGCGTCTCGCTGAGAAGGAGACTGGAGGCCTGTATTTTGAACATTTGTTGTGAAGGTAAGCACCCTACATGACACTTCTGTCCGTATTTGTACGTGTTGTTCGCCGTTTTAACATCATGCAGGGTTACCAGATGTAACGTTGGTTTCTCCCCATAGTTTATTTGTGTTGCATTTGTTGTATTTGGGGAGCTGCTGCGGGAGACATCACAGAATCATTTGTTCTTGGGCTGAAAGTTGGGACACTCAACCCACCCCCTCCCAAAAATCATCCCCTTCACTGTCCCCCTGGAGCTCAAAATATTCTCCGTGTGTGGTATTTTTCTCCAAGAAATGGGGTGGTTTGTTGTTTACCTTGGGGGAGGCCGAGGGGGCACTTTCGGGGAGGAACAAGTTTGGAGTCTAACCGTTCCCTCAAACAACTGGGGTCTAACCGGTCCCTCAAACAATTCAGCCCTCCCGATTTCTTCCTCAGAAGTGCAAAAACTATCGAAACAGCTGACAGCTGGGGAAAAAACATCTTTACATTATTTCTGGAACCGTGCAATAAAATGTCAATTATTTCGAAAACAGTTTGTTTCCAGAAGTGCAAAAATTAACAAATTAGCTGACAGCTGGGGGGGGGGGGGACCTTTTTACATTACTTCTGGAAACATTGCAATAAAATATCAATTATCTCGGAAACGGTTCGTTTCCAAACCTATGTTGACTAAGACTTTTTTTGTTTGTTTCGATGAGTACTACCTATATTTTCATTTACGACCAAAATTTCTGAATCAGCCGGAATATACACAGTCGAGTCACATTATTGTGACCACCTCCTACTTTTGTCATCAACAGCGCGTAGTCAATGAAAGAAGGCACGTGTCGTGAGCCTGCTTGGAGGGTATATAAGGTGTGCTGTAAGCATTCTGAAAACATATCAATCGTTGCTCTCATGGATAAAATGAGCGATTTAACAAATTTGCAAAAAGGGATGATTATCGGTCTTCCGGCCAAGGGTGGCAGTATTTCGGAAACAGCGCAGTTTGTGAACTGCTCGCGTGTATCTGTAATTGAAGTGTATCTTGATTGGAGAAATGGCCCAATTGCAAATAAGTTAAGTGAAAACTGCGGAGCATCACGTGCTATTGATATGAGAAGTGAACGTCGGCTGCGAAGATGCGTGAGGGCTGATCGACACGCTACAGTGGAGAAAGACACTGACCGAATGAACCAGGGGGTTACCGGAAGTGGAGCAACACACTGACCGAATGAACCAGAGGGTTACCTGAAGTGTGTCTAGAACCACAGTTCATCAAACCCTGCTACGTATGGAGCTACGATGCAGACGAATGGTCACTGCACCTATGCTAAGGAAGGTACATCGGCAGAAAAGGCTTACATTTTCACGGCAGTATCGGAATTGGCCCTCCGCTGATTGGCAAAGGATTGCCTTCTCCGATGAGTAACGTTTTCTGCCTCATCGAACGAATGTGCGTTGGCATATAAGGCGAGATATATCGGAGAACAAACACTCTTCAACCATTGCTGGAAGAACACAAGCTGGTGGGAGCAGTATTATTGTCTGGGGAATGTTTTCGTGGCATTCTCTGTATCCACTCATACCTGTGGAAGACACTACGTTATGAATTCATCCTTGCAGACCACGTACACCTATACATGCTGCGTGTCTTCCCTGGGGCGGATGGAATCTTCGAGCACGATAATGCTACGCGTCACACAGCTAGAAATGTCCGAGAGTAGTTGGAAGAGCACGATGAAGACTTCGAAATACTTTCTTGGCCCCTAATTTCTGACTAAAGCTCATTTGAACATCTGTGGGACCACCTCAATCGTATTGTTCGCTCTAGGGATCCTCCACCGCGCACCCACAGCACCTGTCAGATGCACTGGAGTCAGCATGGCTCTACATACCTGTGAACACCATTCAGCACCTTATTGAGTCACTCCCAGCCTCTCTATCGACGCTGCACACTGCAGTTACACTGCGGTTACACTGGATATTATTAGCTAGTGATCACAATAGTGTAACTCGACCGTGTATATACACTGAGTGGCCACTTTATTATGACCACCCCTTCAGTACTTCGTTGGGCCACCTTTTGCCTTTAATACTGCGTCCATTCTTCGTGGCATGGACTCCACGAGATGTTGATAGGTGGTTTGTGGAATCTGGGACCATGCTTGATGAATAGCACTTCCCAGGAGTGTGAGATTGCAGGTTTGTGGGTCCAGCTGTCTGATGGCTCGTTCAATTTCATCCCACAAATTATCAATGGGGTTGAGATCTGGAGATTGTGGAGGCCACCTAAGCAAAGTAAACTCACTGGCATGTTCCTGAAACCAATCCTGTACAACACGAGCACTATGGCAGGACGCATTATCTTGTTGAAAGTAGCCATCGCCATTGGGATAAACCAACCACATGGCAGGATGCACTTGGTACGCAACGATGTTTAGATATGATGTGCCAGTCAGACGTTGATCAACACGAATTAAAGGGCCCAAAGCATGCCAGGAAAACATTCCCCAAACCATAATGTTGCCTCCACCAGCTTGAAGGGTTGTAGCAATGCATTTGGGGTCCATGCTTCCGTGCTGTTTCCGCCAAATTCTCACTCGGCCATCGGCATGGTGCAACTGAAAACGTGATTCATCGGACCACATAATTTGTTTCCAATTATCGACTGTCCAATCCTTGTGCTCCTGTGCGAACTGGAGACGTTTTCTCTTGTTAACTGCAAACAGCGAAGATGTTCGAACAGGCCTTCGGCTGCCATATCCCATCCGATACAGTGTACGGCGAACAGTGCATGCAGAGATCATTTGAGTGGATCCTTGATTAACGTGGTCTGTAATTTGCTGAACTGTTGCCTTTCTGTTCTCTGTTGCTAGTCCGGACACTCTCCGTTCCGCCCGAGCAGTCACTAGTCGATGACGACCACACGTTGCACGTAGAGACCCAGTTATTTGGCTGACAGTCCAGTTTTTAAACATTTTAACAACGGCTGCTCTGGAACCTTTTACGAATGCGGCGGTTTTGGTGATACTCGCTCCATGGCTCCGAGCTCCTACAATCATCCCACTTTGAAAGTCCGTCAAATCGCAATTTTTACCCATCTCGTCATCCAAAAGTCGCTTCTACTACTGTCGCAAGCACTAAGCTTTCCCCTTTTATACTAGCCTCGCCATCTGGCGGCAACAGCGTGCAGCCATAGCTCATTTGCTTAAAACTGTCAGGTGGTCATAATAAAGTGGCCACTCAGTGTATATATGTATAACGATGAAATCTTAAAGCAGCTCAAAATCAAGTTTCTCCTTTACGCTTAAACAATCAAATATATAGTGAAACACGCAAAATGCTAGTACTTGCCTCTGTGGATTACAAAGAGACTACCCAATCCAGGCAACTGAAAAACAAAATGCCACACCCAGCTGCGCAAGAGTTGCGAGATGCTAAAAAGCACTTTATAGTTTGCTCTTTTGTGTGAGATACTAGACCATCTCTCTCGGGTCAGTAGCATTGAGGGAAACGGGAGTAGTTTCTCGAATGACTTTTGAATACCAGAGAACAAGATCCCCTCGGCTCATACTAAAAAGAGGACGTAAAATATTGTGTTTTTTATTGGCGAAACCCTTCAGATTGTTCACTAAGCTTACAAACGTTGGCTTCATACCAGAAAGATCAAAAACGTTATCATCTGGTCGTTTTATACTTCAGGTCACCAACTTCGAAAGAAAATCTCTGGATCCGAGACTCTTATTACAGTCTGATTTGAGTGTTTATTTTGTCTCTACAATTATTTGGGCATTTACCTTTAGTTCTCAAACAAACATAAAAGAGGAAAGACCGGCCAGTGCTCGAACTCTGATCGTTCTTTTAAGTTACGAAGGAAAAATTACAAAAATTCCTTGTCCAGATTCAAACCTTATAGAAACTAGAAGACCTCCGTTATGTGATTATCTATGGTATATTTGCGTGGAATAAACTGGGATCTACACCGATCAGCATTACATTTTTACCACTTACCTAATAAGCTGTAGCCTTTAGCCTACAAAACAGCCGCCACTCGGCGAGGCATCGATTCGATGAGGTGGCGATAGCTATCCTGGGGTATCTGGTACCATAATGTCAACAGTAGATCCTCCAGTTCCCATAAATTTCAGGGTATCGGGGATTTAGGGCGAACCCGCTTTTTCAAGTGGAACCACAAATGTTTGATTGGGTTCATGTCAGGTGAATTTGGAGGCCAGAACATTACCAGAAAGTCATCAGCATGTTCCTTGAACCACTCCTTGACGATTCTGGCAGTGTAGCATGGCGCATTCTGTTGGTAATGGCCATCACCAGCAGGTAACGCAATTGCCATGAATGGATGAACTTGGTCCGCAACTATATTCAGATACCTGACAGCTGTCAGGTATTGTGCTATTGGGATAATAGGGCCTAAAGTGTCCCAAGAAAACATCGCCCACAGCATAAGACCGTCGCCGCCGACCTGTTTCCGCCCAACAGTTCATTCAGGTGCCATAGCCTCTGTTGGTAATCGGCGTATCCGCGCTCGGCTGTCTACGTGATGCACCAGGAATCTTGATTCGTCAGACCAGAACACCTTCTTTCAATCATCCACGGTCAATCTCGATGACCTTGGGCCCATTTCATACGTTGTAGGCAATGACGTGCAGTCAGCATGGGGATCCGGCTGGATCGTTGGCTACGCAGGCCCATGCGCAGAAGGCTGCGATGAACTGTGTGCTGTGAGACATTGCCCTGATCACCACTGTTGTAGCTGCGGGTGATTTGTCACACTGTGGCACTGCGGTCGCTGTGGACAATGCGCCACAGTCTCCACTCCCTTGTGACATCAATGAGCTGCGGAAGACACACGGCTGGACGAAAGTTCGTCGTTCGGCCATCTGTACACCACTTTTGCTACGTACTCACTACAGCGACACGTGAACATCCCACAAGCTGCGCTGTTTCCGAGAACGTAGTTGCGAGGTGCCGTGTCATCACAATTTGTCCTTTATCAAACACCGATAAATCGGTAGCCTTTCCCCATTCTGACTCCGAAGACTCTACTAACTGAAAGCCGGTCCTCGGGTTTTATATATACTGCTCTGTGAACTTCCCCTGCGCCACCGTTTGGTCTCCAGGCGCGCTCATTTTCTCTAGGCTGGGGGTGGTCATAATGGAATTGCTCATCGGTGTATATCTCTTAACGTTCTATGATATTGATATTGAAATTAACTCAGGTTTGATAATTTCTTTGCTTGAACTGAAAGCCTTATAGTTAAGGAGTTAACCGCATGCAATCTCCGTGTTTCTGCGAGGTGTGGTGAAGTTATACCAGGCCCGTGTGCGGGTCATGTCATGTATTCCACAAACCTTTTAAATGCACTGGTGTGCAAAAATTAAGGACGAAGAGGAGAATTTAGTATAACAGCGGAACGTGCAAGCAGAACGGACCGAAAGAATACTCAGGAGATAGACTAGGGTCTGGTACGGTAGGGCATGCGCATATATGCAGCATGACGTAGGGGGAGGGGGTAGAGTGTCGGAAGTGTATAAGGCACACGGGCGGTGTACGCTCAGCAATTCGGTGAAAGCTATTACACGGTGTACATCGGTTTGAACGACGTCGAGTTGCTGCCAACGTGTGATATGGCCAACAGGCAATCCAGTAGACGACATCTGGATGATTTTACCCGAGGTCGCGTCATTGGGAAGTTGAAAGAAGGTCGAAGTGTGACTAGTGTGCCCGAGAAGGTCGGGATCGCTCACAGCATCGTTTCACGAGCTTGGAGAGCATTTCAAACAACAGAAACAGCTGTCCGAGAGTTTAGCAGTGGTCATCCACGAGCAACCACGGTGGCGGACGACCGGTATATTGTCCTACAGGCGAGAAGAGACAGACGGCAGACATCAGGAGAAATCGCAAGGCACATGGACAACTGGACGTCTGTTACCGCGTTTTACCGTGGCCGGGAGGCTGCACAAAGGTGGTCTATTTGCACGACGACCAGTACGATGTGTGCCATTAACGCCTGCTCATCGGAGACGGCGGTTTCTGTGGTACCAGGAACACAAGAACTGGACACATCAGCAATGTGGTCGAGTTATCTTTACGAATGAGAGCCGATTTAGTCTGACGAGCGATTCTGGACGTATACACATCTGGAGAGAGCAGGGAGCACACAATCACACCTCCAACATCATCGAAAGGGACCGGTTTGGAGGTGTCGGAGTTCTCGTTTGGGGCCGTATCATGCTTGGTAGCCGTACGGACCTTCACATCTTCCAAGGAGGTTCAGTCACTGGTGTCTGCTATTGTACCGAGGTTCTCCTGCCTCACGTGCGTCTGTTTAGAGGTGCTGTGGGTCCTGAGTTCCTCTTCATGGACGACAACGCTACACCTCATCGTACAGTGGCTGTCACAAAGCTGTTGGAGAGTAAAGATATTCAACGCATGGATTGGCCCGCAAGGTCGCCGGACTTAAATCCAATCGAACACGTGTGGGACCTTCTCGGGAGACACTTGCCAGCACGTCACCAGTTGCCAGCAACGATTCCGCAGCTGCGATTGTCGCTACAAGAGGAATGGGCCGCGATGCCTTAACAGCTCCTTGACAACCTCGTTCTCAGCGTGAACAGACGTTGTAAATTTTGCAACGCAGTCAGGGGTGATCATATCCCCTACTAAAGACTGGATTTTTCTTGGCAGCCGCCTGTCACATGGACGTTTCTGTCTTCTGTCTAGTTGTGCTCGAAGCTACCGTTTCAATAAAGTGCCTTTGTATCCTTTGGGTTCCTTGTTTGGACGGTTTTGCTCACTTGTCCTATATTCGTACATCTTGGGGATCTTATGGTATGATTTGAGTCGATGTCGAGCAGTTCTGCACGATGTTACATTCGAAAAGCAGTCTCTTCCTTAATTTTTGCACGCCAGTGTATATACACGCAAGCTTCTCCCACGAGTTTGCTTTGCATTGAAAACAATCAGCCTTTGTTCTACATCGGAGCAAAGATATTTTATGTTTTTGTTTCTGAAACGTGCTAGTTTCGAACGCTTACGGCAGCGCCGGTGGCCGTGTGGCACGGAACTTTGGCTCCTAATCATTCGTCAGAGATGGATACCGGTGAGGCATGGATTGGGCACCTGTTTTACTGCACTGGTTCTCGGCCTTCCCTGGAACCAGTGGTTCGGAACAAGGAATGGGCGACTGCTTATAGACCATTGCGTTGCACAAGACATAAAATAAAAGAAGGAAACAGAACAAAAGTTTACTTTTTATTGGTATGCTGTATATGAAGATACGATAAATACTCTAGCTATCTCTCAATTTTTTTTTTTCGTTTTTTTCTTGTTGTTTGTTTTTGTTAGGGGTTTAATGTCCACCATGTGCAACTCAATGGGCTACAAGCAGTCACGCGTCCCTAATTTAGGGCTACTTGTTCGAGGGAAGAAAGACAGCAGAGCCGTAAAACAAACCAAAATCCATGCCCAATCGGGATTCGAACCCGGATCCATATCTCGGATGAATGTCCAGAAGCTTGAACCACCGGGGCGGCACCTATTTCTGAGTGATTCTTTGTTATGGAAGTTATTTTTATTTGACAGTTTTACGAATTCGTACGCCCGAGTCAGCTCCGTACCAATAATGAAATCCGATATCACATGCATTGTTTCGGTAACAGCTTTGAAGAGATGGGAACTAAAAATCAAGTCAGAATAGATGTTGAGCATTCCAAGTTCACAGGATATTCAAATTTGCTGTTGTTCTGAAACATTTTTTACCCCTTTGAAAGTGAGAAGTTCAAAAGTCACTGTACGCCGAAAAAGAAATAAGAAAAAAGGAAAGAAATAAAGAGAGAACACCCGGCAGAAAGAGAGTCTTTGAAGTATGCCATAACATTCGGGCTGCCAACGTGTGCGTTCTTTTTAGGAGGATAGATATAAGTCGTGCAACGCGGAACTTAGTTGACATGCGATTTTCTTGCTTCAGCGCATGTAGCCTTTCTTCGTTTGTTCACTGAATCATAGAGAAAGTGGAATGACTTTTCCTCCTCCCAGAAAAGTTGCGATAAACCACACATAGAGGATTTCTCTTCGCCGCATTAAGTCAGATTGATTCTCTGACTCGATGGACAGTTTTTGTCATTTTCTCTCTCTGGAAGATACTAAAGGAATCCTTTCAGAACATTCCGTTCTCTCTTCTTTTGGGGATAAACGAAATCAAAGTTTTCCTGCTACAAGAGTTTCAACTCCGCCTTCGGATATTCAGAATGAGGGGTTTGCTGGCTGAAACGCTTTCCAGAAGAAAATAAGCCAAAAAGGAAAACTTCAGCACTGCGGAATATTCATCTGAAGAGACCAAAAGTTTGATTTTCTTTTCTTTCTAGTTTTTCCGGGAGAAGGGGGGGGTCACGCTTTCGAAAAAGAAATTCTGCGATAAAGCGGTAAAGAGGTACTACACTAAAAATAAAAAAAAACGAACTAGTTTTAACTTCTAGAATCACAAGAAGCATTTAATAGAAATCTATGTCTAAAGGAAAGATATATGCAATGAAATACATGGAAACAAGTTGTCATAATTACTCTATATTACTTCAGGTACGGAACTGTGGTACTTCTTTTCATTTACATTTACATTCCTTCCATAAAATTTTCATCTGCTTATTGAATCGACACTACAAAACTCTTTTTTGTTTTATAACAGATGCGAAATGTCATTTTTTCTATGAAAAAAATGTGGATTTTCTCATTTTAAATTACTTATGTCGCTCGTAAACACAGTAAGAAAAGTCGAGATCTCCGAATTTAGAGAAACTTTTGTGTAAAGGTTATTTAATGAACAGAATAATTATTTTGTTTTGCATGATATACTTTGTGTGAAAAATATTGATTTTCACATCTCTGAAATCCTCAGTTCGTTTGTGAATTTCCATTTACATGTACTGAAATTCGAAATCTCTAAAATTTGAAATAATTTATTTGAGAAGGTTGTTTGATCTATTCAGAATACGTTTTTTTTCGCCTACACCCTGATATGTCTGTTTACGTGTTTGAAGTTTCCGTTGACTTCAATCGAATTGAAAGTGCCAGATCTGCAGAAATATTGACTCAATTACGAAGAACCTTCATGTCATGCGTGAAGTGAACCCCAAGCTATTAACCTGAGCTCCTATAAATTTTCCTGTAATATTTAAATGTTTGTGCAGTAGTTTCAAAATGATGTGAAATGAATATGAATGATTAAAAACGATTTCTGCTGGTAGGTAAGACATTTCCTATCGTGAGTTTTCAGTACATATTTCTCGCAGCATCACTGAAAACTACTAATGTCATCAAGAAAGTTTTGAATTGGTTTAAAAGAAACTCATTACCTCACGAAATTCATTTATGTCGCGTTTCGCTACTTTCGCTCTTTTTAAAGTGGTCTTCAAAAAAAAAAAAAAAAAAAAAAGGCTTTGCTTAAGACAAACTGGCACAATCAGCGGTCGAGAAAATATCTGTTAAAAAGTGAAAAACTTGAATGGCTTCTTATGTAGAATAAATTCATAAAATAAATTTCTGTTACCAGTAAAACATAATCTGCCATATTTGAAATGCGTTCAAACTGCAAGGTCAAATTTATGTGGACTTTGGATCTGCTGTTGGCAACGGGCAGAAGGAAAAGGGCTTAGAAATTTTGTGCTACGAAGTACATTTTTCATAATCAGAAACACACAAAAGTTATTCGTTGCAAGCACTGCGGAAGCACAGGTGATGGCTCAATTTCTTTGGCATGCACCATACGATTAGTTTGTAGAACATGACACTTTTAAACGGAATGTTGTGATCAATAGAAGGTGTGCATGTATAATGCTGCCGTTCCTGTGAAAGATTCAAAACGAATAGGAAAATAACACGAAAGTAGGGCAAGCGAAATACGCCAATGCGTTAATGCGAAAACCAAAAAAAAGAAAACCTGGTATAATTTTAACGAACTTCGTACAACAGTTGCGATGCTTCAAAGTCGGTGATTGTTTTTTTAGCCTGCTCGGCATAGAAAATGCCACACCATGAAGGAATGCACGAAACAAGACGAAATTTATTTCGTGCATTCCCTCATGGTGGGAAACAAGGAGACAATAGGATGCCTCCTGAGTTAGTAGGTCGTACGACCGCCATGCTGGGCTATACATTTAGCAACATGCCTTGGCATCGAGTGGAAACTTTCCCTGATGGTGTCCTAAGGTATCGCTGATCATGCGCCTTTGACCTGTGTCCAAAATTCATCGACATAGTGAGTGGCCTTGCAGAGGCGTTAAGTCATCTATTAACCCTTTAACAACCATAACAACGCCCAAGACGCACGTACCTACAAACGGACATCGCCGCCCGAAACGTCTTCAAATTCTCCCGATCTATAAGAGATCAGTTTTTTGTTATTAAACAAAGTAGTGAAACAAGAGAGAGTTTAGCGTGTTATGGTATTTAGAGAGATACAAGATTTTGGGGTCATGGTCGTTAAAGGGTTCATGGCGTCCCACATGTTCGTTATTGCGGAGAAATCTGGGAATGGCGCTGGACACGGCAACACCTGGACACCTTATCAGCACTATCTGCTGATGTTACCAGTGGGCAATAAGGCGTTATCTTGTTGAAACTGGGCACCAGAGATACGATGGACATCTGACAATAAAACGGGCTGCAGTAGTTAACCGACGTATCGTCGTGCCGTCATTATACCCACTGTGCATACGAGCAGTAAACGGCAGTTTAAACTGATAGCGCCCCAAACTAAGACACCAGGCTGAAAAGCAATAAAACTCTTACGGATGTCAGCAAGATCATCCCGGTGACCACATCGTCTCCAGACTCTCAATTGGCAATCGTCATTTGTGACACAGAAGCGAGACACGTCGCTGAATACGACATGATTCTATTCATTCCGCCGCTCATGACTAGTACGATAGTACAGCAACTCTGAGCGACGACGATGTGCTGTGGCGAGTAGCAAAAAAGTTTCAGTCTCAATGGCTGGTTGAAGCCCCATCACGTGTGAAACAGTAATTACAGTCAATTCAGCGAAGTCTGATTGCTGTGTTCATTATCCTGCCTGCGAATAACAAACTGCGTCGATACGGCCTGCCGTACGTAGTATCCCTATGGTGAAGTCTCTAATAAAGGTGACCGCGTGATTGCAGGATTCCCGGTGACGTCGCTCAAGCATTCTCACTGACGTCGCTCAGGCATTCTCACTGACGTCGCCCAGGTATTCTTACTGATGTCGCCTAGGCATTCTCACTGACGACGTCTCACTGACGTCGCCCAGGCATCCTTACACGTGCTTTCTTCACCGAGGTTACTCCTATGCAGTGGTCCTCGCGCCCTGGTGAGATCGACAAATCTGGGACGTTTTGTCATTTTATCTCCCTCGCCTATTAGTTTGGAACTGCAATCATATACATAACCCAACTGTCCACACATATCCATCAGTTTTCATAGCGCTACAACAAATACTTCCTGCTGTAGAATTTTCTATGTCGAGCATTGTAATACAGCGTTTCATTTAGAAGAAATATTTTATTTTTATTTTACCATAAACGTAATTTGTGCTGTTCTTTTGAGTGGGCAAGTTACCAATCTTAAAATTTAAGATCATAAAAATGTAACCCTCATTTTTTGCCGACTTCGGAATGAAAGGAATTAACTAGTCGAAATTTTAACTCAATGAATTTGGTACTCGTGTAAGATTTCTTAAAATACATTCTAACAAATGAAAATCCAATTAATTTGGAAAAGTAAAAAATATTGGAAGTGCAACTGCACCGTTGACGTCCAAGTTACGTCTATGGCTTTTACAGTGTCATTGTGCATTTCATTAAAACTTGTCACTTAGAGTAAAAATATGTTACTTTCGGTATTAATGAGCACCTCATTAAAGCTTTTGATTTAAAACAAATACGCGCTTTCTTAATCTCAATAAGTCACAGCAAATCACACTCTCCACATCTCAAAATTAAATATCCATTTCATGTATTTCTGGAACCAATCATCAGAAATCTCTAAAAAATACGTAAATTGCATTTCACATCACGAGAATTCATCCAAAAGAAAAGCTTTTTACATAGCACCTTTAAAAAGTTTCGCGTTACACAGGTATCATCTTCTGATTAAATAACACTCCAAATTTACGTATTCTTCCTCTCTGGACGATTAAATGTTTACAACAATGAATACCTGTCGACTTTTTTTCAATATATTACCTCTTATGAAGGTAAAAAAACAACAAAAAAGAGTATTCCGATATTCAAATTCAGAAAGGTAGAAGCAAAAAAAAAAAAAAAAAAGGCAATTCCTCTGAAATTACTACACGCCAAACGAACTGGGAAAACTTTAAGCAAGCATCATAAATCAAATAATATTTATTTCCGGAGAGTCTTTTTAATAATAACTTGCAGTTGTCGCATAACAATAGACGTCGTGTCAGCTCTCGTTTTAAATACGGTCGGTAGGAATTCTGAAAAAACTTTTCCGAAAACTCCTGAAGATAGCAGTAAATTTGAGAAAAAATCAAGTGGTCTGGACTACAGCAAGCAACATTACCCGACACAAGAAAACATCTGCCGACTGTCGCCGCCTAAGCAACATACTTTTGGCATAACAAAATCCTTGAGATATTTACGTCTCCATGCAAGAGGAATGATTTATGATACTTAAAAATTCTAATGAAAAAAGAAATCCATTTTTGTGGAGCACTTAAAAATGTTCTCCCAAACACATGTGTTCAGTTTGTTTCGCGAAAATAATAGGAAAAAATCACCCTCACCGCAAAACACAGCTGACGTAGGCTGCTGTCTTTTCTGTTTCTGCTACAATACAGTTCTGGTGTTTGTAGACAATTTCATTTATTTATTTATTTTGAATTTTGAAAGTGAGGCTAATCTGAATTCTTAATCAAACGCATTTATCTCATTATCTGTAGTGCCCGAATATCGAGTTTGCCTTTGGTTTCAGGCGCACGATGTTTAAAAATTATTCTCATGTATGGTGAGTCGAAAATCATACATTTTAATATTCTTCAAATTTCTTATTTGCTTTGAAAATTCTGAATTTTGTGTACACGAATTGAGAAAATAGCCTTCTCAGCTGTTTGTGCGGAAACCGTTAATATTGGCACTTCTGAAATTTTCAAATCATTTCATTTGTTTCCTGCTAACAGAGCAATTGGAAATCTGAAGTTGAGACAACCTACAAAAAATTCATGATAAAAAAGCATTTTACAACAGAACATGCAGACCAAAATTAGTCTGGGTAAAGTCAATAACATGGGGCCAGAAGTGCTGCCCCATGCATTTAAAAATTTCAGAAGCTGGAAAAACCGATGTTTTTCTTGAAAGCATTAAATAAATACCGCATGACTTCTGCAAAAATTGTGATAGATGTCTATTTTAACGTTTTACCATTGTTTCAAAACGAAATAATTTCTTAGAAAAAATGTTTATCTCATTTGGCCACATCGGGGCCAAATTAACTAGAACTAGTTACGAGAAGCTGTATTCTTTGGCCTAGTTACACGAAGCTGTATTCCAAAGAGCTAATTTGGGAAGTTCGTCAAGAATTGTTTCAAATGTACGACTGGCCGATTAACCGATGGCCCAATTACCCAAAATCTACTGTATTTGGAAAGTTACCTTGGAATAATGCAAATAAAAAAAAATGTATGAAGATTGTTTATCATGTTTGACTTCTTACTTCTTGGGATATACACTGAAGTGCCAGAAAAACTGGTACACCAGTCTAATACTTGGTAGGTCCCCCACGGGAGCGCAGGACTGCAGGAATACGAAGGAACGTGGACTCCACTAGCTTCTGGAAATATGCTGTAGGCAATGCACACCATACTTCCTGCAGAGCGTTCCACAATTCGGGTGTATTCCGAGGTCTCGGATTCCTGTGTTCGATAGCGCGTTGCATGGCATCCCAAATGAGTTCTATCAAGTTCAGATCTGGGGACTTGGGTGGGAATGGCAGCACCCCAAACTCAGATGAATGCTCCTCTAACCATAATGTGGCGTCCCGACACTTGTGTGGAGGTGCATTGTCCTGTTGGAAGCAACCCATCAGCATGAATGCTGACATGAACGGGTGTACCTCGTCAGAAAGGATGCGCACATAGCGTTGGCCGGTCACAAACGTTTGTAGACGCACCAGGGGTCCCAGTGAAGTCCAGTTAAATACACCCCATATCATTACGGACCCCCCCCCCCCACCCCAGCAGGTACAGTTCCCTGTTGACAGGCGGGATTCATGGCTTCATGGGGTTTGCGCCACACACGAATCCTTCCATCTGCCCGATACAGTTGGAAACGTGACTCGTCAGACCAGGCTACTTGTTTCCAGTCATCAAGTGTCCAGTGACGGTGTTGCCGTGCCCAAGCGGGGCGCATGGCTCTGGTCGTGCACCCATCAAGGGAACTCGAGTTGGGCGTTGGCTCCCAAAGCCCATATCGTGCAGGGCACGTTGCACAGTCCGGACGCTGATGCTTGCTGAGGCTCCGGCATTGAATTCCGATGATACCTGCGAGAGTGTTGCACGCCTATCGCGTGAAACAATTCTTGACAGCCGACGATGGTCACGTTCACCCAATGTCTTTTTACGGCCACACTGGTATCGTAAGTTGGAGGTTTTGCCGGAATTCTTGTCGTCACGGTACACCCTTGCAATGGTCATCCGTGAAAATCCGAACTTCGTTTTTACCTCCGAAATACTATGGCCCATCTCACGAGCGCCAACAATGACACCTCGTTGAAAATCGCTTAAATCGTTATTACTTGTCATTCTCATGCCGAAAACAGCTCTGACAGCTGGCAAGGATGTCTATCACTTTATATACGCACTGGCGGACGCAACTGAGTACGCGCATAGGTGACGTTGCTATGTATTTTGCATAAGCTCGTCTGTACCAGTTTTTCTGGCACTTCAGTGTATACCTAGGTAAAGTAATATTAACTGAAGAATTAAGAATTTTAGAGGCACTGATCGAAACATGATGAAAATGTTCTCGTTGGTCCGAAAAATCCGGTTGAATTGAAAAACTGCTAATTTAAAAACCGTCAAAACCTTGGTAATATTGGTATAATTCTCGCTGGGCAGGAATGACAGGCTTAATAAGCAACTGCAAAGTTAAGAAGCACAGATCGAGGTGTTTCATCTGTTACAAAATTGTGTTTTAATTGAAGATTTCGGAATTTCCGAAACACATGTCGAAGTGTTTCATCTGTTACACAAATGAGTTTTAATTGAAGATTTTCGAAATTCCGAAGCACAGATCTAGGTGTTTCATCTATTACAAAATTGAATTTTAATTGAAGATTTCCGAAACACAGATCGAGGTGTTTCATCTGTTACAAAATTGAATTTTAATTGAAGATTTCCGAAACACAGACCGAGGTGCTTCATCTGTTACAAAGTTGAGTTTTAATTGAAGATTTCTGAATTTCGACGCAAAGATCGAAGTGCAGATAGCGTTGCTGTCTTTGGTCATAAAAGGAGGTTTAATTGTAGAATCCCGGCATTCTACTCGTCAGTCATGTAAGGAAGGTTTCATTGAAGAAACCCGGATTGCTGCGATACCAATGTATGCGCCTATGTAATTGATCTTAAGTACATATTAATTGCATAGCCATTAATTGATGTTAAGTTTAATTTAAGAAATTGCGAATTTTCACAGCGCAAATGCATTGTTTTTCTTGAGGGTAACGAAAATGAGATTCAATTGAAGTATCGATGTTATTGCAAACATCAAGTTCGAGATGTTAGGTTTCTGATTCTTCACTTCCTTACGGAATTTAAAGAAAGTAATTGGCAAAAGTATGTAAGCAATATCAATATAACCACCAAAACAGACAAAAGCAATCATAATTACTTTATCGGTAAACAACTCTTATTTCGAGGCAGATTTGAGCACTAAGAAGTGTCGTTGTGACAGCATAAATACTTTCGCTGATATGGTTACTTTAATGTATTATCAAAGAGATCTTCACAAATCCTGGCTAAAATATCATTGTTGTTGACTATTTTATAATTTTACATTGCTTACGAATTTCGAATTATACAAATGCCGTAATTGTAAGAATTTTGACTTCATAGTGAAAAGCGGTAATTCGGATTTTACGAAAATAGTATTGCTGTTTCGAAACACTGTGCCCATTTTTTACGAAGTAGGCAAACTACAAAATATTCAGAAACTATCAACAATACCTGACTTTCGATATCTGCAAAATAAAAATAACATTTCTTGCTGCGGAAAAGGAAATGAGAGGTACACCAAAACATTTTGCATTGTAGTAAGGTCAATTGTCACACAGAAAAATAATTTCCCTTTCTTATATAAAAGTTCTGAGCATAAATAAATGGAGACAAAATAAAGTGAATATGTTCTAACACGTGTCCGTCGTGAGAAATTAGTTTCGAAGTCGTGGTTGCAGCTCAAAATGGTGTTTATTGCTAAAAGACATATACACAAATGCAAGATGTACAGCAAAGCATCAAAAATATGTGCCACATGGTTCAACAGTCTATTATCACGTAAAGAATGGTTTTATATACACTGAGGTTTATAGTAAACAAAAATTAGGAAGAACAAATTACTTGAAGATGAAGATAAACAAAGATACATTTCAAAGTAATTTTTCCTTACGCATAATTTTTTTAAAACTGCTTAATCGATTTTACCACAGGATTCAGATTTAGAATTTTCTGGGAAATTCTTTTTCTTGAATACAAACTATTATTGATAACACATTTATATAAATACAAGAAATATTCCTGTAACTTCGTTATTTTCATGAAAATTTTAGTTTTCGTAAATAATAACATTTTTATTCGTATGAACTGCATTAGATTTGCTATAGTTTACACGAAAATAGTAGAGAGTGGAATTAATGAGCGCTCAGTCAGCATTGTACATTTTACTTTGCGGTTTTCTACATTTTGATACGTGTGTCATGTGCAATCGTCTTATAGCAATGAATACGGTAGTAAATTGAAGGTTATACATTTGCTCGATGAAAAAGTGTATCACAAGATAATTCTATAAAATGCAAGATTTTACGAACTAGTTCTAAATTAATTGTAGCCGAGCTTTCTCCCGGAGCTTTGCAGATGATTTCAGTTTTACACGAAAGCCAGTATCAA
Organism: Macrothele yani; assembly: GCA_039090855.1. Classification (NCBI taxonomy): domain Eukaryota; kingdom Metazoa; phylum Arthropoda; class Arachnida; order Araneae; family Macrothelidae; genus Macrothele; species Macrothele yani. The sequence goes on along the minus strand of CM077008.1, from coordinate 62,742,014 downwards.
AAATCTTTGATACTCAGTATCTCGGTGTAACGCGTCTTTAAGGTGAGAAATTACCACAGGAAGTAATTCTGAATAATACTGAGTCATCTCAATTAATTTCTTTAATGGTTACTTTAAAATACTATGCAAATTAGAATGCACTTACACGTTTTTACTGCTTATTCAAAGCTAATATAAAGATTAAAAATGAAAATAAAATTCTGGAAATTTTGTTGCATATTTTCTATGTTATATCTATCTTGAAACAACTCGTGGGAAAGCACATGGGAGGTAGAGCTCCGTAACACATGAAATCTTTTGATATGCGGAGAGGTAATGCAAGAAGCGGTGTGGCATAAGAAAGAAAACGACATATGCGTGCACTTGATAAAGGAAATATACAGAGATTTCTATGCATGTAACGGCGGTATCGTGTGTCAGACAGAGCAGTTTAACATCAAGGTTGAAGCACGTCGAGCATCAGCATTGACGTTATTCTTATTTGGCATTGTTATGGAAGTGGCAACACCACAAGTGAGAGAAACAGCATCTTGAATTACTTTGTTTTCAAATTACGTGGTGCTTTACATCATTATTTAAAAACCAGAGGGAAGAAAAAAAACTCGAACATTGTAAAACACCATGAGAAGATAGAGGGTTGAAGAAACTTTGACCCAAACCAGAGTATACGTGCTGCAATGAAGTAGAAAGGGTGGATCACATTACTTATGTTAGTATCAAAAGAAGGAATTAGAAAACCTACAAGAAATTTTAATATCAATATTGGAGAAAGATAGATCATGAGAGAAATGAGTGTGACAGAATTCAGGCGGGTTGTAATGGATATTAAAATACAGATCAGGTGTCTCCTGTGATAAATGATTGACAGTGAAGCTGGAAAGCAAAGTTTATGAGGTTCTAATGTGACAATCAATTCTGTAGAATGATGAGACTTGACCTGTTACAAAGAGCATGGGAAATATGCTAAGCGTTGCAGAAATAAACACACTAAGATGAATATGGAAATTTACTTATAGATGTTTTTCAGATTGCGTACTAAATGTAATATGACTAATAAAAATGCTCTTAGGAAGAACTATGTTCAAGAAAAGAAAAGGCCCAGAGAAGTGGATTCCAAAAGCACAAATTTATGAATATGACCTCTTCATCAAGTGGCGTTTGACATTGATCACATTTATGAACATGAACTTACAAAAGTACAATGAGTGATCTATTAAAAAGCACACTGGTGAACATCGTTTTGGAACAACAGATGAGCAGAATTATCAATATTTTACTGATCCAGTTCATATTTCAGTTTCACCATAAAGGCATGCCTTCAGCTTTCAGTCAAATTAAGGCTAAAAATTGCTTTCATACGGATAATCTCCATGTATGAGGTTCCGTATTCCGAAATAAGATGAAATGAAATTAAAGTTCATTTAATCAAGTTAAAAAGTTGTACCTTTTTAAGTTTTACTTATTCTGTATATCAACATTCTGATGCAGTAGTTGTTTGATGCATTCACTTTTGTGATGCCTGTGCAGCAAATTCTACTTTTACTTTCTTTCCTAAAGACCTGAGACTTCTTATTTGTTCAGAACTTCATTTCGGTTTTTTTCGTGAAACAAATAAGATTACGTTTGTAACCTTTCCTCAAAAATTAAAGTTTTCTTTATTGTAGAACTGAAAATAGCACTAGTGAGTTAATAAGAACTGAAATAGCACTAGTGCGTTAATAAAAACTGAAAATAGCACTAGTGCGTTAATAAAAACTGAAAATAGCACTATCAAGTTGTAGACTGAAAATAGCACTAGTGGGTTAATCAGAACTGAAAATAGCACTAGTGAGTTAATCGAGTTAATCAAGTTGTAGAACTGAAAATAGCACTACTGAGTTAAAGTGAGTTAATATCCACATCTGAAGCAACACATCATTCATCGTGAAATATGAGCTCAAACTTCAAAATTGCACCCAGGAAAAGTACAATGAATGGCGCTGCAAGACCACACTAAAAATGACGGACAAATTTAGAACGCCGGCGTACTGCTAGTGAAAACCATGTTTGGAAAGAGTTCGATACGCATCAAGCAATGTTTACTCAAGAAAGTTGACATACAGAACAGCAAGAAGTTAGAAACGTAACATCTTAAATTTACCTATATAAGCTTTGGTTCAACCATATATAAACCCTCGTGAATTAACTTTGAATTTAAAATTACTTTAATTCTAAACGACTGAGCTGGTGGCCCTTTCACCAGAAATTATCGGTTACAAACCAAACAAATCCGAGACATAATGAAATATGCAATAATAAAATATTCTTCATTAACCCATGTTAAAATTATTGTATCTTAAATTATCTTGCTGCTCGACATGGCATTTTAATCGAAATTAATCTCGGAATTTTTATAAATCAATAAATTCTAATACATGTTGTTCCTTAACTTTGTTGCTCCTTTTTTATACCTTTACAGAAACAGAATAACATTTTCAGTCTTCCTCAGATATATTCATTTGTTCTAAGCTGCCAATAATATGAAAACTGCATTCAGAAGAACTAAAATTTCCAAATTTTGAACGGAAATAAAGAGTCAGTAGTGTGTTAATTGGGATTATTTTTCGAACATATGAGGAATGGTGAAACTCGAAGAGAAAATAGTTTCAACTGTAACGAGCAGTTCATTTTGGGAAATATATATGTTTTCACAGAATCAAACTAGGTGCAAAGATCCTTTGTCGATCAGTTTCCATAGATATCATTTCATAACTTCAATCATGCAGGAATTTTTCTTTCTTCCGTTGTTTTCAGTACAGAGAGAGATACTGAATGCTGTAAATATTACCTATGGGCATTCGAAAAATGTCATAAAATATTAATTTAAGGAATATTTATAAATACAGGTCGTTGCTGATTATGGTCATTAGTAAACTGCATTTCTAAGTTTCTTTTTGTGTTTAACTTATATTTTACCTAAACATTATTTTGTAAAATTTTGAAAAATTAGAATAACCATTTAGATGTGAAATTCAATTGTGTTCTGAAATCGTGTTATGTCATTTGAAATCGCATACCAGGAATGTTTTTAAACTATCTAAGGTAAGCATCACTTTGAGGTACTGTTTTGTAGTTAATCTGTTAAAAATTCATTTCTTTATAAGTTGCAAATGCAGTACCTGAAAATTAAGTATATATGGTAGCTGCTATTATAGCATCTAGATTAGTCATTAACCCCTCGCTTTGAGGGTGATGCTCGAGTTCTTGATAAGACAGTTATTGCATTTGACATTTTTATTACTGTTTCTCTTTTCTTGCTACTGGAAACACCATGGTATAAAGTTCTCATATGCTTCAGAGCTTAACGGATTGCATGCTTGCACGTACCAGTTTGGTGTTAGCTGATGGAATGAAATTCCTTATGGTAAAAAATAAAAAAAAGAAAAAAGAAAGAAAGAAGGTTGAAGGGACCGAGAAATTCAATATCTAACCTAAAATCTTCTAACAAATTTATTAGTATAGTAATTTATTGTTTGTACTTTAAACACTGGACAACGCAAAAGAAAATTAAATAGATGTTCAATGTATACTTTTATAAACTAAGTAACATTTCTGTCTGAGTTCAGTATAACACGCTTTAGAGCAAAACGAAGAAGGCCGGTTTTTTGACAATGAGAAAGGAGAAATTTCAGTTAAAGTCTTTATGCGTATTATGGTACTAAACTGTTTTTTCCATTATTTGATAATTACTGCTGTAAAATGCATTCGGTAATATTTGTTCTAACTGTCACAATTTTATCCCAGATGTATTTTTTACGTGCTTAGAGAGAAATGAAACTTCTGCTTCCTTTATTATGTAATGCAGATGCATCAAAAATCATCATAGAATAGCCAAGTTTTCTATAGAAGAAGGATATTCATTAGAAGCTGAAGGAATTTGCATCAACAACACTTTGCATTGATTGAGGATTTAAACAAAATTTGCTCTGTGACAATGAAATTGCAGCTCCGAGCTGGAATGATCGAAAGTACATAAAAACCTACAGGATGATGGGAGATGCAAATGGTTAAAATACGAGACCAATCGAACCGAAGCTTAGGTTGATATAAACAGACGTAGGGAGCGTGAAGTTTGAAGTTGCGTGTGTGTATGAAGCAGTAGAAAGACTTCTGTCTCGCAGGGACTGACTTCAGAATGCAAGGAGATTATCACCTATGGCAATGTGTTACATTTGATACCCTTATCAGCAGCTCAAAGAAACTCAGAGACTTCGACAGAGTTACATTTGATACCCTTATCACCCTTATCAGCAACTCAAGAGTTTTCGACAGAAGCAGACTATTAGCCTTCTGAGGCTAGATGGTCGTTTATTGTCCTTCTGAGGCTAGAATGTCGTTTATTGGCCTTCTGAGGCTAGATGGTCGTTTATTGGCCTTCTGAGGCTAGATGGTCGTTTATTGGCCTCCTGAGCCCACATGGTCGTGTAGCAGAGCGTGTTACCTGTAACAATAGCACAGTGGATCGACTTTGGTAAAAACAGCCACCGGACTGTCAGTCACATATTTCCGTACGTGTCAAAATCATTAAGGACGACTACAAACACGGTGGGACTGTTTTATTAGTAGACAGATTCATACCTCACAACCAAGATACCGATAATCTAGCTAGGTGTGCATTCGCTAGTTGTCACTCCATCACCTTCGACTGGAGATGGAAGTCGTCTGGAAGAAATGGGGCGGCATCCAGGTATGCCAGCCATTCAGCCATTGCGTCGAATACCACAGAGCGCTTCCTGTCTTCAGAGAATTTGAAGTACTGCGTGAGGACCACCTGGAGTACAGAATGACATCAAGTGGTCTTCAGCGATGAATCTCGCTTCCGCATGGGGCTCGATGATCGGCGCATACGCGTACTGCGATGACGTGGTGAGCGCAATGAACATTGAGAATTTATGGAACGCCATACTGCACCCCTGCTGGTGTTACATTATGAGGAGCAATCAGTTACATTCGTCATTCATCGTCAGAGTTTGTCAACGGCAATCTGACTACAACTCACTAGTCCCCGAGATTCTGCGTTTTTCGTTCTCCCCTTTCTTACTCTCTCCCTGATGCCACTTTTCGTCACCATAACTCATTCATGCATACTACTGGAGTTCCCACTGAATGTCTTCGTGGTGTTGACATACTGCTTTTGCCAGCCAATTTGCAGAACTTTTCCCCAATTGAACACATGTGGACCGTAGTTGGACTTAAGTACACACCCACCTGCAGGCAGCATGAACCACGGTTAATGTGCGGAACCAGTGAGAAAAGCTTGATGAGAAATACCGAAGGAGTCTATTCGATAGCTGTACGACTCCTTGCAGTGACACTTATGTCAATGTGTCCGCTAGAGGTGGAATTATCTTATATTGTTCTGTGCATAGTACACGTAAACCTGTTTCAATAAATCTGTTCATTTGCATCCACAAATTGTCATGTGTTCATTACCTCCTTGGTTTTCATTGCTTTAAGTTTCTTATCTGTATTTCTATTCCTTCAGGATGTCGTAGTTTCAATGTCGTAAGTGTGTACATCACAGTTTCATTCTAAAAGTAATCTTCACAGCGCAACTGCCAAAATAGAAGTTCCAAAAGAGCAAGCAAAGCCCTTTGAATACAGCAGGAGAGTACGCATTTTTTTTGATGACGTACAAACTTTAGCTCACATTGCACAACACTCAGCAATAGCGAGTAGGTATTAGAAGAAGCATTCAGTGGACAGCAGTGATGAGTCTTACACAAAACTAGGGAAAACTAGACAGACAATGAGATATTAGAGAATAGATATTCACTGGTACGAGGTATAATGCTCTCTGCGTTTTTTTCCATAGTTCGACATTATTATGGAAACGATCACACATTTCCTTTTGCAATAGCTAAATGATTGACAAACCCGATTCCCTCATGGGATTTATAAAATAATTCAGAAACATTTCAAATTCATCAAAATCATTCATAACTTTGTAAGGACAAAAATCAGTAACAGAAATCATTGCTTATTATGTCAAAAAAGACAGGAGCGAAACTACACCTACCCTAACAAAGCTTAGTGTTATGAGTGGCGAAGCGTTTATCTGATGACTTATGAAAATTAGTCTTTGTGAGTGAACTATGCTAAGCAGTGGTATACGATGTCTTTAGATGGCACTATGATTATTTACGGTTTCTAATCGTTCAAAAATTTCATATCGACTACTTTTAGATATACAATATGATATACTGCACCACAGGATTAAACAATTTATATTTATTAATTTGGTATTCCTCTTTCGATTATTCTGCTTTTATTAGTGAAAACAAATGGAAGTAAAAGGCTATGCGGTTTAAAAATATATATGATGAAATCCAACATAAAAACAAAGAAAATTTGCGAAATCTAATATTGTACTCTACTAAAATAATTTTTCGCAGACTGCATTCATAAAGATTTTTCATGGAAGTGTCAGAAAATATGCAGATATTAATTATACGAAATTAAAACAGGTTCGAGAATGTTCTAACATTAAAAAGCACATTTTACTTATTGTAGGAAAGGTATTATTCAAATGTTTGCTTAAAGAAACTCGTAAGATTGTTTCTTTCCTTTCTTTACGAAACACCTTTTAGTCTTTTAGACTACATCTTTATGAGTAGAAGTTATGTCAATTCTAGTGAAATAAGACCTGTGTAATCTGAGTAGTGTTATCCGTTCTGCGCTCGATATTTTTCTACATTTAACTACTCAAACGGTAGGTTTCGTCAAGTAATTTAGAAAATATGAGTTATCCCAAGTGTGGTAGCCTCCTAAATGGTAAAGTGCAAATTCCCAAGTACGGAAATAATTCGAAGAGAACAGGAGTACCGAAGTAAAAGCAGCCTGCTTATTTTTTTTATAGGAAAAATTATGTTGAAGGGATGACTCTAAACTATGATTTCTTTGCTGGCGTCATCATTTCCTTTCTCACATTCACCTGTTTATAGGCAAAGTCCGTTTTCTTTGTACTCTTTTTTTTTCATGCACTTCAGTTTTGAAAACTACCCTATAAATATAAAACAAAGCACTGATCCGGTAGGTAACGGCAAAATGAAATATTTTTTCTAATTTTATTTAAAATGTTGAACAACTTTTTGACGTTTTTTACGAAATGACTACATATCTGACCTCTCGGCAGGAAATCTGCAATAGGAAATAAAGAATTTCTACATCAAAAACTCTGAGAGTTCCAAAATTAGTGAGTGATAAATTTGTACCCGAATCAGTGATACTGCTTTCAAATCAAAAAGTTTTTTGTCCTTATGTGCAGAAGATGTTGAGTCTTGCCCATTTTTGTTTTTGTTTTCTCACCTTTAGAAGTTCAGTACGTAAGTTTTACTGTTAGTTCGTTAAAAATGAATACAGTAATAAATGTTAACTGCAAAAATTCGAATACCTCACTTTTGGGCTGCTGAATAACTGCCATCACCTACGAACTCAAGGAGAGATAGCAGCCACACATAAATGATGTTCTTAAAGCAAAGTACAACCTGAGGTGCTGAAAACTTAACTGAAGCATTGCAGCTTCTTCTTAGCTCCCACCTCCCGAAAACAAAATTAATTATGAATAAAAAAAGAGGACTACGAAACCGGAGGTATATTTGTTGCGAAATTTATAACCATTAGTGTCCTTAAAATGTTTTTGACCAAAAATAGAGTTTTTTTTTCTTTTTTCGGTTTTCACGTTTAACGGCAACCATGTGTAATTCTTAGAACTGCACATGGTTGCCGTTAAACTTGGAAACAAAAAGAAGAAAATAAGAACAAGTGGTTCCAATTAGGACTACTAGCTTCGGGAAGGGAAGGTGGCCAGGGCCGTGGGGTAGACGCACCACACATGACTCATCAAAGGCTCAGGCCCCGGCACAGCTCTGAAGACTAGACCGAAACCTACGCATCTGATCACTCGGACAATTAGGAAGCTGCTAAAGTTATGTTGTAGCAATTAAAACATTGTTTCGATTTCTTTTCCTCTTAAATTCAATAAAAATGTGTAATAAATAAATATGATATGCTCAATAGACAATGGACTAAAATCAAGCTTTTGTTGAAAATCTTGACTGAGTAAGAACACATCGATTTGCCGTGCAATTCTGTCAGAGTGTCCCTGAAGCTTTCCTATCGAAATTTTATTTTCTGTCCATATAGATTAGCCATATTTTTATCTCCCTTAGTAATGGGATGAACATCAACAAATGTTCCAATCTGAAATGTTCTAGTTTCTTTTCAACAGACTATATATCAGTAACAGACTAAATATCGATGTAATTTAATCCATTAAGCCGCTCTTCTTAAACGTAGCTTCCAGGAAATGTATTAATAAGATGTACAGAAACGTCATGTATATACAATATATATATATATATATACACATTATATTGAAAAAAGTCACCGGACACCCCTTCAAAAGCAAATGAACGGATCCGTTGCGTTGTTAAGATGCGCGGTACAGCTGCAAATGGTATAAAAACAATCCTGCAGCTGACCGCGATCATATCGCACTGTGAGGTTGAGTGAAAATGTCGTGTCGGGAGAGAAATGACTTTGAGAAAGGAAAGATTGGTGGGTATTATATTAGTGGGTTGTCCATAAAAGAAACCGAGAGACGTTTGAACATATCCAAGTCAACTGTACACATGGCATGCCTGAAGTAGCAAAACGTACCGGAAGACCAAAGAAAATCAGTGGTAGAAGACGTTGAAGCCTCAGGACAGTCGCTACAGTTAATCGAAGGAGTACTGGACAAGACCTCAGAGTACAGCTGAGTAAAAATGCTGGAACCTCGGTATGCACACGTACCATTCGAAGAGAACTTCATTTCATTGGTTACCGTGGTCATGCGGCTGCTCATAAGCCTTTCATCTCTACTCGGAATGCTACTCGTCGCTTAGCATGGTGTAAAGAACATTTACCGTGGACCGTAGATCAATGGAAACGGGTCCTACGGACTAAAGAACCCAGATACCCGATCCATCAGTCTGATGGCCGTGTGTGAACATGGCGGCAGCCGGAGGAACGCTATTTACCACAGTGTACTGTTCCTACGATCAAGTTTGGAGCTGGCAGTATACTCGTGTGGGAGTGTTTGGTTAACGTGGACAAACCTCTTAACCAGCACGTCTACCTCGATATTCTGGACAATTATGTCTACCAACTCTGTGGCAATATTATGAAACCGACTTGTTGGTACCAGTAGGATAATGCACCAAGCCATAAAGCAAGGACTGTTACGGCGTGGTTTGATGACAATTCCATATCGTGTGTGGACTGGCCAGCACAGAGCCCTGATTTTAATCCCGTAAACACCTATGGGATGTACTAGAACGTCGCATAAGAAGTTTGGTTCATTTATCGCGAGCTTCACAGTAACGCTCTTATTTTGTTTAATAGTGAACTTCATAAGAGAAATGACTTTACATCCAAAAAGGTAGTAGCTCTGTTTTCCCTGAACTATGTTGTTTGAATTTTAGTTGAGACCAGGTATTTCAGAATAAGGCGAGGTGGTCCTAGTTTTCTCAGCCAGTTTCTTTCGATGAATAATGTATATCTCCCTCAACCACTGTTTCGTGCGTGTTAGGTTTTTTATTAAACTTTCCTGCTAGGAGTAATTCCAATTTCTTTTTCTTTCATGAATTCGAGAAGTTACCTTATTAAGAATCGTTCAACTAATTACTTTATCAGAACAGTAGGAACTGCTTCTCATAGGTGTTGCCGTTCCATAGCTAACTCATAGAGGTTAAGAGAAAGGTAACAGATCGTATCGGTTTGACTCTGTTTTGCTTATCTAATCCCTCCTCAAGAACCAGTTTAAAGCATGAAAAATGAAATAGATCCTGTCAAAACCTGGCGTTCTCTTCTGAATTTTTTCAGCTTCTCTTTCAGTAGTCAGTCGGTTTTTTTAGGGAAGAAAAAAGGACTCTATATTAACCTTTTAATCGGCTAGTACGAATTAACTCGAAATCGACTGAAATCAACTTGAAATGATACATTCGCTGTCTCAAAAGTGGACCGAGCGCAACTGGAACGAATCAATCTGCATATCAAAAAAGCGTTTTTTTTTCCTTAGCTTTGCTATTCAATGTGGTCATTTGTGGGGATGATTTAACACTAATCCAATCTGACTGATTACTTGCTGAAAGGGCTATAACAGTCACAACAAACCAAAGAAGGGAGAGATGTTTGAGTACCTTCTGTTCACCCAGTAGCGTGATGTCCGTGTGAGGAGACTAACCCTTCCCCATCATACCTTGGATCACGGAGCAGATAATAAAGGACTGAAAGGGAGTGATTATTATAAGTAACAGGTGTATGGTCGGAACTGTTAAGATGTGTGGGGGAAATGGAATTAAAGCGTACCTTTAGCAAAACATCGCAGCTATATGAACATTTCTGTTCGGGGAGAACATGTTGGACACCATTTGGTTGAGATACATCGGCCGCTTAAAGGGTTAAACAATGACACAAGCACATAAAATCTTTGAAGAACCGTGAAGCTACGTTTGGTACCTACCTCTGGTATTAATGATAGTCAAGCTTGCAAGCCAGACCTGATAACAGGGAAAGCTAAGAATGTATGACTTTAGAAATTTTGAAACTTTATTAAATGGTATTATCATTTGAATAATTTTAGAAAACAAAGTTAATGCACGATTGCAACCTGCTCTAACCATGAATTATGTAAGGCTGTTTAGATGTAGAACTATGATGTGCCTTAAACCATTTCAGAAATTGAAGGTGATAAGCACTAAGACAATGTAAAACTTTCCAGACGAAATGGGTTAAGGAATTTTGATAACTACGGATACGTACACTCAGCGTGTTGTGAACATTGCTAGCGTATATTTGGAATACATGCCATGCAATAATGGTTTGTGGATTCCACGTTGAGGTTCCAATTGCTGCTCAGTCATTCTCTTCTTCCTGACTGAACGAAATCGGGCCACTGAAGCGGACAATTTATAACTATGATATCCGTAAGTGCATTTATATATATATATATATATCGCATGATTGGTGTAACCAGGAAAGATAAGAAGATGAACTTGTGGATAAGGAATATGACAGGAGTGGAGTAGACGGCCAGAGCGAAATCGTTGAAATGGCAATGGGCTGGACATGTTGCAAGAAGAATGGACCCCCGATGGACAACTGACATTTTAGACTGGATTCTGAGGGACAGGAATAGACCCAAAAGAAGGCCCCATGAGAGATGGATGGATGAAATTCGAAAGTATGCTGGAGTGACATGGAGGAGACAGGCTCAAGACAGACAATTGTGGAAAAAACTTGGGGAGACCTTCATCCAGCAGTGGATTGATAATGGTTGTCAATGAATATATAAATAAAAATTTTTTTTTCACTGGTATTTTGGAAAGCCACTTCCATCGGATTGAAACTCCCCTGAAGATTACAATCCGATTGTGTATCGTTATAAGTATTCCACATCCATTTTAATATTCAGTTTTCATTTTTAAGTCTCATCGCATGTATTTTTATAAATTCTTTTATATATATATATATGCTATTCTGTATGATATTCGGCATGTGCGCTGTCTTTCGAGTTTTCTGTTATCGTTAGCATGATATATTTTTAGAATTGCATGTGGTATATTGATTCCCCCGGACCGTGTTTGCCCATTTGGGTCGCTTGCCTGCCTTTGCGGGTGAGTACATTCGGTTTTTTGTTAATTGTCTGCCACTGTTTGAATGCAGGTTTTTACGAACTGTTTCTTTGCTTATGGATTGGCTAGGGATTTGACATATATATATATATATATATAATTTTTTCTACACCGAGGAAAACGCTGAAAGCGCTTCTGCTAACTAAACAAACAAATTCGACATTCTTCTTAAAATGTGAGCATAATTTTCATTCAGTCTGGCGCCCTGTTTCCTGTGAACATGTTAAAAAGACAACCCCTGTGCTAAAAGTATCGTGTTTTTAGCCTCGCGTAACAGTCTATGTGAGTCTATGTGAGAATCCTTAAACTGATGTCCTGTTTTCTTTCTTTTTTTCTGGAGCAACTTACAAATAGCACACGAGTGAGGCATTGTGGTGCAAGGACTCTCTACAGCCTTGGCGAAATGTTCTACGACTTTCAATTCAATTTTAGTATGGCTGTCAGGCGGAAGTGCACTTTCCTCCTTCATATTTCAACTCTTTAAGGGTTTTTATCATATTCGTAATTAACAAAAACAATTTTGCTTCAGGTAATTTGGCATAAAACTAGGTAGGTTTGTCCCAAAGCATGCATAAATAAATATCCATAATCAGAGTATTAGCATAGATAAATATCCATAATTAGTGCATTAGCATAAAGAAATATCCATAATCAGTGTATTAATCAGGGTATTATAAAATTATAAAGCATAATGAAAGGTTTAGAATATTAGCACTGATTCTCAGAAAGAAAATCGTGATGACATTGCTTTAAAATCTAAGTACTAGGATTTGACTTCAAACGCTGGCTGACTGTTTTAGCATCAAAGATAGTCTTAGAAGTGCCCCAAGAATATTTTGAAGGTGCTAGTCAATGGCTGAAAGTATTATGTCTGTCTCAGGTCAGTTCTGTAAAATCCTCGTGAATTTCCGCACCAGTATACATTCTTGCTGTGTATATAACACGCTTTCTATTTGAACTCGCGCACTTTCGTAGCATTTTTTGGTGAAAAAAAGCGCAATTAGAACTCACTCCGTTGGGAGGTTGTCCGGAATCTTACAAGAAAGTAATGACTCACCAAACTTTGGCGGGAGACATATTTTTTTCAAGGCCTGGGGATTGGTATTAACAACACCTTTAGGTAGTCTCCCATACCTAAATTAAGCCAACTGATTCCATGGGACGGTATGGGTTATTCGTTTGTCCTATAACTAAGTTCATAGGACAAACAAATAACCCATACCTTCCTTATCCAAGATTCGAGCCATTGCCCAACTCGGACAATTAGACATAAGCCAGCGTCTTTGACCACTGAGTTGCAGGGATGGCTTTGCTCACTGCATTCAAGCGATTTCCATTTTACGAAGTCATGGGCTAATCGAAGACCCAGCTTTCAAGGATACGTGAAGGATATTCAGGTTTTACGTATCTCCAAGTCAGTTACATACACGTACAGCTATTCCAAGCTGTTTTGAGATTGCATTCCATCTGCTTAAACTGATTATGCAACTAATCTATACACCTCTACTCCATTTTCGCACATGTCATAAGTGTGACATAAATCTCTATGACTCACTGAAAATCTTGGTAAGAACCATATTCCATTGTTTCATAAAATGTATAGCTTTTTTCTCAGTAATGTGGCTCTTGAAGAAGCACATTGCCTTCGATGTTAAAGCTGACATTTGAAAAATGAGGGAATCATATTATTAAAGCCCTTCTATGTTATGAAGGTTTGCAAAATCGTGAAGTGCAAAATATGTCATATGTTCTCTAATTCCGTTCGATGAATTATGATGTCATCAAAGAACTCCGAAACAAGTTACTAAGTTTTGAACGGTACCTAGGTATTCATTACAAAATATGTCCTTCAGTATTCATCCTGCTCAGTAAGAATATAACTTGCATTCAACAATTGCAAAATAAGACCATTAGACGACCACTTGCATCGGTACCTCGTACAAACTATGAAAGGAATTTTAACATCCCTGTGAGCTGAAGGATCCTAATCTATTAGCTGATCTGACAGAAAATTACAGTATCATCCAAGATAGATACCAATATTTAGTCTGTTCACCTAAAGAAGAACCGTGGATTGCACTGCTGTCAAAGAGATACGTTGCTCTTCTTTAGCTGAACGGACTACAGATCTAGTTAGCTAAGTAAAACACGAACGCAAGTTTTTCCGAATCTACATGGGGGTCTAAAGCATTGATATATGTTTGCTCCCATATATCCCAAATATGCACGTACAGATAAAAATATCTTCCAGGGGTGATCCTGATGAATTTCAGACCCATGACAAGTGTTCAGATTTTATTTTCTCTGTATTCCGTTCAGCGTTGCATGCATACATACATATATACATACTGAAACAGAGTACTGTTACAGTAAAAAACTAGCACAAAAAGAAACGTTTCTCGACTGAATTTGTGCTGTACTGAAGTTAGTTGTTAGCCTTACTTATAATAAAACTTAGCGAGAAATGTATGAAAATTTGGCTGCATTAAATATCTGTTTTATCCAGTTTCCTCATAAAACAGTTGTGAGACTTCTGAAAGGAACGATAGAGGGACTATAAAGCACTGTAATTTCTAATGTCAAAGAGCATTAGGGTGAAGCTCGATTTAAGATTTTATTACTTAAAGAGACATTGGAATGAATGCCTATAAACCTAAAATACTAAATTTTCAGTACCCTTATCAGAGAGGTAGTCTAAAACATTAGTTTCGTTTAATTGCTACTATAAGTTTTATTAAAGCTAAACTAAATCACAAATTATTAAGAGATATGCTGCTGTAAAAACATTAATATGTATTTTGAATAATATTCTCCACATCCAGACAAATATTTTTCTATATCTGATTTTCAAATGATATTGGGAACAAAAGAAAAATAGCTGACATGCAAAAGATATCAATAACGATCCTGTGCAAAGCATGATTCAACAGCATATTTATCTAAATGCCGAAGATACGTATTCTAAGATATCGTTGTTCGAAAATTTTGTTACAATGTTTCATTTTTTAAGACAAAAAGAGTCATATAAAATTACAATATTCCTGCTTTATGACTGTAAGCACCAGCTGTCATTAAAAAAGTTCTTCTGAATCATGAGTTTGTACCATTTAATAAAGCAAGAGCTGTAATTCAGAGCCCATAGGCCCTTTGCTTTCAAATGTGAGCGAAACAGTTAATTCCATGTGCTACAGATCATACTGTATACTTTCGGCAAATAACTAGTCTCACTCTCTTCGAAACAAATCAGTGGTCGTATTCGAAATTTTATTTAAAGCAATGACCTGTTCGCCGGCTTTTTTAGCTTTATGTTCCACTCGAATAATAAACAATGTGACAACGATTTGCTTCTGAACAATCTTTAGGTTTCTTCGTTAGTGGGATTAAATGATCAGTAGAAAGGTAAAGTAAAAAGAAAGCTATTTAGCGAAGATGAAAGAGTGTACATTTTAGCTTTGAGAGAATGTATATTTTGCATGCCATGGATGTACTTCGTCGCCTTTTCGTTTCAAGTTTTTATTAGAAATGCTAACTATATCAGAAAAATAAAATATATTAAAGACCTTGTGTAAGAAAATCAGTCTTATTTTTTCCAAAATAAAAAACTAGATTAATTTCAGACATTTTTATTCAAAAATCTCTCACAATACTCTCCGAAAGAAGAAGAAAACATTAGCATTCTTCCCAGCTTTAATACCAGAACTTCTTTTCCTGTTCGGATATTAGATTAACGTAAAAAATAATAATTTCAAAGATCTGGCAAGAAGGTTTTGAAGAAAATAAAATTTTGACGAGCTGTTAGTCATGAAAACGAAATGAAGTGTATTTGCAATTAATCTACTGTGACATAAATTGCATATTACTTTGAAAATCATATTAATGATTGAATGTTTAATTTGTTGAACATTTAAATCATCTGAAAGAAATGCATTTTGCAGAAGGCACTATGTCATCAATTTCTCAGCTTTCTTGTTACTTTACTTTTCTACTGATCATTTAATCCAACTAACGAAGAAGATATATTCTCTAGGAGTGTGTTACCGTAATTTAATGGTTCTAGCGCAAAATACCTGAGCGAAGTGATAGTCAGTTGACAAAATGGAAGACCTTACAAAGAAATTCTTTATTACATGTCATCCTGAAACCCAGTCGTCAGAGTGCAAGATGTCGGCATATTTTCTTAGACGAATGATGTTCGTTTTTCTTTTTTGTGTGCTAAATGATCCCACATGAGCATGTAAAGTTAGAAAGAATAGGCTTCTTAATTTTGGTGCTTATGATTCAACCGCCGTGAAGACCAAACGAAAAACAGGACATCCATGTTTTACCTAAGAGTCATACTTAGACCAAGAGGAAAGAGGAGCAAGAAAACCGTGCGCTAGACACTCAAGCACACGGCAGCCGAAGCTTGTTCACCAAAAGGTGATGAGATCCAACTGCAAAATTTTCCGCGATAGTGTTAACCTGCAAACAAGTTATTTCCGCAGAAAATGGAATAAAATTTCCGAATAATGTAAAAGCACAGAATCCGGGATCATACACCAAACTTAACCGTGATATTGACCCCTATAAATTTGTCATCTTAGAAGATACTCGTATATCATAATATAACTAAGTGAAATAACGGCCAAACAACGGCAATTCACAAAAGATCAGGTCATACTCAATAACAGTGCCATTTTATAACCTTATAACCTTTATAATCCACCACAGAAGCCAGTATTTTCTTGTTGAGGCTTCAGTACATCTTACGTGTAACAGTTATCTATTCAACATAAGCCGCGGATGGCTTAGTGGTTAGTGTTTAAGATTATCGATGCTGGGTCCCCAGGTTCTAGCCTGAGCTGATCTTTCAGAGATGGTGTGATTTACTAACAATCGCTGAATATCCGCCGTGCATCGGATGAGCACGTAAAGTGACGGCCCCCAGGCTGGACCCACTGGTTAAATGGGTATCCTTTCCTATGTCTTCCCTGAAATTCTCTCACCCATCTATGTGCAATATCGTACTTGTACGGTGGCGCCATCTACTGTACTCTAATCTCACTACAAACTGTTCTGTCAAAAGTCGTTAGACTTGTTCTCATTCCTTCCGTTTCTGTGTCCTGCCCAAAAGGCGATCTCGCTGTAGGTGGCTGCGACCTAAACTCTACTCCCTGTGGACGGAAGTCCTACATGAAAAAAAAATGACAAATCTATTCAACATATTCGCGTAATACATGGTATTCTTAAGAACCATAGTTAAAAGGTTCTGAATGTGTATATCTTGAATTGAAATACTGAATTTAGTGACTATGAATGCGATTCACCTCCCACAAAAAAAGACCTATGTGTGTTATTGTATCTACTTTGTAATACAGCCACTTCCAATTTATTTGCTTCCATCTAAAGCGTTAATTTATATTGGTAAACGTTTAAAATAATCTCGAGTTTTGGCTCTGTTAAAAATATTTTGCTGCACTTCTATTATTATATATCTTAAAATATATTTGCCCGGGAATGCAGGGCCGCCTTGGTGGCGCAGTGGTCTAAGCGCTGGCTCGTGACAATTTGCCTGGGATAGGTTTGAATCTCGGTGGGGCATGGACGTCGTGTTTGTGTTACGGCCCTGGCTATCTCACTTACCTGGAACCAGTGGACTTAAATGAGGGACAAACGACTGCTTATAGCCCGTTGTGTTGCTGAAGGTAGTCGTTAAATCTTCCAAATAAAAAGAAAAAAAAGGCAAGTCATGGTGGTACACCTCAAGGTTAGAATACAACCGTCCGAAATTCCATTTAGACGTTTATTACCACAAAACAGAGCTTGATAATTAATTCGGGACTTAAGATTCATTGCGTAACCTGAGTTGAATTATTTTTCCGGAATTGATGTATTTGTACAATACCGAAGGCAAAGGGCTATGTCCAGTTGTGGGCACTGTAAATGAATAAAAATTTATTTTGCAGCACGAGAAATTTAGTTTTGGACTTGCAAGATAAAAACTTTATTATAATTGTAATGTTACTTTTTAGCTTATGGCAGGTGAAGTACGTAAGCTTTGTGTAAAACGAATAGTACATCCACGTGGAAACTATCCCTTTCTACTTTTTGTTTTATTTTTTGGAAATGCAAATGAATTTTTGATAAAGTGTGAAAAAATACTTAGAAGTAGTGCAAACATATTTATCGAAGGCTTCTTGTTCTTTCAAATTAGATTTGTAAGAATTCAAGGGGATTTTCAACAGTCACAGTTAGTAGGAATAGTGAAATCGAACGAATCCCTTCAAAATTTAATTTATTAACCTTATACTCAGATCCAATGTTTCTAGTTTTTTGAATGGGAGACAGTATTTCTCGGGTATCATTTCCACTTTATTTTACTTGAATTTCAGAGAAATCATTCTGACATTTGTGCGACAGAAAAGTTATTTTCTTAAAAATAGGACTTTAAAACGGTTTTCTTATCCTTTTCTCCACGGCGTTTTTTATGGTTTTATGAAACTTCTGCCGCTACTTGTTTGAGAATAAATTTCGCCTCACCTAATTTCTGAATTGACAGTACGTTGGGAGGATTAACATACAGAAAATTGCTATTGCAACTGTTGGTTAAAAATGATCATTTGATAAAAAGATGATTGATAAGAGAAATGACAGTTTAGCATGAAATGGAAATTTCCTTTGAGATTTTCCGTACAAAGAAAATAATTTTTTTTTTAACTTCTCCCTCTCTAAAATGTAGAAACAGTACAGCATTTCATGCTCAGAAACAGAAATAGCATAATACTGTTATTTAAATTCCAAGTTGTTGTCTTTTTAAAACAGCAATCATTAGTCCTCGACAATTTTTTTTACGTTACTCTATTAAAAATGAAAACCCTCGACCGGAATCGCGAAATTGTTATAGAAATTCAATAAAAGTATTTCAACGAAATAAATTCATTCATAACAACAATAACAGTTATGCTTCTTAGATTGAGCTTTAGAGGCAACTGTTTCAGGAATGCAGTTATGATTTGAAAAAATTCAATTGGTGTACTCTCCTTATTCTTTGAAGTATTTAGTTATTTGAAGATCCTTCTGGCGTTTAGGTGAATATTAGGGCCTGTTCTGAAGCTTTCATTTGGTTAAAAAAAACGTTCACGCTTGAATATTGTTGTCAGATTTTCAACTGAGATGTTATATACATAGTTATTCTTTAGGGGAAGGGGGCTTTGCGAGCACCATGAGCAACTCGTGGAGCTATAAGCAGTCACCCTCCCTAATTTAGCGCCCAATGGTACTAGAGAAGGGACAGAGACAGTGCCTTGGGACGAACATATCATTCATGCCTCACTCGAACCACTGATCAACTAGGGCTAATGGTCAGAATACAACGCCTCAGACCACTTGGCCACCGGGGTGGAACATTAATGTTTCCATTTTCTGAATTTCACTAGTAATTACTAAACATGCACATTTATGTTTCCATGTAATTACTATATATGCACATTTATGTTTCCATGTAATTACTATACATGCACATTTATGTTTCCATGTAATTACTATACATGCACATTTATGTTTCCATGTAATTACTATACATGCACATTTATGTTTCCATTTTCTGAATTTCTACTAGTTAGGAATTATGGCAGGGCTTTGATATTTTGTGCGATCATCGACTCATCTTATTTTCTTGATGTAGTGACTTTCTTTAAAATGTCATCCTTTGATGTGATGTTCAGAATCTGAAATTTGAATCTGCCAAATCCGTGTAGTTGCATGATTAAGTGTGTTTTTGCGTATCATATTTTTATGAAACACTCATGTAATATTTCAGTTGATTGGCGCAGTAAGAATGTTGCTTTGCAAGTAATGACATATGAATATTCAAATTTACCAATGCATGTTTCTAAAACTAATATGGGAAAACAATATGTGCTAATTTTTAAAGTAACTTTGTAATGCTGTTTTATCCTTTTTACTAAGATGTATGTTTGCCCAGCAAGGGACCATTTTGATCCAGGGGTGTTTAACACACAGTATTGCTCTTTTATTTTTTGTCCTGCTTGGGTTTTCACAGAACTACGTTTGCTAATTTTACTATAACCTGCAATGGGTTGTAATCGCTCTTTTTCCGTGCGACTTTTTGAACGTGATTTTACAGTAGCATTCAGTTTTTTTATTTTCCTAAGGTATGTATTTTATTGATTTGTTTTATGTTACTGACCTAAGTTTACCGTGTAGACATTTTTCATTCTTTTATTTCAGTAAAGTTATTGTATTTTTTCTTTGAAAAATTAGCTATTGAGATTTTAGCCACTTCTGTATATCTTTTTTACTGACATTGTTCTTTTCTTCATTCCCATTATAGGTACTTTTGACTTTTGCTTATGAAAGCAAGCTCGCAAACAACCAACCCAAGATGGTGATTAGAATTCTTCGGTCTGTAGCCAGGGTTACATACTGCTCGAGTGGATGCCACCCCAGGTTATGATATATCAAAGACTCTAAACTGGATTGAACTCTTATGAGCAATCAGAATACCATGCTTCCAACCACTCGATCACCAGGGCGACGTTAGCACAATTTGGGAGATAGTAAAAATTTCTTAATTTTTTTCTGATTAAGTGTTCAGTGCTATTACTTAACTATTCCAATTTGAAGTCATTTTGCGTATTTCATTGAGGTGGTAAAATTTAAAGAACAGTGGAGGTCGAAGCAGGAAAGCACTTTGTTCAAAGGATATCGTATCCAATCCTTCATCACCTCCCGAGCATGTTTATAACTTGTTCGCTGGCCTATAAGACTGAAAAAATAAAGAAAAGAAAAACGGCAATTGCTTTTACTTCCCTTTAATTTTGATTCCACATGATTTATCAAAGGTTTCCATGTAAATAGCAACATTCGTGCAGTAATTAATGTGTTTACTCTTCTCAGTAAAGAAGGCTTCGATGCATTTATACTCTGTTTTAATCTTTTAATGTTATTAACTGTTTCTGTCTTTATTATTTCGTGTAAACTACAACTTCAGGAGCAACATAATGGAGACCAGAATTACAACGGTGGAACATTCTAATACGTGACAATAAAGAATGTGAAACAGTAGTTAATCATGGAACGTGATGTCTTGCAAAAGGACATGTGACAGGTTGGAAAAAACCTGAAAAACAATGCTTTTTATTCAAATGAGGTAAATAAGCACGTTTTTTATTTATGCACAATCAAACCTTTTTATCTAAATTTTTAAAATAAATTTTCCTGCCATTTGTCCTTCCATATACACTGCTGGCCACCCAAAATGCAACACCAAGTAGGAAGCATCCGATTGGCCTGAAATTTGCAGCATGCGTCGCCCGCGATAGGACATGCAAACGATTAGCTGCAGGGCATATGTAAATCATGTGCGCCCGGCACGCCACCGAGAAGCATTATATGACGGGTGCACAGAAAGCGGGGTGTAAGTAGTGAAAGTGTGTTGTGCTGCCGGACTTGTGCGTGGGAAGCATCCTGATGCCTCGTCGCAGAATACGGCAGTCATTCCAGCACGTTTCTGAGTTAGACAGAGGACGAATAGTGGCTTATCGCGACAGCCGTTTATCGTACCGAGACATCGGCGCCCGTGTGGGACGACATACAGAGCCACAGTGAGGCGAGTATGGATTCGGTGGGTGCAGGAGGGACGGACGGACCGACGTGAGCGATTACCGCAGCCTCTGCACACCACCGAACGAGAGGACCGGCATGTTGTGTGGCGGGCATTGAGGGTTCGCACCACCACATCACGAACGTTAGCGCAGGAATTAGGGTGTGTTGCGCAACAACCTGTGTCAGCACGTACCGTTCGACGTCGTCTGCAGAAGCGGGGACTTGTTGCACGGCGCCCATTG
The DNA here is from genome assembly GCA_039090855.1 of Macrothele yani. Taxonomy (NCBI): domain Eukaryota; kingdom Metazoa; phylum Arthropoda; class Arachnida; order Araneae; family Macrothelidae; genus Macrothele; species Macrothele yani. Next base: position 62,720,449 of record CM077008.1, on the reverse strand, counting down.
TTCCGATTACCATTGACGTTACCCCACCGGCGAGTGCGGCGGGAGTGGGCCGTTGAACACCGCACCTGGACTACGGAATGGCACGACATTGTATTTTCCGACGAATCACGCTTCTACCTGCAACACCACGATGGTCGGATCCGCGTGTGGCGGGACCGCGGTGAGAGACTGTATGACGCCTTGCATCGCCATACCGGTCCATCGCCTGGAGTTATGGTTTGGGGCGCAATTGGATATGACACCCGCACCTCTCTGGTACGCATCGCCGGTACACTCAACAGCCACCACTACATCTGCGACGTTTTGGAGCCTGTAGTCCTCTCTTACCTGCAGGACCTGCCAGCGGCCACGTTTCAACAGGACAATGCGCGCCCGTACGTGGCACGCATCGTGCAACAATTCTTCACGGTCCACTAGGTGTCACTGCTGCCGTGGCCCGCCTGTTCACCCGATATGTCGCCCATCGAACACGTCTGCTCGCTGATCGGCAACCGAGTGGCCCGGCAAGCACCACCCGCGGCTACGCCTGATGAATTGTGGCAACGTGTGGAAGCAGCCTGGACCGACATACCCCAAGCCCACATCCAAAGCCTCTTTCGTTTGATGCTGCGGCCTGTAGCGGCCGTTATTTCCAGCCATGGGGGCCACACGAACTATTGATGTCTGCGTGTTTCGCAAGTCGCACGGGCTTCTAAGCTCAATCGTTTCATCTTTGTATCTGTTGTTATGTGTCCAGTAAATCTGGCTTTGCTATCTCGTGTTCTTCTTGGTGTTGCATTTTGGGTGGCCAGCAGTGTAAATAAGTTTACCATATCAGTTTTTTTAACTACTGGAATAACTACTAGTACTCCAATTCACCCTAAATGTGTACTACTGGGAAAGGCGGGAGAGGCTTATAACATATCGTCGTGGAAGGCAAGAACGGTATCCATCCGGGTTAATGTCCTCTTTTACTGTTTACTTTCTGACCCCCCCCCCCCACACACACATCTCACAAGCAGTGGGGATTGTGAGTCGGAGTCTGGTGAAAGCCGAACTGCTTCCCCTAGTGCCTGCTTAATTAACGCACCCTTCGAGTTTCCCCGATTGTCAATTTATTGCCTGTGTGATGTTGGGAGAGGTCTTCCACCTCTTCCCCCTGACCGAGTTTTATCCCAAGTAGGCAGAAATAGCCAAAAGTGCGAAGCTGTTGATTTAGCAACTTCTCAGAACAAATTTATTTTTAAAAGCGCTCTAACTTCCAGAATTTGTTTTTAGATAGCAAGTTTGTCTGATAAACTGTTGAGCAAACAAAAATGGATTCTAAGCAATAATTCTGATGTTTTTCGCTCTAAACGCTAGGGACTATTTTTTGTAGCGGAGGTAGCTGTGTCGTACCCATCATAGTAGTTCACTCTTAGGTTGACTCGGAGTATAGTATTCGATTACCCCAAGGATTACGGATGGAAAAATATAGATTGTGGTCATGGAAAATATCTGAAGAAGAGAATATTAAATGAGTGTTTCCAGAACAGGCCTAGACTATATTCTACAGTCCAGAAGCCTACAGAAATAGCTAAATAACTAAGTAACGTTGAACTAAAGAGGATCTCGTAAAATTCGACTTGTTTAGAAAACACAACAGAGTGGAGTAAAAAATGACAAGATTTATACGATCAAATGAAAGAGTTAAAGCAAAGATACTGTAAAAATATCAAGACTCTGAAAAAACATTTAACGTACGATAATAGTTGCATAAGGCATAAACTGAAAGAAAAAAATGAAATGCACACATAAAGCTTAACAATCAGTTCCATAATTATTACATTATTACAAACATTTAACATATTTTAAACTGCTTTGTTTGAAACATGATCTACAGATAACAAATCTTTTTAAAAAAATGTTGTGTATCATATTTTTATGCAACACTCATGTAATATTTTAGTTGATTCGCGCAGTAAGAATGATGCTTTGCAAGTAATGACATATGAATATTCAAATTTACCAATGCATGTTTCTAAAACTAATATGGAAAAACGATATGTGCTAATATAGTGTTCATAATACATGTTGGTGAACAATTTTGGCCTCAACAGTCTATAATGCTAAGACCTTTCCGTTATGAGCTAAATTAGACTTCGAACATTCCATCTTTAACTGATAACACTCAAACATGAGAGCAATCAGGTTGCTCCCAAGGAAAAATTCTCACTTCAAGACGCGTTATGCTTCATACTTTCTCGTATAGGATCTATGAAAATAATACAATGTACAATAACAACAGACGACAGACATGTTGATCACTTTTCCACACATATACATTAGTGGGTCCTTAATATTTAAAACTCAAGCCAACACTCAAAGTAAATGTCTTCTTTTTTCAATTCATTGTCTGTGATTCAGTCACTTTGAGCAGTTCCACCGCAGATATGTCCATGCAAATCTCCATAGTTTTTTTTCTCTTTTTACATTATTTGGCGCAACAGTTTGTTTTTGAACACACGCTTTGGGTCTTCTTATGCAGGTTCTTGAGAAACCTTCAGTCCCGTATGGTGCTCTTGAAAGCAATAAACGTCTGAAGAAGAAGTTGAAGGAGAGAGCGTGCCGCAAGTGTCTCCGTCGGCGTCCGGTATCTTTGCTTTTTACTTTTACTTAAATTTTCACCATGTATCACCACTGCACCACAAATGACACAGTTCCTTATTTTCAGAACTAATAAGGCGAAAACTTATTTCTTTCAGTCTTCTTATTGCCATTGTGTGTGGCTGTAGCTCGTAGTTTGGTGGTGAGATTTTTGCGAGACTGGCTCGTGAGGGCGGCGAGATCAAAGAGGGCAGTGGTTGTTGGGGTCGCAGCAGCGGCGGCGGCAGCAGAGGTTAAGCCAAGGGTCAGAGGGGTAGCCTTCACCAGCTGGTTGAGTGGGATGGCCAAGGGACTCGGGGTGGTGATCGACATGGTGGCAGAGGTCGAGGAAGGGGTCGAGGTCAGGTGGAGGTTCTTATGCAATTCCATGCTGTAGAGGTGGAAAACATGGGAGAGAGAAAAAACCAGACAAATGATATAGATTAGAATGAAATGGGTAAGGCTTTGGGATAAAAATAAAATATGATTTATAATGGTTTTGAGAAAAAATAAAACGAGGAACAACTGGATAGAAAAAGTGATGACGTCACGATGAAACAAAGATGATACAGACGGATGTAAGCAACATGGGTAAAGAAGGATATAAGGATAACTATAGACACTACACCACAAGCACACAAATACATTACTTAAGACAGTATGGGAAACAGGACAACAGACAAACTTAAGTTCTGTAAGAAAAACAAAATGCAAAGAACACAATTCAGTGCGATGCAAAAGTTTACCAGTTTACAAGCCCTGTTCACGATGTTACCATGGAATTAGATGAAACTAAACGCAATTTGTGTGTCATGATATTTTTCGATCAGATGAAGATCATGCGAAATACTTTTGAGTGTTTCCCCGACAGTTTTTCTAAAATGTTTAAAATATGAGAGTATGCATAATATGTGCGTCAGGATTTAGAAATTTAAGCTCTTGTTAAGTGTAAACAGTACACGCCTTTCCTTTTCTTGAGTCACGCTAGAGTTCGCTATGCAAACCAAGGGCTAAGAAGTATGGCGAATTTCAAGTCACGTTTTACACATGTTGAAATACATCAAATGAAAAAGGAATACTTAAGTTCAAAACTACAGACAAGATACTAGTTTCTTCCTTCTACAGTGAGCGTTCTAAAACCGGACGATACTTGAGAAACAGGATCCCAGTGCTAAGCCTAGGAGTCTCTTCAGTGACTATTTGCCTGAAATCCCAAATACTCCTGCTGGAACTTCAATGTGGGAAAATTTTGCATCATGCCCTCTCATACGATGCTTACTGAAATAAAACTAACTACTTTGGCTTCCTAAATGCTTGGGGGTAAATAAAACAGTTTTTCAATTTTTTAATGCAACTGAGCTTATCTGTTATTACTAGTTTAAACAGTGATTGTTGCCCCAAAATGTATCTTCCTCTTCTTCCATATTTCCTTGAAATTCTACTTCTATAAAATATGAACATCTCTTGTTGAAATCAGTTCAGCTGGAAAGTAAATTCGAGTTGGAATGGAAAAACAACATTACCTTCTAAATATTCAGCATCGAGCAAATTTTTGGTGCATTTCCTCGTAATTTGAACCATCCAAAATGAAAAAAAGCTTTTATTTGACGCTGACAAGCAAAAGCTATTTGGCTTAGTCAAAAAATCAAATTAAAAACATTCCTTTTAATATTTATTTCGCTGGACTACCAGTCGATGACTTAAACGTGACCTAAAAATTTGGATAGAAAAACCCCTTGTGATACTCCAATTTCACAAAAAACGTTGATATTTATTTAGTGATCATTTTGAGTGTTGTATTTATAACTGGAAAATGTATCTTATCACTGTAAAGTAATTAAAGGAATTCTCACTATCAGTCTTTTGTAAGACTTCAAAAAATAAATGACTTGGCAATCATAACGTATTATGCTTTTTGACACAGCAATAAAACCGAGACGCTTCTATATCTGGAAATACCACATTTCTTTTTCTCAAGAAGAAAGCATAGTATTAAATTCGCACGCTCCTTCATGTGAAACATTCTTCCCTAACATACGTAAGAAGAAATTAACGATTTTGGCGCACTGGGCAACGCGATATCATCCTGTACAAAGTGTTTCAGAATATTGATAGGTGGGGTTGGGAGTTATTTCCATTGACCTATTTCTCCCACCCTACAATTTATTTCTTTAATGTGAAGAATCTTGTCAGTACCTAACAAAATTGAAAATGAACGGAAGGCATTTATTCTTGTAATATCTTTTTAGATAAATTAGAAATTTAAAGTTCGGTTTAACATTCGAACATGTAAATATTTGACATGCTCCTTTAGTTACCTTCTTTATGTAGTTTTATACAAAAAAGTGATATCCCTTTATGTTTATCTCTGATGTAAAGCTAACATTTTTTGCAGCTGATTTTATCCTCGCTGCGCTTCTGTTTTATTTTATTCTGTCCCCTGTTCTAGACACTACCAGTCTGATAACTTAAATATAATCTTTTCTAAAACAGAAAGAAACATCACCGAAAAAGTGCAACGACCGTAAATCCCAGTTTTGGAAAAATGTCATACGCTTTTTATGCAAAAAGTACAATTGTTTCCTTTGTCTCGTCATCTGGTCCGTCACATAGCAAGTACAATAACAGTATGATCGCTTTACCTGACCACTTAAACTCCTCCGACTAAATTAAATTGTGAGTCCTAATGAAATCGGACAAAATAAATTTCAAATCGAGAATTCGTTTACAGGGAAATAAGAAATTAAACCGGTAATTAGTTAACTACAGGGATAAAATATTAATGTCTTTGTACCACTTTGAAAAAATCGAAATAATGATATTCTGTTTAGCAGAATTTTACAATATATTAGTTTCTATTATGCATGCCTATACAGAATGTTCACCGTTCAGCATATCATAGACTTATAGTTCTTTGTTTCCTTCATTTCAATGTTGCCGGCAGCAAAGGATTATGTTTCCAACGTAAGAAGTCACTTTCTCGAAACGTGGGTTATTTTCATATCGCATTCGAAAGGCTTCGAGAAGAATCTTGGTCATCAGAATTATTTGGAGGGGGCATTAATTGCTTTCAGTTTTAAATGAATTTTGTCGAGCTTATTTAGGAGAGGTGTAAAACAGGTTGTGTTTGAAGTTCAACATTATTTATTCACAGTTAAATGCTAAAAAATCAAGATTCCTGTTAATTTTGCACTAAACTGATGAACTGGAGAAATGAGGAGGTAAATGTAAGTAGTTGATAAGATCTGTCGGCTTCCAATTTTTAACAAAACTGTTTGGTCAAACATGACGCATCTTATGTCTTTAAAAAACGTTGTGTAAAGAGTCACGAGAACTGGCGAAATAATAATATTTAAGTTTGATTGCGAGGAATAGCAGTCATTGTGACACTACAAGAAAAATTTCAGCAAACTCAACGGATATGGTTTATTGTCAGTATCCAAGATCTTTTAATGAGTTTTCACGTTCCCATATATGCGTAAAAAAAGTTTCAGACAAAATACCCGGTCGAATCTCTGCGCGGACACATTACAATTTCTTAAATGCAGTATTAGACTGGAGTAACTGTTGAATAAAACAATTTTCTGGAATTCTGTATGAGAAAGTATTTTTGGGGAAATAGAAAATCGTAAAACCTGAGTTGCGTTCCAGCGATACTAGATTTGTTTTCTTTACATTACAAAAAAGTCAGAAAAAGTATCGTGATCATTGTAGACTATTTGTTTTTCTTACAGGACTTGCTGACAAACACAGACTGACAGTGATATACACACAATAGTATAATGAACTGTATAATCAAATAATCAAACATGAATGACACAATTATTGCAAATAAAATGTACTTTTGTTAAACAGCAATGCAGAAACAAATCTAAATGTGAATAAGGCATGCACTGGTACTGCATACATCAACAAAATCAAAAAATATTCAGTGGAAAATGATTTATAGTTTGTGCTTGTTTTGTTCAAAACATCATTTTACAAAAAATCAAAACGCTTCAGCATGTTAGTTTTTATTAGTAAGCAACAACTGTCCTGATAATGCTGGAAAGCAGATTTGCTCAAAATAGTGAAAAGTGTATGCATCTTTTCTGATGAAGTCACGCGAAAAAGATTTTCTCCCCTGTAAGTTCTGCAACTTTGATAATTCAGAAACGCGCGACGACTGAAGTAAATTCGTAAATATTTACTGTTTAGCTGGAAAGTTCTCTTGGTATTTTGTGAAGTCAGTATTTATCAAAATATCACTGCATTCAGTTACCAATTTTCATCGTCTGAAATACATTTCAAAAGGTAATCAGAATAGTCTAAAATGACACACATTTAATCTGAATTATCATACCCGGTTTTGGTATATGTTTGTACAGCCAAACTTTAACGGATATCTTATATTGAAAAAAAAGTTTGGCAGACGCAATTCAGAACTTCTAGTATGATATGAAGTATCAATAAACCAAGAACTGCATATTTATAGTTCTTTGTTTTGTTGATATTTTTTGTCAACAAAGAAGTGTCGTTTCTTTTGTTTTTTCAACATTTTTCTTCTTAAAATGACCTTCAAGTTCATATCGAATCTTCCCTACTAATCTGTGATAATAGCATTCGAATGACATCAAATCCTTACAGTCTCAACTAAATGTGGTTAAAAGTAGTGCAGTTGTTTTGTAACCCTGAGTAAGAGTAGCATGGTTTTCATGAATGGAATTCTGGGTTTGCGACGTTAGTTTAACCTAGCCCATTGAGGTACCCAAGAGGGGAATACAAGGGTTACATTTTGACCTCTAAAATGTCTTTTAACCGGGTTTATTGCTTGTACATCATGTAATTTCCGGTTTTCCCAAATTTTAGACAACTATAAAAAGAGAGAAAAATCGTATTTCGAATTTCCTCTATAAAGTTGCGATGCAATATGGTCGAAGATAACTGAAATGTTCATAAGATATGTGTGCGAATTCTCTCGTCATCGCGCTGTGGGTGATTATGCCCGTCGTCGGCTGTATTTTATTGCGCTCGCCACCAATAATGCTACAAGGGAATGAAATTTTATTAGGGCTACAGGTATGTTACTTGGTGATACGTTGGGACTTTTCTTCAAACGAGACGGACAGTTTCTTGTTTTATGCCTAGAGGAAGTGTCATGTTTGTGAGTAGCAGGCGATGCAGGCCACCTTCGACATAATGTTTTAATCCAAAAACTAGCTTTTTAAATAACAAAAAAAGTTTAAAATATTTATTCCATCATTATCAACAATAAAGCCTTTATTAATGGGATTTTTAATCTAATAAAAGTAGATTTTTAACCGATTAAGAAAGATGTATCCTTCAAATAAAATTTCTGGGTAAGCCTCTGACTGAATCTCCTTAAAGGTAAGATAATTCTATATTAAATCGAAAGGTAAGATCAGTAATAAAAGCTGGATTCAGAGCTCCAACTCGTTCGAAAGGTGTTGGATTGGATTAATATTGATGATCTGTGTCGGAAAATCTATTTCAAACTCTATTCGCTGTTTTTTTCTTCTTTTTTGTTTTTTGTTCTTTTTATTTGGGGGATCAACGACCACCCTGAGCCACTCAATGGACTATAAGCAGTCGGCTGTTCCTAATTTATGCTCACTGGTTTCCAAAGAAGGGATGGTATCTCATATGCAATGGGTGTTTTTTTATTTATACGCGTGGGGTTGTGGTGCAATGATTCACGAATAATGGCAGTGCTCATCAGAATTTTGACATCAATTGCCAGATAAAAATGATGTGGAGACCACTGGATATCGAGTATTGGAGTTCAGCTAGTTGGTGTGTTACGTCAATCGGTAATGGTGAAAATATTGCAAATATGAAGCATCGGGGGATAACTGAATTTTAACGAAATTTCCACGAGTATTGGGTTTATGGGAATTTCTGCGTTCGTAGGTTACAGTTCATAGTAATTCCGTGTCATCGTATGAAATTTTAGAACGCTGCTGGGTCATACCTGAAACTGTGGAACACGATTCACAACCAACGAAGAGCTCCGAAAAGGCTCGGATGTGTGGTTTTCAAGACATGACAAGAACCTGAGTGCTAATACAGTTGGAACAAAGATGCACTAGCTGCATCGCAGTAGCGAGGACTAGGTTGAAAAGTAATGCGATGTTACCAGGGTACAAGGCACTGACACACCTTAGACGTAGTACCTTTATGACCACCGTTCGTACTCAGAGTGTCTATTAATTGGCAAAGCGGTGAAAAAGCTGATTTCTGACAGGCGAAAAAATATTGTCATTATGTGGAATAGCCCGTGAATAATATTCAGCAGCTCTCCCTCAAAAAAACCAAGCAAGTTCGTTTAATTCTCAACAAATGGTGGAAACAACATCTCATTTGTGGGAATTTCCACATTCGATTAAAGGTTTTGACTGCTGGCAATGCGACTGCTCTTCTCAGTGATCGATAACCTCTGTTGCGGTTATAGGTACTTCAAAAGCTGTCTACCACCAATTAACTGCGGGGCCGTAAACTAGTTAACTGTCAAGTTAATTTCCACTAATTAAAATTAAATAAAACATGGACTACCCAGACTGCACAGAGAAATCGCTTTTACGGTCTCCGAATATTATGCTTCTATTCAGCTGCTTAATTTCGGGGTGACGACTAACATTGGGTCTTGCTACATTGACAAATAATACACCCTTTCCTACATATGCCATTATTTGTTATAAACGAGCACACGCCTGGACAAAATGAATCTATTAAATAGAAAGGCGCCTTTAGTGATCGTTGATCGGGATGTATTTTTTTGTCGTACGGTAATTAATTACAAAATAAATCCTTCATTTATTTTGGAGTAAATTTAAAAGTTCTTGTCGGTAAAAGTGTTGCATGAATAAAAGTAATTATAACTTGAAAGAGTAGAAGTGTAATGACAGCGAAATGCTCTATTTTGACAGTGGGTATTTTAAATTTGACGTGAATTCAAAAACTTCTTCAACTACAAGCATTCTGAGCTTGTTCCGTTTTTATCCCATTTCGTTTACTTTCATCAGTCCTTTTAACAACGATGTCATGCCACATAAACGATTTCTAAATTCTAATGGAAGTAAATTCCTTGAGCATATTGGAGAGCGTAGTTCCTTGTAAAATTCATTAGATTTTTAAGACAGATTGGCTTTTGATGATAAAGAACTATTTAATTTCTAACGAAAGCAACTTTTAAACCTGATATATTCCGAAATTAGTAATTGAGTATATTCTCTATCGAAAAAGAAATGAAAAGAAAAACTAAACCAGTTGTTCGTTATCATCAAGAAGAATTTGGTTAAATCTTTGAAATTTCCTTTAAAAAGAAGGTACAGATACTGAGTGATTTCACTCAGAACTACGTTTAAGCTACAAAAAGATTCGCTTTATTTTGCAAGATCATCTAGTCACGTTTCACTACATAGCCTTCTGCTTCATTGATTTTCAGCCGCACGTATTTCAACTATCTGTGGAAAACAGCATTTCCGATGATGGAGCGACCTTACCAAAAGCTTCTCAGGATGAGAAAAGAACAATAATTAATGTATAAATATGTTTTGAATTTTTTGTGTCAGTTCATCTATTGTTTTTACATCAGACGGAAAACATCAGTTCGGCGATTTTTCAACTTTGTAACACAAATTTTAGAAAACTTTTCCGTGGTCGTAACAAACTTTTCTCCAGTGCCAAGGAATTTGATGCAATTTTGAAAAAAAAAAAAAGATAATCCTTTTTGTTAAGTTGAATATTACAACCACATACCGACGTAATAATTTTTCTTTTACATGCTGTCGCCGCACCGCATTCTGCTTCATCCAATGTAGCTGGTCGATGACTGACTACACCAGACTGAGTTAAAAAAGAAAGAGCTTTCCGAAATTTTACTCTCATTAAATGCACTGACAAAGTTCCTGAAAGTGTCTTATCTTTTTCCGAGGTTCCTAACAGTTCGTAAGAATGATGATTTCTTTCAAATTTGTTTCAACTCTGTCGTTTGTCATTCTGAATATGACCGGAACTCTTATCAGTTTTGGAAAGCATCCAAACGAAAAACGATTTCATTTCCTTTTAAAGGCTTTAAATGTCTTTCTGGAATGCCACAAACTCGATTCGTTTTCCGGGCAGACATAATTTCATTAGTTTCTTATTGTACTTCATATCTATGTAATTTGTTCAACACGAACGGATTTTAAAACTGTAAAACTAAATATTTTCATTTAAGGTACATTATCGCTTCAATTACGTTACTGCTGATGTATCACAGTTTTTTTACTGCTACAGACACATTTTGGTTACAAAATATACTGCATAAAGTATTGTACAATGGAGTGGTGGTAACCTTATAAAAAATTGAGTGTATTTCTAACAACCAGATTTTTGCGTATGTTGCAGTTTATTAAAATGCTATAAGTTGTCCATTTGCTCAGATCAAATTTCTTTAAGGGGTATTGTTTTTCCGACGACCTCACTGTGATGTATAATATATTTGTAAATTGTTATGATTTGCATTTGTGCTTTGATTTGTACAATGATATCGTTCAGACCCTCCAGGAAATGCTGAAATGCGTTCAAAAATTTCAGTGCTCGCATTTCGTTGACATATTTTTTGTACTACTTTCACTGAAAACAACCAGCGCCTCTCGGAATCTAATGAATTATAAAAATCACACTGATGTTGTTTTCACGAATACCTAACTTTATACTGTACATCATAACTGTTTATTTTCTTATTGTAAGTAGCTGGCTAATACATGGAATGAAGCAATTTTGATTTTCGCTATGCACTATGTACAAATGTATCACAAAACATGAAGTAAAATAAATCATAATGATAACACAAATTTTATCTGGTTGATGTTGAGAAATACACTACAAAGCAAACAAATAAACACTGTACCTTACTTAAAATATATGGATATCGCAGCACATCATTTAAAGTTTTCAAAACAAGTAAAATAAATTTATGTATTGAAAAAAGAAGAAGAAAAAGAAAGTAAAAATGCGTTCACGGGGGACTGCGCTTATGCTCACGTGTACTGTGAAACATTATACTTCACTAGATCACATATCTGACATGTCATGTGAGTAAAACGCAAAAATAAAATAAAATTGAAAGCAAGTTGTTAAAAGAATTTTGCAAAAAACTAAATTGTAGAGTATAATATTCCCTTATGGGACAAAAACTTTATAATAAAAATTTAAGTACTATGTGTTCCTTTGAAAGCACACACACACACATTTTGTGTTTTTTACCTGCAAATACAGTTTAACAGCTTTTGTCTTATTTATGATACTTTGATAATTCAAGTATTCCTTGTTCTATGCATTTGTTTCAAAAATAAATTTTACCGCAAAAAGTATGTTAAAATGCGTTTTCGTTTTTTGCATGAAAAGAAAAATAGACTTATGATGCGCAAATAATTGCTTGCACATTAGGCAGTGTAAATTATGAGAAAAAATGCGATTATGGAATCGATATTTATGGGTAGCATTGCCCCAGGTTTATAAAGATATGTTTGGGTGTATTTTAGGAGGAAACATGTTTTTATTATAGAATTTTTTGACATGTTGGGATTTACTCAAGTAGTTTTGTAAGATAAAGTCTAAGTAGATGCCCGTAACAAGGGTAACTGGAAATAGACAGAGATTTCTTTCCTAACATTTTCCACTATCTGAAAAAGCACATGCTTCACTAAGATTTTTCATCACACTCAGCAAACCAGATTTGCGTTCCGTATGTGGAATAATGGGAATGTAGAAGTACGAAATACTTCACTGGAATATGGTTTATTGGGTGGTGAAGTCCTTGATTCGGCATGAAGAATATATAAATCAGATGACCTGTAAGCACAGATTGATTGGAAGCCTTGTTTTGGATGTTAGTTAGAAGCTCCCCAGAAAATAGTCCTGATTCAGTTGATTTTAAAGCAGAAAAAAATTCGTTTACAAGACGTAACGTTCCATCAAAGTTTCTGACTACTGAGAGAGAAACGCTTGCTTTGGTCAATCAAAAGTGCATTTGTCTTCACCAGTAAAACATAAAAAACTGATAAAAAAAACCTAATCCGTCGCATTCTATTGGTCGTTTATTGTTGGACTGCTCTTTCTTCTGAAGTTTGGAACTGAGTTAGGCGGGAAAAGTGTTGCAAATTAGAAATCAGCTCGAACTAGACTCCATTTTTCTCTTTGAAAGTCAAAGAACTTAATCTTGGCTGTACCGAAAATCTTTTGAGAAGGTCGGAAGATATCTTACAGAACAAGAAACTTAACTGAAATTCAGTGCGATGTGTTTTGAGTTTAAAATAATATGCACAAAGTGGAGATTAGCCGTGGAACCATCTCATACACTGAATCGAACCTTCCAGCTTAATTTAAAAATTATGTAGACGGATAATAGCATCATCATGCAAGTTCTCATGTGATTGCAATTTGCTGTGTGCTGGACTAGTTGCTCACGCACATTCTTAATGCTTTGTAACATGGTTCGCTTATTTATCAGACATCTAAAAGATGACCAATATCCTGATGCTATGACGTATATTCTAATGTAACTTTCTTTTTTGGTTTCTTTCTGTATACAAATTTTGAGTTCGTTCTCTTTAAGCTGTTCAGAATAACGATATATTTTCTTACTCACTGAATATTATTTGGCAATAGTTTTGAGGTTAAGTTTGAATGACGCGTGTTTGTTTTGACAATTACGATGTACGTATGCGTGGAGCGAGTAGTGTTAAGTGTGAGTAGATTGGTGTATCCTTGCGTTGCACCTTCAAGACGATATATATTTGATGAAATTGTTTTGAGATCTACTCACTTTGAGTCTCACGTTATAGAGGTTTAGTTTGTTGAGACTACTGAAGTGCTTTGAAGCATAAATCTGTTGTGCATGGGAGACCAAATAAAAACATTGATTCGTAAGTTAAAAACGACTCATTTCTGGCCGTCAGGCAGCTTAATATTGCTCACTGTTAATTAAGTATTTGGGTGCTAGTCATCCGGAGCATAGCATTAAGAAGCACCAGCGTTAAAGAATCACAGATAGTACGACAAGTAATATTTTAAGTTTATAATAATTTAAAAAACATTACAATGTACAATCAGCAAAACATGCTGATTGTACATTGTAATGTTTTAACAAAATTTCAAACTAATGTACATCATGTGAAGTGTGGTTTATTCTTCAGCTAATTTCTTTTCACTAATATTCAAGCAAGAATTTCAAACTAACGTACATCATATGAAGTGTGGTTTCTTCTTCAGCTAATTTCTTTTCACTAGTATTCAAGCAACAATTTCAAACTAACGTACATCATGTTAAGTGTGGTTTCTTCTTCAGCTAATTTCTTTTCGCTGATATTCAAGCAAGAATTTCAAACTAACGTACATCATGTCAAGTGTGGTTTCTTCTTCAGCTAATTTCTTTTCACTAATATTCAAGCAAGAATTCAAACTAACGTACATCATGTGAAGTGTGGTTTCTTCTTCAGCTAATTTCTTTTCACTAATATTCAAGCAAGAATTCAAACTAACGTACATCATGTCAAGTGTGGTTTCTTCTTCAGCTGATTTCTTTTCACTAGTATTCAAGCAAGAATTCAAACTAACGAACATTATGTGAAGTGTGGTTTCTTCTTCAGCTAATTTCTTTTCACTAATATTCAAGGGTAAACAGCGTTTTGAACTGCTAACGATCTTTCACCTTTCTTCTGAATTGCTTTAATGCAATTCAGAAGAAAGATTCCATCATCTGATCTCCAGTCGGCAACAGTGTTTTCGGGCGCAGTTTCTCTGGTTTACCAAACCAAACGAAACTTTGATAATTTTATATCATCTGCAGTGCATTGTCTGTTCTCTGTTACCTTGCTCAAATATTCGTTTCTTTCTTGTCTTTAGCCATTATATTTGAAAAAGCTAATTGATCTCCTTTCTTCATAGCCCAAAGTTTATTCATCAATATTTGTGTCAAAGTTTCGGTCTCGTATTCATACATCATTAATCGGAATATGCGCATACTATGCAGTCTTCTCTTTAAGACACATAGCAGAAATAATTTCAGTTTTTTCGTTGCATTTCTAAATGCAAACACACGAGCTGATTATTTAAAAAATTTCGTCTCATATTCCCCATTCATATTAACTTTCTGTCTTAAGTATACATAAGAAGCAACCACTTTAAATCTTCATTTTGAAATACAACACCACTTGAAAGTCTGTAAAATAGAATTCTCTTTGGTAGACTACATGCTTTCTTCACTCAGTTCCGTGAACATTTAGTCCAGTTTCACAGCTGCTTTGACGAAACAATAACCTCATTAGCAAGAAATGGGTCATTTAAATTCTTCATATCTTCAAAAATTCCTTTTTAATGCTGTCTTTAAGGTTTGAATATCATATTTCCCAAAAACGTTAGGTAAATAAATTGAAAAGAACCCAGCATTACACCTGGGAACTCTTTTGAGCTGAAGCTTGACATTTCCGAAGTTGTCTCATTGATTGTTGCAGCTGTATTGTTGAAAAACCGGGTCTATAGGATTGCAAAGTAGGTTTCAGATGCTTTTTAAAGCTTATTAATTTTACTTAATTTAATCAGACTTTGCATTTCAACTCGACATTTATGGATTACACTAAGAAAATCAATTCTTGATCTTGCTTCAAATAATCAAAGAAATGTTCTTTTTCGTTTTTGTTACATTCATTCTTGTGCAACCTGTAAGTGCAGAATGTTCTCTTGTCATTCCTCTTATGCGACTAATTTTAAAGTCGACCATTTTTCAAGAATGAGGTTTGAAATCGATGCAAATTGAGGCACTCGCGCGCTTTATTTTTTGCCTTTTCAAAGTAACTATCTCTCAATTTACTTTTACATTGCGGTAAATGTAACTAACGAAAAAGAAAACTGAAAGACCAAGCTGGCTACAAGCAGTAGCAGTAGGTAGCCCCTTACTTTACGTAATGACTAAATGAATAATGTAGTATCCCTTTGACTTAATGTCTTAATCAATAGCAGTTCTGTCCTCATTTTTGATACAAGGAAGTAGATGAGAAGCTTAGGCTAAAAATAACAGAACATACGGAAGCCGCTGTACTTCTTTTAATGAGGATTTGAATTCAGAAATTAACACGCACAATATCAGAAAATCAAATCTTGTATCGTCTGACAGCCGCACGGTTAGACCTCGTACGGAAACTCGAAGTCTAATATTATTTTTTTCAAACTCTACATATCATGAAAGCTTAGAACGATCGATCAAACTCAAAAGCACTTTGACGCTTATCGAAATCTGAAAAAAAGATCAATGGCTCTGTGCCTAATTCATTTATGTAGACACCTTAAATCTTTGAAGTAGTTTCCAAAAGAAAGTACGACCTGAGAAGCATATCTGATATTTGGAAACGCCCAGAATACACAATTTTCAAGGAACAATTCCTCACTTTCTTCTGTCTAAACATTGTATTTGAGCAAGTTTTCACAATAAAGACTGATTTTCTGGGTAGTGTATAAGAAGATAAAGCACAAGACCGATTGAAATAAAATTGAGTGAAGTGTATTTGAGAATTTTTGAATGGGAGAAGGGAGAAGAGATCGTATCTTGTGCCAGCTCGAAATAATGATATTAAAATTGAACTTGGCAGCGAAGGTTATTTTTTTTCCTGTATAAGAATCTGAATGCTTCATAACGAAGCAGCTGAATGATGAGAACGGGATACACTTTTTTTACTTTTGTCCGATGCTCCGATTAATTTCAGAATTGTCCCACAGGGCTGCAGTTGGAACTATGAGGATATGCAGCGGGAAGCATTTTAGCGCATAAATATGCAAACTTCCTGTAAAACTGCCATAACATTTTTTACCACACAATTACGAATGAATGAATTGTACAAAGAATTTAATGGCTTAAAGAGATCAAATCATAAGATCTATGAGAAAAATGAGAAACACTGAACCCGTGAAGCAATCAGTCGTTTCGGGCCGTGGAGACACCGTACCCCTCCTATCAGCTATCGAACCGGCTGCACATGGTGGTTAGTTATCGTCTAGAAAACTGGCCAACCCTACTGTGAACGGCTGGCATGAGAGCTAGTTCACAATGTAGAACCCCCAAAACGATTTTAGATTTCAGTTCATTTTTTATGACTTTTATAAACTAGACTCTTCGAGAAGAAGGCTACGCACTATAGAGTGAGAGGGCATCAGTTTTTCCTGTACTTTTCTATAATTTCCGTTATTGGTGTGTGGTTCAGTTCTTTAAAGCTATCTTCGTTTATCAAGTCTTGTACAGCTCTCAGTTTTCTTAATTGGAGTTTCCTGATAAACCAAATCATCAGAGTGAAAATGCATGCAGAACACTATACTGAAACGTTAGCAAAAGCTATTTTCACAGTTCCAGATAAATCTACACAAAGGTGGATAAAAATGTGCTTTTTAGCATAACGTTTTCTAGGACGACGTTAAACAACGTTAGGCTGCTACAACTGAACGAATTTCAACGACTGTGAAAAGGCTTTCAGTGAATTGTTAAAAATTTGGAAATAAAAATCTGATCAAATTTTATGTGACGTTGCACACTTGCTAAGAAGTTTTAGAAAACTAATATAATTTAATATTTTCAAGCTTCATTTATATGATTTAATATTTTCAAAATTCATGTATATGATGGCAAATCATGTGTCGTTATATCAAAGGTTTATGCTCTAATTACGTTTCTGGTCTTGCTGTCCTTCGACATGGTCCTTTTAAAGTCCTCAAACAGAAGCTTTTGAAAGAGAAAAATGCTTCGTTTTCTGAATCCTTACTCCTCTTACAGTTATACGTTTAGATGGAAGTTGTACATGGAGATATTTTATAAAATTCAGCAGCGTGTTAACCCTTCTTCCATTGTTATTTTCCTCAGTTTCCTCTTTCTTTAAGAAATCAATTCCTTTTTTTTTTTAGGAATGTTTTTTAATCACCTGGACGTGATATCTATGAAGTGTCACAAGATTTTAAACAATTCAAAGTTCCTTTTTCTTTACATTCTGTTTATTTATTTATTCAATTTGTAGAAATGAAGGAAAAAACATACTGAAATACGAAAACGTATCAAAACATGTTGCGATGCTTTAGTTCACATGTGCATCTCTGAAACTAAAACATTACTACTAATAAAAGCAAGTTTGAAAATTTTTGTAAACTGGAAGCCCCAGCACTATTTTTTTGCCGTCTCACGAGTTTTTGCAATTAGCGAATATTTACTATTTCAAGAGTGCGTCGGCTATGGTCCTTTCCCTTTCTTCCCTTCAAAGCTCTAAGGACACTTTCCTTGTTGTCTAACATATCTTCACATATTCTTTTAGTGCGACGAGTAAACAAAGTAATTTTTTTTCTTTCGGACATAGTTTGTCGAACTCACTGAAATAACATTCGAAAAGCTAAAGCTGCATAAAGCCTCAGATGCGTCTTATAATTTAGTCACTGAACTTAATAAATTTTAAACTGGCGGAGCATTGGCTCTTCGTTGGATAACCAATAACTGACCTACAATGCACTGCCATTTAACCGATTAATGCTGGCAAGTCAAGAAAAATAAAAACAGAATAAAAATGAACCATACCGATCTTTTTTCCTTTTGTGAAACCATTTTTAGGTTTTATGCTGTTTGATTTGCATGATATGCTTATCACTCCAAATGATTTATGACATGTGAATCCCAACTGCCGATTAGTTTTTTTCTCATGTTTATTAGTAGAATCTATGTTCTTTTTGTTTTTTCCAGTACACTCTGTGACCTGAAACAGCAACACCCAGAAGAGGTAAACAAATTCAGCAGAAACTCACGTGCAAGACAGATTAAGAGGTGAAACAGACCTGATAACATTCTTAGGGGAAAAAAGGAAATTAATAAATTAATACGACAAACACGTGACACATGAGGTCAATTAGAACGACGTAAATCTTCTCTGATGGGATGATGGAAATATACTCAGCCAGTCACTGTAAAACAGAGACGTAAATCTGTAGCAGAGCTTCATGCTGTACTACTTACTACGCTGTCTGCAAGCGGTCTTGTTCTGTGATTGTTGTTTAGCACTTGTTGCCGATTAGCTTGGAAATGTCCAACCGTGTCACACAGATGCTTTATAGACCTCATATCTGGAGATATGGCTGACCAGGGCAGCATACCGACACTGTGTGCACATTTTCCTGAGATTTTCGCAGTGAGTAGACATACGTTTTCATGTTTAAACTTGGCGTCGGGCATCCTTTTCACAAAGGGAAAAACCACGTGTTCCAAGATATCTATGACGAGCATCAATACACCAAAACCTCTATCAGACACACGACAGATCTTCAACTATTGTAGCTGATCTATCCCCAGAACATGACGCCTGCAATTTGCGCTGTTTTAAATGCGATGACGGTTACATACGCGTACTAGGCATTCACTGGATCCTTCCAATGCGTAAACGAGATTCATCACTGTAAACCACAGGACGTCATTCTGTATTCAAGTTGAGTAGGAATCGACACCATTACAGACACTGGTAACTGGTGACGATGAGCATTGATAGAAAGAACAAAGGTATATCAATGATATAAAGCCTGTTTTGTTCGATAACCTTTTGCCATCTTTCAGTGAGGTGCAGAATGCCTCGTTCATAGAAGGACCTGTCTTTCGTGGCGAAAAATTGTACAAGGTGCTGATTTACAGCCTCATCTGAATTGAACGTTATACCACGCAAGGACTGTTGAAGAGAGCGAAACAAGTGGAAGTCTGACGGCGCAAGGTCAGGCGAGTATGCTGGGTGTGGCAATACATCCCACCCAAGCTCCAATAATTTTTAGTGGGTGATCAAACTTGTGTGTGGTCTTGCGTTGTCGTGATGGAACACAACACCTTTACGATGAACGAGCTCTGGACGTTTCTGGATGATGGATTCGTTCAAACTGTCCAATTGCAAACAGTACATATTCGAATTGATTGTTTGGTTGCGTGGTAGGAGAGCTCGAAAAGAACAACACCTTTAAAATCCCACCACACTGAGACCAGAACCTTCCTCTGATGAATGTCTGCTTTGGATGTCGTTTGAGGCGAAGCAGCACGTCGGGATCAAGACCGTTCGCGCAGCACATTGTTTTACACAATCCACTTTTCGTCACCAGTTATAAGTCGCTTCAAAAAAGAATCGTTTTTCTCACGTTTAATGAGCATATCGCAGATGTTTATGCACGCCGTCAATTGAGCTTCTTTGAGTTCATGAGGAACCCACACATCGAGCTTGCTTACGCATTCCAGCTTCTTCAGATGGTCGTGAACGCTTGAATGATGGATGTGCAATGTGTCTGCTCTCTCTCGTGTCGTTTAACATGATTTTGACTCGATCAATGCCTTGATTTGGTCGTCATCAACCTCGGTGGGCCTCCCAGACCGAAGAGCAACATTGAGGTCAAAATCATCGGCTCGGAATTTTGCGAACCACCACTGGCACTGACGTTCTTGTAGAGCATTATCACCGCACACTTTACGCAACTTTTCACATGCTTGACGCGCGATATTCCTTTTACGGAAGTAAAACAGTAAAATATGGCGAAAATGCACAGTTTGGTCTTCCATCTTCAACTTGATGTCAAATCTCTACAGATCAACCAAATCGCTCACTATTCCTTTTAGGCTGCAGCTATAACTGGCACCTATTGAATGCCGTAACGATAACAAAGCTGCGCATGCCTCTAGTACTTCGAAAACCGCCTAACCGCCATAGGGTGCCAAAATACGTCATGACTTTTCAAACAACCCAATATAATGAAATAAATAGAAGTTTGAAGTATAGTAAACTGACAAGAATCCTTAAACATTTTTGGAAATACATATGCTGCAAATAGCGATATACACTGATGTAAAAAAATCCCAACACCACGAAAACATAGTTGTAAAGGAATGAAATGGCGGCAATACATTTGTATAGGTAACATATTTAATCGATTAAGGTTTCAAGATCACAGCTTATTGTAAGCGCGAGAAGAGCCATTTCTAAATGTGAAATGCTGGTACATTAATAACCGGTGTAACCGCCAGAATGTTGAATGCAAGCACGCAAACGTTCATGCATTGTGTCGTACAGGTGCTGGATGTCAGTTCGTGGGATGGAGTTCCATGCCTGTTACACTTGGTCGGTCAATACAGGGACGGTTAATGCTGGCTAGGGGTGACGCTGGAGTTGTCGTCCAATGATGTCCCATACGTTCTCGATTAGTGAAAGATCTGGTGATCTAGCAGGCCACGGCAACATGTCGACACTCTGTAGAGCATGTTGGGTTACAACAGCGGTATGCGGGAGAGCGCTATCCTGTTGGAATACACCCCCTGGAATGCTGTTCATGAATGGCAGCACAACAGGTTGAATCACCAGACCGAAGTACAACTGTGCCGTCAGGGTGCGTGGGATAACCACGAGAGTGCTCCTGCTGTCATAGGAAATTGCTCCCCAGACCATAACTCCAGGTGTAGGTCCAGTGTGTCTCGGCCGCAGACAGGTTAGGTCGCAGGCGCTCACCTAGCCTCCTTCTAACCAACACACGGCCATCACTGGCACCCAGGCAGAACCGGCTTTCATCAGAAAACACAACAGATCTCCACTCCGTCATCCAATGAGCTATAGTTGACACCACTGACGTCGCAAACGGCAGTGGTATGAAGTAAGTGGAATGCATGCTACATGGCGTCTGGCTCGGAGCTGTCCTTCAAGTAACCGATTTGTAACAGTTCGTTGTGTCACTGTTGTGGCAACTGCAGCTCGAATTGCTGCTACAGACGCGGTACGATGCGCCACGGCCATACGCCGTACAGGGCGGTCTTCCCTCTCAGTAGTGCCACGTGGCCGGCCGTAACCCGGTCTTCTTGAGGCTGTACCTTCCCTTGACCACCGCTGCCAACAATCATGTACAGTGGCTACATTCCTACCAAGTTGTTCTGCAATATTGCGGAACGAAATTCCACTTTCTCGTAGCCCTATTACACGACCTCGTTCAAACTCCGTGAGCAGTTGATAATGGCTTCTTCGTCTTCTTAAAGGCATTCTTGACTAACATCAACACACTACGTCGAATCTCAACGATAACTATCGCTCACGAACGTTACAGCGCGTATTTATAGCAAACCTGCTTTGCGTGTTCCGAGGGGCGCTACTAGCGCCACACGTATGCGCCGAGCGCGAAATTTGCATAGACGTCATCTTAGAGATGTACTCTCACCGCCTACCAACTGTCGTTCATCTAACACAACATCTCCTTGGTGTTGGGATTTTTTATCCGTCACTGTAGTTTTAAATTTATCTTTAGTTCTGAGTTGGATGGGAAGGATATTTTCGTTTCGTTGTTTGATAAAAACGTTATGTACTCAATCTACTTAGCACCTGCCGTTCAGTGTCATAGGTTTAATGAAAGGAAGAGTATACGAGCCGAGGAACAAAAAAGAAATAAAAATGTTAGTAATGCCTCAGAACGATTCGAGCCCCAACTCTTGGGAATCGGGAGATCGGCAAGGGTTAGTACACTAACCACTTAGTCACTGAGCGATAAATTTTATTTTTGATGGATGTGCAAAGCATCCCAGGTAAATTTATTAATGCTCCAATCAATACAACTATGTCACACAACTTTTCGTTTATTCCATTTCGTATACTAAATAATGGCTTCCAAAAGCTAAGGAGCACGTTGAAAGAATTAAGTTGCAAGCACAAATTTTAAGTGTGATGCTGAGAATGTCTTGGCTCCATTGCAAAACAGGCTTCCTAATTCTTGTTTCAATGCTCTTATCATTTGATTTCCAAAGAACTAAACAGGAAATTTCTGAAGTAAACCAGATATTTGATAGCGAAAAGCACAGCTTTTCAGGATCATTCGGAGAAAGAATTTGAATAAAAACCTCATTAAGCATAGCAAGTAGCACCAAACCTTGAATGTATCTTTATCACAGATAGGACACCTCCTCCTGATAATCCGGTTTTTTGCAAGTGAAAAAAGAATTAAAATGACGTACAGTACGAGGGTCCTAATTTTGAGGTAAAATGGATTCCTATGCGTGAGGCATAACTCTCGTTGTTAGTTTAGCAGTTAAGAGCATAACACCTTGCTCCAAGGATCTAATTAGAGTCGTGCGTTAAATATTCGAGCTCTTTTTCTCATGGAGTCCGGAAACTTACATCAGTGATAGACAATTCTTCTAACCTTAGACGAGCTCAGGGAAGCAAAGAATTACAAAATGAGAAAATACACATGAATGACAATAGCTAAATGCATGACTAAAGATAATTATACCACCCTTTGTAATGACAAGAAGCCACAGTATCTGGAACTATGAGAATAAAAATTAGAAAAGGATCTGAAATTAATGACACTTTATGACCGAAGTGTGATGCACAGCCGTACTGTTTCATGGCAGAATGCGTGGGTGAGAAAAGACATGTTCGGGTAAAGAAATGCATAAAAACATAGTGGCTGAGGCATATACAGTACGGTCGCTGTTCTCCAGAAAACCGCAAAACGAAAAGTTTGCTAAGAACCTCTACCCTATATTTTGAAAGTGTACCTAATTTTTTCAGTAGCTTATGTTAACTCAGAGAACCATGTAGTTGTAATTTTTTCTCTGAGTTTCATTTCCTTCTACTTAAATTAGAAGCATAGCAAGTAAAGCGATACACACTTCAAAAACTGCTATAGTGAGAAGCAGACGAAAGTTAAAATCTTTTGAACAGTCTGTAAAAAGAGCCAATGTTTTATTTTCGAAGCGTGTGGTAAAATGATCGTAATATGTTTTAACACAACCGAAAAGTCTGAAAGCAAAGGCGATACTTCCGTTTTAATAGTTGTACTGTGCAAATTAAAATGTTATTTTTATAAAACAAAATAAAACAAAGCGAAATAATTGAGCTTGATCATTTCATTAGAAATAAAAGGTACCATCTGTTTTAATGAACAATTCATGGATTTTTTTTTTTTGGAAAAACATTACACGTCAAAAAAAAAAAAATCACGGATTTAAATTAAGTGAAGAACTGCACATATATCTACGCATACACTTATGAAATGAATGGCGCATATCACAATACAACGGAATAATGCGCAGTTAAAATGTAAGTGGAAACTAAAAGCACAAAATAGGAAAACAAAGAAAAGAAAAAGCTAATTAAATTGAGCTGAATGATTAAATGATTAACAATGCATAGCAATGAGCATAACAGTGCAATACACATTTCCATTCGTATTAAAATTATCACGTATATTTACACAGTGAAAAATTATGGTGAGAACACAAGGAAAATTTTGATCACATGATGATAAGGTAAGGGTGGATTTCATTACGAGAAATAAAAGCAACAACAAAAAATAAAACAAAGGCAAATGTTTTATGGTTGGGATAGATGTTTAGGATAGGTGAGGTGTAGATCAAAGGTTCGTTAGGATTAAAAAGTCGAGGATTTAGGAAAAGGAAGGAGAAGCAGTGTGTTCAAGCATAGTAGTAAGTTGAAGCTTTCTTCTTTCAGTTCCATTATTCAATTCGACCAGCATTCTCTTATGGCAGTTGTAAGTTATTGCTTCTTCGAAGAAAATTCTTGTTGAGTTTATTTCCTTTTAGGTGGTTTCAACGAAGAAGGCAAAATCAATTTTCGAATCATGTTTCTAAAACACTGATTTTTCCTGCCATCCACATCATATCACAGCTTTGATGAATCGGAAGGAATTCTCCGAACTTTGACATCATTGCTTCAATATCTCCACAAGCTGCAAGATTTTATGTTTTAATATGTATTCTATTTAAAGTGAGGCAAATATTTGCTATCCGAAACAGAATTAAAATACTTCGACTGAATATGTGGAATGTTTATATCTTTGAATAGTTTGACATAGAAACATCTCAGTTATTTGAAAAACTGAGTTTTTTGTCTTTTGAATTTCTTTTAATTGTCTATTAAAATTTAATATAGCTACACATCATACAAAATATATACGATTCAGTAACAGGGACATCTGCTTAGTAACTTAAATATGGAAATGACAGGTAATATATCAACTTTAAATTTGGGTTGATGTGGGAGTTCAGTTACAGAAAAAAAAATAGTCGATCGTGTTTTTGTTCTGTTATTTAATTGTTATGCGAAAAGTTAAGTGCTTAGAAAATTTACTTGGAAACTAATGTTCTTCGCAGGATGCAAATGTTTATAAGTTAACGGGTAACTAAAACTGAAGAGTTACTTTAAAAAATATTATTTGCGATTAAGGCATTTAGCAAGAGTCTACATCGTTTTGATAAACGATATAATTCAAGTTACGCGATTCACACTTCGATGCGCAAGGTGCATGAGCACAAGGTACAGGTTTTATTACAATTGCGCAACAGAATGTTTTGAATTAAGGGAAACCCAAATACAGCAGTGAATTTTGTGGAAGGAGAAATGTGTTTAAGAGCACGTCTTAATATCTAAGCACGTTTGGTTAGAATGAAAACAATAGACAACGAACTTACCTGGTGTTGATGAGGTACTGGGCAAGATTGATGGCTTCTGGAGTTCCAGAGATAGCCACTGTTCTATCTTTAGATCCTTCCTCAGAATTGGATATTTTAATTGTTGCCCCTGAGAGTTGTCTGCATCCCGAAAAATACAACAACACAATAATTAACTGGATCACGTTTAAGGAAGAAGTCTGACTTACGACTCACTTTAATATCTTTCAAAACAAGCACACTACAAAGAAAACATAAATAAATACATGTAAATGAAAACATTCTGTCGTTCCTAAATTATATAAAAACGCAAAGTAAAGCTTGCAAACTTTTATAATTGCAGCGTACGATTTTATAAGTTCATTGCGAAAAGCCTGGATAGTTTTCGGTTTCTATGACACTGATATTGCAAAAATCATGCAAAACTGCAAATTTAATAATGGAATCTGTGTTTTCTGATGGTCAAATAAGAATATAATTATTAACTATTGCCATGCAGAACCAGTCATAAGTAACTCAAACGTGTTACTTGATATAATTATTTTTATCACTATTTTACTAAATTATACTTGTAGCTGAAATGTTTTAGTTTATGTAGTACTTGCGTCTTTTTAGACGTCCCTCTTAAGTGTATTGTTCTGCACAGGTATCTTTGTTTTTAACTCTAACTGATACTATTTGAATGACTACGTTATGAAATTATTTTTGAAACATTTTGTGGCACAAAAGATTTAGTACGTCCATTACCTTGCGATTCCACCTGAGAATTTGGTTTCCTTCATTGAAAAATTAGAATCATCTGAATAAAATAAAAAACATTTAAAATTTTTATTGTTATTTTTTCAGAACGGTAGTCGAAGTTATATTGATTTGGAACCTAGCGTCAATAATTTGGAATATATAAACATGATCCAAACGAACCACCCTGTACTGCTACATCTTGGAATGGAGTTCGAAGGCTATATTGCTTGAAGACAAAGTTAGTTCCGATTTTTTGCTGCTCGTAAGAAAGAATTATGTGATGACAGACATCGGAAATATATTGAGTGTAACAATATTCTTGGCATATATGTGGTGCCTGGAAACTGAGATCGTTTTTCCTTTGTTTATATCTACACTGCAAAAAATACTGTCCTTCCATTTGTGAAGATGTGACCTGAGTAGGGGAAAGCTGTTGTTGAAGGAATAGCTACATTGTTCCATGTGAGAAAACTGAAAATGAAACAAAGCATTGTTCCAAGTGAGAAAACTGAAATTTTTTTTTATGTAATGGTTCAAATTGCAAAGGTTATTATTGGGTTAAAATAAAAATTTTCGAGAATCAGTGAAGCGAAATTCAAATAAGATATGTTTGAGTTCCCACAAATTTTGTAACTAAGAGAGATGGCTCGTTTGATAAAAGTCTAGATGTAGTTGAAGCAGCAATTTGAAGACCATTTAAAGAAATGACCGCAGATTTCCTGAGAAATTTAACTTCAAAATATGAAATTTTAAATTTTTATAAAAGAAATTCTGTGAAGCCACAAAACTATGTGTAGTACACCATCGAAAAGTATTTCTTTCTGACTGACAGGTTAACATCTTCGCAGCAAACCTACGTTTTGTTGCTAATGAGCGTAAAGAATACTATCATCAAGAAATTTTCACGTCTTAAAAGCAATACCAAGAGAAAGTCTTGGTGGATTTCTGTTTGGATCAGAAAGGATGTCCCACAAGCAAAATATAACACACAACACAGTTCAACATGGAAACTGATATGAAAACGAAATTACCTGATCTTAACTAACATTTGAATGCTGAAAACGAAATGACACCAAATTGTGAATAGACTCTTGTTTTCAAGTCATAGAAGGGGTCCCGTATCAGTGAAACAGTGTAATCTTCTTGTATTAGGGCCATGCAAAACTTTCCGCCGTCCCCGCTAGCAAGCGCTATTGGGAGTCTAACCTGCTGGCGATCCGTGCTGTCAGTTTGTACATGAAGCAAGCATGACGGTCGATAAAATTCATTTTTGCACTGTTTGTTATTCATGTTTAATTTAGGGAAAATGCGAGTGAAGCATACGGTTCAATATGTCAGGCTTATGGCGAAACGGTTATGAGTGAGCGGACGTGTTGAAACTGGTTTGCCAGATTTAAGAAAGGTGATCTAAGCTTGGAAGACAAGCCACGTGCAAGTAGACCGCAGGGACTCGCAGACGAGGAGTTGGAATCGCTGTTGCAAAGGGATGCCACACAATCGACCACGCAACTAGCGAAACGTTTGAAAGTGGCTCGATCGACGGTGGTACGGCGTCTACAGGCCTTGGGAAAGATTCAGAAGATTGGTAAGTGGGTTCTGCATATTTTAACAGTCAACGATTGGGCTTCTGCATGACGCTGCTGAAGAGGTTTCAAGGGCATAATTTCTTGTGGAAGGTTGTCACCGGGGATGAAAAATGGGTCTATTGCGACAACCCCATAAACAAGCGATCCTGGATCGATCCGGGCCAGCCATCAACATCCACTGCAAAATAGGATATCCATGGGGAAAAGGTGCTGTTGTGTGTGTGGTGGGATGTGCATGGAGTGCTGTACTTCGAACTGTTGAAACAGAGCGAAACAATCACTGCACAACGATATAGCGATCAGTTGATGAAACTGAACGACGCAGTCGAGCAAAAACGCCCATGGACAAGCAAAGGACGCCGACCAGTTATCCTGTTACTGGATAATGCCAGACCACATGTCGGTGCCACCACGAAATCAACCCTTGAACAGTTACACTGGGAGGTTTTACCGCAACCGGTTTGCTCCCCGGACATTGCATCCTCAGACTTTCATCTGTTTCGCTGTATGCAACATGCCCTTACCCAACAGCGGTTCACCACAGTTCCAGAGGTGGAAAATTTCGTCACTTCGTTCTTCAGCTCAAAACCAGAGTCCTTCTATCACAGGTGCATTCATTTGTTGCCTGAAAAATTGGCAAAAGGTCATTGATGCGAACGGCCAATATTTCGTTGAATAAATGTGTACTGGTTTCCTGATTGTTCCTGTCTCCTTTCTCTTTAAAACGGCGGAAACTTTTGCATGCCTCTAATAGATATTGGAAACCACTCTGTATTTTGCTTCCGCCAAAAGCATGTGCATAAATTCTTCGAAATATAAAGTGGACTCAATGTTTCTGACGATATCGATGGCCTGAGAGCGCTAATGAAAATCACTCACCATCTGGAAAAATGCCGACTCTTCCAAAACTTTTCTAAGGTTAAAATAAAAGCCCTGCTTTTGCACAGCGCAAATTTCCTGACTTGAATCCCTGCTGTCCTTGCTGTCCACGCAAGGAAACATATGTAAACATAAAGAATATTCTCAGCAATGGGATTGAGAAAGTGCTAAACAAGTTCTGTTGATTTCATATGCGAAAGGATGCATCGTGCAGAAGGCATCCACTATAAACAGAAAAATTGTTCTCACCGTAAATCACTTACACCTGGAATGAAGAATGTAGCTTTTCAGCAGTTGGAAGATCCCATTAAAGTTTTCGTTCCACCTGTATGTATTAAAGTGTGCCTCATGAAAAATTTCGTAAAAGCATTGAACAAGAAAGGACCGAATTTACGTATTTGTGTGAAAACTTCCCAACACTTAGCCTGAAGATGATTAAGAAAGGAATAATCACTGGTGCACAGATACGTCAACTCTTCAAAGATCAGTTTGATAATGTTCCCAGTGATGAGGAGATGGCAGCCTGGAGTGCCTTCCAATAAGTTTCGACCGCTTTGCTAAGACATGTAAAGGACGACAATTTCAGGAAGATTGTGGAGGATCTCATAACTTCATACCAGAAACTGTCACTGAAGATGCATTTTCTTCATTCTCACCTAGATTTTTTCGGGGATAAATGTGGATCAATAAGCGATGAACATGATGAGCGTTTATGGAAGGATATCTAGGCCATAGAGCAGAGATACAAAGGCAAATGGAGTGCTGCCACGTTACCCGATTATTTCTGATGGTGAAAAGGGATAGGTCCAGATGTTCAGTAAAAGTGCAAGCGGAAAGGCGCTTCATTTCACGCAGGTGCATTCTGCACCCATATCACAATACGACTGAGAGTAAATATGATGAAGTGGCATTTTTTGGAAAACTAGAGTTCATCTGTCAATATAATGTCTATTTTCATGCTCTGCATCCCAAAACGTAGAAAGTAAAGTTATTTCCGTTTCCATAACAGGATACAACTCAGAATTTATTGAACAGTGTAATTAATAAGCAGCTGCATTTTAAACAAATTCATTTAAGTTACTTTCTCTGACTGTGCACTACTATCGCTAGCAAAAGATTATTTCAAATTTACAAAAAGTCTGTAGGTGATCGAAAAATTTGAAGATCAAAGCTTAGAAACATGTAACATTATAACTTCTCAATGAGCGAACATATTTTTATACTTTAGACTATTTTCTAACCGGTGTTCTCGGGCTGTTATAAGAGGGATGAAAAACTTGCATACAGTGATGATGGCCAGCAACTTCTTAATTTTTAAGGTATTTTACAGTTCTCAACAGAAGAAGCTCTTTTTTCCGTTTAAGATAATTTTACAAAGTTCGTAGAGGTATGGTATTTGCTTTAATTTACAGGGAATAAAATGTACTTAACTTTTGTTGGCGAAGACACAATGATTCAGCTTATATACAGGCATAGTTTAATTTGGAGCAGAAACATGTAATAATAAAAATAACAATGTGATTTTCTAGATATGTTTTAATTCGTTGCTGTTTTATAAAAATTTGAATAAGTTTTGAAATATGTAACATTCAGAGAGCTTTTCAAGTGCGCGCCTGCCGATATCTACACTCACTGAGTTTTTTAATAAGTAATCTATAGGGAAAATGCCCACAGCGGCAAGAGCTGTTGATGCGACTGCTTGTATATTTGCATGAATTTTGATTACTAAGTTTTATTTCTTTAGTGTTGTAGTTTCTAGAAGTTAAGATTTCTATCTTGACTTCTGGTAACTACAAGAACAGAAGTCATGCCTTGCTTTTCAGCTAGCTTAATACATCAATTAGTTTCATTAGGAATTTTAACATCAACTTAGATAAAAAGTTTGCGCAGATAGATTTTAAGAACGGTTTTACATGTTGATGTTTATTCTGCGTGACTAACATACTTGCAGTAATGTTTTATTTTAATACGCGGACAAAGCCGTGTTAAAAATTTGTGGAGCTTTCAACACGGTTTGAAATGACCCTCTCACCTGATACGAAAACCAGTTTATAAAACAATGTCATAATCATTAGACAAAAATGGTGGAAGAGGGCAGAAACATCTCTTAAAAATGAAGGACTGCGAAAATCATTAATAAAATGCTTTACGATCTTTTAAAAAGTACTTTGAAAAAATTTATTTTCGATTTTAAATACGTATTTTTGGTATCTATGTTATTCTTTTATTTGTTTACTTTTAAAAACACATAGCTAATAATCATTTAACGTTTGGTTTTTGTTCTGGCAAATATTAGTTGAGGATCGATAGAAAACTAATGCAGATGAATGCTGCTGGTAGTGCAGACAAATATTGAACTTTATCGCGCATTGTCTCCCACATTTTCTTGAAAACCAGTGTATTAGCAGAGGTGATAACATTCGTCACAGAGGTGTACACTTTAACCAGATGCGGTGGTTTTTGCTGCAGTTACTTTGAAAGAGTATGTCAGAAAACAAATTACTTAACAAGAGTTAGTACTCTTATTAAGTGTATTTATTTTTAAATTTAAGACTCTCTTTGTATCATATAAACATACATTCAACTCTGGATATAGTGAACTCTGTTATAGTGAACATTCGGCTATAGTGAACCTAAATCATTGGTCCCGACCCGCAACATCAGAAATGTACATTCAAATTTTCGTTTATAGTGAACCCTCAACTTCGGTTATAGTGAACCTAAACAATAGAACTTCAAAGAAAGAATGTATTTGGAACATGAAATTTTAACTTATTTCAAAACAAACCTTCTTGTAAAAACTTGAAAGAATGTGTTGAGAACAATACTGTAGGCCTACTACTCCTTAAGTGCATTGAAGGACAAAGGCAGGATTCAAAACCTCAGCAAAATCAAGCTGGTGTTCCTGCCTGCCAACAAACACCACGTCAACCTCCAACCCATGGATCAAGGTGTGATTCGCAGCTTTAAAACCTATACAGAAGGGAAGTAACGCTTCATTTAATCCTAGCCTTGGAATCGAAACAGAACTTATCAATAAATGTTCTGAATGCTGTACGTTTTGGAAACAAAGCGTGGAGGAGTGTGTCAACGGTCACTGAAGTGTTTCGGGAGGTCTGGTTTGGATACTAGACGTGTGGCATTTAAAGAAGAGGGTGATGTGTCTCTTAAGGACCTGCTTCAGCATATCGGTGCGAATTCCACTGAAGCTGAAGATTTTATCGATCTGACTGTGAAATTATAACGAATTAAATCCCGTCGGATGAAACTATTGTCGAGGCTGTGAAGCGGTTCCAACACGGAAGAAAAGGAATCTGAAGATGACGAGGATGATAATGAAGAACGTGTTCCAACAGTGAAAGACATGTTGGAGGTTGTCAGGACTGTGCTTAAGTTCCTAGAATGTATAGAAAATGTAGAATCGAGTGTACCAAACGCACAGGCTCTAGAGAAGGACATAGAGAAAATATTTATTAAAACTACTTGCAGTAAGCAGCGGCATATAACGAGGAAAATTAATTTTGTTTACTTAATTTAATGAATATACAATACGTGCAGAAAAATATTATTTTTCAGATACATATGTACATATTTTATTTTCTTGTTCACCATTCCACTAAATTCAGGTTAAGGGAAGACACTTCGGTTTTAGTGAACCTCGGACATAATGAACGAAATATGCGAGTCCGCAGTGGTTCATTATAAGCGGAGTTGACTATATATCTTTTACAAAACAATCCCTTGCCTATTTTTTAATTCTGGAAAAATAAAAGTAGGAGCTAATGTTATAGTTAATAATAAGTCCGTTTGTCTGTCCGTGGAACTATATCTCTGTACCTATCAGTCGTATTGAAAACATTTTTCTGCAGTGGAAAACTTTAACAGCGGTAACTAAGAAATATATCTTGTGGTTTACTTCCGATGTACAATCTTGCCTACATGGGCGTCCATGTACATCACACTAACTTCAAATATATATTTTATTTCGCATCAATGTTTCTGAAAACCCTTCTGAAAAAACTATTTTATCTCTCAGATTTCTTTTACACGAGCAAATCCAGTACACTTTCGGTCTCAAAAGTTATGTTTTCTTCTAAATGTGCGACTTAGGAAAATTGTTTTTATCTATGATACTTTTAAGTATGCAGAAAATCTTGCACATATTTTCCAATTTTCTATAATGCACAATTCAACTGCTAGGTGGTGCAGGTGTGTATTTATACTTGCAATAGCATCTAATCTTCCTGAAATTATATTGAAAAAAATTGCCATTGCATTTAATGTATATTTCTGTTGGTAACAGTATCTCCGCTCCTAAGAATCCAATCAAAACGTTTTGTCTTCATCGAACATCTTTGACTATTAAGCAAATATTTTCGCGAATGTTCTGTTTCAAATAATGTAGTTTCCCCGCAAGGAGGCCTAAAGTTTTGATATTTTTTCCTCGATGTCTCAGCTTCTAAAAGATCGAGTTGAAAAATTATTTTTGCATCAGCTATTTTATAATATCAAAAATATTTTACGTATGTTTCCTGATTTTTCATACTGCATACTTCCGTTATTAGCGGGTGTAAAGGCATACACCTACTTTAAAATGTATTTTTCCTTCTAAAAATCTCGTTGAAAACATTTTATTATATCGGGTGCTCTTCACTGTAAAGAACACTAGGCACACTGTGCTTTTAATTATAAGAAGTTTTTCAACTACAAAATACAAACGCATATTCTTTTTCTCTGATCACTTTCTCTTCTAAACACCCGTTTTGAAATTTTGTTTTAGTATGAGTGTGTTTTGAAAGTCTTCTGTTATGTCTGTCATTTCTTGTGAAATTTTTGCTTTTCCAAATTGCACCTTTGAGCGACAGAAATTATTTGCATTTGAGGTGACAGCTTCACTTCTAAAATCCCGATTAAAGTAATATAATTTACATGGAATATCAGTCAGTGCAACTGAGAATTGCATAATTTTTTCTGCTTCCAATGATGCATAGTTTTTCTATTAAGGGGCGCAATTTCTCGTCCGTAAGTAACAAACCGTGCATTAGATGATGTGTTTTCTTTTTCTAAAACGTTTGACCTAAAAGTTGTTTTTGCTTCAAATAGTTTTCCTTGTTAACAACAAACTGTCCGGATTTCTGCTTTCGTAATTCGATTTTCTAGTGAGGGCTAAGTGGATGGTTTTGTTAAGAACAATTTCTCATCTTTTAAAATTACGATTTTTTAAAGTTCTTTTTTGGTCAGACCGCATTCTCCATGTCGAACAGATAGTTATTTATCACAAATTTACAGCTCTTAAAATGTTACGTATTAATAAATGCTCAGTAATTATTTCATTTTTTATCACACATGTTTTTGATTCAAAGACATTACACCTGATAATTCGTGGTTATCTTATCCTTGTATGATAGAAATCCGGGCGAAAACCATGCTATCCATATATCTTCTTCTGCTTCTTTATTTCACATATCTCATCTTTAAATAACCAGTCATTGTTGTAGATCTTGATATGGATTCAATGACCGCAAAGTGGCAGGCTGTTAAATAAAACAATCGAGTACACGTAGCAAACTTCTGAAATATTACTCCCACAGTTCGTTTCTCTGAGCCACGACTTGATGGCAATGAGTAAAATGAGTAATTGCGACGCTTATCAGCGAAATGTTTCATATTATTCAGGAAGACCGCATTCCAGAAAGAATAATCGAGGTTTAAGCATTAGTTGCGGAAACACCCCGTGCACATCTGTATCATAGTCACAGTCATTTGGAGCAGATGTTGGCGTGTGCAGGAAGAGAACTGCCAGCTGTTTACTAAGGATTTCAAAAGTGCAATTATAATTAGAAGCAGTGTACAAAGAAGGATTAACGCGTGCATAATATATTCCAAATTGTGCTTACTGAAGAAGAACAGAGCGTTTTAATGTAGAATGACATTACAAACTGACTGAATGCAGAGAAGATTTTTGTTATCACTCAGGAAGAACGCGTTACTTTTCTTAACAGGTAAAGGAATGGGTCACGTATTCTCACAGTGGACGCAAATAGTGACAAATTACGTCAAAGATGCTGGGCGTCGACATTTTTATGAGCAGAACTTACAATTGATTATTTCGTTATCTGACACAGAATGCTCCTACATTACTAACTGCCGCATTGGTGCATATCAAAAAGACGTATGCCAAATATTAGAAATATGTCTTAACATAAAAGGACGACCGCGGCTTTCGTACCTTACCACAGAGATTGCCATCACAGAGCATTCAGCAAAGTCTGCTTTTACGACTTACGCTTTTTTTTTCGAACAGAAGGGGCCAGTAAACAGCACATGTTGTTGAAGTAAAATAAGGACGACGCCGATGGTATGAAGTACATTTTTTAACGCTTGTAAAAGAGTTGTACTAGAGGTAATACTGCTGTATAACAAGATAAAACTATACATCGTTCGTTTTTTCGAAACAATAATACTCTCAGCCAAACATGCTGTACAACAAGCAATTAAATATTTGAAGTGCACTTTACTTTTTCTAAGATAATGAGAAATATCAGAGAAAAAGTCCTGAAACACATCTATTCTTAAATACGTATCTGCATCCTGATGTATAATCATGAACATATACCTATTCCGATTCTACAACTGTTACGTTTTTAATATGGTGACTATTATGTCGATATGAAAATGAGAACTGATAATTAGACTTTTATCGCTTAAAATCATTGTGGCGCTCACCAGAGATAGCAACGATCATTGCATTTCTGAACACTATTTTCCGTTCACATTTCCAGGCAAAGATGCGGCGCACCCACTGACTAGGTAATATACTAGTCACTTTAAAGGATTTAATAATGGCAAATATCCTTTCAAATGTGCCATTTAGTATTTCTTTTATAGCCATCGAGAAAACCAGTGTCTCGGTTACCTTGAAGTTTGTATTCGTAGGGTAAGTGAACACGAGAATCCTTTCTCTTTTGTTTGCATTCATGCTTCCACACATCGTTTCTCAACAGTTTCTTAAAGATTTCATATGAAAGGCTGGCCTACGTTACATCTTACTGAATTCTATTGCTGTGGCTCACAGAGTTTAAACACAGTCTGTGAAGAATAGCGTCTCAGATTTAAAAAAAAATCTGCTTGGTGAACGTGTAAGTAATGAAGATGGAGATTAGAATGCAGAAGACATGTAAATTGTATGTTACGCCACAGACAGTTCAGAGTTCTGCAAATTGTGTTTGATAAGGAAAAGTATAGAGTTTATTTTAGCCTTTTGGAAATGGCCTGCCGTGCAAACAGACTGAAATGCTTTATTCATATTGAAGGCTTTCTCACGCTAGTTTAGTAAAAGAGCGACACTTTCAATGAAAACACAAATAAAAAGCAATACGGATTAGCATTGTGTTCTATATAAAATGGAGTTCAAAATCTTAGTATTAAATTTTACTATACTTTTCAGAAAATAGTTCTTCCCTGCACTTTTCTTCATGTCTTGTTCACGTACCGTCTTTAAAAGGAAAATCAATAAATGCTACTGACTTAAAGTATAAGGCTGCCAATCTCACGTAATCACTGCGATCATCTCAATTTGTAAGAAAATGAATCCCAGAGTGAGAACTAGAAGTGTATAACAATCACATTCTCCATGATTTAGCAAGTATCCGAATGCAGAAGTCGTAGTTATTGCTTAAACATTGCACTGCAATTACAGTAAGTTGGATAAAACTCACGTATAAGATCGCGCAAGTAAAATGTATTTGATGGATACACATTACGAAAGTTATTCACCCGGGTGAGCATATATGGTGGTGCATACATGCTTACTGAAGAGTTTCATGGAGGCGGAATCCTCTTGCAAATGCGCATGGTAATGTTTCTCCAAAACGCGATAATGTTAAAAAGGTTGTAATGAAAGCATGGCGTTGCCATTTAAGTTAAGTAATTGTAAAATTAAATTGAGCAACTAGACACAAATTCTGCAACTTGTGGTCAATAAGAAACACGTGATGGCTGGTATGTAGTGTGCTGATCCGTAAAATATCAGAAAGAGAAAAACTGTTTCAAAAATATTTTAAAAGAACAAAATAAAGAGATGTTCAAATCTAAAGCTTGAACGTACAAATAAGTGTACAAATTGAAAGCACCAATGATTTCTTCAGGAAAAATTAATGAAGTATTGGGCATTAAGGAGCTCTGTCTTCAGGAACTCTATGTTAGACGAGAACATGTTTTAGTAGAAGCGCTGTATCAAAAAGGTGCCCAGGGGTTACTCCCGACTACACTGAGACATCTCTTCGGATTGATCTGATCTCACGCTCTGTAGACGGGCAAGAATATTATGCTGGAGATGAATTACAATGCCAAAGTGAAAAGCAAAACAGCAACATGAAATGAAAACGAAAATTTTTCTTTGCCTAATACAGAATAGCGGACCGATGCGGAGCCCTATTATTTTTCACGTTGAATCACAAGTGCCGTAGCGTATCGCTTTCCTTCATAATCTAATGATAACTATTGTCCTCCTGCAATTGAATAACAACAAGAATAAGGACCGACAGTAAGAATGTGCCCCTAACATATTTTATCAATAATGAAACCAAGGCATATCCTCCAGAAGCTCTTTTATAAATAGTAGAGTTGTTGTTTGATAGATAAAACAATGAAGAAATGCCAGTTTCTTTCTGTACTTTCAATGCGTAGTGAAACGCCATTTCTTCTGGCAGGATGAATAGGTGAAGCGCACAGTGTCCTAATGTGGAGACAATATCTAGCAGCGGCCTACAGGAAATCAGAGCTTCAGTTCGCTTAAGATCAGCGCTCAAGGATTTTACGAAAACTAGTGAAACTTGTATGAAAGATAATTATTCCGAGCTTCCCTGATGCACAGAGCCACATTCTCCTCTTAAATGAAACACGCATCTGAAAGACGATTGAAGTTTTGAATTAGTAGAGAAGCAAAAGTATCGATTGTAATGGAAACGCGCCCTTTCAATTCCGCCCTGAAGCTTAGGATAGTCGAACTTCAGATGTTCGGCTTGTGCACCGTCAATTAAGCAACGTAACAGAAATTTGTCAATTTAAATTTCAAAATATTGGAAGGAATACTTATAATAATTTTTGAAGAAGTCCTCAGCGCTACAGCCACTGTTAAATATGTGGATGAATCGAGAAACAGGAGTGAAATTATCTAAGTTAATATTAGATTCGCCGCTCTGAAATTCACGCACATGGAACGGTTGTACGATATTTTCATAAATTATCCATTCTATGAAGCCCACAGATTTAAAACTTCCTTGAAGTCTTGAGAAGAAAATATATATAAAATGGAGGCCAATTGCTCTGTTTCATGAAATGCTATCGTCGGCATTTTGATAAAGACATTTCAATATATGAAACACATTAAACTTCCGAAAAGAAATTAAAAAGCAGCTGTTACTATTTTCCGTAATATTTTCTTTTGTTGAGAGAGAGCTTTATTTTCCTCAAACAGTTTCAGGACAAATCTTGTATCGTACTCTGCATCATTTCATTTTGTAAAGAGACAATATTTCAATTTACTTGAAGACAATTTTCATTTTCATTCTGAGCAGCAAGATGTACACGGAGAAGGATCTGTTATAAATAAAAAAAATATTTCATATAAAGACATCAGGGCCACGGCTTCTATTTGCTGGTACATTTTAATTTGTATATGGTAATCCAGTTATTAATTACTAGTTCCTTCATTTTGCTCCTTAAAAACGAGTCCGATATCATGTACGTCCCATCAAGTTT
Source organism: Macrothele yani (assembly GCA_039090855.1). Taxonomy (NCBI): domain Eukaryota; kingdom Metazoa; phylum Arthropoda; class Arachnida; order Araneae; family Macrothelidae; genus Macrothele; species Macrothele yani. The sequence continues at coordinate 62,682,403 of CM077008.1, read as the reverse complement.
TTCCAATTTAATAAATTTTCCGGTAGTCTGAAATTCACCATAAATTAAGCAATGAACTCAAAGCAGCGTAGAAGTCTGCACCACATCTTAACTGCAACACCGTATCACTTATTCTAAACGCACTATCATGCATTAATAGTATACTTTACTGGACATCGTAATCTCTTCAAGATGACGCATGTCTCCCAAAATCTAATTCTTCCGCCCTCCAAAAAACAAAATTTTAAATTAAAAATAATAAAAACTACCACCTTTAACGCAACCTCTAGTTTTAAACAATTTAAACAATATAGCACATTAACTGAATCCTGCACGAAAATAATGCCTACTCACAGTGTTATTGTAGAGATTTGGAAAACTCTCTATCTCACAATTGAAGAAGCATAAATCATAATTGTGAACCTCCTAAACGGTAAAAGTAAAAAGAAAACAAAACCCTAAGAATTTAGGGAACGTAATGGTAGCTAAATTTATTGTTGAAGGCTTTCATTTTACCTGCATGTTACCATATACCTGCTGAGCAACAAGATGTACACGGAGAAGGATCTGTTACGCGGAGCACCTTTAAGATATAATAAGAAATGTTTCAGCAAAAGATCAATGCGAAGAATCAACTCTTAAGATAGAATAAGAAGCGTTTCAGCAAAACATCAATGGAAAGAACCAACTTTTTAAGATAGAATAAGATATATTTCAGCAAAAGATCAATACAAAGAATCAGTCTTTAAGACAGAATGCTTTTCAGCAAAAGATCAATGCGAAGAATCAGCTCCTAAGACAGAATAAGAAGCGTTTTAGCGAAAGATCAATGCGAAGGACCAACTCTTTAAATATTCTAGAATGAGATGCTTTACAGCAAAATATCAATGCGAAGAACCAACTCCTAAGACAGAAAAAGAAGCGTTTTAGCAAAAGATCAATGCGAAGAACCAACTCCTAAGACAGAACAAGACGCGTTTTAGCAAAAGATCAATGCGAAGGACCAAATCTTAAAATATTCTAGAATGAGATGCTTTTCAGCAAAAGATCAATTCAAAGAACCAGCCTTTAAGACAGAATGAGAAGCGTTTTAGCGAAAGATCAATGCGAAGGACCAACTCTTAAAATATTCTAGAATGAAATGCTTTACAGCAAAAGATCAATTCAAAGAATCAGCCTTTAAGACAGAATAAGAAGCGTTTTAGCGAAAGATCAATGCGAAGAACCAACTCCTAAGGCAGAATAAAAAGCGTTTTAGCCAAAGATCAATTCAGAGAACCAACTCTTAAAATATTCTAGAATGAGATGCTTTTCAGCAATAGATCAATTCAAAGAACAGCCTTTAACTCAGAATAAGAAGCGTTTTAGCGAAAGATCAATGCAAAGAACCAACTCTTAAAATATTCTAGAATGAGATGCTTTTCAGCAAAAGATCAATTCAAAGAACCAGCCTTTAAGACAGAATAAGAAGCGTTTTAGCAAAAGATCAATGCGAAGAACCAACTCTTAAAATATTCTAGAATAAGAAGCGTTGCAGCAAAACATCAATGCGTAGAACTAACTTTTAAGATAGAATAAAAACCGCTTCAGCAAAATATCCATGCAAAGAACCAAGGTTAAGGATATGAGGCGCATGCAAATGAAAGATCATCAAAACCATTAAAACAAAAAACAAAACCCTGACAATAATTTTCCTTCAAGTGCTGATGAAAGAAATAAAAGCAGACACAATGTTCTAATGCAGACATGTTGAACGCAATGCTGTTTAACTTTTTTATTATTATTTGGGGGTTTAACGACCACCGCGAGTAACTTAATGGGCTATAGACAGTCGCCCGTCCCTAATTTAGAGCCACTTGTTCCAGGGAAGGAACAGAGCAGGGCCGTAAGATTAACATAACATCCATGCCTAACGAGGGATTCGAACCCGGACCCATCTTGGACTAATGGTCAGAAGTTAACGCTTAGTCCACTGAACCACAGAAGCGGATGATGTTTATTTTCAGAGAAATCCTTAAGAACACTAAATTCCACATCACTCTTCAACATTTTTTACTGTGCACCTGCTTTCTTATAATATCATCATGTGTATTTAGTGGATAAATCTGCTCCGCCCCGGTGGCGTAGTGGTCTAAGCGCTAGCTTAAGACCGTTCGTCCAACAAGGGTCCGGTTTCGAATTCTGTAAGGCATGGATGTTGTGTTTGTCTTACGGCCATGGTTTGGTCCCTTTCCTGGAACCAGTCAGTGGTCCTAAATAAGGGACAGGCGACTGATTATAGCCCATCGATTTGGTCACGGTGGTCGTTAAACCTTCAATCAAAAAATAAAATCTGCAATATCAGATATCTTAATCTGTAGATATCTTACAATTAGCTAAACAACTCCATTTCCATGATGTCAATGCATCTGTTGAGGCAAAATAAAAGAATGAAAACTGCTTGGAATCATATACTTTCTCTTTCGCTCGAGGTACTGTGACAAAGAAGGTTAGGAGTAGGATATTTCTGAAATTCATTGCTGTCACACTTATGTTTTATATAATATTATTCAAATTATAAAATTCAACATTGTATACGATACCTTAACAAAAAATGACAGCCAATGGGTGAATGATATCTTGTTTCTTTATTTTGATATACATGATGCTAGTGAAATGTAAGGCTATTTCAACACCTGGTGCTTGTAACTCCCATGCTGCAGTTCTGAAAATCTGGAACGATAAATTCTAATAATGCGTTCAGAAACTATCGATGTTGAGATCTTGTCCCACTCTTAGGTAGGACACATTTCTTTCGGCACTATTGTCTTATTTGTTCGAACGTATTCGACAGGCTTTAGAATTTCATTTGTCACATAAAAGTCTTCTCATAGAATCAAGCGATACGTGGGTCCATTTCCTTGCGCTTCAGACACTCCTCTCCTCACATACTTTGCTGGAACGAGTAACTTGAGACCATGTACCTGCTTTCATCAGTGACTCATAAAAACACTTATTTTTTTCGAGGATCATTGTTAAATAAGTACGGAGTGGAAGATAGAAGACTACATTGTGTAAGTTATGTAAGGTAATTTCGTTCAACAACATTTTGGTACAGAGAAGAACTGATAAGATGATAAATGGCCCCAAGCACGTACATTGCGCTAAATTGAAAAATACCGAATTTTCAACTTGATGTCCAACAGTACGCGCCAGAAAACAATGAAGAAAATCCTGAGGAATTATTACCTGCTAAATATTTAAAGATTAAAACAAAGGTTAATCAATTTTTCTAGTAATTAAATGATGTTTCAGCAAAAATATCACACTTACAAATGTTGCAAATTGTTCATTATCGATGATGAGTAGTCACGATGGTTTCAGAGCACAATTAAATTATACAACGATAAGTATCACTGTTCTTCATATTGAACCGGAGATTTGCAAACTACACAAAGGTAAGTGCATTTGTTATTTATATTTGCACTTTAGATTTGGAAATTACGCAGCATTATTTTCTCATTCTGTCTTTTTTTCTTTTTTTTTTTTTTTTTTTTGGAGGTTTAAAGACCAGCGTGAGCAACTCCGTAGGCTATAAGCAGTCTCCTGTCCCTACTTTAGGTCCACTGGTTCCAGGGTAGGGAGATTGCCAGCTCCGTAAAACAAACACAGCATCCATGCCTCACCGGTATTCGAACCTAGACCCATCTCGGACGAATGATCAGAAGCCATCGCTTAGACCACTGCGCCACCTGGGCGGACTTTATCTTTTACTTTGCACTATTTAAAAATCATACGGCTTTAAGTGTCACTGCCATCCATATTTCACAGCAGATTAGGCAATTATGCAAATCTAAGTATTTTTGTTGTTCATATTGCTCTGCAAATTTGGAAAATACTCACATTTTTCTTTAGCTGAAACTATAAATTGGTTTGAAAGTCCCTTTTACATGAAATTATTAACAGAAATCGGTATCTTATTTTTTCTTCCTTTTTAGTGCTAATATACATAAACTTATAAATATATCTTCATAGAATTCATGACATTCTTCTCTAACACAACGAAAAAACTGGATTTCTGGATGACCGTTGAGTATGATGATTTTTAATGAATGAGTCGGTAAATGAAATTCATTTTTCTACCTATAGATTTCATTCATGTCGCAGACTCAAAAACCGAAAGAAATAAAACTGCGAAATTTTTCTTCAAAACATTGCATATAAAATTTTAAAAGAACTGGAGAAAGTACATTTCGCCATCTCTTGGGAGAGTGGTATGAGGCGCTTGCTGCTAACCATTTGTCCGAAATGGGCCAGAGTTCGAGTCCCTGATGAGACATGAGGGATGTTTTTGCCAAATAGCACTGACTCAGCCCCTTTCCTGAAACTAGTCACCGGAAATTAGGAGGTGGCGAATGTTTGTATCAGTAAGAGTTGCTCATGATAAACGTTAAACTCCGAAACAAAAAGAAGAGTACTTCTTTACGTCAGACCATACGTTTGAATAAAATTTGCCATGGAAAATGAAAACATTTTAATAGGAAGGGAAAGAGCTGTCCAGAGAGAGAGAGAGAGATAGAAAATCACGAGCTTTTTTTTTTTCAAGCTGGCCATAATGCTGTTCAACTTGTTTTGCTAAATTGTAGAGCTTCTTGAGCTGTTACATTCGAGAACATGAAAATGATATCTAACTAGCCATGTGAAAGTACACAGTCGAGTCACATTATTGTGACCATCTCCTACTTTTGACGTCAACAGCGCGTAGCCAATGAAAGAAGGCACGTGTCGTGAGCTGGCTTGGAGGGTATATAAGGTGTGCTGTAGGCATTCTGAAAGCATAACACTCGCTTCTGTCATAAATAAAATGAGCGATTCATTAGATTTGCAAAAAGGGATGATTATCGGTTTTCGGTCAAGGGTGGCAGGATTTCGGAAATAGCACAGTTTGTGAACTGTTCGCGTGCTGCTGTGCTTAAAGTGTATCGTGATTGGAGACATGACACCATTGCGAATAAGCGACGTGAAAACTGCGGAGCACCAAGTGCCACTGATGTGAGAGGTAAACGTCGGCTTCGAAGATGCGTGAGGGCCGATCGATACACTACAGTGGAGCAACTCACTGGCGGAATGAACCAGAGGGCTACAGGAAGTGTGTCTAAACCGACAGTTCAGCAAACTCTGCTGCGTATGGGGGCTCTTATGCAGACGGACGGTCACTGCACCTATGCTAACGAAAGTGTATCGGCAGAAAAGGCTTACATTTGCACGTCAGTATCAGAATTGGACCTCCGCTGTTTGGCAAAAGATTTCTTTCTCAGATAAGTCACATTTTTTGCTTCATCGAACGGATGGACGTATGAGGCGAGAAACATCGCAGAACAAACACTCTTCAACCATTGCTGGAAGAACACAAACTGGTGGGGGAAGCTTTATGGTCTGGGGAATGTTTTCGTGTCATTCTTTGGTCCACTCATACCTGTGGAAGGCACTATGGACCGAATTCGTTATGAATCAATCCTTACAGACCACGTACACCCATGCATGCTCATTGTATTCCCTGGGGCGGATGGGATTTTCCAGAACGATAATGCGACTTGTCACACAGTTAGAAATGTCCGAGAGTGGTTGGAAGGGCACGACAAAGTCTTCAAAGTACTTCCCTGGCCCCCTAATCCTCAGACTTAAACCCAATTGAGGATCTGTGAGACCTCCTCGATCGTGTTGTTCATTCTATGGATCCTCCACCACGCACCCTCCAGCAGCTGTCAGATACACTGCAGTCAGCATGGCTCCACATACCGGTGAACACCTTCCAGCACCTTATTGAGTCACTCCCAGCTCGTCTAACACGGCGGTTACGCTGGTGGTCACAATAATGTGACTAGAACGCGTATGATTTTTGGCAGTAAATTTCCAGAAAATACACAAAATGAATGGATCTGTTAGAAGTATTAGCTGTGACGTTATGGCAGATAATTTCAGATGCAACAATTCGTCCGACTGATTAAGCTGGTTTTGTTTTCTTTTGCAGATGTTATCTCGAAGAGAGAGAGAGAGGGGGGGGGTACGGCAAATCGTTTTATCAGAAAATCTTATACACGAGGAAGTTGTAACAAATGAATGATTTTGCTGATTATTTAGTTTCCTTTTGGAACTTTCACAAAGGGCATCAAGATGAATTGAGGATAAGTAGCAGGAAGCAAGAACTATATTCCAAGGTGGAATTTTATTAGATATTTGTGTAAATTGCGGAGTTCCAATTCCATAAAAACAAGATTTCCCATGTGTGCCAGGCCTGTACCCCAGAGACACAGTAGTCTAAGCGCTGGCTTCCGACCATTCTCCCAAAAGCGACCCAGGTTCAAGTTCCGGATGACAAATGAGTTTTGTCTTCCACTTACGACACTGGCTCTTTCTCCTTCCCTGGAACTAGTAGCCCTAAATCAGGGACGGGATACTGCTCATAGCCCATCAAGTTGCTCACGGTGGAGATAAACCTCAAATAAAAAAAACTGTATGTCACTGATTAGAGATCTAAAGAAGACTAAGAGATATTATTATAAACCTTCAAAATTATCTAAAGTGTTTTAATTTGCACTTTAAGTAATAAAATTCGGTATGATGTAGTTGCACTTATTCAGAGTTGTAAATTTAAAAAAACTAAATATAGGTTTTAGAAATTGGTACCTTGAAGAGTATAGTGATATGTATAGTGAGATCAGTGGTGACAGTTTTACCAAATGCCACCACTGGCTTTCTGATGAAATAATAAAATGCTGTATTGCTGGTGATATTCCACTTTCGGCAAAATTCAACAATGACAAAACTTCAGGTCATTCTTTTGTTCCGTAAACCTTACGATATTGGATATCTACCGTCGTTGAATGTTTACAAGCTTAATTTCCAAAGAGGTTTACAGCATGATTGAAAGCGCATCGTAAAATGAGATAAACGACTAACGGTGACATACTGTTCTGAGAGTTGTACAAGATAGGTATTTGAATGAGTTTTTTTAGCATGTCTTGAAAGAAAAGGACGTTCCTGTAGTATCACTATGTCTGACGATCTGTGGACACCATATCGCGGCAACTATTATAATGTCCGATATGAAAAGTTCATTTTGATCAGGCGGGATGCCTGAACTACGAGAAAGATGATCCTTACGCTTTGACCTTTTCCGTTTATGTTTTTTTCTGTTTTTACGTTTTGGCCTTTCCTTCCTCGCTAGATGGCGAAATGTACGTGCTGTCGAATTCAAAAGTTATTCTGTACATCCGACGGAAAAAATTCGTTTTTCCTGTGGCATCTTTTGCAAAGCAGAACATTTTGCCTATAGCTTCTTCAAATAATGTAAGGTTTTCCAATAAATGTAGACATTGCATTTTTTCCGATATCCGTGTTTGACTTGAAAATTTAACTTTGCGTCGGTTGCGCTCATGGTTAAGACTATGTTTCGCATAGCTCTGACACACAACAAGAGCTAAAATTTGTAAGTTAATTACTGAAGTTCACTTTCATTCTGCATAAATAACTTATTGTAACATGGACTAAATTATACTCTGAATTCTGAAATATGATATTACATCAATTTACTAAACTTCGACACATAAGTTAGTTCTTCGTTGCAAATCATATTTACCATTATTTAGTCATGATGAAGAAAAATTTATAAAGACTTCCCTAAAATGAAATTATTCATTATGAGCATACATTCTTCTTTGATCTATAAACTTTGTGGCATAATGGTTATATAAAAAAAGGCGCCATAGTGGTCTAAGCACTAAATGTACCCTTCGTCCGAGGTGAATACGGGTTCGAATTCCGGTGAGGCATGGATGCTATATTTGTCTTACGGTACTGACTCTTTCCATTCCCGGGATCCAGTGGCCCTAAATTAGGGACGGACGACTGCTTACAGCCCATCGAGTTGCTCTCTGTGATCGTTAAACTCCCAATTTAAAAAAGAAAAACCTCTAAAATTTCTGCTTTGAGGAACCTAACGTGAGTCTTAAGACTCATAATAACTGGTGTTAGAAACTGGAGTGGTCTTATTAATAATTGGTGTCAACAAGGTATTCTAATACATTGGTGTGAACAAGGTATTCTGAACAATTCACTCGTAAATTCTTGTGACACTGAACAATAATACGTGCGTGTTTAGTCTTATATTTCAATGCACGTACTCCAATCTCAGGTACTCCATAAATCAAATTGCCCCAGGTTCATACCGATCGAATTTCTATTTCTTAGGATAAATTCCAGCTGTATCCTGAGCAGCTGCAGTTCAACAAGAAATAAAGATATTCATTCGAACAGTACTGGAGGACCTTATTCAGTGTATGCTTCTGCAGGTCTCCTATGTGCAACTGTACATGCCTATCCACAAAATGTTTTTCAGACATTCCATCTGTGACAGAACGCTTTGTTGGTCAGTAGTACAAACGGTGATGAGTATTCTTTGCTATCCCAATGTCTTAGAGATATTATCCGGTGGATTAGCTTAGTAGTAAAACCAGGCCTTGTTGCCGAGAAAAGACAATGTGGATTGCCCATAGTGTTAAAATCAAGAGTGATCCTTCTATAGTACTGACTAACTCCATGCAAACAGTTTCCCATTGTGGAAAGGTGAAACATGGTCTATGACTTCTGTAAGGTGGCTAGTCTCACAAGAGATTCGCGGACTTTCAATCGATATTTCTTTTATGTCTGTTTTACCAGTTTTGGTGATACGTTGTCATTGCACATTGATGCCTACCAGGAGGACTTCATTTAAAACACAAAGTTGAGAAACCCTGGTGTTTTGGCTAACATCTTAATCAATTGTAGTTATCACAGGCAACATACTTGGTTAATATGATTATATCCGAAAGTCCCCGGGTTGGTACACCTATTTCTGACATTGCGTTTTAGTGGTTATATTCTCCTGAATTTTCCCTAGCTAAAATAAAACATACTTGGCGTTTTTTCGACAAACATTGAAGCAGGAAACATTTGTTCTCCAATGAATGCTTAAGCTTTTTTGGATAGTGCATTCGAATCATTCAGAAATCTGGCCCCGTGAATAATATGAATGTACGAGTATATGTGTGGAAATACACCTACTTCTTAAAACAGTACATTTCAAAAAACTTTTTATGACAGCTACAGAATCATCAATAATGGCTTCATTATGACAGACGTGTCGAAGAAAAATACTCTGCCGATTCAGCAAGTTCTGGAGCCAGATTGTTTCCTGCTAGTGCCTTCTGGCCTACTGCAGAGATCAGAAAATCAAATTAATACATAAGACATGTTGTACTACTTAAGTTCCATAAAATAAGACTACTTCTTAAGACATGTCGTACTACTTAAGATCCAGAAAATAAAATTTCAAAAGTCGTACATCTCAACGTTAGTAGCATCGTAAACAGTTGCTGAATCCAGAGTTTCGCCTCTGAGGAAACACATCACTGGATTTCATACATCTGACCAGCAATCGTGTAAAATCTAAAAAAACAAACAAAAACGAAACACTTTCGGGAGTTTTGTGATTATTTTGCAATTTACCTTATACCAGATAACCACGGAAAATTACATCGGAAATCAGTTATGATGTTCAACAATTTACAGTGAGGAAAAATATTGCTTTAATTTTTACCAAACATAATATTCCTCTAATGTTTACGAACACAGTATTCCTTTAATTTTTGTTTTCAGTGATATGGTAAATCTACTATTGTGAAGAAAAAAATTAGTCTTCACCGGTTTTATCCATTTTCTACTAGTATGAAATTTTTATATTTTCCACAGTACCGTACAGATTTTTGTTTCCTTGAGTTGATAACCTTGTAAGTTAAGAAGATTAAGACGACATGCTGCCAAAATAAGATGGTAAAATAATTGAAGTATAACCCCGCTTCTTCTCTAATGGCAAGCCCTAAAGAGACAGGATTCATTTATTTGTTCAAAATGTGTATTTGTTTATTGAAACAGTAATACCAATTAATTCATTTATTATTAAATATACATGTATTTTATTTCATTTGCTAAAAGACATTAAAAACGAATTGCTAGATAACTTCGTTGCTGTCATATTGATTTTGTGCTGTGGAATAAAAATAATGATAAGTAGTAGCATGCCAAATTAGAAGTCACAAACTTGAAAAATACAGTTAAGAAGATTTAGAAGCTTAACTAGATGTACGATTTTTGCATACGAAGCTAAAGTAAATTTAAAATCGCAAGAGCTTGCTGTATGAGGTGTTTGCAAGAAAGCTATGTTTGGCTTTCACAAACCTTGGTAGAAAACAAAATCTTTCGAAAGCAGCAACTTCGAACATCTGATACTATTTTCTTTACAGTCACTTCAAAGAAATTTCGCTTTAGCTGCTGTCGTTACAATTATAGGAGAGGGGACGCTGAGTTGGCAACAATCTACAGTTTAACATACTTTTGACTACGCAGTCTTCGTATGTCACCAGGAAATAAACTTTGAGAAAAAGAAAGTAACATTATTGCGTTAGAGCCAATAATGCTTAATACAACAGGAGATGGGAAATATCAACTCTGGAGGAAATTGAAACCATATTTTTTAACAGATATCGAAAACAATGTCGAAAGGTCATATAATGTCTTTCAATTACATGAAATGTCGAATTTTCATATAACTGAAAGATAAAGCAAAACCTTACGGACATTTAAGATAACCAAGTATAGAGTTTCGTGCTAATTACAGTAAAAAACAAGACATTCATATTCGATGCAATTGACCGTAAATTTCAAAATGAAGTCGATACGTGAGAAGTATATTACAGTTTGTACCAATACCATAGTAAGTTGTATGGCAGGAGGAAGCAAAGCGCACTTGCTGATTTTTGAAAGACAAAGGAATTGCGATATGCGAATCCTGTTCCGTAAATGTGCATTTATTTATTGGGTGTGTGCATACGTTCTACCCGTTTTTGTAGGCTACAAAGAAAGGAGGAGAACAAAACAAATAACGTACCTAAGATTTCACATAATTGCCATCATTTTATATGACCTCTTGCCATTTGCCTATGAGTAAGTGAATCCCACGCCGGAAAAACCCATGTGTTTTAGAGTAAAAAAAGTCATGTAATGCCGTTTTCACATGGTCCACATAATCGACGGTTTGGAGAGCGAAGGCGTTCTGTAACGATCGAAAAAGGTGGTAGTCCTTAAGTGTCAGGTCAGGGGAATACGCCGGGTCAGGTAACACTTCCCAACCAAAGTGCAGTAATTTATGCCGAGTGATTAAAGCAGCATGAGGTCTGGCGTTATCACGATGAAGGATCACGCCTTTGCAATTGGTGAGTACTAGCCGCTTCGAACTGTTGGCAGTAGAGGTCAGCATTTATCGTTCGGTTAGGTGCCACCACCTCCCAGTGGATTATTTCCCTGGACATCCCACCAAACACTAAACAAAACCTTTTTGTGATGTAGTCCTCCTTTTGAGGTTGACGGAGGCTACAAAGAAAGGAGGAGAACACGTAAAGTAAAAGAAAGGAGGGAAACACGTAAAGTAAAAGAAAGGAGGAGAACACATAAAGTAAAAGAAAGGATGGGAACACGTAAAGTAAAAGAAAGGAGGAGAACACGTAAAGTAAAAGAAAGGAGGGAAACTAAAGTAAAAGAAAGGAGGAGAACACATAAAGTAAAAGAAAGAATGGGAGCACGTAAAGTAAAAGAAAGGAGGAGAACATGTAAAGTAAAAGAAAGGAGGAGAACACGTAAAGTAAAAGAAAGGAGGAGAACACGTAAAGTAAAAGAAAGGAGGAGAACACGTAAAGTAAAAGAAAGGAGGAGAACACGTAAAGTAAAAGAAAGGAGGAGAACATGTAATGTAAAGCGTCAACGGACCGCACTTTGGCAAACAGTCCGTTGACGCTTTACATTAGGGTACAGAAGTACCCATTTATCATCACCTGTTACAATTCGTTCCAAAAATGGTTCATTTCTGTTACGAGAAAGCAAAGAAACACAGGTATGAATTCTCTCCTCTCGTTGTTTTGAAGAAAGCTGGTGCGGAACTCAGTTATCGAACTTGATGATGAATCCATGCGCACGCATCCGCCTTTCGACTGTTTTTCTGTGTACGGACAACGTTTCCGCTAATTTCTGAACGGTTAGATGTGGATCATTTGTTATGGCTTGGTCCACATCGTCGTCAGAAACCACGGATGGAAGTCCAGGAAATGGTTGATCTTTACAGCTTCTGTCTCCGTCCCGGAATATCTGAAACCAACGGCGACATGTGCTATCATCAACTGCATCCTCCCCATACACTTGATAGATGTTGCGGCATATATCGCGTACAATAAACAATGTCTAATGTGCTCCTTATCGCATACCATATTACACAGTCTGTGATTTCCGTTACAAATGACTCACTCGGACAAATCTAGTGCGCCTATATGCTGTACTGCTCCACGCTTTATTGGCCGAACATTCGGCATCACAGCGTATCTGTGACGTAACTACTCCGATTGCAATTTGCATCTATTACAAAAGCAGGTAGAACTTTTGCACACACTCAAACTTTATTGGGAATTTAACGACCACCGTGAGCAATTCGATGGGCAATAAGCAGTCGCCCGTCTCTAATTTAGGGTCACTAGCTGTAGAGAAGGGAGAAAAGCAGCACCGTAATGCAAACACAACATGCATGCCTCACAGGAATTCGAACCCGGATCCATCTTGATCAAATGGTCAGAAGCCAGGGCTAAGGCCACTGGGGAGGGCTAAATGAGCACATGCATGGTAAAAAATTTTACCTGAAAACCAAGTGTATAAAAACTGGAAATAAAAGCAGGTGACCAAAAATACCTGAAAATATATTTAGTATGTAAGGATAAAACGAAACACAAAAGCAGCTGATTGATTGGTTAGATTTTATTTTGGCAACGAAAGAGAAGTACTATCACGCTATGAGAATCTGACCACTTGTGGCTAAAAAAAGCTATAAATAAAAATAAACTTGTATGGCTAAATAATAAGCTACAAATAAAATAAAAACAATAAGCTAAGAATAAATCGCTTAATCAGCTATAAGCTAAGAATAAATCGCTTAATCAGCTATACTTCCTTCTGACAGAAGCAAATTATATTCAAATAGTGTTCGGTCACACCATTAACATTTCCATGTTCAAAGTGAAAAACACTGCTGCCCCATAAGAGCATTTATCTCATTCAGATTGTTTATTCGTTGCTTTTCTCACAATGTTGGTATTAATTTGGCATACAACAGCTTCAAGTGTGTGTCGCCGCGATTCCTCTTCTTGCTTAAGGGTTGATGACTACGCTTATGTATTGTCATGTAGGCACTACTTCTGCCTATTTAGAAGGTGTGGCAGTTGACGGAACAACATTGTCCACACAGCTCAAGCTTGCAGCTTACCTTACCAGTTTTGTATCTCACAGTGTCTGAACTCACTCTCCCTCGCAGAACATTATGCTGAACATTGCACAATATTCTTGGATTGTACTTAAAACTTGCAAGCCTAGGTCCCTGATAACGATAGCAAATTATCCAGTCCACAGTTAATGGAGGAAACTGTTGGGCATGTGAAAACAAAGAACTGGTAACCTTTTTGTTTAAACCTTTAATGTGCTTCATAGGCTATGATTTATTGCCCATACTTTAATTTATGACAAACTGACTCTTAAGAAGGGAGAGAGTTAGAGTTTCAGATTGAACATATCATCCACGACGATATGCCTTTTATTTGAACCTAAAAATTAGTTGCTCGATGTGAGTGAGAGCTGCTGTATTAACCACTAGGACAACAAACAATGACAGTAACTTCTTTTGCTCCATTTTGACTCCGAAAACATTTAACAATAAGGTACAGCTTATCTCCATAAAGGCATGATATATCATTAGAAGTTCATGCTTTAATAGAATCGGAAAGAGAGAATCAGAAACAAGGAAATGTGTATGTGGGGCATACACCTAGGGTTCAGGAAGTTAACTGACACAAAAAAGGCTGAGTGCAATGCAAACAATTTTGTTTGTTTTCTTTCTCGGTTAAACGACTTTCTTCAGCATCTAAGACTTTTAGTAGTATCCCATGTCAAATTTAGGGATACTAGTTTCTGTATGGACTGAACCAGTGCTATCGGATAAAGACATCATCCATGTCTCCTTTAGGACTCGTATTTCGGGCCTAACTTGGAGGAATAGCCAGAAGCTCGAATCTCTGACAGCTCAAGCATAGGGATGAAGGGAGTATTTTGATTAGGAGCAATGGCATTGGTGTGCATAAAATGAGGAAGCTCCAGGTCTTAGTGCTTAGTGTTCTTTGTTTGTTTGTTTTTTAAAATAAAATTGAATTTTTCAGCCACAATTACCATAAATAAATGTGGTCATCAATTGATTAGTGAAATTCTATCCAAATTTTCTGATGTAGCATCAAATATGTGCATTAGGGACAACTTTGAAAGGAGCTCTCCAGGAACCAATCTTTGATTCGTGATTTCGCGACACAGCAATTGCAGTTGCTTGCAGTTTTTCTCTAAATGCCCTCATGACATTTACATGACAATCAGAGGTGCCCTGCGGAAGGATGGATGTGATGCAGAGTCATGTAGATGTTGCCAGATTTGTGAATGTGTCCAAAAGTGTGTTATATCAAGACTATCACCACAGTTCCAAGATACAGGAACATCCACTAGACTGACATCTCAAGGTCGACCACGGTCTACAACAGCTCAGAATAATGGACTGTAGCCCTATCTGCAAGGCACAATAGATGCACGACAGCTCATGATCTCACCTTGGAATTTACCTCGGTAACAGGGAGATCAATATCAAGACGGATTGCATCCATCAGGCTTTGGGAAAGAGGACTGTATGCAAAGAAACATGCCGTCGGTCTCTCACTTACCCGTAGCCGAAAAAGAGTATGATTAGCATAGAGTAAGCAGCTTCGTAATTGGACTCCTGAACAATGAGGACATGCATTCTTCACATATGAGCCAAGATTCTGACTAAGAAAAGATTCTTGACGCGCGCATATTTGCATATTTGGAGAGATGTAGACTCCTGGAATAACCCCTCCCACATAGTAGAATGGGATGGTTTTAAAGGTGGAACGGTAATGGTGTGGACAAGTATCCCGATTGATGGTTGTACATCTCTTCATGTCTCCAATAGAGGAACGTTGACTCTCCACAGGTATGGAGTGAAGATCATAGAACCCCATGAACGAATTTTTCAAGATTATTTTAGTCCAGAATTTGTTTTCACGGATAATTGTACTCGTACTCATAGAGCGCACCTTGTAAATGAATACCTGGAAAGTGAAGATATAAAATGAATGAATTGGCCAGCCAGTTCCCCAAATCTTAAGCCCATCTACCACGCTTGAGATGCTTTAGGAGGCAACTGCAAGTCGTCAACACTTTTCAAGGGAAACCTATCAGCTCAAAACTGCTTTTACATGGGAATGAGAAACTGTCTTTACTAAGCTGCTGAACAGTGGGATCATTGTGAGGCCTGTGTATATATTAGTTAAAGGTGACCATACACCTTATTGAACCCAAGCATACTACGAAACAGTAGCCTCTATAGTTGATCATTTACATTTTTGCTACATTTATCATGATCAAAAGCACATTATTTGTACATTATTTTGTATTTTACTGAATTATGTCAAGTCAAAATACATAAGGCTACGAAGTTTTATTATATTCTATGTGACTTTTGCTGAAATATTTGAATTTATGTCTTACTTACTTAGTTTGGTAGTTTTTCCAATTCGTTCGTCTCGATTCCTTCCTGGATGCATACATCACTGCGATCACCACGGGAGCTTCAGGATGGCTTCGTTAAACAATTCTTCAGTGGTGTTGCGACAATACCCATGGACAATCCCCAAAGTGCTTCCGGAGATGGAAATTGCTGACACCACAGTGCATCTTTCATAATATTGTGAAACAGAGCATAGTCCAGTGGTGTCAGATCGGGTGAATTGAGAAGTTGGGGTTAGACAACGCCGTGAACCCTAGTGATGCAAATGTCTCACAGGTTTCAGGACTGGCATTATTTGTCATCATTATCAACAACAACCATTATCAACCCACTGCTGGATGAAGGCCTCCCCAAGTTTCTTCCACAACGACCTGTCTTGCGCCAATCTCCTCCACGTTACTCTTGCATGCTTTCGAATTTCATCCACCCATATCCCATGGGATCTTCTTCTGGGTTTTTCCCTGTCCCTTGAAATCCAGCCTAGAATTTGGGTTGTCCATCGGTGGTCCTTTCTTCAAGCAACATGTCCAGCCCATCGCCATTTTAAGGATTTTATTCTGATCATGATGTCTTTCACTCTTGTCATTTTCCTTATCAATGAGTTCATCTGCTTATCCCTCCTGGTTGCACCAAGCATGCATCTCTTCATGTTTCTTTCAGTTGTATGCAGTCTTTGTATGTCTTTTTTAGTTAAGGTTCATGTCTCTGCTGCCTGCGTAAGCACTGGAAACATGCATTGATTAAAAACCTTTTTGTAAGACATAATTGTATATAGGTCTGAATTTTCAAGAGCAATATGCCATTATGTCTTAAAAAAAAAAGTGTTTGATCAATGCATCCAGTGCTTACGTATGGTGCAGAGACGTGGACCTTAACTAAAGAGACATACGCTGCAGACAACTCAAAGAAGCATGGAGAGGTGCATGCTTGGTATAACCAGGAGATAGAAGAGGAACTCGTGGATCCGAAAAATGACGAGTGGAAGACATCATGATCAGAGTTAAATCCCTGAAATGGCAATGGGCTGGACATACTGCCAGAAGGACAGACCATAGATGGACAGCCGAAATTTTAGATTGGATTCAAGGGACAGGAAAAGACAGAAAAAGACCACATGGGAGATGGGTGGATGAAATTCGTAAATATGGGGGAGTGACATGGAGGAGACAGCACAAGACAGACCGTTGTGGAGGAAACTGGGGAGACCTTCGTCCAGCAGTGGATTGATAATGGTTGACAATGATGATGATGATGATATATCATCATCATCATCATGATGATGATGATATATCATCATCATCATCATCATGATGATGATGATGATGATGATATATCATCATCATCATCATTGTCAACCATTATCAATCCACTGCTGGACGAAGGTCTCCCCAAGTTTCCTCCACAACGGTCTGTCTTGTGCCAGTCTCCTCCATGTCACATATCATCATCATCATCATCATTGTCAACCATTATCAATCCACTGCTGGACGAAGGTCTCCCCAAGTTTCCTCCACAACGGTCTGTCTTGTGCCAGTCTCCTCCATGTCACCCCTGCATACTTTCGAATTTCATCCACCCATCTCCCATGTGGTCTTCTTCTGGGTCTTTTCCTGTCCCTTGGAATCCAATCTAAAATTTCGGCTGTCCATCGATGATCTGTCCTTCTGGCAGTATGTCCAGCCCATTGCCATTTTAGGGATTTAACTCTGAACATGATGTCTTCCACTCTTGTCATTTTCGGATCCACGAGTTCCTCTTCTTATCTCTCCTGGTTACACCAAGCATGCACCTCTCCATGCTTCTTTGAGTTGTCTGCAGCCTTTGTATGTCTCTTTTAGTTAAGGTCCACGTCTCTGCACCATACGTAAGCACTGGAAGGATGCATTGATCAAACACTTTTCTTTTAAGACATAATGGCATATTGCTCTTGAAAATTATGCTGTTTCTTCCAAAAGCTCTCCAGGCAAGTTTTGTACGCCGATTAATTTCTTCATCAATGTGACCCTCACTTGATATCTGCTGTCCAAGATAAACGTACGTGTCTGTTATCTCCAGCTTTTCTCCATCAATCGATAAATCTTCATTTCTTGTAAAAGCATTGAACATCACTTTTGTCTTCTGAAAGTTCATTTTTAATCCCACTTCTTTACTCTTGTCAGCAAGTTCCTGGATCATACTCTGCAGCTCTGATGGGGTAGTTGCAAAAATGACTACGTCATCAGCAAAGCGAAGGTGGGTTAGATAATCTCCATTAATCTTTATCCCCTTGTTTTCCCAGCTCAGCGACTGAAAAACACCCTCCAATGTGGCATTAAAGAGCTTCGGAGATATGGTGTCACCTTGTCTCACTCCCTTTCCAATTTTTACGTGTGTTGTATTTTCAAACAGCCTAATCTTTGCACTTGCATTTTCATAAATGTTATTAATAATATTAATGTATGCATCTTCAATACCGCAGGTTTTCAGAGCCATTGTAACTGCTGATGGTTTCACCGAATCAAAGGCTTTTTCATAATCGATAAAAGCCATGCACAATGGAAGTTCATATTCCCTCGCTCTTTCAATTAGTTCTCTCAGCACGTGGATATGATCTATTGTGCTGTAGCCACTCCTGAATCCAGCTTGTTCTCTCGGTTGAGCCATGTCCAGTGTTACCTTCAAGCGGTGTGAAAGAACTTTAGTGAAGATTTTATAAACCACTGATAGGAGGCTGATAGGTCTGTAGTTTCCGAGATCCTCAATGTCACCTTTCTTATGTAGCAGGATCATTGTAGCGGTGTTCCAATCCTCAGGAATCTTTCCTTCATTAAGGCATCGAGTGAAAATTTGGGCGAGTACTGTTTCGATTTCTCCACTTGCTTCTTGTACGATGTCTACAGTAATTCCATCTTCTCCTGGAGCTTTTCCTCGCTTCATGTTCTTGATTGCATGTGCAACTTCTGTTGGAAGGACTGGAGGAACTCTGGTACTGGTATCTTTCATGATGTCTGGAGTGCATATATCATCCCTTTCATATAATTTGGAGTAGAAATCTTTCACTCTTGTCAAAATTTCGCCTCTATTTCTTTGTTACAGAACCATCTTCTTTTCTCAGTGCCATAATCTGTTTTCTTCCCTTACTGAGATGTCCCTTTGCTATCTTTAGGCTATGGTTGTTTTCAATTGCTTTCCTCACTAGTTCACAGTTGAATTTCCTTACGTCTTCAGTGATACTTTTTCGTACTGTCTTGCATAGCTCTATATATTCCACTTTGGAAGTCACATCTTCTTTAGTTGTCCTCATCTCTCTTCTTTTTTGCATCAACATTTTGGTTTTTCCTGATAATTTGTTCACATGCAACTTGTTCTTTAGACCCAGCTAATTTTGTTGCTGTTTCCATAAGAGCTTTGGTTACTTTTCTGTTAACTTCAGAGATGTCCACTTCTTCCGATGTTAGGCCTTCTAAAGCAGAGAACCTGTTCTTCAGTTCTAACTTGAAGGTATTATGGTGTTTTTTAAGGTTGGTTATGTCAATACATTTTGTTTGTCTTATGAGCTTGCCACGTTCAAGTTTAGTGTTGAGGTGCATCTTACATCTCACCAATCTATGGTCACTACCTGTGTTGAACTTGTTTAGCACACTGCAGTCTTCTATGACGAATTTTTTGTTACACATAATAAAATCAATTTCACTTGTCGTCCCATTTGGATGTCTCCATGTCCATTTCCTGTGTGGCTTTTTCTTGAAGAAGGAGTTCAAGATGAAAAACCCTTCTGCCTCTGCAAACTCAACGAGAGTATTTCCACGCTGGTTTCTGTTGCCATGACCGAATTTACCTACTGAAGTTTCATTCTGTTGCCGTTGCCCTATTTTTGCATTGAAATCTCCCATAATTATTTTCAAGTGCTGCTTACCTTTATTATTTAGATGACAAATTTCCTCATAAAATTCTTCAATTTCTTCTTCAGGATGACTTGTGGTGGGCGCATAAGTTTGAATAATCTGAGCCTGGTATCTTTTCGAGAGTTGGATAACAAGTCGTGCAGCTCTGTCAGAGGAACTTTCAACTTCTACAACTTTATTCTTCAGTTTCTTGTTTATTATAAATCCAACACCACTAGTTCTGCCAGTATCTGTCTTCAAATTACTGTGGATGATGTTGTGAACAGTTGCTCAACCTAGGCTTGTTTGACGTTGCAGCTCATTAAAGGTAATGGTTCTGTGGTCTATGATCAATTCCTGTACGGTTTACACTCTGGCTCGTGTACGCCATGTAGCCGGACGGACGGGCTAATTCCTATTTATGCAGTTTCCTTACCGTTGCTGAAGCTCCCTGCACAGTGAACACAGTGCTACATGTCGGTTCACAAACTGCAGATAACTAACGATTAAAATTGACGGTGTAACGCCTTCTTTTTACAGGAATCACGTGCTCCATCCCTGCCTATGGTAATCACCTTCCAATTTGCAACTGTTATTCACGGGCTTCGATCCATGGAACCAGTAATGACGTAGTAGCTTTCACTGACATGCACGACTAGGGACATCTGGTGGTAGAATGATGCACTAAGACCACGTTATCCGATGATAACTCGCGGGATTGAACTGCTTGTTATTTACCGAAACAGTAGCCCCAGCCAAAACCATTTTCAAACGCCCTTGACACATTTCAAAGGTCCATGGATTCTGTATATGACACAAAATAAGAAAAAATGGGATTTTACTCATACTTTAAGAATTTCTGAAAGCTTTCAGAAATGTGCAATATACCCTAAAATATCCCGGGTATCTGTAATTAAAGTTCACGTTTCCTAGGGCGCTAGAGGTGTTGCTACAGCTCGGAATGACTTCAAATTCGAGATGAGAAATCCTGAGGCGGGCGAAGGAAATTTGACGGGAAAATAAAAATTAGTTCCAAAGCTTGCCTCCAGGGATGATGTGTGATGATTTATTGCAGTAGAGAAAAAATGAAAAATGGTAAAAACTTACAATACAGAAGGCACATTTTTTGGTCGTAAAATCACATGTTCGGTATCCTGTCCTCCGTTTTCTACAACGTCCTTAAATCCCAAAATAGCATGCTTAACCACAGATCGAAATGTTTCACTGAAAATACTACGGTATGGCGCATAAGTTATGTTTTCAGGTCCATCAAGTTGGCTATGTGACTACGATAGGCAGTGTTCTTTAGATGTTCCCAAACCCAAAAGTTACACGGGTTCAGATACGATCAGTGCATTGGACACGTTCCAGGAAACAGGCAGCTGGTTATCCTTTCGTTGGTTAAATATACCTGCAGACGTTGCTATGTGAGGACGAGTACCATTATGCAAAAAAACTGAAGAATCGAGGCACTGACGCTGTTGAAGTGTTGAAATCTCGTAGTTTGCCGAAACAGATACATGTCGCTGGATATTGACAGAGTGCGTGTAATTAGATCCACAGGAGCGAGTTCCTCGAAGAAGAAGGGCCCAACGGTGAATTCCGTTGTAAAATAACACCAAATGGTGACTTTTGGAGAATGTAATGGAACCTTGCGCAGTCTGTGTGAATTTATGGTGCCTTAATTCGACAGTTGTTTTCCTTGTTAGCAGTACACATCAAACAGCGGAACGGTAAACATCTTCAGGGAGGTGGAAAGCATCCTTCATTCTGTTACAAAGGGTTTCAGTCGGGTGATAAGTCAGGTTTCTTATGTTCCAACGGACCAATGCTGAGACGTGTTGGAAAATGTAAAATTAACCGTTCTCCATTAAAACGACGACATGTATCATATGCGGCTATTTCATAATATGCTTCCTCATTCTTCCTCAAGAATGAACAAACCTAGCTGATTTTAAATGCAAACGAATTTCACTGACAGTTATCTCTTAATTGCTTCTTTTCAGTTGCTTCTTCCTTAACTGTGCTGTCCATTTAAACTATTCTAGCTCAATTCGTTCTTTCTCAAGAATCCTTGATGCTGCATTTCAGATACTTATACTACAAGAATTGATACTCATTAAAATATTCTAGTTCAGTTTGTTTTGTTCTTTTACGAATCTTTCTTCTACGGTGACTTATTTTTTTACATCTAGTTCATTTGGTTCTTCTGCAAAATATTTCCTCTGGAATTTTCCATTAAGATTTGTTGTTTTATTTTTTTTTTCTGCGAAACCAATGTTCCACCGCTACTCAATTTAAAAATTTTAAGCTTTTGCAAGGTACCAACAGTTTTGTGATATATTCTTCATCGTACAACTTCAAGCAAAGATAGGGCTACTTCGTCTCACTTGCAGCATAAATTTAACAGGGGCTGCTTTTATAATGGTACATTGCGAGGTCACTTTACCACACTCATATCATAGTCATTGAAAAGAACAGTCGCAAG
The DNA here is from genome assembly GCA_039090855.1 of Macrothele yani. Lineage (NCBI taxonomy): Eukaryota > Metazoa > Arthropoda > Arachnida > Araneae > Macrothelidae > Macrothele > Macrothele yani. The sequence goes on along the minus strand of CM077008.1, from coordinate 62,660,343 downwards.
TGATGAAACTGTTGAAATAAGAACTGCAATCAAAGGATCAAAAGGAATCTACAAAAATCACTCAAATGTATTATACTTTTTTGTGTTTTAAGAAAACAAAAATTTCCGAAAATAATCCGCAAAAATTAAATGCAGTAAATCAGATCTGTTTTACAGATTCTGTTCCTAGATTCGACTAAAATCGGGAGTTTGTTTGTTGATTTTCGATTTTGGTCCAAGACTTATACTTCTCTGTAGAGCCTGACACAATGGGATCAGTTACAAGATCAGTTTGGCAACTGAGGAAAACAATCCTCATTCAAATGGAAAAATAGGGCATAGTTGTAATATAAGTTACTATGAATTCAGCACATGGTGGACAACTTTATTTTTCGTCCAAAAACAACAGAAAATCCCTATCCAAGTGGATTGACTTCAAAAATATGATCTTTCATATTCCTGCCATTTAACAAACGGCTGATGCCATATTTAGAGGCTTCAGACAGATGCATCTTGTTTTCAGAACATCGTTTTCCATGAAAATGTAATTCCAAAGTGTTTTTTTTTTCGTTTGGAGATTTAAACGACCATCGAGAGCAACTTAATGAGCTATAAGCAGTCGGCCGTCCATAATTTGGGACAACTGGTGCCAGGGAAGGGAGACAACCCATGTCTCATCCGAGCACATCTCAGACGAACGTTCTTAGACAACTGTGCTACCAGTGCCATTAGCCAAACACGCCACCTATGTCCCGCCAGGAATTCGAACCCCATATTGGACGAATGGTCAGAAGCCAGCGCTTAGACAACTACGCCACCAGGGCAGTATTCAAAATGTCAACTGTGCTGTTTACGGTTGTTAACTTGTGGAGAGTAGAAATACGATAATGATCCTAAAATAATATAGCTAAGCTGTGTAAGCAATGAAATATAACATTCTGGAATCTCGGAATCGGACACACATTACTCAGTCTTAATAAACAACCATTTCTTATATACCAAACATTGCGTGGAGACTTTTTATATACATTATGCTCAGAGTGCGGAGCTGAAAATGGGAGTAAAAGTTAAAACAAAATGAAAAAAGTTTTTCAATATTTCAGAATAATACGTTTTCATAGTAGTAAGAAATCAGAACAGTTTTTGCACAACTGAAAGTTTGAAAGCAAGACCTACCTGATTTCATTGATCTTGGCTCCTCCTTTTCCGATGACACAACCAATGAGATCATTTGGTATGTTCATTTCGGTGGTTGTAGTTGTGACACTGGCGAGGGCAGTGGCTGCTGCCGCAGCCGTTCCGGGGCGAAGACTGTTGGTCGCCGCCAAGGTAGCTAGGGCGGGGATGCACAAGGAACCTGAAGAGGAGAACGTCCAGTCTAGGTGATATTAGTTAAAACACCATAAAAATTTGAAACCTGTATGTTCTGCAGATTATTCACTTATAAGCACACTGAGAATATAGAAAAGGGTAAAGGATCTTATCTTCACACGGGATAAGGAGGTTACTGACATTAAAACAAAACTTTTCACTCAAAAGGAAGGGAGGGGGGATAGGATGATTTGGTACTTTTCAGTTAATTTTATTTACACCTTTTAGGAAATCACGAGGAAAGAAAAGACATAAAAAAGCACATTTAAATTGAAAAGTACAAGTACTGCGAGTGAAACAATTTTTGTAATTTTTTTTATTTCTAGCTTAACGACTAACATGAGCAACCTAAGGCTGTAAACAAACACCAGTCTCTAATTTAGTCCACTGGCTCCAGGAAAGGAACAGAGCATGCCCCGTAAGACAAACACACCATCCACGCCTCACCCGGTATTCGAACCCAGATCCCTCTCGGACGAATGGTCAGAAGCCAGCGCTTCGACCACCCCTCTACCGAGGCGGCTTTGTAATGTGTTCGAGTAATACTTCATTCGTGTACTCTCCTAACAAGTTTTCAGTCCCAACTCTTTTTTTCTACATGATTCATCCGGTGTTGTTCTTAGCTCCATTTTCACTAGGAAAGCTACTTCCAGTTCCACTTATGTAAGAATGATTTACCACTTCCAGACTGACATGTGGACCACAGTTGTTTGTTACTATGCGTTTCCATTCTGCCTTCAAACAAAGGGCACAATCTTTATGTTCGACATGGAGTTCAACGGAGACGATACAGTTTATAATAGGCTGCGTTTAGAATGTAGCAGAGCCAGCGCCAATGAACAAACACACTACCCATGACTAATTCGTAACTCGAACCAAGGCCTAACTGAGACAAATAGCCAGAAGTATATTCAGTGTTTCTAAAGCGGGAAAAATATAGAATATAATTTAAAAAACTGCCCCACAATTGATATCCCAAATGAAAAGTAAATCATCGCTAGTAAACATGCCCCGTTATTGACTTCTAGAACAGAATTGAAAAACAGCCATCAATTAGGACATAAAGACTCAATGCTAACATTCATTATACATATTGATATTGAAAGAGCATTTTTATGTCTGCTAACTAGCGATGAAGATATACAAAAATTAATCGAAGTATGCCAATGGTTTTTGCACCAGGAAAACAATTGCAAAACTTTCTTGCACAGAAATGTATTGGAATCAAAAACATAAACGAAGAGTCAACTGTTCAGAAAAAAAAATCTTCTGCAAACTGTGACTTTGAATTTTGAATCAATTAATGAACTTTCTTTTGTTGCTTATTTGTTCCACTCCTTTGTTTTTCATAAGCTTAGCTCAACCTCACAGAGCGTATAAACACGCATGTGTACTGCAGCGCCTCTTTGCTTAGAATTCAACTAGTTATATACAGAGGAACTATGCTGTTTAAGCTGATTTTTCCCTGTGCAAATTGCACAAAAGGATGTCCTCGTTGAAACAATATGAAAAAGTAAAATTCAGCATTAGGCTTCCTTGCTCTTACTGAATATGGATGTTTACAGGTGGCAAATGGGGATTTTATTCACTATATAGTTTGTCTTGACACATTTAGTTAAAAATGAAAGATACACGTGAACGGCGTGTGGCGTTTTTGGCTGTAGCGAAATTTGAAAGAAAACCCCGTAACTTTAAAACACAATTAACCAACTGAAATCGTAAAAGTTTGAAATTTAAACACGTAATGGAATCTGCATTTAAGCTCCTTCGGTTCTAATTATACATATAAAATACAGCAATTTTATACCGCAAGTTTTGGTGACATTAAGTTATAGGAGTTTACCGTAAATCAGCAAATAAATACACTGAATGGACAGAACATTAGAGATATCTACCTAATAGCGTGTTGGTCTTCATGTAGCCGAATAACATCTTGTACACGCGGAGGCATTGACTGTAATAAATACCTAGGGGTTTTCGGAGAACAGCAGCCAGGCCCGTTGCGCATTGTCCAAAACTCCGCCCGAAACGTCAGTACAGGATCCAAGAATCTGATAATCCGCTCTACGGTATCCAAGAGAGCTCCCACAGGATTTAAATCCGGGTGTCTTGGTGACCACTGGATGGTTCCAAACTCAGATGAGCGTTCCTGGAGCCATGCCTGGGTAGCTGCGGCCCGGTGGGATGGCGCAATTTCTTGATGAAGCAATCAATCTGCCGCAAGATACGCGAAGGCCATTAAAGCGACTAGGTGATCAGCCAGTACATGCTGGTAGCACGCAGCAATTTAAGACCTCTCCACATACACAAAAGACCTAATGTGTACCAGGAGAAAGTTTCCTAAACCATCACAGAGCTACCAAAGCCTTGAACAAAGCCGACCTGGCATGACGGTGCCACGGCCTCATGCTATCGACCCGCACCCTTCTGTCCGCTCGGTACACTTGAAAACGAGATTCATCTGAGCACACGACGTGGCGTCACTCTACCGATGTCTAGTTTTGATGTTCCCGACACAGGCGAGGCGTAGTGTCTAATGACAAGCAGTTAACAGTGGCACACGTGTAGGGCGTGTGCTTCCGTAGCTCAGAGTAGGTAGAATGCGCCGAACAGTTCGCTTGCTGACTCTGCGTGCGCAGAACAGTTCGCTTGCTGACTCTGCTTGCGCAGAACAGTTAGCTTGCTGACTCTGCCTATGCCTCCGACATTTGACCTGGATGTTATTTACGCCGCCGCTGTCAAGCTCTCGGTCTGTACGACTTGCGCCGGAACACGTCAACGAACAAAGTCACTCAGATCATCACTTTTACCCAAGTTCGTCGATTGTGATACACTTTTGGGAAGACTTGCTGTCCGCCTATTTATCGTCAGCGTTCGGTCTGAATCTGTTCTAGTCTGCGCTGGGGATGCCCATGTGAACTGCCCATCACCCCTATCTCTTTGTCTACTGAGCGCAGATAAACAGAATAATGCAGTATCACATTAAATTAACTTATATGTCTAGACGAGCGAATTTGTTATTAGAATATACATATTTGCTTATAACAAATATAATACATTCATTGATAGGTAGCATTTAATATCTCATATAAGAATGTGTTAGGCCACACGCGTGGCGGAGCAGTACGGGGCACTGTATGTGGCGGAGCAGTACGAAGCAATTCTGCATACTCTGCGCTACCATTCACCCGCGATGGTCAGTAGCTCGAGTCAGGCATGCGCAGTACGCTGGTTCTTTCTCTTTCTCTAGGGTTGGCGGCGTCAAATTAAGGAAGAAAGGCTGCTTATAGCCATTACAGTTGCTCATGATGGTCGTTAAATCCCGAAATAAACGAAAAAAGAATGTTAGATGAAATGTTAAATGTGTGGTGTTACTTCCCGTGAAACAATAATTTTTCTTTTGTGTTACAGTTTAACTGTTAGAGTTGAATCTTCCCAAAGTCGTGTTGCACGCACTAATGCAAGACGGAGAGAACTCAGCCAGTCATACTCTCTGTTGTTTCTTTCCCATTTTGATAAAATTTCAGACCCATTCATAAAACGGAGAGCATGTCTCACAACTGTAAGTTCTCACGCTTTTGTAATTTAATAAATACTTCACCTTAAATGCCCATACTTATATTGATTTTTCCAAGCACCGTCTATCTTCAGGGCATCTTCTGCGAGATGACTTCCCTTCAAAACTTACTGAGCATTGAATTACAAATTGCCCGAAAGCAGAACTTTAAGGTTTATACATTCATTGATAGGTAGCATTTAATATCTCATATAAGAATGTGTTAGGCCACACCCGTGGCAGAGCAGTACGTTCACGATACGTATCGCCTTACACGTTATGCCTCTAAATGTAGTTAAACAATTGTTGTATGGATGCGTTCTTCCTGTTAAATCACCTACGCAAGACGATTTCAGAGATTTTATTCAGAGCTAAGAGTGTGTTTAGAAAAGTTAGCTGTATGACCCTGTAGACTTCTATGTTCCTTCATTATTACCAACCACTGCTGCTTTTTATGCTTCAACTAAATCTTTTTACGTTGCATACACTTCAACGGAAATTTGCCATGCAAATATGATTTCAAAGGTTAAAGATGTTAGGTTACGCCTTCACAAAGACACTGAAACTTCCTACTGTTATTCAGTACAAAATTTCCAAATATATTTTCTAGAATAAAAGTTCTTTTTTTCAAGCTAGCAAGAAATAAAATGTTCATAAATGCGCCTTTTTCACTAGATGTCCCTCACCAAAGGATTTCAGAGATTGTTTTTCCTGATGCGATACCTTTCGTGAAGAAACGATCATTTTCTCGCTAATACTGTATTTTTATTAACCAAGCTATACAAGAAAATAATTCCAATGAAAGTATTCTGATTTGTTGTGTTTTCATGAGCCGTAACTTACGTCACAAAGATTTTTTTTGTAGGGGGTTTAACGACCACCGGGAGCAACTCAATGGGCTATAAGCAGTCGCCCGTCCCTAATTTAGGGCCGCTGATTCAAGGAAGGAGAGAGACCCCGTGCTGTAAGACAAAAAAAAAAAAAAAACATGCATGCTTCACCGAGGTCCGAACTCGGACCCATCTCGGACCAATCGTCAGAACCCAGCTCTTAGACCACTGCGGGAGCACGAGCAAGGTTTCGTGATTTGGAGCAGATACAAGTCGAGGAAGGCTACCTGGGATACAAATGATACACATGTTCTCTATAGTAAAAGTTATATACTAAAATTAATTATTTACGGCATGAGGGGTGCGATTTTAACGCCAATAAATTGGAATGCCGCAATGTTATGTTATTAGCCTTTGAAAAACGAACCAGTATTTCCTAGGCCAGCACTTATTTAGCAGGATAAGGTTTTGAAGAGAACGAAAAACCTTGAGTTTCGAGGTTTTGAGTTTCTATTGTAATACATAAATGCATAAGTTTTCCGAGCAAAAAGATATCATTCCATTGAAAGTAGTAGCAATTGGTGCCATTCCTTATTCCGCCTATTGTAGTTACCCCATCGGGCTGCAAGAAGTAGTCATTGAATATTTGTTTTCTATCCTGCTGATTTGTTCCTCTCTAAGCCCTTTTATTCCTTCTCACTACACTGAAATTTCGTAATTCCTTCCTTGTCTGTGTCTTCCCTAACATTACAATCTTTACCATTCACGCCAATGTCTCTTTAGCAATTTTGTAGTACTTCTGTTTATAAAATAAGGAAGCGAGTCATGGTACTGCGCACAATAAATTTTGCATTTTTTGATCTATTATCCATAGGAAAATAATACAATTTGTAAAGAATAATCCAACAATATTACTACCATACGTAGAGATATTAAGCGCAAGTTGTCGACTTGGTGGCCGAGTGGTATGAGGGGCTAGTTTCTGACCATTCGTCCGATATTGGCCAGAATTCGAGTCACAGCGAGGAATGAAAGTTCTGTCTTACCCACTGGCTCTCTCCCTTCCTTGGAAACTGTGGCTCTAAGTTAGGGACGGGAAACTACTTATATCGCTAAGATGTGCTCGTGGTTGTCGTTAAATCCCGAAACAAAACAAACGTGCAACAACGAAAAAAACTGTGAAAGTTCATGTTTTACGATTATTCTACAAAACACAAAAATAGTAAAATACACAACCATTGCTATTCTCTGTACGAGAGGTCTGTGGTTAACGTAAGTTCTCATCATGTAATTCAGAATTTACACCGATATGCGATACCGAAACAGTTTTATTTAATGCCATTTACATCGTACGTCGGAACGGACTGGTGCTCTAGGAAATGTGGCTGCTGTTTCTAACGCAATCCTCTTTTCGTCAAGAACTTCGAATCAATACGAACCAAACTTTCCATGCCTTTTAGAAGTTTTGATGATGAAAATATTCTAATCAGGTTATAAGTTCAGCGATGGCTCCGTTCGTAATTGTCGCATTGGTAAAATACGTTTAACACTGCCAAGTTCTAGGCAGGGGCATGGTATATTTGCGTTTGTCATTACAACAGCACTTCTAAAAATCCTACTAACAAAAACTTTCCACTCACTTTAAAACTCATCTGTTCGACATTTTCCCACCCGACTTCATAAAATTTGATTATTATCTTAGTACACTTCTGATTACACAGCATGAAATAAAAGAAATAACAGCAAAATATAAGTGCATAATTGGTCTGGGACTTTATCCGAAAGACGTACTATTATACTCAAGAATTTGGAGTCATCCTCCTTGTTCCGTTTTATGACTGTTCTGTTTGATAGTGACTGCAATTTGAAGCTACACCGAAATCTCAGAGAAAAAAAACCGTAGACCTAACAGATTACACTACCTAATAGCAGGATTAATGTGAATATTCGCGATGCGTCGGGTGTCCGAAATTCGACAAATATACTATTTCTTCTTAGCGCATTTGGAATACCTTATAAACCTCCTTTCAAACTGGGGAGACAACGATATCGATATCTTCTCGTTTGGTACACAATCGTACGATGCAATTACATATTTATTTTTCGTGCAATGGATTTAAAGGGGCACAATAATTTCCTTTTTTTTTTTTGAAGAACTTAGTGGGAGATGCTCGATAACTTTGAACAAGTTTTTCTTATTTCTACTACATCAGAAATGTGAATTTTTAGAGCTACTAAAATATACAATCTTTTCGCTCACACATCTAGCATAATATTTGCCATACGTTACTCAACGTATTCACAATAAATCACATATCTGTTCACACTGTAAGACAGGAGATTAGTCTAACGCTAAAACAAAAGAACCTACTTGCTGAAGTCTGTCGCTTCATTATTAATCCGGAATAAACACGCGAACACCATGTGCTCACGTCTTCAATCATTTAGCGGACGTAGTGCGACAAAGGCAGTTTGCTTTCACATTCGCCATTCATCATGAAAGGAAAACAGCATTCTCGGTCTGAGAGTATCACAAAAGTCGCATCAATCACCAAGTTAGAAAAAAGATATTAAATGGACAACTTCTGTTCTTCAGCTCGCTACGCATAATCTGTATTTCAAGCAAATCTAATTTTTACTTTTCATCAGATACACCTACGATTTGTAAAAAATGTGGCGAAAGACTTATAACTAGAGGAAGCGAAATTAAAAAAAGAAAAAAAAACGTTCGTTCAAAAACTGTCAAACACGATTAGATTAAATAAAACTGTCAACACAACATTCATTTCCACAAAATACGGAACTAAGTTGAAAAATCATTCAGCATACAATGATAGATCGGCAGAGTAATGTCTCTTTTAGGATCGTAATCGCTGCCATGTGGTATCAGAGGAAATATAAGAGAGCAGTGTATTGCGAATTTACAATCTAGAATTGCTGGAAAATAAGCATAACGATGAAGGCGTGTATTGGAAAAAGTAAAAGTTGCCGACAAACTCCTAGAAATCAGGGTTTTGATTAAAACATTTCCGAACGTTCTTGTACAAATAAATATAGGCGATAGGAAGAAGAAACACTGAACAAAAATAAACTTTTCTTTAAATGGAAAATAAAAATATGCGTCAGAGTGTTCAGAATGTCTTAAATATTCGGCTATTCCAGATTTGGCTCTCTTCCATTTCTTACCTTCATGATGTGAAAGATATTGTGTGTTTGACAAAAAAAAATCTTTTTGGGTGTTGGTTCAAAATGAAGTTGCATTGAGCTACAAATATATTATATCAATCGTAACACCGCATTAGAGATTACGGCGAAGAAAGAATATTGCTTTACACAGTTCATAAGGTCTTTAGTAAGAATGGCTAAAAGTCCTATTGTTACGTAAATGCAAATTTTTGATCGACTTAAGGAATTATTTAAGGAGGGCGTACCTTAAAATGCATTAGTAAAGACAATATTACATGACTGTTGGCAGTTCTTGTCATATTCCGTAACTCTTTGGCCCTGAGAAAACAACAAGCAGACATAAATACAGCTTTTTGGGGCCGGCAAGTAGATTTGTTTCATCGGTATTAATGACGTCGAAGAACTACGAATGCGAATGAATGAAAAGAGATTGACTTTCTAACGAAAGAAAAGGTTATGCTGGAGAATTACACGAGAGTATAGATTCGGTTTAAAAAGGTTCTATACCAGAGCCGAGGAAACAATGGAATGAATACGTTGTACAACGCGCTTCAGAAAGTCCTGGAGATGGAATTTGTAAGACAATAAAAATGTAACAAGAGAGGGCTAACACATCTGAAACAAAGATATAACTTTATGGCATTCACGTCAAAAGTGCTATGACATAATGTTTCTGGAATACAGACAACAAATATTTTAGGTTTCAAACCTATTTCCCGGCCCTCGTAAGTTAATATTACAGTTATGTGTTTGAAGTAACAAATCTTCGTAGGATTTCTAAAACTGCTAATAAAACTAAATTTCATTTAAGGGTTTTACATCATATCACTCAAAACATCAAAGCAGTTGTTTCCTGATACTTCGTAGCAAACAATGTAGAAGAGGGCTACGCCGGCTTACAGGGCCCAGGCCTTATAATGTCTTCAAAGGAAATAAATACTTTCCTCACCTCACTGCTTTATATGTTTTTCTCAAAAGTAGGGGGATCTGCAGATTCGAAGTAGGGTACAGCATCTCATCGTACTTAAGTCGGTGGCTGTGGCTACGTATGAAAAACAAGTACGTCCTTCCCCAGGGCAAATAAGTGTGTCTATCAAAGGGGCCTTACTTTTAATTTATTAGTTTTCTTGTATCAAGAAAGGAACCATTTGCTTTGATGTCTCGTAAACAACAGTTTAAACAAAATGTTCTTAACCAAAACACTAATACTGCGATCTTCTTATGCCGTAATAATTTAACACAATCATTTTTAGAATACCCGAGTTCAAGAATTTCTAGACAATTAAATTCGGAACAATGGTAAACTCCTTGGTAACGATGTGAGATACTTCGTGTATGTGTTTACGTACATAATCGGAATGATCATACATTCATTTAAATATTACTTCTTTCGGGAAGATTTTCTAGTATTCAACAACGAAAAAGATAATATTTTGCAGTAACATGTTCGATTATGCCGCACAAAATAGTATTCTTTTGAACAGAAGAATAACTTTTCTTGTAACTTAGGACATTTTTCATTCTTTACATAAATGGCCTTAGAGAACTACGGACAGTGATTGAAATTCACGAATTCTGGAGCTGTGGGCAAAACATTTTTCAACAAATTATGCAAAGTCAGAAAGTATTCCCATGTGCTACGCGACTATGCAGTCCTTTTGCGTAGAATTCTCGCTCTGAATAATGATATCACAGTGCCGAGTCCATTTATGAAGGGAGCTACGGGGGGAGATACAGCCCCTCGCCCCACATTTTCAAGGGGTCCCAGAATTATGCAGGATGCTTGAAGAATTGACAGAATTCTACAGTTTTTTTTTGCAGTCTTTTTCTTCCAACCCTTTTTATAGCCAATTGAGGCTATAGGTTTTCCTCACGTCTTACCAAATGTCCCTGTCTTCGGCTTGTCTATTCCACAGCTTTCCTACAGTTTTGTTTATATAGCACAGCAAAAACTATAAGAAACTGTCTTGCGAAAAAAAAATTCTATTTCTTTCCGCTTTTTCAGAAGGAGTCCGCAACACATATAGTCATCCTCAAATCTTTCGGAAGCACTACAGAAGTTTTTTTGGACACATCGCCAATTGGGGATAATTTTCATTCATTAAGAATCCGTTTGAATCATGATATTTGGATCATATTATTTTGTCCATTACTTCGATTTAATTTCAACAAACTGAACTCAACTCTCGGGAGATTAAAGCAGAACTGAACTGGCATCCATTTTTCAACCATGCATTTTTACATTTTGCTGCTACCACTGATTTGTCCATGAATCATGAGATGCACGCTTTAATACGGTTGGGATATTTTTATTGCTTCCTCATCATATTTTGGGAATTTTTTCTCCTGGGTAGTTTTATTCTGCCACTCATAGTAAAATCCTAGATGTGCCAAACTAATACTGCGGCCCCAAAATACTGTCCAGCCCCCGAGCCCCCTATCTCATTGAATGTGCTCTGGCACAGTGTTTCCTTTTTCCCCCACTTCAAACTATACGGCTTGACAGATCCATTTCGAATGAAGGATAGAGCAGATACTACGCTACTACGAATGCTGATATGAAAATCTGAAAGTCGGTCGGTTTGAACCTACTGGTAGGAAAAACAAATGAAGCGACGAATGAACTGATAGACTACACCACTGTGAAAGTTAGAGAACATACGTTGAACTTTTTAAGGGATATAAAGTTAATTACTGCGGTTTCGCTGCTTTTTTGACCCATTTTAATTTGTGTATTTGCATTATATCCGTTACAAAAACCTACAGACAGAGTTATTTGACAGGTCACATGAAAAACGAAACTGAAATAGGCAATGAATTAACATTATGTCTAAAGCGTTGAATGTATTGTGTTGGAAAGGGAGTAATGTCTGCAAATGCAAGGTTACAGAAAAATGCTAATTACCGTATGTACAAGGACAAATCATCAAACTGCAGTCGCCATCGTTCGCCACGACCTGCTCCCATCATCTGGGCAGCTGTTGGATACCGTCCCTGTCGAATTGTGGCAGTTTGGACCCAATTTCGACATCGTCCCGGTTGCTGAACCGCTGCCCGTCCAGGAAATGCTGCAACGACCGAAAAAGGTGGTGGTCGCTTGGGGCAATGCCCGAGAAATGCGCTGGGTGCGGAAGCTGTTCCCAGCCTAGATCTCTGATCTTGTTACATGGCACCCGTGCTGTGTAAGGCCTTCCTCCATCCTGCTATAGAACGACGCCCTTACGGTTTAGTAGTGCTTGTCGTTTCGACGTGAGGATACTTGCAGATCATCGAGCTGACAGCAGTACACATCGGCAGTGATAGTGGTGTTGTCCGGCAGTAGCTCAAAAAACACGACACCCCGCATATCCCACCAAACAGACAGCAGGATCTTACGGGGAGCAAGCCAGCTTTTGGGGGTTGGCATGGGCTTCTGTTCTGGATCCCAACACTGTTTCCAGGCACTGACGTTGCCATACACGGCCCATTACTCGTCACTTATCACAATGTGGTCCAAGAATGGTTCAAACAGGTCACGTGCAAGCAGGGAAACGCATGCACTCATGCGATTTGTTTTCTGTACAACTGTGAGTTGATGTGGTTCCCAAACTCCCCTGTTGCGCACCACCTTCTCAAGTTGACGGAGGTGCGTGATAATGCTCGCGCGGATTGTCCCCAACTGTTTGGTTAATTCCTACGAGGTCACTCGTAGATAGGTTTCCACTAAGGTCTTCAGAATGTCCGTACCCACTGTTCCGGCTTTGGGACGGTCTGATAGGTCAAAATGTTTTTCTCGAAACCGTTCGAAACAAGGAGAACACTGGCGATGTGATATGGCATTGGAGTACACACTGGTATGTTCCTTACAGCACTTGCGAGAGGGCTACCTCGACGAAACTCATACAGCATGCGATGACGGATGTGCTCCTTGTCCACTTCCATGTTGGTTGGTGTTTACACTCTTTGCCTTCTGACGGCTAACTGCGATTGACTTAAGCCACTTACCTGCTGATGTCATGCCGGCATGCTACACAATCTCAGTGGCCAATGTGCGCGGTAGCCAGGACTTCGACTTTGGGTACTCACCTGACATTATATTCTTTCCAACCCAATATACCAAGCGTAATCAAATTTGGATTGAGTACTGCTGTAATCAACCAGGTTTCTCAGTGTCTTGCGACAGTTGTCGTTCTAACTATTTCTGGTGTGTGGGTATTTCCATTATCGCTTATTGAACGTGAAGCGGTTTTCTATGCATTTGAAGGTTTTACTTCACTGTCCCCTCCTCACCAACCCGGTTTAATTAATGGAAATGTAAAACCTTATCGGAACGTTACTAAAGCTCTTGACAACGTTACATGTGCAGTTCTCACGGAAACACTGCGATGATGGAGCACGAAATTCACGAGTTTCACTTTTTGAATGTAAAACAGTTACTGGATCTCCTTACAGCAAAACTTTGTCTCTGTGCTTGAACATATTTTAACCAGAGGATTTCGTTAGAACGAAAATTCAAAAATCATTAGCAAACAGTCATCCTAGATTGAATGCTTCCTCTCATCTCAACAAATTAGTATATCAGGAGAATGAACTAATTTTCAACGAGCTGACTGACGTTCATAAACAGCAATTTCTCTGTTTCTTAAAATGTACATGCTTCATGCTTTATGGAGTGGGTTGAAGAATCCTTGATTAAAAGTGCTTTTAACGTTGCAGAAAAAAGGCTTCATCGAGTTGGTTGAAGAATCCTTGAATAAAAGTGCCTTAATGCTGCAGAAGAAAAAGCTTAATTGAGTCTGTTGAACAATCCTTGATTAAAAGTGCTCTTAACATTGCAGAAGAAAAAAATTAGACATGGCGACAGCAAAGTAAATGAATGGATTTCCAATTCTCCAAGGGCCAATCTAAAAAGTGAAGAAACCGATGAACTTAAGGAATTACAGTTTCATTGGAATTTAATCCTCGACAATGCCCACAAGGCGGACAAGTTACTATTCAATACGTACGCATTTAAAACCAATGTGGATGGAGGTAAAAATCTATTTTAGAACTTTATCGGGAAAGAAAAATGACGCTTCATATTAAAAATTAAAGGAAGTTAACAAAACAGTTAATATTGTCAAACTCTCGTACACAACTTAAAAAGAAATTTGAAGCTCTCATTTTCCTAGTTTTCGTGGTTTTGCGAACTTCCCAAGGCACATAAATCAGGCACTGCATTTCACCCGAATATAAGCAAGAGCAGCACAACAATGCACACGTTAACTACATAGTTTTTGGCTTGAAAGTTGTTCATTTTGGTGACAAGTGAAAATAGCGTTAAAAACTCCGTCCGTTTCGCTAATCGACTGAAACTAGATTCTAACACAAGGCAGTTATTACTCCCTATTTGTCATATACATATCCTTGTTAAAGAGAGGACGAGGTACATTTTGGCCAGACAAAATCGAAAAGAGTGGTTTTACAGCTGTAAATAATATCAACAGTAAAATGAAATGCATTGCATCAAAATCATGAATAATAGAGGTCGAAACAGAATGAAATGTAACGAATAATTTAAAAGCTCACGTGTGACACTCTCCCATCAGAATTGCATAAACATAATACAGGAAGTCTTTAGTAGGGAATATGTCCACCCCGCACCACGATGAAAGTTTGGCACCTGTGTGTCATGCTAAGCACGAAGTGGTTTAGGATCTCTTGGGGTTTTGTCCCGCACCAGCTGAAGGGCCCGAATAAATTCTGGAAGGATTTTAGGTAGCAGGTTCCTTTGTGCAACATGTCTCCGCAGTGCGTCCCATTCATGTTCGATTGGACTGAGATCACGGGAGCCTGCTGGCCACTCCACCTGACGACCAATACATCATCCACAACTTCTGTGCGGTGAGGAAGGGCCTTATCATCCATAAAATTGGAGTTTGCACCCACAACATTACAGAACAAAGTAAAGTTGCGAAGACTCACAAAACTGAAGTACCTCTACCCGGTGATTGTCCCTTGTTCCATCACCTGCAGTTCGGCACGCCCATTGACTGTGATACCGACTTATAGTATGACGCCGTGACCGCCATAAATGTGTGGCATCATAAGCAGTCCCATGTTCCCTCCAGATCAAATGCTTGACTGAACAATCCGACGAACGACTGAAGCGGCTTCCATCTGTGAACATTGCCTAGGCCCATTGATCTGAACTCCAGACAATTTGAGATATATACCACTGATGGCGGGCTGTACGATGCGCCCTGGACAATGGTATACAGCGTACGGGTTTTCAGGCATATAGTGCTGCTTTTTGGTTTTTGGAGAAAATTGCTCATCTGTGCTGGCTTGAGGACAATTAGCCAATTACCCCGTAGTTCATTTACGACTCTGTTTTTCCATTACGGCAAAGTGACGATCATCACGGTAGATCCTACAGCGGGGACGACCTCCAGCAAAACATCAGGCAGCGGTTTTGTGTACTTTGAACGCCTACCAAAGCCGAGAAACTATGCTGTGGGCAATTTCAAGCTGTCTGTGGATGTCGATCGGAGTGCAGCCTTCTTTGAGTATTCCGGTAATTCGGCGTAGGATAAAACCGTCCATGAGATGCCCACGGAACATCCGTTTGTTACAATAAACACACAGTTTCTTACTCCGTCGGTGAAACACGAAACACAAGATGAAACCATATGGTATACGACTCCGCCTCTTACATATATACAACCTCGGCAGCTGTCACATGCACCCAGCAAATTTACATACGGGCTGCGCATATTGGAATGCCTTCATACGTCACATGTGCGTAGGCTCCGTTTGCCCTATGATACTCTGTAATAGGCAGATTTCATGTTCGTCCTCAGGTTCTGGGAAACAGTGTGTATATGTGTAACAATCAGCTGCATAGAATCCTTAAAAATTCTAGAAGAGTATCATGATCACAGCCATATTAAGTAGACGAACCAGTGACAGTTGTAAAATGTTTTTTCGGCAAATAAAAGTTTGACAAAAAATATTCCGCTTTTCATGGAATAGTATTACGAAAGAATAAGTATTAATGTTCGAAACTCTCCGTCAGACATCTTGTGAATTTTTTTAAGGGAAACTATACATCTTGTGTCATTTAACGTTAGGATCCGATATATACACTGCTGGCTATTAAAAGTGCAACACAACGAAAGACAAGAGATATTGAAGCTATATTTATTGTACAAAAAAGTAGATGATACAAGGGTGAATCGATTACAAATACAGCAACAAGGGGAACACATAACAGTGTGTATCTGGTGTACCCCCCACCCTAGACGGCAAATACAGCTGCTCACAGCCCGGCATCGAGAGGAAGAGACGTTGAATGTGTGTTTGGTGAATATCCGTTAACGCAGCTTCGATACGATGCCACAGTTCCTCCGTTGCAGCCGGGGGTGGTCTCTGGCGGGGCAGTCGTCTGGCGATCATGGACCACGCGTGTTCAATAGGTGACATGTCCAGGGATTGTGCACGCCAAGGAAGACGTGGCACATGGTAGCGATCCGGGAAGTCTCCAACGTTGCGTGCCACACGCGGTCGTGCATTATCCCGCTGGTAAATGGCACCAGACAGTCTCTGAAGATATGGTAAGACAACAGGCTCCAACACCTCAGTGATGTAACAATGATTGTTCAATGTACCGATAATGAGGATGAGGCGCGTGCGGAAGTGGAATCCAATAGCACCCCATTCCATAACGCGGGGTGTTGGACCCGTATGGCGCAGAATAATGCAGGACTCACTAAGCCGATCGCCGCGGTACGGTCAGACACGGAGTCGTCCATCATGGTGCTTCAAACTGAAACGGAATTCGTCAGAAAACACGATGCCTTGGTATTCGCTACTGCATGCGCGACGTTCTTGGCACCATTGCAGTCGACGGTGTTGTACAGTAAAAGATAGGCGAAGCAATGAGCCCGGGAAGCAAAGTGCCTCGCAACTGCAGACGACGTTAAACCGTCCGTATGGAGATTGGGTGTTGTGCCACACACCCGAGCTGTTGAGCTACGATGGTCGATGTGGCTGTGCGATTCATCAGAGCAATGCGCACCAGATATCGGTCTCTCGTTTGGTGGTGTGACGAGGTTGGAATCCGTTACGTCGGTGTGTTCGTTCCTCTGCTACCCACTGACGCAATGTCCTGCCCACCATGGCCGCATGCCGTCGCACACGAGCACCGTTGCCTCGGAGTGATAATCCGCAATCCCGATATGCCACAATTCTCCTGCGATCGAAGTCAGAAACCTACCGGTAGGGCTGCCGTTGTCTTCGACGGGGCATGCCGCAGCTGTCCGTGGCCAGGAACGGCAAGCAAACATACTTTGAGTGATTAACACCGGATCCTTGTTTACCCCTCTTATAGGATTTCAAGGGGGCGCTAATGTGCCACATGATTTCCATACGTGCTGGTTGTTAATCATTTACATGTGCGCCCGTCTTCTGTCCTTTTGCTAACTTTCGAGCACCTGGGATGTATTCTTCCTGGTGTTGCATTTGTAGTGGCCAGCAGTGTAGATGACACCTATACTTTATAGAAGGGGAAAATATCACATTCCCAAATTACTAAACTTAAATAATTTAGTTTCCTCTAACGTGCACTTCATTCATGAGTTAAAAATAACAGTTACCTTCCATTTTTGGACGTCTTTGTATTACGCTCGAATAGATGTCTCATCACTTGTTTCCTGTAAATCATTTGCTGTGTCATTACCACATAGTCCAGACATGCAACTGAAAATTTCCGCATTTGGTACTTATTATACAGTACAATAGAAGTACGTGTATGTTCAGTAGAAAAATTATTTAAAGAAATATCTTAATTTTCTTAAAAATATTACTACACAGAGAGTATACCACCCTCAAGTTATAGACAGTATCCACGAACAACTCAGAAGACTACACTCAATCGGCACAATGACTCCTGTAATTCCTTTATTTACGAGAGAAATTGCTCAACTGCTCCATTATGACAGAATTTGTTTCGAAATTTATAAAGGTATTAGAACTTCATTTTGAACTGATTCTCAAAATTAAGTTCCTCTGGAGGCTCAGTTGACGATTTATATTAATGGAAATTAATCGAACTCCATTCGGGTATGGTCTTCCATATACAGGTAGGGATCCTCAATGAACTTGCGTTTTCGTTTCGAAAATCACAAACCATATAACTGAAACTGTCTTCCATAGTTCAACACTGGAATGAAAACGATCATAAATTTCTATTTGAAGAAGCTTAAAGTAAATGGCAAGCTGGACTCATTCTTGAAACTGGATACGTTGAAATCCTTTCATACTTTCCAAAGAACTACTCGCAACTGGTTAAAAATTTGATCTTCATTCCATTCCGGTCAGGCGTATGGAAAGAACTAAAACTGTGACCGTCAGCAAACTAATCTTGTCATAATGGACAGACACATACCCACTATGGTAGCCGAGTGGTTTGAGACTCTGGCTTCTGATCACACGTTGAAGAAGATTCCAGGTTCGAATCTCGTGTGATGCATGGCTGTGGTATGTTCCAAATAGAAAAAAGAAAAGATACTTCGCAACTTTTCTAATGAAGCTGCGAACTGGGGACGAGTCGTGTGACCCATGAATCGCAATTTGCTTTGTTTACAACTGTTGAGAAAAATAGAGCTTGCCGGCAAAACCTCGAAGCTCTGCAGTGATATCCTTGGGAACGAAGTCTAGTCAGATCATGGCATCATGCGACATATCACGACTGCATGCTAGGAATGTTAGTGGAACAAAAAAACCTGGCTGTTCTTGGTAGAAAAAATGTTATTCAATTCAAAAACCCGGAAGAAAGTATTTTTCTGGGTTGCAGTTATATGATATGATGTCTTTGCCCTGGACACCTTACTTCCATGTAGTTACTACACTTTCTATACAACTACTTAATTACGATGACGTATTATTTTCTTACTAAAGCAGTTTACCCTTTCCAGACCAGAGACGCTATTTTTCATAGCTCTCTAATTGTGTGTAATTGATTCGAGGAACACAAAGCAGGGCTCTAGCACATTTTGTTTTCCGGTAAGCTCAACAGCTGACTTTGGTCCGATCGCAAAATTTCGGAACGAGATGGAACCTTCTGTTGCAGCGCAGTCACCCATGCTGACTTCATTGTGTGAACTGGAAAAGCTCTTAGCGAAAGAATGGACAAAATGCAAAGCCCATATGTTCAGAAGGCACACGAAAAGATCCCTGTCGAAACAATGGCTTCTAATCATTCCTCCGAGATGGGTACGGGTTCGAATCCCGTGAGGCATGGATGTTGTGTTTGTCTTACGGCACTGGCTCTCTCCCTTCCTTGGAACCACTGGCCCTCATACCATATCAAATGCATGCCCAGAATGAATTGACTGGACAATGTGTTACATTAGATCATTTCTTAAACTGTGTTCAGTGAAACATTTGAAAAATCTACAAGAACTAGCTATTTTACGATAAGAACAATGAAAAGCAATTCAATTGGATACACTGCCGCAGTGCAATGCCTTCACTTCCGAGTCTTCTTTATGCGAAATTGCTTTCCGTTTTTTTTGTTGTTTTTTTTTATTGAAGATTCAACGACCACCGTGAGCAACTCAATGGGCTATAAGCAGTCGCCCGTCCCTAATTTAGGGTCACTGGTTCCAGGGAAGGGAGAGAGCCAGTGCCGTAAGACAAACACAACATCCATGCCTCACCGGGATTCGAACCCGGAACCCTTTCGGACGAATGATCAGAGGCCATCGCTTAGACCACTGCGCCACCGGGGGGGGGGGGGGCTTTCCGTTTGTTACCATGGTTTATCTACCGATTGTTTTCCAAGAAATTGTCACAGGGCTTCGGTCAACAAAAATGTGTTTATTCCTTGGGTTTCGTGATGCAAAACAATTTAAGAAAGCTGCCCCAAATAATGAAAAACTGAGAGGGGAGGAGACCGGAGGGGGGGGGAGGTGGCGGACTAAATCTCTGCGTTTTAGTGTGGTTACGTTAGTTCTTAAAACTTGATAAATCTTCACTAATTAATAAAGTTTAGTTTCTCGTAAAAATGAGTAATCTATACTAATTTAATAATGTAGCATGAACGTTTTGTCCTATGAAACATTGGGATTGATACCTCATGACAATTGGTATCAATTTCGAAATCCTTCAATTACACAGGACTGGTATAGATACGAAGTCCAGTTGGGCATTACATGTATGAATTTCGGAATCTTCCAGTTATGCATAATTGAGGATTTATATATTATATATACATCCTTCAGTTATGCATAATTCGGAATTATTCAGTTGCGCATTGTGAAACCTAGTCGATCCCAGCAAAAACACTAGTGCTGGAAAACTGATGGCCGTCACCTGGCAGTGATAAGTGACTGTTGGCCGTCACTTGGCACTGATAAGTGACTGCTGACCGTCACCTGACAGTGATGAGTGACTGCTGGCTGAAATCTGCTGCTCACGGTACTTTAGCGATCCGTTCGTGGCAGCGCCTTCAGTTGTCAGACTCTAGCATATCATTGATGGCCCTGAAGCATCGCTGTGAATTACGGGCCTCTAAGTTACCACTATGAGTGGTCCCAAACTGGCAACGGAAGCAACCCCAACACGACGTGCAAGCAGATGGCTGAAATGTCGCGTTGACGAAGATTAACACGTCGGAGGAAAATTACATTGTGACTAATTAATGAACTGTGAGAGATAATCAATCACTATTGTATTTATAGAAATTCATTTCACAGAAAAATTCCTTCATTAGCACCCGAAGAATACAAACAGCCATGAAACACATCCACTCCATTCCCATGAGCAACAAGGAATAACTTCTGAAAACTTAGTGAATGTATAGAATAATCCTTCGTTAACATGCACTAAACGGCTTTAACCAAAAGTCCTCCAAAAGCAACAAAACATTAAAACAAATCGTTATGTTGGAAGAAATATGAACTATATAAAATAGGTGTTTCTGAAAAAAAATGGTATACATTCATTATAAAATGATCAAGTATTTGAAAAAACATTAAGAAACTCTATGTGAATATAATGCACTCATCCATGGGGTGAAGATATGAGACTGGAGAAATTCGCTGCCGAAAATAACCAGAAAAAAAAACAAACTTTCTTATTTAGAACAAATGTAGCTTCGGACTATGAAAAAAAGATACGATATTAAAAATGCAACAGAATGTGACATGAACACGTAAATATATTATTTAAACAATCATCTTTCAAGACCACAAGGGCAGCACAAAACTTTGAAAAACGTCTTTAAGTTGGTACACCCGTTGAAAATGAATAAAGTTCCTTCAATGTAAATAAAGATATCGCTACGTTGAAAAAATAAATTTATGAATTATATCAAACGGACATTTCTGAGAATAACTTGCAATTTTGTAAAAGCTCAAAAACAACTCTTCGTTTCATACATCGCGCAGGAAAGTGGCTCACCTACAAGCAACTACACCAACTCTTGTGGCTAAGATATCTGCTTTGCAACCATGTTGTCGTAGTTCGGTGCTACCCTGATCCACTGAGCATTTTTCATATCGGTTGAGAAGATTTCCCCAGCGCTGTGACTGCAGTAAAATTTCATATGGGAAAAAATAGCGGCGGTCATGTCGTGACGACCAACAACGTGGAGGGAAAATAAAATGATCGAAAAACGTTAAGTAGTTGACGTCATCCGACAAGGTTGACTCGCCCGACCACTTAGATGAACATGATGTCAGCTTTCTCAACAGATCTCCTGCTTCACACTTGCGGCGGTTACACGCCCCCATTGGTAGGACAGGGCCGTGGACAGCTTCATTCGCCCTAGATCGGTCTTTTGCCACCACTATGCAATTGGCGGACCAGATTCTGCAAGCCATCAGTTAAGTCACGTAGCTGCCGGCTGTCACTACCGGAAAATCGGTGGACTGCATCAAGCCAGCCAGCATTTATGGCACATGCTTGCAGGACCACTCAAGGGTAGCTTGTGGCAGCCACTGTTCCGATGCTAACTGATGACAACTGATGGGAGTGCCAGCTGTTGTTCCACTGCTGGCCCATCCATGTGTTGGCCGCTGGGACATTTTATTGACTTTGGGGCACCAGCACCATAGTGCTGTGACGCTGCTGACACTGCTGGCTCAGCAAGATTGTTTTTGCTGGAAAATATTTAAAAATCTGAGACGCATTAGGTCCGAATGAGCAGATTTTAGAAGATGCACTTCGTGGTGGGAGTAGTTTTTAAATACGAAAAGTTTAGTTTAACTCTAGGAGAATCAGTTAATTCCGATTCATTGAAAGTCCCATACGGATGAACTAAATCTCGATCAATCTGCCACAGTGATGATATCAACTTCGTAGAAAATATGATGACAGAGTGCTAAGATATTCAATTTATATTTTTTGGTAAATAGAAGCAATCAGTTGTAATCTGTCTGAACTGCCCATAGAGCTATTACGTCCAATACAATTCCATGCATTTTTTCTCTCCTGTGCTATATTTTCATACATATTTATAAATTTTGATACAGACTTAATTAAATGTACGTATGAGTAACACTTACATCTTTAGCATCGAATAATACATACAATCACTTTTCACCTACTGCATGTATAACATAACACGTGTAACACATAATGAGAGACGTACCCAAGTACTTTCAGATCAATGAAAAACAAGAAAAAATGTTTACGAACTGAGTGAGAAAGCAGCATTTCTTCCAGAAATGCTGCTTTCTCAATGCTGCTTTAGCGTGACGGCAAAAAAAAAAAAAAAGAAAAAAAGGGCGATCACAGTTTTTTACTAGCTAATTCTGAGTTGTGGTCCAAAAAGATGACTCTGTGAAAATAAACATCTGGTGAGCTGATCGACACCGTAGAATGGTTCACACAGTTGCCGTAAAATATAAAAGCAGAACGGATATTTCCATTTCTTATATAATTTCTTCTTGAAAAGGTACCTGAATCTCCCAATTATTAAGTCCTGTGGATCGTAGAAATTCACAACGCACGTTAGTTCGGTTCTCCGGCGCTTCTTCACCATCAAACTTTGAAATCACAGCTTCAGCTCAAAGACTTTGCACGTGGGTGCTAGCTCACGTTTTCAAGGTAATTATTTGAACTGATGTTTGACTGCTCCTGACTTACGCTGATGTGACAAAAAACTGAGAAGGGTACTACCACTTCTATTACATGCCACCACACCCATGTAGTAAATGGTATCGTCCGCAAACGAGGTATATATAGAGGCAGATATCTGCGCAACCTCAAGTAGTAGCATTTGCAGTTCAGATGGCAGATTATCAGGATTTAAGCGATTTCGAAGGTGGTATGATGGTATGCGCCCGCGAGATGTGTCACTGCATCTCGGATATTAGCACGAAATTTGGATTTACACGGTCAAAAATTTCAAAGACGTTCCTTGACTACACAGGCTCAAGGAAAAAATACAAGAGCGAGACTGGTGTGGCCATAGAAGAGCCCGGAACGATCGTAGACAGCAGCGTCTTACACATATTGTAACATCCACTCAGCGGGGCAACATTGCCGCAAAATACAACGCAATTAAATGAAGGGGAGTAGAATGGCCAGCAGCATCATCAGCGTTCGGACAGTGCAACGTTTCCTGTGTTCTATGAAATTCCGGAACCGGGGGCCCATCCGGATACGTGTGCTGACCCGAAGACATAAGGCTGTGTGCCTCGCCTGGGCCCAGAAACATCGCCATTAAACGCGAGATGATTGGAAACGTGTAGCCTGGTCCGACAAATTGCGATACCACCTGTTTCGGGAAGATGACTTACTCCGGGTGTAGCGACAACCCCAAGAGGCAATGGATACCGCATGCCTACAAGGGACACTGCAGACCGGAGGTGGCTCTGTTGTGGTGTGGAGTGTTTTCAGCTGGAACGCATTAGGACCCCTCATACGTCTGTAAACTGCTCTGATCAGTGAAGGCTACGTAACCATCCTTGGGGATCATTTACACCTGCTCATGTCATGCAACCCTTGTCAACACGACAATGCGCCACCGCGCATGTCCACAGTTTTCTGATTGTGGCTGGAGAAACATTCCACGGAGTTTGAAGTCCTGACTTGCCCCCTCCCCACACCTCCCTCTACTTTGCAGGATGTAAACCCCGTCATTTGGGATGCTGTTCGACGTGCCGTCAATACCAGAAATCCTCCACCGGCGAATGTTACGGAATTGTGGGAAGTTCTTCAGGAAGCATGGTGTGCACTGTCTCCACAGTACTACAGACAGCTCGTGGAGTCCATGCCTTGTTGCGCTGCTTCCGTTATCCGATCGCAAGGAGGACCGACGACGTATTAGAGAGGTATCCCCGTTTTTTTGACACTTCAGTGTATGTAAAATTTCGAAAAATCGGACTATGCCTTGTTGAAAGTACTGCTGATCAGATATACTTGTAAGGTCTGCAAAATCACATGAATAAAAATTATGATCTGGACTTATGACCAGTTAATGCAGTGAAAATTTGAGACACATTAGCAGGATCTCTGTCAAAATGTTTTGTTGCTCAAAAGTGGAAGTTGTGCAAATGTTCAAATTTATCTCGGCAGAAGCAATACGTTGCACTTTTACCTGGACAAACTTGTTGTTAACTGAAAAGATAAGTGACACATTTAAAGGTAAATCACAAAATTCGAACACATTATGTCACGCATGTTAAGAATTACCTTGGGGACTCAGTGTTCCGACGCTATGTCCAGGGAGGAGTGGAGCATGTTGTAGAGCCAACTGATGTAGCTTGGTCAACTGCAAGTGCACACATTAAATGGTTTACTTTTCGTGAAGCTACAATCAAAGCAAACATGACACTCCACACATTTTGACAGAATATAATGCACACAGAACGGCTGTAATTTAAAAGAACTGCAGACTAAAATAACGTTTTTCTTAAACAGATCATTACTCTTCAATTTTTCGATTTATTCGAAACTGTGAAAAAACTCATTCCGTAAATTAATCCCATACCCGTTATATTCGTAATTAATTTTTCAGTTGAAGAAATTAGTTCGACACCCTTTACTTTTGTTAATACAGGCATTTAAAAAAGAACTTTTATTAATACAGGCATTTTTGAAAAAGAATTTCAATTACAGAAATCTATATTATGTCCATTGCATTCACAAAACGCATTAAGTATGACTTTTTTTACAGATTTTATGGTATTCATCTCTTTTTAAATTAATTTTCTTAAGGAATTTCTTTAGGTATGAAAATAAATAAATGTGCTATTCAATAAATCTAATTTCAACGTTTTTAGGGAACTTCCAGAAAAAGTAATTAGTCACATTGCAAAACCCAAAGAAAAGAACTAAAAAGTTATGGCTCTAGGTCAAAAAATGAAGATATTTTTTGGTTTGGATTTACTAAATCAGGGTTGAAGGTAATTATTTCCCGAAATGTTAATGTTTTTAAAAATTACAAATTGCCTTGTAACGAGATCTTGATAGCACGGTTTACGAGCCAATGAAAAATACAAAAAAAAAAAAAAAAAAAACCACAGCCACCTACAATGCTGATGGACGTCCTTCCGAATAGTGTGTGAAGTTGACATTCAAGTATGGATAATCACACGATGTTCTTAATGGAAAACCAAAATAATTTTGAGGACTTTTCAGTGGAATACTTTACTTGTGGGTATTAAGCAACACGCAGAACTATTATTTCTATTGGAAAAAATGTTGTTAATCCAAAAAAACTTAAAAAAGAAAAAGTGACTATACTTAAAATAATCTTCTCCATGAGAAGAATCGAAAGGCAAAATAATTTTTTGAATTGGATGTATAAAAGCAAATATATGGAATAAAATGTATCTTGAATTCGATATCATCTGTATTTACGCCCTCTAGCGGCAAAATTGTGCATCGTAAAAGAAAACAAAATAAAGGGTCATCATTCGCACATTTCAAGCTTCCTAATGCAAAAAGTATTTTTCAAATCGGACTATTAGTTGCAGAGATACCGTGTCTACAGACGGACGGACAAACCGATAACATATGTAGGATCCTTTTTTTTACAAAAGACGTGCTAAAAAGAAGGAAATCAGAAATGACTGGAAACATGCATCTAAGTATACATTTCGCGCAATTTCCGAACTGATCTTCAATGAAAAGTTTAACATGGGCTAGTAATATAAAATCACAATGAACGTTTCGGCAACACGATGCGAAATATATTTCCGCGAAAATACAAAAGCACATAAATAAGAACACTTACGTTACCTCATTAGATTCCCCCAGTATCAAATCAACTTGCGAATATTAATTATGATTCTAAGAAACAATTTGAGAGTTTAATAAACTTGCACTTCGTAGTAATTTTTGGTTAAGGAACAACGCATTCCTTCGTTACGTGTGGCTAATGGGTGCGTCTAGATATTCTGCGTATCGGGTACTTGTATTTGAAAATGTACAATCGTGAGAGATTGTAAGGATACAGTCGAAAATATGATATCAAAGTTATTATTTCTGAAGTTGTTTGTTCAGTACACTCTGTGATACCGAAAGCGCAACATCTGAAAGTGGCTAGTGCTTTTGTTTGCAAATTAGCAGTCCGGAGAGTAGTGTTTAGATATGCATTCGAATCCGATTTTAGTATTGGACCAACCCGGCAGCCGCGGTTTTCAATACATGCAAGAGAGGACGCGTCAATCCCATCGGTTAAACAAATCACGAGTTTGTGGCTGATAGCAATGATGTAGCTTCCAGTGAACTATTCCTGGAGGAGCACCAGCTTATACTGAATGTCAAGATGACACATTTGCCATTCATATTGCCAGCTAAGCAACTTCCCGTGGACAGGTTAATGACCGCCGAAAGAGCGGATGTTCACCACACTAGCTTCCATCAGCAAAAGAATGACGTTGTCTAAAAATCACCCTATCACACGGTTAACTAATAGTTTCCCTACGACTGGCAGATGCAATATTGCATGCACGATTTCTATTACGTCTCCTGTCTTCGAGCGATCTTAAAGTCACCAGCATCTCGAGTGGTGCAGCTTTCGAGTCAACTAGGATACAGAATGGCGTTCTCTCCTATGCAGTAATGAATTGCGCCTCCGCCTAGGACCAGTGGTCGCCAGATGTGCACATAAAACTGATATAATCAGCGCATTGATACAGGAGTCATCGTCGAACGACATGCACCATGCGCTGCACGCGTCATGAGGTCAAGGACCATGATAGCTCATGATAGGTCATATACATACACTATCTACCAACAAGTAATTGGACACTCCTGCAATCGACGATATCTGCGGTCCTGATACACGTCACGGCCGTCGCCATTAAATATCGTGTGGGAAACAACAACGCAACCAGTCGCATGCAAGATGCCACGCAGTTCGGAGCTCTCTGATTTCGAGAAAGATGTAATTGTCGGGTATCACAAAAATGGCCGATTCATACGTGACATATCCAGCGAGTTGAAATACCCAAAATCGACAGTGGCCTACGTGATTGGCAAGTGGAAGGTGAGAGGTGACTGTCGGAATGTGCCCCGACCCGGCAGACCTACAAAACTGGGAGTTAGAGACCGATGGGTGCTGGCCAGAGAAATTCGGACGAACAGGACCGAATCGATGGGCCATATCCGCGAGGAGTTTCAACAGGCATCCGGGAGTGTTCTTTCGATGAATACCATCCGTAAGGAAGCCCATATGCTCGGTTATCATGGACGTGCTGCCGCCCACAAGCCTTTAATCACCAAGTCCAATAGCGCTGCTCGGCTAACGTGGTGCAAAGAACGTCGACAGTGGACCGTTGAACAGTGGAAACAGGTTCTCTGGAGCGACGAATCAAGGTTCATCCTCTACCGTTCGGACGGCAGGGTCTGGGTTTGGCGTCTGTCTGTAGAACGCCTCCTGACAGAATGTATTGTGCCAACTGTGAAGTTCGGCGGCGGTGGAATTATGCTATGGGGGTGTTTATCCTGGTATGGCACGGGACCCTTGGTCGCAATTCCTGGTAGACTCAACTCCGAGACCTATTGCACCATTTTGGATGACCATGCGCTTCCTACGTTGTGGCAGTTTAACGGGGTGGACCCATGTTACTTTCAGGATGACAATGCCACCTGTCATGTTGCGAGGTCCACCATGGCTTGGTATGGTGACAGTGGGGTTAATCGAATGAAATGGCCTGCGCAGAGCTCGGACCTTAACCCTATCGAGCACCTCTGGGACGAGTTGGAGCGTCGACTTAAGGGGTGCCCCCAAAGTCCGAAATCGGTGAAGGAACTGACCTGTCTTCTCCAAGCCGAGTGGAAGAAAATACCGCTAGCCGTCGTACAACGCCTGGTTGAGAGTATGCCCCGGAGTGTCGCAGCTGTAATCGCCGCTCGTGGAGGCTCCAACAACTATTGAAGGTGAATATACTTCGTTTTCCTTTGCTATCACAGGTGTCCAATTACTTGTTGGTAGATAGTGTATATACAAAGTGTGGTTTTTCTGAAGCTCTGGCATATAGTTTCAGAAAGACCACGCCTGTGCCCACATGACACCAATGTCTCTGGAGAATGTCTATATGCTTCTGTGGCCAGTCCGTCCGCGGATTTGGCGCCAACAGATCATGTACGAGATATCACGAATAGATTTGAAGTAGAACAGCTTGCACCATTTTCACTCCCTTTATTTTATCCTTACATTTTCATCAACGAATGGGGGTTATATTCTATTGTCACTTCTGGCAACTCGGAGCGCCCGTCTGCACAAATTTCTTTGAAGGTCGAAGTCACACTATTCACACATTACCTCACATTCGTAAGAGCATCTCGTTTTCTTGAATTCGGTTGGTTTCTATTTCTGCTGCCATCCTTTGAGTGAGTTGGGAATTTGGTTGTTCTTTTTTCAGAAGCAATTTACGAGGCGGTGAAGTAATTGTAAAGGATTTCTACTACAGTCGAACTTATCGGTTTTCAAAATCAGACCTTTCTGCATGGAAAACACATTTTTCTTTGTTTTATTGGCTGAGGAGCCAGTCTTTCTTTTTCAGAAGAATATAACCTTTTGTTTTTGTTCTTAATTGGTGTTGTTTCTTTACACTGAAATATGTTCTTATGCTTCCAATGTATCTTATATTATTATGCGAAAAAGGGTTAAGCATACAGCACATACATCCATACTACCAAGAGCATTTTTATATTTTTTTAAATAACTGAATTTATTTGTCAGTTTTTATATCAATAATAATTTATAATTCTTTTAAAAATAATTCGTCTAAGAAATTTCTGTAGGATTTGAAATCAGGGGCTTTGTGACGATGATGAAATAAGCGCAGCTTCATCGTAACCTACTCATGATTTTAGGGATACAAGTGAAAACCAATTTGTGAGTTTTGCCCCCTTTTTTTAGCATTTTTAGCAATGAAACACAGATTTTGAGAAAAAGTGCTCTCAGTTATTAATCGATTCTTCCATTCTGATCACTTCCAGCTTGCGCGGAGTAATCTTTACCTTTCCTTTCATAAGAGCATAAATTAACGAACCTAAGGTTCTGAGTTCAAGCGAATCGTCATTGACTTTATCCTATTTACTACTCTTGCCAGATGCAGAATATTCCTGCCACAACTTTCTATAAATAGCAAGCTATAACGGAATTTTCACATTTTCGTCCTCTCAGAACTGTATTACTTTCGAAGGAATCTTGTGTAACTGCTGATAACGCAGTTTCTCACGAAATGACACTGTTGGCTTCACAGCTGAACCCCAATATATTTTTTTCCCTAAATATGAAATATTCATGTAATGGCTTCTTTTACCTCTCGTTATATTTCTTCCCTGGCTGCTTCGCAGCAAAGGAATCTGAGGTTGATGGCGCATTAAATAAAAAGAACAAGATTGAAGTTGATCCTCTGAATGACGCCGAGCAGCATGATTATAACTCCCAAAGTGAGGATGACCTGAACAAAAAAAGAACCAAACAAAAAAGCTGGAGCGTTAACGGAGGAATCTAATTTACTATTTAGAAACTTTTTCCCTCCATAGAAATGAATTTCGATTTACCGTACGAGCAGCCGCACACTCTAATCATAGATGCATGGAATATTTTGGTTCTAAGATAGTACACGGCTCATTTCAAAATTCCATAACTTATGGAGACCCATTTTAATTAAAAAAATATGCTAAAGGATTAAACGCAAGATATTTAGAGAAATCACGGTGTACATTAAATTTAGAACTTTCCATAGTGTTTCAAAGTAACATGAAAATTATATCAGCGATACACAAAGAATGTTCTGCAAAATTCCTCAACACAGGAAATATCATGTGCATGGCAACATTCCACTTATTCTTGGCACATTTTGTACATTATTGCTAACAAAAGAGAAAATTCAGTTCTCAGAAGAAGTGTACAATTATTCATGTATATCTCCATCCTATATAAACAAAATTTTTCCTTCCGAAACAGAAATACGTAAAAGGTTTTTAAAAATCTCAGCTTGGCTAACTTCTACGCGATTTTAAGGTGGTTTCTCCATTTTTCTGAAGCATATGCATTCTAAAGGAAAAAATGCATATCATAAAAGAAGGAAAATATACATATAAGGAAGTTCTATTAGTAGTACATTTGACATATTTCAAGAGACATTGTTCCTAGTCATGTGTTAGAAACAGAGCATATTGAGTTAAACAAATAATGATTATGGCTCATTTTGTAGAGAACGTATGCACCCGAAAAAGCTTTAAAAGTATGTTTAGGTTCATCTTTTTATACTAAGTAGAAGACGCTTATCTAGCAAACAAACAGCTAAATTGAGTGTCACTATAAAAGCATAAAGACCTACGAAGGCGATATATTGAGTCGTTTGAATTCCCCGCCTATCGCCATTGAATTCGAAAGCTTGCACGACGCAGCACTTTCTTCAGTTTGAATTTATTAATATACCTACAACTACACTAAGAATATTCAAAGATATAGTAAAAATGTTTGTGGAATTATTAATCGCAGGTAAGTTTAAGATATATCCGGCTAATACTTTAATGGTAATTAATTATACATCGCACCAGGAAATGGTTAAATGGGAACTTACTTAAGTAAGAAATTTTGCAAAAGACTATTCAAGAGGCATCCATCCGGTGCCTTTACTAATATACACTGCTGGACAATTGCTAAGGACGGATCATAAACGGCTATATAGCGCATAAAAAAGTAAGTGTGGTTGGATGCCAAGTGAAATAAAATAATGTCAGAATGCCAGGACATTACAAGAAAGACAATTTATTGTGCTCTGATATCCAGAAGGCTTTGGAACGTGTTCAAGAGACAAACAGGCCATTTTGTGCAGAATACGTAAACGTGAAAAAAATGCAATTACCGTCCGCAGGCGTTCCGGCGTAAGATGTCAATACGGGATATGACCACCATGGAGGGCAATGCAAGATTCCACACGTCGTGTCATGCTTTGCACAACATTATCAAGCAGCTGTTGGGGTAATTTATCCCATTCCTCTGTCAGTGCACGGATGAGGGTGTCCTTGTTTATTGGAGGGCATTGGCGACCAGCAAGACTCCTCCCCAAAGCATCCTACAAATTTTCAATGGGATTCAGAACTGGAGAACGTGCTGGCCATACGAGACGTTGAATATCCTCGCTCTCAAGACACTCCTGGACATCGACTGTTCGATGACATGTTGCGTTGTCGTCCATGAAAATGAATCTATCACCAACAGCACCACGGAACATGCGAACATGAGGTAGCAGAACATCATTAATGTATCGTTGGCCAGTCATAGTCCCAGTTGGAAGCACATAGAGGGACGCACGGCCATTGATCATGATGCCAGCCCATACCATGACACTACATGTCGGATATCGGTCCCTTTCCTGTATGTTTGCTGGACAATATGCAGTACCACTATCACGCCAGATCAGTTGTCGTCGACAATCAAACGATAGACTGTATCTACTCTCATCTGAGAAGAGGACCGCAGACCAGTCGTTATCAGTCCAATTGCGATGTTGATGGCACCATTGCATACGGGCGGTACGGTGACGTCTGGACAATGGGATGCACAGAACAGGACGGCGGGCGTATAGTCCTCCTTCATGCAAACGTCTGGCGACAGTTTTTCGGGAGATCCGCTTGCCAGTAGCAGCCATAAACTGATTTGTTACCTCACTAGCTGTGCTGCGCCAATGTCCTTTTGTTGATAGCACTATGTACCGATCTTCTGCAGGTGTCGTATTGCAAACACGACCTGCCCCGTGACGTTTGCTACACTCTCCATTTGTTTGAAATGATTTCCAAAGCCTTGAAACAACACTGTGGCTGACGTCGAACTCCCTGGCAACATCTGTTATTTTTCGCCCTTCTTTAATCTTGCCAATAATACGGCCAAGCGTAAAATCATCTAGGTGATGTCGGGAAGACATACTGAAAATTGCAAGTTCGTCAATTGATTCTTTCCCTTTCAACTTTGCGTTTGAACAACAACGGTCAATACGCGTCAAATCCTTTATATCTCTTATCAGCGCTATGACGTCACGAACAAGTTCGGCAATCCAAAATTTGCATACGCACAACACGTCTTACTGTATCCCGCACTTTCCACATTTTCCAGCCTTCCATTTTATGGTTGCTATCGTTGCTATTGTCACCCGTCCTTAGCAATTGTCCGGCAGTGTATAAACATTATTGCCTGCATTTCTTTATTTGTAGTCCATCAAATAATTCATAAGATTAAAGTAAATCTTGTTCGAAAAGAATTCGTTTACCTCTTCCTATAGAACTTGACTTCTCTGCTTTTTGTGAGGATAGATTTGGCAACAAAAGCTCTTACGACCCGAACAGAAGGAAAAAGAGCACAACTGGGACAGATATTCATGTTTAATAGACATGCCATTTTTAAAGGCTTAAGTATTATTGGCACGCCCGACTGAAAGTTGAATAAAGCTGGCGGTAAATTAGCTTTAGAATTTCTCATGAAGAGAAAGAGAGGGAAGAGACGAGTTGCTTGGTCTTTCATTATCGATTGCACGTTTTCTTTTAACTTTTGGCAATGGCTCTTATCACCCAGTGAAAATTTTGACGTTTCTTCAAATGATAAAAGAAAGCGGGAATTCTTATTTTAGAGGTTCATTGAAGTTTAACGCAAAGTAATCACAACAATGAAATTAGGAGTTTCATCAGAAAATTATTTTTTCTGCTTTGTGCTTTTCCGTTATAAATTTTTAATGAAAATGAAATGAACTCTAATTCGAGAACTTTGTTCAGGAATTCCAAGTTTAGAGAGCTATGTTTTCTTTTTCAAATGTAACATACATACTTTCATTCTTTTTCATCTCTTAGTTACAGCAAGCTATCTGAAAAGAAAACTTAAACAGATTATTTGTCTTGAAAGCCATTCTCTCTGTTTTCAAAGAAATATGCCTTCCTTTCTTGTTTTTTGAGTGTTTCGAAAAGGGATTTTTAAATTTCTTGCTGAAGGTTTCAGCTGGTAGAATGCTACAGGTCTTTGAAAAACGTGTACAAGAAACATTTCTTTCAGCGAAACTAAAATCTTCTACTTTCACAAAAATGCTTGCAAAAGGTTTCGTTTGTTTGCCTGTATGGAACTTTAGAATGTTCCAATCAGGGGGCAAAACGTGCTAGTATCCAGTGTTACTATTGGAAACATTATTAAACAAAATAATTATAAGTTCTTCAAAAAGGGAACGGTAAGATACAACTGAAGTTGCATATGAAATCGCTGATCCATATTGGCTATCGAAAAATACCGCGAAACAGCCTGCCTCGTAAGGAAGCGAGCTGCTTTATTGGCAAAACCACTCCTTAGCTCTTGTTGTACTGGTGACAAAACATTAAGAGTTCTGTGGGCTGCACTTGCGCATAAAACAGAAAGAAAATCGTAAACACTACCGGTTGTAACTCACACTGCAGCTCTGGATATTACTAGTCGAGAGTATGGATAGACGGCATATTCTTAGGTTGTGAATTATTTCTTTTTTTTCTTCTTTTGTTTCCTTCACGTTTATTTCACCAGCTACCTACCGTATGTGAACGGACATTTTATTAGCAATTAGTGGATTATTTTTTTTGCTCTCTTCAAGCTGTGTTTCACACAATCAGGATGAACAGCCTCACTGAATCTTCGAATATAAGGGTCGTGATTGAATGTGCCCATGCTGTTACGAATTTGAAGAATTCACAGTTTTCTGCCAGAAAATGTGATGAATAAAAGGCAATAATTCAAATAAGGCTGATCCACTTCTCCCCAGAAAACACTTAAAAATCTAAAAATGTGGTCTACCGCTTCTCGCGGTTTTGCGTCATTTTAATAATATCCTGATAAAAAGGGAAATCCTATTTGTGCTATTCTAGTTACTCTCATGCTGAAAAGGAGAATTGGGGAGTTGTTTGAGGAGGCCAATATGGAATCAGCGATTTCATATGTACTTTGATTATTCGCGACTATTTTTATGCGAAAAATGAAGGAGTTTACGTATGTTCTATGTTTTCGAGAAACAACACTTCGACTGAAAAATGTCAGCACATTTTCACAGCTTCTTCATAAAAATTCTGGAGATTTTATAGCTAATTTGACTGAGTTTGGAAAAAAACGAATAAAATTTTGTTTGAGCTCAGCATTTAAGAAAAACGTTGAGAATAGAGATTTGTGCTTAAAACGCAAATAAAAGAAAAAAAAAGAGAAAAAACCAGCGAGAGAAGCAACATAGGAAATTTCAAGAGAGAAGACTCTGAGCTTTATTGACTTAAAGATTTGAAAAAAGAAAGTAGCACGATAACATGATATCTTTTCAGTGGCAGTTTATAATTGCGTTTTGTTTCGTATACTTCCCATTAAAGGATTCTGGAAAAGCCCTCAAAAAGGTCACGCTAATGCTTCCAATAAATGCATATATAATTTAAGAACATTTAGTGATATTTTGAATAGCTTTTCCATATTTATTTCATCTATGTTGTGTATTAGATTCGTCATCCCTAAATTTCCAAAATGTTTCGAAACTCTTTCTCTGGAGTCAAGACTCGATTATTCTTGTCAGTATAAAATGTTTAGCATAATTTAAAATTGTTTTCTAGTTTAATTTTGTTATGAATTAGTTTTCAAATGTTTTTGATTTCATTAGTTACAAATTTCGAGAAATTTCTAAATTCTTCTAGGTAAGTTGCAGATGATAAACTTAGGATTTTTAAACATTTTTTGGTTAAAGAAGAAAGAGTGGTCTACCTTTGGAGTTCGTTTACGTTATGTTCTTCTCATTAGCGCAACAACCCACGTAGAGCCCTGCCTCCTCATAAATACATATGAGGTTTCTAAGAGAAATATAACGTGCGAACCTAAAGTAAGAAATCCCTAGTTAAAAATAATGCCATCGTCTCCCTAACACCCTCTCTTACAACTCCCTTATGAGCGTGCTCGATCAGCTTTTCGTCACTTCCTCTCTAATACCCAACACATAGATCTCTTCCGACTTCAGGTCTATGCCATACCTTTGAAAGAATACCTGAGAGAAAACGGAGCCTGCTGGAAATACAGCAGATTGGTTGGATACTCCAATGCTGGGGAAGAGGATGCCTCAGGAGCAACCTCCCTAAATGCTGATACGTACAAGGAAAATTTTCCGGTATCCATTCCGGCATTTGCGTTACCTTCGCAGAAAACCCGAGAAAAACCCATGGGCTGAATAGTCGGCAACAGGATTAGAACCGACAACAGTTGCATATTACACAGGCATGAGGCTGGCAATTAACCAACTGTTCCACGCTGGTGGTCTACAACGTTCTCAGTCGTGATACTATCTTTTAGCACATTTTAAGAAAAAGAAATTACTTTAAAAAAGTTCTGTCTATTTTTTAAGTAAAGACTTTAATGACATTTTACGACTCTCTTTACCATTACATTTACGATTCTCTTTACCATTCGATAAAAGTTAAGTACTTATTTGCAATGATGCAACAATTTTGATCAATTATAATATGTGGAGTTAAAGTAGGCATGTTTTGCACATCCCTAGCCAAATATGCACTCCAAGACAATCTTAATCCAGATTGGGGTAATGCAAGAATTATCCATACTCCTAGCAACCTGAGGGACCTATTAATAAGCAAAAGTGTGTCTATATAAGTTTCCAATGTACAGTGTTGTAATGAACATATCCCCTATGAATTGCACAATGCATGGAAATCACTAATTAAATCTGTTAACTTTAAATTGTAACTTTCGTTTAGAATGCTATGCTCACCCCACCCCACCCCACCCCACCTCATTCTTCAGTCATTGCAATATGTTTTTCCCCATTTACCATTAAGCATGCTGTGTACGCAACTATTTGACGCATGCGAAATGTTATTGCCTCTTACGCCTCTTAATGCTTCCTACAATGCCATAATATATGCTACAGTAGCGAACAAAAGTATTTGGTGAAACACTTTTTCGACCATAATTTTTTCTGCTGGACAAAATCTGATCATTTTGGGATATGATATGTGTTGATTCGTGGGTCACAATGCCGCATAGTTTGTATTTCGCTCAGAGCGAATTTGTCTTTCGAAATGGGCCATATTCAAGAGTCGACAATTATTTCCCAATTGTTTGCTGCATGTATTAATGTTTTTCTTGTGATTTTTGTGGGTTTTGGGATGTGTAGTGTGATAATATGTCAATATTAAGTTTTCAGAAATGGGTAAAAAGGCGGAGATCCCTGTTGGAGCTCGCCAGGCGGCCGTGAACATGATGGAATCCGGAATGCGCGTCACCGACATTGTGAGGGCCCTGAAGATCCGACACCAGTCCATTTCAGCTATCCTGAAACGTTATAAGAAGACTGGGACCGTCGAGAACAGTCCGTGATGTGGTAGGCCTCGTTCCACTACGTTGCGTCAGGATAGACGCATCCTCCATCGATCTCGTGCTGATCCCACCTTGACTGCTGTGGACACCGAATTCTGCGACAGCGACGACCTGAACGTCAGCCAAATGACCATCTCCAGTCGTCTCATTGCTGGTGGATTGAATGGAAGACGCCCCCGCCAAAAAAACAATAATCGGAGTCAAGAATCGACGAGTCAGAGTCGCGTTCGCGCGCCGTCATCGACACTGGACCACGGCGGACTGGAGTAAGGTGCTTTTCACCGACGAGAGCAAGTTCAACTTGTTCGGAAGTGATGGCATCCGATAGGTACGACGTCCGTGTGGCCAGATATTCAACCCCCAGTTCATTCAGCCGACTGTCAAGCACGGAGGAGGATCGCTCATGGTTTACGGCGCCTTCTCTCGCAATGGAATGGGCCCCATCATGAAGATTGACGAAATAATGACTGGCCAGAGGTACACAAACATGCTCATCAACGATGTCTTCCCGTGGGCAAACCAGAATATGCTACCCTGATGGATCATGCAGCAAGACAACGACCCGAAGCACACCTCCAGAGTAGCGAAGGCAGCCTTCCAGCAGCAACAGGTCACACTTCTAGACTAGCCAAGCCAATCTCCAGACCTCAACCCCATCGAGCACATGTGGGAGGAGCTGGAGAGACGATGTGTGAGATAAACCTGCCGGAATTCGGGCCCAGAAGTTTGACCAGCTGTCTGCAGAATGGGCACGAATTCCGCAGGTCACCGTCGTGAAGCAAGTGGACTCGATGCCGGCCCATTGTGCAGCTGTTATTAAGTCTCGTGGTTATCCCACTAAGTATTAGTTATTGTTTTGTCGTTTTCTCGTACTTGTTTTCTGTTATCGTTGAATTAAATGAATGTGATACACAGCTACTTTGCTGGTCAATTTGTATGATCTTTGCAATTAAGCTCGGTACCTGATCTGTGTTAAGGTTTCCGATCCATCTGTATATGGGTCATGTTTACAACTGAATAACACATATTATATCCCAAAATGACCCGATTTGGTCCAGCAGAAAAAATATTATGGTCGAAAAAGAGTATAGCCAATACTTTTGTTCGCTACTGTATACATGTATATAGATTGAATGTGTTTTTGTTTAATACATCTGAGGATGAGGTAGCCGCTGCCTCGAAAGTGCTCATGTACATATGGTTTTAATTGTATATATTTTTCACCTTTTATCATTAAATCGTGCCAAAGACGGTAATGTTTTCGTATCAGTAGAGTTATACATTTGTACATATATTTGAAGTAATCCCTTTCATTAGGTATAAGAGTCGTGAATCAAACTTCTTACCCATTTTCTCTTACACGTTTTTTCTTTCACGTATTTGTCATTCAGTATTTGAAGTGTGTCTTATGTGATTAGTGAATTATTCTTCTTTGAAAATTCCGCATTATTTTAATTTACACCTTGAAAGTTTTTGCTTCCCTTGTAATTGATATTCAAGAAAGGAACTGAGCGAAAAATTTATGCACATGCGTAACTTTATCCGAAACAAAGTGCTTTGAACTAAGAATAACATAAGCTGGTTGCATTTCTTTCACGTAGGGTTGGTGTCACATTGGGTTAACCTAGTATACTGATTCAAGTGCACAACAACCTTATAATCCTTATAATTTCCAACCTTATAATCTTTATAATTTCCAGTAATGAAATGTTACATTTAGAGCAATTCGCATAAATATTATTACAAAGATTTGCTTACGAACGGAGCAACTAAAGTAACTCATATAGAGTCAATGAGTATTACATAACATTGGTTCACGCAAACATAAATAGAGAAAATATACGAGGTATATTAAATATCGTGCAATCAATTTTCATATGCAGATAAAACAATGTTATTTGATTGTCATACTCAACGCAAACAACTGAGAGTTGTGTTTGTTTCCGTAACACCAGAGGGGAACGACGGAAGGGAGTGCATGAAACTATATCAAGAAGAAAGATGTTATGCATAGTTTTGCCATCGTTGTTTTATTTTTATTCATTTGAAAATAAAAGGTAAATAAAATTGGTCAGGAAGTTTTACACCCGTGTTGTCTGATCTGCTTCGTTTGTTTTCTACTTCCATATCTTGTGAGTATAGATGTAACCAGTATCTCTTCTGTTCACATATTCGGCTGCTCACTTCTGAGTATTAGTGCACAGGCTTTTTTGTAAAAATAAAAAATCACGTAAAACCAAACCAAGTCATTGCATAATAATTTTGGTGAGTAAGAGCTTCTACAATTTTTAATAATTTCGGATTTGAGATAGGTAAAAGTCTCACGTTTAAATAGTGCAAATATTTCGGCAATCGATCGAAATATTTCAAAGTTTTGAGAGATAGAACATGTGTCATATGATTGTCTTTCAGAAGGGATTACCTTCATTTTTCATTGTATTTTTGTTGGTAATTCGAAACCAAACATCATTCCTTTGTCGTTCAAGAGAACTTTCTTTAAGCTATGGATAAACATTTACTTTTGTAAAAGTTTCTGTTGGAAATTATCCTTATTTGATATCTAGTCTCATGTAATGACGTAATTAATTCATCTGTTATTGTACAATGTAATTCAAGTCAAGTGAGATGTATATGTGCTATGTCACGCATTGTTCTCGTGACAAGTATTTTAAAATGTACGTGCTGTAACGACAAAAGTATTGTCAGAGCTGTTCTTGCTTTTGCAGCGTAAGGTTGGTATCGAATGTCGTCGCTGAATTCTATTCTTTTGATTGTTTACATTTACTAGATTTTTATCATCGTAATAAATAATCGAGTTATATCTACGTCGAATCATGTCTAACTAGTGGTAATTTTCACTGCACTACTTGCTACATTTTTCTGCACTATCATCCCACAGTATCGTTAGGATAGCATGAAATATTTGTGTGAAATTTATGAAAATTTAAATATGCTCCTCCTCTTTTGTAGTTTTAACATAAGATCAGTAGGAGAAGCTTTTTTATCTTAAAGAAAAAGACAAAGGAGCGTTTCCTGCTGATATATCTTCATGTCTGCTCATTTAAATTGTAGACACAAAATCTGCAGTTGAATATCAGCACACGACTTTTCGCAAAAGAAGCCAAGTTGAACATATTTCTTTTTTACAAAATACTGTGTGCTACAAAACTAACATTATTGCTTTCACAAGTGTCAAAATAAAAGATATTCATCCTCGATACAATTTTGCTTCGGACTTTCCGGTCCATTTCTTGGATGCATTTTTGCTTCATTTGACTTTATCAACACAAAAATTATAACAAGGAATATTTTATTAAGTTTGGTTTAACTTTCCTTTAATATACAGGTATAATGCTTCTAACTGAAGTGGTGCTATTTTATTTGGCAGGATCAAAAGCAAATAAGCACTCTGTCTAGGAACAGTTATGTTTTATAAATTTTTGTATTATTTATTGTATCAGTAGCACAGTGCATTGTTATTCAGTTTGATGTCATTTACATATGAAAGGGTTGTAAAACCTATTAATGTGTTGCAAAGATCACCAGCACGTCGTTGCATTTCAACACGTTGGTGTACCTTTTACACGAGATGTATGATGTCTAATGATACGAGGAATAATATAAAAGTTTATATATTAGAAAAACATTTGTAAACATTTTTATTGCATACTTACACAATTCAGATATTTATTATGGTCCTATTAATCATAAATATCTGAAATGTGTAATGGTGCAGAGAAAATGTTTTCCTATTAACTTTTGTTTCGTCGAGATCTGTACGAAATTATATGAAAGAACTTCACTTTAATAAAGTATCGGCTAACCAAAAACAATAAAATTAATGGGAACATTAAATTGCTGAAGTTACAGATTTCCCGAATGCAAAGAAAATCCTTTCCTTTGTTTGAGGAGCTGAAAGATCAGAGTACATCACTTGAAATTCTGCCAGGAGTGCAAAGAGATTGTTCCTCATGTTTTCTATTTTACTATTCTTTTTTAGCAGTCTTCTCCTTTGGTTGGTTGTAGGCTGATGCTCTCTGGGGATACCTCTCCTTCCAGAAGCTAAAATAGTCTCCCAGACTGAGAGGATCAGTATACTCCAAGGAATGTAGGTCCATCTTAACAATTGCCTCCGTTTCGCCTTACCCTCGACACGTGGAAGATACAGCGACGGGAAATGACAGACAAAAGAAACCAGAACAAGGAATTTCGATGTCTTACTCAAAAGAAGAGACACGCGTTTTTTTTTATTTTCATTCTCTTTTTTTTTATAACTTCCTTCTTTCTTCCGCGTGTTCTCGCAGAATGTAAAGGTTCCGAACATGGCACAAAATTTTAAATTTTTTTAAGGTACTACCAAATGCAATTGTGAGGTTAGATAAAGAACCTAAATAATAAATCATACATGTTCAAAACACCAACTGGAACCTACAATGACCAATTTATTTGGACAAATGAAATTTAGCATGTCCTTTTTACTTACATGTAAGAACAAAACAATTCTTGTTGGTCCTTTGTCGGCGTGTCAATATACGATTCTACGAAACCTAAGGCAAATATTTTACTATCTGACGGGTATAACAATAATAAATTGTTTGGCACGTCTTTGAATAAAACAGTACCAGCTTTATGTCTGTCTGTCCTCTAGGGAACCTTACGTGCCTGTACTTATTAGTCCGATTTGAAAAAAACTCTTTTGTAAAAATGTGAACACAATTTTATTTGTAAGAAGATAAATAAAATTTTATATCTTTGTACTTATCATCCGATGCAAATCCGATCCTTTTGAAAAATCCCCGACATGGGATAAGGATGGTCCTCGATTTCAGTCTTTTAGCGATTCCTAACTTCACAGATACTATCGAATTCAAAGTATATTTTATTCCATATTATTGCTTCTAAGAATCCAACAATACTAAATAATAACAAGGAACTGTACACCAACTACACTCAAAATAGTACAACTATATTAGTAATCCGAATTTCTTGGCGTAGATTATAAATCAAAGTTTTCAAGCTTTTGCACATCAGCCAGATGGCTTTTTTAAAGAAGGTAGACTGCAAACTGAGTAATCGAACGCTTCAACGATTTGAACGCAGTGACTTGACTTGACAAATCACTGCGTTAACATGTCTGTTCGTTTAGTCGTTGACAAGTCTGTTCGTTTATTGTCAGGTCAAGTCACTGTGTTCAAATTGTTGAAGTGTTCTATTACTCAGTTTGCAGTTTGCTGTCTACCTTCCTTGAAATAGTCATTTGGTTGATGGGCGAAAGCTTGGAAACTTTTATTTATAATCTACGCCAAGAAATTCGGATTACTAGTATAGTTATATTATTTCGAAACAATATTTTCTTCCTTTTATTCCTTTTACGATGAAGGTCATTTTGTACACAGGTTCTTCATTAAATAGTGTATAATTTTCCTCCCTAGAGGGCCCAAGTATACATCGCATTTTCCCCAAAATGTCTGCATCTAAAAATCCTATCTAAAAATTCTTTCTGCGTCGGATAGTGCTCATGGTGAAGAATGCTTTGCTTGTAATTTCTACTTTTTCTCAAAACATGATTTTACCGCAAGGATATTTTGCATATAATATCCAACTTTTTGCATCGGACAATTATCTCACTAGAGGGCGCAAGCGCATATTCCTGCCGACAACATATTCGCAGTAGTACCTACGCGTTTAAAAACCGGATTGAAAATAAAAATTTGGTTGGATACCGTTTACTGCAGGAAACATTTTATTCGCATTTTCTGCACAAAAACACACACAGTTTTTCAGTTAGAGGTGTACATGCATATTTTTTTTTCACGACAATTCTGCTTGTAAAGGCCCAATTCGAAAAATACTTTTTGAGTATGATACTTTTCATGTTGGAGAACATTTTTCATAAATATTTGAATTTTTCGGAACGCACAGTTGACTCTAGATACAGCAAGTGTGCATTTCTGTATGAAACACCATCTCCGCTTCTA
Source organism: Macrothele yani (assembly GCA_039090855.1). NCBI lineage: Eukaryota > Metazoa > Arthropoda > Arachnida > Araneae > Macrothelidae > Macrothele > Macrothele yani. The sequence goes on along the minus strand of CM077008.1, from coordinate 62,617,638 downwards.
AAAATCCAATTGTAAAAATACATTTTGTACCATAACTACTCCATAAGGACAAATGTAGTTTAAAATCCTTTATATCAGTAATTTGAAATATGATAACATTTCAGTGTTTGTATTTTATATAATACATACTATATACAAAAACGAATTTAGTATGATTATTAAAGGTCTAATAACTTCTATTATTAAAAAAGAAACAAGCATTCAGAAGATCTAGAACTTTCTCAATCAGCCCCTCCCTTTTCTTTGTCAACCCTGGGAGAAAAACGGCTCATATTTAGGACCCTCTTCCTTAAATGAAACTTAATACATATAGTGAGATCAACAAAAAAACCCTGCAGATTTATGTAGTTACAACGTGGTCAGTAATAACTCTCAGGTATCAGTTGACCAAGCTACAAAAATTATGAAGGTCGCTTTGATCAGTTGACTTAATCTATGCCAACTGAAATTGCTCTCTTATACTGTATGTTGTATTGCCACTAATCGTCACCTAAAATGTCATATTTACCTATTGGTGGAATGAAGGCATCCCCTAGTTTCATATGTGCGGGATTACTTAAAGAGAGATATTCTTACAAACTAGGAGATCTCCTTGTATGGTCAAGCCGATCTTAATAATGTAAAACCGAAAAGTTTCTGATATTCTCACTTCCGAAATCACTCTGTAGTAAAGCCTTTTCTGAGAAGAGAAAAATCACCGGTTACTTAGTATCTTTCTCATAGTTAGTTGATGAATTGCTCAATGACAAAACTTCAGCAAAACCGAGCGATGTTCCTGACACAGCAGAAGTCACCACAAAAAGATGTTTACACGTGACAGAAGAATTGACTGAGTGAAAGAGATCATGCAGTATTGAAGGAAAAAAGGAGTGTACGTATATTGCGAAGGAGTTCACGATAACGAAGCTGAACTGAATTTATTAGTACAGACACATTTTTCTGTCGGATACCTGTAAGTTAGAATTTTCTTTCAAAAACTGACTGCAGCTTCACTTACTACTTTTGAATCAACTGGAAAATATTACCGAAAATTTCAAACATCTGCCAGCGCTTTAGGCGCAACACTGTGTTACCTAATACATAATAGTCCCCTAATTTAGAGAGAGTACTCATTTTTGGAAGCGATATATGGCTATGTCGTTCGCGTGTGCTTCTTCTAGTTGTTCAGTGCAATCCGTTTGACAACTTCTGGAAAAGTACTGCCGTACTTCGGACATACTTCGTAAATTACAGGACATACTTCGTGAATTATTATATCTAACAGATGTGTATGTCACCGCAACTAAAGTACGTGTTATTCAATGGTACGATCATCTTTGGGTACGATTTTCTTCGAAAATCTTGCAATACGTGTAACCACACGTAAGTGTTCAGCCAAATGTTACCGTACTGAATGCTTCACTTTGTTTCATTAGCCGCCTATTATTCTGCTATTTCCTTTGTAACAAACATTTGAATATCAGATGTTACACCGGAATTTGCCGTACAGTTTTCCACTACCGATGGATATTAGTGAAGTCGCTTAAATTCTATTCCAATATGTTGTTTTGTTTTTATAAGTATGGTAACATCTGTGTTTCAAATTTTCCAAGTACCCTCAGAAATATTCGAGATTTCGAAATGCAGATTTGTTTGTATAGTTATTCTGCTCTTCTCATAGAATCAAAATTGGAGTTTCTCCAGGAACTTTCGCACTGATCCAACTTACGAATAGGGATCCGTAAACGTCGTTAATTTTAATTCTCCTAAGACTCCTGCGCGCCAACTAAACAACACGGAAGATCGATAAGCTTTCCTCGGTATTTATTTTTCTGATATTCCTCATGATAGCATAATTAATCATCTATCGTTGTGGAGGGAGAGTTCTACAAAATTACCCTCGACACGATGATTTTGACTTTATAACAAAATTAGCATCTCAGAAATTTACTTGCTTCGTTTTATGTTATGGTGGATATTTTAACTATCAGCTAAATGCATTAGTAGATTCATTATTGATTGGCGGCTGAAAGTATTGTTTTGAAGAATTTAGCAATTGCATAACTAACTAAACTACATGTCACATTCATTTTCAAAGCATTATGGGAAAATTGTAATGCTGGGCTTTATTAGAAGTCACTACACAGAAACTGCTTTTCTGCTGTTAAGAACATTTTCCATAAATTTCCAGTTTAGCGATATCACATTTCACTGGATATCGCTTAGATCGGTTGATTTATATACATACCAGTTGACGTTTTATACTTTGATGGAATGTTTGATTATAGAGGAGGGGTAATTCGTTGATAAAACTTATAGCATTTTCACCGCCCTCCCCTTAAAATTAAAAGGTCGAAAATTTTGCTCGTCGATTTGTACTACTCGAAAAACGATTTGCTAATTATTGGTAACTGACAAGTACATTCTAATCTACCTTGTACGTGAATAAGCAACATTTTTCTCCAGCAATTTCAGTCTAATTTATGTTGCAGGTATCTGTAAGTGTACTTCTGTACGCAGAAAACTGTGACATTGTTTCGTTTATAACACTGATTATGCAAGCTGTAGCTCCTAGTGTAGCACACAGGCATGCTGGTACAATTACAGTCTTTTTGAACAGTGGGCCGGTACAGCGTGTGAAAACGTTTTTGCATCAGAAAGCTCTGCGAATATTTACTGCAGCAAAATAAATGTCCAGTGTATTTAGAGCTAATTTAGGGGTACCAATCTTATTCACTTTGAAAGATGTCATCGAGCCTGCAAAATGTTTCTTTAAGCTGGCTTGCTTTTTCATATCACAAAGAGAAAATTAGAGCAGTCCAAATGGTGCATAAACTTTAAACGTTTCGGCCTACTGAAGCAGATTTACAATTGCTAATAGTCAGATTTTAATTCGCAGCGAGTTGACTACTCCTAGAGGACTACTTTATTTTTCTGTAGCTGTCTGGGTGTTTATGGACCATAGTCGCCCGTCTCTAATTTACGACCACTGGTGTTAGAGAAGGGAGAGAGCCAGTGCCGTAAGACAAACACATTATCCATGCCTCATTAGGGATTCGAACCCGGACTCATCTCTGCCGAATGGTCAGAAACCAGCGCTTAGATCACTGCGCCACCGGGCCAGGGTCTAGTGTGGATGCTTCGTGGCTCAGTGTCAGCCTCTAAGGCTTAACACTGAGCCACTAAGTTTATGATCAGTAAAATGCAGGAAAATTTATTATAACACAAAGACAATATTGTTATTAGCCACATCTACCATCTACTCTGCTTTAATATTTCGTGGTGGCGTTTTCTGCTAGCTGTAGCGGTTGATAGTACTTTACTAATAATTGATATGTTTTTGATTCTTAAGTTATGTGCCTTCGAACAACAGCAAAATAAACACCAAAAATAAGAGTTGATACATGCTGCATTTAGGTCTTTATTCTCAGCTCATCTTTATAGATGAAACTGAACAATATAAGAATTTAAGAAAAAAATTGTTTTACCGATATTTATTTACAAAGCATCATTAACTCTTCCGGAATTATTCGAGGGATACGTTTCGGAGACTTTATGTGGAAGAAGTTTAGGTGCATCGATTCAACAAAACATGTGGGTGACTCTAGAGATGAGCTCGGGCCCGGGCTCGGATGGGCTCAGAATTCATTAACTACCGAAAAACTCGGGCACGGGCTCGGAATAACACGTCTTGAATTTCATTACAGTAATTAATTCAACATGTGTAATTCCGAGCCCCGTTGAATTACACATATTGAATTTTATTGTGGATTTGTTACCATGGTGGAAGGATTTTCAATTTTCTAAGCTAGCTGCCATTGCAAGACAAATTTGAACAATGCATAGCTTTGAACAATGCATTATGCATTGTTCAAAGCTATGGTCCAAGCAAGGATTAGTTTAAGGAGGTCTGGTATCGAAAAACTGGGAAAAAATCACATTCCCATTTTTTGTATTTTATTAAAAATCAAGAATCTTATCTTTAAAATGATGTATTAATTTCTAAAATTGTGCAGTTAGAAGTATTGTTGTTTAGTTTTTAAAATTTCCTCACCCGCGAGTTTTGGGGTGAAGTTGGTTTTTAGTGCAGCAGGTCGAGTTTTAGAGAAAAGAAGTTCAAGTTGAAGCGCTGGGGCATTAGATGCAATTCTCTCTCTCTTTTTTCATGATGAACTTGATCTGGAAACTGCACACATATATGATAATATTGTGGTTATTATACCATTAAGCGCAATGCTTTGTTAATGTTACAAAATGCAGAATAATCTGGTCTGGAATGCTTTTGCGTTCCTTTTTTTTTTTTTAATTTTGGAAATTTCCCTACATGCTTTTTTTTATATTCTACTACATCACTCTAAACTACCTGTACCAATTAGCATATATGTAAATTATATTGCAAAGATTAGTTTTCTAGAGTCAAAATTTCAAACATTTACAACTGTCTGTACGGCGTTGTATGTTTTATAATGCAATTTATTCAAAATAAAAGTAAATTTAGAAATCAAAAATAAATAACGAATGGAAGTTTTTGTTTCTAAACGATTTTCTTTTTCTTCAGCTTTTACCAAAATTACTGATTCCCCTGATACAGTCGAAGTGCACGTTGATTATTTATTTATTTTCAAATCCACATTTTAAGAACATTTGGCTTTATGCGTAGTATTTCTAAAAACATATTAATATTGTGAAGTGGATTAACTGAAATAAATTTTTTCAAACTAATGATTTTTAAATTAATACTTGCTTGGGCCATATCTTTGGCCAGTGTATAATGCATAAATGCAAGCTTTGATAAGAAAATTTTTCCATGAATCCGGGCCCGGGCTCAGCAAACACATATAATCAAAGAAAGCGGGCCGGGCCCGGGCTCCTAAAATTGAGCCTGAACTCATCTCTAGTTGACTCGTATAAAAGGTAGTAAGGTATTTATGACGAGTTTTACTGTCATGATCTTACACAATAATCGTGAAACCAAACAAAAGTATCAATCCTTTATATCACAACATATAACACATAAAATAATATGCAATCAATAGCTTGAAATTAAAGGGTTAAACACTCAACGTTTAGCTGACACTTAGCTAAATTGTAGTGTTGGCCGGCTAACCTGAAGAAACTTGTACGTTGAGGAGCCAGTCCTTACCCTATATTATGAAAATAGAATTGTATCAGGTGAACATCGGTAAATTTGGGGAAGCAGAAGCGGTGAGCGTTACTGTTCTCTACCGTAAGGTCCTCGGCATTCTCATCTCATACCTGTTCCGTAAGTATAAGGTGAAGATATTTATTGCATAAAAGAGAATGCTTCCATTGATGAAGTTTACATAAAAACAGATGCGACAGCTTATAAGGTAGGTACAAGATGAAGACTCTTTAACTGATTTTTAGCAGTTGTGTAAAGCTTCTGTACCGCGTATGAAGAAGCGGATTGGGCACAAGACGTGGAAGGAATTCGTTGCCTATCGCAAATTCACGGGGCTTTGTTGCCACCTTTTTTACCAAAAGGTCGAGGGCACTCAGCACCATAGTACGCTTTTTCTCTTTTTAAATAACTTTCTTGAACGATAATCGGTACGCATGGTAATTTACCACGAGCAGAGAGCTGCTTGCACACAATTACCTTTTTCTCGTGATCTGCAGAAAAACGTACTACAGCAGTTTAAGCTCCTGATGGTCATTTTTAAATTCTATGGGGCCGTAGCGTGTTTAAGAATTTCTGAAAGTCGGACACGTGAAAGAACCTGGGGAGAGTTTCCAGAGTTATTAAGGGCATGCCAAATTTCTATACTGATTATCCTGTGTCGCACGTACATACATACATACATACATACATACATACATACATACACACATGATGCGCACACACGAGACTGGATATTCTGCTCATTTATATCATTTCAATACAATACAGAGCATCGAAAGATTCGGAGTAAGAGAAATAAATTACCTGTGGGTTCATAAGCTCCACTCCTTGACACTGGAAAAGAAATTATTTTTAGACTTCAAATATGTTAAATAAACTATTACTTTTTTTCAATAATAATACATGTATGAAGAACACATTACACATTTTCAAATTTCTTTTCTGTTGGTTTTCAAACTAATAACAGGGAACTGATCGATATCAGCACATCACGCATCATGTTGATATCATGTCGTATCAACAAACAATAAGTTATATATTACTTATATAGAAGTACAATTTTTGAGGAGCAACTTGCCATTATGTCTTAAAAAGTGTTAAAGCAATGCATACTTTGAAATCTTACTTATGGATCAGAGACATGAAGCTTAACTAAAAAATACATTCAGAGGATACAGAAAATTCGAAAATGCATAGGAAGATGCATGCTTGGAGCAAGCAAGAAAGGTAGGAAAAGGAACTCCTGGAAAAGGATAGGACCAAGAATGGATGACATCAGGATCGAAGTAACGAACCTCAAATGTCAATGGGCCGGACATGTTTCTAGAAGAACTGAACAACATAGCTGAAATACTAAACTGGATACCAAGAGCAAGGAAAATACCCCCCCCCCCAAAAAAAAAAAAAAAAAAAAAGAAAAGCAAAGCCCGTGGGAGATGGGTGGATGAAATTCGAAGGCATGCCGGATTGACATGAACAGAATTTCTCCAGAGCGAGAGAGAGTTGTAAAAGGGACGCGGTAGGGAGGGGGGCATCCAGCAATTGGATTGCGAATGGCTGTTGATGATGATGATGGCGATGAGAAGGAGGATACACATACATTTTATTTGCTCTCCAAAGGATATTTGAATTTACGTTTAAGAAATGTTAGCTGTTAATACTTAAGTTCAAATGTGGGACAACGAACGGAATTTGATTTCTGTAGTGCACAAAACTATTCTGCAGTGTTGACGTTCGCTGATGCTGTCCATTAAATCGGAGGAATGAGCACTGTAATACACTACAGTTACTTCAGTCTCAATGACATTTTTGAATCTGACATTGAAGTAGATTGCAAAAATAGGAATTATGGAGCACGTGACCAGACAAAAATTTAAACAAGAACAAAAGGTTCTGATATTTACTATCGTTTCTGTGATGAACTTTGGTGAGCTCCGGTTTTCAACTTTTTAGAATTTAGTTTTATCGCTTTGGTACATGTGTACATCAAAGAAAGCCTCTTGCGTTTATAGGATACCCGAATCTATATGATGGCAACCGATTCAAATAGAAAATATTTCGAAGTAAATTGCGCCACCTCACAAACCAGGAAGAAAGTAATCGACGCAGAGTAATAACAAAAATAAATATGCATTTCTCATAGATACAGACAAATGTGTAGCGAGAGCTGCAAAATAACTCCGTATATGCACAACGCAATAGAGTTACAGGTGTACGCCATTTTGTTCCCATTGCCGAACTTAAAGAACTATTACCGGTTTGTGGTCAAGAGCCGAACGCTGTTATGCCCATAACTTGTTTAGACTTTATGATCTGAAAAGTTCAGATATCTGAGGAACATACCCTCGATAAGCTCCTCACTTGAAGAAAACATGACAGCCTGTATGCCTAAGGTAGATCTTTCGAGAAGATAGAGGTCATCTTACGGCGTGAAGGTCTTCTGCTGGGATACTTTAGACCCTCTTATGAACATTAAGATCGCGCAGGTTGTCAGGGCTATCATGATTAGAATACCGACCATCTGCATTAAAATTTATGTAGTTTTCAAATTGTAAAATAAAATACAAATCATATTTGACTCACGATTAGGTTTCTGTGTCAGCTGACTACGGCATTTTTTATATATGATGCTCCAAATAAAATGTGTTTATCGCTTTGGGACAAACGACAGACGGATGCCTTAACCAGGTCATACATTTCCTAAGGATTTTATTCCCCGGGATTTTGCTGAAAAGGACAATCAGTGAAACATATTTAAGCAAATTCGATGAACGCATTACACTATGTGAACAAAAGTCATTGGACAACATCACGCAAACAGAAAGGTGGGCTTCAAGCAGACACGTGGTCAACAATGCATAAAAACGGCAATGGGATTCAGACCAATCGCTGATAAAATGGCTAACAGGAGAAAGCTCCGAGTCTGAAAAGGGCGTTACAGTAGGCTGCTCAATTGGACGCATGAGCATAAGAAGCATTGCTTATGTCAGGTAGGTCGCTAAATCGATTGTGGTCTTTGTTATCAACAAGCAAAAGGAGACGGGACTTTGCAGGAATTCACCTCGCTGTAGAAGACCCACAAAACTGTAACCCAGGGACGGGAGAGTGCTGCAGTGGGAGATCCGAAAAACCAGGTTCCAACCAATGCACGCCATAGCACATGAGTTGCAGATGTTATGGTCTCCACTAAGACACTTCGAAGAGAGGCCGATGCACTGGGGTATCATGGCCGAGCAGCCTCCCATAAACATCTCATAACAAAGAACAATGGTGTCCAACAGCACAAGAATTGGACATTGAAGCAGTAGCAGGGAAGGTGTTATGGGGTGAAGAATCTCACTTCACATTATTCCGATTGGATGGACGTGTCTGTGGTTGGCCGTTACCATAAGAACGTCTGCTTCCGGAGTGTACAGTGCCGACTGTCAAGCATGGAGGCGGTGGAGTTATGGTATGGGGCTGTTTCAGCTGGTAGGGAGTGGGTCCACTGGGTAGTATTCATGGCAACACGGATTCTGTGCTGCAGAGGGACATTCTGGAAAACTCAACGTTGTGGCAGTGGTACGAACGCAACGACTGTTTTTTCCAAGAGGACAACATGACTTATCATGCCTCCAGGGTTACAATGGAGTGGTATGAAGAAGATCATGTCTCATGGATAGACTTGGCAGCTCAGATACAGGATCTCAATCCCATGGAACACCTATGGCATGAACTTGAACGACGGGTGAGGTATAGACCAACCCGACCTCCTTCACTCACAGAGTTGGTTGATGTACTGAAGACGAAGTAGGGGAACCTCCAGCTCTCCGTACTCCATGGACTTGTGGACAGTTTACCTCGACAGGTGACTGCTGTAATCTGTGCAAAAGGAGGACCTATCCGCTACTGATGTAAGTACAAAACTACAATCCGTGTGTGTCTGCTGCTTTTGTTTCTTAACGTCGTAGAAGCTTCGAACGCAACTTAGGAAACTCGCCCTACGCTCTCAGACATCAGTGTTCCCTAAATGTTCCCTTTAAGTTTTTGTTTTGCAGTGGAACACACATACTGAAATTTTGTCGTTGAATTTACTACCGAAAGGATATGTAAGATTTGCAGACTGCACTTACATACCATTTTTTTCCGGAAAAATAAAATTTGCATTTAACGGTTTTTTTTTTGAGGGAATATTTACTGATAATATATTAGGTACAGCCTAGAAAATTACAAATTTCCATTTTATTAAAACCATCAGTATCGTTCTTTAATTTTGGCTCTAAAATATAGATGTCAGTTCATGCTGATTCGGTTTGGTAGGTATCAGCGTATGAAAACTAAAATCAGAAAAAGATGATTGCATCAGAAAGTTGAAACGGTTATGACAAATTAGACTTCCCGTTGTTCAGTGTTTCAAAATAAATAATGTGTACGAAAAGTAGATCTTTGGTTTGTGATTTGTTCATTTAAGGAGCATAATTTTCAAGAACTTTTCATTTTTTCTGTATGATGTACATCTTACAGTGTGGGTATGAGTGTCATTTCAATTTCTTGGATATTAAAAATCAGCAAGACAGTGTCACGCATCTAATTATCCATTCTCAGGAATATCAAAATAACTGCCTACGTTTGCTGATGAAATAGTGGCACAACGTTTTTCTCGGAAAGTATTCGAAAATAGTCTGTGAGACTGTTGTTAAAGCATCCAAAAATGCATCATGAAACAGATGTAATGGAAAGCTCAATGTATGACTCGTACATTGTTCTGCTTTTGTGATGCTGAAAACCACTGAATTTGTCGATACGCAGGTTCGTTAGGAAATGTACGGGACAGTTAATTCACCAAAAAAAAAAATATTAAGCATATTATTTGAAATACACAGTCGATTCCAGTCAAAATATTTAAAATTTGTTTGAAGAAGAGACTGTAGGAATGTATTTATTGCTAATATGTTTCAAACAAATCATTCTCATTAGTGAGAATACACAGCCAAGTTTTATGAACTTTTGGTACCGCTGAAAGGAAGAACAGTGAAATGGAAAAGTATTAAATTTATCAGTGCTTTAATGTAAACGCTCGGTGAATGATCAAGGTTTAGCAACTTTTTTAAGCAAATTTGAAAAACTGCAGCCACTTGAAGTTCAAAGTCAACGATATGCAGTTGCTTAAAGCCAAAGAATAGGGAGAATTTTTTTTCATAGTCACATTAATGCCTCTCCCTCCAATAAGTGCGCATGTGTGGACATAGTCTTTCAGAAAATGAAACTGTCGACTCGTTACGATTCGTTATTGGGAATTTTAATTAACTTTCGAGTGCTTAAATAAAACGTTATTTCACAACAGTTTTATTCCAGGAAGTTACTTTTCCCACTATTTATTCATTGGAGTGAACATTTCAAAAGGTTAACATTTAGGCAGCAATTAATTTTTTAATTGCTTTTTATAGTTTAAAATATTTTGTTACTCACCAGACTTTCTTTGTGCGTTAGAGTTTCTTCAAAATAGCAATGTTAAGTGAATAAATTGCACCATCGCTTCGTTAAAGAAGTTTTATTCAGTTCCTTTGTATTCATTTCTGCATGTACGCGCAACATTGGAATTCATTGAATTCTGAGAGGTTAGGTTCTCTTCTTGTAAGAATATTCCAAACACAGTGACCAGTCAAGGTATAGAAATGTGGTGCTGTACATTCATATGTGAAATAACGTTCTCTTGCGGAAAATCAAACCTAAGAAGTTAAAAGAAAGGGTCAAATAAAAGAAAAAAAGATAGCTGATGGAATTCGAAAGGCAGCTCAGCACAAAAGTTCTTCTAGAAATCTATAAAGTTTTACATTTCGTTTTCCCGAGGGTGGCTACTGTTCTCGTGCCGAATGACAGTTGAATAATTCATAAAGCTTCAACGAATTTCCCGACTCAACTCGGCGGAGGAAGGGCCAAGATCCACGCCAGCAGGAGAACACAGCAGGTGAAGAGGCAGATACAAACACAATAAAAGGACGGAACCGAGAAAATTCACTTACGTCTGGGTGGGGAATTGCGTACTGTCCTTGCACGGTGTAAGCTTGACCCCCAGCGAAGATGACTGGAGGTATTGCCGGCTTTGGACGGTAAGGTATTGTTGCTCCTTTCGGTGGGGACTGAAAAAGAAGGAAAAATTATCTTCGATCGAAATGACTCACAGCATATTCTTCACGTGCAATACAGATCTTTACTAAGATATATATTGAAAATTTTCAAAATAACATACAGGTATTTGTACAATGCAAAACTACATAAATTAAAATGCTTTTATTTAGCACCTATCACATGTTTAAATATCTTTTATTTTTATTTATATATTTGTCTTACATTCTCCAGTAAAAAAATCACCGAAGTGAACATGTCTTCAACATGACAGAAAATCACAGGGATAAAACCGAAACACAAGCATATACCATTTTAATTTGTGTCTGAAATATTTAAGATGCTAAAAATGTGTAAATATTTAGATATCAATTTAAAAGCGTGGATGTAATAATGAAACGTTGGCATAAAAAACGACAAACATCGCATGTACTTACTCCGCAGAATGAAATGTAAACCAGTTTCAAAGTCTGAGTTTCATATTAGGTACCTTTTCATCGGCTAATAAAAAATACCTCGGACCAATGTTCCGAATATTTACAGTACTGTATTTGAATAACTTAATGGCCAATTTTAGTCCAGAATAAGTTAAAACGTAAGTTAAGGTGTTTCACACATTCGCTTTTTTTTAAATCAAGGAATATATTTTACATCTGGATAGCTCCAATTGCTTTATTTAAGCAATTAGAAGAATTTTTGATTTTTTTCACTGAGATGGATAAGCTTCTCTTTTGAGTCATTGGTTTCAGTTTTCTTTTTTGTCACTTTAGTTTCAAATGTTCATACCATGTATGTGGTTTACTACAGTTTGATGCATTTTTGCGCATCAGTTAAATGTGTTACTAGAAACGGACCTTCAGGGCGTGGTTTCTTGTGCCAGTCGTCCTCTTGTAGTACCCTTCTCGTATACGTTTAAAATACACTGAACTTCTGCAACTGACCTACACTGTTTAACAGGTTCTGTGTTGAAACACATTACTTGCCGAAATAGCAGTTAATTACTAACCAAGTGCTTAACGCTTAGACGACTACTAAAGCTTTCAGGGATCGATATAGCAAAAATGGCACTTACAAAGAACTTTCTAATTCCTGGTTATTGACTTACGGCTCTCTGAACACCAGCCCAATTTCTCTTTGAATAACTAGATGAGCTTGCAGACTAAATCACATCATTAATCCCGCAGATTAAGCTTATGCAGTGTACAAATCGTTAAGATGGCTTACGGTCTAAATTCATTCAGTAAATCATCTTTCGTCGTACCACCCACACGACACACATTTATTGCCGATGTGGCTTTTATATTGAAATTCAACTCACTGACAGTCGTAGCCAAAAAAGTATAACGAAGTTCGGGGAAGTGATGTGCCATTCAGGAAAAATGTCTAAAGGAGAAGTAAGAATTTCATAACAACAGAAACTCAAAAAGAAAGTTTAGATTAGAGATTGCGTCACAGTCTTCATTGTCAACATTCTTTGACGTTTACTTTTCTTCATGCAGTGCTTTCATGTTTGATTTTAAAATGACAGAAAAAGTCCTAAGAACGTGTTGTGAAGAACCACAAGAGGCAGTGGGATATACTTCAGCAGAAAGCATTGCCTTTTTCGAATTACCCGTAAAACAGCGATAAAAATTTATTTGGGAACATTTTGACTTTTGCCGAAAACTATCTCGGAATAGTCAACGATACATGAAACTAGGAAAGCTAACTCATCTTTAAGCGCAGATACGGGTATTCAGTGGCCATGTGCATGAAAATATTTGTTAGCACAAGACTTTGCGAAAAATAATGAAATTCAAACTGATGAATTCAAATAATGAATTCAATGTACAACAATAATCTAATGAAGTTTATCAATATAGTATCTTCAAACCAGAATATCATCATTATTATAATCCTCATCAAGGCGCGCACGAAATCATTGCAGGCTTTTGATTGAGAATGAACTTCATATTGTACATCAGAAATATTTGTATTTAGGGTAACTTTAGCACGTCTTTTGTAGGAAAAGTACATGCCAATAGTATCACTTTGTCAGTCAGTCTGTCTGCGGACAACATATCTCTGCAACTGTTAATCCAATTTGAAACATTCTATCAGCATTGGAAAGGTTGAGATGTAAGAAATATGATCTTTGCTTTCCGGACTTTTTTCGATGCATAATGTTGCCGCTAGATGGCGTAAATGAAGGAACCATCGAATTCAAAATATGTACATTTTATTTCATATATTTGCTTCTACAAATCCGATTGAAAATTTTTTCCCTTCGATTTCATTTATAATGAGGACTATTTTGGAGTTTCTTTTTCAAGTAATGCGCAGATTTTCCGCTAGGGGACGTAAAGGTAAATTGCGTTTTCCCCGTTATCTCTACTTCGAAATGTCCTATTTGAAAAATACTTTCTGCATCGGATACAGCTCCTGGTGGGAAATGTTCTATATATATTTCTAATTTCTGGTAGTGAATTAATTCAGCCATATTTAGGCGTAAGTGTTTATTTCTCTTTCTGATGTATGTGCAGCAAAATCTGAGATTCTCAAAACTCAATTGAAAAAATTCTTACGTGGACCGATACTGCTTACCTACGAAAATCTTTTGACAATGAATTCTGCTTAAAATCGTGCATAGTTTTTCCGCCAGGGGTTTACATATACTTCCTATTTTTGTCGAAATCTCTGCTGCTAAGCGTCCGATTGGAAAAATTAGTTTTTTTTTATCGGAGAGCGTTTTCGGTGGGAAATGTTTATCATATAATTTCAAATTTTTCGCAATGCACAAGTTTGCCACCTGAGGCCTCAAGTTCACGTTTCCGTTTGCAGCATGTTTGCAGCAATATTTGCGGGAATAAGTAACCGATTGAAAAAAATGCTTTTCGGTCATATACGACTAACGATAAAAATATTTTGTGTGCATTTCGTTCCCAAAATAATGCACAATTTCGTCTCTAGAGATGCAAGTCTTTAATCTGTTTTTCTCGATATCATTTGTTCTAAACGTTAGATTTAAAAAATTCTTTTAACACCTGATACCTTTTACCTTGTGGAAAACTTTGGATTTGTACTTGAAGAGTTTTTTGTAGTTCACAGTTCTGTCGCTGGTTGGTGCTGAGAATTATTTTACTGTATGTCATTTGCTACAATAAACATGGGAAGCATTATCTCCTTTAAATACCGCATAGCTGTTCTGCTAATAGGCGAAATGGTCAAAACCTTTTTCTCGCTATCTCTGCTTCCGGGAGGCGTAATTGGAAAGTTCTTTTTCCATAGCTTAGATTTTACCACGAAGAATACTTTTCGCATATTTTCAACTTTTCCATTATGCAAAATTCTTCCGATAGGAGGCGTAGAGTTATATCACGTTTCCTTCTATATTTCTCCTTTTGACTGTTCAATTTGACAAACCCTCTGCCTGTTATACCTCTTTTCTGCTATGGAAAACTTTCTATGCACCATTTGTTAATTTTCGTAGCATGCGATTTAGCCGCTGATGTAAGTACCTGCTTTTATTTCTGAATGTTTTATCGATTGTAGAAATCCGGTTGATTTTTTTCTCACAAGTTCCATTGGCTATGAATGCCTTTGATAAATTTTTCCCATGGGAAAGGACGCAAAAGACTTGTTCATTACAACCGAAAATTCGGTGTCATCTTTTTTGTTTATTATACAGTCGAATCTGTATATAAAGAAGTTGAAGGGTTATTTAAAGTATTTGGTAGATGTGAACTTCATTATAACCGAACAGATGCATATATGCCGCCCCGGTGGCGCATTTGACTAACCGCTGGCTTCTGACCATTCGTCTGAGATGGGTCCAGGTTCCAATCCCGGAAGGCATGGACGTTGTGCTTGTCTTACGGCATGGCTTTCTCCCTTCGATGGAAGCAGTGGCCCTAAATTACGGTCGGGCAATTGCCTATAGCCCATTCAGTTACTCATGATGTGCGTTTAACCCCCAATAACAAAAACAACAGAAAAAGCGGGTGTATATATATATATCATTTGGGATGTAAGGTCAGATGATGCGTAACATCACAGCCTCTCCTTGACAAATGTCAACCCCGCCTTCTCGTGGTACATCCTGTTCCCACTAGAGGGGCTCTGACGACCGCCAATAGCGGTATAACTATACCATCGGGATTAGAGGAAATGCTATCCCACACTCACCAACCCGCTTGGCCAGCGTGGTGAGTTATGGCCAAACCCCTCCAAAATGACTCCACAACTTAAATCTTGGCCCTCAGTCTCCGGCAGCTGGAATGTATCTGGCCAAGGCAGCTGCCAGTGCGACATGAAGGCAGAGGGTGCTAAGAATCCCTGGAGGACCGGACTAGGCTGCCATCTGATGCTGACCTTGGCTACATATAACGGACGCTCCCTATCTTCTGATTCAAGGCTTCTTGAATTGGAAGAGGAACTACAAAGGATCAAGTGGGACATCGTCGGGCTAAGTGAGGTAAGGAGAAAAGAAGAAGATCTCATTGAACTGAAAAGTGGACATCTCTTCTACTATCGTGGGACAGATACTGGCAGAACTAGTGGTGTTGGATTTATAATAAACAAGAAACTGAATGATAAAGTTGTAGAAGTTGAAAGTTCCTCTGACAGAGCTGCACGACTCGTTATCCAACTCTCGAGAAGATACCAGGCTCAGATTATTCAAACTTATGCACCCACCACAAGTCATGCTGAAGAAGAAATTGAAGAATTTTATGAGGAAATTCGTGATCTAAATAATAAAGGTAAGCAGCACTTGAAGATAATTATGGGAGATTTCAATGCAAAAATAGGGCAACGGCACCAGAATGAAACTTCAGTAGGTAAATTCGGTCACGGCAACAGAAACCAGCGTGGAAATACTCTCGTCGAGTTTGCAGATGCAGAAGGGTTTTTCATCTTGAACTCCTTTTTCAAGAAAAAGCCACACAGGAAATGGACATGGAGACATCCAAATGGGACGACAAGAGAAATTGATTTTATTATGTGTAACAAAAAATTCGTCATAGAAGACTGCAGTGTGCTAAACAAGTTCAACACAGGCAGTGACCATAGATTGGTGAGATGTAAGATGCACCTCAACACTAAACTCGAACGTAGCAAGCTCATAAGACAAACAAAATGTATTGACATAACCAACCTTAAAAAACACCATAATACCTTCAAATTGGAACTGAAGAACAGATTCTCTGCTTTAGAAGGCCTAACATCGGAAGAAGTGGATATTTCTGAAGTTAACAGAAAAGTAACCAAAGCTCTTATGGAAACAGCAACAAAATTAGCTGGGTCTAAGAACAAGTTGCATGTGAACAAATTATCAGGAAAAACCAAAATGTTGATGCAAAAAAGAAGAGAGATGAGGACAACTAAAGAAGATGTGACTTCCAAAGTGGAATATATAGAGTTATGCAAAACAGTACGAAAAAGTATCACTGAAGACGTAAGGAAATTCAACTGTGAACTAGTAAGGAAAGCAATTGAAAACAACCAAAGCCTAAAGATAGCAAAGGGACATCTCAGTAAGGGAAAAAAACAGATTATGGCACTGAGAAAAGAAGATGGTTCTGTAACAAGAAATAGAGGCGAAATTTTGACATGAGTGAAAGATTTCTACTCCAAATTATATGAAAGGGATGATACATGTACTCCAGGCATCATGAAAGGTACCAGAGTTCTTCGAGTCCTTCCAGCAGAAGTTGCACATGCAATCAAGAACATGAAGCGGGGAAAAGCTCCAGGAGAAGATGAAATTACTGTAGACATCATACAAGAAGCAAGTGGAGAAATCGAAACAGTACTCGCCCAAATTTTCACTCGATGCCTTAATGAAGGGAAAATTCCTGAGGATTGGAACAACGCTACAATGATCTTGCTACATAAAAAAGGTGACATTGAGGATCTCAGGAACTACAGACCTATCAGCCTCCTATCAGTGGTTTATAAAATCTTCACTAAAGTTCTTTCACACCGCTTGAAGGTGACACTGGACATGGCTCAACCGAGAGAACAAGCTGGATTCAGGAGTGGCTACAGCACAATAGATCATATCCACGTACTGAGAGAACTAATTGAAAGAGCGAGGGAATATGAACTTCCATTGTGCATGGCTTTTATAGATTATGAAAAAGCCTTTGATTCGGTGAAACCATGAGCAGTTGCAATGGCTCTGAAATCCTGCGGTATTGAAGATGCATACATTAATATTATTAATAACATCTATGAAAATGCAAGTGCAAAGATTCGGCTGTTTGAAAATACAACACACATAAAAATTGGAAAAGGAGTGAGACAAGGTGACACCATATCTCCGAAGCTCTTTAATGCAACATTGCAAAAATGTCTTTCAATCACTGAACTGGGAAAACAAAGGGATAAAGATTAATGGAGATTATCTAACCCACCTTCGTTTTGTTGATGACATAGTCATTTTTGCAACTACCCCATCAGAGCTACAGAGTATGATCCAGGAACTTGCTGACAAGAGTAAAGAAGTGGGATTAAAAATGAACTTTCAGAAGACAAAAGTGATGTTCAATGCTTTTACAAGAAATGAAGATTTATCGATTGATGGAGAAAAGCTGGAGATAACAGACACGTACGTTTATCTTGGACAGCAGATATAAAGTGAGGGTCACATTGATGAAGAAATTAATCGGCGTACAAAACTTGCCTGGAGAGCTTTTGGAAGAAACAGCATAATTTTCAAGAGCAATATGCCATTATGTCTTAAAAGAAAAGTGTTTGATCAATGCATCCTTCCAGTGCTTACGTATGGTGCAGAGACGTGGACCTTAGCTAAAAGAGACATACAAAGGCTGCAGACAACTCAACGAAGCATGGAGAGGTGCATACTTTGTGTAACCAGGAGAGATAAGAAGAGGAACACGTGGATCCGAAAAATGACAAGAGTGGAAGACATCATGATTAGAGTTAAATCCCTGAAATGGCAATGGGCTGGACATACTGCCAGAAGGACAGACCATCGATGGACAGCCGAAATTTTAGATTGGATTCCAAGGGACAGGAAAAGACCCAGAAGAAGACAACATGGAAGATGGGTGGATGAAATTCGAAAGTATGCGGGAGTGACATGGAGGAGACTGGCACAAGACAGACCGTTGTGGAGGAAACTTGGGGAGACCTTCGTCCAGCAGTGGATTGATAATGGTTGACAATGATGATGATGATGATATATCATTATCATCATCAATATCAACCATTATCAATCCAAGGTTGAAGTATGAACGCTCTCAATGTATTGCCCTGTCCAATAGCCCTAACATTTCCATAATCGGTGCAGATAAATCTTTAGAAATGGTCATTTTAGATCGAGGTGATTATGAAGCAAAAATGCAACAAGCCATTGAACGAATTCCTCATAAAATCATTAATTCCGATCCCACCCCTGCTACCCTCTCAGATTTGAGCAAATTGAAAAATAAAGGCTCTTTACCAACTGTTATCTCGGCAATGATGAAACCGTCCATTGCGCCCAGGGTCCCGGGAGCCTTCGGGAAAATGAAGACTCACAAACCTGATCGCCCACTCAGACTTTTAGTTTCTGGCTTTTCTAGTCCTACCCGCCCCCTTGAGACTGCTCTCGCTAAATACCTTCAACCACTTACTAGTAACTCTCCTTTTTCTATTAAAAGCTCTACCCAAGCCATTTTACGTATAACTGCGGTTAACACTACGGGAACGAACTTCATCATGTCTTCATTAGACGTGGTCTCTCTGTTCCCGAGTGTTCCTCTTGATATTGTTCATTCCATCATTACCACCAAATTAAAGGCCAACTTAACTATATCCCCCCACGAGATTGAAGCCATTAAATCTGCCCTCCAGTTGGTAGCCAAGAGATCTTATTTCAAATTTGGTGACAAAATTTATCTTCAAAAGGAGGGTGCACCTATGGGCTCCCCCTTTCCCCTGTTTTGGCGGAAATTTTCCTCCAGTCTCTTGAGGAATTAGTTATGTCAATTTTTCCTGCTCAACCTATTTTATTGATCAGGTATGTAGACGACATGTTAGTCTTTTGGCCACATTCAATGTCTCTACTAGAGGAATTTACCGAATGCTTCTCTTCACAGTTCCCCACGATTAAGTTTACTTTGGAACTGGAAACTGAGGGCAAGCTCCCCTTTTTAGACATACTACTCACTCGAGACTTAAATACCAATATTATCAGTTTTTCTGTGTATCGTAAACCAACAGCTGTGCCCAGTATGATTCCGTTTTCGTCCTTTAACCCTATTTGTCATAAATCTAACTCCTTCTACTTCCATATTAAACGAGCTTATTCTCATTCGTCGTCACCCGGGGCCCTGGACAATGAACTTAAGTACATTCGGACTATGGTCCGATCCTTTGGGTACCCGGATTCGTACTTCGGACGCTTCATGAATATAGTTCAACGAACTCGATCCACTACCCTAACTACCCCAAAAACAACTCTACGGTATAAAGGCAAGACTGAGTTTTCTCAAGCACTTGTGACAATCCTTAGAAAAACATGCAAGAAATATGGACTTGGTTTTGGAGTCTCGACTCGCAACATCTTTTCTATTATCAGAACTGATCGTGACGTGATTCCCGATCTATCTAGACCCGGTGTATACCGCATACCTTTAGTCAACCCTAATAATCCAGAGGATGTGAAATATTATATAGGTTCGACACTCAGGACCTTAAAAGTACGATTATCGGAACACCAATATTACTTGAGGTCAGGCTCCATCAACACAGCACTAACTGAAACTGAGGACCAAGAGGGAAAAATACCTGACTGGAAGAACGCCGTGGTTTTGAACTCTAAAGTAACAAGGGGAAATGTTTTCCTCTCCGAGAGCCTATATATCCATTCATATGGGCCTTTATGCTGTAACTCAGAACTTCCGTCATTCATTCCTCACATATGGAAAAAACTAATCCCCATCGATATGCCCGGCACCACTACGGACAATATTGTATAACCTTTCATATCTTCGAACTTTTGATCGTTTTTGATTTGCTATGTTGACCGATGTCAACGCCCACCGCGTTGCATCATGGGTCAAACCTGATCGTATATAAGTGGACCACCTGTTGTTCTTTATGGCCTTAAGCCTGAAGATGGGATCTAGGGATCCCGAAAGATCTCGCTTTTAATTTGCTTTCACTTGTGAATAAAGTTTTTTTTAAACTAGTCTATAGCATCAGCAGGGATAATTTTTTAATCGTACGTAGACAGCTTTTATGACTTACATGTAATTTCTCATCGGTGTATATACACACACCGAAGAGCTAAAACACTTTGACCATCTGCCAAATATGATGTTGGTCGTCCATGTGCCACAAAAAGAGCTTTTACCCGACGAGACGTGGACGCTACAAGATTTCTAAAGGTGTCTTGTGGTATCTGGTACCATCACGTTGCCAGGAGATCTTTTAACTCTTGTAAGTTACGTGGTTGACCGCTGCAAATCGGAAATGTTGTTCCAACATAAAGCACAAGTGCTCAACTGGATTGGTGTCTGAGGAATTTGTCCGATTTTGAAACCTGAGCGTCTTGCTCATGTTCTGCGAATTATTATCGAACAATGCGGGCAGTGTGTCATGGCGAAATATGCTGCTGAAAGAACGTACTATATAGACGGGAATACCTTTGCTATGAAAGGATACACCGTATCTGCAATGATAATCTAGTAGGTAGTAGATATCGTAGTTCCCTGCACATGAATAGCTGGACCCAGGGTTTCCCAGCAGAACAATGCCCAAAGCATTACACTTCCTTCACTGCCTTGTTTTCGTCTTACGGTGCACCCTGGTGTCAACACTTCCCCGGGTGAAGGACGCAGCTCTACCCAGCCATCCACACAACAGGAAACGACATTCATCGGACCAGACGACATTTTTCCAATCATTCAAGGTCGAGTTTTGATGCTCACGTACGCATTGTAGGCCATTTTGATGGTGAATCGAGATTAGCATGTGCACTGGTAGCAACCTGCGACTACACAGCCCTATTTTCAACAGGGTCCAATATACTGAGTGCTGTGACCTCCCGTCAGCAAAATTCAAATTACTGGCGAGTTGGGTAAGGTAAAGTATCACTTCTGTTGGCTCGTTTCATACGGGAGCTTTTACACGACGAGACGTGTACGCTACAAGATTTCTAGTATCACTTCTGTTGGCTTTTGATGCTCACGTACCTTGGATCGCAACTAGCATCGATGAGGCACCGTCTGCCTACATCTTTCCATCTGTTCGTGGTTTTCCCTCATCGGACCGCATTTTGAAGGTGATAACCACGACCAACCGTGAGTACCACACAAGCCTTGCCTTCTCGGAAATGCTTTGACCCAGTCACCTGGCCATTACAGTTTGTCCTTTGTTACTCTTGCTTAAGTCCGCTGGCTTTTTCATCTGAAGAATAAGAATAACACTGATCAAAAGATCTCAGTATCCGATGTTATTTATACCATTTTATGACCTTCACACTCGCCGTCGCTTACATGTACTTGCTTTGATCTGCACGGAGACGCGGTAGTCAATGTTTTGGTTATTCGGTATATATTTCTTTCGAATACAAGTTTTCTCTCAAATTAATAGTTTTATAAGTGCGTAACTTTCTACATGACAGAAATTTGACAGTGAACTACATGAAAAAACAGTACGTAACTGAAGGAATCCTTTGAAAATACTCCACAGATTACAAAAAATATGGAGATTGCTCCATAGGAAAGTAGCTTTCATAGATTACAGTTTAGATACTATTAATACATTCATTGATTACAAAACTCAAGGAAAGGTTGGGTCTATCGAAAATTTCAAACAGGAAACAGAGTTTTCTAAAAGATCTAATGTTTACACTAGTTTTATGTATCTGAACTTGAAAATCCTTTAGAAAATCTTCCATTTAAAGTTAGCGGTAAACAACTCTGTAACATAAGAAGTTCCTTCATCACGGAAGAACATTTTTGTTACTATCACTGCTCTATGTAATTTCAGATGTAACTACAATCTCCATGCACTTACATCTGAAAGTACATAGAGTACATTCATTCAGATAACTTGTTTGTCTCTTCCAATTCAGGACATTCATGCGCACAAAGGTGATAAAGATTACAAACCTCCCATAATTAGGCTTTCACATTTCCAGTGAGAAGTAGTTGAGGATCGGTTTAAGTGCTGAAATTAAATCTGTTAAGATTGTTTTGTGTTCGATGTGTTTTATTCAGAAAACCACTTTTTAAAATAATTGGTTGCTCAGTGCGTATTACAAAGGGCTGCCTGCTTAAGTTTTAGATTAACAACTTTAGCAGGTCCACGTGGGATAACATCTTATCGTTATATTATATGTGGACAAAATTATTGGACACCCGACGCAGACGTAATGGTGTAATCCCTAAGCAGACACGAGGTCGATAAGGTATAAGAAAGGCAACGGGAGAACGCTCAGATCAATCGCTGATAAAATGGCTAGCAAGAGACAGCCCTACATATTTGAAATGGGCGTTATAATAAGTTGCTCAATTGGAGGTATGCGCACAAGAAGCATTTTTGATGGCACACAGGTCGCTAGATGGACTGTGGCCTTTTTCATCAACAAGTGGAAGGAGACCGGATATTGCAGGAATTCATTCACCTTGCCGTGGAAGACCCATGAAACTGCAACCCAAGAACTGGAGAGTGCTGCAGACGGATATCGGGAAAACCAGGTTCTTAACAATACGCGCCATAGCACATGAGTTCCACGTGGCCACAGATATTACGGTCTCCACTAAGACAATTCGAAGAGAGGCCCATGCACTCGGTTAATCATGGACGAGCAGCCGCCCATAAACCTTTCATAACAAAGACAATTGAAGTCAAGCGGCTACGATGGTGTCAACAGCACCAAAATTGGACATTGGAGCAATAGCGGAAGGTGTTATGGGGCGAAGAATCCCGCTTCGTATTATTCCGATCGGATGGACGTCTCTGGGTTTGGAGGTTACCCGGAGAATGTCTGCTTCCGGAGTGTAAAGTGCCGAATGTGAAGCACGGAGGCGGTGGAGTTATGGTATGGGGCTGTTTCAGCTGGTACTGTGTGGTTCCGCTGGGTGTTATTCATGGCAACATGAACTCCGTGCCGTATAGAGTTATCCTGGAAAACTCAATGTTCCCAACGTTGTGGCAGTTGTACGAACCCGACGATTATTTTTTCCAGGAGGACACTGCCACTTGTCATATTGCCAGGGCTACAGTGGAGTGGTATGAAGAAAATCATGTCTCGTGGATGGACTGGCCTGCTCAAATACCGGATCTCAATTCCATTGAAAAACTATGGATGAACTTGAACGACAGGTGAGGTATAGACCAACACCACCTTCTTCACTAACAGATTTGGTCGATGTACGCAAGGCAGAATGAGGAACATCCCGGTTTCCGTACTCCATGGGCAGTTTACCTCGACGGGTGGCTGCTGTAATCTCAGCAAATGGAGGACCTATCCGCTACTGACGTAAGCACAAAATTGCTTTTCTATTTACTTACAGTGTTGAATCAATTTTGTTCACATAGTGTACCTACCTCAGAAGTGACGCACATCCCAAGAATTCAAGTAGAAACGAGGAGCCCGTGACGGCGTAGCATAATTGGGAAAGAATTCTGCTCTGGAGCAGAAGACTATGGGTTCGCGTCACCAACAGCAAGAGGGTTGTGGGTTTCTCATTACCTTCTATAAAGGAATGTATTGTTTCTACGATCATGCGGACTAATAAAAAAAAGAAATTTCACAAATAAAATGTTTTACTTGCTGTGTATGTATACGGATGAGATAAGGAGACATGGAGAAGATCTCATTGAACTGAAAAGTGGACATCTCTTCTACTATCGTGGAACAGATACTGGCAGAACTAGTGGTGTTGGATTTATAATAAACAAGAAACTGAAGGATAAAGTTGTAGAAGTTAAAAGTTCCTCTGACAGAGCTGCACGACTCGTTATCCAACTCTCGAGAAGATACCAGGCCCAGATTATTCAAACTTATGCACTAACCACAAGTCATCCTGAAGAAGAAATCGAAGAATTTTATGAGGAAATTCGTCATCTAAATAATAAACGTAAGCAACACTTGAAGATAATTATGGGAGATTTCAATGCAAAAATAGGGCAACGGCAACAGAATGAAACTTCAGTAAGTAAATTCGGTCACGGCAACAAAAACCAGCGTGGAAATACTCTCGTAGAGTTTGCAGAGGCAGAAGGGTTTTTCATCTTGAACTAATTTTTCAAGAAAAAGCCACACAGGAAATGGACATGGAGACATCCAAATGGGAAGACAAGTGAAATTGATTTTATTATGTGTAACAAAAAATTTGTCATAGAAGACTGCAGTGGGCTAAACAAGTTCAACACAGGTAGTGACCATAGATTGGTGAGATGTAAGATGCACCTTAACACTAAACTTGAACATGGCAAGCTCATAAGACAAACAAAATGTATTGACATAACCAACCTTAAAAACACCATAATACCTTCAAGTTGGAACTGAAGAACAGATTCTCTGCTTTAGAAGGCCTAACATCGGAAGAAGTAGATATTTCTGAAGTTAACAGAAAAGTAACCAAAGCTCTTATGGAAACAGCAACAAAATTAGCTGGGTCTGAGAACAAGTTGCATGTGAACAAATTATCAGGAAAAACCAAAATGTTGATGCAAAAAAGAAGAGAGATGAGGACAACTAAAGAAGATGTGACTTCCAAAGTGGAATATATAGAGCTATGCAAGACAGTACGAAAAAGTATTACTGAAGACGTGAGAAAATTCAACTGTGAACTAGTGAGGAAAGCAATTGAAAACAACCAAATCCTAAAGATAGCAAAGGGACATCTCAGTAAGGGAAGAAAACAGATCATGGCACTGAGAAAAAAAGATGGTTCTGTAACAAATAATAGTGGCGAAATTTTGAAAAGAGTGAAAGACGTCTAGTCCAAATTATATGAAAGGCATGATACATGTACTACAGACATCATGAAAGGTACCAGTACCAGAGTTCTTCCAGTCCTGCCAGCAGAAGTTGCACATGTAATCAAAAACATGAAGCGGGGAAAAGCTCCAGGAGAAGATGGAATTACTGTAGACATCATATAAGAAGCAAGTGGAGAAATCTTAACAGTACTTGCCCATGTTTTCACTCGATGTCTTAATGAAGGGAAGATTACTGAGGATTAGAACAACGCTACAATGATCTTGCTACATAAAAAAGGTGACATTGAGGATCTGAGGAACTACAGACCTATCAGCCTCCTATCAGTCGTTTATAAAATCTTCACAAAAGTTCCTTCACACCGTTTGAAGGTAACACTGGACATGACTCAACCGAGAGAACAAGCTGTATTCAGGAGTGGCTACAGCACAATAGATCATATCCACGTACTGAGAGAACTAATTGAAAGAGCGGGGGAATATGAACTTCCATTGTGCATGGTTTTATCGATTATGAAAAGACTTTTGATTCAGTGAAACCATCAGCAGTTACAATGGCTTTGAAATCCTGCGGTGTTGAAGATGCATACATTAATATTATTAATAACATCTATGAAAATGCAAGTGTGAAGATTCGGCTGTTTGAAAATACAACACACATAAGAATTGGAAAGGGAGTGAGACAAGGTGACACCATATCTGCGAAGCTCTTTAATGCCACATTGGAAAATGTCTTTCAATCACTGAACTGGGAAAACAAAGAGATAAAGATTAATGGAGATTATCTAAGCCATCTTCGTTTTTCTGATGACGTAGTTATTTTTTGCAACTACTCCATCAAGAACTTGCTGACAAGAGTAAAGAAGTGGGATTAAAAATGAACTTTCAGAAGACGAAAGTGATGTTCAATGCTTTTACAAGAAATGAAGATTTATCGATTGATGGGGAAAAGCTGGAGATAACAGACACGTGCGTTTATCTTGGACTGCAGATATCAAGTGAGGGTCACATTGATGAAGAAATTAATCGTCGTACAAAACTTGCCTGGAGAGATTTTGGAAGAAACAGCATAATTTTCAGGAGCAATATGCCATTATGTCTTAAAAGAAAAGTGTTTGATCAATGCATCCTTCCAGTGCTTACGTATGGTGCAGAGACGTGGACCTTAACTAAAAGAGACATACAAAGGCTGCAGACAACTCAAAGAGCCATGGAGAGGTGCATGCTTGGTGTGACCAGGAAAGATAAGAAGAGGAACTTGTGGATCCGAAAAATGACAAGAGTGGAAGACATCATGATCAGAGTTAAATCCCTGAAATGGCAATGGGCTGGACATACTGCCAGAAGGACAGACCATCGATGCACAGCCGAAATTTTAGATTGGATTCCAAGGGACAGGAAAAGACCCAGAAGAAGACCACATGGGAGATAGGTGGATGAAATTCGAAAGTATGCGGGAGTGACATGGAGGAGACTGACACAAGACAGACCGTTGTGGAGGAAACTTGGGGAGACCTTTGTCCAGCAGTGGATTGATAATTGTTGACAATGATGATGATGAAGATGTATACGGAAAACGATCTACTGAAGCTGATAGAAAAAGGAATGTCGAAACAAACATTTGTACTAGCAATACATGTGATTTGCTCAAAATAGAGAAATACAGCTTCATCTATGTCCTTCCGAATATTAACCATTCACGCTTTCTAGCGAATGGTAATGAAGGCATTCACCATTAACCGAAGGCTATTAACTTGTAACTAGGTGTGATTTCTTCTTCGCAGCAGTTACTTAAACTCCAGCTGATTAGCATACTACTTCGAGTGGAATTTGAAGCGAAGAGGTTTCCTTTTCAAAATCCTCCTCGACTAACCATTTGGTTTCACATAAAGCGTTACAGCAGAAAGATCTTCGCCCATAAACACTTTCTGTGCATTCCCTCTGCTTTGCTGCGTCGCGTTCAACATTTCACACTAATTCAATTTTGTGTTGCGTGAAACGCGTATCAGTCATTTTACGCTCGAAAACTTTTCAACAAATATTTGGAACTTCACATGACTGAGCAATTCTTCCACGGATTTCGGTGAATAGTACAGCATCAAGTAAGATTTCTTACGGTACTCAACTAAATGTCTGGAGCTGGCATTAAATATTTGAGAAACATGCGCTTAGCTTGAACTACAGATCAATGACAAGTAGATAACATCTAATCTCTGCGCCGTAGTATTCTCATAGAAAATCAATTGACATTTTATTCTTAAGTCTGAAAGGTGTCACGTCTATAACAGCCCGAAGATTTGATTTTAAATCTAACTTTCTGTCAACAGTGACAATGAAAATGACAGTAAAATCCGTCTGAACATTTCCATGTATTTTTGCCTCTACGTATATCAGATACATGAAGGTTTTCGTATTGCCCACGTTCGAAGTGCAGTGGTGTTTGAAAAAAAAATACATGAAAAAAACGCAAGTCTTCCGCATTTAATTATGGAACTTGGATACATTTCTACAATTAGTGATAATTTCGTACAGAATTAGGTCATGAGGGAAAAAGGCAGAAAGGGAGAGAGAGAAATAAGCAGCATAACTTAAATTTAAGAGAGTTCTAGCATGTACCTATTTTAGTTTTAAATAATAGCCCCATACATTTCTGTTTCATAAAGCGTATTTTTTAGCTCTGTGTGATCGATATTATTTTAAAATCGTCCAATCAGAATTATCAGAGAGCTACTACATTAAAAAACATTAAGGGCAACTATTCATTTAGGATGATGTGGGTTTTAGCAGACGATTAAAAGCAAACTTTGAAAATCTTAAACTCAACCTTTCTGGATAATGTAATGGAGGTTTTCTTGAAGACAAGTTCACTACTGACCGATTTTAATGAGCAACACCAAATCCAAAATGGAAGACATCAAGAATGTCTATTTTAATGACATACTGTGCACCGCAACTGAGAATGAAAGACGATTTGCTGGAAATTCCCGAAGGAAGAATGGAATCCGGCCTGATTGACTATTTCATTCCTTATATTCGAATGCTTTATACCAGGGATGGCCAAGGCGTCGACGGCGGTCTACCAGTTGACCGCATTACGAAAAATGGCAGCCCGCGGTGAAAAATCGTATTTGCGGAATTTTAGTATGGTCACGTTTCTGAAGGCAACTCAAAAGTGGGATCCAGGCCTTTGGAAACATAACGGCTTTCTTGGATTTCAGTGCTCTAAAAATATGTTACGACTTGGCAGCGGCGGTGCCAAGTCGTTCCCCTTTCTTAGCGCTGCGCATGCGCATCGGAGATTCGGCGCAGAGAGATAGCGTTGTAGTGGACTTGCTGCTCAGTGGAGTGTATTGTTGCTGTCTGTGGTACTCCGAGTTCCGCATTATTCGCCATTCGGTACATTCTGACCAATATAAGTGCAACAGGCGGTAGTAGTCAGAAAGCAAAAACTTTTCACTATCACAGTGAATGGGAGGAAAGGATTTTATTTATTATGGTTAAAGATAAGTGTGTTTGTCTTATTTGTAACTTCAGTCTTGCGTTGCCTAAGAAAGCGAATGTAGAAACACATTTTAAACCTGTTAACAAAACATGCGCTACGTGTTTTCAAGTGGTAGTGAACTTCGAAAGACTGAAGTTCGTGAACTTAAGTCGAATTTGAGCACTCAGCAGTGTGCGTTCACAAAGGAGAACTCAAAAAGCCGTCACATTAACGTCATTCAAGATTACTGAAGTACTTATGAAATGATAAAAAAAACATTTGAAGACGGAGAACTGATCAAAGAGGCTTTCTGTAAAGCCGGAGAAGTTCTTTTCAGTGATTTTAAAAATGAATCAGAAATACTTTCAACAATTAAAGATGTATTTCCATCACGAAGCACTGTGATGAGAAGGACGAAAATTATGAGTAAGAATTTAGAAGACCAGTTAACGGAAGATTTACGTAAGTGTACTTTTCTGTCTCTGCAGTTTGATGAATCTACAGATTTTTCTGACACAGCTCAGCTATGTATTTTCATTGGAATGGTTTTCCCGACTTGACGTTCAGAGAAGAGCTTTTAACAATGATCCCGCTGAAGGAACAGAAGAGAAGTGAAGATATCTACAATGACTTTAAATCGTCTATTATCGACACGAAGTTTCCGATCAATAAGTTAGTGTCCATGACAGCCGATGGCGCACCAGAAATGGTAAAAAAATAAAGTAGGCTTCATCACACTGTGCAGAGATGACGAAGATACACCCTCCTTCACGTTGCTTCACTGTATTATCCATCAGTAAGTGTTGTGCTCTAAAACGTTGAGTTCAAATGATGTTATGACTCCTGCCTTTAAAATTGTGAGCTCCATTCGATCCAGAAACCTTCAAAGACGCAAGTTTTGAGCTCTACTTGAAGAATGCGGAGCCGAGCCTGCCGCTCTCCTACAGGCCGATGTTCGTTCGCTCAGTCGCGCTTCATTCTTAAAAAGATTTAAAATCCTCCTTCCAGAAATCAAAAAGTTTCTAAAATCACGGGGAGAGAATTACGATTAGTTAGAAGGTAAACAGTGGTTAATGAAGCTATCATTTCTTTGTGATATAACCGAAAAAATAAAAGAATTAAGTCTCGAGTTACAAGGAAAAAATAAATCCCTGATGGAAGTTATGAGCTTGATCAAAAGTTTCAAGGAAGAATCAAACTATTCGGAACTCAGCTGAGAAGCGGCGACTTAAAAAAAACTCTTAAGTGTATAAAACAAGAGTCCGAATGTAGTACATCCCTCGACTTCGAGGGCTTTGCACAGCAATAAGCACGGAGAATTCGAAAGAAGGTTCTCTGAGTTTTCAAAGCCAGAGAGCGTTGTGGCATTTATGACATTTCCATTCAAGGAAATAAAGACGGATTATGTGGCCGAGCTGACTTCGAAGAGAGCAGAGCTAGTCAATAGAGATCCAATTAAAATTGAAGAAGAAATGGTGAAGCTGTGCTTACCTGTTCTTGAAAGCAAGAGCTAATGATAGGGTTGATACATCATTCTGGTAGCTGTCATATGACGAAATTTATTCAAACATTCGAAATTTGGCGTTTTATATGACAGTTTAACAGTTTAAAACTCCAAATTTCGAGATAAAGATTCACACAAGCAGGTGACCCAAATTTTTTCTGGGTCCACCTGCTTGTGTGAATCTTTATTTTCTACAGTGAAAGCGATGGACTTCACTGTTATGTGTCCGCCCAAAAATAAAGTTAGGTTGCCTACATCTGAAAAAACAAATTTAATACTTTTTGGATGTTATTTCAAAAAATTAAAAGCCATTATTCAGTTATTGTTTTAGTAAAATTGCTGGTGCAACAAGTACAAGTGAACATCGATGAAATGGGATATTTTATCAGCATGTATATAGTGATTTTAACGTTTAAGGTGTTGGAACCAAAGTGCAATAATGTATGTGCAATAATGTACATAAGAGAAAGATTAAAAACCAGGTGTTTCATCTCCCAATAAAATTATAGTTGGAATAATCGCCACATGTGTTGATAATTGTCAGTGAATCCACAAACAAAGTGAATTGACACACCAATAATGTGCTTCGTATCGACTAGGGTTTAGAGGTACGTAATAGTATTTAGATCCATTAGTGGATATTTATTTGTTATTATATTAATTGCTTTGTCTGGTTTCAAGTTTTATTAAAGGAAGCTTGTGTGTTATCGGAGTATTAATTTTTTAAAGAGATATGCCTGAAAAATAATAATTTAAAGTAACTTACACCTAAAAAATTTTCAACTTTTTAACTCCGTTACAGTTGCCGCAATTTCTCTGTTTTTATTTTGAATACATTTCCTCTTTCAGGTTGATCGAAGAGGAATTTCATTATTCCTCTTCTTTTAATTATTATTTTTGTATTGTTTTTTAAATGCATTTTCTACGCTTCAAATATAAGTAATTATTTCATTTTGTGGTGTTTATTATGATGTCCTTACCAGGTCCCCCCCCACCTACGAATTTTGTTTGTTAATTTATTAGTCGACCGCCAACGTGTACTGTGATCGAAAGTAGCCCCAGGACGCAAAAAGTTTTGCCATCCCTGCTTTATACAGTGAAGAAAAGACTCACCCACACAGGGTAATGACATAATTTTCCAGTTATCACTCTACTTGCACATGATTTCGAATACACTGCTTGACATAGAAGTCACCACAACGTCAAGGAATGTACGAAATGAGACGACATTTACCACACATGTAGACAAGAAAGTGGAATAGAAGTAATTTAATTTCTGACGGATTACATGAGTGCGATGGGCGAGGAGACAGTATAATGTGACCTGAGTCAGTTGGTCGTATGACCGCCATGCTGGGGCTATACATTCGGAAATACGGCATGGCATCGAAGGGGAAAGCCCCCACATGATGTTCTGAGGTATCGACTTGTGTCCACAATTCATTAACATTGCGAGCGGGTCGTAAGAGGCGTTAAGTCGTCTGCAAATGACGTCTCACACGTTTGTTATTGGAAAGGAGCCTGTGGATCACGTTTGCTAGGACAGAACCTGGACGCTTTGTAGGAACTGTCTGCTGCTGTTGGTAGTGTGCGGGCGGGCGTTATCTTGTTGAAACTGGACATCACGGATACCACTGAGATACGGCAACAATATCGGTGAAACGATATCGTCATTCTGTCATTGTACCTACTGTGCGTATGAGCAGTGAACGGATGTTGAAACTGATGGCACCCAAACCATGACACCAGGCTAAAGAGCAGTATGACGCCTACGGATAGCAGTAATATCAGCGCGGTGACCGTGTCGGCGCTGCAGCAGAAGAGAAACTCGTCGATGAAAACGATATGGTTACATATATCTCGTCACACATGTCTGACACGGCTCCACTGCAATTTGGGCGACGACATGCTGCGGTCAAGGGCAGTCGTCGCAATGGATGGCAAGAACATAAGCTTGCATCAGCCAATCTGCGATTCACAGTCCGCGTCGAATACGATCATGCCCATAACTGCCTGTATACCTCGTCGCATGTCGCCCGCTGTGTAATGTGTGGCATCCGGACGTTTTCTAACCTACACGAGTGCCACTCTGCCGACGCATGTTATCTTCTCTCAACCGCTGTCATCACATCTGACAAACAGTTGTTGCATCCTGATGTCTTACCGCCGCAATGCGACTCAAGGATAAACCAGCAGTATGCAACCCTCTGATGAAGCCTTTGGTAAAGGTGTCCTTGTGATGGTAAAATTCTCGATGACGTCGCACAGAAATGTTTTCTTTACTCGTGCTTTTGCAACCGTGATCATTCCGATGCAGTAGCACACACGCCCAGGTGAGCCAAACTTAGCTACGACGCGTCGTTTTGCAGATTTATCTTCCTCACCTATTAACTGATTACTTCGCAACTGCAATCATTTACGTAATCTAACTATCGACGTATACCCACTAATTTGCATGGAAATCCGGCAAATTCATCCTGGTGTGTCATGTTCTATGTCAAGCAGTGAATATTTCATTCTGTTTAGCTTCTAATCAAACACTTTTACTGGAATAAAATATTTTCTATAGTCTGTAGTATGAATTTAACTGGAAGAGCTAACGTATTCTATTCATAATACCCATTCGATTACTGCAGATACAGGTATTTACGTGTTCTCCATGCCATTCGTGGCGTAAGCACAAATACTATTCGCTAAACTTTCGAACTCTGCCGATATTCTTCCTCTGGACTTATTTTTCATTGCTTAGAGCAGTAATATAACCACGTTGAAACGATTAAAAATGATCATACACGGAAACAACCAGTTGTTAAAATATGTGCTGACGTTCTGCTCACACGAAAGCTCATGGTTGAGATACGTATCATGTATACGTAGTTAGAGATTGATTGTTTCGGAATTTGCTGAGAAGCATACCAGGATAAACCTTCTCAGACGACAAGAAGCAACAATGAATAGTACTTCCCCTACCACTTAATTCTGACATTTTAACCACGGAACTTTGCGTGAGCAGAGCATCAACCCCCATTCCAACAAGTGATTGTTCCAAAGTTTGATAATTTTTGAATCGTTTCATTATTGTGCATTACTGTTCTGAGCTCTGATAAAATAAGCTCAGACGAAATCTCCTATTGAGATGTGAAAGCTCGGCGAATATTGAGTATTTGTGTTTACGCCATAAATCGAAGATTTTTAAAATTCATCTAAGATTTATGTTAAAATATTCATTCATTAGAAATCCCTTTCCCACTATTCGATAAATTTGTGGTCTTCGATATGTGTGGAGTAATCGAAAGCTATTAAATTCGTCGTATCCTACAGTGATTACCTGCGTTCTAATCGCGAATGACATGCTGGTATTGCTTTCTGTCTTACGACTTTGGCAATATCTTTACTTCGAAAACATTAATCTTAAATCAGAGATTACTGGTTCCTCTTATCCTTATGCGTCTATGGAAGTTGCTAAATTCAAAAGAAAAAGAAAGAAAACATTGTGCAACTTTAAAGTTACTCCTGATATCAATATACACTGAGGAGCCAAATTATTATGATCACCAGACCAAATTATTATGATCACCTATTCAAAGCAGCTGTCTTTCAGATGCTGCCAACGCAAGATGGCAGAATCGGTATAAAAAGAGGAAACCTGACGGTATGCAGATAGTAATGAAGTGCATTGATCAAGAAATAATGGGTAAAAGACGTGATCTGACAGACTCTAGACGTGGAATGATCGTAGGTACTCGGAGCATCGGTGGGAGGATTAGCAAAGCACCTGCACTTGGGAAATATTCGAGGGTAGCAGTTGTTAAAGTTTACAGACAGTGGACAACCAGTCAAAACACAGGGCTGACAGCAAAGCATGTTGTCCTCAACGGTTACAGGATGCTTGAGCTCGTCGGAGAATGGGCAAACTTGTTTAATCCAACAGACGGGCAGCACTTAATCAGACCACAGGTAATCTGAATCAGGAACCGAGTACGATGGCTTCTCAACGTGCAGTTCGTCGGACATTACGTCGTATGTAGTCCATACGACGTAATGTCCGGCGGGCCTTTCCGTAATCCATTGCCATCTGCAGGAAACAAGAGGAAATGCATCCAGTTCTCTCAGGAAGAGAAGAATCGGACAGTAAATGAGTGGGAAATGGTAATGTGGTCTGACGAACCACGTTTTCTACTACACCATGCAGATGGAAGGGTTAGAATATGGAGACAGCAGCACGAAAGCATGAGCCCATCTTGTATCGTCACTATTCTTCACCATGGCAGAGGCAACTTTGTGGTCTGGAGCATGTTTCGTGGGAGTGTTTGGGCCCTATGAGTCGCGTGGAGCAACGTCTGATAGCCCAAAGGTATTTACATATCGTTGCTGACCAAGTCCACTCAGTTATGTTGATGGTTTATCCCAATGGAGATGAATACTTCCAGTAAGACAATGCTCCATGTCACAGTGCTCACATTGTATGCAAATGGCTTGGAGAGCAACACGGAGACTTTACTCTGTTACATTGGCCTCCTCAATCACCTGATCTCAATCCGTTGTAGCATTTGTGGTATGAAGTCGAAAGGGACATCAGACAGCTGAATTAGCTACCATCAAATCGTCAATAGCTGGCAGGTGCAATTCATTGCATTTGAAGCCACTAACAGACATTTAACGCAGTCCATACCATGACGAATTAAAACAGTATTAAGGGCAAGAGGTGGTCCAGCAACGTACTAACTAGGTGATTTTACTAATTTGGCCCTCAGTGTATATACTTACACACGTACTGTAATTACGAGCAAATTACGCATCTGACTGTTTGGCAGAAAAGTAACAACACTAAAAAGTAGGAGATGAAGCAGCTGATGATAAAAATATAGAAGACATGAGAACATTTAATTCGCTTCAGAAAATTTTCATTTTCTGAAGCTGCAACTAAGATGTGAAATAAAGAAAACCTAACGGACAGGAAATCACGTGATATGAGATGATCATGAAATAAACACTTGAAGATAAGATGATGGCGAGGTAAATAAAGGGCTCTTACCTCCATCATGACACAGCAGATTTGGTAGATGCATTTGCTAATGGCTTCCGCTGTTCCAGACAACGTCACCGCTCGCTCTGTGGAATTGGGAAGCATCTCGCTCGCCACCTGAATTGATGCACCCGTCACCTGCAATGGAAAGCGACACTTTCAAGTAAGAACTGCTTTCTGTTAAAGCTCAAACTAATGGCTCTACCGACAAAGTTTGTTTTAACGTAGTAGTTAGGAGAGCATGTTTTGCGAGGAATGTCAAGTACGTAAGCCACTTTAAACCGCAGCAGAAAACATGTTCTCCTGTTTTCTCTCCTTAGGTACCTCTAGGTTTGTAATTACGAGCTACGTTCACCCTTAATCTCTGCAAAGCTTGCTTCATTCAAGACGTTTCATTAATGTGCGCTTTATCTTTCCTCTCGGAGAGCATGGATATTCTGCCAAGACTTTCAAACAGAACACGTCGGAGTGTTAAGAAATTCATAATTTACATCTCACGTGAGTGATTTTTTTTCTCATTAAAACATGAAAAATATTTATTAAAAACCAAGGAAGCACGTTTTCCAACTTCTCAAATGGTCCGTGCCAGCCAACTGTGTTAAACTTCGAAGTACTTTTGCTAGTCAGACGAGAATGAATTTATTGCAGTTATCAAAGCATTATTACCTTAAAAAAAATTCAGGGTTTAAAAAATGTTGGGATTTTAACTTTCTGTGCTGAAAATCTTAGAACAGCAAGAAAACGCATCGACAGCTGAGATCAGCAGTTTATCTGCAAGTGTGAGTTAAAGCACTCAGTTGTAGAGTAAATATAAAAATACGTTTTTCAGCTTCACCTTTCATTCCGAAGCGGCATATTTATCATCCACGAAGCAAGTTGGGCCAAATGACATTGCAGCATCTTTACCTTGTAAAACTATTCAGAGAATAATTTCACTGTGCCACTACAACATAATTTTCACCTGCCTTTACGTAATGGCTTGTTTCATTTCCTAAACACATAGGACTGAACAAATTTCAACCGTCAAGCAATTTTAAAACAAAAATTGGAGAAAAAAATATTTTACGTCAGACAATTGCAAAAAGAGTGTAGTAAAAGAATGGTTTTTAAATCGGTTGAAAAAGAACTATTTCGGATGGATAAAACAAACCATTTGTGAACGTAACTGAAAATCTCCTTACAGAGGCAAGCTCCAGATTTTACTGGTTGGTAATCAAGAAGAATTAAGAAATTTAAAATGGCTGCCTGGTAAACTTCACCTATTTTTCTCAGGTTTCCTAGTGCCGTCTTGAAGAATTTCTTTACTGTAATGAATTTGTTGTGATAAAAGGACAAATATTAATAGAAACCACATATTGCTTCAATTTCATCGTTTTACTGATGACATTCTTATTTCTATGGAAAACCATTTAGAACATCAAGTCATGATCCACAAGACAGTTAAATCCAGAAAAGTGTCATTAAAAATTTATTATCAGAAGGCGAAACTGTCGTTCAAAATTGTTTCTTAAGAGAGGTGAGTTCACAGATCGAAATCTGAAATCGTAAATACACACACTTTCTTCGGGTAGATGATATCAACTGTAGCAATGATGTCGATAAATTATTGTGCCTGTAAGACGCAAAAGAACGGCCTTTACTAGAAATAACTGAATTTTCAATAGTAAATCATCCTAAAAATTTGTACTGAAATTAAAAAAATGTAGAAATATTGCTGTGTCTAAGAGTTGCCATTTCTGATGGTAAGAACAAATTTTTGTGTCAATAAGTTTTATGAAAAATGTTTATGATATAAATTCTGAATTTACTCTAATAAAACATGCTCATCGATGATTATTTTATTTTGGCAACCTAATGGGCAAGTACCACTTATTTAAATTCAGAGTGTATGATTATAAATACGTTTAAAGTAAATAACCGAATACTTTTTGGAAGGTTTAAGGTGACTTCTTTGCCCAGAGGAAAAAGGTAAGTTTCAATAATTTGGCTAAAACATTGGAAACAAACATTTTAGTTTGTTTCTATACGTTGTATCCACATTTAAAAATATTTTCAATAAATTGTAGTAGCTGCTGCTGGACCCATTGACCAATAAGCGTTTGCGTTGCATTGTTCTTCACAGTCTCCCTTCATAGAGAAAAAAATAAATCACTTTCTAAAGCAATTTGATTTTTCTAAAATTTCCGGTACTTTGCCGAAGAAGTTGTTTAGCAGTGTAAAACATGACTAACATCGTAAGAAAAATTCTTGATTTAGGAAATAGTCTTTAATTTTGGAGTTTTCCACAAATCAGTTAGATGCACAAGCAAGAATTCTCAGCAAATGGGATAAGGGAGAGATGGCAGATGTGCAAACTGTAGCTGTTCCCTTAAGCAGCTGAACTGATCAGTATGTATCCTGGATTAATTGGTTATCAGCAAATGGGATAAGGGAGAGATGGCAGATGTGGGAACCGTAGCTGTTCCCTTAAGCAGCTGAACTGATCAGTATGTATCCTGGATTAATTGGTTATCAGCAAATGGGATAAGGGAGAGATGGCAGATGTGGGAACTATAGCTGTTCCCTTAAGCAGCTGAACTGATCAGTATGTATCCTGGATTAATTGGTTATCAGCAAATGGGATAAGGGAGAGATGGCAGATGTGGGAACTATAGCTGTTCCCTTAAGCAGCTGAACTGATCAGTATGTATCCTGGATTAATTGGTTATCAGCAAATGGGATAAGGGAGAGATGGCAGATGTGGGAACTATAGCTGTTCCCTTAAGCAGCTGAACTGATCAGTATGTATCCTGGATTAATTGGTTATCAGCAAATGGGATAAGGGAGAGATGGCAGATGTGGGAACTATAGCTGTTCCCTTAAGCAGCTGAACTGATCAGTATGTATCCTGGATTAATTGGTTATCAGCAAATGGGATAAGAGAGAGATGGCAGATGTGGGAACTATAGCTGTTCCCTTAAGCAGCTGAACTGATCAGTATGTATCCTGGATTAATTGGTTATCAGCAAATGGGATAAGGGAGAGATGGCAGATGTGGGAACTATAGCTGTTCCCTTAAGCAGCTGAACTGATCAGTATGTATCCTGGATTAATTGGTTATCAGCAAATGGGATAAGGGAGAGATGGCAGATGTGGGAACTATAGCTGTTCCCTTAAGCAGCTGAACTGATCAGTATGTATCCTGGATTAATTGGTTATCAGCAAATGGGATAAGGGAGAGATGGCAGATGTGGGAACTATAGCTGTTCCCTTAAGCAGCTGAACTGATCAGTATGTATCCTGGATTAATTGGTTATCAGCAAATGGGATAAGAGAGAGATGGCAGATGTGGGAACTATAGCTGTTCCCTTAAGCAGCTGAACTGATCAGTATGTATCCTGGATTAATTGGTTATCAGCAAATGGGATAAGGGAGAGATGGCAGATGTGGGAACTATAGCTGTTCCCTTAAGCAGCTGAACTGATCAGTATGTATCCTGGATTAATTGGTTATCAGCAAATGGGATAAGGGAGAGATGGCAGATGTGGGAACTATAGCTGTTCCCTTAAGCAGCTGAACTGATCAGTATGTATCCTGGATTAATTGGTTAGCAGCAAATGGGATAAGGGAGAGATGGCAGATGTGGGAACTATAGCTGTTCCCTTAAGCAGCTGAACTGATCAGTATGTATCCTGGATTAATTGGTTAGCAGCTTTGGAAAATCCAGAATTATTAATAATAAGTCTTATTTAGAAAGTGGAAAGTTGTAATATGCAGCGCGGTCTGACCAAATAAACATAAAATTGCAAATACCAGGAAGTTCAATAAGTTCTGTTACACTTAGTATTTTGGCGACCTGTATATTTGCTATATTTTTCTCAAACATACGTATATGTTGTCTGTGTCATGATTTTTTTATTGCCGAAGTATATTATTATTGCCAATACACTATGTAACTTCGAAATTGTGGAACACAGAAGGTGTTATCGGAAGTGCATACAGTTCGGAAGGTGGATGCGTTTTGCCGAAATAAGACACTGATTAAATTATATGACCAAATAAAATGAGGTTTCGGCTGCTATAAACAAAGGCGCAGAGAGCGTGGAGTTCAAAGCAACACGTGTATGTGAGGCAGTTAACAGTCTCCTGTCTCGCAATAGCTAATTCAGAGTGCAAGGAAATAATCGCGTATGCCAATATGTCACGATCTAAAGAGATATCAGCATCTCAGAGACTTCAACAGATGCCAGATTACTGGTCTTCAAGACGCGGGATGGTCATTTCGTCGTGCATCAGAACGTGTGAGCCGTGACAATTGCATAGTGCGCCGATGTTGCTAAGAATGGCTGCCGGAATGTCTGAGCACTCGTCGAATGGAAATGAAGCACCACGCACGAATGTACAACGCGAGGATCAACAATTCCATCAATAGGTTCCTGCCGTACTTACAGCTTTCAAACGACCATCCTATGAGCTGTGCTACGCTATCACCCATCGAATCATTGCACGGCAATTGGCGGAAGAGGCTATCAGTACTTACCGGGCACTGAGTCGATTAACACTCATCGCTCCCAATTGCTAAAAGAATCTAAAATGGAGCTCTACCGCCCACTTGAGTTACAGAATCACATAAAGAGGTGTTTTTGAGAGGTGTTCATTAAAAGAAGCTTTTGCTTTTTGAGGACCTGTTAAAGGCGTAATGATCTGCGCATGCACGTTTAGAGACAAAATGGTGAAAGCAGTTAACCAAGAGCTATTGTGGAACACCATATTCCATGTCTTGCTTGTGGTATAGTGAAGGGAGCAACCTCTTACGTTCGTGGTTCGTCTTTGGTGTTCGTCAACTGCAATCTGACTACTCGCAGCTTTGTCGCTGACCTTCTGCAATCAGTCACTCTTTCCTTTCCTATTGGGTGCATGACTCCATTTTAACATGATAATGCACACATACATGCTGCAGGGGCTTCCTCAGAATGTCTCTGGGGTGAACATGTACTTCCTTAACCAGTCAAGCCTCTGGATTTGTCCCCCGTAAGAAACCTGTCGGCCAGTATTGTGCGAAATCTACAGACCCACCAGCAGTCAACGACTTTTCTGGAAGGTGCAAACTACTGTTCTGCAGGCTTGGTGGGAAACCCAAGCCTACAGAATAGTACCGCAGAAGGCGATTTGAAAGCTATAGCACTACATGCCGAAGACAAATAGAGGGATGTATCTGCAGCTGAGGTGGTTTTACATCATACTACACATGTAAATATTTAAAGAACCAATCGTCGGAAAGGCACATAACTGAGTTGGATTGGATAATAAAATATTGTAAGAACAACAGCACACAAAACAAGTTATGAAACAAGGTTTATTTCATTCCTTATGCAAATTTACAAAAATCAACAACACAGTGGTTTTCTTGTTGTGGACATAAAATTAAGAAAAGGCTGCTGTACCACGATTAATAAGGGATGTGATGACCCCTTTCAGCCACGCAAGCCTCGCATCGATTTATCATGCTGTATCAGGTTGTCCAATAGCTCTGTGGGCAGCATGTCCCATTCCTGACGAAGAGTATCTCGAAGCTCCAGATTTGTCCTTGGCGGAGGCTGACGGGATGCAATTCGCATCCCTAGTTCATCCCATTCATCTCTACGGGATTCATATCCGGAGATCTTGCTGGCCTCTTCATGTGCCGGATATCTTCATTTTGGAGAAAGTCACCCACCAGCTGAGCTCAGTGCATTATCATCTATGAATACCAACTCTGAACCCATGGTACTTCTGAAATGTCTCACTTGAGGTTCCAGTGTCTCCTCTCTGTACCTCACAGCATTAACTCTATTGAAGTTGTGGGGCTCTGTGCGTCCATTCAACATTATACCTGCCCATGCCATGATTCCGCGCCACCAGATTGGTCCTTTTCCGTGATGTTATGGGGATTGTAACGGGTTCCTCGTTCTCTCCAGCGAGTGGTTCGATGAGAATCAGTCGGTTAACTGAATCGGGAATCATCTGTGAAGAGCACATTGCTTCACTGATTCAGTGTCCAGTTTCGATGCTCCCGACTCCAGTTTAAATGGGCCCTCCTGTTGGCAGGTGTGAGCGAGACACAAACTATTGGACGTCTGTCATAGAGACTAGTTACCCTGAGCCTTCTGTAAACAGTTTACCTTGAAACTCTAGGTCCTGAGGCGGCCGCAAGCTCTGCAGAAAGTTGTCCGGCAGACATTATCCTATGACATCGTGTAGTTAATGAAAGATATCGTTTGCTACAGTTAGCTAAGTTACAGAAGTAGCCATCACAAATGAGTTTGCAAAGTAAATTTAAGGGAAAACAGAAGAATAGAAGGCGTGGAATCTAGAGCTGTTTTTAAAGTACCAAAGACCACGTCAGTTTTATACTGGTGTCATCGCCACACTCCTTAACACAACTGCGTGTCGGTCACCACCACTTTCCTAAGTAAATATTTGACCAAAAAACGATGGCCAAATCTAAGTACTTTCCTGCACTAACCCTTATAACGAAGTAAATTTCTCCGTCATTTTTGTCCACGCCGGGGCTCGAACCCGGTCCCCTCATTCCGGAATAAGTCGTTCTACCAATTGAGCTACGCGGACGTTCATTGTTGCCGCTATCTGCCTTTATGTCGTGTGCGTGCTGCGGGGCAGGCACGTCACACCCTTCTGAATGATGGCTAATTCTTCTGCTCTACCGATGCGAAATGTGTTGGCCAGCTCTTGGCCCGATGTTCCAGCTTGTGTTACAGATGTTCTATTGGATTCAAGCTGGGAAACTGCATCAGAAAATTCAAAATCTCACATTTATGCTCAGTCTAGTAACATAACTATTAACATGACAGAAATCAAGCATTTTACTGTTGAAACATTCATGGATAAGCCAGAAAGAGCTTCAACACGCAGGAAGAATGAAATTCCCCAAAACGTTAACCCTTTAAGCAGCCGTTGTACCTGAACCAAATAGTGCCGACAATTCTCTAGGCTCCCCAAACAGAAATGTTCACATCGTGGCGGCATTTTACGAAAAGTACGGAAAAAACTGATCCTTTCCCTATCTTGTCTTAGCAGTACCGATAACAGAACAAGTGATTCAAACACCTCCGCCCCTTCTTAGATTCGTTGACACTGCTAAAGCAGTTTTAGTAGGTATGCAGTCAGAAAGGATTAGTGTCTATCATCCTCATAAATGATCACTTTAAATAAAAAGCAAAGGATAAGAAGCGCCTTGTGATGCACAAGTTTACTTGTTCTAGCCGTGTTAGGCACTCTTAAGAAGAGGAAATATATCGAACAAAAATCTTCGCTCTTTCCACGTTTATAAGTGAGTCACAGAAAAATTCTCATTGGCCGCCACCGGGAGTCGAAACCCAGGGTCTTCCAGTTACGCGCCGGATATACTTCCGCTACATAACAGCGGCCTCGAATTGCTCCAGACTCACACACGCTAACTGCCAAGCCAATTTGGCAGGTTACTTCTTGGAGCCCCACACAATGCTGGGGATTCACCAAAGATGGTAAGCAGCAACTGAAAAAATAATTAGAAGGCGAATGAATAATTAATACAGACATTGTACGTGGATCAGGAACATCAAACAAAGATCTTCGTTCTTTCCACGTTTATAAGTGAGTCAAAGAAAAATTCTCATTGGCCGCCACCGGGAGTCGAACCCAGGGTCTTCCAGTTACGCGCCGGATATGCTTCCGCTAGACCACAGCAAAGATCTTTCTAATTATTTCTTCAGTTGCTGCTTACCATCTTTGGGAATCCCCAGCATTGTGCGGGGCTCCAAGAAGCAACCTGCCAAATTGGCTTGGCAGTTAGCGTGTGTGAGTCTGGAGGAATTCGAGGCCGCTGTGGTGTAGCGGAAGCATATCCGGCGCGTAACTGGGAGACCCTGGGTTCGACTCCCGGTGGCGGCCAATGAGAATTTTTCTGTGACTCATTCATAAACGTGGAAAGAGCAAAGATCTTTGTTTGATGTTCCTGGTCCACGTAAACTGTGTCTGTATTAATTAGAGGAAATATATATATTTCGCCCGAGCTCATTTCACCCCGCCAGCGTCCGTGACTGACACGGAGGGACCGCAGGTTCGATTTCAGGCAGGTACGAACGCTCGAACCACTAAATATCCGCCGTGCGTCGGATGGGCACGTTAAGCAGTCGGACCCCGGGTACTGGTCCCCCGGTAATAAATAAGAGCGTCTTCCTACCCCTTTCTACCTCGCTTCCGTGTCACTTTCCTATCGGACACTGTAGCCCAAATCTCATAGCATCCTATTTCCAAGGGTTGTTTAAGACCTGGGGACAGACACTCCCTTCCTAAAATCCTCGACATGTGATCTGATCTCACCCCATTTTTCTAACCCCTAGTTAATTCGTTTCAATCAGTTAAAGAGTTAGAGAGAGAGTTAAAGAAGCCTTCAAGTTCGTTTTTGTAGATATAACCATTAAAGGCCCTAGAAAGAGCTCCACACTTTACATGTCCACCGTAACAGTCACGAAAACCAATCCCACGTCTCAAACTACCACCTGCTCATCAAAACTAGTATAATGTATTCCTCCAAGATATGTTTTCCAGATATTACACAGTAGCTCATAAGATTGTAATTCTAGAGTGATTCGTTACATGGAAGGTGTTTTGACCACGTCTTTCGCTCTGTTCTTTGCAAATGCCAAAGAGAAAACGTTGACTAGTGTTGGTAATGGCATGCTTAGCGCCGCCTTTCTTCTACGATATCCGCGTTGTCAAACTCGTTCTCCTACGGTAAGCGATGTAGTAGAACTCCTCACGTAGTATGGCGAATACAAAAACCTGCTGTTGAACATATTCCTTTCTAACATACACAGGACTACTTCATGTGCTTCAAAAGGAATTGTCATTGTTTTTCCACAACAGTATCAACAGAAAATTTTCGAACGGTGAATGTAAAAATAATTTTTAACCATACAATGCATTAATAAGCTCCAGCTGAATGTTCGATAGATGTTTCAGGTAACTACTCATTCTGTAGGTATGCTATATATACGCACTGCCTAGGTAGTTAGTATAAGTGTATTTTGGCAGTATAAGTGTATTTCACAACCATCTTTCAGCACTCAGATGACAAAAATAATTATGAAGTGCAAACATACTTTGTAGAAATCGAACTACACATGGTTTGGGTCCTTGTTTCATCAAATCTCAACTTATTCACATTGCGATTTTCATTTTTGTTGTTAAATATACTGGAAAAACTCAAAAACGCTATTTGGCGCTCATAAATATTTTAACAATATAATATCAATCAACATAAAACAGGTAAGTCATGCACTGTAAACAATACGATAGGCATGGAAAGACATACAATTTTTCATACATGCATTGCAGAATTTCCGTAAAGCTT
The DNA here is from genome assembly GCA_039090855.1 of Macrothele yani. Taxonomy (NCBI): domain Eukaryota; kingdom Metazoa; phylum Arthropoda; class Arachnida; order Araneae; family Macrothelidae; genus Macrothele; species Macrothele yani. The sequence goes on along the minus strand of CM077008.1, from coordinate 62,573,083 downwards.
TATTCAGAAGATATACTCTTTGCGATATTAATATTTTGGTAAACTCACCTCTCTTATTTCTTTGATCTTGGAGCCTCCCTTTCCAATGAGGGATCCACATTGACTAGCAGGAACAATAAGTCTTAGCGTTACAGGAGGTTTAGGTACATTTATCCCGGCGGTGGTATTCTGTAGGTCCTGAAAACAAAAAAAGCAGCAGTCCAGTTATAAATCGTTGGACAGTGTTGCGAAGGTCATACCTATTATGTTTGAAATCGGTTTAGGTACTTTAAATGACATCGCATTTCTACTGATGCTAAAAGATTAATAAAACGATTAATCTGCATTAATCTGTCAAAAAGACTGTCAATCGTGCTATACGTAATACGTACATGAAAAAGTACGAAATGTTCTAGGCAAGAGTCGAGGGTTTCACTTATCCCCGACAAAAGTTTAAACATGTAGTGCTGCCCCAATAGTGCAATAGTATGACCATTCGTCCGAGGCGGGTCCCGGTTCGAATCTCGGTGAGCCATGGATATTGTGTTTGTCTTTAAGCAATGGCTCTCTCCCTTCCCTGGAACCAGTGGCCCTAAATTAGGACGGGCGACTGCTTATAGTCCATCGAGATGCTCACGGCGGTCCTTAAACCTCCGAATAAAAAAACATATAGTGAAATTAATTTATAATTTTTATAAAATGTAACTGATTCATTCCAAGCCTGTAATACATACATAATAATTCTTCATTTCTTTAAAGGGCATGGAATTTCCGTTTTCGTAAATGATGTGCTTTCAGCTTATTTTCATTCACTGGTTTCCATTCCAACCATTTCAATGCAACTGTTTTAAACCAGAGCATGGAAAAGTTACATATATTAAAAACTGATGCGCTAAATGGACTACGTCAAACAAAATGATTACATTTGGGCAAGGCAAACTATGCCTCTTTTAAGTGGCATAGTTTTTAATTCACGCTGTATTTACTTCTTTGTTTCTTCCATTATATAAAGCATATCCCCTTACAAAGCTTTGTCAAAATCATTACTATCAGATCTTAAGTTTCACGTCTTGTTGCTCAGAGAGTTACCACGAAGGCGCTGATTAAATATATGAAATGCTAAAATCTGAAGCTCGGGAAGAAAAAAACAAAACAAAATGTGACCTACAGTGAAATTGAACACATATTCCGTATATAGACTGTAAGAATTCTGTGTCTTCTGCGAACTCACCCTGACTCTCAAAAGAGGTAAAAAGATTGACACACTTCTGTGTTTCATTTGTCCTAACATAATCGGATGTCTGCTTCTTAATGGTTTAATGCTTGTAACACTTTGCCAGTAACGGTTGACCCAACATTGTGCTTAGCAGTTGTTCAGAAATGCATTTGACGGACGGTTTTTATCGTTAGCTAAAATTGAACTCGTAAACGCAGTTCAATTGCTTCCGAAAGCGAAAAGGAAAATGGGCCTTTTAACAAGTTACAATTAAAGAAAGGAAAAGAACCTATTGCAGTGAAACTACAAATACACCACTGATTTTCCTGGGAGATCTTTGCAAGAGTCGTAATCCCCCCCCCCCATTAGGAAGCATTACCATACAGAGAGAATGTTTTTCACTCGATTTTCTAGAATTACCTTAAAGGTACGTTTTCTGTCACCGCCAAAAAATGTCCATCAATCAACCTTCATATGATTCACCTAATGTACAATAGCTATACACACCAATGAGCCATTACATTATGACCATCCCCAGCCTAGAGAAATGAGCGCGCCTGGAGACCGAACGGTGGCGCAGGTGAGTTCACAGAGCTGTATATATACACAGTGCGTCAAAGAATTTTTAAGACTGGCGCTAGATTTCAGCCTACGGTGGCGCCACCAGTGCAATCGCGAATGCGTTATAAACCGTGGCCATCTGCTTGCTTTCTGCCAAAAGTACTTGATGAAACAAGTTTACGGTGAGTTTTGTTTAAGTAGATCAAATATTTTCCTGTGGCACAAACGTTTTTTGGACGGAAGAGATACGCTAGAAGTTGATAAGCATACTGGAAGACCAAGTTCATCTAGGACACCTGAGATTATTGAAAAAGTGCGTGATTTCGTGGCAAACAATCGATGTGCGTCACTAAGAATGATAGAAGAGTCTTTAAACATCAACAAAGAAACGATTCGAACCATCCTGCATGAAGATTTGGGCAAAACAAAAGTCTGTCAAACAATCGATGTGCGTCACTAAGAATGATGGAAGAGTCTTTAAACATCAACAAAGGAACGATTTGAACCATCCTGCATGAAGATTTGGGCAAAACAAAAGTCTGTGCTAAATTTGTTCCACACACGTTAACCAATGAACAAAAATCAAGGAGAAGTGCACATTGCAGAGACATGATTTCAGCCGGTGAAAATGATCCAAACTTCTTAAAATCGATTGTTACAGGTGATGAAACATGGTGTTTTCAATATGATCCTAAAACAAAGTGACAAAATGCGGAATGTAAGTAAAAAAACTCACCACAAGCCAAAAAGACAAGAAAAGTTCCATCGAAAATCAAAACAATGCTCATTACATTCTTTGATAGTAAGGGTATTATCCACAAAGAATTTGTTCCAAGTGGACAAACAATTAGTGGTGAGTTTTACTTAAATGTTTTGAGGCGTTTGATGGGCAGAATTCGTCGCATTCGTCCAGAATATCGGGATGAAAACAGTTGGTGTTTGTTGCACGATAATGCACCTAGTCACAACTCACTTCTTGTTCGTAAATTTTTGGCAAAAAAAAAACGTCTGTGTGTTGAATCATCCACCGTATTCGCCTGATTCAGCACCCTGCGACTTTTCTTTATTCCCAAAATTAAAAATGACGTTAAAAGGGTGTTACTTTGATGATATTTCGACCATACAAACAGCTTCGACGCGTGCTTTGGAGGCAATTCCTTAAAGTGAACTGGAACAGGCATTCGAATCATTATTATATTGCTGTAACAAGTGTATTGAAGCCGGAGGGACTTATTTTGAATAACAAACCAAAACAAATTATAATTTCATGTTTCTATTTCATTTTACAGACGCAGTCTTAAAAATTATTTGCCACACTGTGTACATCCCGAGGACCGGCTTTTGGTTAGTAGAGTGTTCGGATTCAGAATGGTAAAAGCTGCCGATTTATCGGAGTTTGATAAAAGACAAATTATGATGGTACGGCGCCTCGGAACTACAATCTCGGAAACGGCGCGGCTTGTGGGTTGTTCACGTGCCGCTGTATAAGTACGTGTTAAAAGTGGTGCACAGATAGCCAAATGACGAACTGTTGTCCAGCCGTGTATCGTCTGCTGCTGATTGATGACAGAGGGGAGCGGAGACTGTCGTTGTAGACCAAGTTCACTTATTCATGGCAACTGTGTTTCCTGCTGGTGATGGTCATTACCAACGAGATAATGCGCCATGCCACACTGCTAGAATAGTCAAGGAGTGGTTCGAGGAACATGCAGGTGACTTTCTGTTAATGCCCTGGCCTCCCAATTCATCTGACATGAAACCAGTCGAACATTTGTGGTTCGACTTGGAAAAGCGGGTTCGCGCTAAATCACCGTCACTCCGAAATGTATGGAAACTTGAGGACCTGTTCTTGACATTACAAACGAGATACGTACTAGAAGATACCTATCACCACCTCATCGAATCGATGCCTCGCCGAGTGGCCGCTGTTTTGCGGGCCAAAGGGGGTCCTACAGCTTATTAGGTAGGTGGTCATAATGCAATATCTCATCGGTGTACTCGACCTGATACGCATGTAAACCAAGTTATACGAAACTCAAGGAAATAAAAAGAGTGATTTACAACATTCTTTATTGGTTAAAAGACTGTATCAAACCTTTAAAGTAAAAATTGCATACAAATTATGGGATTGTAACCAAAATCGCAGCCAATCAATTAAAGGCAGCAAATTAAATGACAATTTTTCGTTCGCAAATTTCTCAAATGATAAATCGTGGTATTTCCCTTATAATTAGCACTTCAATTCACATTATATTTTAAATATCAAAATAGCTGCCCTGTTGTTACTAAAACAATTCTACTAATTTTAATCGTGCATAAATCGTAGATTTCAGATTTTTTGGGGAGTGAATTTCAAAGCAGCAGTTCTGTTCATTCATAGGAAAGAAACGATATCAAATTTTTATTTGGAAATGTGCAACGTCTTGTCAATTTAATAAGATAATACCCCATCCGCTTACGTTAGTTTGGCAGACGCTCACAAACGTTAAAAATATCTGTAATAAGCTCATGTAAGTTTCCGACGGAAGATTGTTTAGTGTTTCATGCAAACGGGTGGAACATCACCTAATCTTCCAGATGCATCTGCATCTCGAGTGTTATCTGTCATTTTCATCACAGAAATTTCGACTCCTATCAGGACGTCTGATTTTTAGAAATTTCGACTCCTCTCAGGACGTCTGATTTCTAGAAATTACGAATACTTGAGATGCACTTTCATTGTGCCACTTATAAGCCTTCGAGATGCATCGTCTTCAAACTTCTGAGTCCTCTACGTTTATCTACTACATTGCAACAATTATTTGTCCATGAGATGCATCTGCAGCGTAGATGTTAGGGGGTTCTTAAGATGCATCTACACCACAACAATTAAGGGTCCTTACAATGCTTCTACATTACGAAAATTATGGATTATCTTGAAGTATCTACAGCACAATAATAACGGATTAGTGAGACTTCTAAAAGCTACAATAATTTCGGGGATTCGAGATGCATTTACATCATAAAATATTTGTTCTAGGTTCTCGAAATGCATTTATATAGCAGTTTTAGTCTTCAAGATGTTCCTACAACAAAACAAATCAGTTCTGGTTTCTCAAAATGCACTTACATGGCAGTTGTAGTTTTTCAAGGTGCATCTACACTACAAATGGGATGAATCCTCAGCACTGAAAATTATAATTGTTCGCATATGGTGTAAGTTGCACCCGGGGTGTACTATATACGTATATCGTAAGCCAATCTTTCAGTCCACAGACACAAAAGCTCTGAGGAGGAGAAAGAGGATTTCGAGCTTTTGGTTTGTGTAAGGGAGTTGACGTACACGTACGCGGGCGACCGTACAAAAGCGTAAACAACAACCGCAACCGAACACGCACCTCCCGGTTTACGTTCAGGTATCCATCTGCCTGCACATTTATTTAATTAACAAGGATGTTGTATTTGTCTTACGGCCCTGGCTCTCTTCCTTCTCTGGGACCAGTGGCCCAAAAATGGCCCACTGAGTTGCTCACGGTGGTCGTTAAACCCGCCGTCAAAAACAAAAATCAAGAAAATCTGCACCATACCGAAAGAAGCCAGTCGAAAAGTATAGCATCTTGCAAGTAGTTAAAAGTTGGGAGTCACTGCGGCACATAACGATCGAGGGTAACTTGCGTCATATCGCAAGATTTTTGTATAGACATAAAAAAGGAACAGGACTTGCGTATACAAGCTCACCCCACATCACATTCAGAAATGCAAGACGATTGCTAGAAAACTCCGTGAAAGTGATATCTGGTAACAATGGCGCGCCCAGGGAAAGGGGGGCGTGTTAAACCCTCCAAAATTTTGAACCTTTCGATATTACAAAAACGCGATTTTAAGAGGTAACGTTTTGATAGTATTTAAAAAGGTTTTTATGTATCTTGGCAATAATTGAACTTGTTTTCTCCATGAAGACGAGGAAGAGGCAAGGAGCAAAGGACAAGAACGTCCAACTGCAATGAAAAGCCAGTACATGGGTACACTGAAAGTTTCTGTGGCGACGAGGTTATGCCAAACTTGAGTCCTATGACTTGTTTCAGATTACTCTAAAACACGCTGAAAAGCAAGGAGTTTTGAGTAAAACACCAAGAATCACATCAAAATAAAACCAACGCTGTAACATAAACACAGAAAACCCGCAAGACTATTATGGGATTTCAATTTATGTACCATTTTTAGATATGTTCATTAGTGCTTTGAAAAATAGATTTCTCGCGCACAAATCGGTCTTCTCAAGATTCCAGTCACTTTTCCCAACTTGTTTTCTTTTCAGAGATAAATAGCAAGATATAAGTAGCACATAAAAAACTTCGTGCTCAAATGATATCAATAATAAGTCACCTCTGTCTCAGCACGATCCATTAAACTTCCATCTAACACATGCCATAGTTAAAAATGATGTTATTTACATCAAAAACACATACAGATAAAAGCCGAAGAACTTCAAAAGAAGGCTAGATCTTTCGAACTTGCTCCAAGCTCATTTTCAAGCCGAACGTGTCAGCGATGTACGGCGCACAGATATAGACTATCTACCAACAAGTAATTGGACACCTGTGATAACAAAAGAAATCGAAGTTTATTCACCTTCAATAGTTTGGTGGAGCCTCCACGAGCGGCGATTACAGCTGCGACCCTCCAGGGCATACTCTCAACCAGGCGTTGTACGACGGCTAGCGGTATTTTCTTCCCCTCGGCTTGGAGAAGACAGGTCAGTTCCTTCACCGATTTCGGACGGTGGGGGCACCCCTTAAGTCGACGCTGCAACTCATCCCAGAGGTACTCGATAGAGTTAAGGTCCGGGCTCTGCGCAGGTCAGTCCGTTCGATTAAATCCATTGTCACCATACCAAGCCATGGTAGACCTCGCAACATGACAGGTGGCGTTGTCATCCTGAAAGTAACACGGGTCCACCCCGTAAAACTGCCACAACGTAGGAAGCACATGATCATCCAAAATGGTGCAGTAGGTCTCGGAGGCCGCCCCGGTGGCGCAGTGGTCTAAGGCGCTGGCCTCTGATCATTCGTCCGTAAGGGGTCCGGGTTCGAATCCCGGTCAGGCATGGATGTTGTGTTTGTCTTACGGCACTGGCTCTCTCCCTACCCTGGAACCAGTGACCCTAAATTAGGGACGGGCGACTGCTTATAGCCCATTGAGTTGCTCACGGTGGTCGTTAAACCTTCAATCAAAAAAAAAAAAAAAGGTCTCGGAGTTGAGTCTACCAGGAATTGCGACCAAGGGTCCCGTGTTATACCAGGATAAACACCCGCATAGCATAATTCCACCGCCGCCGAACTTTACAGTTGGCACAATACATTCCGGCAGGAAGCGTTTTCCAGGCAGACGGCAAACCCAGACCCTGCCATCTGAACGGTAGAAGGTGAACCTTAATTCGTCACTCCAGAGAACCTGTTTCCACTGTTCAACGGTCCACTGTCGACGTTCTTTGCACCACGTTAGCCGAGCAGCGCTATTGGACTTGGTGATCAAAGGCTTGTGGGCGGAAGCACGTCCATGATAACCGAGCAGATGTGCTTCCTTACGGATGGTATTCATCGAAAGAACACTCCCGGATGCCTGTTCAAACTCCTCGCGGATGTGGCCCATCGATTTGGCGGTTCTTCCGAATTTCTCTGGCCAGCACCCGTCGGTCTCTAACTCCCAGTTTTGTGGGTCTGCCGGGTCGGGGCACATTCCGACAGTCACCTCTCATCTTCCTCTTGTCAGTCACGTTGGCCACTGTCGATTTTGGGTACTTCAACTCGCTGGATATGTCACGTATCGATCAGCCATTTCTGTGATACCCGACGACTACACCTTTCTCGAAATCAGAGAGCTCCGAACTGCGTGCCATCTTGCATGCGACTGGCTGCGTTGTTGTTTCACACACGATATTTAACGGCAGCGGCCGTGACGTGTATCAGGACCGCAGATATCGTCGATTGCAGGGGTGTCCAATTATTTGTTGGTAGATAGTATATATATATATATATATATATATATACAAGTAGAGGGATGTAAGGTCAGGTGATGCGTAACATGACAGCCTCTCCTTGACAAATGTCAACCCCGCCTTCTCGTGGTACATCCTGTTCTCACTAAAGGGGCTCTGACGACCGCCAATAGCGGTATAACTATACCATCGGGATTAGAGGAAATGCTATCCCACACTCACCAACCCGCTTGGCCAGCGTGGTGAGTTATGACCAAACCCCTCCAAAATGACTCCACAACTTAAATCTTGGCCCTCAGTCTCCGGCAGCTGGAATGTACCTGGCCAAGGCAGCGGCCAGTGCGACATGAAGGCAGAGGGTGCTAAGAATCCCCGGAGGACCGGACTAGGATGCCATCTGATGCTGACCTTGGTTACGTATAATGGACGCTCCCTATCTTCTGATTCAAGGCTTCTTGAATTGGAAGAGGAACTACAAAGGATCAAGTGGGACATCGTCGGGCTAAGTGAGGTAAGGAGAAAACGAGAAGATCTCATTGAACTGAAAAGTGGACATCTCTTCTACTATCGTGGGCCTGATACTGGCAGAACTAGTGGTGTTGGATTTATAATAAACAAGAAACTGAAGGATAAAGTTGTAGAAGTTGAAAGTTCCTCTGACAGAGCTGCACGACTCGTTATCCAACTCTCGAGAAGATACCAGGCTCAGATTATTCAAACTTATGCACCCACCACAAGTCATCCTGAAGAAGAAATTGAAGAATTTTATGAGGAAATTCGTCATCTAAATAAAAAAGGTAAGCAGCATTTAAGATAATTATGGGAGATTTCAATGAAAAATAGGGCAGCGGCAACAGAATGAAACTTCAGTAGGTAAATTCGGTCACGGCAACAGAAACCAGGGTGGAAATACTCTCGTTGAGTTTACAGAGGCAGAAGGGTTTTTCATCTTGAACTCCTTTTTCAAGAAAAAGCCACACAGGAAATGGACATGGAGACATCCAAATGGGACGACAAGTGAAATTGATTTTATTAGGTGTAACAAAAACTTCGTCATAGAAGACTGCAGTGTGCTAAACAAGTTCAACACAGGTAGTGACCATAGATTGGTGAGATGTAAGATGCACCTCAACACTAAACTCGAACGTAGCAAGCTCATAATACAAACAAAATGTATTGACATAACCAACCTTAAAGAACACCATAATACCATCAAGTTGGAACTGAAGAACAGATTCTCTGCTTTAGAAGGCCTAACACCGGAAGAAGTGGATATTTCTGAAGTTAACAGAAAAGTAACCAAAGCTCTTATGGAAACAGCAACAAAATTAGCTGGGTCTAAGAACAAGTTGCATGTGAACAAATTATCAGGAAAAACCAAAATGTTGATGCAAAAAAGAAGAGAGATGAGGACAACTAAAGAAGTTGTGACTTCCAAAGTAGAATATATAGAGCTATGCAAGACAGTACGAAAAAGTATCACTGAAGACGTAAGGAAATTCAACTGTGAACTAGTAAGGAAAGCAATTGAAAACAACCAAAGCCTAAAGATAGCAAAGGGACATCTCAGTAAGGGAAGAAAACAGATTATGGCACTGAGAAAAGAAGATGGTTCTGTAACAAGAAATAGAGGTGAAATTTTGACAAGACAGAAAGATTTCTACTCCAAATTATATGAAAGGGATGATACATGTACTCCAGACATCAGGAAAGGTACCAGTACTAGAGTTCTTCCAGTCCTCCCAGCAGAAGTTGCACATGCAATCAAGAACATGAAGCGAGGGAAAGCTCCAGGAGAAGATGGAATAACTGTAGACAGTACTCGCCCAAATTTTCTCGCCCAAATTTTCACTCAAATTTTCACTCACTAACAGTACTCGCCCAAATTTTCACTCGATGCCTTAATGAAGGGAAGATTCCTGAGGATTGGAACAATGCTACAATGATCTTGCTACATAAAAAAAGGTGGCATTGAGGATCTCAGGATCTACAGACCTATCAGCCTCCTCTCAGTGGTTTTTAAAATCTTCACTAAAGTTCTTTCACACCGCTTGAAGGTGACACTGGACATGGCTCAACCGAGAGAACAAGCTGGATTCAGGAGTGGCTACAGCACAATAGATCATATCCACGTACTGGGAGAACTAATTGAAAGAGCGAGGGAATATGAACTTCCATTGTGCATAGCTTTTATCGATTATGAAAGAGCCTTTGATTCGGTGACACCATCAGCAGTTACAATGGCCCTGAAATCCTGCGGTATTGAAGATGCGAACATTAATATTATTAATAACATCTATGAAAATGCAAGTGCAAAGATTCGGCTGTTTGGAAAATACAACACACATAAAAATTGGAAAAGGAGTGAGACAAGATGACACCATATCTCCCAAGCTCTTTAATGCGACATTAGAAAATGTCTTTCAATCACTGAACTGGGAAAACAAAGGGATAAAGATTAATGGAGATTATCTAACCCACCTTCGTTTTGCTGATGACATAGTCATTTTTGAAACTACCCCATCAGAGCTGCAAAGTATGATCCAGGAACTTGCTGAAAAGAGTAAAGAAGTGGGATTAAAAATGAACTTTCAGAAGACAAAAGTGATGTTCAATGCTTTTACAAGAAATGGAAGATTTGTCAATTGATGGGGAAAAGCTGGAGATAACAGACACGTACATTCATCTTGGACAGCAGATATCAAGTGAGAGTCACATTGATGAAGAAATTAATCGGCGTACAAAACATGCCTGGAGAGCTTTTGGAAGAAACAGCATAATATTCAAGAGCAATATGCCATTATGTTCTTAAAAGAAAAGTGTTTGATCAATGCATCCTTCCAGTGCTTACGTATGGGGCAGAGACGTGGACCTTAACAAAAAGAAACATACAAAGACTGCAGACAACTCAAAGCAGCATGGAGAGGTGCATGCTAGGTGTAAATAGGAGAGATAAGAATAGGAACTCGTGGATCTGAAAAATGACAAGAGTGGAAGACATCATGATCAGAGTTAAATTCCTGAAATGGCAATGGGCTGGACTTACTGCCAGAAGGACAGACCATCGATGGACAGCCGAAATTTTAGGTTGGATTCCAAGGGACAGGAAAAGACCCGGAAGACCACATGGAAGATGGGTGGATGAATTTCGAAAGTATGCGGGAAGTGACATGGAGGAGACTGGCACAAGACAGACCGTTGTGGAGGAAACTTGGGGAGACCTTCGTCCAGGAGTGGATTGATAATGGTTGACAATGATGATGATGATGATGATGATGATACAAGTAGACGCGACCATCATGCATTGGTTATTAAAACCCCCATTTTTCAGCTAAGACTTTAAGCTTTGTGTTTTTTGTTTCAATTATTGAATCTAACTGTGTGATTTGGTATTTATGTTTTTTTATCAGGCTATTCTTTTGGTCATTAAGAGGTGTACTTCACTGTTCATCTGTGTGTAAGTGCAAAGGGGTGTGGTGTGGTGTGGTGGTGTGTGTGTGGGGGGGGGGGGCGTTGAATTATCACTACATGATTTTCGCGTCTATTTGTATAAATATATATCTCTGAGCACCGTACATCGATGACACTTTCGGCTTGAAAATGAGCTTGGAGCAAGCTCGAAAGATCCTTCTTTTTAAGATCTTCGGCTTTTATCTGTACATGTGATTTTGGTGTAAATAAACATCATTTTTAACTATGGTATATGTCTTACATGGAAGTTTAGTGGATCGTTCTGAGACAAAGATGATTTGTTATTGATAAAATATAAGTGGTCAACCATTACGTGGTGCTAAGAATATAGGTAATAAGAATATTATTAATAATTTCCAGCAATATTTAATTGCATATTTTTGCGCTGATGTTGCACACATTTTGAAAATGCACTCATAACACATTCAGTTGTATAAAAATAAATTTCATTACGCCCCTCGAAAAATATTTCTGGGCACGCCACTGGCTGGTGGCTGACCGTTGAAGTTTTTAGTCACTCTCACTGAAAAAAGGCTGTATTTATTGAAACATTAAGGGTTTCCCGCTTAAGCCCATCAATGCATTAAGGGTTTGGGCATTAGCCCAGGGTGGTATCCTGTTTTGGCTACAGCGGAATGCTGAAATTCTGCATGTGTGCGCTCTTCAAATAAGAAATGCTAGCTAGTATTTATATTTTATGGTACAGATATCACAGATTTCTGGAATCATCAATGCAAAGGATCCAGCCATACTTTATGATTTAGTATCGCATTATTGCTAAAAATTATGTGAGTACTGATTCCATCCCCTTCAGCGATATTCCAGGGAAATCTCTGATGGAACTTCCTGTTTCTGGATTGCAAAAACGGGCTATTTCTGAACGAGTTGAAGCTTTGTGGAAAGTATGTCGTGAAGAATCGAACGTAAAGTAAATCATGGTGCATCGATTTTTCGAGTTTTGTTTTAACGACTACCGTGAGCAACTCAATGGGCTATAAGTAGTCGCCCATCCCTAATTTGTTCTTAGAAAACGCTTTTCTCTTGTAATTGAATAAACATCATGCAAATTTCCTGCCCATTTTTTCATGTAAATATTCTTGTACTAAATTGGATGCTTAGCATAAGGATGCAGAAAGTTCCGTTGTATAGTACTCTAATCATACTGGTAAAAAATAATTTTGAGTCCACTTCCTTTCGAATGCTGGAAATTTGTATCAGGTTTCATTTTCTTAGACTTGCTTACTTTTCTTAAAATATCATGGGCAACAAACCAAAAGAGAAACTTTTGGAGAAACAACGTACATTACGGGAGGCTCAAAAGTCAGTAAAAGTTTGAAAACTTTATAAGAAGAGAACAGATGCAAGTATTACAGTATTGTTTGCACGAAAAGCATCAGCTAGTAGGAGGATTTTGTGTGGCAACAGAAAACCTTTCAGTTGAAATAATCACCAACAGAGGACGGTAATAGCTAAAAAGTTTGCAAATACAGTGAAAATCAATGAAAATACATACGTTGCATTAATTTGGTTTCACTATCAGAACAGTAATTGTTCAACATATCCTCCGTCACAAGGTATTACAGCATTCAAGCATGTGACAACTCCAGTAACTGCCAAATGTAGCATTTTCCAGGTAAATGCAACGTATGTCGAGACAAATTACTTCCTTCAGTTATGACAGTGTAGAAGGTCTTATGTGGCACACTCTGAAATTTAAATAACCCTACAGCCAGAAATTCAGGGGTGTCAGATCTGGAGAGCAAGGTGGCCACGGGATGATGCAGTGCCTGATGAATAGTCTTCCTGCATTAGATGTGGTGACAAGAAAGTTCTTTACGGAACTGAAAATGTGACGTGAGTTGGCGCACCATCTAGCAGATGCGTGACTGTGTACAGCATATTTTGTACTTGTAAACATGGTATCACGTTTTCAAGCAGCAGTTTCAAATAGCGTTCGCTATTTACTGAGCAAGCCTTCCAGCCGTTTCTGGGACAAATTTTCTGGAAAAAAAGATCAAGAATGACGGATGCGCAAATCAAAGCCATACCGTAACAGTGGTTCTTCTATGTATGCATGTGAATTATTCTGTGCCTATATTAGACAATTTTGCATGTTGACAGACCCATGTAACGAAGCATGAGCTTCGTCTGTCCACAAAACATTTAACAACCACTGGAGATACTCAGTGACCTTTGCCAGAACCCATATTGCAAAGTCTTTCCGCTACGTGGTATCCGCTAGTAGCACCTGAAGCAAAGTTTGAAGTATGTATAGGTACACGTTTAAAACCACGTGAAGGATACGATTTAGCAATGTTCTCGGCATACCCAAATACACTGGCGGAAAATAAAAAAAGAACACCAAAGAAGGAATTGACGGACGATCATGAAATTTACATATGTTAATGGGGTCGAATTTACGTAGGTGTGATGTTAATTTCGGGACCAACCGGTGAGCGCTTACGCCAAAGTACGGCATAATATGCAAATTATCGTCGGTGGTATTTAAGGAGTACAGCGAAGTGAATGTAATCAGTCGTCGGCGTACGGACACGTGCGAAGACCCTGAAGAAGCTGCAATGCCTGGACATGGAAGACGTGTAAGATTTCAGCAGTTATCGGACTTTGAGCGAGGTCGTCTAGTCGAACTCCGCAAGACCGGGTGGTCGTATCGTCGTATTGCGGAGCGAATTAGACGGGAAGTATCGGTGGTGGTACGATGGCGGCGTAGATGGTCCGAGGAACATTCCCACACGAGGAGACGTGGAACCGGGAGTCACAGACGGACTGATGACCGGACCGATCGACGCATAAGAAGAGCGGCGTTGTCAAGCAGAACATCCACTGCGACGCAAATCCGAGCTGCCGTTGCACCTGAGGTGACTGTGCGAACAATCCGCAACCGTCTACTGGATGCATGACTACGTGCACGTGTGCCTCTGGCATGTGTACCTCTGACTCCAGCCCACCGTCAGGAACGGCTGCAGTGGTGTCGCCAATGTCTGCACTGGAGAATGCAACGGCCATCTGTCGCGTTCAGCGATGAAAGCAGATTCTGCTTGGGAGCCTCCGATGGCCGTATGCGTGTTCGCAGACGCACAGGGGAGCGTCTCCACCCTTCTTGCATCCGCCAGCGACACACAGGGCCTACACCTGGTCTCCTGATGCGGGGAGCGATCAGCTATCACTCACGTACACAACGAGTGTTTGTACCGGGTAAGTTTAACAACACCTCCTACATCAACAACATCATTCAGCACGTTGTTGTGCCATTTGTAAGGTCGGTCCATCATGGTGTTTTCCAGCAAAAAAACGCACGCCCACACACGGCACATGCAACGCAACATGCACTTCAGGTTGTGAGACAACTTCCATGGCCTGCATGTTCACCGGATTTGTCCCCCATTGAGCACGTGTGGGATTTTATGGGACAACGACTTATCCGGTCTCCATGGCCAGCCACGACCATCCCAGATTTACGCGTCCAGGTTGAGGATGCTTGGAACTCAATACCCCAAACATACATCCAACATCTATACGACAGATTCCATGCCAGAATTGCCCAGTGTGACGCAGTTCATGGCGGTTCAACCTCGTACTAACCAGGTTACATGGAAATGTCATTTTTCTGTTTACCAGCAAATACAGCTGTATTTTGCCATTACGTTTTGATCACGTTATCCTCTGCATTCCGTTATTATGCTGTATAAATTTCGTTGGTATCCGACGTCTCCTTCTTGGTGTTCCTTTTTCACTTTCCGCCAGTGTATCTTGCTGCTTCATGAATACCATCTGTTCCACTTGTCGTTTGAGACGATACTTCATCCATTCGGGATGCCACACCATTCGAAGGACTACTCCCTTGACATTGATCTCTTGCATCGGGGCTATCCAGGAAACTTCCAGTTTTCTCAAATAGTCTCGTCTCATCAAACACTACAAACCGGCACAGCCGATAGGACCTGGGCCGTTCATTTTAGTCCTTTCTTTTTTCGAAACTTTCGCAAAGCTTCTGTTGCCGATTCTTCGCTTACATAAAAAGCTTCACTAACAAGGCTTTATCTGAAAAAGTTAATGGCATAGCAGAACTCTCCTTGAACACCATTTTCAATAATGAGAGGGATGAAGGTATTTCACAGATGATTAAGAGCTGCAGTTTATCACTTAGTAAATTTAAAGGCACCACATTTGCGTATCTTTCATGGTTTGCATGGGTGTAAAGCGCCCCCACTCGGTGCATTTTTGAAATTTTTTTTAGTTGCCAAACAAAATCCTCGTATGCGTTTCCTGCAAACCGAAATGTTATACACGTATTTTGTTCCTTTGTTATAAATTTATGAAATTTAAACGGACTTCTAAGCCACCCGATAATTTGTTGAGAAGTACACAGGTAAATACGACCTTCTAATGTGAAAATGTTTCTCTGGCGTTGATACTCAAAGCGCGGGCCGTCATCTGTTGGGAGAAAGATATATTGTCGGCTGGAGACTGGCTTCCAGTAATCCACCATGTAGAGATATCGAGTGATGTCGTCCGCTGACAGAGAACCATGTTACAATCAAAGTAAGGTAAAGGATGGGTTTCGCATTTAAGGGTTTAGTTACCAGCAGTCTGATTACAGTTAGGTCACATCGTAGGGATATATGCTCCTAATCTAAGATTAACAGTACAAAGGAGAGTCTTGTTACTATGACCAGCTAACAACTACATGACACCGATACTTTCTGATATCCTAATGTCATTTTATTCCTATTTCAGCATGCCCCGAGGAGCCGCAGAAATGAATTCCTCGCTGTTTCTATCGTTTGGAGTCAGATATGATTCATAAATAAGGGTTCTCGAAATAAAAGAAAATTAGCTTTCGTGAGGCCTTTTCAGAGCGAATGAACACCATGGAGTTTGTTTTTCTGTCTCTTGCAGGTTTCGTTCCTGACGCAACGCCAAGTTGCACTCTTAAAACCGGTGGTTGGCATTTTTTAGTCGTCGATATCAATGAGATGCATTTTCACGTAAACAATAAGGTAGTGATAAAATCTTGAAAAGCTTACCTCTTCGAACTTCCGGGCGATGAGAGAGAATGCCTTGAGAATGGCGTCTGTGCATCCTGTGACTGTGACGATACGTTCGGGGCATGAACCATCGGAAATGTTGATTTTGGCGCCGCTCTAAAAAACAAAAAGTCTTATAATGAAGAACAATTAAGGCAAGAAACTTTGTAAATATGTCTATTACAAAAGATATGTTATTTACTTCGAAATACGTTAAAGTTGCAGAAGTAGTATTCTAATAGGGAAGATGGAGAAGTTTCTCTTTCTTAAAATACTGAGTTGTTACAAATACCTCCATTTATACATTTTCTGGACACTATATTGAGATCACCGTGGCACTGTACATGAAAGGAAGACTCATAATTAGTATAATATTAAAAAAATTAAAATAATATTTGTGTCAAAAGTCGTAAAATGTAGGCTCAAAATTTAGTGAGATTGTGACTTCTTTGCAAAGCCACTAGATATCTTGGTTCAAGATATCTAGTGGCTTTTGGAAACATGCTGATTTTTGAATCTACATGGCAGGATTAGTTTGTTAGGATCACGTCATATTATTTCTGTGGAATAGAACATTCATAGTGACAGTAAAATATTTTAAACCAAAGTTTTTCGAAAACAGAAAAAATGAAGCGAAAGTCATTCGAATTTGGTGCGATCAACGTTAATCAAGGAACTGTGAAATTAGTTGCAAATTAAGCTCTTACAACATGAACAATTTTGAAAAAACTTCTCCATCATCGGTGTTTTCCCTGATTTTATGGATGACACCAAAAAAAAAAAAAGATAAATTTTTGGGGGAATGGAGGAGTTAACAGCCCTCGTTAGTAGCTCTAGGAGCTGCAGGTGGTCGCCCGTACCTAATTTTGGGCTAGTGGTTTCTGGGTGGGGGAAAGGCAAGCATATCTTCCATATTTCACTGCGGACTCGAACGAGAGCCTCTCTAGGGTATTTATTCAGAAACCAGCATTTAGACTACTGCGCCACCGGAACGGCAGTAAAAAAATCAAATGTTGTCCACCGAAGATTTTCAAGTACTGATTCCATCATCATCCTTAGTGTTCTGTCTTTTGACAGTTAACTCAACAAGGTCTCTTCCTCCAGTTTTCTCTGTCCCTTGTTTCCTCCTTCAATACTTGATAGCTTCCTGTGCCCATGATATCCTCAAGAATCATTAGTCGTCTCCTTCCTCTTGGTCGCTTTCCTTCGATTTTCCCTTCTATCATTCTTTTCAATAAGCTGTCTCCTCTTAACACATGCCCTATCCAGTTATATTTCCTTTTTCTTATGGTCTTTAGAATATTCCTTTCTTCCTCAACTCTTTGCAACACTTCATCATTGGTAATTTTTTTAATCCACTTTATTGTTTCCATTCTTCTCCATAACCACATTTCAAAAGCCTCAACATCTTAGCTTCTTTCTTCCCGATAGGGAAGACGAATTCGCTTTTTCATCTACGAACTGTATTTATACCGAAGGTGAATTCGCTGCTTTTCCGGTATTTTAAAAAATTTAAGAACACAATATGAGAACTGATTTAGCACATTTAAGCTTTCGAAATATAACAAACAAACGAAAGTAAACCCGAGTGCTTTATGTGTATTTCATATGGTTCAGTGCAAGGTAACCCAGATCCTAGTTGCACCTGTTTTATGATGATTACACCACCTGTGGGTATTCCTTTCCACAGATACAGTGTAGTCCTGGAAACGTTTCCAACCAATGTTGAATTTCGGGATTTATAGTTTTGTGTAGGACTTTTTATCCACTCATCTAACAGTGAAAATACTTGTTAATTCATTCTCAAAGAAATGAATTCGACTAAAATTACGAAAGCAGAAGATAATGTAACATAGGTTATTTGCTAAATGACAAAAATGCAAAAACGTAAACACTCAAAAAGAGTTCGACACCATGCGAATTATTTATCTATATTTGAATACAGCAGCAAACAATAGCAACTTGTACCCATTTGTACTTATATCTCAAGTCACTGAGCTTTTTAAGAATAAAATGCAAATAAATTATTCGGGAAAAAATTCTGACGTTTCAGAGAACCTACATTCCTGATTTTCTTAATATCTGTTACAATATTTTGGCATGTAAATTGATTTCGTCAGTATCAAATCGCGGAATTTCTGAAACGTTTCTCGACCTCCATTTCGTATGCGTATTTAAACAGGCAGAAATGTGATGATATTTTGCAATTGATGTTTGTGCTGTTTTCTATTTCCGGAATATGTTAACATGTTCGTTGTTCGTGAGAACTATGGCATTTCATGAATCTCTTCAAGAAAACTGCTACAAAAGTGAAAACAAGAATCAAGGAAATCATAGCATGAAAATGGCTTTAAAAATGATTAAAAGTACGCGCGCTCATGCAAGCACATACGCAAGAAAAAACCGTACTGGTGCTTTGCACGCTTCGAGACGAATGGGATAATAGTAGCTTTTTCAGGTAAGGTATACCATTTTTGGTACATAAAGATAATGCTTCAGTCCCACTGTTTAATCGCAACTTAGGCACACTGCAAGAACTATTCCTTCGCAACAGGCTCAGGAATTATTTCATGCATAATGCACTGAAGAAAAACAAAAGCTGGCATCTTCGGATCAGCACATTTCATTCGTTAGTAAGTTACTACTTATTCACAATATTTATCTGTTGGAAACACTTATTCCTATGTTAATTTTTTCTCATACCGCTTCGGGAGTTTTTATAGTGAAATTCTTATACCACTTTAGACATTTCTAATACATATATCACTTTAAGTATTTTTAAAGAAACATCCTTATTCCACTTTAGGCATTTTTAAAGAGAAACTTTAGGCACTTTTAATAAATAAGTGCAACTTTAGAGGACACGTTTCTCACGAGAAGAGATTTTTCTCCTGAATATTATAATCGCTAATATATTGACAGATAACTTGCAGTATATAGTATAGAGAACCGATTTTCCTTTTACTTCTTTTTCTATAAAAAATTTAAAATTGTTGATATAGGTAATGTATGCATGATATGTCATAAGTAAAACAGATTTTCTTTTCCGTTTTTGTTTTCAATATTTTTACATTTCCCTTAAGAATAAAAGGCAAGTTATTTATGCTAAAGTTTCATGCTCCTAGAAATTAATCTTTTCTTCTTTGCATGGTCAACTTTTGTGATGAGAGATAGCTCTTGTCTTTCTAAATTATGGAGCTCGTGGATCTTAAAAGTCATCGAAGGGTTACGCGCTCTGGTGCGGCTGACTGAATGGAAAACAAATGTTTCCCTTTCGGTAGGAGAGGTAGAATGCACCAAAAATGTAAAACCTTAATCATCAACAGACTTCATGCTTATTCACTTAATTAACGGAAGACCCAAAATGTGTTTCATTTCATGTTAGGAAGGTGTTCATTTTCTGATACAAAGAAGAAACATTTGTTAGTAGAGTGAGTAGGACGTATTTCCATCCCAGACAAAATAGCAGAACAAGTCTTACACGGAAACAAACGATAAAAAGGAAGTTCTGAATAACATACCATGAATATGATTTTCTTCAGAAGAAATAGTTAAAACTGTCTATGTCTAATATTTTCTCTAAAGTAATTCGTACAGTATTCTAAAGCGTATTGTGGGTACCTCACATTTCCGAGAGGGTTGGGAATATTTACACATGCATGAGTGAATACATATACACACACAGGTTTCCATTAATAAGGAAAAAGAACCCAGAAAAATCGCGATAACTCAAAAGCTACATGATGAATTGTTGTACAAATTGGTGAAGGTCTGTATCATATTTTACGTCAAAGAAAGACTCTAAAACATTTCTTAAGAAACCCTTCCTTTTGACAAGAATGACCACAAACAGAACCAGATGAAAAATAAGGTGTCAAAATGAAATAGCCGAAGTACCTCAGTAGAGAGTGTGGTCACCCTTCACAGTAATGCAGGCCTCACAGCTAAGTTTCATGCTGTTGATGACCATCATAGGAGCTCAGTAAGTAGCAACGACCGTTGTTCGTACAAAGCTTGTCTAAGACCCTCCAGCTCTTGCAGAGAGTGGTTGAGAACAGCAACACGCCTCTCTACAGCTTTCCAGACATGCATAATCTGATTAAGGTGGGGTGAGCTTGCTAGCCAGTTCATACGAACAATCATTACCTCTTGAAGATATTGTTCGACCGGTCTCACTCAGTAGCTACAAGCGTCATCATCCCTACAGAGCGATGACCTATGGTACAGGTTTTTGCCTATAGCACGTGCATAAAGGCGAACATAGGGGTCCAGGACTTCATCCTTATGGCATCGATCATTCATGATTTCTCTTGGAAGCATATAGAGATCTGTGTGTCCACATAACGATATGCCACCCCAAATCAGCACAATACCACTACCGTAAGGGCCACTTTCATGAGTCATAGAGGAATGAAAGAGTGTACCAAGTTCTCTTCAGATCAGATTATCCTTGGAATCACTCTGTAAAGAAAATATGTGGACTCATCTGTGAATAGTACTAACGTCCACTGGTGGACGTTAGTACCACCAGTGGACGTTAGTACGTCCACTGGTGGACGTTAGAACGTCCACTGGTGGACGTTAGAACGTCCACTGGTGGACTGGGGACATAAGGTCGTGCCCAATTGAAACTTTTCCCCTGTTACGGGGTAAGGGGCACGCAGAACTCTGGTTGCCTGGCATAAAGATCTGCTTTGTGAAACGTAGCAACGTCCTGCGCACAGTGGAAGTAGATACTATCGTTTCTGTAGCCAAGCAAAGATTGCAGCTGTGTAGTGGTCCTGTTCCTCAGCGCAGTTAATCGCAGATATTGTTCATCCACCGATTCTGTTGTTCTAGACCTTCCTTTGCTGTACCTTCGGGAAACTGATTGCGTTGATTCGTCTTACCCATCAGCCTCTTTTCGGTGTTTTATAAAACCTTCACTGAGGTTCTTTCACATCGCTTGAAAGTAACAACGGACATGCCTCAAGAAGAAGCTGGATTCAGGAGTGGCTACAGCGCTATAGATCATATCTATGTGCTAAAAGAACTAACTGAAAGAACGAGGGAATATGAACTCACATTATGTAGTTCTTCTATCGATTATGAAAAAGTCTTTGATTTTGTGAAAGCATCAGCAGTTACAATGGCTTTCAAATCCTGCGGTATATTTGAAATCCTGCGGTATATTTGAAATCCTGCGGTACATTAGTATTATTAATAACATCTACGAAAATGCAAGGGTTCGGCTACTTGAGGATACAGCACCAATACAAATTGGAAAGGTAGTGAGACAAAGTGACACCATATCTCCCAAACTCCTTAATGCCACATTACAAAATGTCTTTATTTGAACTGGGAAAAAAAAGGGATAAAGGTTAAAGAAAATTGTTTAACTCACCTTCGTTTTGCTGATGACGTAGTCATTTTGCAGCTGCCCCTTCTGAGCTACAGAGTATGATCCAGGAACTTGCTGACAAGAGTAAAGAAGTGAGATTAAAAATGAACTTTCCGAAGATGAAACTTATGTACAATGATTTTGCAAGGAATGAAAATTTATCGATTGATGGGGAAAAGTTAGAGATATCCGATACTTAGATTTACCTTGAACAACGGATATCAAGCAAAGGCTACATTGATGAAGAAATTAATCGACGTATAAAACTTGGTTTGAGAGCTTTTGGAAGTAACAGTACAATTTGTAAGAGCAATATGTCATTATGTCTTAAAAGAAAAGTGTTTAATCAATGCATCCTTCCAGTGCTTACGCACGGAGCAGTGACGTGGACCTTAACTAAAAAACAACACACAAAAACTTGCAGACAACTGAAAGAAGTATGGAGAGACGCATTCTTGGTGCAACCAGGAGAGATAATAAGAAAAACTTGTGAATGAGGAAAATGACAAGAGTCGAAGAAGACATCATGATCAAAGTAAAATCCCTGAAATAACAATGAGCTAGACATGCTGCCAGAAGAACGGACCACCGATGGACAACCGAAATTCTAGACTGGATTTCAAGGAACAGGAAAAGACCCGGAAGAAGAGCACATGGGAGATGGATGGATGAAATTCGAAAGCATGTGGAGTGACATGAAGGGGATTGATGCAAAATAGACAATTGTGGAAGAAACTTAGGGATACCGTCATCCAGCAGTGGATTAACAATGATGATGAAATATGATATATATATAACATGTATTTGGAACATACGTCGTCCAATCAAAAAAATTATGATCACCTATTAACACGAGGTACGACCTCCTAGTGCTACCAGTGCCGTAGATATACGGCGTGGCATTGCTACAGTGAGGCCACTGAACGTTTGTGTAGGGATGCTATACCATGCATACACCAGAGGTTCTAGTAGATCGTCAAGAGCCATCGGTTGTGGATCCACAGTCGAACCTGTTGGTCAAAACAGTCCCACAGATGTTCAGTGGGATTGATATCCGACGAGCACTTGGTCAGGAAGTGAGCTACAGTCACTCGAATGCTCCTCAAACTGTTTTCGCACACGCGTAGGAACATGTCAAGGGGCATTATCTTGCTGAAAGTAACCAATGCCATCAGGGTAGATAGTCATTATGAATGACGGCACCTAATCTGCTACAATGTATAGGTAGCCTGAAGCGTTCATCTTTCGATCGAGGGGGATGATTGCTCCCAAAGATTCTGAGGAAACCATGTCCCACACGAGCACACTGCCAGCTCCTGCTTGTTTCTTTTCAAGCATGGTGGCTACGGCGAAGCACTGCTGACAAAAATCAGAAGTGCTTCGCAGTACCCACCATCGAACATCCACAAGGTAAAACAGAAAACGTGATTCGTCTGAAAAGGCGACTTTCTTCCACTGTTCGAGGATTCAATGCCTCATGTCACATACAAATTCACGCCGAAATTTTCGATATCTGACCGTCAGCCTGGGTACCTTGAGAGGACGGAGGCTCCGAAGACCCACAGAAAGCAGAAGCCGTTCTACTGTCTTCTGAGACACGGACTTTGATGTGCCTGCATTAAATGCTCTGGCCAGTTGCTCATTGTGGCCCGTCTGTTGAATCGTAGTTGTCGGGATACCCGTCGCTGATCACGTTCGTCATTGCTTCATGGTAATCCACTATTATCCTGTTCACTTCAGGTCTTGCCGGTTTTCTTCCATCCCTGGAACACTTTAACAACTACACCAAGTGAATAGTCCACAATATCGGCCGTTTCGGTAATGCTCCAACCCTTCAGCCGGTAGCCAACAATCTTTCCTTTTTCAAACTCTGTTAGGTCAAGTCCTTTTCCAACTTTCACACGAAACTGCATACCGTCCGCAAGTTCTTGTCCTTTTAAATGACATAAGTGATTTGCATATGCTGCTACGTATGGCACCTGGCTGCTGATTACGGTTCCTTCTTACATCTAGGGTTGACATAATTTTTTTACTGGACTGTAAATACATATTCCACTGCTGAATGAAGGTCTCCCCAACTCTTTCCTGCAACTTTCTGTCCTGAGAAACTTTCTTCCATAATATTCCGACGTGCTTCAGAATTTCACGAATTTCATCCACCCATATTCTACGTACTCTTCTTTTGGGTGCTTTTCTATCACTTGGTATCCAGTATAATACACTGGCGGAAAGTGAAAGAAGAACACGAAGAAGGAATTGGCGGATGATCATAAAATTTACATATGTTAATGGGGTCGAGATTACGTAGGAGTGATGTTAATTTCGGGACCAACCGGTGAGCGCTTACGCCACAGCACGACATAATATGCAAATCATCGTCGGTGGTATTTAAGGAGTACGGCGAAATGAATGTAATCAGTCGTCGGCGTACGGACACGTGCAAAGACCCTGAAGAAGCTGCAATGCCTGGACATGGAAGACGTGTACGATTTCAGCAGTTATCGGACTTTGACCGAGGTCATCTAGTCGGACTCCGCGAGGCCGGGTGGTCGTATCGTCGTATTGCGGAGCGAATTAGACGGGAAGTATCGTTGGTGGTACGATAGTGACGTAGATGATCCGAGGAACATTCCCACACGAGAAGACGTGGAACCGGGAGTCACAGACGGACTGATGAGCGGACCGATCGACGCATAAGAAGAGCAGCGTTGTCAAGCAGAACATTCATTGCGACGCAAATCTGAGCTGCCGTTGCACCTGAGGTGACTGTGCGAACAATCCGCAACCGTCTACTGGATGCAGGACTACATGCACGTGTGCCTCTGGCATGTGTACCTCTGACTCCAGCCCACCGTCAGGAACGGCTACAGTGGTATCGCCAACGTCTGCACTGGAGAACGCAATGGCGATCTGTCGTTTTCAGCGATGAAAGCAGATTCTGCTTGGGAGCCACCGATGGCCGTATGCGTGTTCGCAGACGCACAGGGGAACGTCTCCTACCCTTCTTGCATCCGCCAGCGACACACAGGGCCTACACCTGGTCTCCTGGTGTGGGGAGCGATCAGCTATCACTCCCGTACACAACTAGTGTTTGTACCGGATACGTTAAACAGCACCTCCTACATCAACAACATCATTCAGCCCGTTGTTGTGCCATTTGTAAGGTCGGTCCATCGTGGTTGTTTTCCAGCAAGATAACGCACGCCCACAATCGGTACGTGCAACGCAACATGCACTTCAGGGTGTGAGACAACTTTCATGGCCTGCACGTTCACCGGATTTGTCCCCCATTGAGCACGTGTGGGATTTTATGGGACAACAATTTATCCGGTCTCCACGGCCAGCCACGACCATCCCCGATTTACGCGTCCAGGTTGAGGATGCTTGGAACTCAATACCCCAACATCCAACATCTGTACGACAGACTCCATGCCAGAATTGCACAGTGTGACGCAGTTCATGGCGGTTCAACCTCGTACTAACCACCTATCATACGTCTCCTTCTTGCTGTTCTTTTTTCACTTTCCGCCAGTGTATTTCACTTGCCAAACGGTGGTCACTGTTCTAAGCAGTTTATCCGGGCATTGCTACTTGACAGTGTTTACTTCGATCATGATGTCATCAGCACTTGCCATTTTCCTGCTTTATTAGTTCCTCTTCGTATCTTTCTTCTTAGCACCAAGTATGCATATATACACAGTCGAGTCACATTATTGTGACCACATCCTACTTTTGACGTCAACAGCGCGTAGCAAATGTAGGAAAGCACGTGTCGGGAGCTGGCTTGGAGGGTATATAAGGTGTGCTGCAGGCATTCTGAAAACATATCACTCGTTGGTGTCATGGATAAATAGAGCGATTTATCAGATTTGCAAAAAGTTATGATTATCGGCTTTCGGGACAAAGGTGGCAGTATTTCTGAAACAGCGCAGTTTGTGAACTGTTTGCGTGCTGCTGTTGTTAAAGTGTATCGTGATTGGATAAATGGCACCATTGCGAATGAGCGATGTGAAAACTGCGGAGCACCACGTGCCATTAATGTGAGAGGTGAACTGCGGCTGCGAAGGTACGTCAGAGCCGATCAAAGCTCTACAGTGGAGCAACTCACTGGCCGAATAAATCAGAGGGCTACCGGAAGTGTGTCTAAAACGACAGTTCAGCGAACCTTGCTGCGTATGAGGCTCCAATGCAGACGGATGGTCACTGAATCTATGCTAAGGAAGGTGCATCGGCAAAAAAAGCTTTTCATTTGCACGGAAGCATCGGAATTGGACCTCCGCTGATTGGCAAAGGATTGCCTTCTCCGATGAGTCACATTTTCTGCTTCATTGAACGGATGGACGTTGGAGTATAAGGCTAGAAACATCGGAGAACAAACACTCTTTAACCATTGCAGGAAGAACAGAACACAAGCTGGTGGGGGCAACGTTATAGTCTGGGAGATGTTTTTGTGTCAATCTTTGGGTCCACTCATACCTGTGGAAGGCACTACGGACCGAATTCGTTATGAATCCATCCTTGCAGACCACGTACATCCATACATGCTGATTGTCTTCCCTGTGGCGGATGGGATCTTCCAGCATGACAATGCGACGTGTCACACAGCTAGAAATGCCTGAGAGTGTTGGAAGAGCACAATGAAGATTTCAAAGTACTTCCCTGGCCCCGTAATTTCCCAGACGTAAACCCAATTGGGTATCTATGGGACGACCTCGTTCGTGTTGTTCGCTATATGGATCGTCCACCGCGCATCCTCCTGCAGCTGTCAGATACACTACAGTGAGCATGGCTCCACATACCTATGAACACCTTCCAACACCTTATTGAGTCACTTCCAGCCCGTCTAGCTGCTGTCCGCGCAGCACACGGCGGTTACTCTGGATATTAGCTGGTGGTCACAATAATGTGACTCGACCGGGTATATATATATGTATGTGGAGTGTTTGATCAATGCATCCTTCCAGTGCTTACGTATGGTGCAGAGACGTGGACCTTAACTAAAAGAGACATACAAAGGCTGCAGACAACTCAAAGTGCCATGGAGAGGTGCATACTTATTGTAACCAGGAGAGATAAGAAGAGGAACTCGTGGATCTGAAAAATGACAAGAGTGGAAGACATCATGATCAGAGTTAAATCCCTGAAATGGCAATGGGCTGGACATACTGCCAGAAGGACAGATCATCGATGGACAGCCGACATTTTAGATTGGATTCCAAGGGACAGGAAAAGACCCAGAAGAAGACCACATGGGAGATGGGTGGATGAAATTAGAAAGTATGCAGGGGTGACATGGAGGAGACTGGCACAAGACAGACCGTTGTGGAGGAAACTTGGGGGGACCTTCGTCCAGCAGTGGATTGATAATGGTTGACAATGATGATGATGATGATGATGATGTGCAGTATATATCAACAGGACAGGTTGTGCAATTTCTGGACATTCAACTTAAGTTTGTCAATAGTAAATATATTACGACCGAAAGTTTTGATAAGCGCAAAAACCTCGACTTTGATATTAGCTATACACACAGTGGAGTTCCAATATATCCAAAACTGTTCATAGAAACCTTATTTATTTTACAGTTTTTCGGTACCTTCAGGATTTGAATTACCAGCTCTTCCCTTAAACATTTTTTTAGAAATCTCTGTGTTCTCTGTTGTAATGATTTTCCCACATTTTTTAATAAAACAAATTATAAACAGCTGTAAAAGCATAATAAATATACTAAATATTGAACTACTTCCTTTCCAGATATTATTTGTTTATCTGCTGGCTCTCCGTTTACTTTTCATTTAACTTTTCATTTACGCACTTCCGGTTTTATTCACTTCTTTTTGCGTTTCTGTACTCTTTTTGCTATTACGTTTGCAATCCATCAAATTGCCGCTGTCATCTATGCATTTGGCTCGTGGGGTATTTTGTTTGAAGTTGCTTCTCGTTTCTATCGTCAGTTAAGTCTGTTTTTGTAATATTGTGACTCTAAATGTAAGGTCTCTGTGACTTTGGCAGTACTCATACAAGGTTTTGTGTTGTGTCAACCGTTTTGTGGTTCGAAAATGTCACATCGTACATTTGATGGTGCTTGCCTGACGAGAACATCAAATTCGGTTGTTGTTGTTTTTTGTTATCAATTTGACTCTCAGCGGACTTTAACTCGGTTCGTATTTTGCTTTCTGACTTCCTTTTTCTGAATATTTCTATGTTTTATATATATATATATATATATATATATATATATATATATATATATATATATATATATATATATATATACACTGACGGAAAAAAATCCCAACACCAAGAAGGGGTTGTGTTAGATAAACGACAGTTGGTAGGCGGTGAGAGTACATCTGTAAGATGACGTCTATGCAAATTTTGCGCTCGGCGCATACGTGTGGCGCTAGTAGCGCCCCTCGGAACATTCAAAGCAGGTTTGCTGTAAATACGCGCTGTAACGTTCGTGACCGTTAGTTATCGTTGAGATTCGACGTAGTGTGTTGATGTTAGTCAAGAATGCCTTTAAGAAGACGAAGAAGCCATTATCAACAGCTCACGGAGTTTGAACGAGGTCGTGTAATCTACGAAAAGGTGGATTTTCTTTCCGTAATATTGCAGACGACTTGGCAGGAATGTAGCCACTGTGCATGATTGTTGGCAGCGGTGGTCAAGGAAAGGTACTGCCTCAAGAAGACCGGTTTCCGGCCGGCCACGTGGCACTACTGAGAGGGAAGACCGCCGTGTACGGCGTATGGCCGTGGCGCATCGTACCGCTTCTGCGGCAGCAATTCGAGCTGCAGTTGCCATCACAGTGACACAACGAACTGTTACAAATCGGTTACTTGAAGGACAGCTCCGAGCCAGACACCCTGTAGCGTGCATTCCACTTACTCCAAACCACTGCCGTTTGCGACGTCAGTGGTGTCCAGCTAGAGCTCATTGGAGGACGGAGTGGAGATCTGTTGTGTTTTCTGATGAAAGCAAGTTCTGCCTGGGTGCCAGTGATGGCCATGTGTTGGTTAGAAGGAGGCCAGGTGAGCGCCTGCAACCAACCTGTCTGCGGCCGAAACACACTGGACCTACACCTGGAGTTATGGTCTGGGGAGCAATTTCCTATGACAGCAGGAGCACTCCCGTGGTTATTCCACGCACCCTGACGGCACAGTTGTACGTCGGTCTGGTGATTTAACCTGTTGTGCTGCCATTCATGAACAGCATTCCGGGGATGTTTTCCAACAGGATAACGCTCGCCCGCATACCGCTGTTATAACGCAACATGCTCTACAGAGTGTCGACATGTTGCCGTGGCCTGCTAGATCACCAGATCTTTCACCAATCGAGCACGTGTGGGACATCATTGGACGACAAATACAGCGTCACCCCCAACCAGCATTAACCGTTCCTGTATTGACCGACCAAGTGCAACAGGCATGGAACTCCATCCCACAAACTGACAACCAGCACCTGTACGACACAATGCATGAACGTTTGCGTGCTTGCATTCAACATTCTGACGGTTACACCGGTTATTAATGTACCAGCATTTCACATTTAAAATGGCTCTTCTCGCACTTACAATAAGCTGTGATCTTCAAACCTTAATCGATTAAATATGTTACCTATACAAATGTATTGCCGCCATTTCATTTCTCTACAACTATTTTTTCGTGGTGTTGGGATTTTTTTCCGTCAGTGTATATATCATCATCATTGTCAACCATTATTAATCTACTGCTGGACGAATGTCTCTCCAACCCTCTTCCACAACGGTCTGTCTTGTGCCAGTCTCCTCCATGTTACTCCCGCATACTTTCGAATTTATCCACCCATCTCCCATGTGGTCTTCTTCTGGGTCTTTTCCGGTCCCTTGGAATCCAATCTAAAATTTCGGCTGCCCATCGGCAATGGACGGGACATACTGTCCTTCTGGCAGTATGTCCAGTCCATTTCCATTTCAGGGATTTAACTCTGATCATGATGTCTTCCACTCTTGTCAGTTTTCGGATCCACGCGTTCCTCTTCATATCTCTCCTGGTTACACCAAACATGCACCTCTCCATGCTGCTTTGAGTTGTCTGTAGTCTTTGTATGTCTGTTTTAGTTAAGGTCCACGTCTGTGCACACACACACACACACACACACACACACACACACACACACACATATATATATATATATTATATAAGAAAAGACGATCATGATCAATTTTACCTGTTTGGAGTGTTGTTCTTGATTCTAATCAGAAAAATAATATGACGATAAAAAATTACCAAAGAAAATGTTTAGAAGTGCTTGCTTCCTTCCACTCAAAACTTGGGTATAAAATATGATAAACAAGGTGGTGATTCAACAAAACGCTTCACTTATCACTCTGAAAGGCAATAAAATGCGAATGGTGGAAAGAATTCCTTCGAAATATATCTTAGAATGGATTTATGGAAGCCACCGCCACGATGAAGCATTTATTTCTTACTTATGGGGCAGGAGGTGCCTTCCGACTTTGAGACTTAAGTGAACCGCCCACATCTTTTCTTTCTTTTCCAAAGGATATCTTTCTTTTTATCGATTGATTTCAACCGAGAGAGCGACGGAGGGGGAGAGGGAGAGGGAGGTGATGAAGAAGAAAAAGATGTTGAGGGGAATCACAAGAGAAACTGAGAATAAACGCGTACAAATGGTGGCTTCATCTTTGCAGGGAGGGGTGGGGGTAAGGGGTAAGTTTCGGTATCATCATATCGACCCAAAATCTTTCTGAAACTGGCACGAATCACACCAGACATATGCAAGTCTTAAAGACAAAATCCCCCTGAGGAATTAAATACCCGGTTGGGAGTCAGCGACTTAGCCAAGACTGAGCCTTAGCGCCGAGAGCGTAATGAAATCGACAATCTGGTGCATTCAATCAAATATAAAAGCTGATAACGAAAAAAGGAGGGGGAGATGTGTCACAATCTTCATTCGATATCAAGAATCGCACTTTGTAAATGCATTTGCAGAGTGAATGAAATATGGGATGCATGTGGCCCCTTCATTTGCTTTTTTTGTTGTTTATTTTCAATACCACTAGAGATGCATAGCTCAGAATTAATTTCTTTAGAGACAGCAACGTTAAAACTTTCCCTTCAAATGAGGACAGAAGCTGCCTCGAGAATCTGATTTCTTTTATCCACATATTATCTGCAGCGTAAGCGAGTACCTGCATATTTGATAGGATTATCGATTTGCGTTAACTTTTTGAAAAAGAGCATTTTGCAGAAGTCAACGAATTCCCCAAAGCGCGGTTATTTATGAAGTTTGATGGAGAAGAAACACCAATATTAAAAATGAGAAGACCGTGATGTAGCAATAAAAATGAGAAATTGCCGTATTAAAACTCAGGTTCCTCTTTTCCGTTTAAGTATGCATGCATGCATGTGTGTGTGTGTGTGTGTGTGTGTGTGTGTGTGTGTGTGTGCGTGTGGACAAAATGGTTATATTTAATTTTAAGTCCTGTTCCTCCAGTATACATAAATTAGAAATACAGGTATCTTCCGCTTCCTGAAAGTTCGCTTTACGCCATTTCGCTTTTACGAAATATCAACGTTAGTACCTGTTTTCGCTAACCGAAAGAAATCCGAAGAAGAGTTTTGCTTTCACGAATGGTCTCTTTCAGTCGGCATCCAGTAATGGATAAAATGTACATTTATCGTATCATTCCTACTTTTACTCTATGTAAATGTCATTTTAAGTTTTATGTATCATTTGTTATGATATAGTACGTTATTGTTTGGGTATGGGAACGCTCAAAAAGTTTTTCCATATAATTTAAAGGTAATTGCTTCTTCACTTTACGCCATTTCGGCTTACGAAAGGTTTCATACGAACGCTCTGCTTTCCTATAGCGAGGGAAACCTGCAATTATTTAACTCAGTAAAAGTGTAGAATTGAAGACGAAATTTAATCTTAATCCCATAACTACAAATAATTTTTATAGATGTTTGAAGAACAACTCACTTACAGGTTTGAAGTTTCAAAATCGTGGTAACGGAATAAAGAATATAACACACTCAATTGCGTGTCGATTTATGAAACATTAGATTCCGAATTGGTAGATGGTAAGAAGCCAAAAATAAGTAATGCATTCGTAACGCGTTTCATAGCATAGTAATTGAAATTTCAGTTATGGATGAGTTAGAACGTGTATTCGAATGAAGCAAAGATTGGTGTAAGGTTCATAGGCTTGACAGACTATTTATTTCTGCAACTCTGCTGTGGTGGAATGAATAAAAAGTACAAGTGAGTAGGCAGGGCATTTTCGCGTAATAATCAGATAACATTTCCATAGCGGACATGGTAGTAGACATTAAAAAAAGAATAAAGTGCGAATTGGCGTTTTGAACACATCATGTTTTCTGATCAATGTAGTTCTAGATATAGACGTGACAGGGAGTAAAAACGCTAAAGTCAAAGACGCCGTCACAAGTACATAAAAAGACTGACTATTCTTGATAGAACTCACACGGAGAAGCTTTAGTCTGATGTGATAGCGAGAACAGGAAGAAGAAGTAAAGAACTAGTCAGTTTTTTGGATACGTCACAGGGGAAATAACGAAACGAAGTGGACACGTTGTAGTAGAGGTAAAGAGAAAATGCGAATGTACGGTAAACGGATTTCGTAGAGTTCATAGGGGGTAAATCGATAAAACTCCATCATTCCTTATGATAGTTGAGATGAAATAGAAAATTAAAGATGATAACATTATTATTTTTTTCATTTTAGGCTATAAAATGTTCTCATAACTCGTAAGTAAATTAGATCGAATCTGCATTGGGCTTAATATTTTTTTCAAATCTGAAGTTTTTGAAGTTTCGAAATTATTTTTTAAACATGAACTTGAAAAAAAGTGCATTTCACCACCGAATCTACTTCGTTGTAATTCACAGACAAATAGATGACACTGCAAAAAGTCTACATTTATGCGTAGAAGAGATTTGCAAAAAACGGGAAACAAAAAGTCATATTTTCAAAAGATTACAGTTTTTTAAATACCATGCCGAAGTTTCTCAGCCCTTTTTCCCTTTTGAATTCGTTTAGTCTCCACAAAAACATCAAATTTGAGGAGTATCACAATTACAATTATTTTTCTTGGTATGAAAGGAAAAGTAATGCTGATATGGTGATAAGGTAAAAATGACGTAAAAACAGTGTTACTTCATTTCCTTTTTGAGCTGTGTATCTGTTAGGGGCAAAGATGCATCTGTTTTGCTCAAACGCTGCATTAGTCGAATTGCCAAATGTTAATGCTCATACAATTTGCGAGAGAACAGTAGGTACATCTCAAGAGAAACTCGAATGGAGAAAATAGCTGGTATCTGAGCCGGATGAAATGGTTGCTATAGTAACCTTGCCAAGATTTTGTGCGTCGGAAGCAATCCACGTGCGCTGAATTAACTATGCAGACTCCGAAGGAGATGTATTAATAATGCAAATGAGCTACAAGAAAGGAAACAACTCAGTTTCATTCGCCCTCTCTAAAGGAAGGGAAAAAATATATTGCATTCGATCGGATTACGGCAAAACTCCCGAATATCCACGCGAATAATAAAAAGATCACACGGACGGCACGGAATTTCCTTGAATTAAAGAAGCGATGCATTTTTTTATTTGTTCTTTGCTTTTAACCCAACTATATTTAAGATATGAACTCTGAGCGAATGATAACATAAACTTTACATCGCGCCTTTCAGATCTTATAAAAATGATTGTGAGGCGGTCATTTTCAATGATTCAACATCGCAGTGAAATGCGTAATGGCTGGTAAAGATTTCATAAGCGTATTAAAATGAAATCCAAATCGAATCTTCCGGAAACGTGACAGTTAGAGATTCGATAAACAATATCAAAAATTCAACTGAGGAAGAGCAACGTGGTTGTTTCACAAATGAATAATTCCCAAAACCAGTGTTCCGATTTCTCATAAATTTATCGAGAAGTTATTTCTAAAATATTTTCAAAATTTTAGATGCAACATTTCAATTCGAAGATTATGTATACCTATGGATTTAAGTGTAAACTCACATTACTTGTGGCGTGAATAGACTGTAAGAGGCAGCTCTTACATTCTATTCATTATGCAGAAAAGATATTGTTCACCTTCTTCCTCGAATTAGATAAGCTGATGTAGCCAGCTTATATTGGCTGTCTAACTATAGGCTTGCATTTTGCTACCAAGTTAGTAGATCTCGAAACACATGCCCAAATTAATAAAGTTTTAAATAATTTTGTAAAAATATTGCTAACATGTCATGATTAATATTTCCAGATTTATATTAAAAATTCATGAAAAAATGCAATTTTTCATATGTACAGACGACAAATTTTATTTTCTTCCTGTAATGAGGAATAAGTGCGGGAAAATTATCCAAATAAACAAAAAATAAAATAAAAGTATATTGCTCTCCGTTTACCTGCCGATTCCAGTATTTAATTAACAACTGTATATAGACCTTTTTCACGTATTTAATTAACAACTGCATATAGACCTTTTTTTCTACTTAGGAATGAAGCAATCATTAGAATTCAAGGCTCTATAATATATATTTGAAACCCTCAAACTGTTTTAAAGTAATTCTCCTTGTCTGAAATGTATAGCAAAGTTTTATCTCAGAAAGAGAAGAAATCTAAATTTATTGTGAGACTGGGATATGTTTTCTGGAAAATATTTCCGAATTATAATTTCTTATTGGATGCGATACTAATATACCAAGCTAGCAGAAAATTACCAAGCTTCCATCCCTTTTCGACCAGAATAGATTTTGAGAATGTATTAAACCATTGCAGTTGGGTCCATTTTCAGAAGTAGGGGGTGGCAACGGGTTGTCAAAGCGTGGCAAGTTTGTGGAAAGAGAAACATGGTTATAATTTGACAAAACTGCAAATAGGGATGATCGTTGTTCGCATCATCTTCGACGCGCACATTCTAGACGTATCATCCCTGGTTGGTGTGCACGGAGAGCGGTAATAAATGTGTTTATGTTGTGAATAAAATGCAGGGAAAATAGCAATGCAACGTTTAATAGCAGATGGAAACAGGCAACAGTTGTATGTGTGAGATGAGAAGAAAATGGAAAACGTAGAGCTTAACAATAGGCTAATCAGAACCAACTTCGTGACC
This sequence comes from Macrothele yani, assembly GCA_039090855.1. Taxonomy (NCBI): domain Eukaryota; kingdom Metazoa; phylum Arthropoda; class Arachnida; order Araneae; family Macrothelidae; genus Macrothele; species Macrothele yani. The sequence continues at coordinate 62,538,297 of CM077008.1, read as the reverse complement.
TCCTAATACAGCGCTGGACCCAGCACACAAATTTCCGCCAGAACACCGCGTCGTCTTTCTTCTGCAGCTTCTTCCATACAGAAGCAACTGCGGCTGACATACAGTCAAGACTATCGACATTAAGACTTTTGTGACTGGAAAAAGTGTTGTTTTTCTGATTATTCGAAATTTCCCGTCCATCTCTCCGATTGTTGGCTCCGCATTTGAAGAAAACATATCCAGGCTACGAATCTTGTGTGCCTACAGCATACCATCAAACAGCGGGAGTAACATGGTATTAGGGTTACTTTGTTGAAGGTCTTCAGGTTGTGTGGTACTGATCACAGTCCGACTGAAAGATGAGAGCTAATGCTACATTAGTGCGATTTTTTTGTACCCTTTTCCGTGCACCACGTTTACGACTATAGTGATCGTAGGCTTCAGCAGGAACACCATATCCAAAGTAGGATGGCATAACTGATGAATTTTGTATCTCATATTGACCCTCGAACCAGCCAGATTTGAAGTCCCTGGAACACCTTGAAAACTAAACACAGCTCTCAGGCGCTGAAATTTTCCACCGTCTACCAGTGTTCGATTACGGAATGCTTTACAATCGGTGTGACTGAACTGTGGGGGATGTGTTCCAACATCTCGACGAGTCCATTACACAGCGAACTGCATGCAGTTCTGCTTGGTATGATTAGATCCACACGATAGCAGGTCAGTGGTCAGAATTCTTTACTAACTAAATGTAGTTGTCTTCTCAGGAAAATAAAGATAACAGGCGCAATTTCTGTTGAACTTCAGCAATTGTAATGCTAGTACATTTAAAACACGTTTGAGGAATTTAGCTGAAGGGAAGGTTTTCTTACTTCAGAAGTAAATGTCGAGCATTTTGGGTGCTAAGAGTTAACGATTAATTTTCAGTAAAAATGATAACGGCATTACCGTATATTTTGGGCTTGCTTTTAAAACGGCAGAATCATTGGATGTTTTCTGAAATGGCGCTGATGTGCAAAACACAGTTACGTGTTCACAAATTGAGAAAAATCTGGATATTGCATTATGAAGTTTCTCAGTGAATCGCGTTAAAAACGTGTGCCGATGCGAGAAATCCCTTTTTGTCTTCTTTTTCCTGACATTATGATGTCAGAAGGTGAATTAAAATTTAAATGTTACTAAAGTGACATTAAAATCCCATTGTATCCGATGGTGAACACAAGGAATATTGAAGAAACACCAGAAGTTTTCAATCACATTACGTTTGGAATACGCACGGAAATTTGGTTGAAGAAATCACTTATTAATGCTATAGGATAAAAACAACTGAATCACTCGGATTGATTAAGATAGAAGACAAATTTATAAAATTCTAGAAGTGAGCTCCGTAAAATGTGATACCTTTTATATTTTCTAGTATGTCATACTTTAGATCGATAGTGCGTTCAAGGAGACAAGGAGACAGAAGATTTGCCATGTGATCTCATGGTAATAAAATGTATTACACAGTGCAAGAAATTTTCAATTACGAGGAACAAAAACGTCAAATGAAATGTGCTTACCAAAAGAAAAGAAAAAAAAAAAAAAAAAAAAAGAAAGAAAAAGAAAGGAAGCCGTTCAACATTATATGCTTTGATATTTTATCTTTATCTTTATCTTCGTCAGTGGTTGAAACGAAGTAAGCTTCCTATTCAACATTACTTGCCATGTAATGTATTACTTTCAGTAGATTCCCAATGCCATTTGTTTATTTCTGTACAGAAAAATTACCCTTTGATTTTTTGTTCCTTTCATTCTGCAAGACTAGCATCCATTGATACGCAGCGTTTCCAAATGCTTCTTAACTTTTTAAATAGCATTCATTTTCCTTTGTTGATTTTCATTAGAAATGCATCTCCACCCCCACTACGTTTGCCCTACCCATCTGCCGCCAACATGAAATTTTGAAGGTTAATGTATTGTGCTTTTTCTCCTTATCATCGACTTTTTCGCTACTGTAACGCGGCGTGCTGATAAAATATTTTATTTCATATTTGTAATCAGCGTCTTTGAACTATTCTTTTACTGTACTCTGTCAAACAAAATGGATCTTCGGAAGTGAAGCTCTTTGTTATGTGTCCTTGCTCTAGTTTCAGAACGAAAACTATCCAGTGCCCTCTTCCCCGCCGTTTTTTTATTCTGTTTACAGAAATTTTGAGCATGTTGTAATGATCACAGGAAATCCTAGTGATAAACTTGAAAACAAAGAAACCTACAAACAATAAAATCTTAATTTCAGTTATTAATTTGGGCTTCTGTTAAATTGCGAAAGCTAATCGTTCTTTCTTTACAGAGAACACATTCTTTAAATTGCGTTTGACTCTCATCTGAAATATACTCTTAGGTATAGTACTGCATTTGAATATAACAGTACAAAGTTGCATCCTCACTGCATTTGGATAAGAACGTCTGTTTCCTCATTGTGAACGCCTAATCTTTGAGGAGTCAGATATGCAAGCCAATGGCGGTTTTACGAGTAGAGGGGGGAAGGGGGTATGAGTAATTACCTCCCAGACTTGTGAAGCTGAAGGTAAAATATTTATTTATTTTGGTGGATAGAAAAAATATGTAAACCATGCGGAACGACTGATATAAAAGGAAATTTTTGACAGTTTTTCTAATTTCACTTACAATATATTTTTTAAACCAAAAGATGCCAGGCAGCACGATATGTTTTTTTATCTAGGGGGTGAGTTGGGTGACAGGAGCAAAGAATCTATAAGAGGTGAAGAAGGGAAGGCTCCAATCCGCTCTGTAGGAGATAGGGCTAGTGTAAAACGCACGACAGCAGCGCCGCCATACTTGACGATCCAATTGGTATGTTCGGAAAGCCTGCATTACAGGATGAAAAACCAACGGCACATACACCCTTTCCGTGTGTTCTAAAAAAGTGGAGATCTTAGCTGTTTATGATATGAGTCTTTACCAGCTTCACGCTGCTCCCAATGTTTTCTTTAGTTTCAAGTACATAAATGTTATCACTTTCGCGGACGCTAATTATGGAATTAATTCAAAAAAATACATTCTTTGTTCAGAATAAGTACACAATGAGACTTGCAACTGCAACTGCCGACTACAACTGCCGAACAGCAGGAACTTGTTTGGCAAGAACATGCATTACGCATGTGGTGACCCTTTACTGTGTGCTTCTCAGTACTACCATTTGGACCTCCAAGCAAAGTTTACCGACAGAGGTCGCCCTTTTACGCCAAAACGAAGCTTCCCTTCTTGATCGCGTGTGACATATGACCTTTGACTTCACTTCCCAGCCCAGTATTGCTGACCGCCTGTAGCTTTTAGAAAAGAAAATGAGCAAATCCCCCAAAAATACGTTAGATTGTTTCTTGAAAAAGTTGAAAGAGGATTGTGGTGAAACTGAATCTGTTCCTTGTTGCAGTGGCAGAGAAGAAGATGAAATTTCGGTTTCAGCAAGTATTGAAAAGTTGCAGCAGCAGCATTCGTGTGAAGCTCAATGCACGTCAAATATGCACGTGCCAAAGAATGTCGCTTTTGTAGAACAACTGGCGACAGGTAGGCAGGCCTCAGCCTGCTCTATTTGATGGTAAAATTGATGTAGGTTTCTACGTTGAAAAGCAATGCATTTCTTCAATAACAGATCGTGAAAAATTCAGTATTCTGACATGCGCGTGGACTACAAGTAAAAATTTCATTTATCGTTTTTCAGTGCATAAGAAAAATAATAATGAAGTGAAATGCTATCTCTCAAAAGCATTTCAGTTCGTTTAATTGCCTAACGTATTCGTGCGAACTTAAAGGTTTATTTTGCAGGTATTATATCTTGTTTTCCAATAAATACGGAGGAATAAACGAAGCCACTTCATTAAAAACTCGTTACTGTGCCTTTGAATAAATATTCTATATTACTGGGCAAAGATGGAGATTTAATTGTTCACGAGCGAAATAAATACCATAAAAAATCCGTTTCTTTTGCTTCAGGTTTTATAAAAAATATGTCAAAATCCTCAAGAAGGAGTGCTGATGATGTTAGATTCAGCCAGTGAGCTTCAAACCAAGGAGAATAGGGAAAGGTTGATTCCAATAACCGAGTCCATTATTTTTTTGGGAAGCCAAAACTTAACGTTGCGTGGGCATAGGGATTATGGCAAAATGTCACTTCTATCAGTTGATGACCAATTTTCTGACGATAATGAGAAAAGTCACTTAAATCTGAATGAAGGTAATTTTCGGGAATGTTACGGTATCATGTTGCAAGTGGTGATGAGAAGCTAAAAACATTTGTGGAAAATACAAGTTCGCAAGCAACGTACATAAGCAACACCACACAAAATGAACTGATTAAGTTTTGTGGAGATGAAATTTTGAACTCTGTCCTTAATAAAATTAAGCAAACAAATACTATGGAATTATTTTTGATGAAACTACTGATATTAGTCGGGGGTCACAGATGTCTATAATTGTGATATATTTTGATGAAAAAACATATCAAGTTTCGGAAGATTTTGCATCATTTATTGATTTTCATAACGAAAATTTCGAAGACTTCAAAGAGGAACCTGATGTTAGTGGAAAAGTACTCGCAAAAACTGTAATTTCTTTTTTACAAAAAATCTGGCATAGATTTTAATGATTGTGTTCCTATAGCCACTGACACTTGTAGCGTTATGCTTTCAGATCAGAAATGAGTTGTCTTAGAATTGCAGAAGTCTCTAAAATATTATTAAATGCTCTTGCTACAGTCATGCTTTAAATTTATCACTTTCGAAATCAAGTTCCGTCCAAGATGTCCGCAATGCTATAGGCACAATTAAAGAGATCATAAATTTATTTTAATGTCTCGCCAAAGCGGAATAAAGTTCTGGAACAAGTTATGATGGACGAAAACTCTAATCACCAGCAGTTGAAGAAATTGTGTGAAACTAGGTGGGCAGAAAAGACATGAAGCGGTTTTGAGATTTAAAACTTACTTTCTCGAAATTGTCAGCGCATTGGAACTGGTGACCAGCTGGAAAGATAGCCAGTCATCATCTTCAGCGCAAACCCTCTTGAATACTATGTTTACCTCAAATTTTATAGTTGCTGTCTATTGCTTGTCTTTTACTCTGAACTTTACTCAGAGTGTGAATAAGTTATTACAAAAGAAATATTTTGACACTAAGCTAGCAAAAGAACTGATCCAAAATGTAATATTAGTGTCAAAGGAAAGGAGTGAAAACGCAAAACAAACGTTCGGCGATCTATATGTGGAAATTCTAAAGCTACATGAAAAGTTGGATTTATCCGTTTCCCTTCCTAGAAGAGTCAAACATAAAAACAATAGGTTCAACGTCATCACTGATAGTGCCGATGATTACTTCAGAATCACCATTTACATCCCTTTGTTAGAAAAGGTGATTCAAGACCTTGATTTCAGATTCTTCTCTACTATTTTCAAGTCATTAGCATCTAATTCGCTATTACCGTCAGAAATCGTGTAAAAGTCAATATGTCAATATCGGAAATATCGGCGATTGGGGAGACATTTCTAAGTTTTTGGGCCTATTGTAGCAGAAAAAGAAGAAATTACAGTGTCCAAAAATCAAGTCGGAGATAGAACTGTAAGTTGAAAAATGGAAAAAAATGTAAAACTGAAGAATTACCAAGTAATGCCGTAGCAACTTTTTCTCGTTGCGATAAAAATTTATATCCTTGCATTAGCACTGCATTGAAATTATTGTGCACCCTACCAGTAAGCACTGCTTCAAGTGAAAGGAGTTTTTCAGCATTAAAAAGGTTGAAAATGTAGTTAAGGACAACAATGACGCAAGAGAGATTGGTTAGCCTTACCATTCTTCATGTTCATCGAGATACCTTCATATCAGTGGACAATATCATTAACAGATTTGCAAATATGAAGAACTGAAGACTGGAATTCGTTATTTGATTTTATTTGGGTGAATAAACAGTAATAAGTTTAATAATTAAGTGAATTAATTAATATAATTCAATTAAAATATATATTAAACAATTTTAATTTAAATAGTTAAATTTCATTAAATAGTAGTTATTTTTATATGCTATAATTAATAGTTTACATAAGCTTATCATATATATCATTAACTCCCCCAAACTGCAAATCTAGAACAGCCCTTGATGCAAGCACAGAAAGACGACAAACAGTGTAAAGTTACGTTAAAATTATTTCAAGTAAATAAAAGGTTATACTGAAAATCTCAAGAGCAGATGCAATTCAACCTGCAGCAGTGAGGGTTTTCTTATCGAAACTGAGCTGAGCTGATTTTATCCAACTATCACGATCATGCTTATCCTATTCCGTTTTCTCCTATTTTATCATTCTTTCTCTTACGTCTTCTTCAGATTCTGACTGATGTTTCGCAGTGGACGTGTATCAGAATGATGAGAAAAAATACTCAAAAACTATTTCACCAGGTAAACATAATGCAAAAATTACGGATCGCATGATGAATCAAGGGATGAAAGCCAATTAACTTTGAGCTTTCAAAAGTGTCTCACCACATCATTTAGGATTCTTTTCCTTCCCTGATCATTTGACGCTAAAGGCAGAAATAAGAAAAGCTGAGCAGGCGCGAGACTGACAGTCGCGTTGGTTTCTGGAGTGATAGAAATGACTTTCTCCCATCAGCAGGCGTCAGACGACAGCAGCAGAAAACTCTATCTTTGTTGAAAGGCAGCTAAGCTTCCCCTTTCACAGGCGCATTTTTTCCCCTTTCAAAATCCTTTTTCTTTGAACTTATATAGAATATATTTCAAAATAACTCTCTCAACGATTTCTTCTGTTTTACGGCGATATTAAATGCATCTTCTAAATGAACATGTATTTAATATCAACACTTTCTTGACGTCATCATTGATGCAATGTTTAAGAAGATATTGTGGAATATTGTAACCCTGGGCTGTTTACTTTCAGCAAAAGTTAACATTAATAACCACTTTAACATCGTCTTGTAGTTAAAACCGTTTCCCTTTTGTTAGTACTTTTGCGCAGATACTAAGAAAGTCCCCTTTCCCTAGTTTTCAGCAGCCGTCAATGAGAGATGATATAACCATTCCTTCTACACTTCAACGCCGTTACTGATCCCCTGTTCTGTATTGCTCTCGAAATCGTTTTAAAAACTTTGTTTGCACTTCTCGTGATTTATCTTCCTTTTTGAGAAGGTTGTGGAATGAACAAAAGTTCACACGTAACAGGAAAATACACGCGCAAAGTAAGTTGCTAATGAAAAGGATGTTAGGGAAAACTCGCGCTTTTTCTCAGGGAATGGAGAACAGTTAAAGCGAGGGAGTTTTTATCTGAGACAAGAACGTGGTAGAAGGCAGAACTTGGTGAATGATTCTCCAATGAACGTAGGACGTGGAGAGTTTTTCATGTTTGAAACGGAATAGAGGGAAAAAATTAAGTTGGAATGGGGAATTGGGGAACAACGATTTATATGTGAAAGTCTTTCAATAGAAAGAGCAGGAACAGATAAGTACGTGGAGAATTAAATGAATGATTTTGAAATTAGGACAAACGAAATCCGTGATTTTCCCATATACAAAGGCTGTTCCATAAAAACAGAGAGTATTTTTTTTTTGAGCTGGCAACGGCGCGAAGGAGAAAAATAACCGCGCAGACGACTAACTGAATTAAGGAAGTATCTATTGCGACAGTTATTAGCCGTGGCAGACGAATCTGGTTTTGTTATTGCACAGTTGTTTAAGGTACGTCTGCATTTCGCCATACAGAGATGGAGGTGAGTGATTCAGAGTACAGAAATGAAATGCGTTGTGCGATTAAAATTTTGCTATCGTTTGGGTAAAACGGCTCCAGAAACAGTTGATTTAATGAACAAAGCTTACAAAGATGAATGTTAGGGTGAGTCAATGATTTTCAGATGGCACAATAATTTCATAAAGGACGTTTGTCGGCAGAACTCGCTCCTACGCCTGCTTGACTTGAAAATGTTGTTACGCAGCGTAATGTTAACACTGTTTGGGCAATCCTGCAAGAAGATCGACGAATTATATGTGAAGACATAGCGGCGTCAACTAATATTTCAAAAATCGTCGGCATTCCGCATTCTACAAAACAAATTACTGCGGCATCGTGTGTGTTCCAGATGGTATCTCATTACCTGACGAGAGAACAATGGTTAGCCGGAGGTCAGGTGTGTCATGAGGGGAAAAGAGTGATTGCAAAGGATCCAAACTTTCTAAACGCGGTATATACTGCCGATGATTTCTGGCCCACTATTTCGACCCCCTCACGAAGCGCGCAACGAGTGTCTGGAAACAAAGAGGCTCGCCCCCTCCAAAAAAGTCAGCCAAACCAAATCAGTTGGGAAGGTGATGGTGATAATTTTCTTTGATCATAAAGATGTAGTTTACCAGCATGCCGTTCTTCCACAAATTACTGTCAATGCTGAGTAGTACATTTCAGTCTTAAAGCATCTACGACGACACATATCGATTAAGCGACCGGAACTGGTGGGCAAGTGGACCCTACACCATGATAACTTACACGTGGCTGCTCTTTTGCAACAGTTTCTTACGAAATGCAGTATTGAAATCATGCCACAGCCTACCTATAGTTCTGACCTCGCCCTGCGTGATTTCTGGTTGTTTCCAACAATGAAGGAGAAGTTCCGTGGCGCAACGTTCAACACAGATGCTGACGTTATTCAAGCTCTACAGTGGTCGCTAAAACAGCTTCCACAAAATGCCTTCGCCACATGCTTTGAAAAGTGGACTGAACAATAGGACCGTTGCATATCATCCGGAGGGAAGAGACTTTGAGAAAGAATAACATGTATTTTGCTGCACCTATATTTCTTCATTTTGTGTGATTTTGCTCTTAGGTTTTGTGGAACGGCTGTTGTATAACATTGAATAAAGAGCAGCACTGCAGATGAGTGAGTATTTGCTTTACTAGTAATTGATTCTTTTCATCATCAGAAGAAAATACAGCTAAAACTAAGGAACTGCTAAATCTCTTTACAAGCGAAGGCCTGACAAACCCACGTGACATTGCACGAAAAAAAAATCAAGTGAACAGCCCTGTAACAATGCAAACTGTGTAGTCATGCATATGAATGTTGTACTGGGCCAAAGGATTGTCAGTCTTCCAAAGATCAAGTAACAGAATAATAAAGACATGGGGTTTTGTATAGAATTTGATCCTCTTAAAGTTCGTAGCAATATCAAAAGGAAGATATACAGTTACGGAAAAATTAATAGCAACTCTGGAAATTTCTGACGTTTTGGGGGTTTCTGTGTTGCTAAATATGTAGATAATACTCACAATATATATATATATATATATATATATATAATTTTAAAGCACATTTAATGTGGAAGCCAAATCATTTTACAGAACGAGAATATCTTAAACAGAACTCAAGTTTTGAACAGAAATGTGCTGAGAAACAGAAACCATGGCAAAGTAACATGTTCAAATTCAAATACGTACCTAATATTTCGTTGGGTGACCTTTTGATTTAACATCGGCTACACACCTGTTGGGCATGGAGTCAACCAACTTACGCAACCTATCGGATGAAATACAGTTGTGCTAAACGTCAGTAATTGCGTTAATCAGTTCCAATTTTTATGTGAAGTGATGTTCGTGTACTTTTCTTTTCAGAATGCGCCACAAATTCTCAACAATCGCGTTCAAGTCTGGCGAATTACCAGGCAAAGGAAGAGGCACAACATTGTTTAAAGACGTCACATAAGTTTTAATGATTTTTGCACGGTGGCATGGGGGCCGAATCGTCCTGGAAGTTGTATGGCTGACCCTGGAACAAATCACGTCCTGAAGGCACCATCTTGTCCTGGATGATACTTTCGTACACCTGTGCATTAACAGTGCTCTCACACACAGGAATTCTGCCCACTCCAGCAGCAGCAAAACATCCCCAAATCACAACACTGCAAGGATACTTTTTTTTCTTAAGTGTGCAAGAGGGATGCAACGTCTCGTTATTTCGTCAAAACACTCGGCACCACGCGTCGTTACCGTCGATATTCAATTTTGTCTCGTCACTAAATAACACTTGATGCCACCTATCAGTGTTCCACTCCTTATGTTCCTTTGCCCATTCTAAACGTTTCTTGCATTGTACATTGGCTAGCAATAGTTTTTTTACCGCCCTATGAAACGTCAGACCCATAGAACATAACCTATTCCTCAATGTTCGAGGAAAAACAACAGTACCACAGCTCTCCCGCAATTCTTTGTCAAGAACTGTTGACGAGACGAACCTGTTTCGAAGATATAACCGTTTTAACGCGTTGTTACTGCTAGGAGTTGTTTTCATCTTTCGGCCACTTTTATCAGCCTGCCATTCTTGATTCCCCACACATCACGGATCTTCGCCAGCTGCCATCCAACTGCACTCTTGTGCATCCCTGTTATCGGGTCAATTTCTGCATTGCTTTTGCCAATTTCACTTAAAGTCACCACTCGCAAAGCTTTTCGTGGTGAAATATCACCTAACCTTCCCAAAATTGCTAGCTACACAGTTTGCACAGAATAAACGAAATGCACTTTAAACTTCAGATTTGCACTGCAGTCCACAGGAGTAACGACTACACACTCACTAATGCAAACGAACTATCTACCCGCACAGCGAAAACCTCTGGCATATCCCCACGCACATCGCCTGCCCTTTATAATGCTTGTACGCAGACTTACAAGCAAACTCCGTCGGCTTGTAGCAATGACGGTTACATTTCACATAACGAAGTGTGATTCCTCCGTAGCACATTTCTGGTTAAACTTGAGTTCTGTTGAAGATATTTTCATTCTGTAAACTGATTTGGCTTCTGCATGAAATGTGCTTTAAAATGATATATATATATATTGAGTACTATCTGCATATTTACTTTTGTAGCAATACTGAAAACCCAAAAACGTCAGAAATTTCCAGAGTTGCAATTAATTTTTCCGTAACTGTATTACTAGCATTTTTTCCAGGGTGAACAAACATGATCGCCGCCCGGATGGCCCCAACGGGGTAAGACTGGCTTCTAATCATTCGTCCGAGCTGGGGTTTGGGTGGTGCGTTTGTTCTACGGCGTTAACTGAAATCAGTGACCCTAAATTAATATCCCTTCTCTGGAATCAATGGCTCTAAATCGGGAAGGAGAGACTACAAAGAGCCTAACGAATTACTCATTGTGGTACGTTAACCCCAGAACAAAACATGATCGGTAGTTTTTGCAGATAATAGAAACTACAAAAATAAAAGCGTTTAAATTTTAATTTTTCTAAGCAAAAATAAAATAGACAGAAAACAATCAAGCGTTCAAGAAATTTTAAAAATTAACAATATCTAACTTATTTGGAAACAAAAAAAGTTGCTTAGCGAACCGTAACGTTCTGATTAAAAAAAAGGAAACGCAAAGTACATGTTTATCACTTACTACACATTATACTTTTGCGTTTCTAATCTCCTCAAGCCAACGGACTATTACAACTAATAAATGCCAACGTTTCCTATGTTTTTCTTTTTCATGAATAAGAACAGACTGGATTATTAAAGGTATATAGCTAACTATAATCCTCCAGACAGATGGATAAAATAAAAACCAGCAAACTATTTTTAACATATGGAAAAAAATCGGACTCCTAGTATTGAAGATATTTACTTACTCAAAGGGACTAACTGGTTTGCAAAGCAAGAGCACAAGTACGTTTTATACGCAAGAAGATTCAAAATAATATTCCCATTAAAAATAATATTATTTGAAATATTAATGCAGCATAAAAGAAAATACAAAAGCGTATCAGAAGGAACTCCGCCAAACTTCTTTTGAACAACTTAAGTTCAATGTGCGCCCACTTATTGATCTGCATACTTAGAGAATATTTGATCGTGTTGTTTATTGATACTTGTTAGCAATTTCAATTGGTTTGGCTGTAGTGTAAGATGCTTTCACAATACTTCTTCACAGTGCTACTTGGGATAAATTAAGTTCATTACCGCGCAATATGAGCATTTTTTTTGCCAGTTATGCAAAAGTTGCGGTGGGTAAAAATGGCTTCTGATTACGTTCAATACTTGCTACACTAGAAGCCGGTTTCTTGGATTTTTTCCCTTGACGATGCGTACTGCTCTTTAAATCTTCGACACCATAGTTTTCAAAATTTGCGATTAGAGCGGCTGTCGTAAAAGATAAATGAACCTGAACGACCCCTGGAAATAAAACCAATGATTTTCTTAAGGTTAGGATCGGGCAAAAATCATATGCATTGCTGTCTTTTAAGAATTATATTTTCAATCTGTGGCTAACAAAATCGTCAGAGCTTCAAAAAAGTAAACCATTTTATTAGAAATAGACAACAAATGGTCAAATTGATGCATAGTATTTTATGTATCAAATTTGACCAATTGATAAATAAAACATAGTGTATCAATATAAACATTAGAGAGGTGCAGCTTGTTTACTTTGCCATAAACACTGAAATCTGGATTCCTTTTTTAAACAGAAACTATTATCTCTTATTCTACATTTTATTTTTTTTTATAGATATTTGCTCTTATGACCGTATTAAATCATGGTTTGTATAAATATGATGCTACAAACGGAGTTAGTATGTAAATTTTGTTACGTAAATTTGTTAGGTAGGTTTTTAGTAATTTGTAATTTTGTTCGCGTTTTTCTAGACTTTTTACTTTATTCCTTTGACACATTCTGAGGTCACCACCTAATTTTTCTTTTTCTGGAGCAGAGAGTCCAGTGTCAGCTTCTTCCTTGAGCCCGCTATTTAATTATTTTTATCATGTGGTTTTTGGAATTCATTTTAGAAGAGTAGGTAGGTTGCAGATTTTCTCAACTTTAAACTACAGGCTATTCAACGGAACGGTGTCAGTACGCTTATGGACTACTCACTTAATTTTTAGCACGTATTTTGTAAAAAAAGATCATGCTTCTGTTATCGGTTTGTCCGTCCGTCCGTCCTTCTGTACCCACGATATCTCTGCAACTATTAGTCCGATTTGAAAAATTTTATTTTGCAATGGGAAGCTTGAAATATGCGAATGATAATCCTTCATTTCGTTTCTCTTTACAATGTACAATTTCGCTGCTAAAGGGCGTAAATGCAGATGATGTCGAATTTAAAAATACATTTTAATCCATATAAACATCCGATTGAAAAAAAATCTTTTATCTTTCGATTCCATTTATGTCGAAAGGTATTTTAGATATACACTGATGGAAAAAAATCCCAACACCAAGAAGGGGTTGTGTTAGATAAACGACAGTCGGTAGGCGGTGAGAGTACATCTGTAAGATGACGTCTATGCAAATTTCGCGCTCGGCGCATACGTGTGGCGCTAGTAGCGCCCCTCGGAACATGCAAAGCAGGTTTGCTGTAAATACGCGCTGTAACATTCGTGACCGTTAGTTATCGTTGAGATTCGACGTAGTGTGTTGATGTTAGTCAAGAATACCTTTAAGAACACGAAGAAGCCATTATCAACAGCTCACGGAGTTTGAACGAAGTCGTGTAATAGAGCTATGAGAAGCTGGATTTTCTTTCCTCAATATTGCAGAACGACTTGGCAGGAATGTAGCCACTGTGCATTAATGTTGGCAGCGGTGGTCAAGGGAAGGTTCTGCCTCAAGAAGACCGGGTTCCCGCCGGCCACGTGGCACTACTGAGAGGGAAGACCGTCGTGTACGGCGTATGGCCGTGGCGCATCGTACCGCGTCTGCGGCAGCAATTCGAGCTGCAGTTGTCACCACAGTGACACAACGAACTGTTACAAATCGGTTACTTAAAGGACAGCTCCGAGCCAGACGACTTGTTGCGTGCATTCCACTTACTCCAAACCACTGCCGTTTGCGACGTCAGTGGTGTCAAGCTAGAGCTCATTGGAGGACGGAGTGGAGATCTGTTGTGTTTTCTGATGAAAGCCGGTTCTGCCTGGGTGCCAGTGATGGCCGTGTGTTGGTTAGAAGGAGGCCAGATGAGCGTCTGCAACCAACCTGTCTGCGGCCGAAACACACTGGACCTACACCTGGAGTTATGGTCTGGGGAGTAATTTCCTATGACAGCAGGAGCACTCTCGTGGTTATCCCACGCACCTTGACGGCACAGTTGTACGTCGGTCTGGTGATTCAACCTGTTGTGCTGCCATTCATGAACATCATTCAAGGGGTGTTTTCCAACAGGATAACGCTCGCCCGCATACCGCTGTTGTAACCCAACATGCTCTACAGAGTGTCGACATGTTGCCGTGGCTTGCTAGATCACCAGATCTTTCACCTATCGAGCACGTATGGGACATCATTGGACGACAACTCCAGCGTCACCCCCAACCAGCATTAACCGTTCCTGTATTGACCGACCAAGTGCAACAGGCATGGAACTCCATCCCACAAACTGAGATCCAGCACCTGTACGACACAATGCATGAACGTTTGCGTGCTTGCATTCAACATTCTGGCGGATACACCGGTTATTAATGTACCAGCATTTCACATTTAAAATGGCTCTTCTCGTGCTTACAATAAGCTGTGATCTTGAAACCTTAATCGATTGAATATGTAACCTATACAAATGTATTGCCGCCATTTCATTCCTCTACAACTATATTTTCGTGGTGTTGAGATTTTTTTTTCCGTCAGTGTAGTTACCGTTTTCAAATTACGCATAGATTTTCCGTTAGGGTGCGTAAAAGTAAATAACATTTTTCCTGATAACTATTCTTATAAGACTCCGATTTGAAAAATTGTTTCTTCAGCGGATACACCTCCTGATGGAAAATCTTTTGCATATAATTTCAAATTTTTGGTAAAGAACTCTTCGGCCACCAGGGGGCGTAAGTGTTAATTTTTGCTTCTGATATATTTACCATAAATTCTGAGCTTCTAAACTATCGATTGAAAAAATTCTTTCGTGGACTGATGCCAGTTACATCGATAAACCTTTTCGAAATATTTTCTTCTTAAAATATTCCAGTTTCTCCGCCAGGGAGCGTAGACGTATATCTTATTTTCGTCAATATCTCTAAGTCTAGAAGTCCGATTTGAAAAATTTCTTCTTTGTTGGATAGTGTTTTCAGTGCGACATGTTTTTCATATAAATTCAAAATTTTCAAGTAATTCATAGGCTTTCCGCTAGAGGGCGTATAGGTAAATTGCGTTTCCCACTATATCTCTGCTTCTAAATCTCCGATTTGAAAAATTCTTTCTGCACCGGATACAGCACCTGATGGGAAATCGTTTGCACATAATTTTTAATTTTTGTGGAAAAATGGTTTGGCAACCAGGGGGCGTAAATCTTAATTTCCGCTTCTGATGTATTTGCAGCAAAATATGAGCTTCTAAAATCTCGATTGGGAAAAACGTCGTTTGTAGACCGATAGTACTCATGTCGATAAACCGTTTAGAAACATTTTCTTCTTAAAATAATGCATGGTTTCTACGCCAAGGAGCGTAGATGTCTACCTTATTTTTGTCAATATCTTTACTTCTAGGAGTCCGATTTGAAAAATTCCTTCTTTGTTGGATACTGTTTCTAGTGTGACATGTTTTTCATATAATTTGAAAATTTTCAAGTAATTCACAGACTATTAGCTAGGGGGCGTAAAAGTAAATTGCATTCACCCCTATATCTCTGCTCCTAAATCTCCGATTTGAAACATTATTGCTGTACCGGATACAGCTCCTGATGGGAAATCCTTTGCACGTAATTTCTAATTTTTGTGAAAAATGGTTTGGCCACCAGGTGGCGTAAGTCTTAATTTCCGTCATTTGAAGACCGATACTACTCATGTCGACAAACCTTTTAGGAACATTTTCTTCTAGAAATAATGCATCGTTTCTACGCCAGGGGGCATAGACGTATATTTTATTTTTGCAAATATTTCTACTTCTAGGAGTCCGATTTGGAAAATTCCTTCTTTGTTGGATAGTGTCTCCGATGCGAAATGTTTTTCCTAAAAATTCAAAATTTTCAAGTAAATCATAGACTTTTCGCTAGGGGGTACAAAGGCAAATTGCGTTTTCTATGTTATTTCTGCTTCTAAAACTCCGATTTGAAAAATTCTTCCTGTATCGCATACAAGACCAGATGGAAAATATTTTTCACATAATTTCTAATGCTTGGTAAAGAATAGTTTGGCCACCAGGGGGCATAAGTGTTAATTTCTGCTTCTGATGTATTTGTAGCAAAATCTGGGCTCCTGAAAACTCGAATAATTTTTTTTTCTTGGACTGATACCGTTCATATGGAAAATCCTTTTGAGAATACTTTCTTCCAAAAATAATGCATGGTTTTACTACCAGCGGATGTAAAGTCACATCTTATTTTTGTCGATATCTCTGTTTCTATGAGTCCGATTTGAAAAATTATTTCTGTGTTGGAGAGCGTTTCCGGTGCGAAATGTTTCTCATATAAATTCATGTTTTTTCTTAACACACAAGTCTGCAACCAGAGGGCGTAAACTCGCGATTCCGTTTACAGCAATATCTGAGTGATTAAAAACCCGACTGAAAAACTTCTTTCTTCCGTCAGTACTATTGTTTTCCATACCGGTTCCATTGACTTTGAATAGCTTTGATAAATTTAATTTGCGTCAGAACGGATTCAAAAGACGTGCTTATTACACCCGAAAATTCGGTGTCATCTGTCTTGTTTGTATTCGCTTTGAACACTTCGAAAATTCAGGAAAACACCTGGTCGAGAACTTTAAAGAAATTTCCAAAAGAGACTTCATTTAATCACTCTTTCGCGATAGTGAGTATATCAAACATCAATTTATAACCGAATGTGTTCTTTACCTAGAAGAAAATTTCGATTCCAGTATCTATAAACCAAATCCGTAGTGAAATTTCAGGAGGAAAAAGTAATTTATCATACACATTTTTCATCTTCACTAACCTGTGCGTTAAAGATTTAAAAAAAGTGCTTTAAAGTACCAGCCATGTCTAAATTAATATTTTGGAATTTACTGTGTTAAAGTTGCAATTTTTTAATAATATCTTTTATTTCCCGTTGAGTCAAATATCATCAGCTCCTACCAGTGAGGAATTTTCAGTGTTCTAAATAATAAAATATGTTACCTAAACTTGTTAGCGGAATACTAAAGTTTTAATAGATACATATGTGTGCTTTTTTCATGCTGTTCCTGATTTAAATGCTGGTAAAATTCTTTTCTTAGTTCAAAACCATTTTACCAAAATGTTTCTTTTCTCTGAGAGAATTCATCGTCACTCCCAGTAAAACAGAAAAGAAGTAAAGTTCGACGTCGATCTCTCCCCTTAAACATTGAAAACACTTTTGCCTTTACAGGCCTGGTTTTGAAATAGTTCATAGTGTTCATAGTTGTTTGGAAAACCTTCTCCAGTGCGGAGTTCAAATCTTTCGAAGTAAGAGCTTGTCAATGAATCATAAACATACTTAAATAGCACCGGGAGAGTTTTAGCGTAATAAAAATGAAATTGATCATGACGGCCTGACAGAGGTCGTTTTCGTTCCATCAGCCTATATCAGCAAGCAATTTCACCAAACTAAGATGCTTGCATTCATAGGTCTTGAATTTGACATATAGCTGTCAACCATATGAAAAAAACTGGTTTGTTCTGCTTGTTCCTGTACTTTCTTTTAGGAAGAGAAAATAATTTATTTTAGCTTCATCAACGAATCTAACAAATGTTGCTAAATAAGTATTGTTATTGTTGTACATCGGGTCACCTGCCTGAAGGAAAGATGGTTAATTTCTTGCCTTTTCATTAGTTGATCATTTCTCGATTCTGCGAGAAATCTGTGTATATCTCAATTCTGCGCGGAAACAGTGTTATTAGATAAAGGAATACCTGAAAACTGTATAGAACAAACACCTTTATCTTAGATGTAAAAACATCAATAATTGGTAGAATAGTTTTTTTTTTTGCTAGTTCCTTGCGGCTATATGCATTTGGCAACTATGCAAATCGGTAGGAAGCGGACAGTGATTGTGTTGCCTCCATTCCAATTCAAACAATTTCAACATTTGTCAGTTAAGTCAGCATAACATACTGGCATACTTCAGGGTGGTTCCAGGCTGATACATAGATGAACTTTAAGTAATAATCTGGCAGTTGCTTGTTTTTTGGCTTACAGCCCAGAGGTAAGTACTCGTAAGAGAATTCATTATGATTGCTTAAACTACTTTGTTCACTACAATCTCGTTGGTAGGTGAAAAAGCTTACATCGAAATTAACCAATAAAATAAAACTCTCTGACACTATGGGACTCAAAAATGAAGGATTATTTAAAGAGGACCGTGGAACAACACAACAGGCATTTTAACTGACATAAAGTAATGAAAATGTCAATTTAGAATATAAAAAAGAAAGGGCATATCAAATAACTTCCTGTCTTGAATATAGCCAATGACATTGTTTAAGGATATACACTGAAGAGCAGTTGAATTAGAGATACCTGTCTAGTAACGTGTAGCACCACCTTTCGCCCTGGTGATGGCGGTGATTCGTCTCGGCATGGACTCGACAAGACACCGGAAGCGTTAGGAAGCCATAGGGATCCACGACCCCTGAACAAGCTCCCACAGTTCACGAAGATTTGATTGAGGGGGGTTAGAGCCTCGAGCATCTCTCTCTTGATGGCATCCCAGATGTGATCGATGGGACTGAGGTCAGGTGACCTAGCTGGCCAAGGAAGCGAGGTCACGTCGGTGGAGTGTTCATCCAACCATTCGGATACAATTCGGGAGCGACAGCACGGTGCATTGTCTTGTTGCAGGATGAGGTCCCCAGTGGGATGTTGAAGACGCACAAACGGGAGAAATGGTCATCCAGGATATCCCGGTAACGTTGACCAGTGAGGGACGATGTCCCACGCACCAGGGGTCCCATTTCAGTCCACGTAAACAGTCCTCAGACGAGAATGCCTCCCCCATCAGCTTGAAGAGTACTCTGCTGGTAAGAAGGATCGATCGCTTCATGTGGTTTGCGCGGTACTCGCATCCCGCCATCCGCATGTACCAACGTGAATCTCGACTCATCAGTCCAGGCAACATTTCCCCACATGTCTAGGGTACAGTGGCGATGTTCCCGCGCCCATGCTAATCTTTGCACCCTGTGATGTGTGGCCAGCAGTGGTACCATCGTGGGACGATGACTTCTGTACCTCATAGCGAGGAGATGGTTCTGGATGGTGTGGCTGCTTACACGTTTTTGTGCGCCAGCGTTCAATTGCCGAGTGATTTCTTGCACTGTGGCCCGTCTATCCTCTGTTACAATGCGAGATAGCCGACGATGACCCCGCTCATTCACACGCTGTTGTCCACGGCAGTTGGCCCTTGCAGGGATGGTTTTACCGGATTAGATGTACTCACGGTGCACCCGTGACACAGTGGCTCGTGAAAATCCCAGTACCTGTACGACTCCCGAGATGGAGTGACCCATTCGTCGGGCCCCGACAATTCGCCCACGATCAAATGCGCTTAGATCCTTCGTCTTACCCATACTGCATCCGACTCTTACTGATTCCCGTCGCATCACTCCTCATATTGTGGTATCGCTGCATACGTCATGTCGTTTCCGTTTACAGGGCCGCCCACAGCGCCACATTTGCATAACGGCAGCTGTCTCTAATTCAATTGCTCTTCAGTGTAATTCATTGAACGTCACAATCCTACAGCGACTAAACAGGTCATTTCTTCTCAAGTCCAGTCTCGCGTAGGTTAAATTTAACTTTGTTTCGGATTCTACCTAATAATAAAAACTTTCTCCTGCGTAGAAAACCCATTGGGTGTTTACAGCGAACCAGCTTGTTCCTGCTGATAATCCACAAGAGCACACAAAAATTAAATTTTAGATGAAGTTAATTATTAAGATATCACGTCACCTGTACGATAGTGCATTTATTTATAAAATGCGCCTTCGTGCCGCAAATAAAGCACTTACCACACCCGTGCTCTATAAGGTTTCACCATTTCAGGTGGTTGTTTCAGTAAACATATACTTACCCTTTTCGAAATTTTCGATGCGTTTCGCAGGCTTCGGTGACCATCTGACCGCTTGATGGGGAAGGGGAGGAAGGAGAGGCTTTTTCTTCTGCTATATTTCCCACTCCGCTCATACTATGGCGTCCACCATTGGATACTCAGGGTGACTGAACCGTATTGGTGTCGACTACTGGATGCCTGCCCTTTGGAGACGAATTCGCCGCCTGCCGTTGAAGAAGTGAATCTGTCAAAAAGATTGTGTGCTCTTTTCCATGGAAAAAAACTACTGATGGTCTTTCCTCTTGAATCTGGTACATCACCTGTTAGACTCATGGTTTCCATAGGCTCTCCATACGAACCCTTTTTCGTTCTCCACATGTAATTTCTACTGGAGGATGTGTTGACCTCCCAAGGTCTTCTAGTCCTTCGGTACGGATTCCCCTTGCGTGCGGTGGGATATCGTCGCCCAATATGTAGGCGTAGGCCAGGCGATTAGCATTGTGGAATCTGAGGGGTTTCTTTTGGCCACAATATGGCTGTCTGTCAGACAGCAGGGGTCCCTCGGTAAAATATTTTTTTAACCGAGCTCTTAACCTCTTCTTAGCAGACTTCACTGACTTGCTTTTCTTCGGTGCATGAATTTCATCTTTTCTGTTGCTATGTGCTCTGTTTTTAGTCACTTGTCAGTTCTTTTCTTTTCTCAGACGAAGGTTTTAGGGTCCGAAGTTAGAAGCACCACACACATACACATGTTCAGAATCTACACCTGAACCGGTCTAGTGACCCCGTGGTGGTATTTTCCTCAGATCCCCCTTACAAATACAAGGTTCCCTTCGAGATGTAACCCACTGCATTCGAAAAATCTCCATGAAGACCCGTTCAAACCATTCACGCTTGTTCACCATTAATGGAATGTCAGTAAATTAGCGACTTTCTGTATGTTGCACGTGACCTACCGATTAAGTACCTTTCTGTACTGCTGGCAACCTGAGTGACAGCTTTTTTTTCGATCTTTATTTAACTTTCTTTCTAATATCTGTATGCTTACAATTACCGATGGCATTACATATGAGCAAAGTCTCATGTTTTCTCTGTTTAACCCTTTAACGACCATAACGCTCAAAACGCCTGTACGTACAAACGGCCATAGCCGCCCGAAACACTTGTCTAGAGTGAGTCAGATTTCCTACCCTTACTTGTTCTTCAAATTTTCTCGACCTGTGAGGGATCGGTATGAGTCACCCTCGGTCACTATTGTTGTTATTAAACAAAGAAGTGAAACAACAGACAGTTTCGGGCGTTGTGGTATTTAGAGTGATACAAGATTTTGGGGTCATGGTCGTTAAAGGGTTAAGAGGCAATTTATTACTGTTAACTAATATGAAAATTGGAAACTTGACAGTCAGTACTATTTGTGGGAGGCTACTGCCTGTAGCTTAAAATGAACTTGTCCAGTTTTCCTTTCCAGGTGTATCTATGTTAGTTTATTTGCCAGGTTCATAAGTTTTTTTGTTTGTTTTTAATTGAGATTAATATATGCAAAATTATCAAAATGTTAGCATGAAATGTTTTCTTAGCTGTGATAGATGCGATCTCGTTAAAATAATTAATTAAGTATTAACGATTTTTTAAATGGCTTAAGACGCTGAGAACGCCAGACTCTGGATTTACTCACTCCCCTCAAAAAGCTAAGTACGAAACAGTGAAAACAGTAAATCGGGCATAACTCGTAAAGATATATTTTTTTTCAAAGTAAATTGTAGTATACTGTGATTTAAGATACATCATACAGACGATAATGAGGCAAAATATTTACCCTGACTTTACGAAAAACAGGTTCGCAAAATAATGAACCGAACAGAGGGTGGACGTTCAGAATACAAAAAAGGCCGGCCAATAGGGAATGTGGCCCACTCGGACATGAATGCACGCTTTGCGCCGACGATCCATGCCCTCAATCAAACGGTCCAGTGCGGCAATAAAGGCCACTCTTGTTAGCGAGCGGTGGCAGTTCCTAGAGGGTATTAGAATTGGTAAATGACAGCTATCTCTCCGTTTCTAGAGGATGGTGGGAGGTGGCTGGTGCGGCATCTCCCGAGAGCATCTCAGAGATATTCTATAGGATTAAGAGCAGGGGAGGCCGCCGGATATGCTGTCCGTTGAATGTCTCGGGCCAGCAGGTATTTGACCACTAGTCGCGCTCTGTGAGCGCGGAAGTTTTCATAGTTTAGGAGGAAATTGGGACCAACTTCATCAGCATAAGTTCTGGCATTAGGATAAAGCACTTTATCCCAGTAATCTACCTCTGTCACAATGACGTCTGAGAACACGGGAACGTTGGTGCGGCCATCCAACGAATGCCAGCCTACACAATTATACTATCACCACCGAAAGCATTGTGCTCGACGGCGTTCCTGTACAGGTATCAGTTTCCACGCTCTCTCCACCGTAGTATTCCCCTACCATCTGATTACAAAAAAATTTCGATTCACCCATGAACAGGATATTTCTCCATTGTTCCCTAGTCCAGTTGACATCATCATGAGACCACTGGAAACGGATGCACCTATGCTTGAAGCGCAACGGCGGGCGAACGATTAGTCTTCACGCATAGAAGCCACGCACATGCAGCGTTCGCCTCACAGTAGTTGTCAATACCAGTCTTCCGATGGCTGGAATACGGTGCGACCGTAGAACTACTGTTGAACGCCGGCAACCTTTCGGCAGTTAAACTAAGTAGCGGTCATCGGCAGAGGTTGTTGGTTAAACCTAGGACGGCTCGGAACAGGTCTTCTGCTGACTGTAGCACTACTTTCAAAATGCGTTCACAACCGTGCGATGGACACCGATGTAATGAGCCCTCTCCGTGATGGATTGGTCAGCTTCTTATCTCCCGACGCATCGCCATTGATATGCAACAGCATCCAGAAATCTTCTCCCGGACATGACGAAGAAGGTAGCTATGATACTCGTTTTATCCCACTGTCTGTTTTGAATATTCCACGCCGCGCAGTCTATGAGATATATCTTCTGGTATTTGCATGTCCTTCTAGAATGCCACAGAAGGTTACTCGCATAAATATCTACTTGTGTATCTGCTATTTCTGGATTTGTATTTCGTATTTAACCTTTGGAGGGGAATATACATGGCAGTAATTTCAGCTCATAAGAGGTCATGAAAGGTTAAATTAATCGACACTGTACTCTGCACTAATTTACACAGTGTTCTAAGCGGCTCAGACAAAATCATTGCCAAGCAAACGAATAAAAAATTCATTTAAAAATAGCATAGGTGAACTAAACGTAAAAATGTAAAACCAGTTGAGTAATAATGGCTCCACTTACCTCTTCGCGAAATTTCTTTATATTGTCACCTTTCTGAAAAAAAGAAAGTAAGACATCTTTAAGTCACGGTATATAATTGAGAAAGCAATAATGATCAATCAAAGAAAAAAAAGCAATAAAATGATGTTAGCTAATCAAATACCGCATAGAAAGAAAGCTAATTTAAAAAACAGTTACTGTATTTATCGCTCATACATGCAAAACCTAAAAACTATCTAAAAGCAATGAAAGTAAATACGGTGGTCCTATATCCCGAATGTAATAATTTGTGTAAAAGTTTTATGAATTCTGTATATGAGAGAAAGATAAATATAGCTACACCGAGGCAACTCCGAATTCTAGTACATATATATCTAATTTTTTGTTGTGTTAGTGCGAGATATATTCTGTTGCAGCGTACTGTGAATACATACCGAGTAGACACCTTCATTGGTTTCCACACCCAGGGTCCGTTAAACATCTCAGAACAAATGATGCACTGCTTAATACTGAAACTTCAGCGGCGGAAAAAAGTAAGCTTGATTACATTATGTGGAAAAGGAGACGCCGGACCCCAGTGCTTTTAATACAATACTGCATTTATGACAAAATCAATACGAAGTTGGACCACCTTTGGCCACAATTACGTGCATTGTGCATTCTCGATGGCACACTTTCAATGAGGTTCTGGTAAGCAGCCACAGGTATATTTTTCCATTCCTGCAAATAAGTGGTCAGTTCGGACACAGAACTTGGACGTGTCGTTCGAGCCCGAATCCGACGTTCAAGCTCATCCTAAATGGCCATTATGGGATTGAGGTCGGGTCTTTGAGTTGTCCATTCTAAATTCTGTACACCCATATCCTGAAACCATGTCGAAATGGAGCGTGCTTTATGGCAAGGAACGTTACCTTGCTGAATTGAGAATGGGTCGTCTCCTTAAAAATGGGAAAATGTAGGCAGTGCGACGTTGTCTAGAATGTCCAGGTACTTCGTGGCGTTCATGTACCCATCCACAACTACCAATGGTCCGAGTCCATACCACGAGAAACATCCTCAGACCATGACATTCCCCACCAACAATTTAACAGTTGACATGATACATTCTGGAAGATACCGTGCACCTGGAATACGCCACACTCAGCAATGACCATGGGACTTAAAAACAGTGTAGTGTGATTCGTTACTATATAACACTCGTTTCTACTGGTCTAACTTTGAACCAAGCAATTGCTTACTCTCATTTTTACGAGTTATCAGCGGCTTTTATGCAGCAGCTGAGCTATGGGAAATTAACTTTTGCACTTCCTTACGAACTGTCTTAGTGCAGACAGTCATCCCTGTTGAATCCCAAAATTATTTGGTGATGATTTGTTAAAAGAGATGACGGCACCCATGGACGACACGTTTCAAAGTTCTTTTGTCCGTTTCGGTCAATTTACTTGGCCTTCTTGAACGTTTCTGGCTTGGCAGTCGTAACTCCTTCACCTTTCTATTTACTAATCACTTCTTGTTTTGTTTTTTGTTTTGTCTTTTCGTTGGGGGTATAACGACCACCGTGAACAAGTAACTCAGTAGGCTGTAAGCAATCGCCAGTCCCTAATTTAGGGCCACTGGTTCCAGGGAAGGGAGAGAGCTAGTGCGGTAAGACAAACACAGCATCCATGCCTCACGGAGATTCGAACCCGGACCCATCTCGGACAAATAGTCAGAAGCCAACGCTCAGACCAGAGCGCCACCGGGGCGGCAATAACATCTTGACCACTTGACCGTGGGTGTTGCAGCTGATCTGCAATCGCACGCATGGACAAGTTACTCATATGGAACATTATAATAACACCTCAGTGGGAGTCAGTAAGCTCAAAACGCGTGACAATGTCTCATGAGTACACAATAACTTTTACTTAAGAGCTTACACGCAGTTTCAAAGCAAGTCTGACACACGTGGTATATTGGAATGTTCCATTTTTGTTACTTCAAGTTGTCCGGTTTTTTTGTTTCCTACAAAGGGTATTTGCAATTGTCAACGCGATCAGGGCTGCTTGACATTACGGAATATTGAAGTTTAAACCAAAATTTTGTAAAATATTCTTCTTTAATTCATAATATGCACATCGGGCATCGACATTTTCTCTCACATACTGCAGATAAAGCTGACAAATATTGCTCCATGTTACATCTAAATGGCCAAACAGCTACTTCAAGCGGGATGCTGGATGATCCCAGCTAGGTGGCCACCATGAGACCGCTAGTGCCAAATGGGAAACACATTCAAAAAATAGCGACGTGTCCAGTTCAAGGAAACTCGTAAAATGAGAGTAAGTCTAGTGCGGTAAAGGTATTTGGGTAAGCACTGTTCTGGTGTAATTTTATGCCTGGATCGGTCCGAATGAATAGTAAGAGTGAAATAACTGGAACTTTTCAAACTGCCTAAAATATGGCTGAGAGTTTTTCGCTTTCTGCGCAACATTATGCTCAGGGGCGGATTGACCCACGGGGACCCCGGGATATTTCCCGGCGGACCACTCGAGAAATGGCCCACTTTCTCTTATTCTCTTTGTCTGAATTGTTTTGAAAGAACGAATAATTATTTTGGTACTTATTGTATATTAAATAGTTAACTTCATTTCAGCTTTATACAGAATCCAGTCTCATTATTGTGACCACCTCCTATTTCTGACGTCAACAGAACGTACGCAATGAAAGAAGGCACGTGTCGTAAGCTGGCCTGGAGGGTATACAACGTGTGCTGTAGGCAATCTGAAAACATACCACTCGTTGCTGTTATGG
The DNA here is from genome assembly GCA_039090855.1 of Macrothele yani. NCBI lineage: Eukaryota > Metazoa > Arthropoda > Arachnida > Araneae > Macrothelidae > Macrothele > Macrothele yani. Next base: position 62,512,216 of record CM077008.1, on the reverse strand, counting down.
ATAAAAGGAACGATTTATCAGATACGCAAATAGGGATGATTATCGGCTTGCGGGCTAAGGGTGGCAGCATTTCAGAAACAGCGCAGTTTGTGAACTGTTCGCGTGCTGCTGTGGTTAAAGTGTATCGTGATTGGAGAAATGGCACCATTGCGAATAAGCGACGTGGAAACTGTGGATCACCACGTGCTATTGATGAGAGAGGTGAACGTCAGCTGCGAAGGTGCGTGAGAGCCGATCGACACGCTACAGTGGAACAATTCACTGGCCTAATGAACCAAGGGGCTACCGGAAGTGTGTCTAAAATGACAGTTCAGCGAACCCTGCTGCGTATGGGGCTCCGATGCAGACGGATGTTCAGTAGACCTATGCTAACGAAGTTGTATCGGCAGAAATGGCTTACATTTGCACGGAAGTATCGGAATTGGACCTCCGCTGATTGGCAAAAAATTGCCTTCTCCGATGAGTGGCGTTTTCTGCTTCATCGAACGGATGTACCTTGGCGTATAAGGCGACAAACATCGAAGAACAAACACTCTTCAACCATTTCTGGAAGAACACAAGCTGGTGGGGGCAGCGTTATGGTCTGGGAAACGTTTTCGTGGCATTCCCTGGTTTACACATACCTGTGGAAGGCACTATTGACCGAATTCGTTATGGATCCATCATTGAAGACCACGTACACCCATACATGCTGATTCTCTTACGTTGGGCGGATAGGATGTTCGAGCAAGACAATACGATGTGTCACACAGCTAGAAATGTCCGAGAGTCGTTGGTAGACCACGACGGAGACTTCAAAGTAGCTCCCTGGCGCCATAATTCCTCAGACTTAAACTCAGTTGAGCATCTGTTAGACCACCTCGATCGTGTTGTTCGCTCTATGGATTCTCCACCACGCACCCTTCAGCAGCTGTCAGATGCACTGGAGTCAGCATGGCTATACATACCTGTGAACACCTTCCAGCATCTTATTGAGTCACTGCCAGCCCATCTAGCTGCTGTCCGTGCTGCACATGACGGTTTCTCCGGATATTAGCTGGTGGTCACAATAATGTGACTCGACCGTGTAGTATCTGTCTAAAACGTTAATTTTGGGTGTTTATCATTTTAGCGCAAACACTGAACAAATATATAGATAGAACGAAATACCACTTTTTTAAACGTTATTGTCTTTAAAAAATATTGGCGCTATATATGTTAGGTGTTTTCTTTAGAATGACAAAAGTAAAATTCCCTCTACTTCAGTGAAGAATTTGCAGACGGACCGAGCACGCTGTTATACAAGTTTTGTCCGGAAAGTGATGAGACCACTTTCCCTGGGCCAAGCACAAGGGCCGGAGGGCGGAGTCTCCGGGCGTGACGGGTGGCGGGGTATGTTAGGTTAACGATTGATGTCTCGTCAGTTGGCTCTGAGCTTTTACATAGTGAGGATCGCTTGCGATAGGGACAGCTGTGTGAGCGTCGCGTGACGGTCAAAATGCAGAAGAGTGTCGAACAGCGATACGCGGTAAAGTTTTGTGTTAAACTTGAAAAATCCGCTACCGAAACGCTTGCTATGATACCAAAAGGCTATGGGAAGGATTCTTTATCTAAAGAAGCACATGTGATTAGGTGGCACAAAACGTTCACAGAGGGAAAAGAGAGCGTCGAGGATGAGCCACGCCCAGGGTGCCCTTCAACGTCTCACACTTCGGACAATGTGGAAAAGGTGAAAGCGGTTTTGGACTCTGACCGACGTCTGAGTGTTAGATTGGTAGCAGAGCACGTGGGACTCGCGAAATCCATTGTGCATGAAATCATCACGCAAGAATTGCAGATTCGGAAAGTTTGCGCCAAATTGATTCCTAAGGTTTTGACCGATGAACACAGGAACAACCGTGTGTCGATTTCTCGTGAGCTTGTGGACCGTCTGAGGAGTGAACCTGGTTTTTTGGAGAAAGTTATAACAGGTGATGAAACATCCCAGCAAAAACAGTCTTGCTGGCCCAGCACTATGTTGCCGCTGCCGAACCGTCAATAAAATGTCCGGGCGGCCAACAGAAGAGCCAGCAGTTCAGGCCAACAGCTGGCCAACAGTTGGCACCCCATCAGTTGTCATATGCCACAACAGGGCCATCAGTGGTCCATCACAGGCAGTAGCTGCCACAAGTGGCCCTTCAGTGGCCCTGCAAGCACGTGCCAGAAATGATGGCTAGCCTAATGTGGTCCTCTAGTGTACCGTTAGCGGCAGCCGGCAACCACGTGACGTAACTGGTGGCTTGCCGAATCTTGTCCGCCAATTTCCCAGTAGTAGCCATAATAATAATAAAAAAAGCAAAGATAACAGCAGTTTCCCAAAGCTACATTTTCTTTTCTACCCTTACGACGCTTGCGAACTAACGCCCTGCGCTGGGGAAATTTTATCAACATATCGTAAAAACACCCGTTTGTATCTGAGTAGCTTTGAACCTGGGCCGTTGGCGTGATAGCTGAGCTCTCTGCCGACCAGACTAATTTACCAGGCTCGAGCATATGCTTAAAGCTGTCTGTTTGGTATGCAATGAGTAATCGAATGCTTCCCTCTTTCATTTTACAGTATTGCGAGGTATTTTTCATAAAAGTCAGTTTTATATAATTGATAAATTAATTTTTTCAACGTAACGATAGTTTTTTTTTTTTTTTTTTTTTTACCCTAAGGGAACTTCACTCATTTTCAAGGCGTGTACATACTTAGAGTCGCTTTCCAAAGTTTTGTACTGTCCTTGCCGTCATGAAAAGAGATTGTTGAATAAATATATTATTACCCGGGTTCATGTCACATTCTGTTACATTTTTAACGTTGTGTCTTTCCTTTCCGTTGTCCGAAACTACATTTGTTTTAAAGAGTAAAAGATATTTTATTTTACTTCTAGTTATTTTTAGAAGCGAATTCCTCCCAGTCTTCTGTATTCAACCCATGGATGAGTACACCACATAGCGTTGCTTTTTTTCTTTCAAATAATTAATAAATTTTGTACGCGTATATTTTTTATTTTTTACAACAAACGTTGTTTTAATGGTTTTCCAGGATATTTGTTTCAAGCGGTTTCAAATTTTTTCTTGTTATTCATCCACTCCATTCCATAAATTGTTATTCATGGGAATGGAGTGGGTGTATTTCATGGCTGTAATCTAGTATTTCACGGCTTAATCTGATATCTTCGTCGACGTAAAATTTCATTAGGAAATTAATTCGCCTCTCCACATATGGATTTTTTCTCAACATCCACTAAAATAACACGATGGCGATAGCGTCGTCTTCAACTAACTGCTAAAATGAGAGACACGGCAAGTGTTGCTTCTGCGCATGCGCAGTCCTGTTGCTTCCACCTGCTGTTAGGGGTTGCATTGGTTGCCATCAACGGGCCACTAGTGGCACTTGCTTGGAGGCCCACAATTCACGGAGTTGCTGCAGGGTCATCAATGGCTCGCCAACTGATAGCGCTGCCACCAACGGACCACTACCGGGCCGTGAGCGGCAGATTTCAGCCAGCAGTGACCCATCACTGCCAGCTGGTGGCCAGCAGTTTCCCAGCACTTGCGTTTTTGCTGGTATGGGTCTTTGAGTACGCTCCGGAAACGAAAAGACAAAGCTCAGAGTGACACACTTCCGAGTCTCCTCGACCAAAGAAGGCTGGAATGTGCAAATCGAAGATGAAATCGATGCTCATTGTCTTCTTTGCCTGCCAAGGGGTTTTCCATAAGAAGTTCGTACCACCCGATCAAACGGTCAACGCTGCATTTTACGTGGAAGGGCTTTGACGGCTGAAGAACAGAGTTGCGCGCGTCCGCGCGGAGATCACCAACTCTTGGGTTCTTCACCACGATAATGAGCCGAGCCGTGTGTCGCTGAGAGTGAGAGAGTTTCTGGCGAAACACAACGTGGCAACACTGCCCCACCCTCCCTACAGCCCGGACTTGGCCTCGGATGACTTCTTCTTTTCCCCTGTCTCAAATCGAGCCTGAAAGGACACCATTCTGGGACTGTTGGAAACGTGCAAACTGCCGCGACGAGTGCTTTGAAAGCGATCCCTGTTCCCGACTTCCAAGCAAGCTAAGCGGCGTGGCAGAACCGCTGGCAGCGGTGTATTGATGTTCAAGGATGTTATTTCGAGGAATTTTAATGTTATGTAAGTATAACTTTAATTAAACGTCTGTTATTGAATGAGTCCCATTACTTTTCTGACAGACCTTGTAAATAAATTAAGCGGACTACGGTTAAGCGTATGTCGTTGGACTTTAAGCCAAAGGGTCATTGGTAGGCCCTCGCCTCCTTTTGTAATCTTGAAGGAGGTATTAATAACAATTTTGATGGTCCATCATCCCCACACTCTTATCCACGTACATACATACATAGAACATAAAGCGATTCTTTGGCAGAGATGTTCCGAAATCCGTGTCCTACCCACTTTATCTTAAAAGAAACAAACTATTTACCAGTACTGTTTCATGGGTCAAAATGGTATTTCATAATTCAAAATAACGAGTAGACGTAAAAAAGACGTCCACTTAAGGAGGTGATACGACTACCGTTGCGCAGTAGACGATGAGTGACCAAATAAATATAATTACCTGGTACAGCACTCCGTTTTTAGCACATAGTTTGATGATACATTCAATTATAAGTGGATTTTTAAAATTCTTTCACTTTTAAATCGATGTTAAAATTTGTTTACGACTGAAGTAGTTTTACAATGAATATATCAAAACTTCTCTTTCATCCAGAAGTTAACAGAATTTTTGTCATGAGGAAATTTATGAGGCGTTCCCCTGTGGGTACGTGTGTCCGTGTAGTGGACGACAAGATTAAAATTTGTTGCCTGATTTCTTCGACCCAATCCTTCCCTGATTGTGCTGCAGTTCTTTGACATCTGACCGTGAGCCGTTGGATAGGATGCCTTCGTGCTCTATCTTGCCTGTCCTGAGTGCTTAAGTAGAACCTAGACTCGTCAGTAAGCAACATGAAGCAGAACCTGGACTTCTGAGAGAAGAGCACGAGTAAGTTTAAATTTTATCAGGAACGTCACCATATTCAGACAACTTGAAGAGGCGTTCCAAGCAGCGGCATGCGTAAATATGAGGTAAGTCATATAAATTCAGCTGCACCTGATGTGTGATGGTATTAGCTATAACACGCGGACATCAGTAGGATATTTTTAAACCTGTCAACAGAAATTTCACCTGGAGCGTGACCAGCTCAACATTTCTACAGGACAACGTCCGTTCACGAGTCGCGCATAAAGCGATAGACAATCTCTTTGGCCTCGACATTTTTTTCAGGTAAAGTTGTTCTTTGGTTCTTTCTCCGATCGAGCAGCTGTAGAATCGCATAGTTCTCAAAACCTATTGGTAGCATTCTACTTCAGATCTGAAGTCGCTGCGAGACCAGCTGAAATTTGCTGTAACCGTTGCACCAAAGGAAATGAGTGATCGACGGAAGTATGTGTAAAGAAGCACTTACTCATTACTAAGCAAATGCCAATAAAAGTGAGTATTCTGATTATTTTTGTCTAAAAGCTTCATTGTTTGCATATCTTTGTTATACCTTTATGAGATGTGATTTTCAAAACTTTATTTTCACTATTTCTCAATGCTGTTATTTGAGTACGAAAAGTGTGGCTTTCTTTCTGAGACTTTACTGCCTTTGGGAAACAATGCGTTAGGCTGTCGAGTGTGTATTTGTAATAAGTTTCTATAAAGCATCTCTACTATTAAGAATCTCAGAGCCGAAGCTCCAAGAATTTGGTGTCATGTTCTGAGTTTGCTTTCTGTGTTTGAAAAAGTTCGACTGCTGGTTGTGCCCAGAATTCTTTCTGCTGTCACCTGTTCGGATTTCCTGTGCAGCTATGCGCTGCAATCTCTATCATAGTGTGTAGGAAATGGATTTGACATCTGTCAGCACTGACACGTACAATGCGTTCAAATCACGCTTTGTATGCTGTACGTAATCAAATCGAACAGATTTGTGATTTATTGAATCTATAAATCACAGCAAGAGCACATCATTCATCAATTTTGCAGGCCTAGACAAGTCTTTGACAGCATGATGTATGAAATGTGAAAGCTGGATTCAAAAATAACTATGAATGCTCTGTTTCTAAAATGTTCGAATGTCTGGAGAGTATTGGTAACATGAAGTATTTAACATCTACGTAGCTTGGTTATTGTATTAGAATTGCGTATTGTCTATGCGCAACATTTTAAACAAAAACTTCGCAAGAAAGACCACCTAAAGAACAGCCATACTTGCGTAATCTGAAGTACGAACTATACATACATACATACATATATATCACTAAGCTGTTCTCCGTGATTCAGAGGTTAGCTCCAGAAAGAAATAAAAATTACCAGAAATTTTTTACTTACTGCTGCCGTATCAAACTTCTTCATTTACAGCGATCTTGACTTACAACTGGCCGCCCCGGTGGCGCGGTGGTCTAAGCGATGGCCTTGTAAAGGTTGTGTTGACCTGTGCTCCGTGTTTGACCTGCGTTTATTGGTGTTCTTTTGTGTGTGTGCCGTCATTTTGTGTATCTCCTGTGTTGTGAACCTCTCCTGTGTCGATTGAGTCCGACTTTGACGTCCTGTAAGTAAACCTTTACTTGTACTAACTCTTTTTCCGTCCTGGCTTTGCCCAGGGTCGGGTTTAGCAAGCCAGCCATTGCAAATGGCGGCGACCGCATCTGATAGGCAGGGTCTGAAGCTTGATAGCAAAGCTCCGCCCCCACCTGGCCACGTTCGGTCATCGTCACTACCACACGCAGCTGGTTTCCAAGCCGCGTTATCTGATGTTACCACTTCTTCTTCCAACTTTATGGATGTTGATTTCCCGACATTTTCCACCACCGTGACGTCATTAACTTCTTCAGTATCCGTTGCCTCTGGTACTTCATCTGCTCCTGCGAGCACTGCGTCTCGACCTTCCCCATCTCCGCCCATTCCTACGGCAACTCTACCTTATGCTTCCGTTGTAGAGGGTACCAGTTCTTCTTCCTCTACAGCGAAGAATCCATGTACAACGCCTCTTGATATGATTGTCACTAGAGACAACAAGAAATTACGCATCGAAATTCCGGAAACTTCAGCTGCTGGGCAGGAGGTTTTACGCACACAGAAACTTGGCATATGTTTTGATGCCCTCCCGGACACCAGCCTTAAGAAATACTCCTGAGCCGTCCGCCAAATCCTCTCTAAGGGAGCGATCACCCATATGGCGAGGAAGCCTAGGACTGTTCTCATCTATTTTGCGAAGCCAGAGTTTGTGGAGCGCGTCTTATCTGACGGACTGCATGTTGGGGATCATACCTTACTGGGAGTCCCGCTCACGCAGCGCCCCGTACTTGTTACGTGCTACCCCGTACCACCAGAAATCAAGGACCATTACTTAATGGCGGCCCTTTCCCGTTGTGGAAAAGTAGTTGGATCCATTTCCACTCTGTCTTCCGCACCAACAGACCCAGATGACAGGAACATCTTAGGTCTGCGTCGCCCAAGGATCCTGTTTCCTACTGAAGATGCCATTGCTGATTGCCCTACTGACCTCACTTTGGTTGTAGGGAAGCAGATTTTCCGGATCGATATCGTTACTGCCTTGCATTGTTTTAAATGCAAGGCATATGGCCACATCCAATCACGTTGTCAACATGTATCTGCCAAGCCCCCTATTCCCATACCACCCAAAGTCAACACCCCAGCCTCAACACCAGTTTCTCTGGCCACACCAGGTTCGGCTCCAACACCAGTTTCTCTGGCCACACCAAGTTCGGCTCCACAGACGTCCTTGATCCCTTCTACTGTTGTTCCAGATGATTCTCCCCCAGCAAGTGATGATTCATCATCAGTCTCCAAGTCTTCGATATCTACTACAGGTACTTTGGCCACCTCTCCATCATTGGACCCACTTGCTGCTGTGGTACCTCTACGTTCTTCGGAGGGTATTATCTCAGAAAAGGAATGGCAACCCGTCCGTCGTGTTGCTTCATCTTCTTCCTTGGATCCCCTAATGTGGAGTCAGATCTAACTGTCCTACACCCACCAGCTTCTCCCGGCGTTCCCACGTTGAAACGTACCAGACAGAGTTCCATCTCGCCAGTGACGTCTTCTCCACGCTGCTCTCGTTCCCGTTCGCCAATTCGACAGTCTTTCTCTCCAACAGCAGTTCCTACATCTCTTAAGTCCCCAGCTGTTCCAAAATTGTTGGATCAAAAAGCTTTCGCTGAATATCTGGAAGCTTTCCCTGCATTAGACGGGCCGCTGGCGCCCCTCTGATCTTGCTCTCATTATACTCAATCAACCGTCACGTCCTCTCAAGCAGCTAGACTGCGTTCAATCACGTAATGCTCAGCTTCCCACTATTATCACCCAACTTCAGAATCTACTTGCTCTTTTGCCAAAAATTAACACAGTCACTAATGCGCAGACAGCTAACTTAAAGAAACGTGTAACCAGTCTTCACAAAAGTGCTGATAGTAATATTCAACCACTACAACCTCTTTCAAGTTAAAATTACTTTCTTTCAACTGTAAGGGATGCTCCGTCCCTCCTACCAATGCGTTAGTGTTTGAAGACATTACACCGCATGATGCGGATATATTATTGCTACAGGAGACTAACTGCCATCCCAACACCCCATACCACCGGTGGCGAACCTGGCCATTTCAATTCTACCATGCCCATCGACTTAGTCTTCACGCAGGACTTGCGGTGGCCATCAATTTTCGTCTTCGATCCTTCATTACTGATATCACGGTCAAACCGATTTATCGTGACCTCCTGCAGCTTCTGTCTTTCCGACTTCACAACTTCCGATACCATATCTTCAACATCTATGTTTCCGGCAATCAACAGTATGCAGACTGTCTTTTTGAGCATTTTGTTTCCTGTGTTCAAGGTCTTCCGGCCACTGATATTGTCATCTTAGGTGGTGATTTTAACTGCACCCTTGACCCATCCCTCGACAGATCGGACGGTTCCACGGATACCAGGTATTTTCTTACCAGAGCACTTTCTACAGCCATCAACCAGCTACAACTCCAAGATGCTTTTCGACACCTGCACCCATTTCTTCGTTCGTACACCTGGCGCTCCTACTCCACTTCCTCCCCTACAACTACCCGACTTGACCGGTTTTATGTTTCTTCAATTCTTCTTCCTTCAGTTATCTCCCTTTCTCACACACCGACAGTTTCTTCCGACCACAGCTGTGTCGTAATGTGTCTTCACACCGGTCCATCTCCTCGGCAATACTACCGTACTTGGACCCTTGATGATGATCTTTTACTTGATTCAACTTACGTAAATTCCATCCAATCGCAGCTCCAACAAGCCTTATATACGCTCCCTTTTGCTTCTTGTCCCTTGCAACACTGGTTAAATGTCAAATCCCAAATTCTTCTTTATACCAAGCAATATTCCCACGAAAAACGTACCACCGCCTCTATGAAGATTGATGCTGCACGCTCGATTTTTTCCACCCCTAGATCTTGATTCTCCGCTGTTTTCTCATTACCAAGCTGAACTTCGTGCCTTGCTACTTCCTGTCTCCCAACAAGCTCTTCACCGCCTCAAGCTCCTTTATCTCCAGCCAAATGACTATCTATGTGAACAGGTTCAACAACTGGAATTCCACAAACGTTCTGCTCATCACCTCCGTAATCTGAAGTTACCCGATGGAACTGTTACTAATGACCCCACTCTCATTTGCTCCGGTGTTAGAACATATTTCCAGTCACGTTTTGCTCAGTTCCAGTCAAGTTCTCCGCATGCTGATTCGATTCTTCGTGCCTTACCACATATTCCATCGCATCTTGTTACATCTCTTTCTATGCCTATCACCCCAGCAGAAGTAGTACAGTCACTTGCCTTACTTAACTGTCACTCGTCACCTGGTCCTGACGGGTTGACAGTTAATTTCTTTCGTACGTTTTCCTCTTTCTTACACCCTCTCCTATTGCCTTGCTTTACAGCTGCTTTTTCCTTATCTGTTCTTCCCCCCGCTTTTACTCTAGCTCACATCATTCTTCTTCCAAAGAAGGGGTGTCTGCTGGAGTTGGATAACTGGCGTCCTATATCCATCCTTAATGTTGACTACAAGATTTATACTAAAATACTCTCTCTCCGATTGAACCCTGTCCTTCCCACCGTCATACATCCCGACCAAACGTACACCATCCCTGGCCGAAGCATTCATACTAATATCAATCTCCTCCGTGACTCATATTGCCTTGCCCACCTTTCCTCCGAACCTTTAGCCTTCCTCAATCTTGATCAGAGGCAGGCCTTTGATAACGTGAGTCATCAGTGGCTTGCCTCTGTGCTCTCTGCCTTCGGTTTCCCATCTGTCTTCATCACAGCCCTCCTTGCCCTGTACCAGGACTCAGTTGTCCATATCCGGACGGCCTCCTTCCTTACAGCCCCCATTCCGTTTCGTAAGGGCATCCGTCAAGGATGTCCTCTTTCCGGACAACTTTTCTCTCTAGTCTTTGAGCCTTTTCTTTGCTCTATCCGTTCTCTTCTACAACCTCCCCCCTCCACCATTCAGCATAGCACCAGGCACCATTCTATCGTTCTTACTGCCTACGCCGATGATATCACAGTTCTCATCCGAGAAGAATGGCAATTCACAATTGTTCTTGCATGGTATCAAGTGTATGCTGCGGCTTCCGGCGCTTCGCTAAACCTTTCAAAGTGTACAGGCTTGTGGTGTGGCTCCTGGAGACATCGCCCCGATACACCGTGGGGCGCTCATTGGACTTCCACCAGTCAAAAGATACTTGGGGTGCACATTGGCAGCCGGGTCTCAGCAGCGGCTGCCACCTGGAAACCCCTCGTCAGGAAACTACGTCACACCGCTGCTTACTGGTCCAAGCTCAAGTGCTGTTTGACCTACCCACAGTCGTGCACGGCTTTCTGGCACCCACATCCTCTCGTTAGTTTATCATTCCTGGATAGCACAACCGCCACCAGCCTACGTTCAAACTGCAACAACATCAGCAATGCTCAGCATTGTTTGGTCATCTACTCATTGGTTATCTTCCTCAGTATTGTCTCTACCTTCGACTTGTGGTGGCCTCAATATGCCAGAGATTACCGTACGTTATAAAGCTGTAAGAATTTTCAATTTCCTCCGTTTGACAGTTCAACCAGACTCTTCCGCTTCCATTCTTCTGCTTAATGTTCTGACTTCCCTCCTTAATTCCTGCCTCACCGTCCATCTTCTTCTCAAGATGGATATTCACACTGTCATTCCCCCCGTTTTCCTCTAGTCTACCATGAAGCTGTTCAGTTCCTTCGTTCTTTACCGCTCATTCGTCAACCCCCCTCTTCCACTCTTGATCTTCTTTCCGAGCCTCTTTTTTCTCCTCCGTCCTCCACCCCCTACTGCCAACTTTTTCTTTTTCCCCGCATGGCTACACGCTGGTGTAGTCTCCGTTTCCCAACTGGTCCTCCCCGATTTTTCATGGAAACCCGTTTCCGAACTTTTTCCCACCCTACCACCCTCGCCCGAACTCTCTGATGACTTCCTCCAACTTAAACATGCTCTTCAATCACTTTTTCCTTCCCTAGTCGATTCCTCTGGCCTCATTTCCGTTTCCTCTGCCTCTCTCCCTTTTCCGTTCTTCCTTCCCTTTTCCAGTGATCTCCTCCCTCTCCACAGTCTTTCCACCCGCACCCTGTACCGTTTTCTCCGTTCTTCTTCTGCGGTACCTTGCCCTATTCCCTCTGTTCCTTCTTTTGCACTAACCTCAGTCTGGTCTACTGCCCAACATTCACCGGCCCTCTCCTCAGAACTTAATGTGCATTGGAGGTTTTTGCACAATCGACTGCCTGTCCCTTCGACTTTGTTCCGGAGAAATATAGTATCATCAGATCTCTGTCCTTTTTGTAACGTCGTTGGAGACGTCTTACACATGTTTGTTTACTGTCCGACGCTGCTCCCACTATTTCACAGTATGTTCCAACTTGCACATCCTTCTTGTACCAGTGATCTCACCCTAGAAGATTATCGTTTCCTCGGCCACAGTTCTACAAGTTTCTGCTCTATTTTACCAGTTTGTTCGTATTTATTTATTCTAGCTAAATATATTATTTTCTCTCACCTGCTACAGTTACAAGATCCAGATCCTATTACATTCTCTACCTCCTTGGTTGCACACTACCACAACAGGGTTAAAGCGAGACTCACCCTGGAATACTCCTTGGCGAAAGATACGGCACGGTTACCTGCCTTCTTCACAACATGGTCGCCGTGTCTTCCCTGGTTTCAGTTTTCTAGTGCCCAGCCTGTTCATCTGCTGTTTTAATAAACCTACGTCGGAACTTTCAATTTTTACTGTTCCCTCACCATGTTTTCTCCTGGAACTGGATTGTGTTTGCTTCCTGCTGATGTCACCTTTTGTACACAGTTCTGTTCATCCGCACAGTGACTCTCTGCCACCAGTGATTCCCATGTCACTAGAACTGCACAGATTTTTTTCTGTAAATTTTTTCGCTCTAGTGATGTTCCAAGACTTCGATGAACATTTATCCCAGAGCTACTGCTGTTTACAGCAAATAATGCAATGCCTGTCATTGCTCATCTGTACATTTATCATTTCATTGTAAATATCTACATTTTGTTTTATTTCTCCCCTTCTCTCACACTGCGTGTGAGGTTGGGATGTTCTGTTGTAATTGTTTTACGTGAATAAAAGCGAATATTGAAACTAAGGCGCTGGCCTCTGATCATTCGTCCGTAAGGGGTCCGGGTTCGAATCCCGGTCAGGCATGGATGTTGTGTTTGTCTTACGGCACTGGCTCTCTCCCTTCCCTGGAACCAGTGGCCCTAAATTAGGGACGGGCGACTGCTTATAGCCCATTGAGTTGCTCACGGTGGTCGTTAAACCTCCAATTAAATAAAATAAATAAAATTGACTTACAACTCGGGCTTCACTGACATCCACCACACACAGATATATAGATCTTCTATAGGTCATACTCATAATATTTTTCTCAGGCATACATTCTTCCAATCTATACTTATTCATCTCTTTAATCACCTCGTTCATTTTGCCATTTATACCTCTAGTATTCCATACTCCAATCTTACAGTCACTCAGCCGAGATCTCTTTCTCATATGCCGTTTAAAACGTCCAGGTAGATTCCGTGGTGGACATTCCTTTTCAAGTGTGGTAGATCGACCATATCCCACAGGTGAGTCAGTTTTTACACTTCTTTGTGTCTTTTTAATCAGGTAAGTACACCAGTGTGGGGGATTAGCCCACAGCTAATGTACCGAAATATAGCATATGCTATTTACTAAATGGTAAGAATATGAAAGCCCAGGCAGTTTGAATCCATTTCTAGAGGATAGGAGTTTTCCACGAAATTTAAATTAAATTTCTGGAAATGCCTATTTACTCCTGCGTATTCATTTAATATGTATAAGAAAGATTTTCCGTCTTTCTCCCATTTCAGTCAAATTTACTGGCAAAATCAGCGAAACAGATAATACAGTATTTAAGTTTTCACATTCTTCAAATGTGGTGAATAAATAACGATAAATTCAAGTGTTTCAATACAATGATTAAACAGCGATTAAGCGCAATTCTTAAGTCTTGTGTTGTTTCAGAAGTTGCCGTCACGTACGCGTGAGTGATCCTTTATAGAGATAAAATATGGTAATGGTACTAATAAAACATCCTGATGCTGTATGATATAAATACAGTCATTTTCGGAAAGCCTCGAGTTTTTACTTCGCGCGAAAGAATTAACTGAGGGTGATATTATTCTCCTATTTACTCAGAACATGTTCAGTAGGAATCTCACGAAGGGAAAATTTTCTTGCAATTTGCACCTGATGGTTAAAAAGTAACTTGAAACCGCGTAAATCGCCGACTGCTCTGAGGAGCTGACTTCTGACGATTCTTCCGAGAAGAGACTGGGTTACAGTCTGCATGAGGCATAGCTGGTGAGTTTCTCTAATGGAACTGGCTCTGTCCTTTTCCTGGAAACAGAGACTTCAAATTAAGGGCAGAAGACTGCTTACATTCGTTTCAGTTGCTCACGGTGGGCTTCAAACCTCGAAACCATCAAACTAAAGTAACTTGACTAACTCAAAGAGCTCCAGGAATATTAATAGTTGTAGTAATGGGATGATGTCATTCAAATTCGGGATATTAATCATGCTGGCCAGGTAAACGACAGATGCGGAATGCTGCATCTTAAAACTTTCGAACGGAAGATCCATCACGTAGCAATGTCAGGATAACCAGCAATGAGTACGCGAAGACAGCCCATCTTTTCAGTATTCCAAATTAACTGTCAGAAACGCTGGCTGTGCTGTCGAACGGTACTCCTGTTAAGCAAATAAAGTGACGTCATACTATGGACTAAACGCAGTAGCCCGGCTGAAATAGAGACAGATCAACCAAACGACTCGGACTGAAGTAAGTGTGAAGCTTTATTACATACAATATTGCAAAGCTGCAGAAATATTCCTCCACTTTCATTGAAACGTTTTTATTTCATTGCGTGTTTAACGACTACACTGACCAACCTAATGGACCATAAGACGTAGACCGTCCCTAAATTAGGGTCCCTGGCTCCAGAGTGGGGAGAGAACCAGTACCGTAAGACAAACGCATCACGCATGTCTCACCCGGAATCAGAAGCCACACCCATCTCAGATGAATGGCGAGAAGCCTGCGATTAGACCACTGCGCCACCGGGGCAGCTCCAAATCTACCTTTGCTCACAGGCCCATGTTCTATGCAAGCTCTGAACGACATAATCCAAAAGACTGCAGAAGTGACTGTTCGATAAGGCCTGGAAGGTCCCAGCGGCAACGGCCGTGGAAGGCGTGTCAAAGGTCTACCAAGTCATCACTCAAAACAGCAGCACAAGTTCATGCACAATTACGCGCTATCTGGATGTCCCAAAGGATATAATAGTACAAGAGATTCTAAGAGAAAAATTGCAAATGCTCCCATACCGGTTTCATCAAGTACAAATGTTATAGGAAGGGAACGTTGACAACTGACTTTGTGTGCTGACGCTAAGAGTTGAGGCTGGCTATCTTCGCGTAAGGTCTAACGACTCCGTTTTTTAGGTCTAACGACTCCGTTCCAAAACCATATGCTGATTTTCGTATTGCCTGTCATCCTCTAATTCCAAAATTTTTATTTTTGATTGAAGGTTTAACGACCAATGTGTGAGACTCGATGGACCATAAGCAGTCGACCGTCCCTAATTTAGGGCTACTGGTTCCAGGGAATGGAGAGAGACAGTGCCGTAAGACAAATCCAACATCCATGCCTCACGAGGATTCGAACCGGACAATTCTTTTGTTTTTCTTTTTTTTTTTTTTTTTGATTGGATGTTTAACGACCAACCTGAGCAACTCAATAAGCTATAAGCAGTCGCTCCTCCCTAATTTAGGGCCACTGATTCCTCACCGGGATTCGAATCCGGACCCCTTCCGGACGAATGATCAGACGTCGTCGCTTAGACTACTGCGCCACTGGGGCGACAATCCCTAAATGAGGGTGCTTCTATTCAGAATTTTTGAGATCCGGTACGGTCAACCGTAACCGTGAGACATTCCACGAATATCTGTGAGCAGTATCGCAGTACCGAATATAAATCACATCCGTCCACTACAGCGATCCCTGGAGCGCATTCAGTTGGTCAAGTTACTTTATAACCACTTTTTCATCAAAACAATACTGCAGTGAAATTAACAAACGGCAAGAGCCCATATTACTGCTTCATTCACTGCCCTATTTCCGTCTTTCTGCATTTTAGCGTAAAAGGGAGAGTTCATGTGCCCAATTTTACAGCTGAATTTCAGAACGAAAAATGCGGGTGAACGCAACGATGACTTTATGCTATTCTGCAGAATAACGACACGTTTCCAGTTAACATAGGGAAGCACTGCTAATAATTATTTCGAGGGCAATACTACTAATAACGACAAAGACTTTCCTTATTTTTTCCTTTCTGGTATTAAAGTGTTTTGAATATCACCTCATCCATTACTCTATGATTTATTCGCATTCTTCAATATCAAGAAAGAAATTCATCTAAGCAGTAATAAACGCAACTGATTTCTTCAAAAATATTATAATGTCTCAGGCCCTCATGACAACTAGATAAAACCATTTTCTTACAAAGTGATATTTTTCAAAGCAAACTGTTCCCCTGTGTGGAGTTCTTGAAATAAGATGCATCATTGAGAGGAAAAGAGTGTTTAATTTGATATTTAGAATCTTCTTTTACAATATTCTCGATGAATGAGATTAAAAAAATAGATAATACCGAAGTTAAACTATTGGTGTTAACAGAGTATTTTAATTGATTTACCATTCCCTTGCATATACGTGTGATATAATATCACGATTGCACTTATTAGAAATGGTATAAAAATTACTTGATACGCACAGGCAAGCACACTGCCGTCCATGTGGCGCAGTTGTCTAAGCGTCTGCTGATCATTCGTCCGAGATTGGTCCGGGTTCGGATACCGGTGAGGCATGGATGTTGCGTTTGTCTTACGGCACGAACTATAGGACCGTGTTTGTGGTGTTCACATCTGTGTACGAGGTTTTAGAAGTACTGTAGGGGATATGTGCAACACCAACGAAAAATGTCGGAACCATCCGGCGTGTATTCACAGAAGCATGCGGTTCTTCATTCAGGGCCTTGATACAAGACTTCTTTCGTAGTCTCGCAGTTTTTTTCCTGCCTAATCGCTTGCGACGATTCACGTTTCATGAGAAGTAACAGGATCTTTGCTTCCTTACATAAGGTTGTTTGTTGAATAGTATCGTAATTAATCAGAACATAATTATTCAGTTTCTCATTTTGGCTACCCTTTTATTCTGAGAAATTTCATCATGCGCTTTATAGAACTCAGGGTGTTCTGCGCTTACCTTTGGTATATCTTCGAAATTTTCTATGTTTTAGGCAAAAAAGCGGCATGCTTCCACAGTTATACGAAGGGTGAGCCATCCCATATTATTTCTGTTTGCTATTGGAAGAATTTTGCGTTGTACCCGATGAGGTACATTTTTAGGCAGTAGAAAACTCGATATTCGGTGGCGGCGGAGTGAAAAAAGCAAGCAATCTGTAGAGCAACGAGAGTTCCGGAGCTGCATCCTTTCACGGTCAATATGTGTAACAACGCGTGATCTTCCACTGCTTGTGTGTGTTATTTACATTTAGATGCTGGTATATGCTATTCAACTGCATGCAAGGGATTCTGCCATTATTGACACCCGAGATGGGTTTCTGCCAGCTGAACTCTCATTCTCTGTAGATTTATTTTTCCGATTCGCAGCCAGCTAACACCGAGCTTTCGATAACACAAAAAAGTACTATATTAAAAAGAAAATGTTTTCATAGTTTTCTTCATAAGAGGCGAAATTATCCTGATATGACTTGTTTTACTCCTGTTCCCTTCTCAAATATTATCTCTTAAGACCACTGACAGGATATTACGTATTAGCCCCAATAACTCTCTCTTCGAGGCTCATGACATCATGGCCAAAATCGACTTTTCGCATGAGTGAGAGGGCCACCAAAATGGAGAACACTGATCAGTGCTGTTTTTCATGTTTAACCTCTTACAATTTCAGAGTTTGACATTGCTATTAAACAAATGCGCGAACCTATAAAAACGCAGATTCTACCCTTCCGATGACAAGTAAATCCTCGCGATCGACTTGGTAAAAAAAAAAAAACTGCGCATCAACGAACCAAGTCTTGTGTCACAGTTCAGAATGAAAACTCGCCAGCTCGTGTAGACTGGTGTGATAGTTCGGGTATATCTTCGTTAGTTATGGGCGTATACTCTAGAGTACATCCAACACCATGAATCCCACTGAAAACTGTGGACCCACACTCACGGCCTTTGGAACCTTTCTCGTGGAATGACATTATTGTTCTTTACCTACGAAAAGCATGAATGCGAAAACATCTTTTTTTTTTTATTACTATTCATGTCGAATTTTAGCCGAAACAGCAACATATCTGATTTGAGAGTAATATCATAATTATATACAGTTGTAGTATGAAGATTATTCTCATAATTACCTGGAACAAGGATAATATTTAAAAGTTTACAAAAAAGGAATATTTCATCCTCCGTTTTTACAACAGTTTGTTCAATCAGAAAAACTGTCTCTTTGTTTCGAATCCACACTTCCATTTTGATGTTTGCCTTTTGCTTGAAATCTTAGGTCACTAAGTTTTCACTCTACCATGTAATTTCCTCAATTGTTTACTCATGGCATCATTTAATGTGTTTAATCACATGCAACTTTTTTTCCTACTTTTGTATTACCTGTGCTGTTCGACCATTTCCCCACATTGGTAGTTCTGCTGCTCTTAATATGAGTATATACACAGATGAGCTATTCCATTATACCCACCCCCAGCCTAGAGAAATGAGCTCTCCTGGAGACCAAACGGTGGCGAAGGTAAAATTCACAGAGTAGTATACATGCAATCCGAGGACCGGCTATCGGTTAGTAGAGTGTTCAGATTCGGAATGGGAAAAGCTGCCGATTTAGCGGAGTTTCATAAAGGACAAATTGTGATGGCACAGCGTCACAGAACTACGATCTCGGAAACGGCGTGGCTTGGGGGTTGTTTACGTACACTGTAGTGAGTACATATTAAAAGTGGTGAAGAGATGACCAAACGAAGAAACGTCGTCCAGCAGTGTGTTGTCCGCAGCTCATTGAGGCCAGCCGGGAGCCGAGACTGTCGCGCACTGTTCACAGCGACAGCAGGGCCACAGTACGACAAATCACCCGCAACTGCAACAGCGGGGATCTGGGCAATATGCCCAGCACACAGTTCATCGCAGCCTTTTGCGCATGGGCCTGCTTAACCGAAGATCCAGTTGGATCCCCATGCTCACTGCAAGTCTTCGCCAACAAGGCATGAAGTGGGCCCAAGATAATCAAGATTGGACCGTGGATGATTGGAAGAAAGTGGCCTGATCTGACGAATCAAGATTCCTGGTGCATCATGTAGACGGCTGAGCGCCGATACGCCGGTTACCAACGGAAGCTATGGCACCCGGATGCACTGTTGGGCGGAAAGAGGCCGGCAACACCGGTGTTATGCTGTGGGCGATGCTTTCTTGGGACATTATCACAATAGCACAATCCCTGACAGCTGTCAGGTATCTGAACATCGTTGCGGTCCCAGTTCACCCATTCATGGCAACTGTGTTCCCTGCTGGTGATGGCAATTACAAACAGGATAATGCTCCGTGCTACAATACCAGAATAATCAAGGAGTGATTCGAGAAACATACTGGGTTCTTTCTGTTAATGCCTTGGTCTCCAAATTCATCTGACATGAACCCGATCGAACATTTGTGGTTGGACTTGAAAAAGCGGGTTCGCGCTAAATCCCCACCACCCCGAAATGTACGGGAAATGGAGGACCTGATGTTGACATTATGGTACCAGATACCCCAGGATACCTATCGCCACCTCATCAACGATGCCTCGCCGAGTGGCCACTATTTTGCGGGCTAAAGGGAGTCCTACAGCTTATTAAGTAGGTGGTCATAATGTAATTGAGAACTACATCGTCCTGGAACGGGAATCGAATTCGCATCTCCCGGTTTACTTTCGAGCATGTTACCGTTACACCACCCAGAACAAGAAACCTCCAAGCAATTGAGGATGTGCTTTTGGGACTCGGGTTTTCAAGTTTTCTACGACATGTCTACTTCCATGATTAATTTGGCATCCATCCGCCCGTAACATCTATTTGGCTAACAAAGATACATTATCGCTATTTTTATGCTTTTCTCCAATGTGGCAATTTGTGCACGACCAGTTCTTTAGTTTTTATCTGCTTTATCCTCTTTTCCTACATGTCAAGATCATTCTGTGTTTGTGTTGTCTGCGTTAAGGATTGAGTTTGATAACTGAGATATACACCAGCCCTATCTTAGCTTGTTCACGTGTCAATCAAAAGGTAAAATGTATGATCTTGTCTTATTGTTACTAAATTCACAGTAATCCAATAATCCACATATGATAGGTGATTTTATATGCATGTGTATTACGACGCTGAAGGAAGCAGCTTCAAATGTGTTCTCAAAATCCTTTACTGCCATTATTATGTATTTTCACTACTCACGTTAAAAATTTATTTCTAGTTGAAAAGGAAGAGCAAAAAGATACATACGAAATATTTCGATCTGTTTCAGATCAATACAATGCTAAAAACTGGGAAAACAAGCCTCAGAGCAAGAAAAGAAAAAGAAGCAGTTTCCTTGAGCAAAATCCATTGGGGATTAGAGAAGAAACCCGAAGAAAAAGAATCAAGCTTTTGCGATATGCGTGCTTGATCTAACCATCGTGTATTTCGATCCACTTATTATAACAGGATATATATAAGAGGCGAGGATAAAGCAAAGAGCACCACGAAAAAGGATGTTGCGTTTACACTGGAAAAACATAAAACAAAAACATAAAACACCCGTATTGCGAAGGAACACTGTGTTGTTCCTTCGCAATATACGCTCGCAAACATTTAATTTATAACCACTCGTCTGAACATTTTTTATCATAAGCTCGTGAAACCCTGGAACCGACAAAGCCTTTTTGTGATGGAGATTGTAAATACCAACATTGTTTTACACGCTTTTAGAAAGCAGTTGTGTTACAAAGAATCACTAGACATGGGATGAGGAGTATTTCAGCATGGAAAGCTGGTGACTTTCGTGATATTCTTTTCCATTTATCTTCGAATACGCATAAACACATTTTGAAAGCCAATTTTTATCATTCCAATTAAGTAAATTTGGTAAATGCATCCAGCACCATTACCGCAACTGTGTTTCGAATTCAAAGTTTAATTTTTATGTCCTTTATGGATATATATCTCATTTTCCTTTTTATTAACTACAGTGAAAGGCAAGTCGGTGTAGTCAGTCATAAGCCTACACCCTGAAGAGAATAACAAAACTCAGAATGGAATAAATACTGGAAAGTATTTATTAAACTGTCTCACCGTTTCTTTAATACTGCAGAAAAACTACTTAAAGAAAGTAATATAACTTAGTATTACATGTCAATAACTTAGTTTAGATTAAGTAACTTCGATCTGGTGTCCACAGGTAGTCAATTTAGAGTTTTTAATGAGCTTGGTCCTCTGCCGAGAGCTGCGGGTCTAACTATGATGGGTTGGTGGGGGCTTTTCCTTCCTATTCTTGTCCACTTTCTTTCGGCTTGTGCGGTTTTGGGTTGTAGGTCTCTGAACTTGCTAAATTATAATACAGTCACTTTGAGTGCTTTTAGGGCAGTGACGAGATTTCGACGGACATCTTTAAAGATGACTTACCTGCTGATGGATTTCAGATCGGCCATGTCTCAATAGGGAAAAAATCATCTTATATGTTCAGGGTGAGCAGGATTTGCCACTAGATGCTGCCAGTTCAGTGAATGAAGCTGAAAATCTAACTTTCGCTACGTCTGCATTTTTTTGCGTCACATTGTACAGCACGATAACAGGATGAAAATGCAAATCAAGCTTTTCATGAAGACACATCGGCCGCCCCGGTGGTGCAGTGGTCTAAGGCGTTGGCCTCTGATCATTCGTCCGTAAGGGGTCCGGGTTCGAATCCCGGTCAGGCATGGATGTTGTGTTTGTCTTACAGCACTGGCTCTTTCCCTTCCCTGGAACCAGTGACCCTAAATTAGGGACGGGCGACTGCTTATAGCCCATTGAGTTGCTCACGGTGGTCGTTAAACCTCCAATCAAAAAAAAAAAAAAAAAAAAAAAAGGACACATCGTTTGAACTTGGTAACCATCACAACTAATTCACAGAGGTACAACCTATGCCAGGCACCTATTTCATCTGTCAAGATTATCATCATGGCTTTAGATTCATCAGTGGGATTGTATATACATCGTAGGGAAAAAAGGGGGTAGATATTGCTGGTAGGGAGAGACGAAGAGAAAGCAAATGATCGTCCAACATGAGGAACAAATGACAACTTCTCTTGTGCAAAATATAAATATGCCTCTGCTGGTTAATTTTTATATTGCATTTAACAGCCGCTATGAGTCGCCCAGGTGGTGCTGAGGTCTAAGCGCCATCTTATGATCATTCCTCTCCGAGAGTGTAGGTTTCAATCCCAGTGAGGCATGGATGTTATGTTTGTCTTACAGAAGTGATCTATCTGGTCCTTTCCTGGAACCAGTGGCCCTAAATTAAAGACGGGCTTGTTATAGCCATTGTGTTACTCACGGTGGTCGTTAAATACCGCAAGAGGACCATTATGTACAAGAATGAGGGTTATAAAGAGTTGCCATTCACAGATAAGATCAGATCAGATCATATGTAGAGGATTTTAGGAAAGGAGTGTCTGACCCCGGGTCTTAAACAAGCCTTAGAAATAGGAAACTAGAAGATTTGGGCTAGAGCGCCCGATAGGAAAGTGACACGGAAGCGAAGTAGAAAAGGGGAGGAAGATGCCCTTATTTATTACCGGGGGCCAGTACCCGGGGTCCAACGGCTTAGCGTGCCCATCCGACGCATGGCGGATATTTAGTGGATCGAGCGTTCGTACCTGCCTGGAATCGAACCTGGGGCCCTTTCCGTGGTAGTCACAAACGTTGCCCACTAGGCCACCCGCGGCCAGTCGCCATTCACAAATTCGGGCCTCTGATTATAAGGAAAGGGCAGGACCAGGGCCGTCAGATAAACGCAGCACCCATGCCTCATCGAGACCCGAACCCGGCTCCCACAACGGACTAATAGTCAAAAGACAGGACCTTAGACCACACGGACCCAAAGGGGACGTTGGTTATTTTCATGGAAGAAACATGATAATATTATGTGCATTGTATGTGGGGAAGGTACAGAAGATTGGTCGAGAATTGCAGTAAGAAGATTTCAACATCAATTGCTGAATCATTCGAGGACCTATTGCCTACATGTAGGAAGACCATCTGTCTTTTTTTTTATTTGTAGGTTTTACCACCACCGTGAGCAATTAAATGGGCTATCACAGTAACCCGTGTCCCTAATTTAGGACCACTGGTTCCAGGGAAGGAAGAGAGCCAGTGTTATATGACAAACACAACATCCAGGCCCAGCTGGATCCTTTAATCCTTTCTGGGATGAATGGTCATAAGTCTGAGCTTAGACCACTTCGGGAAGACATCTGTTCTATCTAGTATCATAAAGCAGCTGAGAATTACTGAATGCCTTACGATGGCCTTAAATCATTCCTCTTCGGATTATTATGAAAATTCCTATCTAAATTATTTAATTGAGCATTACTTAACATCTGGTTCCAGCCCATATCTGTTTTAAGGCTTAATGATTATTTACAAAGGAATTTTGTAAAGGTTGTTAATAGACCAGCAGGTTTTACTTAGGCATTCCCTAAACAAACCTCAGCGCTTTTGAAAGCACTATGATGCAAGTCCAGGTGAACACACTACTCTATTGTGGTAAACAAAATTTTGTGCAGAATTGTACCAATATACACCGATGAGCCTTTACATTATAACCACCTACCTAACGTGCTGTAGGACCCCCTTTATCCCGCAAAACAGCGGCCACCCAGTGTCCGAAAGACGGCAGAAAATTATCGATCACCACAGACAGAACGCAAAGGACCTAAAAGAGGAAATTCTGTACCCAGCAGATTTCTGAAGGAAGTTGAAATGAAGAATCTGTCGATGCAAATGCCTTATTTGAATACAAGAAGAATACTTTTGAAGCTAAGTGCATCACTCATGTGGATGCTCGTGACTTTGTTGGTACTGCTGTAGACGACATTGGTGAGAAAAAGGTTTTCGGGTCTTATTCTTCGAGGCACTCTGCTGCTGGCCCTGGCAACCTTATTATTTCAAATGATGTTCACATGATAATTATGCAAGATCTACAATCTTACGATCATGTCCTCTGGTGAGCCTGACTACTTCAGACATACGAGAATAATTTTCATTCAGAAAACAAAGAATCAAATCCTTCCTAGTGATTACAGACTCATTATATAAAAATTAATCTTATGTATATACATATATATACAAAAAATTTGTCATATAAGACTGCAGTGTGCTAAACAAGTTCAACACAGGTAGTGACCATAGATTGGTGAGATGTAAGATGCACCTCAACACTAAACTCGAACGTAGCAAGCTCATAAGACAAACAAAATATGTTGATATAACCAACCTTAAAAAACACCATAATACCTTCAAGTTGGAACTGAAGAACAGATTCTCTGCTTTAGAAGGCCTAACATCGGAAGAAGTGGATATTTCTGAAGTTAACAGAAAAGTAACCAAAGCTCTTAGGGAAACGGCAACAAAATTAGCTGGGTCTAAGAACAAGTTGCATGTGAACAATTATCAGGAAAAACCAAAATGCTGATGCAAAAAAGAAGAGAGATGAGGACAACTAAAGAAGATGTGACTTCCAAAGTGGAGTATATAGAGCTATGCAAGACAGTACGAAAAAGTATCACTGAACACATAAGGAAATTCAACTGTGAACTAGTGAGGAAAGCTATTGAAAACAACCAAAGCCTAAAGATAGCAAAGGGACATCTCAGTAAGGGAAGAAAACAGATTACGGCACTGAGAAAAGAAGATGGTTCTGTAACACGAAATAGAGGCGAAATTTTGACAAGAGTGAAAGATTTCTACTCCAAATTATATGAAAGGGATGATACATGTACTCCAGACATCATGAAAGGTACCAGTACCAGAGTTCTTATAGTCCTCGCAGCAGAAGTTGCACATGCAATCAAGAACATGAAGCGGGGAAAAGCTCCAGGAGAAGATGGAATTACTGTAGACATCATGTGGAGAAATTACTGTAGACAAGCAAGTGGAGAAATCGAAACAGTACTCGCCCAAATTTTCACTCGATGCCTTAATGAAGGGAAGATTCCTGAGGATTGGAACAACGCTACAATGATCCTGCTATATAAAAAAGGTGACATTGAGGATCTCAGGAACTACAGACCTATCAGCATCCGATCAGTGGTTTATAAAATCTTCACTAAAGTTCTTTCACACCGCTTGAAGGTAACACTGGACATGGCTCAACCGAGAGAACAAGCTGGATTCAGGAGTGGCTATAGCACAATAGATCATATCCACGTATTGAGAGAACTAATTGAAAGGGCGAGGGAATATGAACTTCCATTGTGCATGGCTTTTATCGATTATGAAAAAGCCTTTGATTCGGTGAAACCATCAGCAGTTACAATGGCTCTGAAATCCTGCGGTATTGAAGATGCATACATTAATATTATTAATAACATCTATGAAAATGCAAGTGCAAAGATTCGGCTGTTTGAAAGTACAACACACATAAAAATTGGAAAGGGAGTGAGACAAGGTGACATCATATCTCCGAAGCTCTTTAATGCCACATTGGAAAATGTCTTTCAATCGCTGAGCTGGGAAAACAAAGGAATAAAGATTAATGAAGATTATCTAACCCACCTTCGTTTTGCTGATGACGTAGTCATTTTTGCAACTACCCCATCAGAGCTGCAGAGTATGATCCAGGAACTTGCTGACAAGAGTAAAGAAGTGGGATTAAAAATGAACTTTCAGATGACAAAAGTGATGTTCAATGCTTTTACAAAAAATGAAGATTTATCGATTGTTAGAGAAAAGCTGGAGTTAACAGGCACGTACGTTTATCTTGGACAGCAAATATCAAGTGAGGGTCACATTGATGAAGAAATTAATCGGCGTATAAAACTTGCCTGGACAGCTTTTGGAAGAAACAGCATAATTTTCAAGAGCAATATGCCATTATGTCTTAAAAGAAAAGTGTTTGATCGATGTATCCTTCCAGTGCGTACGTATGGTGCAGATACGTGGACCTTAACTAAAAGAAACATACAAAGGCTGCAGACAACTCAAAGCAGCATGGAGAGGTGCATGCTTGGTGTAACCAGGAGAGATAAGAAGAGGAACTCGTGGATCCGAAAAATGACAAGAGTGGAAGACATCATGATCAGAGTTAAATCACTGAAATGGCAATGGGCTGGACATACTGCCAGAAGGACATACCATCGATGGACAGCCGAAATTTTAGATTGGATTCCAAGGGACAGGAAAAGACCCAGAAAAAGACCACATGGGAGATGGGTGGATGAAATTTGAAAGTATGCGGGAGTGACATGGAGGAGACTGGCACAAGACAGACCGTTGTGGAGGAAACTTGGAGAGACCTTTGTCCAGCAGTGGATTGATAATGGTTGACAATGATGATGATGATGGTGGTGATGATGATGATGATATACATATATACACCTATGAGCCATTACATTATGACCACCCCTAGCATAGAGAAATGAGCGCGTATGGAGACCGAACGGTAGCGCAAGGGAAGTGCACAGAGCAGTATATATACAACCCGAGGACCGGCTTTCGGTTAGTAGAGTGTTCGGAGTTGTAACGTACCAGGAGATGTGACGTACCTGCCAGAAGGATGCACACGACATAAAGGCAGATAGGAATCAGAATAAAACGTCCGCGTAGCTCAATTGGTAGAGCAACGTATTCCGGAATGAGGGGACCCGGGTTCGAATCCTGGCGTGGATAAAAATGACGGAGAAATTTACTTCGTTATAATGGCGCCCAAACTATCCGGATGACCCGACCGTTCAAAATCTCGCAATGGTGTGATGTTATTTCCACACCGCGAGATAGGAAAAATAAGAGAATTCCTTCCACAGCACTTCAAAAAAAAAAAAAAAAAATAAGGGGGAGATGATGTAACGTACCAGGAGATGTGACGTAACTGCCAGAAGGACGCACACGACATAAAGGCAGATAGGAATCAGAATAAAACGTCCGCGTAGCTCAATTGGTAGAGCAACTTATTCCGGAATGAGGGGATCCGGGTTCGAATCCTGGCGTGGACAGAAATAACGGAGAAATCTACTTCGTTATAGAGTCAGGATAGGAAAAGCTGCCGATTTATCGGAGTTCGATAAAGGACAAATTGTGATGGCACGGCGGCTTAGAACAACGATTCCGGAAACAGCGAGGCTTATGTGTTGTTCACGTGCAGCTCTAGTGAGTATGTATCAAAATACTCACTAGAGCTGCACGTGAACTCACTAGAGCTGCACAGATGGCCAAAATACTCACTAGAGCTGCACAGATGGCCAAAATACTCACTAGAGCTGCACAGATGGCCAAACGACGAGCCGTCGTCCAGTCGTGTGTCGTCCGCAGCTCATTGATGCCAGAGGGGAGCGGAGACTGTCGCGCTTCGTTCCCAGCGACCGCAGGGCCACAGTGCGGCAAATCACCTGCAGCTACAACAGTGGTGATCAGGGCAATATGCCACAGAACATAGTTCATCGCAGCCTTCTGTGCATGGGTCTGCGTAGCTGAAGACCCAGCTGGGTCCGCATGCTCAATGCACTTCATCGCCAACAACGCACGAAATGGGCTGATGATCATCCAGATTGGATCGTGAATGATTGGAAGAAAGTTCCCTGGTCTGACGAATCAAGATTCCTGGTGCATCACGTAGACGGCCGAGCGCGGATACGTTAATTACCAACAGAGGCTGTAGCACCTGGATACATTGTTGAGCGGAAACAGACCGGCGGCGGTATTATGCTCTGGGCGATGTTCCCTTGGGGCACTTTAGGCCCCATTATCCCAATAGCACACTCTCTGACAGCTGTCAGGTATCTGAACATCGTTACGGACCAAGTCCACCCTTTCATGGTTATTGTATTCCCAGCTGCTGATGACCATTATCAACAGGATAATGCCCCATGCCACATTGCCAGCATCGTCAAGGAGGGGTTCGAAGAACATGCTAGTGACTTTCTGTTAATGCATTGGCTTCCAAATTCACCTTACATGAACCCAGTCGAACATTTGTGGTTAGACTTGGAAAAGCAGATTCGCGATAAATCACCACCATCCCGAAATGTACGGGCATTGGAGGATATGATGGGGACATTATGGCACCAAGTACCCCAGGATCCCTATCGCCATCTCATCGAATCGATGCCTCGCCGGGTGGCCGCTGTTTTGCGGGCTAAAGGGGGTCCTACAGCTCATTAAGTAGGTGGTCATAATGTAAAGGCTCATCGGTGTATACTGGTACAATTCTACACAGAATTTTGTTTACCACAATAGAGTAGTGTGTTCACCTGGACTTGCATCATAGTGCTTTTAAAAGCGCTGAGGTTTGTTTAGGGAATGCCTATATTCTTTCAGTACTGATGAGTACGAGGCTTAAGTCTCGAAGGAGCTAGAATGGTTCGCTTATCCCACAGCATTGACTCTACTCTCCATGAGGAATAGTGGGCCCCAAATTACGTACGAACAACTCCGTATAACCCCAAGTGTTCACGGTGGTCGTTAAATCTCCGCATAAGAACAACATAGTAAAAAACTTCGATTTCTATAAACACACACATGGATGAATTTGTTTAGCCATTCCTGCAGAAAAAAATCGCCCAACTGTCTTATTGTTGAAGGAATAGCACATCAACTCCGAGCAACTGTTTCCACCATGTTCCACACATTTTCACTATGGTTGAGATTCGGGCCCTGTGAAGGGCAGGGGAGATGATATAAAACCATTATTGCAAGACTCTGGCATGATGTGCTGTTGCATTGTTATCAGTAAAGATTCCGCAACATAATCGTTATCCGTAAAGATTCCGCAACATAATCGTTATCCGTAAAGATTCCGCAACATAATCGTTATCCGCAAAGATTCCGCAACATAATCGTTATCCGTAAAGATTCCGCAACATGTAGCTGATGATGTTAGAAGGTATAACATCATCGGCTACAATACTCAGGTATTCGCTGGATGTCCTCTTACTTTCCACGCTCTCAGCAGTCACTTCGTGCCAACAGACCATCCCCCATAGCATGGTGTCTCGTCCAGATGCTTGGATTTTGTTCACAAAGTATGCCAAGCCCATCGCTTTAAGAGATTCTCACAACACTCTCTGGAGAACATCAGTGCAATACATTTTATAGCGTGATTCATCTGCTCACATAACTTTCTTCCATTGTTCCGCTGTCCATTCACGGCATCCTTGGCACAACTGTAAGAATACTTTTCTGTTTTGTTTTGAGACAAGTTGCTTCTGAATTGGCAGACGACTTCCAAAACCCAATTTCTTTAACCCCTATGCATGTTTTAATCCCTATGCATGCTCCTGGCCTTGATTGAACTCAGCAGTCAGTTGCTGTAGGCCGGAAGACCTGTTCTTCTGTACAGTCCTCCTAACAGCATGACAGTCACGTTCTTTAAACCTGGTTTTTCTACAACATGTATGCACTTTGGATGTAGAAAATCCGTTTGCCGTTCAGTCTCTAAACATCTTCAAAATTGTTGCTTTTGAGAAACCAATATTTTTGTTTGTTTGTTTCGCTAATCGTAGCCGGCTACAATTAGTTTATCATAAAAGTTTCGATTTCTGTGGTGATATTGTGCAATTTCATATGTGTAACTGCTGTGTACTGTAAGAAACCATAGAAACGAAAAGCTGCAGATTGATTGATTCATTTTACTGCCTACAAGAAGACACATTTTGTTTTTCTGCACAAATTTTTTTTTCTGATGTATGAAACACAGAAACACTCATCTCCATAAAAAGTTTTTTTAAATGCTTTCTGAAATATTCTACTTTTATTCGGGCCCTAAGTTTTAGGTTTCTGAAAAGCTCAACTACAACAAATTTCCTAGCCAGTGGAGAAAAAACATAAGATCGGTTCTGCTCAAGTTGCTTTCGCTGTCTTTCAGGCAAGTACCTTTCCTGAAAATTCCCAACTTTTTCTGTGGCTTTCGTTTAAAAATTGTATTCCTGTCAGCGTACTATTTGGCGACACCAACAAAATGGCTGGAAGTACATATTATTATTGGGTATTATAAGTGTTTCCCATAGTCTGGGTGTTTTACGGTTACAATGTAGACTCATACACATCCACGAACATTTAAAAATTACTTACCGCTATATTATTTGTATTCTAGCGGCAGAATACGAATTGTGGGTTATGCAAAATCATCTTTAGTTAACATTTTGTATTATCTCTTGAATACTACGGTGTTGTGCTAGGATGATGACGATGATTGGACAATATGCAAATTAATGTTTAATGCTGAAACATGACGATGAAGGATTTAATGCGAACTTTCTGAGTGAGCTAGAAACACACGTGCTGTTAATTCGTCGTGTTCGGTAGGCGAATTACTAAATATAATTCTGATCGATTTCTACAGCCTGTCAAATCTCCTGTAGCGATGTTGCAAGAACCACTAATGATTACTGATTAAAAGCATCACATTTTCTATATTCAGGAACGCAGCAGACGATTTGTGCTTGCATATCCTCATGCACGCTTTAGGGAAAATTTAAAACAACGACATCGTAGACAATCCACCTGCCAATATCACCTTTCCGGTTCCAATCCGCATCAAGTTGTACAATGACACCGATTGGAGGAGGGCATGAGCAACCAGACCATAAAGGAATAGAAATATTGTCTCTTCACCACTTGCACCGAAATTTATCTGCAGCCAGGTTTCACAGATGCCATGTGAAACACGTACAGCACATTAGCAATCATGTGGTTCTGTTAGTATTTTGGTGGCATTCACAGACTGACTGCTGGGTTTTGCCCTGCTTAACTTAATACGGCAATGAACCATTAAAGAGATTTCCTTACCACACACCGACTTCACTGAAATGCAAAATCTCAAATTGCATGGACATAACTGGAACCGAAAATTCTCTTCAACATCTATCACCAACCTCCAAACCAGGACATGAATTAAAAGCAATAACTCATCTCTTCACAGATCACTCCATTCTGTTGTGTGATTGAGATTGCAAATATGCTACCTGTGACTGCAACACTATAAATTCTGAGATAATCATTCTTAGTGGCTAAAACTCGTATGGAACATTCCAGATAACTTAAATTTAACAATGGTGGAACATTTTGCTATTCGTCCAAATAATGTAATTACTTGGACAAGTAGCAAAATTCTGTTATCTATTGGTAATGACTGTCTTCCTCTTTTAACACAACCAATCCTGTATAACCAGCTCCAAAAGGCATTGTTGGAACTTCAAACATGTCAACTGGAAAAGCTTTCTAGCTGATCAGAATTTTCAGAATTCTGATTCTCATTGTCCCTTTGACCTCGAGAATAGATGGGAGAACTAGAAAACAAATATGAGCCAAGTAAAACATTCCTTGTGGTTATAGGAAATATTTATTTCTAGGATATTATGAGGTAGTAAGTGAACCATATCCAAATATCACGCTTCGAGATAAAAAATTTCAAGAACTTATATCCCAACGCATAATTTTAGTTTACATTTCTTACAAAAAA
This sequence comes from Macrothele yani, assembly GCA_039090855.1. Taxonomy (NCBI): domain Eukaryota; kingdom Metazoa; phylum Arthropoda; class Arachnida; order Araneae; family Macrothelidae; genus Macrothele; species Macrothele yani. The sequence goes on along the minus strand of CM077008.1, from coordinate 62,480,816 downwards.
TCTGTCTCTCAGGTCAAACTCAAAACTAGTACTCTCAAGAAATAAAGGTATTGGTAACTTAAAATCTACTCTGACCTTAGCACACGATCTTCAGACACAAGGATTTGGAATCTCCTAAATTTCCTCAAAGATGACGGTAAGAGAGTGAGTCAGAAGTTTGTCCCGTTTTGAGATACACATTACGTTGTGCCTCCATTCATGTGTGAAACTTCCCGCGGCGTCGACTGGGTACTGTAATGATGTGGAACACACGAGGCTGATGATCCGCATTTGGCACGGACCTACATTCAGTTACCAGGTGATTAGCTCTCATCAATGGGAAGCGGGCGTTGCTGCAAGTGGATAATGTCACACATCCAGAGTGGTACGACGAAAACTACAGGAATTGAAAGGGGTTCAGGTCCTACACATCCTCCATACAGTCCAGACATTTCCCCCAATCGAGTACTACCTGCTTCACTCCATGACCCATTTCCTACAAGAACGGCACTCACTTCAGTGGTGCATATGTAATCTGGCATCAGAAAGTTTCTGTTCTTCAAACCTACTGAGTGGTATCGCTGTGGGTTCGTGGCCCTGGTGGAACGTTGTCAAAGGAGTATAGAAAGCAACGACATTTAGTTTGCAGAGTGAGGTGGGCGTGCATTTCTTTCTTGTGTCACTAAAAGTTTTAACTGAAGACGAAGTTTTGACACGCTCTGATACACCCCAAGCTCTGTCAAATTGCTTCAGGGATATTATCGGTAAAATACACCTCAACTCCAAAGACATAGCAAATATCTTTGTAATAAGGTTGTTCATATTTTTATAACAGCGGTTTTTCTAGAATAAGTTTACCTGGAATTGGTAAAAACATAAATAAAACTTCAAACAAACTTTGCTGCAGCGCAAAGTCCTATAAATTCTCTTTCTTCAAAGAACCACTTCTTACTCATGAACTTTAGGGTGATATTGATGGACTGAATCCTAACAAGACTCCAGGTGCCAATGGTATCAGAAGTCAAAAAATGAAGCATTTCATCTTAGGCGCTACCACACAACTCTTGAATATAATAAATCACAGTTGTCCAGTTGTCCTTTGCCACAAAATATGAAAACACGCCATCATTATTCCAAGGCGCAGCCAAGAAAAGCAGTAAATGCACTAGGAGGGTCTCAGATTATTTTACTAAAATCTTTTCCCGGGATAAACTGTGGAATGAGTGGTTCTCAATAGATTCAACCACCATCTCAACAATAGCATCTTTCCTTGCCATCATACAACATACAAGGAATTTTATGAAATTCTTTATTTCACTCAAAGAGACCAAGACTGCTTCCGCATAGAACCACGGAAGTAAATGGTCGCTGCCTTCATTGACCTAAGTACAGATTTTGACAGAGTGAAAAAAGAAATCCGTCCTGAAACTGAAAACCTTAAATATTGGCGGCAGAATGCTAATCTGGATCTCCCATTTTCTTTCGTGAAGAACCATGAAAGTTAAAAGAATCATACATTCAGTACCATTAGTCTTTCAAGATCTTCCAAAGGGCGCTTCATCCTTTTCCCTACTACCTTACCGATATTTATACAAAAGTAAAACACACTGAAGGGGCATTTTAGACAAATGACATCGTCTTATGGTCTTCTAAAAAGAATCGGTTCAAAATCCAGGAACACTTTAAAACTACAGTTTACAATCATTCTATAAACCGGAAATTAACAGTCAATGCTAGCAAATCAGAAACTTCCTTCTTTATCATTAACAACCATCTAGGTAAATGGATACCACAGATTTTCTTTGGTGATTTCTCTCTAACCCATTCTGATACTCCAAAGGACATTGGAATCATGTTGGATCCTTCCTTATCTTTTTCATTTAACATCAGTTAATTAGCTACGTGCGCAGAACTGATATATTTTCTACGTTTACACGAGACAACTGCTATATTTCTGATGGAAGCCTCGTCATTAATGGTTCATCTGAAAGGGGTGTCTTCATCACCAGGGATATTCTTACTCAGGAAATTCAAATCAACAACCCACCAGGCCTTTCCGTCTTCAAGGCCGAAGTAAGAGCCATAAACGAAGCCCTTAAAAGATCGATAATACCATACCTTCCACCACCCATATCTTTTCGGACTATCGGGATGCGGTCCTCGCTTTTAAAATCCTAACCACCCTCGATTCCCTGCTTCAATGTATCACAATGACCTCATCTACTTTCCATCAGGACTCTACCTTCCATTTCCAAGGGATGCCATTTACACGTCGTTAACCGGGAAAATGAAAATGCTGATGATTTAGCTAAAGCTGGAGTCCAAAACACCCTTGCACTGATAGGAGATCTTCCTACTTTGACAAAACACTACATAACCTTATTAAGATATAAGCTACTTGACACCAGGAAAAACGCCATTCATTACCATTTGTTGATAAAGCTTCTAAACCTGGGGAGCTTCTTAACCTCAACATCTCTCGCTACGACTTCATCCTAGTTTCACGCCTTAGGACTGGTCAAATTAAATTTTTTATGTTCATTGACGGCAATAAAGACAACACTACCTGGACTAAATGCAACACTAATGCTGCCGATCCTTCACATCTTCTGGCATGCATTAATATTAATACAGAAGATGCATATAGCTGCCTTTCAAACATTATCAGTAAACATAAAGCATATAATCTTCATAAACTGGTTTAAATTCTTTAGGATATCCATCAATCGACCGATTAACCAACCAACCAACGACTTTTGTTGCACTTCGTTTAAAATAATAACTGTATCCCCAAAGTAAATTTCATGAGTATATTTTGTCTGCAGCACAGAGCGCAATTCATTGTGTTTCTTTGGGATAAACACAATTTTTGTAAATTGATTCCCCTTCTTTTGGAGGAGCGGAAATTTAACAACCACCATATATAACTCTTAGAGCTATAAGCAGCCACTCGTCCCTAATTAGGGAATACTGCTTCCAGGGAAGGAGAAGCGCACCACCCATGAATTATCCGGCCGGAGGTTGAACAGCTAACAGAAACCGGCGCCTTTAACCATTCAGCCGCCTGGATAGCCGGCGCGTTTAACCATTCATCCACCTCTAACAAGTTTAATGCAATGCTTTGAAATTAATTAGAGGAAAATTTGACTTACCTAAAATTACTCTCTACAGTTTTCAAACTGAACAAGGCAGATGCAATAGAGTCGAGATTTTCTAAAAAATCTTCTTCTATACTACAGTTTCTGGTGATTTGTAAAGTGTAATACAGAAATAGATGTAGGAAGTATAAAAAAGAGGGGAATAGATGTAGGAAGTATAAAAAATGCGAAATAGATATAGGAAGTATAACAAAGGCGAAATAGTTAACAAAAATATTGAAACAGGCAGTAAAAAGACAATGACTTTAGAAGATGTAATTTTTAATCAATCAGAGATAAATCTTTCAAAGAAAACGAAAGTTATTCTTCACTCTCAGTGGTTCTTCCAAGCAGAGGATTGAATTAGTTAACATGCTTTCAGTCACTGAATACATGATAATCATTTTTAGATTCACGTAAGTCTGTAACTCTTATACCAATTTGCTGCGTACATCATTAGGAGAAAGCAGAAACCTCTGAACGATCACTGGACAAAAGCAAGGAAAAAGACTTCGTCCTTGGCCTAAAGCCAGATACAGGAAAAGCAAAATGATTTCTGAAAAAGACACAATATGTGCTTTTACGGATCATGCTTGTAGGGAGAATCTGAAGCAAGGCAGATCCCATGGCAGCAGAAAGCAGCACCACGAGGACAGAAAAATTAAAATTTGAAGCTGAAACAAGTTTAATTTGCCCTTCATGTCAAATGTGGTTGAGTCTGATACACGAAAAAGATCCTGAGCTAAGCAAAAATACTATATATCGATAAAAACAGGTCGTAACGTGTTTATAAGAACATGGCATCCCAGGAATGAAAAGTTTTTGTGGTGGGGCACCTTTCTTAGAATTTTAGGGTTTAGAAGTTCATCTCACTAAACCTTTGCTTCTCTTTGAAATTTCGGAAGGAGGTCCCCACATAAGTCTTTGTACCTGCAGGATTTCGTATTTTACAAATTTGAATTCATTAGAATGTATTTAACATCTGCGGATAATAATACTCGCGTCCCAGATGAAGCATGGGTGGTGTGTTTGTCCAGCGGCGTTGGCTTTCTCTCTTCCTCGGAAGCAATAGTCTTAAATGAGGTACTGGCCACTGCTTTCTCTCTTCCTCGGAAGCAATGGCCTTAAATGAGGTACTGGCCACTGCTTACAGCTTTAGATTCCCATTACGGTTATTTCCGACACAACAGAAAACGACAGAGATAACATCAAATTCTCTGGTGTAATGCACATGTCTTTTTCAATGGTTTCAAATACGAAATAAAATTTTCAGAGTATTTCAAACCAAAAAAATGGGATGGCATTTAAGTGGGAAAACGACGAATGCATTATAGTGGGAAAACGACATATATATATATACACTATCTACCAACAAGTAATTGAACACCCCTGCAATCGACAATATCTGCGGTCCTGATACACGTCACGGACGCCGCCGTTAAATATCGTGTGGGAAACAACAACGCAACCAGTCGCATGCAAGATGCCACGCAGTTCCGAGCTCTCTGATTTCAAGAAAGATGTAATCGTCGGGTATCACAGAAATGGCCGATCCATACGTGACATATCCAGCGAGTTGAAGTACCCAAAATCGACAGTGGTCTACGTGATTGGCAAGTGGAAGATGAGAGGTGACTGTCGGAATGTGCCCCGAGCCGGCAGACCCACAAAACTGGGAGTTAGAGACCGGCGGGTGCTGGCCAGAAAAATTCGGAAGAACCGCACCAAATCGATGGGCCACATCCGCGAGGAGTTTCAACAGGCATCCGGGAGTTTTCTTTCGATGAATACCATCTGTAAGGAAGCACATCTGCTCGGTTATCATGGACGTGCTGCCGCCCACAAGCCTTTGATCACCAAGTCCAATAGCGCTGCTCGGCTAACGTGGTGCAAATAATGTCGACAGTGGACCGTTGAACAGTGGAAACAAGTTCTCTGGAGCGACGAATCAAGGTTCACCCTCTACCGTTCGGATGGCAAGGTCTGGGTTTGGCGTCTGCCTGGAGAACGCTTCCTGCCGGAATGTGTTGTGCCAACTCTGAAGTTCGGCGGCGGTGGAATTATGCTATGCGGGTGTTTATTCTGGTATGGCACGGGACCGTTGGTCTCAATTCCTGGTAGACTCAACGCCAAGACCTACTCTGCACCGTTTTGGATGACCATGCGCTTCCTACGTTGTGGCAGTTTTACGGGGTGGACCCATGTTACTTTCAGGATGACAATGCCACCTGTCATGTTGCGAGGTCCACCATGGCTTGGTATGGTGACAATGGGGATAATCGAATGGACTGGCCTCTGGAACGAGTTGGAGCGTCGACTTAAGGGGTGCCCCCATCGTCCAAAATCGGTGAAGGAACTGACCTGTCTTCTCCAAGCCGAGTGGAAGAAAATACTGCTAGCCATCGTACAACGCCTGGTTGAGAGTATGTCCCGGAGGGTCGCAGCTGTAATCGCCGCTCGTGGAGGCTCCACCAACTATTGAAGGTGAATAAACTTCGCTTTCCTTTGCTATCACAGGTGTCCAACTACTCGTTGGTATATAGTGTATATATGAGCTGTGTTTTTCACTGTTAATGCAAACAGTTACTACAAATAAACAATAGAATTCAGCAGAATTTCTGCAACTGGCAAAACATCCATGAATAGAGATAGCTATTTATGCCAAAACGATAAAAACTGTACTTTATGAAAAATTGCAAATGCACACATATTTATTTTCGTAACGGAAGGTATCTGACGCAAAAGAAAGTTTTGAAATCGAAAAATTAGAAGAAGGTATGTGGAAGAGAAAAAGTGATATAACCTTTTGCTCCTGTAGCGGGAAAGCTACGCGTTATTTAAAGAAGAAAAAAATTAAGTGCAAAATATTCTTCATAATGAAGAATATCCTACCGAAAGAGAATTTTTCCAAGATAATTTTGGAACCGGACATATCCTCTCAAATAGAAATACAAAACAGATGACACCGAATTTTTGGTTGCCATGAGCACGTCTTTTGAATCCTTTCAAAGTTATTCAAAGTCAATGAAACAGTTAGAGAAAAAATCATTTAGAGAAAAAAATTTATGCCATTGATGAAACATCCAGAAATGGAAACAGCTTCTTACTTTCACCAGCGGCTAAAAGTATGTAACGAAAATTAATAAATGGAGCACAAAACGTTTCTCATAGAAGAAGAAAGATATCAGATACTAAGTGATTTTCAAATCCAGCAGTTTAAAGAAGAAAGATAGAAAGAAAAATGATATAACTCTACGTCTTCTAGCGGATGCGTTATGGAAAAGTTGAAAATAGGCGAAAATATTCTTCATGGAAAAACTTTTCAGCTAAGTCTTCTGGAGGTAGCGAGAAAAAGGTCTAGACCTTTACACCTAGCGGGGAATTCGTGCATTTTTTAAAGAGGATAACGCTCCCCATATTAATTGTAAATGGCATACAGTCAAAAAAAGAAATTTCTCAAAACGAATTTTAGAAGCGGTGTTATAGCTGTAAACAGAAGTACACAAACACACCTAACGACAGAACACTGAACTACAGAACTATTCAAATACAAAACTGAAGTATTTTACAAGGTAAATGACATACGGTGTTCAAAGGATTTTCTAAATTGCACATTTAGAAGCAGATACATATATTTATTGGCGCTTCTAAGCTCCTCCTGCATTATTTTGGGAAGCACATACAGACGAATAATTTTTGATTAGTAGTATCTGACAGAAAAATAATTTTTTCTATCGAGTTTTTGGTCCCGCTAATATTGCAGGAAACGAAAACATGCCCTCTAGTGTCACACTTGAGCGTTACGAAAAATTTTGAAATTATACATACATCGTCAAAAAGCCAGTTGCACCCAAAAGGACGTGACGGATTGCAATGCTATTCCGGAGGACGGTAAAGGTTGCTAGGAACAATAAATGATTAAACCTTGAGACGGATATAGGCAATATTTATTGAGCTACATGCCGATAAGTAGTGTCTCTCAGTATGGCGTCGGGCAGTCATGTTTGCTCACACCATGTTAAACGTCTCGGCATGGAGTTGTACAGGTTTCTAATGGTGTCCTGCGATAAGGCATCACATGCAGCTTGAATCTTCTCACGCAGTTCCTGCAGATTGTGCGGTCGGGGCGGAGTGTGGATAACGTGCCCAATAGCATCACACACATTTTCAATTGGCGATAGGTCCGATGCGGCTGGCCATGGTAGAGTGTCAGTGCCTTCAAGGCAAGCTCTAGAGACAGCAGCAGTATGCGGACGAGCGTTGTCCTGTTGGAAAATGGAAAATCACACCTGAGGGAGCGTTCAGAAAAGGTAGAGCCATTGGTTGCAAGACCTCATTAACGTAACGTTGGGCTGTCAAAGTGCCTGTAATGAACTCCAAAGGTGATCTGGCATCGTAGGCAATTGCACCCCACACCATGACATCAGGCTTTCTGGACATGTGACGCTCGACAACAAACCGTTCATCCTAGTGCTGACCACGGTGTCTCCACACACGGATTCCGTGATCGTCTCCTCCAAGGCAAAAGCAGGACTCGTCACTGAAGATCACCCGCTGTCATTCCGAGTGGCTCCCTGACAGTCTCGCACGACACCACTGCAGGATTTGGCGATGATGCAATAGTGTTAAGGGCACTCGTCGTAACGGTCGGCGTGCGTGTAGACCTACGTCGTGTAGCCGTCTGCCAATGGTGCTGGCACTAATCGAACGATGCATGGAGGGCGCGACTGCTCGCTGAATATCTACAATCGTGGCTGTTGGGTCACTTCGCGCATGTCGAACAACCCGACCGTTACCTTCTCTCGGTGGTTCGTCTACGTCTACCAGACCTTTCGTATCGCTGCTGCGTGCCTTGTTCTATCCACTGCCGCCAACAGCGTGCTATGGTGATATCCGCACGACCGGTATGGCTCGCAATATGGCGGTAAGACCATCCCGCTTCCCGGGGCCCTGAGATGCGGCCCCTCTCGAACTTCTCGAACTGCTCATGTTACTTCCAGACTTTTCTCCGAGGCAGACTTCACTTGCAAAGGTTGCAAACAACACAACAGCACGAATCAGAATGGCAAGCGCGCGCGACCGGACGACCTTATATAGCTGGCCAGGCACAGCGCTACGACCGCTCCTTGCTGGCATCACATGCGCGCCCGAGCGTGATACCCTAATCATTTGCATGTCTCACGATGTCAAACCTACACACTAAGTTTCATTCCTGGTGGTTGCTTCCTTCTGTGTGCAACTGTTTTTTTGATGATGAGTGTTTAAGAAACATTTCGCACCCGAAACGCTCTCCAACAAAGACATAATTTTTCAAATGATGAGACTCTTGAAACAGAGATATTGACAAAAATAAGATAAAAATCTATGACCACTGGCGAAAACACCATGCACTATTTTAAGAAGAAATTATTCTTAAAAGGTTTTCTGAGGTGAGCGGTATCATTCCATGAAAAAAAATTTTCAATCGAGTTTTCAGAAGTTCAGATTTTGCTGCAAATACCTCAGAAGTAGAAATATGGCAAACAGAGATAGAAATTATATGTAAAACATTTTCCATCAGGAGCTGAATCAGATGCAGGAATAATTTTTCAAATTGTAGTTCTATCTATAAACAGAGATATCGGGGAAAACGCAACTTATTTATACGCCCCCAGCGGATAATCGATGTATTACTTGTAAAAGGGACTGCACCTAAAATAGGCTTCGATATAAATGATATCTAAAGGAAAAAGATTTTTTTCAATCGGATATATAGAAGAAAATATATGGAGTAAAATGCATTTTGAATTCGATATCATCTGCATTTCCGCCCTCTAGCGACGAAGTTGTGCATCGGGCAAAAAAGCCGGAAAGCAAGGATCATCGTTCTCACATTACAAGCATCCCAATGCAAAAATATTTTTTCAAAACGTCTAATAGTTGCCGAGATATGGTGTCCACAGACAAATGAACGGACGGATGGACAAAGCGATCTATTTTTATAGAAAGCATGCTAAAAAGCTGACGCCCCTTGCTTCAATTTGTATAGAAACTAGGCGCAGAATATCCTCTACCGTAAAAGCTATGCAATGAAAACAGAATTTCTCAAATACGATTGTAGAAACATTGATACCAAGCAAAACGGTATTACCTACATGGTAACAAAAGGGAAATTACTTTATTTAAAGAGGATAGTGTTCGCAATATTTACCATTGGTGGAATATTTCGCACTGATGATACCACTCACTTTATGAAATATTTCGCATATCTGTGGAAATATTTCGCACAGCATATGCACAATATTCCATAAAGTGAATATAGTGTCCGGTGTTAAATAATTTTTGAAATAAGCCCTTGAGAAATAGAGATATAGATAAAAATAGATAATACATTAACGCCTCCTAGTGGGTAAATTGTGCGTTATTTCGATCAGGAAATGGCCATAAAAGTTTTTCGTAGTAAGAGGTATATGACTGAAAAGGAATTTTTTCAATCGTATTTCATACGTGCAGGTACGGCTAAAAATATTTTACAAACAGAACTATGCACTTACGCTCTCTAATGATAAAACTGTGCTTCAACAAAAATCAGGAATTATAGATAAAATATTTCTCAGCTGGAACGCTTTCCGACAAAGACAGAATGCTGTAAATTGGACTGTTAAAAGCAGAGATATCATGAAAAATATACTATACATCTACAGTCTTGGCGGAAAAACCTTACATTATTAAAGACAGGATATATGTGCCAAAAGTTCTCTGTCGTAAGCGGTGTATGCTCAAAAAAGAATTTCTTAATCGATATTTTAGGAGAACAAATAGTGCTGCACATACATCCTTTGCAAAAAAAAAAAAAAAAAAAAGAATAAGAATAAGAAGAAACAGAAAGAAAGAAAATTAAAACAACGAAGACCCAGAAGGAATGATCCAATCCAGATGAAAATAGGTATGTGCTATGTACATGTAAAGGAAAGTGCATGATTGTAATTCAAGAGCAGTTGGGCCATTTATTCGTATAAAGCAGCTACGCCAGTGGAACAAGCCGGTACGTTGTAGTGTCACCTCTAGCTTGGATACAAGCAGTTCTCCGGCGCGATATAGACGCATACTGTTCACCGATACTGTCTTGAGGTATAGCACGCCAGATGATGTCCAAACTGCGAGCTAGTTCGCCGACATTTCGGGAACTAGCGTTCCGTCATACCCCAAACATGGTCGATCGGTAAGAAGTAGGGTGATCTAGATGACCATGGTAGGGTATCAACATTTCCGAGGCAGGCCGGGAGAGCCGTGCCACTGTGGTCTGGCATTATCCTGTTGAAAAATTCATCCGTGATGCTGCGACAGGAATGGCAACACAACAAGTCGTAGAATGTCGTCGACGTACCGTTGAGCTGTGAGAGTGATATGGAGGATTACTAAGGGTGTCCGGCTATCGGAGGAAATATTTCCCCAGACAGCCACTCCCGGTGGGCGAGCCGTGTGCCGTTTCACGGTAGAGGAAGGATGCGTTCACTGGCCGGCTTATCTCCAGACATGTATGCGCTGGTCTGGTCATCGGCAGAAAGGTCAAACCGTGACTCATCACTGAAGACAACAGCACGCCACTGGACACTATCGCACGTTGATCGGGGCCGACACCACTGCAACCGGTGTCGGCGGTGCTCGCTGGTCAGTGGTAGACGGCGGAGTGGCCTCTTCGAATGTAGTCTCCGTACTGCAAGTCGTCTTGCAAAGGTCCAGATGGCCACCTCCGTAGCAGTAGATTACACCACATCGCCATGGGGATGGTCGAGATCGGCGATTTGAGTTCCATTCATGCGGCTCTTACAATCGCTCGATCCTTTGCGCTCAGTTGTTTAACTCTGCAGTTCACTGTCAGCGTGCTACTGGGTTGTGCCGTCCTCCACCCGATGGCTCCAACATCGTCAGATTGCCGCGTCGCTCCGATCCATTAGTCTGACGATACGGCGACTTGACTAACAGGCCTCTCTCAGCCCAATCATACGTCCTCTCTCAAACTCGCTCAACTGCTCGTATTTTGCACTGATCCGACGTCAAGGCATCCTTACAGTCCGTGGAGGTTAATGCAACAGCAATTCGCTGCCACAATTGTCCCTGCGTGTGAGCTTTGCTCTTGATATACCCTCCTTGATGCGCGGTTTCCATGAGCTGTGGCAGGCCACTATTTAGTCATTGTCGTTGTTTTTTTAACGATTTACATATTCATCCCTGAGGTGCTTGCATGCGGAGTTTCATCAGAATCGAGCGACTTTCTCGGTGTGCTTCATTCTTTTTTTGCAAGGAATCATTGTCATGAAAATGCGCGCACCAAGAAAAACCCGTGCGATTAACGCGAAACTCTGCGAATAGCTATTCGCATATACGTCGCCAGTCCGTAGTACTACGGGGAGGACAGACATGCAAATGATTAAAGTTTCGTGCAATTCCGTATGCCCGCGCGTCCAAGACGTGCGCTGAAATCGCAATCATAGGGACTTATAAAGCGCCGCGCAGGAGACTCCACGTGCTTGCCGAAGTGCACGGTAAGAGTCAGGTGAGATATCTGAGCGATAGACATGCCGAAGAGCCGCAGTAGATGTGCGTACGGGCAACTGACTATATTTGAACGAGGCTGTATATTCGGGATGAGAGAGGCAAGGTGCTCAGCACGACGAATCGGCTGCCATTTGGGCCGGTCGGACAGTACGGTGCGATCGTGTTGGGAGCAATATACACGGAAAGGCACCCGGACATGGCGGACTGGCTCCGGACAACCCAGCCCATCGTGGACGTCGACTGCAGGGGTGTCAGCAGCAAGCAACGTGGAATACTACGGACTGGCGACGTATAGTGTTCAGCGACGAAACCCGCTTCTGTATGGGAACGGACGACAACCGTGTCATGTGTGGAGAACCGCAGGTGAGCGCTACAATCCCAAACTCGCTGCACAGCGGCACATGTTCCGAACTGCAAGCGTGATGGTCTGGGGAGTCATCTCTTGTGAGAGCCGGACTTCCCTCGCAGTGGTCAGAGAGACGTTGACTGCCCAGCGCTACGTACAGCAGTTCCTGCGGGGCACTTCGGAGTCATTTTTCAACAACATAATGCCCGTCCGCACACGGCTCGGGTTTCCCAGCACTGTCTACGTCATGCTTGGACGCTTCCGTGGCCTACCAGATCGCCTGATCTCTCGCCCATCGAGCACGTGTGAAATCAGGCGGGAGGACAGCTTTCTCCATGTTACAGTGTTCGTGATTTAGAGCATCAGTTGGAAGAAGTGTGAATCAATCTGCCCCAAGATTACTTACGGCGTCCCTTTGACTCCATGCCAGACCGTATCACCGCATGTATCGCAGCACGAGGCGGTCCAACGCGGTACGAACGCCGACCGGAATGTTTACCGTATGTCCGCTGGAAATCGTCCTGCTGCTCTGATTATGTAATCACTTCTGTCCTCGGTATGTACTATCTCACTACTAAATTCTCATTTCAATCCACGCCTCCTTCTTAGTGCGCGGATTTTTATGGCAATGAGTGTGTGTATATGGACCCAAAAATATGCATTTAAGTCCTTAGTGGAAAAACTGTGCATTAGTAGAATCAGATATCATATGCAGAGATTTCTACACCTTGAAGGTATTCATTCGCATCAGCTATAAGAACAACAAATTGGTTTGTGATATAAGAATTCTGGTTCCAAAAATTACAACTTAAGTATAGCAAATTTGCAGGTATTCTTTTTTTAGGGTTTATCGACTACCGTGAGCAACTTATTCAATAGCCCCTATTTTATGACCACTGGTTCCAGGGAAGGGACAGATTCAGGTTCAAAATAAATCTATCAACAGTGGGGTTTAAAGCAACCACGTTGTACTCAGTACTATAGAAATTTTAAATTTTGTGTGGCCAACAGGATTTCCTCCATTCTTCCCAAATCTTGATGCACCAAAATAATGCAACGGTACAAGGCACTCTAACAAAAATTTAAATACCTGACTCTTAACATCTTGATATTTTTTCAGACGTCTTTGTTTTCCGTGTTAATAAATAAAACTCAGGTAGCATACTAAAATTAAATAGCACAAACTTTACTTCCTACTTTTTATATTGCCAGCCCTATGTTGCAGTAAAATCTTCTAATTCAAGGCTTCTTGAATTGGAAGAGGAACTACAAAGGATCAAGTGGGACATCATCGGGCTAAGTGAGTTAAGGAGAAAAGGAGAAGATCTCATCGAACTGAAAAGTGGACATCTCTTCTACTATCGTGGGGTTGATACTGGCAGAACTAGTGGTGTTAGATTTATAATAAACAAGAAACTGAAGGATAAAGTTGTAGAAGTTGAAAGTTCCTCTGACAGAGTTGCACGACTTGTTATCCAACTCTCGAGAAGATACAAGGCTCAGATTATTCAAACTTATGCACCCACCACAAGTCATCCTAAAGAAGAAATTGAAGAATTTTATGAAGAAATTCGTCATCTAAATAAAAAAGGTAAGCAGCATTTGAAGATAATTATGGGAGATTTCAATGAAAAATAGGGCAGCGGCAACAGAATGAAACTTCAGTAGGTAAATTCAGTCACGGCAACAGAAACCAGGGTGGAAATACTCTCGTTGAGTTTGCGGAGGCAGAAGGGTTTTTCACCTTGAACTCCTTTTTCAAGAAAAAGCCACACAGGAAATGGACATGGAGACATCCAAATGGAACGACAAGTGAAATTGATTTTATTATGTGTAACAAAAAGTTCGTCATACAAGACTGCAGTGCGCTAAACAAGTTCAACACAGGTAGTGACCATAGATTGGTGAGATGTAAGATGCATCTCAACTCTAAACTCGAACGTGGCAAGCTCATAAGACAAACAAAATGTATTGACATAACCAACCTTAAAAAACACCATAATACCTTCAACTTGGAACTGAAGAACAGATTCTCTGCTTTAGAAGGCCTAACATCGGAATAAGTGGATATTTCTGAAGTTAACAGAAAAGAAAACCAAAGCTCTTATGGAAACAGCAACAAAATTAGCTGGGTCTAAGAACAAGTTGCATGTGAACAATTGTCAGGAAAAACCAAAATGTTGATGCAAAAAAGAAGAGAGATGAGGACAACTAAAGAAGATGTGATTTCCAAAGTGTAGTATATAGAGCTATGCAAGACAGCACGAAAAAGTATCACTGAAGACGTAAGGAAATTCAACTGTGAACTAGTGAGGAAAGCAATTGAAAACAACCAAAGCCTAAAGATAGCAAAGGGACATCTCGGTAAGGGAAGGAAACAGATTATGGCATTGAGAAAAGAAAATGGTTCTGTAACGAGAAATAGAGGCGAAATTTTGACAAGAGCGAAAGATTTCTACTCCAAATTATATGAAAGAGATGATACATGTACTCCAGACATCATGAAAGGTACCAGAGTTCTTCCAGTCTTTCCAGCAGAAATTGCACATGCAATCAAGAACATGAAGCGGGGAAAAGCTCCAGGAGAAGATGGAATTACTGTAGACATCATACAAGAAGCAAGGTGGAGAAATCGAAACAGTACTCGCCCAAATTTTCACTCGATGCCTTAATGAAGGGAAGATTCCTGAGGATTGGAACAACGCTACAATGATCTTGCTACATAAAAAAGGTGACATTGAGGATCTCAGGAACTTCAGACCTATCAGCCTCCTATCAGTGGTTTATAAAATCTTCACTAAAGTTCTTTCACACCGCTTGAAGGTAACACTGGACACGGGTCAACCGAGAGAACAAGCTGGATTCAGGTGTGGCTACAGCACAATAGATCATATCCACGTACTGAGAGAACTAATTGAAAGAGCGAGGGAATATGAACTTCCATTGTGCATGGCTTGTATCGATTATGAAAAAGCCTTTGATTCGGTGAAACCATCAGCAGTTACAATGGCTCTAAAAATCCTGTGGTATTGAAGATGCATACATTAATATTATTAATAGCATCTATCAAAATGCAAGTGCAAAGATTAGGCTGTTTGAGAATACAGCACACAAAAAAGTAGGAAAGGGAGTGGGACAAGGTGACACAATATCTCCGAAGCTCTTTAATGCTACATCGGAGGGTGTCTTTCAGTCGCTGAGCTCGGAAAACAAGGGGATAAAGATTAATGGAGATTATTTAACCCACCTTCGTTTTGCTGATGACATAATCATTTTTGCAACTACCCCATCAGAGCTGCAGAGTATGATCCAGGAACTTGCTGACAAGAGTAAAGAAGTGGGATTAAAAATGAACTTTCAGAAGACAAAAGTGATGTTCAATGCTTTTACAAGAAATGAAGATTTATCGATTGATGGAGAAAAGCTTGAGATAACAGACACGTACGTTTATCTTGGACAGCAGATATCAAGTGAGAGTCACATTGATGAAGAAATTAATCGGCGTACAAAACTTGCCTGGAGAGCTTTTGGAAGAAACAGCATAATTTTCAAGAGCAATATGCCATTATGTCTTAAAAGAAAAGTGTTTGATCAATGCATCCTTCCAGTGTTTACGTATGGAGCAGAGACGTGGACCTTAACTAAAAGAGACATACAAAGGCTGCAGACAACTCAAAGAGGCATGGAGAGGTTCATGCTTGATGTAACCAGGAGAGATAAGAAGAAAAACTCGTGGATCCGAAAAATGACAAGAGTGGAAGACATCATGATCAGAGTTAAATCCCTGAAATGGCAATGGGCCATACTGCCAGAAGGACAGACCATCGATGGACAGCCGAAATGTTAGATTGTATTCCAAGGCATAGGAAAAGACCCAGAAGAAGACCACATAGGATATGGGTGGATGAAATTCGAAAGTATGCAGGAGTAACATGGAGGAGACTGGCACAAGACAGACCGTTGTGGAGGAAACTTGGGGAGACCTTCGTCCAGCAGTGGATTGATAATGGTTGACAAAGATGATGATGATGATGATGTTGCAGTAGCAGGCAGAGAAACTGGAAATAAATACTTTTCATGTTCTTGCTACGACTGATCGTACAATACAAAGAGTTACCCTATATTGCAATATACAGGTTGCAAAATAAAGTATAAAATAAGGAAATGAGGTATTTTATTTGAATTTTAGATTTGTCTTGAGTGTCGTGCGTGTTTTACTGGTTTAATTTAGAAAAGAAATTCAAGCAGTAGAATGACAAATAATGGAATTTACCTTTCCAATGATGCTTCCAACTTCCTGAAAAACAAAGAAAAAGATATGCACGTTTAGGGTTTTATCTCCAACAAAATAAATACAGAAAACATCTTACATAAAAATATATTACAAATTATTCACAAATAATGATCTGTAAAACAGATTTATCATATTTAAAATAATTAATTGTGTCAGTTAAAATTAAGTTTCAAACTTGCACATTTGTCTCTGAAAAACGCACAGGAAACGACTGCAAACAAATTACAATTATTGTTGAATTTCTTCTAAGGACATCTTTTACATTTGGTTTAAAGAATTTACAAAAGATACGAGGTAATTTTTTTCTATTTAAATCCTATTAGAGCCTAGAAAATTAAATTAAAAGACATACAGTGTGCTGGTGTTTAAGAAGTTTTTGAAATTCATCAAATTCCAAAAACACCATACAATAAACACTCTTTTCACATTCTCATGCGGCATGTCTTTCAATCTGGGTACGATGGCTATAACGGTTTTAAGACGTTTTAGGTTCTGGTATGCTGAAATACTCTTAAATGTAAAACTCAACGCTTATATTATCACTAAGGTCTCAGAGATCTATAAGCGAGAAATGTAACGGTCAACGACTTGTTTTATTCCTTTTCTGGTTGTTGAATTACAGTTCATCCCTAAACACAATTCCTCTTTGAGCACTTCACGGAGATTTGTTGTTATCAAAATATCGCATTGGTCAAATTATACAGATACCATGAGTTAAAATATACAATCAGGAAAGCCTCTTTCGTCGCAGTACAACCCACAGACCTCTTTATTCCTCACGTGGCTCTTTATTTATATTTGATTCACTGTCAGCCGTGGTCCAAAAATTGTAAGAAAATGCGGGTAACTGATGTACCGCTCAAAAGGAAAATCTAACGACAAAGTAACCTAATTTACAAAACAATATAAGCTCAAAAATGGAAGATTAGATTGGAAACATACGACACATAGCAGAAGACTACCTACATCGACATATAAGTTCATCCGATACAAGTTCAAATGTATGTACTTTTTGTTCCACTTCACATGCACCCAGAAATTGAATCCGTAAGCCTGGAAAAAACTGCATATACGTAACTATAAATTATTGACTATATATCGTGATTTAAAAAATTCCCCCAGATCCAATATGCTTTGAAAGCATTTTTAAGAAGATTTTTGCAATAGCTATTAGTGTCATAATGGGCCTTCCCAAAGTTATATGAAACACAGATGAAAATATTTCGTGCGATCTTTCAGTCGGTGCATAATACGTCGACTTTACGATGGCCCCAAACGTTTTCTCAAAGCTAATGTAATGATAATTAGAATCACAATTTTCACCCGAAAGAGAGATTCTATTACATGATAAATTACAGATATCGGTTTTAATGACATACTATTTTGAAAAAACCCCTTTTACATTACATCTCGTCATTTATGGGTTGAATTCATCCTCAGATAAATAAGATGTGTTTTTACAGTTGACTGACTGAATTTCAACCACTGAACATAATCAGGGCAACGTATGCAACCAAGCAAGTATAAGTACAGATATTTGTCATTCGTCAATAAATAGATGTGACATAACCAAATTCAAAAAGATGGCCTGCATCGTCGCCAACTATAAGAGTGCTCCGGTGCTCAGGCATCCATTGTCATTAGTAGCAACGTATTTTTTAAAAAGTCATGAACTGGACATTTTTGAATATTTAGAGTTACACTTTTACTTTCTTTTTACAATACTTATGTAAAATTACTTCATACAACGTGAGTATACTCTAGAACAGATGGTAATACATCCGCTTTTGTAATATTTTTAATTACCACAGCAAAAATATGTCACATTTTAAACGATTTAATGAAAATGTACCTGTAAAGAAAAATCTGCATGTTGTACAAGCCAGATTGGAATTTATTTTTCCGAATAGCAATTAATTTTAAGGCAGCAAAATTAAATTGCGAACACTGATCTCCTTCAATCGGCGTCGAGATGTAGAAGCTAAACAACTTAGCGGAATCATTCAAATGTAATTCATGAAATTACCCAAAATTGAAAGAATTTGGTAAATCATTAACAAAGCAGACAAATTAATATTTTTTACCTCCTTTAAATTTCTTTTTCCTGTAGCGATAGCTCGTAGGGTTTTAAAATTATTATAACTGAACAATATGTATTTTTTGGCAATTTGAAATACGTAAGCAAAAAACTAATAGCAGCAATTCCGTTTAATGTCACACAAAACTTCGTTAAATAACGAAATAGCAAGCTTTCGCCAGAAACGTGTGGCTTCGTCAGGCTAAGTAACAGATAACAGTAATCTGATACAAAACAGTTCACAAACGTTCAAAAAAACCGGAAGACTAAATTTAAAATGGTAAACAATAGAATATAAGAAAAATTCGCTCGCTCCTGCCTTTCGCGTGGGAAAACGATTCCACAGATTCTGGCGGTTCCGGATATCCAGCATCACACGCCACACCCGCGGCAAATCAATGGAAGTTTCTTCATTACATGCGGAGGAGTTTGTTAAAATCTCTATAGCCTCCCGGTAGGCTGTTCCTTTGGTCGTTGTGAAAGAGGCCAGCTTCTCTGTACCGTACCATTCCGCTGTAGCCCTGTGGCTGTTGACCTCCACAGCAAGGAAGTGGTAATTCTAGCATCGGCTACGTCATGCTTACGTTCCTGAAATCTTTGCTTGAAGGAACGCTTTGTCATGCCAATACTGCATTTAGAATTTCCATCTGGGTACCTGAGGGACACCGCGTACACTCGTACGCCCATAAGACATAAGATTCACGCCTGAGGGTTTCTTTGAGGTAAGTATGGATGAGATAGAGGAAGGAGCTCTTATACCCATGCCAAAACCAAGCTTTTTCAGAGCATTCTTAAGAAAAAAGGTGAAACCTCGTATGTAAGAGCAGCATTCCAGATATCGTAACTGAGGCTTTTGGTTCGTCATTGGCGGACCGAAGAAGTCTGCCTTTGCCCGTCGTACAATGTTGTTAAAGAGGTGACGGTCCAACCCAGAGTGAAAACTTCACCGCATGTAATGAAGAAACTTCAATTGATTTGCCGTACGTGTGGCGTGTGACGCTGGATATCCGGAACCGCTAGAATATGAGAAATCGTTTTCCCAAGCGTAAGGCACGAGCGAGCACATTTTTCTTATATTCTATTGTTTACCATTTTAAATTTAGTCTTTCAATTTTTTTAGTGTTTGTGAACTGTTTTGTAACAGATTACTGTTATCTGTTACTTAGCCTGACGAAGCCACACGTTTGTGACGAAAGCTTGCTATTTCGTAATTTAACAAAGTTTTGTGTGCCATTAATCGGATTTACTGCTATTAGTCTTTTGCTTATCATTGGTGCACCACCGTACCCATTTCTATTTCTATTGAAATATGTAGAGGATTTGCGCTACTAAGTCACGATTTGAGCAAATAAAAAAAGGTAACAGTAAGTGGAAAAACGTTTACTAAGGGAGCGAAAACCATTAAAAAAATTTTTCCCCCTTTTTCCTCAAACCTTCTTTCGGAATCTAGCATAGGAAGTTCAAAACGTTCCTCAAATGTTCTAGTTTAAAAGTTTAAGAAAGGTACGTTCCAAATATTCCATGAACAGAATATCAGAGCTTTCAGCATATAAACTTTACCCTATTCCTTCTTGATCTAGCGAATAGTGACAGCCTTGCTTGAATTTCACGCTGTGAGCTCCAAAACCCATTGGTTTTGTAGAAAATCGGCGTTTATGGACTGAATAGATTATATACATCAAATACGTGTGCCGAATGCATAATAAATTGAAAAACCAAACCCACCCAAAAATGTTTCTTATTTTTCGTAAGTTTATGGAGGTACCCTAAAAATTCTGTTGTGCACATGCAGCATTTGTGCATGGGAACGTGTATGAATGCATCATATATCGCGTTCCGGCGCTCTTTCATCAAATGTGGCACTTGCAACACTAATTTGTTTTTTGTAACAACCACTGTGAGCAACTCGCTGATCTATAAGTAGTCGTCGTCCGTAATTTAGAGCCCCTGGTTCCAGGGAAGGGAGAGAACCGGTGTTGTAAGACAAAAACATCATCCATGCCTCAGCAAAATTCTGACCATTCTTCCGAATGGTCAGAAGCCAGCACTTTGACCATGCGCCACCGGGACGGAACAGTAAATTTGAATCAGTAAATATGTGTGTGTGCGCGTATGATTCTTTTTTTTTTTTATTGGAGGTTTAACGACCACCGTGAGCAACTTAATGAGCTATAAGCAGTCGCCCGTCCCTAATTTAGGGTCACTGGTTCCAGGGAAGGGAGAGAGCTAGTGCCGTAAGACAAACACAACATCCATGCCTCAGCGGGATTCGAACCCGGACCCCTTCCGGACGAATGATGATCAGAGGCCAGCGCTTAGACCACTGCGCCACCGGGGCGGTCGCGTATGATTCACTCATCTGCGTACAATGTATATTTATTTGTTTATAAAGTGCGGAAACGTTGAGCTTGATACGTTCTTCTCAATCTTGCCTTTCGTTTCGGACCTCATGAGCTGTTTCAACACAGTTAAAATTTTGTACCCAAAATTTTCGCAAAAGGAGTTATTTATGGTCAAAATATTTTTTTAATGATTTCTTTTTTAAAATAAAATATTTATTAGGCTACGTATATGCTCTGACTTACCTGTCATTTTGGGGTTCTCTGTTCTTGTTTAAATTATTTTACTTCTCGTTTTCTTTATTGTACTTTAAAAGTCACATTTCCTAAAAGCTTATTTTTTCGGACACTCCTAGCAGGCAGTCCAGTCAACAAAACGCTCATTGCTTGAGCAATAAGTGTGGCATGTGTATTTTTTTTTATTGCAGGTTTAACGACCACCGTGAGCAACTCAATGGGCTATAAGCAGTCGCCCGTCCCTAATTTAGGGTCCCTGGTTCCAGGGAAGGGAGAGAGTCAGTGCCGTAAGACAAACACAACATCCATGCCTCACCGGGATTCGAACCTGGACCCCTTTCAGACGAATGATCAGAGGCCATCGCTTGGTCCACTGCGGCATGTGTATTCCGCGAACGAGCTTGTGACTTTTTGCTTTTATTAAAATTGGTTGCAATTCTTTCGAAGCCGAGCAATTTCTGGTAGCCAAAGTTTTCGTTTCTACATTTACCTTGGTCTAGTTGCTCATAGTTATTCACTTAATTTATCTGTTATATCTGCAACTTCAACTACTTAATGTTTAACTGCGCTAAAACAGCACAACAGCACAAAATATCGAGAGAGCGCGAAACGGTGCGTACAATTCTTTTGATGTAGACGCGTTCTTCATACATTTAATATTCTTATTTCAAGCTACACATTGCTTTATTGTTAATGTTCAGCGCATGCTTTATTGTTTTAATAACTGAATCTAGATTTAACTCTAATCGTATGCTTATATATATAGAGCGCATATTTTCCCTAAAACCGGTAGGATGTTTTTCTTTGCTGAAGCCTACTGGCGGCGTGCAAGAGATGGATATAAAAATTTTACACAGAATATTTTCAACAGCTATAAAATTCCAGATATTTGTTTTTCATAATTTGGGTAAGAGTAAAATGGTCAGAAATGAACAAGAGCAAAAGCCGGTAGACTGGCACTTGACCTCATAAAGTACATTCATTTTAAATTTTAATGTACCAGTTGTAACGTTTCGGAAGACATGAATGTCAGGCATAGGATATTACGAAGAAGAATTTTTCTGAGCAGAAGTTCTTCTTTTGTGCAATGTACTATACATTACTATTAGTATAGTGCATCATATATGTGCACTCGGTAGAGACGGCTATTTAATCACCAAGTAATCTTCTGGAACTATGAGATGCAATGGAACACTATTCAAACGTACGCTTTCAACACCTCGTTCAGTAAACACCTAAGAAGTTTACAGAAATGCATTGCGCCGTTAGTCTCTAATCATTCATGAAGTGACGCACAATAATGACACATGTTCTCACACACCCAACGCGCACACACAGTCTCTCTCTCTCTCTCTCTCTCTCTCTCTCTCTCTCTCTCTCACACACACACACACACATTCTCACACTCACAAAATATGATCGCTAATGTTCATGCTGATGCAATGCTATGTTGAATTAATAATCAGGATTTAGTACTTTTTCAACACATGGATATTTTTAATGAAACAGGTGCAACGTATTTGATCAATTTGTTAAACCGTGTATTGCCAAATGTCCGGTAAGCAATTATTTTACAAAAAATATTTGGTTAAATGCCATCATCATTGAAACTAGAAGTAAAATGGTAACTTTTGTTTTTATAGTGGAAATACAACATTTCTGTACAATGAAGTCTCTCTGTCAAGTTTTAGGAGCCATTATCTGAATTCCTTCATTTTCTCTCTTTTTCTTACATGACTTGTCCGTTAGCACTAGCGCGTTGCTGTGTGTGTGTGTGTGTGTGTACTAAATATCTGAAAGGGTCAAACAACGGAATACTTTGGGGAATGCACTAAACAACGGCAAACTGCGCTGTCAGTATCGAAAACCTTTCAGAGGTCGAGCAGTTAAGCACGTGAAGTGAACTTTCAGCTTAATGGTTCTTACATTAAGGGTATTTTTTATTTTTTGTTTGAACGAATAAAGTATTTTGCTTTCCCACAACAAGCACTTTGAAGAGAAATCTTAAATATCCCAAACAAAATCAAAGAAAACAACACCTTTTGGTTCGGTCTGTTCTGCTGCTCTCAACACCAAGAAGTGCAAGGTAATCAAATCCTTGAAAGGGAAAATCGTTGAAGCCTTTTCATGTCAGGAGATGCAGTTTCACAGCTCACATTTCCTCCCCTCGAGGGACATAGTTTGCCAACTTAATTCGTAACCCGACAGCTGACTGGCAACACTATTCTGACGATACGCAGTGAAAAGGCATGCAGATTAGGAAGAGACGAATTAGATTTAGCGACACCTTTTAACGAAATCCCGGCGAGACACCTAACTGGAAGGCAGGCAGGCAAACCTTTCAAATCCATGCGACGCCCTTTCTAAGGATATTAAGTTGTGATTCAGTGAGCTGGATGTTAGGAAACTTGGCGGTTTTGACATTTATGAGGAGGAACTGAAGTTGTTCTTTTTTTCACTTTTCGGTGTTTTAAGCGATAAACAGGGAACAAACAGCGCTGTTGAAATGTGCCGCTTCGCATCTGACTCATGTTTCGCTCACATCGTCAAAACAAAGAAAAAATGAATTTTTTTTTATTATCTTATAATATGAAAATGCGATCCAATGACTGGCTTTCTTTATTTAAAAGTTAATATGTCGAACACCTCAGAAGAAAGCAAACGAATAATTATATGCAAAAATGTCAAAGCAATTCACGCAAACAGGACGTGACAAAAGCAATCAACGAATGCAACATGATATCGAAAGCCATTTTCTCATCCTTCTTTTCTAAGCTTTTGTATGCAAGAAAAAATCTATCTTACCCACTTTACCCCTTCAACAACAAATCGCAAAATTGTAATTAACTCAGAAAACAGTCTGAATAGAAATGTTTCTCATCGTATTGTTATTGTCAGTATAACCGCTTATGTAGAAGGGGGAACTGATAATACCGCATTGGATTGGTAAATGGGAAAATTTCACTAATGACATAAGAATAGCAACAGTTAAATAAAATTCGTATCAGTAAAAGCACTAGATCAGAGTTCTTTTATTCAGTCTTTCTGAAAAGTTTTTAAGAAATTTTCTAATTCTACATTATGAATTTCATTTGGAACTTCCTGTGTAAAATGTTTTCTACGGTTCCTATTATTTTTGACAGATATCAATAAAGCGATTACTTTTTTAAACTTTCTGTTACACTTTCATTTCTTCATGCTATTGTATGCTTAATTTATGCTTAATGTATCAGATTTTTTTCACTAATCTTTACACTAATTTATGTATTTGAGCATTTCAGAAAGGCGTTATATACGTGGCGTTGCACCACGGTATTTTGCTTTGCTTTCTTATCATCTTCAACATAGCAGTACACGTCGCTTTAATTCATATACAATTCCTATACAATAGTTTATATAGCATATTTTCCCGTAGTGGTTAGATTATCTAGCTCACTTGACTTAAATTTCTCAGAAGAAATGGTATCTAGAACGGTATCACTTGCTTAATAGCATTGAAGCGATTTACAAAATATTTTACTGCTTGGTACCAGACAGTTGACAGCATCCAAACATAACTGAATTAGTTCAATTTGGATAAAATAAAATAATACAACGCACTTCAAATGAGGTTTATTTCCTTCGCCGAAAAATTTGTATCTTGCGTAAAAATATACACAATCTGTATAAAATATAGATTGTTTTCCTCTTCGTGTAGGACATTAATACTCAATGCGAAACTGCTGAGTAGTAAAATATTTGGCTAAATTGATCATGACAAACATTTATGCCTCGTGAATTATTTGTTTTTTCGATGAATTATTTGTAAATTCTTCTCTGTTTTGAATTGCCACTTTACGCTGTTCGTGTATCAGATACTCTGAGATGTTCTCAAACCACAATTTTCTCTATCCTTCTTTCTAACATTTTTCCACTGTTTTTTTTTTCTTAGATAATTTGTTCAAACCTTAGGTACGTGATTAGATGCCCAAAATATATAATTTTCTAGGTTTGATGCACTTAGAAGGAACTTTTATATTACGGCCGTTTCAGGAATTTTTTATTCTTTGATTTTGTCAACACGTAATTATCATGTAGATCTAATTACTTAACCCGCAAATCCGATAACAGTATTTATTCCCTTAAATATCTAAATAGTAGAAAAGAATCAAGGTGATCTGTTATCCCACTGGCGTACCTGTGTTGCATCACCAAGCCTGTGGAGTGTTCCCTCGTTCAAAAGAATTTTCCTTTGAAAAGGAGGAAACCATTTGGTAAATACTTCATATTATATGGAATGGAAAAGCAGGACAAAAACTGTCGTCAATGATAAAAGATTACTACATGAACATAGTAGGAAACCCATTTCACCTTACTTCATTTGTACTTTATTTCCTCGATATAATCGACAAAGCTCTATAGTAGAAAAATTGGAATGCTTTTAGGTACACCTAGAGATGCGTGCTAATTTGTAAGTGTGTTGAATCAGAATGTACGTACTGATCAGTCTTTGAAGAGCTTAAAGCTCATAGATGGAAAAGCAACCGAAAGCTAAATATAAATATTAAGAATATCTGTACTTTGTTTTAACAGTGCTTACGCCAGAAGTTTGGTGGCTGTTACCCTGAGAAGGTTTTCAATTTTCAATTATTTATTTGTATTAATTATTATTACTATCTTAAATTGCTTATTATTTATTAAAGGGGAATTTTCGATTTTCAGTTATTCATTTCATTATCGTAACAACAATCATCTATGAAGAATGGCAGAATCGCAGATGTTTGTGAAATGGTTCCAGAATCGGTAAAGATTGCAGAGTAAATAGTTTTTATTGGTTACAGGATTATTGAGCTGGAGTGGAGAAATATTTTTGCACCTGCTGAATGACAGCGTCAGTCATAGCTGCGTTTTAGGAGAAAGGGAAAATGGACTGAATAACTACCGTGTAATAGTGCGTGTGACTTACAAAGTTTATCCAAGAATAGGGATGCGAAGCTTAGAAAAGCAGTGAAGTTGTTGAGCATCAGCCGAGTGAGAAGAACGAAGTGGCTTAGGGTGTATGTAAGACAAGTCAGGATATACTCCGCTATCGAAAAAGTATCTTGAGGTGAACCAAAATCTCTATGTTATGCTTGATGACTCTTGACTTTTGACAAAGTCCATAAAACCAGGCTGTTCAATGTATTAAAAAGTAACGATGAGAAAGACAAGATACTAATATCAATCAAAAGCCTTCGCATTAAAAGTCTTGCAACTATTAGGCTTGAGAAAAATAAAGCTTTTTGAAGAAAATAACTTTGTGGCATATACTACTTAAGTAGATCAAAAGTATCCGGACACTTGTCTATTCACAAACACACTGTAATAGGAGAGGAAGTAATATCAGTCTGGTTTACTCTTTGCTGCTATCACAGCCCAGAGTCTGCTGGGTAGAACTTCCACTGGATTTTGGTACATTGATACGGGAATTGCCTTCCATTATGTCACAAGATCATCAGGCTGCCCTGGCAGAGCAGTGGTCTAAGAGATGGCTTCGAACCATTTGTCCCAGATGAGTCCGGGTTTGACTTACGGTGAGGCATGGATGCTGTGTTTGTCTTACGGCACTTGCTTTCTCCCTTCCCTTGAACCAGTTGCCTTAAATTAGGGACGGGGGACTGCTTATAGCCCATTGAGTTGTTCACCATGGTCGTTAAACCTCCAATAAAAAAAATAAAAAATTCAAGCCCGGTCGGTCATCGATGTCGAGCAGTTGAACCTAGCTCGCGCAGTTGAACCTAGCTCGCAGTCGGAGTTTCAATTCCTCCCAGAGGTATTCCAAGAGGTTGAGATCGTGTTTCTGTGCAGGTCGGTCAAGTTCTTTCATGCCCATATTTGAAATCATTCTTTCACGGTCCTCGATTTGTGAATCGGGTCATTGTTTTGTTAGTAAAGGCTGTTTTGTTAGTAAAGGCAACGGATTTCACCGAACTGTTGCCATAACAGTGAGAGCACAGAATTGTCAAGAATGTCGCTATAGCTAGCAGCACTAAGATTCTCGAGCACGTGAACTAGGAGTATAAGCCCAAAATCATGAAAAACAGCCTAGTGCATGATGCCTCCTCCACCAAACTTCACAGTTTGCACAACGGGCAGATAGCTCTCAATGGATATCCTCCACACCCCGACTCATCCGTTGGACTGCTAGAGGGTGAAGCGTGATGCCTCACTCCAGAACGTGTTTCTACCGCTCCAGTGTCCAATGGCGCCGAGCTTAACACCACTTCATCCGACTCTTGGCATTTATCTTGCTAATAATGTTAAGCATGTGTGCGGCTGCTAGGCCGTGGAAATCCATTTTCTCCAGCTGTCGACGAACCGTTATGATACTGACATTGCTTCCAGTGGTATTTTGGAACTCAGTAGTGATAGCTGCAACCGAGGACTGGCGTTTTTGCCACACCACCTGCTCCGGCACTCTGCGATTCCGATCTCTCATTTTAAGTGGCTTACCCGTTCGCAATTGTGCTGTTGTTTCTGCTTCTTACCCGTTTGCGATTGCGCTGTTGTTTCTTCTTCTTGCCAGCTCGCTACTGCGCTGTTGTTTTTACACAATAACATCCCTTATAGATGATCAAGGAAGATGCAGCAGGGCAGAAATTTCAAGAACTGACTTGTTGCTAAGATGGCATCCGGTGACTGTGCCCCGTTGAGAGTGACTGAACTCTGCCGTATGGCTCATTCTACTGTTCATGCCTGTATGTGGTGTTTAGAGGTCACGTGCGTCTGTTTATACCTGTATAGGCCCTGGTTGTGAAGCATATGTGCAAATTCATTACTGTAAAAGGAGTGTCCGGAAACTTTTGGTCATGCAGTGTATGTTGAGAATGTGAATCACCTTTTAGAAGTATGCTGTTTGTTGATGTTTTGGTTTCATTATTTGATATTTAGTTATATAATATTAAATCAGTTGAGTTGGACATATGTGGAAATTGGAATGCGGATAAATGTTGAGAACTATAAATATGCGATTTTAAATCAGACTGCAAAAATATTAATTCTGTTGTTCAGAGAAAAATTCTTGAACAAGTAACAGATTTCAATTATTTGGGTATAATGGCTGACACATGTTGAAAATTGTGGTAAGGATTTGAATTATTGTATAAAATCTGACACATGATGAAAATGATGGTAAGGATTTGAATTATTGTATAAAATCTGACACATCTTAAAATAGATTTCAATTATTTGTATAAAATCTGACACATGTTGAAAATTGTGGTAAGAATTTGGACAGCAGAAATAGGACACTAGGAGAAACTCACATGCCATCTGTATCATACGAGATTCGCCAACGAACGAAGCTGTATCTCGCGGTACTTAGATCTACCCTCTTCTACATCTGAGAGAATTGAGAATATTAGCATAAAAAGAACAGATCAGAGGCGTGAAAGGATTAGTAATGCAGATATAAGATCTGAGCTGCGTAAGTAGGGGGAAAGTTTCATGAAATCGTATTGAAGTCACGTGTGCCTTGTTCGAGAGGAAACATTTTCATGACCAATATTATAAGAACTCAAACCAATGGGAAGACCAAGAAAAAGATGGATTGGTAGTACAAACGTTACTGTTAGTGATGAATATATAGTGTTATTTGAGAAAAGGAAATGCTGTCATGGAAGCGACAGAGATGGATATGTAGGTATTCAGCATTAATTTTTATTTTGATCTGTTCTCCTAGTCCGTATTTATGTGTTTGCCTCTCCAGTCTGAACACCAGCAGTTGGGTACGTAGATGTAATACAATGAATGAATAAATGAATATTATATTATATATTGTTTCAGAGCGACTGCATCATGCATAAATGTGGGCGTGCATCTTCAAAAATCTTCGAAACCATCGCATTTTGTTTGTAAAGAAGTTAACGTTGGGAGGAAGTACTGCAAAATTCTAATTTTAATATCATTGGAAATAACTTTTAATGCTGAATTTCATAGCTCATCTGACGGAAATGGATGTGAGGGAGTAAAAGTGCTTGAGGCTTTTGCGGGGAATGTTTTATTGCTCTTGCCAATTTCCAATTACAGTCAGTAATGACTTCTGCGAACTTTTCATCGCGTTTGCTTATTGACGGATTTAAAGTCCTCGAAACGTTGTGCTGATGCACGAATTCTTTGATTCTTCGATTTTTTAATGTAAAAGAAGAGGGCAAAATATTTTAGGGATATGGGTTTTTAAGTTTTGCGAGAATAAATTACCACTGAATGAGAAATAAGACCCAAGAGATTATTTATATGTATTTCAGACTTTTTGCTGATTTCTGATTCGCATTTCTTTAAGTTAGAGAACCATTAAACTAGTCACTTATTACGACTCCAGAGGTAAAAATTCTCTGAAGAAATTGAGGAGTCTCCTTCCACACTAATTTAAAAATCAATACTTTTCGGAGTCATCCGTGGTCATACACAAAGTGCACAGGTATGATTAGAACGGGAAAAAGCACTCCACAAAATGGCTTCCCGCGAATGTAAATGTTTCACCAAATGTATAGTGGGTTTTATCAGTTGAAAAAAACTACCACGTTGCAAAAGAAGTAAGTAAATATTGGCATTTTAAAGTTGTGCTGCGCTGAACGTCTAGTTTTCAACATAAACCTATGGAATAAATGCACTTACTGCACTCAGTTATTCTAACAGTTCTTTGTGCGAATGGTGGACAGCAACATGAACATTTTTCTTCAGTTTAGACGCAAACCATTGCCTACCTTGTTCTCCTCATTGAGCATTTAGTATTTAAAATCCTATAAAATACAACATTTTAAAATTATCCTCTTCTGGTAATTCCTTTTGAAAATACATGTTGCACTATTCCGTAAGTTATGAATTCTGTAAAACACATGAGCACCTCTACAATCTTTTCAATTTAAGACTGTTTGAACATTGTGCACCTGCAGTCATTATAACACAAAGTTTTCTGGGCAGCAAATATTAGAGAGGGATATGTTCTAGATTGCATTTGCACCTGTGGAAATATTATTATTATTATGTTTGTGCATAAGTTCAATATCTCCCTTTGTAGTTGTGCTGCATTTAAAACTCATAATCATCATCATCATCATCATTGTCAACCATTATCAATCCACTGCTGGACGAAGGTCTCCCCAAGTTTCCTCCACAACGGTCTGTCTTGTGCCAGTCTCCTCCATGTCACTCCCGCATATTTACGAATTTCATCCACCCATCTCCCATGTGGTCTTTTTCTGGGTCTTTTCCTGTCCCTTGGAATCCAATCTAAAATTTCGGCTGTCCATCTATGGTCTGTCCTTCTGGCAGTATGTCTAGCCCATTGCCATTTCAGGGATTTAACTCTGATCATGATGTCTTCCACTCTCGTCATTTTTCGGATCCACGAGTTCCTCTTCTTATCTCTCCTGGTTATACCAAGCATGCACCTCTCCATGGCTCTTTGAGTTGTCTGCAGCCTTTGTGTGTCTCTTGTAGTTAAGGTCCACGTCTCTGCACCATACGTAAGCACTGGAAGGATGCATTGATCAAACACTTTTCTTTTAAGACATAATGGCATATTGCTCTTGAAAATTATGCTGTTTCTTCCAAAAGCTCTCCAGGCAAGTTTTGTACGCCGATTAATTTCTTCATCAATGTGACCCTCACTTGATATCTGCTGTCCAAGATAAACATACGTATCTGTTATCTCCAGTTGTTCTCCATCAATCGATAAATCTTCATTTCTTGTAAAAGCATTGAACATCACTTTTGTCTTCTGAAAGTTCATTTTTAATCCCACTTCTTACTCTTGTCAGCAAGTTCCTGGATCATACTCTGCAGCTCTGATGGGGTAGTTGCAAAAATGACTACGTCATCAGCAAAACGAAGGTGGGTTAGATAATCTCCATTAATCTTTATCCCCTTGTTTTCCCAGCTCAGCGACCTGAAAAACACCCTCCAATGTGGCATTAAAGAGCTTCGGAGATATGGTGTCACCTTGTCTCACTCCCTTTCCAATTTTTATGTGTGTTGTATTTTCAAACAGCCGAATCTTTGCACTTGCATTTTCATAGATGTTATTAATAATATTAATGTATGCATCTTCAATACCGCAGGATTTCAGAGCCGTGGTAACTGCTGATGGTTTCACCGAATCAAAGGCTTTTTCATAATCGATAAAAGCCATGCACAATGGAAGTTCATATTCCCTCGCTCTTTCAATTAGTTCTCTCAGTACGTGGATATGATCTATTGTGCTGTAGCCACTCCTGAATCCAGCTTGTTCTCTCGGTTGAGCCATGTCCAGTGTTACCTTCAAGCGGTGTGAAAGAACTTTAGTGAAGATTTTATAAACCACTGATAGGAGGCTGATAGGTCTGTAGTTCCTGAGATCCTCAATGTCACCTTTTTTATGTAGCAGGATCATTGTAGCATTGTTCCAATCCTCAGGAATCTTCCCTTCATTAAGGCATCGAGTGAAAATTTGGGCGAGTACTGTTTCAATTTCTCCACTTGCTTCTTGTATGATGTCTATAGTAATTCCATCTTCTCCTGGAGCTTTCCCCCGCTTCATGTTCTTGATTGCATGAGCAACTTCTGCTGGGAGGACTGGAAGAACTCTGGTACCTTTCATGATGTCTGGAGTACATGTATCATCCCTTTCATATAATTTGGAGTAGAAATCTTTCACTCTTGTCAAAATTTCGCCTCTATTTCTTGTTATAGAACCATCTTCTTTTCTCAGAGCCATAATCTGTTTTCTTCCCTTACTGAGATGTCCCTTTGCTATCTTTAGGCTTTCGTTGTTTTCAATTGCTTTCCTCACTAGCTCACAGTTGAATTTCCTTACGTCTTCAGTGATACTTTTTCGTGCTGTCTTGCATAGCTCTATATATTCCACTTTGGAAGTCACATCTTCTTTAGTTGTCCTCATCTCTCTTCTTTTTGCATCAACATTTTGGTTTTTCCTGATAATTTGTTTACATGCAACTTGTTCTTAGACCCAGCTAATTTTGTTGCTGTTTCCATAAGAGCTTTGGTTACTTTTCTGTTAACTTCCGAAATATCCACTTCTTCCGATGTTAGGCCTTCTAAAGCAGAGAATCTGTTCTTCAGTTCCAACTTGAAAGTATTATGGTGTTTTTTAAGGTTGGTTATGTCAATACATTCTGTTTGTCTTATGAGCTTGCCACGTTCCAGTTTAGTGTTGAGGTGCATCACTACCTGTGTTGAACTTGTTCAGCACACTGCAGTCTTCGATGACGAATTTTTTGTTACAGATAATAAAATCAATTTCACTTGTCGTCCCAATTGGATGTCTCCATGTCCATTTCCTGTGTGGCTTTTTCTTGAAAAAGGAATTCAAGATGAAAAATCCTTCGGCCTCTGCAAACTCAACGAGAGTATTTCCACGCTGGTTTCTGTTGCCGTGACCGAATTTACCTACTGAAGTTTCATTCTGTTGCCGGTGCCCTATTTTTGCATTGAAATCTCCCATAATTATCTTCAAGTGCTGCTTACCTTTATTATTTAGATGACGAATTTCCTCATAAAATTCTTCAATTTCTTCTAAACTCATAATACTTCAAGGTAAACCTCATAATACTTGAAGGTAAACCTGACGCATCTCACGAGATGAAAGAACTGATGTGCAGATTACTACTCGTCACAGTGAAGACGAAAACTTACAGGTAACGCGACTTCGCGGGATATCTCTGTTCGATTACTATATCATGCGGGCACTTACACATTCCCAGTGCCTTGGAGTATGATTTGCAACGCACCGCTATTTCCTTACTGTTTCCCTGCAGTGAACTCCCCTACCTGAGAACGCAGTAAACGAGAATAAACTTCTACGTAAAGTGAAACCATTTCTCTATTTTTGATGATGTAAAGGATGTAAGAACGTGATTCTTTACCGCTTTGCGACACTGTAATGATATTCAGCAGGAGGAATATTTAAAGTTTTTTATCACGTGAAAGAGTACAGACTGCATATTGTTTATGCGCTTTTCCTCGTTTCAGAATATAAACCGAATTCCTTCTGAAAGCCATAAAAGCAAAGAACTCACGATAATGATCGTTTTGTGAATAGACAAAGTCATCACTCTTTCGCGTTTTCTTTAATTAACACACAGCAACCGAAAAATTGTTATCCAGACACTGCTGGGATTGTACCGCAGATCTCTCGATAAGTAGCCGAGTGCGTTCTCCTTACGCTACGGTCGCACACAATCCACGTCCGGTTGCTGTGTGTTCATTAACGAAAACGTGGAAAGAGCGATGACTGTCTATTCACATTGTCTTCACCTATATGGAAGATTTTTTGGAAGATTTTCATTATGTTCCTTTTGAAATTTCCTATATTCCCGCTATCATTTGCTCATATAACTAAAAATATCCGGGTCAAGTAGATTTTAGCTGGGGTAAAAATTACTTTATCAAACGAATATACAGTATATCCTTATAAATGTTAATTTATTCGAGATTTAATTCCGAGTAATATTAAGTGTAATTCTGGATTTTAATTGTCGTACAAAACTGATAAAATGTCTTATCAATATAACAGATTGGGATGCTCAACTAAGAAATATAAATTCTTCCTAGACAAACACACGCACTCACACTGCTGAGCGTTCTTAATTTTTAGGGGAAAATACACTGAATGGAATACAACTGTTTGCCAAAAAAAAAAAAAAAAAGAAAAAGAAAAGAAAAAAAGAAGAGAAAGAAAAAAGAAAAGAAAGCACCCCCAGATGCACCTCGTTCGATCCTTATGAAACTCCGCATTCAAGTACTTCAGGATCGAATATACAAATGATTAAAAAATAACGACCAATGACTAAACAGTGGCTCGATTCAGCGAATGAGAAGCGCACATCGAGGAGGGTATAAAAGCAAAGCTCACACACAAGTACAATTGTGACAGAGCATTGCGGTTTACATTGGCCTCCACGGACTGTGAGAATGCGTCGACGTCTGATCCCTGTACAATACGCGCAGTTGAGATAGTTTGAGAAAGAAGGTATAATTGGCCTGAGAGAGACAGGTTGATCAAGTCGCCGTATCACAAGGATTTTTTGGTCGGAGCGACGCCGCAGTCGGACGATGTTAGCGCCAACGGCTCGCGGAGGGCACAACATAGCTGCACGAGGGCGGTGAACAGCCGATGGCAACGACAGAACGCAAGAATACATCGATTGTGACAGCCGAACGTGCAGAACCAAATTCGTCGTTCTCAACTATCCATGACCACAGGCACAGGTACGAAAGTGATTATCCGGGCCGTTTGCCAGACGACTTGGGGCACGGGGACTACATTCGAAGAGGCGACTCCTCAGCCTACATTGGCCAACGAGCATCGCCGGCACCGGTTGCAGTGGTGTCGGGCCCAACCAACATGCGATAATGTTCAGTGGTGTCGTGTTGTCTTCAGTGATGAGTTATGGTTTGCATTTGGCGCCGATGACCAGCGCATAGGTGTCTGGAGACGAGCCGGCCAGCGCATAGGTGTCTGGAAACGAGCTGGCCAGCGCGCGGATCCTGCCTTTACCCTGAAACGGCACACGGCTCCACACCGGGAGTGACTGCGTGGGGAACCAATTACTAGAACGGCGGGACACCCTTTGTAGTCCTCCGTACCACCCTCATGGCGGTGCAATTGCACGTCGACGACATTCTACGACCTGTTGTGTTGGCCTTCCTGTCGCAGCCTCACCAAGCAATTTTTCAACATGATAATACCCGGCCACACAGAGCACGGCTCTCCCAGGCCTGCCTCGGTAATGTCTACACCCTTCTCTGGCCAGCCCGATCTCACCGATCGAACATGTTTGGGACATGGTGAGACGCAATTTGGACACCATCTGGCATGCTATATAACAGGACAGTATCCGTGAAATGTATGCATCTATGCCACGCAGGTTAATAGCTTGCATCCGAGCCAGAGGTGGCGCGACAACGTACTGACTTGTTCCACTCGTGTAGGTGTTTTATAAGAGTAGACACCGCAATTGCTCTGGAACTGCAATCATTTCCTTTCCTCTACATGTACGTTGAACATACCAATTTTCATCTTGATTCGATGATTTCTTCTTTTTTGTATTTTTGTTTTTCTGGCAATGAGTGTATGTATATGCAATCGAAGAAGTGTATAAAAAAATTCTCGCCGACGAAAAAACTCTCACCCGATGACGCATAGATTCAACGAGATGTTGGTTGGTGTCTCCTGATAGAAATCCCAGAGTTCCCGTAAATTACGCAGTTAGCATGACGCTGTTGGTACCCGCCGTTCCTGCAACTCAAATAACAAATGCTCGATAGGGTTCATGTCTAGTGAATTTGGGGGTCATGGGAATAAATGGAATTTCTCATCATGTTCTAGGAACCATTCCTGAATATTCTCACCGTGTGGCATGGAGGGTCTTGTTGAAAAAAGCCATTTCGCTAGGGAATCCATCTTTGCCAGGGAATACAGTCGCCATGAAGGGGTGTACGTGGTCAGCCACCATGTTCAGGTACGTGCCAGGTGTCAGAGTTTGCTCTACATGGATAATGAGTCCAAGTGTTCCCCGATAAAAATATTGCTCAGGCCATCACACTCCCTCCAGCGGCCAGGACCCGTCCCGCAGTGCATCCAGATGAGGAGGCTTCCTTGGGTAAGCGTCGCACATGAGCTCGTCCATCCACATGGTGTAACAGAAAACAGGATTCATCTGAACAAAAGACCCCTCTTCCACTCTTCTATGATCCAATGTCGATGATTATGTACCCATTGCAAGCGTTGACGATGGTCAATGACAATGATCATAGGCACAGGAATGGGTCTGCGGCTGCAAAGACTCGTATCCGAGTGTGTTGGATGAACTGTGTATTCAGACACATTCGGCTTTCACCACAATTGAAATTATAGGTAATGTCAGCCGCAGTAGCCCTCCTGTTGCTGCGGACAAGACGAGATAGCCTGCGCTGACTTCTGGAATCAATGAGGAATGTCCTGCCCACACCTTGTCGACGGCTTGAAATGTCATCTGTTTCGGGTCATCTTTGAAAGGTACTAACTACTGCATATCGTGAGCAGCCTACCTGTTTCGGAGATGCTCTTACCAAGGCGTCTTGTCATAACGATCTGGCTTTTATCGAAATCAGATAAAGCCTTAGCTTTTCTCATGTTGAAACGAAACGAAATGCTGACCGAGAGAGCTCCGACCCAAGTATTGTATATACACTATATTGCCAAAAGTCACCAGACACCCCTTTCAAACGCAAATGAACGGATCTGCTCTGTTGTTATGATGCGCGGTACAGCTGCAAACGGAATAAAAACAATCCTGCAGCTGAGCGTGATCCTATCGCACTGTGAGGTTGAATGAAAATGTCGCGGTGAGAGAGAACTGACTTTGAGAAAGGAAAGATTGTTGGGTGTTATATTAGTGAGTTGTCCATAACAGAAAACGAGAGGCGTTTAAACATACCCAAGTCAACTGTTTTGGATGTACTTACTAAGTAGAAGACACATGGCGTGCCTGAAGCAGCAAAACGTACCGGCAGACCAAAAAAATCAGTGATAGAAGACGTCGAAGCCTCAGGAGAGTCGTTACAGCTAATCTACGATGTACTGCGTAAGACTAAATGCTGGAACCTCGGTATGTACTCGTACCATTCACAGAGAACTTCATTCCATGGGTTACCGTAGTTGTGCGGCTGCTCATAAGCCTTTCATCTCCACTCTAAATGCTACTAGTCGTTTAGCATGGTGTAAAGAACATTTATCGTGGACCGTAGATCAATGGAAACGGGTCCTATGGACTGATGAATCCAGATACACGATCCATCAGTCTCATGGCCGTGTGCGGGTATCGTGGCAGCTGGAGGAAAGCTATTTACCGTAGTGTACTGTTCCTACGATCAAGTTTGGAAATGGCAGTGTATTCGTGTGGGGGTGATTTTTGTGATATGGTCCCGGTCCATTGGTTATCGTGGACAAACATGTTAACCATCACGTCTACCCCAATATTCTGGACAATTATTCCCTACCAACTCTGTGGCGATACTATGGAACCGAGTCTTGTTGGTACCGGCAGGATAATGAAACAACCGAGCCATAAAGCAAGGACTGTTACGGCGTGGTTTGACTATAAGTCCGCATCGTGTGTGGACTGGATACCACAGAGCCCTGATGTTAATCCTATAGAGCAACTATGGGATGAATTAGAGCGCCGCATAAGAAGATTGGAACCAAGGCCTACTACTAAGCAACAGTTAGAGGCAGCATGATATACTGAATGGAAGCGCATACCTATCGCTGTGTTCCTAAACTTTGTCGAAAGCACGTCTCGAAGGGTCAGTGCATGCATTAAGGCCAACGGGGAACCGACACCGTACTAATGTGTGACAATAAATGCTATGTTGTGTTTCTCTTCTAGGTGTCCGGTGACTTTTGTCAATAGAGTGTATATCATTCGCGACCTCTGCACGTGACGCGGATTGGTTACGCGCACTGATTTGCATAACGCAGAGCTGGTCTTAACATTCTGTCTGATCGGTGTATATGTATATATAATGTATACATATGTTAATAAAAACCTTATTTCATAACCACCCGGTAAAATATGTATACCGGGTGGTTATGAAATAAATATCAATGTTCTCGGGTGTCTAGAAAGGCGAGTAACGAAGATATCGGGAAGAAAACGTTCTACACTGCTGGCCACCCAAAATGCAACACCAAGAAGGACACGAGATAGCAAAGCCAGATTTATTGTACACATAACAACAGATACAAAGATGAAACGATTGAGCTTACAGACCCGTGCGACTTGCGGAACACGCAGATATCAATAGTTCGTGTGGCCCCCATGGCTGACAATAACGGCCGCTACACGCTGCGGCATCGAACGAAAGAGGCTTTGGATGTGGGCTTGGGGTATGTCGGTCCAGGCTGCTTCCACACGTTGCCACAGTTCAGCAGGCGTAGCAGCGGGTGGTGCTTTCCGGGCCACTCGGTTGCCGATCAGTGACCAGACATGTTCGATGGGCGATATATCGGGAGAACAGGCGGGCCACGGAAGCAGTGACAACCGGTGGGCCGTGAAGAATTATTGCACGATGCGTGCCACGTGCGAGTTCGCGTTGTCCTGTTGAAACGTGGCTGCTGGCAGGTGCTGCAGGTAAGAGAGGACTACAGGCTAAAAAACGTCGGAGTTGTAGTGGTGGCTGTTGAGTGTACCAGCGATGCGTACCAGAGAGGTGCGGGTGTCATATACAATTGCGCCCCAAACCATAACTCCAGGCGACGGACCGGTATGGCGATGTATAACGCAGGCGTCATACAGTCTCTCGCCGCGGTGCCGCCACACGCGGATCCGACCATCGTGGTGTTGGAGGAAGAAGCGGGGTTCGTCGAAGAAGACAATGTCGTGATATTCCGTAGTCCAGGTGCGGCGTTCAACGGCCCACTCCCGCCGCACTCGCCGGTGGTGTAACGTCAATGGTAATCGGAGTAATGGGCGCCGTGAGACAAGTCCCCGCTCCTGCAGACGACGTCGAACGGTACGTGCTGACACAGGTTGTTGCGCAACACAACCTAATTCCTGCGCTAATGTTTGTGATGTGGCGGTGCGAGCTGTCAATGCCCGCCGCACAACATGCCGGTCATCTCGTTCGGTTGTGTGCCGTGACTGCGGCAATCGTTCACGTCGGTCCGTCCGTCCCTCCTGCATCCACAGAATCCATACTCGCCTCACTGTGGCTGGATGTCGTCCCACACGGGCGCCGATGTCTCGGTACGATAAACTGCTGTCGCGATAAGCCACTATTCGTCCTCTGTCGAACTTCAAAACGTGCTGGAATGACTGCCGTATCCTGCGACGGGGCATCAGGAAGCTTCCCACGCACAGGTCCGGCAGCAGAACCCACTTCCACTACTTACACCCCGCCTTCTGTGCACCCTCCTTATAGTATTTATCGGTGGCGTGCCGGGCGCACATGATTTGCATATGCCCTGCAATGCTAATTGTTTGCATGTCTTCTCGCGGGTGACGCATGCTGCGAATTTCAGGTCAATCGGATGCTTGCTTCTTGGTGTTGCATTTTGGGTGGCCAGCAGTGTATATACCTTATTGGTGGTATAGGCAAATGATTTAGTCAAAACATAGTTCAAACTTTCGCCGGTAGGGGAACAATGACTGCAGACCCAAGAAAAGAACAGACACGTGCGTGAATTTACTGGTTGTTGAGAGCACAAACGTTTCAGGACAAAATCTGCTCAGCATGATAGCAATCACAAGAGATTGCCTGTGATGCACAGCAGAAGTATCATTGGTGAAATCCAAGAAATTGCAAGTCGTTCACATGGAAAGCTTCGTATGCAAATGTTCTTATGCAAATTTGCTGTGTTGCGTCTGACAGGATGACAACAGCAAAAATCTGGCTGCCGGTAATCATTGTGGCTTTTGCAAAGAAGGAATGCCGCCCCGGTGGCGCAGTGGTCTAAGGCGTTGGCCTCTGATCATTCGTCCGAAAGGGGTCCGGGTTCGAATCCCGGTGAGGCATGGATGTTGTGTTTGTCTTACGGCACTGGCTCTCTCCCTTCCCTGGAACCAGTGACCCTAAATTAGGGACGGGCGACTGCTTATAGCCCATTGAGTTGCTCAGGGTGGTCGTTAAACCTCCAATCAAAAAAAAAAAAAAAAAAAAAAAGAAGGAACGCGCGCTGGAGGCGAAATTTTATAATCAAAATCAGAGGAATGTCAATCGTGCACTAGGACAGTATCGACAAATCGAAGCATAACAGACAGGAACCCTTACACCCACGGCACTGAGAAAGATGATATAAAAGTAAAAAAACACTGAAAAATTGGGTATAGCGTCGGAAAGAGGGCGTACGCCAGTTCCTAAAAATGTCGTAGGTCAGTTTGCAGTTGTCAGTGCCGACACGACAAGCCAGAAAGCATCCTCACACAGCAGTGCCAGAGAAATTTCTCAGTCGAATATTCCGGCAATGAATGCATAATTTCTCAATGGATGCATACTTTCTCAAAGAGTTTTGCAGTTCTAGCCTTCCCACTCACGGGACCTTACTCCTTGTGATTTCTGGCTTTGGTTGCACCTAAAGATGGAATTTATAGGGACAGCATACGCCCTTTTACAGATCTGAAAATGAGTATCTAATGTGAAGTGGCCAAGATCGACCGCGACATGCTACAGCAACCATGCCACATGCCGTTCTTCGTTTGCAGTATGCCATCTCTCGTGATCAGGCCAACATGTTGAGCAGATTTTGTCCTGAAACGTTTGTGCTGTCAATAGACAGTAAATTCAAGCACGTGTCTATTTTTTTTCGAGTCTGCAGCGCCATTGTTCCGCTAGAAGCGCAATTTTGAGCAATTATTTTCCCATTAAAACGTTTTCCCATGCCCTCAATAAGCAACCTACCAAGTTTCGTCGCGATATTTTCATTGCTCGCTGCTTTTCTAAACATGCTAGAACACAGACACTTGCTTTACAACCTCCCGGCATATATGCATTGCAGTGTCATTATTAGTGAGAGGTATACGGGAGCCATCCAAAAAGAAGAATTGAACGATTTTACTCATGTATGTGTTCATGCTGTGAAATATTAAGATTAAAACGAAATAATGCAACGTTGGTAAATACACAAGGCAAGCGAATGATGAATATAGCAAGGAGAAACATAGCAAGGAGAAATGAAATGTTTTAAAAACAAGCCGTCACGTACCCGGTACTTCCAATAGATGAAGTCAAACTTTGAGAACGTGCTCTACTGCTTATGATGATGGAAAACATTCCGTTGAACATTGAGCCGAAAAGCTTCCCATTCCGAGTTATAGTGCATTTTAAGAGTGCATGCAGGCAGAGAAACCTCTCAACAGGTACGCTGCTAGATAAATTTGCATCATATACACTGACGGGAAAAAACTCCCAACACCAAGAAGGGGTTGTGCTAGATAAACGACAGTTGGTAGGCGGTGAGAGTACATCTGTAAGATGACGTCTATGCAAATTTCGTGCTCGGCGCATACGTGTGGCTCTAGTAGCGCTCCTCGGAACATGAAAAACAGGTTTGCTGTAAATACGCGCTGTAACGTTCGTGAGCGTTAGTTATCGTTGAGATTCGGCGTAAGGTGTTGATGTTAGTCAAGAATGTCTTTAAGAAGACGATGAAGCCATTATCAACAGCTCACGGAGTTTGAACGAGATCGTGTAATAGGGCTACGAGAAGGTGGATTTTCATTCCGGAATATTGCAGAACGACTTGGCAGGAATGTAGTCACTGTGCATGATTGTTGGCAGCGGTGGTCAAGGGAAGGTACTGCCTCAAGAAGACCGGGTTCCGGCCGGCCAGGTGGCACTACTGAGAGGGAAGACCACCGTGTACGGCGTATGGCCGTGGCGCATCGTACCGCGTCTGCGGCAGCAATTCGAGCTGCAGTTGCCACCACAGTGACACAACGAACTGTTACAAATCGGTTACTTGAATGACAGCTTCGAGCCAGACGCCCTGTAGCGTGCATTCCACTTACTCCAAACCACTGCCGTTTGCGACGTCAGTGGTGTCAAGCTAGAGCTCATTGGAGGACGGAGTGGAGATCTGTTGTGTTTTCTGATGAAAGCCGGTTCTGCCTGGGTGCCAGTGATGGCCGTGTGTTGGTTAGAAAGAGGCCAGGTGAGCGTCTGCAACCAACCTGTCTGAGGCCGAGACACACTGGACCTACACCTGGAGTTATGGTCTGGGGAGCAATTTCCTATGACAGAAGGAACACTCTCGTGGTTATCCCACGCAGCGTGACGGCACAGTTGTACGTCGGTCTGGTAATTCAACCTGTTGTGCTGCCATTCATGAACAGCATTCCAGGGGGTGTTTTCCAACAGGATAACGCTCGTCCGCATACCGCTGTTGTAACCCAACATGCTCTACAGAGTGGCGACATGTTGCCGAGGCCTGCTAGATCACCAGATCTTTCACCAATCGAGCACGTATGGGACGTCATTGGACGACAACTCCAGCGTCATCCCCAACCAGCATTAACCGTCCCTGTATTGACAGACCAAGTGCAACAGGCATGGAACTCCATCCCACAAACTGACATCCAGCACCTGTACGACACAATGCATGAACGTTTGCGTACTTGCATTCAACATTCTGGCGGTTACACCGGTTATTAATGTACCAGCATTTCACATTTAAAATGGCTCTTCTCGCGCTTACAATAAGCTGTGATCTTGAAACTTAATCGATTACATATGTTACCTATACGAATGTATTGCCGCAATTTCATTCCTCTACAACTATTTTTTCGTGGAGTTGGGATTTTTTTTCCGTCAGTGTATGAACGGTACAGTACATGTGCACAAGTGTTGGACAAATTGCACCATTCCTATGTGAAAAAAGTGGTACATGAAGTGAGTCGACAATTGCTCTAGTAATCAATTCTGTGTAAGCAAATCAGTTGCCTCGTCGTTCCACGTGCTATTTATGACCTTGTCCATGAATAAATAGTTCTACAAAGATGAAATCTCAGACTTCATTTCACTAATAGGACGGCGAACAGAAACAGCAGTGAATGCCAGTGTATCTGCAAAATAACGTTTCTGCAACGACGATGCCCAGCCAAAGATACTCTTTCTGACATCCATCAACGACTTCGAGAAACAGGATCCTTCTGACTTGTTGCTGTTGCTGCAGACTGAGGGCGAGACGGAACTTGCAGAGAATCTCAAAAATTGCATGAGAACAGTAACATCAAACGAAGACGCTTTACATTCAACTGTATGGGCAATTTGTCGTCAGGAGTCAACTATACCCACATCACGTTCAGTGAGTAGAGGCCCTCTCACCAACTGTTTTTTATGCATGATTCGTGCTTTCAAAATGACTCCTACAGCAGTGTTTTACACTTGTCTTTCTCCATTATGTACTTTTCACCAGAAAATTGCAATTCATAAAGAATAAAATTGTGATTTTTATAACATTCACCACTGGGCACGAGAAAATGTTTGTGCAATGCCCCAGTCTCGACATCAGCAAAAATTTCATGTAAATGTTTGGCCCGTTAATGGCCAGAAATAC
This sequence comes from Macrothele yani, assembly GCA_039090855.1. Classification (NCBI taxonomy): domain Eukaryota; kingdom Metazoa; phylum Arthropoda; class Arachnida; order Araneae; family Macrothelidae; genus Macrothele; species Macrothele yani. Next base: position 62,437,815 of record CM077008.1, on the reverse strand, counting down.
ACGCATTTCTTGGAGCGGAAACTATCTTCATTGCTGGAAGAGGTTTCATTAGCAACACATTTCCATGTAATTCATGCCTGATGGGGCTCCAACGTGGTTTAGATCCACTACTCGAGAACATCTTAATCGTCGAATCTTATTATGGAGATACTTTAAGGCTGTTTTTCTCAATTTCACCAAATACTATCACGATTCTTAAAACACAAGCTCTCCGCGAATGAACTGTGGATGGTTTCTAAAGAACTCAGAACATGTGAGGTTTGTATTATCGCTCAGCAACGCGCTTTCGTGCACTTGCTGTGAAGTAGACTTACATAACTGTTCTCATAGATCAGTTAAGTGTGTTATGATAGCTGAAATATAAACCAATGAAGTTCAGTGGCTTTCTTATTTACACTCCCAGAAATGTGGTATAACCTGGAAGGGAAGCGTTTTTTGCCAAGTGTTTATAGCAGTGTTTTTTTAAAACTATGTGCAGTAAAAGAAGTCCCCAAAGTTTGAAAACGCCTTTTGGAGACACACAGTATAATTGAGAGAAGAATAAAAATGTTGTTAGGTGGAGCAAGTAATATGCAATTGCCCTGGAGTTTACCTGAACGATTTGTGTCGATCAAGTGCAAGTTCAGCAGTATGCACACAGTTTTGCAACTGACTACTGGAGACTGACAGTCTCAAGTTTATATGTAGACACTCAGAGTAGTAAGAACCACACTAAACATAGTTTTCATGTGACAGAAGAATGAGTCACGACACATATGTTCACATTTATTATTTGAACCTCAAAGGCATTCGAATAGCCATACATCGGAACAAATCGCTCAAGATAATTGATTAGTGTTCAAAATATTTGGGATTTTAAACTCTTATTATGTCGCTAAGTTGTTATATCTGAACCAGAACGGAACAGGTAACTATTATTTTAAACACATACAGCTGACTACTGAACCTTCATATTTCGCAACCCGTAAATGATTTGTGTCACTACTCTAGTGGAGAGCTTCTGATTTTCATCTCTAAGATATCGCACTGCACAAGTTAACATGCTGTTTTTGCATTATGGCGTACCTACCTCAGATGTCAAGACGGCAAAATTGTAGCGACAAACTTTCTCGGTGTAGCTTAATTGAGAAAGCATTCGGCTCCGGAGGAGAAGGATGCGGGTTCGATTACAACCACTGTCAAATGGTTTTTCGCTATATTGGCACCCGAACGTAAAATGAATCTCTTGGCCGGTGGGTTCTTCGAAAAATGTGTGATGTTTGTTCCACACATCGTCTGGAATTAGTCAGAATTCCTTTTCAGCAGTGAGCTTCCCTTGAAGCATGGTTTGCCGGATCATCCGGAAACCTACAATTCCGTCCCAGCCCTATCTCAAGGATGGGGGTGGGGGTGGGGGTATACATGACGTACCTACCTCAGAGGTGACACACATATCAAGACGTCAAAGTTTCAGGGACAAACGTCGTCGGTGTAGATTAATTGGGAAAGCATTCGGTTCTGGAGATGGAAGATGCGGCTTCGATTACACGAGCAACAAATGGCTTTTACGTTTTAATATGTTTAAGGTTTATCTGCCATTGCCAGCTTATTCTTACGACCGTTTCTTCACAGAAAAGGAAGAAGAATCTCTGTTTTAGTATCACGTCCTCAGTTACGTGAATGAATTCTTGTTGAGCACACGAGTTTTACTAGAAAACGCTACTTTATGAGCAGAAAAATATTGTAGTCATACGAACTTGCTAGGTTTCACGAGAAGATCTGGGAAATTCATATACCAAGGAACGATGCAGAAACTTAGTGATACCTGCCAAGAAAGCAATATTTCTCTGTTTTACCATGTTGTGAGCCAATGCACTATATTAATCTGCATTTTATTTAGCTATGTTGTACTCTGATTTCACGCTGCATGAGATGCACGCAAATTAGAATTTACTAAGGAGTTCATGGGGTTTTTCGATTGTGCAGAACAGGAAGAGTTTTTGGAACTTCTGCTGACTTAACGTTCTGGGGAAGAAAAATCAGAGCTTCCTCCATTCTTTTTGCTATTTCAAGAATCTCTCTGAGCTAATAATTCTACGCTGTGCCTGTCGTTCATTGTTTGGCTTGTTTGACCATAGTACCTTTTCGGTCACGTGTTATTCTTTATTCTTCATCATCGGCCGTTGTTCCGAAGTGCTATATTTTGTCGAGGTCTTAATATTGTTATAATAGGTTTATTTCAAGTATTACGAGTTTCTATCTTTATTACAAAACTCTTTGCTCAATGGAAAATATACAATGTCCACTCAACCTCAAAATTTCGACGAACTGTGAATTCCTTTGGTACCTTTGTTCGGAAAATAATTCAATAGCAGTTTTTTTTATCAGAATTAGAATCAAAACTACCTCAGTGGAACTTTAAAGAACAGCGGAATCAATTTTTGCGTCAAAAACATGAAAAATAATAACAAAAGAAAGAATTCTTCCAAATTTTGAGAGATCTAACATTCAAGAAGAAAAATGAAGCGTAAGAAATGAATAAAAAATGTTATGAATAAATTAACTGTTTCCTGTGTTTCAGAGAGTTAGGAATATGCGGTGTACAATAATTCTGATGCGAAAATTTCGGGAAGTCTTTTTGTCTTCCTCTCACTTCAATTAACGCCAAGGAATATTTCGGCGAAATGATGAATGAGAATAAAAGACTCCTTACGAAGAAAAACTGTTCAGAAAAGAGTGATTAAAAGTGAACTGTTCTTTGACTAAAAAAGAGGACAAAAGAAAGCGGCGGAAGCTGACGATGGAATTTATCGGGGAGTTTTTTTTCATCCTCCAAAAGTTCTTGTGAGTTCCAGAGATTTTCTTTAAATTAAATATTTTGAACAAAGCAAATATGTGATGGCGCACACCGATCGAATATTTTATATGCCTTTGGAGGCAAGAAAAAAGAGAAGTCCTATTATCTCAGCCTTCTTTAGGCTCGTAATAAACTACATATATTGCAAGATTTTTAATATGATCTCAATAACTAAAGAACGAATTCTAGGTCTCATAGAACAGAGAAAAAAAGCACCGCTCATGCAATTTTATTAAAACTTGCACTCTGAATAAATTTCCAGATATTTAACAGGCTCCACTTCCATATTAACTAGAACTGAGAGATACTGTAGTTACGTTAGCAGGATTAAGCTTGAATCACTGTGTTCGTGGTTTTACTGAAACACACTTATGGCATTTACATGTCTTCTCTTCCCTTTATCCTTTTTAACCTTTTGCAGTGCTGCTTCGAAATATTTCGCATTTGTAAAACTTTATAGTCCGAAGAGTAAGTTTTGCATTATATAAAATGAATAAAAATACTTAGAATTTCATTTTAGTGACAGAATGGCGAGACAACAGTAGTTTACGATCATGAGATATTAAAATTTAAGCGAAGCCATATCATCATAAAAAGAGAACAAGAGAACAATATTTTATATCTTATTTTTGGTGACCTCCTTGTCGTTCTAAACAGTACTTATATTAGATAAGTAAGATACAACCGCAGTGATTTGCGATAATCGTTGAATTGCTGTTTTATTTTCCCTTTTTATTTTAATAGTAGTCAGTAAGCGCTATTTATAAATTAATAATTTAATAATAATAATAATGTCCTTTATTTATGCTATACGATAATAATTCAGAGACAATCAAAACAAAAAAGTATAAATTGAAGAATGGAACACCCCATGCTAAAGAGGCTTTCACGACAAGAGCAATGCCTTCATTTAATACAAATTTTGAAGATGAAAATCCGTTTTTTGGTGTAAATGTAACAAGGATGGAAAGTCAGATAAAATAACTTGAAAATTTCATCGTTCTGGAGCGGGACTCGAATCCGCATCTCCCAGAGCGCCCGGGTATGCGAACCACTACACCACCCAGAACGACCGAGTCTCAAGTTTCTGATTAATTTGAATATAACCTGTCACAGGACTCGCTAGTCGAAGCAACCGGCATTCATCTTTAGCGAATCTGGAGGTTAAGAATCCTATCCCGTGATTGCCCGGAGAAGCAGACAAATCATGAAAGAAATACGAGATTTTTTTTTTTTTTTTTTTTGATTGGAGGTTTAACGACCACCGTGAGCAACTCAAATGGGCTATAAGCAGTCGCCCGTCCCTAATTTAGGGTCACTGGTTCCAGGGAAGGGAGAGAGCCAGTGCCGTAAGACAAACACAACATCCATGCCTGACCGGGATTCGAACCCGGACCCCTTACGGACGAATGATCAGAGGCCAACGCCTTAGACCACTGCGCCACCGGGGCGGCAAATACGAGATTACACCAAATAGGACAGGATTCTTAACCTCCAGATTAACTAAACATGAATGCCGGTTGCTTCGAATAGCGAATCCTGTGATGGTTATATTCCAATTAATCGGAAACGTGAGACCTGGTCGTTCTAGGTGGTGTAGTGGTTAGCATACCCGGGCGCTCTGGGAGACGCGGGTTCGAGTTGCGCTCCAGGACGATGAAATTTTAAAATTTTCGGATTTTATCTGACTTTTCCATTTTTGTTACATTTACACCAAAAAACGGATTGTCATCTTTAAAATTTGTATTATATGGTGTAATCCCGTATTTCTTTCATGATGCCTTCATTTAAGTTTATTATTTCTAGAAAAAAAAGTGAGTAATTCAAAACATATTACACAGTTCTCCCCCTGAAACGAAATTCAACTTGTTATACAGCGATTTTTAAACAGTAATGACTGCCAAGTAATTATAAGGGTAAATTCCTGTTTTGCACAAGCATCGCCTACCTGTAGTATGGGAGCTTCAGAAGCACTAACTTTAGGCATAGTACTAACGACATGAAATATTTCAGCATTATCTTACTGAACAAACGTTAATTTGATAAGATAAATTATGTACATGACTTAGCACACGAACCTGTATTTTGTATTATAGCTTGTATGTAATATATTTTTTGCCTCACTTAACGCGCTACGCTCCGCCTCGATGGCGCAGTGATCTAATAGCTGGCCTCTGACTGTTCGTCTGAGAGGGTACGTGTTGGAATCCCTGAAGAGGAATGAGTGGACTGCTTGTCTTACGGCACTGGCTGTCTCCATTCCCTATAAGTACTGGCTCCAAACTAGAGACAGGCGACGACTTACTGGCGGCGGCTTAGAGTGGTTCATCTAGTTATTGTATGAGGCCAACTCTCGCTTTCACAAAACAAGCAACGTCCTGTGATTATATCCCATGATTCTAGGACAAGCTATTGTGTCTATGATTCTAGGGCAGCCTTTCGTAAAACTGCTGGCGGTGGGTCCCACAGATGCCCAATTGGGGTCAAATCAGATGAGTGAGAGGGCCATTCGAGGGTTGCGAACTCACTGGAATGTTCTTCTAATAAGTTCTTCTCAAAACGGAAGCGATGAGAAGGGTCGTTGTTTTTTCAAGGAAGGCATCCTTCTGTGGAAAACGCCTCGTTTGGCTAGTCAAGCTACCGAAAATTCCTTCCCGGGGTTTCTTTCCTGGGATGGGATAGGGATCGCAACTTTCTTTTTAAGCACTAGTGAGCTGGATTAATCCCTGCTGAGTCTTTTTTTGGTGGTGTAGATGATGACCAGCAGGTTCTGTGGAAGTTTGATAATCATTAATAAGTACGTCAACATAGCTTTGTACGGTAATGGTGTTCTCAATAGGTACAGAGAGTCCCAAATGGCCCACATAATCAAACCCAAGAACCTCACACCTCCTCCACCGGCCCACAACACCCCGACTTGACAGTTAGGGTTCATGTGGTCTACGCAAAACAGGCACCCTCCCTTCTGCATGTTGCAGTTGGCACCTTGATTCATCAGACCAAGGTACCCAGCTCCAGTCTTCCACAGGTGCTGTGGCGATGTTACTTTTCCCACTGCGGCCCTGCACTTGGTAACGCGCTGTTTACAATGATACATCGTCATCCATATTCCATCAAATGGCCTTTACGCAAACCTTTGTAGGTACACCGTCTTCGAATGCCGCCTTTTGCTCTCCGCGGTAACCCTCCACACCGATTTCACGATGCGGCACAGTTGGCGCTCTCTTTGAACATCAAAGTCCGTTTCCGTCTACATTTCCTCGGCGCTTACAATATTTATATTCCCTTGAACACTCATGCGACGGTAGCATATAGAAATTCCTGATGCCCTGCAGTCACGGAGAGGGAGTACACGATCTTCCTTGCGCTGACTATCTGCCCACCACCGAGTTGACTCAGGTCACCGTGTTTACCAACTGTCACAATTGCGGGTACACTAAATAGCAGTTAGGTATCTGACCTATTTATAGATCGCAAGGGAGTTTGGGCTGGGTGCATTATCGTGGCATTGTAGGGTAGGTGTGAAATAAATTGTGCTTTCACTGTATAAAGTTTTTGGATGTTTGCTATATTAGATGACAAAATATTTGATATCAGAAACTGAAATTGACTATCTGCATTTCACTTGTTTGCTCAATAACTGTAAACTATTAATGATTAAAAAAATATTTCCTTCCTGTTTCTTGCTGGGTTTTTTGCAGAGTTTCATTTCGTTACTTAATGGAATTTCGTAGAATTATATAAACACAAATATAAAATATGAAATAATTTGTTGAACCGAAGGCGCCCGCGCGCACACACGCGCGCGCGCGCACACACACACACACACACACACACACGCACACACATTTTGACAAGGAAGTAATTTCTTTTGCTTTCATTTTGCATCTTATTAAGAGTTTATCTAAGAGCTCATAATTTAAAACTTTGATTTACATTAAAACCATGGCGACACAATGATATTCCCTTTAACATCCAAAAAGAATAAGCAATAACTCTGGGAAACCATTACTCTCAGGTCCTCCTTTGATGGCGGAATTTCATAAAAAAGAAAAAAACAATGAAAAAGAAAAAAAGAAAAATGATAACTGTAGGCTGTAACGTAGAGCCACATTGAAAACACTTCGATTACGAAATTCATATGAAGCCAATGGCATGGAAGAATGTTCTTAGAAATTGTTCTTTAAGCACATCAGGTTTGCACCGAATTTCTTTACAAACCTTTTCGCAGGTCGCAGCTTAAAATTTTCCATGCCTAAATTTTATCGGATTAAAATTTACTTGAAATCAACTATGCCTCTATCAAAGCTTAGTGGATCAGTAGCGAAGTCTGTTACGGAAAGCACCAGTTTCTGTCTTGTTTAAAGACTTACTTCAAAGTTCACACTCAGGAAAATTAGACAAGCTTGCTTTTAAGTGAGTACGACTTCTGAGCAAAGGCTAATTATATAAAGTAAACCTCCTCCTCTTATTAGATTTAATACTAAATGGAGTTCTTTACATAGAAGAAGAATGCAGAAAGCTAGTTTTTCAGTTTAATATGTGTTAGAATTATGTCTTTAACTTCGATATTTGTCACTCCCGTGGCCGAGTGATCAAAGGTATGACCATCTTACAATTCCTCCTATCTGGGTCTGAACCTGAATAAAGGACGAGGCATAGGTGGTGCTTGTATTCTAAAGTGTTGGTGGCTCTATCCACTTCAAAAATTTCTCATCAACTCTAAATTAGGAACAGGCGCTTCCTGAAGTTTTAGACGCTCGTAGAAGTAGTAAATCCCGGAAACGAAGGATAACTTTAACATTTATGTTTCGCTAATAATAGATGCATTTCTCAACTTCTCTCTCTCCCTCTTTCTCCCTCTCTCTCCCTCTCTCTCACATATTCTCCCTCTTTAGGTGTTCCATTTTCTCCATTCATTCTATCGCAAAGTACCCCTTAACAAGGGATATCACTCTTTAGTACACGTAATAGAAATATATAATAAGAGATGTCATTATAGACCACAAAAGCTTTATTATATAACGATGTGATTACACTGTAGAATGACAACTGCTTAGCATGGGAATCTTATGTATTTCAGTGTTTTTAGTTTTTTCCTCATGCTTTTTTTTGCTAAGCTTTGAAACCAAATAAATGCCTTCACATGATAAAAGGACGTTGCATAATGCGTGACGGCAAAGACAAACTACTTCACGGCTTGTTTTAAATGAAAGATGAAAGTCTCGTCGAGTTTTTGCAGGGCAGCGAAAAGCAAAAATTATTATAAGAGCCAGTCATTGTTCCACGTTCTTCCTAAAAACACCTGATCAGATAAGCATGTGCAGGTTTAATGCGAGAAGTATTGTGGCTTTCTTTAAAATAAAAGGAAAAGATATTCAATATTCATATATATCAAGAAAGCTTGACAGCGATACTGAAAGTTGCAAAAACCGTGGGTAAAATACTTGCACCAAAAAATAGTTTACGTGGAAAAATTAACTCTTGCTACAAAAAAAGCGGCAATTTTTATGGGTTTCCTTTGCTTGTTCATAGAAACAAAAACACAGGCTTTTATCAGCGCATAAAACGACTGACACTGCAGTCGTTGTTGATCTGCTTTGTAAGGTGCTCAATAAGTAGCGAGAAATACTGACAGGAAGAAACAATTTCTAAATTTTTGAGACAAAACTTGATTCCTAGCAGCTCAAAAGTTTTTGTATTTTAAGCAATTATCGGTTATTAAAATTTGAATGGCCCAATCTGTCGATAGATTCCAAGGTTCAAAAAAAGATCAACAAGTTAGTAAAATCATACAATGCATTGATTATGATACGCTTTCCAACATACCAGAATTTATTACTCAAGTTATGAGGATAATGGCTGTAGAATAAATCTTGCTCCTGTGCCCTGACCTTTGACTCCATTTCGATTATATTAAGCAGAGTTGTTTCAGTATACCTCCGGAACAACGTACTAAAGTTTTGTCGCAATAGAAACAGTTTTACTCAAGTTATGAGGATAATGGCTGTGGAATAAATCTGGCACCTGCGCCCTGACCTTTGACCCCATTTCGTATATATTAAACAGAATTGTTTCAGTATATCTCTGAAACAACATACTAAAGTTGTGTCGCAATGGAAACATTTTTAGTCAAGTTATGAGGATAATGGCTGTGGAATAAATCTGGCACATGAGCCCTGACCTTTGACCCCATTTCGATGATATTCAACAGAACCGGTAAAGTATACTTCCGGAACAATATGATAAAGTTTTGTCTCAATGGAAGCATTTCTACGTAAGTTATAACTCATAAGGGCAATGGAGTAGATCCCGCTCCTATGTCGTGATCTTTGACCCCATTTTGTCCATTTTCAATAGGGTTCGTCCCCAGGTGGTCCACTACCACATACTACAATTTCATTGAAATCGAACGATATTTACACGAGTTATGACGCATAAGAGCAATGAAATGAATCTCGCTCCTATGACTTGACCTTTGACCCCATTTGTCCCATTTTCAATACGGTTCGTCCCCAGGTTGTGTCCTACGACATACTAAAATTTCATCGAAATCGAACCATATTTACGCAAATTATGACGCATAAGGGTAATGGAATGCATCCCGCTCCTATGACGTGACCTTTGACCCCATTTATCCCATTTTCAATACGGTTCGTCCCCAGGAGGTTCCCTACCACATACTAAAATTTAATCGAAATCGAATCATTTTTACGCGAGTTATTGTGCAGACAGACGGACGGAAAAAGCTGGAGCATACACGCTTCTTCATCCTACTGTTGGAAAGCGTAAAAATATGAGCTACGGGTAGTGAAGAATCCATCTTCCAATCAAGTAGAATACCATGTTATTACGTGCAGCAGACCAATGGTTTCATAATATACGCGTATTTCAGCCTAGGCATAAATACAAAGCCAATATGCGACAAAAATGATTAAGGAAGACTGTTACTATTAGGTGTACTAATAAGTTTATTTTAAAGCGTGTTTTGTGTGACGTATACCGCTAATTTACATATCCGACATTCTCCAGCGTTGTTATCATGTGACAGTAATTGGTCCAGAGTATAAAATGTGACACAGAAGTTTGCCCAACAGTCAAACGCACTTGCGCATCGGTAGGTGAAAGATGGCAAGCGATACTGCATTTATTCGACACTGCATTCGTTACAAATTTCGTCAAGAAAAAAGTGCTGCAAAAGCATGTGCATTCATTTGTTCTGTTCTGGGAGAGAATATTGAATCGAAAAGCCCGTGTGTGTTTTGGTTTATATGGTTTGAAGCGAGAGATTTCAATGTTAGCAATCGAGAACATAGCTGGCGCCCCTCAGAAGGTTGCACATGAGGAACTGCAAGCATTGCAGGATAAAGATTCGTCTCAGACGCAAAAGGGACTAACTGAACATCTGAGAGTAACTCAACGAACCATTTCCAATCATTTACGTGCAATGGGAAAGATTCAGAAGGAAGGAAAATGGATGCCACATGAGCTGAACCAGAGGAAAAAGGATGAGCATGTCATGAAGTGTTTGAATCTGTGGAATAAGCAACACAGAAGTCTTTCCTGTAGAAAATCGTTACGGGTGATGAAAAGTGGATATAGTACGACAATCCCAAACGCAAAACACATAGGGTAGACCCCGGTGAAGCAACGACTTCGACACCGAAACGCAATATTCATTCCAATAAAATTTTGCTGTGCATCTGGTGGGATATGAAGTGTGTGCTCTATTATTAACTATTGAAACAGGGTCAAACTGTTACTGCTAATCGCTACAAACAACAATTGCTGCGACAGAACAAGAAAATCTGTCAGGAACGTCCATTCACAGGCAAAGGATTGCGTCCCGTGAAATTACTGTATGGTAACACTAGGCTGCATTTCGCAAAATCGGTCAAGGAAGCGTTATTGACGCTTGGCTGGGAAGTTTTGGAGCACCCGGCGTATAGTCCCGACATAGCCCCTTCAGACTATCATTTGTTCCGATCGATGTAACATGGTTTATCTGCTGTACGGTTCCGGACATGTGACGAAGTGCAAAAATGGGTTGACGACTTCATCGCGTCACACGACGAATTCTTTTTCATGGCTGGACTCCGTCAGCTGCCCGACCGATGGAGGAAGGTGATAGATAATGACGGCACATATTTTGATTCGTAAAGGTATTGTTGATTTCTCACAAATTACATGTTGCGTTGTCTTAAAACGCTTTAAAACTTATTTGTACACCTAATACAAAAGAAATTAAACTTCCAGAAATGAAACCAAAACAGTAATCATACTATTTGGAACTAAGAGTATTGCGCAGTTCGTTTTCTTTAATGCGTGGAGCCTTCTTTTTTTTTTTTTTCAGGGTAACGGTAATTTTTGGAGTGAATTTGCGAGTGCCACTGTGATTTTGGTGAAATCCTCTTTATCCAAATACAGTTAGGGATATCTTGGTCACATTGTATTTCGATCTATCCTTAAAGCTAGTGGCGCAACCGCTTGAATTTCTAAAGCGGCTACCTATTTAATCCTCCAGGAATCATGCCCGTTTTAAGCACTCATGAAACTGGGCTTAGGTTGGAGATATAAAACATTTGAGGCTTTCGTCATAAGTCCGGTTTCGAATACTGAACGACATATCGATGATGAGCTTTTTCTACCGGGCGTCAAATAGTCGAAGAGATGCTTAGGAGGACAGCTGCACAGACAGTCGGAAAAAATGATGGAGGTTGTCAAGAAAGAACCTTTTTGTAATGAATAATTATGGTACGAATTTTGCACAGATTATTTTTTAGTACATGAAAGATCTCGCGGCGTATTAAAAATGCCACTCAAAACTATAAAATATGTCGTGTGCAGCCATGAAAGAATGCCCGTAATTAAGCAAGATCATGTTTTTCGTTTCTTGAAAGTAATCACGCGGAATAATATAATACTGATTCCTAAGGCTAATTATGTTCATTTTCTAAATATAACAAAGATCCAGTTGCATTTCTTTCCTACGTTTTTGTTTTTGTTAAATTTATTGATTTGCACAGATGAACTAGCGACAAGTTTGATGTCATACTGCTGGATGAAAAATCTTTCACCAAGTACAATACACCTCTGAGCAAGGGTGCTCTTCCGGCCGAACACATCTCATGGAATACCAATTGCAAACCCTAGCAAGCGTAAGGGGAAGGCAGCATTTCGCGGATTTTGGCTTGATGCCACCTAAGTTAGCGCGCAGAGCCTTCTGAGTATTTTTGTGCCCACGAAAAGTGAAAAACTAGAAAAAAGGAACAAAACTTCCAAAAGAATAACAAAAATTTAGTATTGAAAGAGAAATAAAGAGGGAAGAAGAAAATTACGATTACGGATGCAGCGGAGTATAGATTTTAGCAAGGACGTGATGTTCCGCTCGGATTTCCGCAAGACAACGTCCGATTCTATCGCCTCGAATTCGACTCAATTGTTTGGACGTTTCAAAAAATGGCAGCAAAGATAAATTTTCTCGAACAAGGATGGCATATTTCTTCTCCCAGGAATGGGAATGAAAACATTTCACAAAGGACCAAAGGACCTGGAAGAAAATGAAAGATGGGGGGAAAAGACGGTAATGCAAGTGAAGAAATAATTTGAATGCATGGAAGACTTTATTTCCCCTGAAGTGTTAGATTTTTCTGCTCTTATAAAATTTAAAAGAGAGCGCTGAGTTTTTCTAAAAAGGTCATTGCAATGACAACAGTGTTTTTTTTATTATTTAATTTATATGTTGTTCTAACCAATTTTAAAACGGACGCCTTTGACATTGCATTTCCTTGAAACACTCCCATTTAATAATGTAGTTCAATATTAAATCAAACTGCAAAATATTTTCAGGATATTTTAAGAAGCAATGTAATATTTCCTGAAAATTAGCTATACGGCCAAAAGTAGTACTGGGTCAATAATTCCATAGGAATGAAACCCATCTCCTACGTAAAAACTGAATAACAGATATATATTTATACGGGATTGTTTTGTTAGAAATAAATAGAACTCCGTACGTTCAGCACATATGCTCTAATAACTCAAGTAACTTAGAAAACATCAAAGCAAAGTTTCCTTACTAAGTAGACAAATCCACAATTCTATGATCCAAAAGTGATCTTCTGAAAAGGGTTCTCTGAAAACGAGTTTCATGAGGAGAGGAATTTATTTGTTTCAAAATGGGTTTGCATGGCTAAAGTCCCAGTTCACGACAACTTGATGAATTATTATGTGTAGGAAAATCACTTCCTTACAGGCAGTGGATACGTTTTTAGATACCGTTCATTGCTCTTACCTTCTACGTAGCTTGGACAACAAATGATCATCCCTTTTAGACTTCATGAAAACAAATATTTTATTAAATTATATTTCTTTCTCCAGACGGACATTCATTTACGAAAATGAATGTCCATCTGAAGAAAGATTCACAGAATAATATAGTCATGAAAACAAGGGAATTTCTTTTTAACACCGAGAAAATTAGTTTGCCAAAAGAACATTTTCATCTTATTGGACTCTTGCTTGGAAGAAATGTTTCACAGTCTATTTTTACACAAAGAAGAGAAAAATATTTAGACCACATCTTTCAACAATAATTAATCTGATATCCGAAATCTGAGGAAGTTGCGGTTACACATGTTAGTAATTATGCAAATCTGCTCATGCCCCCAGTTCACTCTGATACTGGCTCAGTGAGAAAGCAATTTCGTTTCTCGAAGTCAAGCAAAGAAGCAATTTGTTTAAACTCCTATTTATTTAATCAGAAGCAATGAATGGATGCCCTTTATTAACAAGTTTATAGAAACATGGAGGCCTCCCAGGTGGTGAACTGGTCTGAGCGACGGCATCTGACCGTTCGCTCGCATGGAGCCGCATTTTGTCCGGATGAGCATTGTGGTGTTCTTGTCTTAAAGGACTTGTTCTCTGGCTTCCCTGGAACCAGTGGACGGGAGACTGTTTATACATCTTAAGAGTTCTTCACGGTGGTCGTTATGACTCGAAAAAGCAAAAAAGATAGAAAGAAAGAAAGAAAAGTGCATAAGTTACGCTCTTTTTCGTTTCGTGATTTTACGACTCCTAAAAGAGTGTAAAGCTGTAAGCAATTACCCATCTGTAATTTAGGGTAACATTTTCCCGGAAAAGGACAGGACCAGCGTAGCAGGACAAACACACCGGCCATGACTGTTCCTGGGTTTGACCCAAGCTCCAGTTCAAACGATTATAAGGAACTAACCTGTATGTAGCCCGTCCTAAGACGGTTGTTTTTAAAGTTTTAAATAAATATTAATATATAGGGGATGTTTCCAGTCCTAAGATGGTGAAAGTTTTAATTGAAGCAGTTTGAAAACAAATTAAATAGATACCGGCTTTTTTGTACGGAAATATAGCAAAAACTTATATAATAAGAACTCATTCATGTTAGAACTGAAAATTATATGCTATTTATTTCCGTTTTTCAGAAGACCTCGCGATAAATAGTCTGCGCGAAATGTTTATTGTTGTTCAACAATTTTCCTTGTAGTCCAGTTGTCTTCGTGTAAACTTACCTTAATAACTTTTGCTTTGATTTTTCGCGAAAAATTACTTTTTCTCCGGCACGCATGTTATTTCGCTCACGGCTTGTTTTACACTGTCCTATCCGAAGTTTAGTTTAAAACTTCATACTAAAGCTTTTTCTACAAAAAAAAAAAAAAAATAAAAAATGCGATGTCTGGTATTACAAATCGGAACTATGTAAATACTCGACAATGTGCTATTGGGGCGACATCTGCTTTAGATGCAATCTTGCTTACTTCAACATCACAAGATTTCAGTTTTTATTATAGGTTAGAGCGTTTAGATAGATCGTTATTTTGCAAAATGTAGTAATATTATAATCAGCACTAAACTCGGAAAATTAGTAAAATTAAAAAGTAAAAAAATAATTGAAGCCTACAAATTAATATTCGAATTGTGCTACATTAAATTAATATGGAAACGCAACTTGCCACGATATTAAGATTTTAATTCGAATTTTGTAGATCGGATAAATAGAACTCGAGCCATTGATAATCCAGTGTTTTTAAATTAGCAAGCGATCACCTTGACATCTCAATGTGATCGCGTGCAAACTGAACTTGTTGTGATATTAAGAATTGAAATCGAGTTTTGTAGATCGGAAAAACAGAACTCGAGTCATTAATAATCCAATGTTTTTAAATTAGCACGTGATCACCTTGACATCTGAAGGTGATCTCGTGCTATTACATAACAGGCAATTATTTTGACATCGCGAGAGCATATCGATAAGTGATGACGCAGCAATGAAGACTTTGGTGTGACGTCAAGCGTTCAAGAGAGACGGATCTGGATGTTTATATTATTAATTTCAGGCTTCTGATCACTGGAGCACTTTCCAATCACGTTTTCGAGTCTCTGATCACTGGGGTGGCAAAATAGCATTTGCATTGTTACTCACAAAAGCACTGCATGTTTCTATAAACTTGTGAGTGAATGTCGCATACAAATTTGCTGGTGTGAATACATAGACATCGTACAATCATCTGTACAATTAAATAAGTACCTGCTTCCTTACGGTAACACAATAAATAATAGTTGGTGCACAAAATAGGAGAAAGGAGAAAAAATATCCTGTGACACAGTATAAAATTCATGTGATATAGTATCTACAATATCAGATCTCGCTACAAATCTTCAAAAACAAATACTTCGACAGACTATGGAAATTTAACAGATAAACAGACCACAAAGTATTCCAGTAAATCTCTTCTATTACCGTAAATCTTTCATCATATGGATACGCAAAAAGTGGGAACGGAGTTTTTCCGTTAATATAAGGAAGGAATTGTGGAAAGATTTTTGAAACTTCAGGATTTTCCGTTAATATATAGAAGGAATAGCGGAACGATTTTTGAAACTTTAGAATTTTTTTTTTTTTTTTTTTTTGAGTTTTAACGACCATCGTGAGCAACTCAGTGGGCTATAAGCAGTCGCCCGTCCCTAATTTAGGGTCACTGGTTCCAGGGAAGGGAGAGAGCCAGTGCCGTAAGACAAACACAACATCCATGCCTCACCGGGATTCGAACCCGGACCCCTTACGGACGAACGATCAGAGGGCATCGCTTAGACCACTGCGCCACCGGGGCGGCTTAGAATTTTCTGTTAACACCTCTTGAAAACGGTAATTTAGGGTCAATATAAGAAAGAAATTGCGGAAAGGTTTCTGAAAATTCAGAACTTTTCTGGCAACGGTAAATCCGTGAAATTCAGTTTTTTAGGTCATTCCACAGAAAAAGTTGTATAAGAAACATGCTTTGTTAATTCAAGAAAGAAATCACTGAAAGTGGCTCCTGAACTTCAGAATTTTTTTCGCAGTGTATGTGTTCGCCACCTGCGCCGAGCAGATGGCTAAAGCGCATGCCTTGTGGCAAGCGGCGTCCTGGGGGCTCAACTCCTCTTGTCGACCATCCAGTCTGCAGTTTTCCATGGTATACGCGAATGCAAAGTGAACACGTGGATGATCACAAGTATCCACGGTGGACACATTGAGCCGTTTCTGGCTGATTTCCCTTAGCCCATAGTAAGCACTGCTAAATATAAACGAATGGCTACGATACTGCAATAGGGAAGGTATCGAGCAAACACCGCATAATATATCCCTAAAAAATTCATCATTAAGGCTAGGCACAGTTTATGATTATGACCAACGCTCGTGAAGGGCACGGTACTTGAAGAAGATATCTACTGTACGCTACCCAGTTTTTATTACTGATACTAAAAACAAAAGGTTCATTTTCATGGTAAAAAGAATGCGACGCGGCTGAAAATTGTAGCTTCATTTTAACCCTCAGTTCATGAGGACCGAATATCGAGTTTTAGAGCCATTTTAACTTCATGAAGATGATTCAAAATATTATACTTTTATCTACTACAACTACGGACTTTTCTAATTGTCAGTATAAACTAGAAGTTACTTTTCGACAAACCAGTAACCAACTGTTTTTAAACTATTCCATCAGAGAATAGAAAACAAGGAATTAAACAAGACAACGAATTAAAATTAACACTGATGTATTAAACGTATTACTACTATGGTGGTAATACATTTAATATCTGACAGTACACAAGGATTTCAATTGCTGTTCCGTGACAGTTTCATCCTTTATTTTTACGTTAATCAAATTCAAAGTGACGATAGGAAATACTAAATAAGTTGGCTTTCCAGAGATATTATTCAGAAATATTAAACAAGAAACCAACCACAGCATTTGAACCTTCCGTAAGGCATGATTTGTCACTAAAATTTCTGTACATTCAGATATAACGTGTTAGACACGTAGTATGACGTCTAACGTAGGGATGTAAGAAATGTGAAATAAAAAAAAATATTTTAATATCTTGGTCAGATCTGACTTTATGTGCTACCGATTCGTATTTATAGTGAACAATCTTAGTGATATGGCTCAAAAAGGTTCACATTTATGAGAATTAAACAGAAATTATAACATCGTTCAGCAACATTCCATGAAAGGTATTTTTCAAGAACTGATTTGAAAATCTGAATTTCGATATGGAGTTAGTCTGTTACAAAGATCAATGTCAAGTAGCAAACACAGATCAAGGTATTAAATCAAAAAAACTTTACCAAATCTCAATGCATAAAGTGAAAAATGGAAAATTCTTGGTGACAGTGAAAACACAGAAATTTCAGTACCGAACGCATGAAAGAGTAGAATGAAGATCACAAAAATGTAATGAACAATGAACTGTCCAAATAGAATATTCGAAAAGAAATCGGGAGATGTGTGTTCGCTTCCACGTGTTCGCAAAGAAGATTATCATCCTTGAAATTTGACTTTAGTTTGTCACGAATCCGAAATGCAGATCGTACACTAAAGAAATCGCATGTGGCCAAACTAAGCATATGGCTGCCCTGGTGGCGCAGTGGTCCATGCTCTGGTGTCTGACTGCTTATTCAAATGAGTGAGGCGTGGGTCGTGTGCTTGTCTTATGGCATTTGCTCTCTCCCTTCCCTGGAACCAGTGGCCCAAAGTTAGAGACGGCCGGCTGTTAATGTCACTTATAGTTGCGCACTGTAGTCGCTTAACGCCGCAAAAGAAAAAAAAACTAAGTATATATGTTTCCTAATGCCTGTGCTCCTTTGATATGAAAAACGGTTATAGCCAAACAAAAACATTAACATTTTTCAGAGGTTTGCTTTCGTGGCTAACTAAACTCAAACCTCAAGAATGACAATCTGCTTTGTATACACTTTGAACTCTCCAAACCTGGGGAACAGAAGTCAAACGTCGACCGAAATCCCAATGGTATCTGCTCATGGTCAATTACATTGACGTAACAGATACACAAGCATTCAAATTTCGACTCGTGTACAGAAGCAAAACATGTTTTACATCTTTGTTTAGGAGCGGTCACGGAAGATGATTAGTTGATGAGTTACATATTGTTTCGATGTTCGTAGATATTCAATTCATATTAGTGGTTCCTCAATTTCGGTTGTGAAAAAATAAATCGCCGCCCCGGTGGCGCAATGGTCTAAGGCGTTGGCCTCTGATCATTCGTCCGTAAGGGGTCCGGGTTCGAATCCCGGTCAGGCATGGATGTTGTGTTTGTCTTACGGCACTGGCTCTCTCCCTTCCCTGGAACCAGTGGCCCTAAATTAGGGACGGGCGACTGCTTATAGCCCATTTGAGTTGCTCACGGTGGTCGTTAAACCTCCAATCAAAAAAAAAATAATAATAAATCGAAATAGTGAAAAGTGTCAAGCTCTCAGTCCTGGGTGCACATAAATCTGGCCAATTTATGTGGATTTTATTCAGGACGGATAACAGGCCGCAGAACATTTCCTATTGAGGAAATGAGAGTGATTGACGGTATGCTGTTTTCCTTTTTTGTTCTGTTCCTTTCATTTCTCTTTTAACCCTAAGCGGTAGGGGTTACATATAATTTGTTTTAAAATAGTTAAGAAAAAGTCAGAAATACTTTCTCTCAAAAACAGCCTTTACATTCTTTCCTGTGAATGCTGTTATGTTTCTTGCATTTGCTGTTTTCTCTTTTCGGAGACCTTTTTATTTTTATTGTTGGTAGGTCCTAGTGGTGAATTGTGTGTGTGTGTGTGTGTGTGTGTGTGTGTGTGTGTTAGCATCACCCGTCTTATCCCCACTCCACAGGGCTTGGCGGGAAACTAACTTTATGTCTATACATATATATAGCGGTTAATTAAACCGCATCACCCATTCACAATTGTTATTGTTATATTTTCATTATCTGCTGAGGGAAAAATTAAGAGGGTACTAGCATTTACTTATTTTTATTTTTTCTTCCCAACGCTCACAAGAAAATCTGTGTGTTCTTTTTGTGCCCTTCTTTGAAAAAAAGCAAACAAATACCTGTGTAAAATATTAAATTAAAATATTATTGAACAGTCTGAACAATCAGTAGTATATGTATGAATATGTGTATAATACGTATATATAAATATATTTCTTTCCCTCTCCTCTCTTTTCCTCAATTTGCAAATGGTAGTTTTTTAAGCCATCTCACAAATAAACAGGAAGCCGGCTGTTTTATTTGTGAGATGGCTTAATGCTGTCCACCTGGTATGTGGAAAACCCTTCTGTTTTCTCCCAATGTGGCGCTAAACCGTAGTATGTTCTCACAGATGGCAAATACCAGCACATGCTTGAGACACAAGTTAATCCTCCCATCTGAATTTGTCGGTTGACCACTAATGGTCGGAAATTTTCCCAGAGTGTGCTGACAGAGTTATCGTATGCCCTTAATACACTGACGGAAAAAAAATTCCAACACCACGAAAAAATAGTTGTAGAGGAATATAATAGCGGCAATACATTTGTATAGGTAACATGTTTAATCGATTAAGGTTTCAATATCACAGCTTAATGTAAGCGCGAGAAGAGCCATTTTAAATGTGAAATGCTGGTACATTAATAACCGGTGTAACCGTCAGAATGTTGAATGCAAGCACGCAAACGTTCATGCATTGTGTCGTACAGGTGCTGGATGTCAGTTTGTGGGATGGAGTTCCATGCCTGTTGCACTTGGTCGGTCAATACAGGGACGGTTAGTGCTGGTTGGGGGTGACGCTGGAGTTGTCGTCCAATGACGTCCCATACGTGCTCGATTGGAGAAAGATCTGGTGATCTAGCAGGCCACGGCAACATGTCGACACTCTGTAGAGCATGTTGGGTTACAACAGCGGTATGCGGGCGAGCGTTATCCTGTTGGAAAACACCCCTGAAATGCTGTTCATGAATGGCAGCACAACAGGTTGAATCACCAGACCGACGTACAACTGTGCCGTCAGGGTGCGTGGGATAACCACGAGAGTGCTCCTGCTGTCATAGGAAATTGCTCCCCAGACCATAACTCCAGGTGTAGGTCCAGTGTATCTCGGCCGCAGACAGGTTGGTTTCAGGCGCTCACCTGGCCTCCTTCTAACCAAGACACGGCCATCACTGGCACCCAGGCAGAACCGCCTTTCATCAGAAAACACAACAGATCTCCACTCTGTCTTCCAATGAGTTCCAGCTTGATACCACTGACGTCGCAAACGGCAGTGGTTTGTAGTAAGTGGAATGCACGCTACAGGCAGTCTGGCTCGGAGCTGTCCTTCAAGTTACCGATGTGTAACAATTCGTTGTGTCACTGTGGTGGCAACTGCAGCTCGAATTGCTGCCGCAGACGCGGTACGATGCGCCACGGCCATACGCCGTACACGGCGGTCTTCCCTCTCAGTAGTGCCACGTGGCCGGCCAGAACCCGGTCTTCTTGAGGCAGTACCTTCCCTTGACCACCGCTGCCAACAATCATGCACAGTGACTACATTCCTGCCAAGTCGTTCTGCAATATTGCGGAACGAAAATCCACCTTCTCATCGCCCTATTACACGACCTCGTTCAAACTCCGTGAGCTGTTGATAATGGCTTCTTCGTCTTCTTAAAGGCATTCTTGACTAACATCAACACACTAAGTCGAATCTCAACGATAATTAACTCTCACGAACGTTACAGCGCGTATTTACAGCAAACCTGCTTTGCATGTTCCGAGGAGCGCTACTAGGGCCACACGTATGCGCCGAGCGCGAAATTTGCATAGACGTCATCTTACAGATGTACTCTCACCGCCTTACCAGCTGTCGTGTATCTAACACAAACATTTCTTGGTGTTGGGATTTTTTTCCGTCAGTGTATTTTGCAGTAGAGAACTTTTAAATTTCCCTGGGGTGCATTAGTTCAGAGGAGTAAAGAGGAGGTCTTTATGCTCTTAGGTCACTGACGGCAGAGAATAGCCCGATGACCTATTCTTTCCCTACGTGCAACAAAGGAGTGCACAATTACAACAGCAGTAAATTGTAAGTACCCACTCCTTTTCTTGGCTAGGAGACCGTAGATGGAACTTTTTCTCTCCTATGATAGGGTTTTTGTTTTCGCCTCAGAAGACGTTGTCATAGCATTATTCCTAGGGAAGTGAAAACAGGCGTGTAAGTTGAAAATTCGGGACACTCGAAAAATGTTTTTCTAAGAGGTCGGTTAAATAAAACAACGATGGAAATAGTCTCATTGTAAATAAGTAGTGTTTGGATCTAGAGCCGAAACGAAAATGTGCCGTCTGCTCTGTCGTCCAGTCCAAAACCCACCCGCAGGCCATGTCTTTGGCGAGGAAATGGATCGAGCTAGTACGATAGGCAGGAGTGGCTTTGTTTCAGCAACTAGGCATGCTGTCCACAGGTGAGCCACCTACCCATTGGAGAGCATCGGTAAGAGTCACCACTGGTCCCAAAACAAGCCTCGTTCCGAATGAGGGACCCGTCACCTGCTGAAGTCCATTCTGCGCTGAGCACGAAAGGAAAAAGTTGTAAGAACACCACACTTTTTACCTAGAAAGGCAACCACCCTGGTAAGTTTTTATTCTGTTTGTATCTTTCAGTAGTTAACTTTCCTGAAGAGAAAGAGATGACCACTTACACCTAGACAAAAGAAAAGAACAGAGATCTGCAAAAGAAATAAATTTCCCATTTCATCAATGGACGAGGCCAAAGAAATTTTATTCCACCTTCATTTCTGTCATCCATTGCTCTTTTTAATTACGTAATAGGGATCTTCCTAGTTGTCTTTTTTTCTCATTATTGATATTTGCAACATACTTCCTCTTTCTGTTCTTAACCTGCAATTCTTCTGCAAGTTTTTTCCTTTACTATTAAAGCCTCTCTTTAATTTTTTTCTTACCTTCTCCGGAGAAAAAATAGTTAACACATGCAAAATTGATAATTTGAATCTCACACTGAGGTCATTTCACTGAATACAACGATACTTTTATTCTATTTGTGTGTGACACCCAGAGATGAATTGTGTCTTCTATTTTCTTGGGTAAAAGAACCTAGGTATACTCACGGACAATGAAATATATGCACCAAGAAGGAAGAATCGGATTGAACTGAAATTTTATGGGCATAATGGTACAGATGAATGATACACATGATGGCAAAAACAGAGCTGCAGGACAATTACAGAGGGATCTGTGGCACGCAGTCCGGTCATCTTCAACAGCGCGTCGCTCCACCTCGTGCGGCGGTACATGATGCAATACGGTCCGGCATGGAGGCGAACAGACAACTGGTGTTTTCCTGCGGCAGACTGTCCCACACGTGTTGGACGGTGTGCTTCAAATCCCGGACAGTGCAGCACGGTGGCAGCCGGCGTTTCAGCTTGTCCCACACATGCTCGATAGGGGAAATGTCCGGGGAACGGGCATGCCATGCAAGTGTCTGGACATGATAGGCAGTTCTGAGCAACTCGAGCAGTGTGTGGTTGGGTATTATCCGCACCTGGAATTCCGGCCAGGAATGAGAGCACATGGGGCCGTAGGATCTCATCCACATACCGCTGGGCCGTCAATGATCCACGTACCACTACTACAGTTGATCGGCTATCGTAGGCAATGGTTCCCCAGACCATAATGCCTGCAGTGGGGAGGTGTGGCGCTCGATAGCATAGTTGGGATTGTGCTGCTGACCAGGGGACCTCCACACCCGGACACGATGATCATCTGTCCCCAAAACGAAGAGGCACTCATCGCCAAACACCACACGTCGCCAGTCTGTGGTGTTACACATTGATCTGGCCTGGCACCACTGCACTTGGAGCCGGCGATGTTCCGGTGTTAATGGCAGCACAGGTATGGGATGCTGGGATCGCAGATTCGCTTCCACGAGGCGTCGGGAAATGGTTCGTCGGCACACAAGAACCGCTACATCTACCTGTATAGTGAATCAGGTCCCCGTGGGATCCGTTCGTGCCTGGCGCCCGGCCCGTCGATCCCCTCCACCGGTGGACCTCCTGGTCCATCCGCAGCTGTTCCGCCGTGTGGTAGTACCGTCACGTGTCCACTGCTCCCAACACAGTCGAACGGTATGGTCAGAACGATCCATGTAGCGGGTTATACGACACGCCGACCACCCTGCAGTTTTCAACCCGATTATCAGGCCTCTCTCAAAGTCCGTAAGTTGCGTAAATCGACTGCTCTGGCATCTACCCGGCATTATTGTCACTCTGTACTCTTGCTTGCGTCGCCCGGTGCTTTTTGCTTTCATGGGGCATCGACAACACGCTGGTTTATAAGGCTACCGGTTCGTGCTTGCAGCGACACCACAGGGTGTGCGATCATGCGCACTCGCACCAAACGTGGATCATTTGCATACCAGCATGCACTCTAGCTATTTGCAAAGTTTCGTGGTTGTAGCATGTTCTTTTCTAGGTGCGCAAATTTCATTGTCTGTGAGTGTATTTTGGTCAAGATCCCTATTTATCAGTATTTTTCCTTTTGTATGTAATTGCCATGAGGAAACTGCAGCTTAGCACAACAAAAAATAATAAAAATAGAGTAACATTAAGCTTTGGGAAAAGGTATCAAAAAAATTTAATTTTTATTTGCTTAATTCAAAATTGTTTATAAATTTAACTACTTAAATTTAAGTTCTGAATTCTGAATTTAAATTTTCATTTTACTTTTTTGTTTTAGACGTTAAGTATCTCATAAACAGGGCAGCTTCAAATTAAATTTAAATTTAAACTTCTTCCATTAGGTCCGTCTCTGGTTGAGACTAAATTAAATTAGTGCTTAAAAATATTTTTTTAAATATTTTTCACATAAAGGAAGTAGGTAGAGTAGATAGTTTCTCTCCCTGGAATTTTATTTCGTTATTCAGTTGTATGATATATTATTAATTGGTATTCAATATAAATTTTGAAAAGTTCTCACTTTCCTAGGAGGTTCGTGGAAAAGTTATGTGCTCAATGAAAAAAATATTTTGTTAAGTTGTTACAAAAAAAAAAAGAAAAGAAAAAAAGAAAATCAGAGGCCTTTATGCTAGTGTGCCCAAGTTACACCAACAAAAAGTTTCTCTTTCATCTTGAGTGCCCTAAGAAATATTTATGCTATTATATGTAATAAATACAGACTGCCTAGTTTTTCAAAAAGACCAGGCAGTCTGTGTTTATTGTATGTAATAGCATCAAAAAAAAAGAAAATCAGAATAACTTTAGCGTTTCACAAACAGCAATTGTCCTTAATATTAAAAATTACCTCTCTTGTATTTTAATTAGGCCATAAAGTGAAATAATCCTCTTGTACCTTGACAACCGTTTTTTTTTAACTGCCACCTTAAAAAACTAAGAACAATTTTGGGTTTAAATATTTTTGTTTGCTCAGCATATCTACATGAGTGGTTAAACCATAAATAATCATTTTCATTTTTACTTCAGTATTAAATAAATATTTTGTTTGTTAGTTTCTATTAGACCCATTTTAAAAAAATGATTAAAAGAAATTAACTTAATTATTTTTCTCTCTTGAAAACTGATTAAAAGAAATTAACTTAAATATTTTCTCCAATTGAAAGTTCTAAAATTTATGCATACACTTTTGTTATTTTTCCATAAAAAAAGTGTATGCATAAATTTCAGAACTTTCGGGAAATTATGTGTATTTCTTGAAGTTGTACCTATGTGTATTTACATGATGTGCTTTTGTGGGCAGGCGCCCACGTTTCTGTTGGGAACTAGCAATAATCCTTTAATTGCAAATGCAGCGAACCAGAGTTAATCCTTTTATGTTTAATTTAATCTGTCTTTATGCTACAATGCATTTCAGCGTAAACGTCATTTTGGTAGGCAGGTGCCAAAGAGTGGGAATTCTTATTCATTCGAAAGGTTATTTGATACAAATCTGTGCAAAATATTTACATATTATTGGCTTTTACCCTTATTAGAGCAGATTCGTCCTCCCTCAAATCTCGTACAATCCTGTATGCAAGGAACATTTAAAAATTAAATGGGAAATTTACACATTTAGCCGAAAGAGTGATTTCGGAAACAAGATTCTAATGCAGTATTCATTGCACATTGAAAATACAGTTGTAATTCAAAACCTATGGTTTGGAATAGTGAAGTCATCCTTTAGTCAAAAATAATTCAAATGTACATTTGAAGAAATCCAATATGCCTATCTTGTATACACAAGGTGTAAACGTTCGAGTGCTCTGTGACAAAAAGCGAACATAGGTGGACTTTAAATACGCTCTGTTAGAAGAAAAAACTGTACATCTATTTCAAAGTGAAGAAATGCACTATTTCAATATTATAATTCGTTTGTTTTTTACAATTTTTCTTAGCTATTTAATCCATTACAATACCTGTTGAAAGTGACGTCCACGACATGAACATCTAAACAAGCCTGTCTGAAAGCAAAATGTGAGACCTTCAGGGTAACAGGAAGAGAGGAAGTCAAAGGATAGTGTTAGGGGAAGACTGAAAGTCAAGTTGTTGCGTGGTAGCGTGTTGAGGGAAGGGATTGTAGGTAGGACTCAGGATCAACAAGTAATGTGTGTGTGCTGTTCAGTTGTTCAAGATTTTGGTGCATACGTTAACTTTGAGTTTGTCATTGAAGAAATGTGTCATTTTGGTCGAGTATATTTTTCGCTAACGTAGTAAATATATTCAAAGTGTCCAAGAAAGATTTTCGAATAAATTTCCAAGAATACCAGTAATACATAGCCATTCAATGCGGGCATCCATCGATATATTTCGAGAGACATGTTCCGTAGATGACGCAAAACAAAGTGGAATACCACAGAAACTGACTGAAGAGAAACTTTTGGACATTTCTCAATTAATGATGCGAAGTCCTTCAAACTTAATGCGAAATTTGTCACAACAGAAAATTATTGGTCTTGCAACTACGAATTTAGCGGCAAGGAAGGAACTCTCTCTTTTCCTATACAGAGTCCAAGAATTAACAGCAGCAGACCACCAAAAGCGAATATGTTACTGCCACTGGATTTAACAGTTTATCACCGAAAATACTGATGGTATTCTGGATGTTACATCCCCCACTGCTGAGGCGTGTTTTCGTTTATCAGGATGTGTAAATGGTAAAAATACCTGATTATGTGGGAGTAAAAAAATCTACACAGACTACATAAAATTCCTCTTCATCAGTAGAAGCTTGGTGTTTGGGTTACATTCAGAGCAGCAAACTCTGAATGTTATTGTTTTATACCAATTCATCGACGAATTGGATGAGGATGAAAGAAACAATGGGTGGTTTCGGCAAGATAGCTTCGTGGCTCATACCACTACACGGTCGATTATACTGCGGCATGAAATTTCTGGAGATCGTATAACCTCAAATCGTGTATCGTGTATCGTGTTTGAATCTACCAGATTTTTTTTTTTTTGGAAGGGGGGGGGTGGAGCAGTGAAAAATAAATTTCGGGAAGAAAACCAGAATACACTCCAGGAAAGGAAGACACTGTAACCACTTGCCTAAGGTTGACTGCGCTACTCCAAACCATAAGTTTTGAATTACAACTGTATTTTTTGACTAAGGATGACTGCACTTCTCCAAACCATAAATTTTGAATTACAACTGTATCTAAACTTAAGATGAGAACTTGGAGAACGTTATTAAAAATAAAATGTAACGAACTCATCCTTATTTCAATGTTTGTGAAGGTCATTTTCAACATTTATTCTAAGGACTAAATATGCACGTTAAAATGATCCATAACAAACGAATTGAATTATATCTATACAAAACGTATTAAGATAAAAAGGATGCTTTGAAAAATCTGTATGGTTACTTTACCTACCGAACACGGAGAAAGGTAAGTTGCTATATGCATAGTTGGTGAATTACGGCTCAGATACGTAACGAAAAAGTTTTCAGCCGAACAAATAGGTACCGTTTCCAGCTGACATTCACTCCGTCTGTCTCTGTATATCTCATTACAAGCGTAGAAGGTAGCAAGTAGAGAGTGAGAATAAGCACATGACATCCAATGCAATCATTCAGATGTAGTTCGATAATGTTTTCAAAGTATAAATTGTTCTGCAAATAATAGTCAAACATAGGTATTGAGGACCGTAAAGGTAGGTAAAATGAAGCAATACTAGATTTCGCACAGGGAGGTTGACGCGCGGATGGATCACAAACTACATGAGAATCGTTGCTTCAAACCATTGGCGGTTGTAAATTTCCAGGATCTCTAAAGTAGCTAAAATATTTCGATGCCAATCGTCAAGATATTATCGTTATTTTCAAAGGAGATGGATGATAAATGTTGTTAGGAAATTATGATACCGTAAATTTCTGTGAATCCAGGGAGTCATTTCGGAAGACATGACGGCTTTATATTGTCATAGTTTTCCAATTTTGAGAAATTGGGGGCCTACTTAGTCATTCAAAACTTCAGCCGAAGAGGTGTAATCAAACATATCCAGGAAGTTGAGAGGAAATGTTAAGAAAGCTTGCGCATACCCAGCTGCAACATGTGCGTTGCGTCGGCCTTCCGAGGATGGTGGCGAAGGATACCATGCATCTTCTACCCTACTTCTACACACTGCATATGCCCTCGTCATGCAGCTACATTATGAACTTCGGTTGCAGAAATCCACAAGCGCAGCAGTAACTTGACCAAAAACTGATTTCTTGGGCTTCCCCTTTCGTCCGAGTGTCGCTGTAATACCCTCTTGTTCCTGCAATTTTTCTTCCTGATTAGACATAAAATCTCTGAGCACTGCGGCATTTTCATATCGTTTCAGGATGCTCGAATTGCTAATAAATATTTCCTGGTAATAACGAAGGTACTAATTAAGCACACATACATTTATTTGGCCAAACTAACCGTGAGTTACACACTGAGATCCCTATTGTCTAGTATTGTCCGAATCTCGTATTCAAAATGTGAACTGCAATTTTGTGTTTGCTTTTCTCTGCGCTTGTTTAGTCTATCAAAATGCGGAATAAATTTTTATCCACTTTGACAGTTAAACAGAGTTCCAAACAACTCGGAGTTGTATTTATTCCATCCTAACATTGTTGGTATACAGTCAACAGCGCTTCTCTAATTTAGTAATTATCATTAAATAAATTCCTGTAAAAAAGTCTTGTTCACCATCACAAAACACACGCATTCGCCCTCTTTCTCTCACAATACATACTTTCTTCTGCTCTATTTCTTTCATACCGCATACTCATCTACTGTCCTGCCATAACACGCACTGTTTCGGATATATCTTTACTTTTTTTTGGTTTTACAACCCAACGCACAGGTACGTTCTCTGTTGCTATCTCAGAGCAACCACATTCACTTGTTTTATCTTTCAACTTTCAATCTCAATACAACCACACATTTTCACCTCCTCTCTCTCTCTCTCTCTCTCTCTCCATCTCTCTCTCTCTCTCTCTCTCTCTCTCTCTCTCCACCTCTCTCAAAACACTGTTTCACTTTCGCACAAATTCACAAAGAATATTCTCTCTCTCTTATAATGCATGAACTCTTTCTCTCATGACACTTACAGAATGTTCAGACATACTTTGTGTTGTGTTCTTGTTAGATGTCAATGATGCTTGTCACTATTTCAGACTTTTGATGCAGTATAAAGTATTTTACAGTGAAATAAAAGAAATATATGTCTATAACTTTACCACTACACTTAAAAATGAGAGCTCAGACATGCATTGTAGATTTCATATAACTACTACTAACGGGAAATAATATTTCTATTTCATAACACAAAACTATCAAAAAGGTGAGATAGGGTAAAAGCGCAGTACACCTTGATGTCTATGATTTAGGACGTGGTTGTACTTTCATGTATCTTTAACAGAAATTAGTCTTTGATCTGAGTGTTTACTAAAGGTGGCGGAGAGGTTGTCTGAGAAACATAATTATTCAGAAAACTGTATGATATTAATTACAGTCATCATCAGCTTTAGATGCATACGATTATGTTTAGAACGTAAAGAGTATTATTAGTTTCATTTAAATTAAATTCTTCCTCAACTAAAAACACTGTCGAACAAAGAAATGATTCAACTGAAAGAAAACATATCACGTATCTTTTATATTGATCAAATATTTCACATTTTCTCCAAAGTAACCGTGGAATAAAATGTGTGCAGAGAAATTCTCCTTTCCTAATGGAGAGATTCCACAGAACAGGAATTCTTCTCCGAATAAAATCAGTGCTCGATTTCACAACCGAAAGAATGCAAACAAATAATGAACAATTTTTTCTTTATTCTTTTGCTTTCTCAAATACAGAAGTCTTAATTGCTCCGTTATTTAATAGCCGGTGACAGCTATTATAGCTGCACATAATTTCTTCTAATTGCGAAAATTTACTCAGACTGTTACTGTCGTGGAACGAGCTTTGCAATTAGATGTTTATTATTCTATTTCATACGTGTCGCAATTACTGCATGCAAGGAAAATAAGAAAACACCATTTTCATTCCATGCGAATGGGGTATTCGCGTTACCTGAGATTTTATGTTTCCCAGATGCGTCGGAAGAACGATCTCTAACTACATTTAGGCAGTTGCTTAGATTTAATTGGTGCTTCTTTATGCGAATTAACTGTTTTACGCATAGGGGCAATCAAACGCATTACTAAAAGAAATCACTGTGTCGGGTAATTTTGAATTCTAAATTAACTAATTTGTTTTCCATGGCATCAGGAACAGTACATTTATCAGCTATGAAAAAAATATAATGCCAATGATTGATACATTCTTACTAAGGCAAGAAATACCGAAATAATAATAAAAGATTACTCAGGAGTTATTTTCTTTGCGGTACAAAATTTCGCACCAGATGTTATTTACAGCCTTTTTCATCAATAACGTAAGGAATTAATATAGTTAGAAGGTGCCATAATGTCCTTACGTTTATTATTCAGTCTAGGTTGAAATAGCAAGAAAGTACTTTAAAAAATAATTAAGATACACCTTTATTAGAAAGGATAAATAAGAAACGTGAATAAAACTATGATACAAAACAGTATTTGTATTTCAGTGGATTCTGCACTGCACACACGCCCCCCCTCCCCCCTCTCAAAAATACAAAACACACTTGGAGTATACTTTTCTCAAATTGCCTGTACTTTTCTAATTGCATCTGCAGTTACGAAAACAATATCAACAAAAACATTTCTGTTCAGATGAATATTAGAACATCCATTGGCAGCTCAATTTCCATCTGTCGTTAATACCAACCACATAACATTCGAATACATCAAATACATACTGTTAAGATATTAAGTATATTATAATTCAAAAGCAACTGAGATTTTCATCTTTTCGTATCAGAAGCTGCGTCATGAAATGTTCAGACGAAGATTTAACTTCTGTTTGCTAAAGTACCTTATTAGAGAAGACAACTATTCAGAAAACTCATTCAATACTGGTAACTAATACAAGTAGCAAGCAACTTCTGAATAATTGCTAAGCAAAGAAAACTCTCTGACTTGCATTATACGCACTCCCTCCTACAAAACTTAATATATATGAATTATATCTACGAATGAAACACATTCATTTGAATCAGTTAATTAAAGCAACGCTTAAAATTCCTTCGAGAAAGGCAAGGTTTTCTGTTAAGAGATTCTCTCATACTATAAACTTTTGCAAATTAAATGACTCATTTTAAGTCATTAACACGAAAAATACTACTTACGATGTAATTTGATGCGCTACAAAATTTATTTGAAGTAGAAATAATTGATTTCACTGAATTCTATGGTTTACTTAAGCATAAACACATTACAGTTGTTTTCTGCGCCAAAATTAATACATATAAATTTGATTAAAACTAAATATTCGCATTTGATTAATAAAGGTCTTCACATGCTTAAATAACGGAATACTATGATACAGTATGATAAAAGAGGAAGAAATACTAAGCAAATACAGTTGATATCACGCAAGCACAGAGGCTCAAAATGATCTGTCCATTGTAATGAACCTGAATTCGAATGCATAAACATCAAGCTTTCACTTTGTTACAGTCAAAGAATTTGTCTTTTCAGCTCTGAATAAAATGAACCTTGACAAAGCCCACCTTTAGTTTAGGAAATGGTAGGTATTAATGAATGTTTAGTTTACGTTCTTGTGTGAATGCTGAGGTTTAATGGAAATCAGAAGACAACTCTCTAAATTAAAAAATATATATTTTGCCTACCTTATTTCTGTTATCTGTAACAAGTTAAGCAGCATTCCAAACATTTTTGCATGGCACTTATGACGAAATGACATATGAAACTTATTAGGTGCTTGAGAACAAACATATCAGCCCAAATATTTCAAATCGACAGATGAAGATTTTTCCTCGAAATTTTTAGAATATGTTGCGGCTCTACTTAAAATCTGACAGCCGCTGTAACATATGAATATGATGTATTTTTGAGCAAAGTGTTTAGGATTCACGGAAGAGTATTAAGAGTTGTGTTTTCCCTTGAGTTTGGTTGTTTTCCGTCTGTGAAGCTAGCAGTTGTAAATTAGTACACACTGATTATACCACAAATCGATTAAAGTGGAAGTCGTTAAATAGTTTCAAAACCCGATTTACATATGATGACAAAGCACATCCACATTTTTAGGAGAAGTGCCTAAAATAAGACTTTTTTAAAACGAATGGAAACAGGTTAACTGTTTAAAATGCTTCCCAGAAGCATGACATAAATAATGATGTACGAAGAAACGCTTGTCTGGAGATGCAAAAGAGTATTGACTAAAACCCAGCAATGCCATAGTTTAGAAGAATAGATTGTGGGTGGAATCAGATCCAACTAAGGTTTAAAAGTTAAAGGGTAAATACAGATGCGACGAAAGAAAAAACTGTGAAGCTGTACCTGTCTCGAATAATGTATCCTGCATGAAACTGTCTAGGATTATTTTCAAAATGCTGAACTGTCTGGGATTATTTTCAAAATGCTGAAGTCCTGTGAAACTGCTAAATTCGTAAATACTACAGACAGTCAGGATCTTTAGTTCTCAAGAATATCAGGCTTTATTTGTTTAAAATGTTGCTATTGAGAATTTCAATTACAGAAAGCAATTAAGACTGCACATATTGCTTTCATTATAATGTAAGCACGAAGATGTCAGTATTTGGCTTCAGATATAGTTTCATACGGAATTAAAAAGGCGACATTATTGCATTTTGAGCTAAGATACTTTCAAAATTTCTGGAATTGGGTATTCATAAGATGATGACAGTAAAACCTACCAGGCGGTCAAAACTAGGCACTTTAGAAGAACTGTGTTCTTCCTCATGAAACAATAAATGTTTACGAATGGCTTTACAATGCTTTCATAAAGTTCTTTGGACACCGACTTACTTCTCAATGCTAACACCGGAACAATTACGGAAAACTAGCATGTAGGTAGTCAGTACGGTAACTAACATGTAGATAAAACTAGATTAGGTTGCACTGTATGAGAACGTACTCTGCTATTCCACAAATTACCGAAAAGTAAAACATTCTGTCTATTGAGAAAATCCGTTGCATCTGCTGCATTGGAAGGCACATTTATAATAACAACTTTTGTTTTTATTCCATTGTAATTTGGTATATGTTGCTCTCTTCGTTGTGTTTGTGTTCCAACGCATGCAGTTTGTAACTAACCGCTAGCGTTCGTAAATCTATCAGATGCTCTGAAGACAACATCAAAAACGACTTAAAAGTTTCGAAATCTTGTAGTACTTGGTCTCTTGTGGAGCAGACAGGTGCACAACGCTGATAAACACGACGACGATAAATAGATGCATAGATGACACACTACACAAGTTATCAAACTTGCGCTATTACATTCAAGAAACACAGGGACGATATCACTGCTTAAGTAATCATGAACTTCAGAATAATAGCAAGATAACAGCGTGGATTAACAAAATTACAAGGATGTAGGAAGAAGTCTCGAAAACGCTTACATTTTATCAATCTAATATATCACACCTTAGATATGCATGCTGTTTTTATTCTGTGCCACACCTCTGACTGACTGCCGTTAGACGAAAATGTGGGAGTACAGTCGTGACGTTAAGTTCGGGAAGTGTGGGTGTGGAGATAAAACCAAATTTACAAAAGAAACAGCAAACAGAAAAGGGTAAGTAGATGCTATACGTCACACTCAAGAAGAAATACGAAACTTGGCTCCATAACGAAATAAATTCGTAGGTAGCAGAAAAATACAGTTCATCCGCGTGTTTCTAACAAAAAGGTGTTACATTATGCTTCTAAGAATGAAATCTCCAAACTAACTCTATCTTTGGAGTTTCACGATATGGCGTTTTATTAATTTGTTTCTCATTGCATGGAAATCAATAAAATATAGTAAATCAAATGAACTGATATCTCAGGAAACCTGTCTCCGTATTCATTATAGACATATTTTACGTTTGCTTTCATTCATTCACACGGTGACTGGAGAGGAAGTGAAAAAGCGTGAAAAGATTGTTTTAGATGAAATTAAGATATTCTTTTCTGATTATAGAAGGAACAAAAGATGTTAATAAAGAAATATTTTTTTCTCTTTTAATTAAGTCCTCCCCTGTTCTGGATTTCTGCTCGAGGTAGAATAAAAACACCACTTTACATGTCAAAAGTTAAATCTGAACTTTCCTAAGAGAAATGGAAACTTATAAGCATTGTACATTTGTTATAAATCTACGAAAAGCCTGGTAAACAATTTCTTGACATACTAATGCTCAGCATAAGTGCATATAGCAAGGTAGTTACAATCATATCCTTCGACGCTGAAAACGTTACGAGTGCGTGTGTTGTGGTATCACTTTCAGAAATTTCACCTACCAGGTATTCAATCTGTATTTTATCTGAATCGCAGCGTTTCCTACACCATCAGGAAAGTACGTTTCGCGAAATTAAAACTTTTGGTGTAGGCAATAAATTTCTTAATATGAATAACACTTCTTCACTGAAAATCGTTTACGAAGCGCAGTATGAATGATATCGGCCTATCGTGATCACAGCTCCTTGCGAATCACAAAATGATTCATTGTGTGCTTCTCTTTTATTTTTAATATCTGAAAAGAATAATTATTCTGCTTCTAATATATCCCTTCTAGGATTTGTTCTAAGTTATAATGATGTTTCATATGCACAGCGTGAAATTTATGGAACTCCAAGAGCAAAAAATCGCCTCATCTCTGGCTGTCGTAATTGCTATAAACATGGCATAAATGCTAGGACCTCACCCTCTGCATTACCTAAGAGGCGCTGCCAATGCGATGCGGCAGAGTACAATAGATGCTAATTACGGCTTCCTCCGGTGCAAGTCATTAATATTTCATCCATTGTGCGAAAATTTGCATATTTAGAAGGGTGTCATAGCCATTCGAGAGAATCAGAATTACGGAGCGGGTGCTCTTATTAGAATGCATGAACTTTTCTAATCAGCGTTCCGAGAAAAAGAAATCTGACGTTATATCAAAACTTGGATGAGCCTCCACAGACGGCTGGGTTATACAGCTTCCAGATATGCACCACGCCGTTGTGTTAATGAGCAACTTCTACAACCTGGCAGGAAGCTCAGGCTCGGCAATGTTTCTCAGCGATTATATCAAGTGGGCGAAAATGTAGCAGTGTCATCAACTTGAAACATAGCTTCCCTTAAGGGCTCACAAACGTTATTTCGACACATATATGATAAACTTTTCATTTAGTGACTCCTATATTCTCTTCGTCGTTTATGGAAACCAAAATAGAAAAAATAAAAATAAAATCGTGTTAATGTACATGACTACATGAGTAAAATGGCTCGCTAAAAAGCATTCTGCTTACTCATCGACTAGTAAATGCATGGCTAGGTACTTCATTCAAAAAGAAAATGGGAGGTCCATCAACATTTACTACAAAATAAGATTTTAAAGCTGTTTTCATGTTTGGGTTTAGTTTTCTCCATTTTGAGTGGACCAGTAAAAACGAGGACCATCTGAGGTAAGCGAAACAGAAAATAAGCGACTTTTCTAAGTGTATTTAACATACATGCTGAGATATTTACTCGCTGAGACATACTTTTCTGTAATATCAAGTTGTTACTCCCACTGCTTGTGAACGGTATTAGCTATGTATTTAGGAGAATAATTTCTGTGATATCGTCCGATATTTTACCATACCGAACGGTGTAAGAGATATTAATTTCATATATACATCGTAGGGGCATAAGTTCATTATCTTCGCAAAGAAATTCCGTAATTGACTCTTCCTCATATAGAGAACTTTTCAAAGAAACTTGGAAATTGCATCGTCCTGGAAAGAAGAATAGTTAGTTAAGGCATTTCTGTTCTCAAAATAATGAGCTTGTAAGGCTGTTATATGTTTGAGAAAAATTCACCATTAATTTCTATGCTATTATCTGAAGAACTATTAACTGCCGGTCTTGATCCGTTTACTCGGACGGAATGGTTACTGCTACGAGAAGATAGTGTACGAATAAATTAGATTGGAATCTACAGAAAACCATCTGACTTTTGTTCAGATTCCTATAGTTTAGGTGCCCGGAAATAATTTATTTTGGGAGCTTTAATGGCAGCATGCTCAGACAAAAAATTGGAAAAGGTGAAACCGTTTCCTGTTCCAAGATGATACAATTTTTAATCTATCTGAAGGGTTGACTATGTGAAGGAAATTAAATAATAATATTGTTTGCCAAAAAGTACGCATTTAAGAAAGAACGACTTACTGCACAGTTTTGTCTGGCCATAAAGATCTGAAGCTATGAACCGGTGGCGAAGCAAAGGTAACTGGTTCCCAGGGGAAAGATATTTAGTGATCTTTGGAATACACAACACAGACAACTGGGAACATTGTTTCGAGAACTGACTTGAGTATCGCAAAGCATCTACATGAAAAAGTTTGTTCTATTTCTATTTTGAGTATATTCTCAGAGTTTATTTGAAGAAAATTTAATTTCATATTAAATACGCTTAAAGATATTTAACTTTAACGGAGATTAGACAGCGAAAAATTTTTTCATGTAATGAACAGTGCTGGGCTGAATCAAGAAGCACTAAAAGCACATAACATCTAACAAAATTAAAAATTAAAAACAAAAAATGGAACATTTATTGCCATGCTTGTGATTGAACTGTCTGAGGCACTGGATTTGAATCATTTGTCCGAGATGAGTCCGAGTTGGAGTCCCTGGTTACGAATGGGCGGAGTGTTTGTCTGGTGGCGCTGGATCTTTCCCTTCTCTAGAACCACATGCTCTCATTTAGGGAATGTGCGGCTGCCTGCAGCCCTTTGAGTTGCTCAGGGTGATCGTTAAACGCAAAAAAATGCGATTAAAATTCAATTGCAAGGACATTTTCTAAATTTGAAAAGTATACATTTCCTTCTACAATGTTACTTGCCGTGGTCCATTTTCAACTTTAACAGCAATATTCCTACATTTCTGGTTTTCCAATAGACTGGCATCTGGAGATCTGGAGAAAACTGACCCGTCTTTCCTGTAACGTAAAATATTTTGCCCTGTAAATCCGCAAAATTTCACTGTGAAAAGCCAAATGCAGTCGGAAGTTTCCTATATTCTGAAATTATTTAGTTTTGATAATTTCGAGTTTGTAGGGAAGGCTATAGATTTCAGATGCCCTACCGAATTTCCAGTTTCTGAGCGACGTCTCTGATGGAATTGCGAATTACTTGAAGTCATTCAGGCATTTTCCACAAGCAACACAGAGAACTCCTTTAGAAAGTAAAAAAACGAGTTTTGTATTACAGTGTGTTCAGTGTTCCAATCGGCATTGTGGAAATATTTTAAAATACATGATTACTTTACGTTTCATGCAACTCAGCCGATTTTTATTTTATTGGCTCACATGGAAACATTTCAAAGCACAATTCGAGAAATTGTTTTATTGTAACTGTTTTCATAATGCTAAGAAGAAGTTAAGTACAGTGAAATAAAGTATAGTAAGTTAAGTATAGCGAAGAAGTTATTAACGCTTTCAACTACTTTACAAAATTTAAATCTCTGATTTCTGCTATCACAATAGATGAATAACTTCCATAGAAAAAAGTGAGAAAAAACCATTGATGGAAAACTGAACAGCTAACAGAGTTCATCTTCAACAATCGAATTTATGATTAAATAAGTTGCAAAAATGCGAGAAGTGAAACGTGACTTTTTTCTTCATCGGTAATAGAGTTAAATTAAGGCCCCCAAAATTCTGTCTTACATGAAGACAGAAAGTTTGGGAATAATTCATACATGGGTGCGCTATCAGTACTAATCGGGTTTTAACCAAATATGAAAAAATTTTCTTTGGATGAAATAAGCATTTTTGATATTAAGAGTCTGCGTTACCACTTCCAGACAAGACACTGCAAAACAGAAAGACTAAGCATTCACGAGAAGGCATATTCAAAGACTGGAGACTCTGGGGCCAATATCTTCACAGAATAAAATTATGCTAACAAAAGTTAAACCAGAAAACTCTCTTTTGCCTTCAACTTCAGAACTAGTTATTTATCAAAGTACAAGTATATGGATTTAGTTCTTCCAAAGGAAGTAATCAAATCCCTATTTGAAAGAAGACACAAAAGTGAGAAATCCATACAATGGCTAGAAAAGATTGCTCTTCTAATGAGCAAATTACTTCCTTACTTCTTTTCCAGAAACAGCAAATTTATAAAAATAATCTATTTGTTTCAGAACCAGGTTCTTAGTTTTCTATAATTTCTCTAACTGTAACGATAATAAATTTGAATTGTTTAAATAAAGTTTTACAACTTGTTTTTATTTTGGCCTTACCTTATCTTTCCCGGACGTATTTTTAATACAAATCATATATGTACAGTTTTTAAAATTTGTTCGTGTTCAAGTCACAAAGCAATACATCTGAGTACTAGACTTTTAACAGGTGGTTTTTATACATCAAAGAGAAATCCTTACATGAACTTACAAGAAATACTTGGTTGACGTTACACTTCAGAAACATCTGATCAATCACATTTACAAATGAATTAAAAAAGCGTCAGTTTTAAAAATATAGAACTCGTAGATGGCTTGCTCCTTAAGTCTAGGCAGTCTCTTGTCTCTCTTACCTCATTTGAAGCTGCGTAAGTCTGAGAAATTATATATGTTCTAGGCGAACTGAGCGATTCATTTTGTTTTGACACCAACAGTCTACCTATAATCGATTCAATATTATAACTAATAATAGACTTCGAATACTCAGATATGGTAGCAGAAGAATGTTAAATATAATTATATGTCTCCTAAGAATGGAAACATGTTTCAGGAAATAAGTTAGATTGGGACAGTTTCATTGCCCACGCTCCCCAAACTCCAGGCTGTTCAGTCCAAAGCTTAAGACATCCGGAATTGGAAAAATACTCTAAATGTCGAACCATCTGGAGACGAAAAATGTTTTTTACTAACATTAATGTCTAAAAATAAACCATAAAAAAACCAAACATATTTTTTGGTACTATTTCCAAGTCTGTTAACTTGTACTTCAGCAACACTGGCTTTATCAACTTCATAATGCATACTTCCGCCAGTAGTGGTTCATAAACGGGCGCCGAGAACCAGACGCGCCTGCAAGTTATTTTCATACCTGGCTGTACGTTGACATGTTTTCAACAGTTAGCAAACACATCTGAAATCATGAGCGTTCAGATTTGTGATATTTTCTGTGGAAGAATCATAAGTGACAGTTGTGCGACAGACACAGAGGCCGCAGTTTTCACATGAGTTTGCACATCTTTACATCAGAAGGGAAGTGCACAACTAAGAACGATGTGGTAAGAAGTCAGCAGGCTAGTAAACTGTTTGTATGGAGGTAACCTGTGTGTTGTTTACAGGAAAGAAACGTAAATGGAAAAGCCAGATTGCGATTAATCTACTATAGCTAATAAGTAGAGAAATACATGGGCATAAAGTGGAAAGAAAAGTTGTTGACACAAATCCTAATGAGCAGCCGGTTTAGAGAAAGTTGCAAACACCAAACCAAATAATTCCTATTTTATTTATTAATTAGTGTGCAACGTACAGTACTTGAATTTAGATGATAATGTTAGATTTTCATAAGCGGAAATATTTAATTTTTGAAGCCAAAATAGTGGAATGAATATTAAGGAATCTAAATTTGTTTTCGCTATTGCTACAACTCCTCGTTTCCACGAATAAAGAGTACACATTTTCTTAACACAGATCGTTGCGTATAATATCAAATGATTCCAGAATAAAACTGTTTCAAATCATTTTCCTGAGATTAACAGAAATACTCAGCTGTTATTACTCGTAGGATCCAAATATCATGACTGATTAAATTTTCAATCTCGAACAGAATGCCATACCTTGTAGATAGTAATGTCCTTTTTCACTATTACATTATTTACTAGCAATACAAAAACCAGGAAGCAGGCAGTTGATATGAATTACTGGAGCTCCACAAGTTC
Organism: Macrothele yani; assembly: GCA_039090855.1. Classification (NCBI taxonomy): domain Eukaryota; kingdom Metazoa; phylum Arthropoda; class Arachnida; order Araneae; family Macrothelidae; genus Macrothele; species Macrothele yani. The sequence continues at coordinate 62,398,168 of CM077008.1, read as the reverse complement.
ATGTGTTAACAAAGGAAGGGCGGAGAAGTTGTAAACATGAAGCACCAGGACTGGAGTGAATATACTCGAACACAGCAATTACACCAGCCAGTATTCGTGAATATACGGTTTTACAAATATTCTGTACCATATTTTTATTGAAAGTTTAACGACCCCCGTGAGAAACTCAATTGGCTATAAGGAGTGAGTCACCCGTCCCATAATTTAGGGCCACTGGCTCCAGGGAAGCGAGAGAGCCAGCGCCGTAAGACAAACACAACAACAATGCCTCGCCGGGATTCGAAGCCGGACCCATCTCGGACGAATGATCAGAAGCCATCGCTTAGACCACTGTGCCACAAGGGAGGCCTGTATCATTTCACGCCACGTTGGATATCTGTATGTCCTTTGAAGTGGTCCAACACATTAAAAAATAACGAACATAATATAGGCTTTGATCACTAGGAACAAACACAGCTGGAGTGAAGATGTGCCAATTTCATAAAAGTTAAAGAGGTCTGCTTCGAAAATTAGGGTGTAACATCGTATTTTTAGAATATAAGGAACATGTACAGAACTCATTGAATAACAACTTCGCGATTTCTGGCATGTTAAATTAATGTTGGGTTGTTCTAAAATCACTATTGGCTGTCTGAAGCTGTCTGAAAAACAAATGAATTTGAAGACGTTCACTGGGAGTTCTTACCCTTTCAGTAACGAAAAAGTCTTTGACACATCCTTTAATCGAAAAATTTTATATGCGCTGAGAACATGTTGCAGTGTATGAGTGTAATATCCATAGATGTTTCATTGCTCGTAGCTGTTCCACTAACAATACACGCCAAAACTTAGATTTTGTCTTTGCATGACGCGAAAAAATATTGTACGAGTAACTGGAGCTATAACTAGGTTGAGGATTTCATGAACCCTTTGTTGCGATGTGCAAAGCTGTGTCTTGAATGTTAAGGCAGTGGAAAAAAATGATAACCGCCTAGGTAAAAATCACATGTATTTATTGATATAGCGTTGAACTATCCTTTGCTCATACATTCTGCTTAGAATAGATGCAAATAAGTTACGAACACTAGCCGGAGGAATATTAGAGCATGGAGAAGGAATCTACTCCTCAACTCAGTAAAACTAAAAACTCCCATTATGCTGTAGAATTTAGTACAGAAAATTCAAAAATAATGATTCTCTGGAAATTTCACACTTACACCCTAAGAGGTCGTCAGTGTAAAGGATGTTAATAATAATACCTGCATTTTGATGGAAGCAGTGCGCGACTACTTTGAACCATAGCTAAGCATTTAAATGAAAAACATCATGTAAAAAATTACGGTATTGGCATTTTAGCAAATACACTATTAAAAGCAATAAAGTGATTTATGACCATTGGATGTGGATTAATAAAAGATAAAATTAACGATGTATTTGCAACATGAAGCTTCAGTAGAGTCCTTTTCTGCTCTCGCATGCCAGAAGCCATCCTGCAACGCTAAATGAGAAAGTGATTCCTTGTACTGTATATCAGTAACAGCAAATTAGTTGTTCATCCAGGATTTTCGTTAACTGAGGAATTTGATTTTTTCTGAGAAATTTCGCTCTCCTTTTTCTTCCTAAAATACTTGCAAGTTTTATCACAGGTCAGAATGATAATAACTTCTAAAGACCGTTTCATCATCGTAACATAAAATTACTTTGTTCTTACATGAAATCTATATCTATCAATTACCATCTGAACTATACGAATGTGAAAAAAGTCAAATGCTAATTTGTCCCTCGAAAGGATTCCATTGCTATATAAAATTTCATTTATAACGAAGCTCATTTACACAAAACGCTGTTTAAACGTAAGTTTTATAAATGTGTCATCCAAAGAGCAACAGAGCGAAGTTTTGACAGTTTTCGTTTCCTTGTTTTACAATCTCAGGCGAACAAACAATTATTAATATTTTAAATTTGAACTAATGTAGCTGTAAGTTGTCCTGCTGTCGTCCCTTTCTACACAGTTCTACATATTAAGGCGGATAGCCCACAAGAGTACTTGGAGCTTCTGGGTTTTGTAAAAAAAATAGTTAATTTTAGCAGTGTTTTTAGCAGCAGGAATTATGACTCCAACATAACATTGGTTTTTGTGTAAGACACCAACTCCGAGCTTTCAGGTTTACGTTTGCTTTTGATTCACTGTAATACTCGTTGAATATGGTTAGGTTCACTGTAATACTCGATGAACATGGATAGCTTCATTGTAATACTCGCTGAACATGGATAGCTTCACTGCAATACTCGCTAAACATGGATAGCTTCACCTAACGTGCAGCTTTTAAGTCTTAATATTAAATATGAAAACAGCAAACTAGGGACTACAGTATATGAATAATAAGGTCCAGTAGAATCGAAAGTTCAAGTCTTTTTGTTTCTAATCAAGAAGCAGCTCAATTTGCAGCACGTTCATAACAATTACACAAACGGACGCACTCTGTACAATCAGCGTATACAACTATACGCTCACTTTCCCACAATCACAGGTGGTATAGTATTGAGCCTGATAACATTTAAAACTCCAAAAGCATAGTGAGACGAAGTAACATTGTGATAGCGATACATTCCGAACAGCAACTCTTATATATAACTTGAGCATACGTCATTGACTTCTGACCGGTTGTTAGGATAGCCAAATCAAAATTCGTCGAGGGATATTCTGTGACGTTAAGAATAGGAAAACGTTTAACGAGAACAAACCAAGTTTACGTAACAATACAGGAACTCAAAAGGAATGTTAAATTAGAGTATACGTCAAGTTTGTTTGAAGGTGCGATAAGAACAGACCAGAGAGATTCTTCCTGTCATGAAATTGTAACTACTGAATCTTATTTCTTAAAGAATCGAATGAAAACTTGAACACAAGCGTGAAGAGAGTAAGTAATATTTAAACAAAAGCCCAACCTGTTCTATGATACCAGGGAACTAATCTTTGTTCTGATCAGGTCGAAGATTACGGCAGCGGCTACAAATATGTTAATTTTAACTTTGTACAAAATAGACCTAGGTGAGCAAAAGAAAGAAGAATAGTGGAATGAAAAGCTGTCAAGAGGACAGAAAAATAATATAAAAACGGGCACTTATAATACTTGCTGCATGATCAAGGGCCGTAACTAGGGAGGTGCTGTCGGTGCTCTCGGTCCGGGCGAAAGGGCGCAGGAGGCGCAAAAAATGAAAAACATACTGTAATTTTTTCTTTGACTATGTCTGATGGGGGAGGGCGGTAAAATGGTTTACTCGCACCGGGCGCAGCAGGGGCTAGTTACGGTACTGGGTATGACATTTTCATGTTGTTAGAAAGTTATTTTTTTTTCTTTTGGAATCAGGGTTTGTCGACCACTATGAGCAATTCATAGGGATATAGACAGTTTCCCGTCCTCCATTGTTGGTTACAGGACAGGGACAAAGCAAGCGCCATGAGATAAGAGCACCACTCATTCTATATCTGGGACTTTAATCATGACCTCACATCGGGCGGAACGTCAGTAGCCAGCACCTCAGACCACTGCTCCACCAGAAAGGCGTTGGAAATTATGATAAGGTAAAATCATCTTTTGAGGCATGGGGTATTAAATTAAGAATGCAACTATACGCGAGAGTAGCATCTTGCGAACGTACTTATTAGGGGCCGTGACAAATTAGGATTATTTCGGGTGTGGAAAACTAATTGCGGGATCGGCAGAATATCCGTGATAACACGCACACGAGACACCGCTCTGGGCGAAAATAGGCATGAAGTGCTTTTTCGGGCTTTCAAATATGAATTTGCTCTCCAAATGATGACCTTGGAATTCTGATAATTTTTAATTACGTCTAATCTACAATTTGCTTCCCATAACAGCGTTAAAGCTAACCAATGCATCGTCTTCATCAAATCTGCTGCTAGGAGCTCGGTATCATACAAAGTCAATATATATATTTAAACCTCAAAGTTTTTTCACAAAAAATTGGAAAAGGCGCCGAAATACCTGGCAACAGTTACTGCTTTTTTTTTTATTTATTTATTTGTTTAACTGTTACAATAGAATCATTGAGTATATTAGTTTACAGAGTAACTTAAAGTTTGTAACAGTATGGGAAGCCTAAGAAAAGGCCTCTTTCAAGAGTCCTGACATAGCTCAAGCTTCCCAGTAATCATTTGATAACAGGCAAGTCAATTATATAATTATACAATGTTAAATTCCCTGCATGCTCATATAACATATTAAACTGAGAATCAATTTTCTTATTGTTGAAGTATATATGATTTTAGTTTTTTCTTAAATAAATTGAAATTGTTAATATTGGTTAATTCGTTTGGGAGTGCATTCCAGTACTTTGGACCACTATATGTAATATTTTGCTGTGACATTTGTGTTCTTGGTGTAGATATTTGTAAAGATACTTTTGATCTTGTGTGATATAGATGTAATATTGGTGCTATTTTAATTATTTCAGTAAGATTGTAATTATCTGATTTTATACATTTAAACATAATGTTTCCTAGGTTGAAGTTACACAATTGTTTAATATTTAATATTTTATATTTTTGTGGGTATACCTTAGAGTACCTAAAATTATTTATTTGTATAATATTATCCTTGTTATTATTAATTTTGAGATCAATTAGTCTAATGTATTTGTTTTGTAGTATTTGAAGTTTTTTGAGTTTAGTATTCGTTGTCTGGCCCCAGGCCAAAAAGCAATAATTTAAATACGGATGAATCAAGGCGTTATATAATATCATTAAGGTTTTAATAGTTAGGTTGTTTATTACATTACTGACTATTCCTATATTTTTAGATATTTTTGTTAGTATTGTATCTATGTGTCTAGTCCATTTTAAATCTTTGTAAAGTATAATTCCTAAGTAAGTAAATTTATCTATTATTTGAATTATTGTTTTGTCAATTACCAATTTTCCAATTATTTGTAGAGGAGATAATTGCCGAGTAAATATTACTGCTGTAATCTTTTCTAAGTTTATTAGCATTTTATTTGCTGCCATTCAGTTAGAATATTTTTCGAGCAGTATAATTGCTTTATTGATCATTTCATCAATATGATTGCCATGAATTATAATAATTGTATCATCTGCATATAGAATTATATTAGTTTCTTTATTTACATTGAAAATATCATTTATGTATATGTTAAATAGCAAAGGCCTAAGTATAGAACCCTGAGGAACTCCAGAGTTTTTTTTTTTTTTTTTTTTTTGTAGAGATGAGTATTTCTCAATTTGTGTAAATTGAGGTCTATCTGTTAAGTAGTTTTTAAGAAACGTATATGAGGTGTCTCTTATCCCTATATGCATCACCTTTTTTAAGAGTATGTCGGGATTTAATGAATCAAATGCCTTTGTTATGTCTAAAAAAATAGCTAATGTTAAGCTATGATTTGCAAGATTCTGTTGTATGTTATTTTGAATTGTAAGTACTGCCATTTCTGTTGACTTATTTTGTTGAAATCCATATTGATACTCATTTAAAATTTTAAATTTGGTCAGATATGAAATTAATCTGGTATATATTAATTTTTCTAAAATCTTTGCAAAAGTAGATAAGTTTGCAATTGGTCTATAGTTATTTATTATGTTTTTAGATCCAGATTTGTGTTTAGGAAAAATTTTAGTAATTTTTAATTTCTCTGGGAAAATTTCTGTTTTAATTATGAGATTAAATATAAATAATAGGGGTTCAATAATAATTTCAGCTACATCTTTGATAACTTGTGGGTGAATTTCATCATAGCCTGGTCCAGTATTTGATTTTATATGGGTTGATTCAGTTAGTAGTTAAGTTTTCGTTATTTGCATAAGATATATAGAGTTAGTGTAAGTGGTATTTTGTAAATACGATTTAAAAGGAGCAATTGTTTTTTTTATTTTTTCATTTATAATTTTTGGGATTGAAATAAAATGTTCATTAAATAATATAGCAATTTCGTTTTTGTTTGCTGTTTGCTTATTATTTTGATTAATTAAAAAGTCTGCGCATGCCAGACTTTTAATTAATCCGATGCTATCCGATGTAAAAGTAATTTTTCGGATTGAACTTTCAGAAAAGTAAGTATAATGATTAATCAAACTGAGGAACTGAAAATTAAAAAAAATACAAAGTCACGCCTCGTAGGAGTAGCATCGTGCATGGTACAAAATATAGAAGGAATGGAAAGTTCCGCTTATAAATCTTGGTAATTATTTGCAGAAAGCCTTTCTTCAATCCATCATTTAGAAATTCAGATGTTGTGGCAAATATAGGAATGTGTCTGAGCCCATTGTGAAAACTGTTCATCAGGTAAATATTTTTAAATCGGATTTATACCTGCCGTGATATCGTGTCTGTCTACAAACGGACTGACTGGAAAAAATTCAACATGACCATATGCAATCGGACCATACTGTTTTTCAAATTCGCACTCCAGAAGAGGTGCTGAATGCAATTACCACTAAGCAGTTGACTTGTAGATAACAAAACACTAAGAACAACAATTCATGTGGTGTGTCATTTTATGAGTTCCTTTATGCAAGTTTAGACAATGACTTTCCACATGTTTTTTAACAAAAAATTTGCATTTTGAGTTTTCCCGAGAGAAGTATTCACTTGAGTAGTAACACATGGTAGAATTTTTCTAATTAAGTAATTTCGAAGCTTTAAGAGTGCGAGAACAAAAGCAAAACAGAATGCTTCATTCTCCAGTTAAGGCTCACCCTTTTTGCGCTAAATAAATTAGTAATTTTTTTTACAAGCAGAAGAAAACATCTTTTTTTTTCTCATCTCGACTCAATGTACTAGATCTTAAATTTTAAAAGTGGGAGTTAATAAAAGAACGGTGCTCAAACAATCAAACTAACATGATTAAATAAGGTAGAACAACACTCAAGCAAGAAGGGTTAAAACTGCGTGATAAATAATGGTTGAACGCAATGAAAAACAAAAACCACCGGAGAAACGGAAGCGAAGCATTAGAAGCCTAAGTAATGCAAGAAAAACATAGCGATACAATAAAAAAATACGAAAATGGAAGCAAACGCAGTTTTAAAACAAAACAGATTTGTTGCTCTGTTTTAAGATATATCGCTGCTCAAACAAAGCGCATGTAGCCTCAACACATGTAGAAATGAGTTAGAAATTCAATCACAGTGGGATACTTTCGTTACTGCATGTCTAGGGGCAGAGGGGCCCCTGACATGTAGTAACCAGGGGCCTCAGGGGAATCCTTAAAGGATCGCGACGACAAATAGGGAGGTGGGGTCGAGGAGGCATAAAAGGAGCCTGCCTTGTAAGAAAAGCCATTATTGATCTCTCAGAGTCAGCACATAACTCATCATCGTCATATTTCTGCCTGCCTCCTCATCGTTATACAGGAGAACGAAATCTTTTTGCTCTTCACTAGTCCACCGAACATTTTCACTGGGGAAAACTGCAGATGAAAATGAGGTATTCATTCCCCAGAAACACAAAGCATTCATGAAAATGAGGTGAGGATTGGATTTCACCTTAATCACTAACAACGGACTCGCAGGATTTTTACTGAACAAGCTGATAAGGTGGGGGTGGCTTTTAAAAGGATCACAAATCCCGGGCATTCATTTGTTTAATGGCAACTGATTGTGATGATGCTGTCACAAATAAATTTTCTACAACTACTTCAGAGACAAAATCCTCTGAGAATTTAACTTGCGTTATTAACACCCAGTTTGTAACAGTTTTGTTTGGAGGGAGAACAGAACAAGTTTATAAAGCAACAAGCTTTTGAAAGATGAGGAATTTTGCCATTCGTTTATAACGTATTTGGAGTATTTTCAACTTGGATCTCGCCCTTTGGATTTAACTGCTATAAGGTTAAGAGCGATGTATTTATTTTTTTTTGCTTAGGTATCTTCTTTATAGAATATATATATATATATATATATATATATATATATATATATATATATATATATATATATATATATATATATATATATATATATATATATATATATATATATATATATATATATATATATAGTCAGTGCCGTTAATGCCCACCAGATGGAGACGTCTCAGTAGCTGAGCCCATCTTACGGATTTGTGATGTCAGAAGCTGACTTAAAAATACACATAGCACCGTGGATTGTTGGCCACCGTGGCGTAAATGTAACGCACTCGGCTAGATATCGAGAGTTGTGTTGGTTCAATTCCACAGCGGCGGCTGTAAAACCATTTTTCGGTTGCTGTGTGTTTCTAGAACGTGGTTAAGAGCGATGTATTTATTTATTTACTGTCGTCACGTATTTGGTGTATTTTCAACATAATTATTATGTGAACAGTCCTGCTGAGTAACTTTTCTAGAAGCATTCCGTTTATAGATTTCAAAACAGCACCACACATACACACAGATACACAACACAAACGAGCGCACACACACACACACCAAACATAACTTAATGCTGTAGATATGTACGGAATACAGTTTCCTAAAAATACAGATTAGTGTTTTCAAATGAGTTAGCGTTTGAATATTGATACTAAGAAGCAAGCTGAAACCTCATACAAAGTCTGTATCTCATGGGAACAGAAAGCTTCCAGAGAACACTTTCAAAACTTTGTTCCTCCGAAACCATTTACAATAAGCATAAAAATACATTGACCTGTCAAGAAAATAAATGGTTGCAACATACCAAAAATGGAGCTCTTAAAATAACAGCAATTTTAGCATTTTTTAAAGCAATGTTTTTCGGGAGATAAGCGATGAAACTGCGTTGAGTGAATGATATTCCCATAACCAATCCCAGTTATGTTAAACTAAAGTATTCTTGATCAGTGCAACAAGATTTCGTCAAAAGCCTTTCAGAACAGATGAAGAAAATCAAGAGTGTTTACATAACGATGGCGCTTTACATTTTATAAGACTTACCGCGGTTTGAGTGAGCGAAAAGTTATTTATTAGGTTTTTGAAGGACATAATACGTGTGTGAGGAAATAATACACAATAAATGTAAAATATCAGTGGAATTACTTTGAGAATGAGAAATCTCTCTCACAATGGAGAACATATTCCCAATTTTTTGTATAGAACAGGAAATGTAATACTGAAGAAAAAAGTAGTAGTATCAAAATTTAGGTATATACAGTATGTGTACTTAGTATTGCTTTTGTTGTTATTAAGCATAGTCATTCATAAAACTATTCTTACATACCCTATTGAACTGGATACAACTTTTATGATATACTGCGAAATCAATCACGATTAATTTTTACTTGAGATAGAGTGTTTATGTAAACCAAATGGAGCGTAAATTTCGGGAACATTGATAGAAATCAGAAAAATAAGGTAAGAATGTTAAGACCTTAACTTTTATAAATACAAACGAATGTAAACAGAGAGATACATTTTGGTTGTTTACCGATTTGTACAACAGTCGCGTATGAACAGCAATTACTCGCTGTCAGAAAGCTATGAAATTAAAGTTTTCTCGCGTATGAACGGCAATTACTCGCTGTCAGAAAGCTATGAAATTAAAGAATAAGATAGGGAAGAGCACTTGACAGGAACTGTTTTTCTTCTTCATCAGCTCGCAGAACCACCAAGGTTCCTGGCCGCAAACACAGATCTCCTCCACTCCCCTGTCCTTCACTCTATCGGTCCAGTCGGTCACTCCAAGCTCCCCAAGGTCACGCCGCAAGCTGTCACTCCATCGTTGTCGGGGTCGTCCTCTTGGTCACAAAAAAACTGTTACACAACAAAAATTCAAAAAGTAAGGCTTGCAAAAGTGTATTTAAATAAAATAACAACATACCAGGTATTGCATCATGGTGAGATACAGTCTTATATTAGCCTAACTTTTCCACATGGCCACCAATTCTGTTCAGACACTTATCATAGCCATAAATCAACTTGTTAAGTCGTTCATGGAAAACATCGCGTCTTGTGCGCGCAACCATTTCCTGGAATTGAAGCGCAGACATATGAGTTGTCTTTTCAGCTCTGGAGAGCGAAAACAATCCAGTAGTGACAAAACGGGACTGTACGGTGGAAGTGAACGAATTTCCCACTCAGAGGATTTCAAGAGATTCACGGTTACGGTAGCACTGTGAGGTTGAGCGTTGTCGAACTTCCTGCACAATTTACACACATGTTGTACTCTCATCACATTAGTACCATACACTGTCACAAGCTCAAAATTAATTTCAACAGGTGGGAATTTTATCGCCCATAAAAATGAATTACAGAATTATTTCTTTGTCCATCCTTTCAGTGAGGTCGTCATCTTGAAACCACTATGGAGTCGATTCGCGTCATATAAGGTTTCAGATACTTCTGCCATCTGGTTGTGATTATAGGAAACAACTGAACCGACACTTGCCAACTCAATGCAGGAATCTTTCCGACGGAAATAAAATTGAGAACCTTCATTTTTGAATTGCCCTCGTAATAACAATTCAACAACTCATTCTGGAAGAAAGTCGTAGTTTGAGGAAAACTAATAAACAATTAGAAATTAATGCATGCAAATGGAAAACCTGCGTTGATATACTACAATATACATTGTTGTACCCAAAATTAACGCGATAAACACAAAATTATGAACAACGCAAAATTCACACGACAGAGTTTAATAATAGTTGGTACGGACATACATATATAAATAATGCAGCAAAACACAACAGAAAACAAATGCCATCGCCACATGAGGAGGAAGCATGCGCGTGACAGCATTACAATATAAAAATGATGCAGCAATGGCGCGCATTTCGATTGGCTAAGAGGCCAATAGGAGCAGTCCAACTCAAGCTTTAATTGACTCACGCCGCTCAGAACAAAGTTTAATTAAGGTCGCTGTCCGGCCAGCTCCATGACGTACAGTCTTCATTTGCATATTTTCATAGAAACAAGCACAATGCTGCTGAGGTACGTCGACTTAGTGTTTCCCTTGCATACGTTTCTGAAAAATCTGTACATTCAGTCGTATCGTTTTGCACTTATTCTCGAATTCGTATTTTTCACGTTAATTTTGGACACCAGTTTATATGCAGATCTGCGAATGTGATATTATTGCCTGTAAAGAAATACAACATGGACGTAGAATACAGATACGTAATCGGTTTTCCTTGCAAGAAGCGCAACATCTGTGTACCATTGAATGTCCATTCCACCCCTATGAATATGTGGCGACTTGGTTTCGCAAGATTATAGGACACTAAGAAAAAATAGTTGCCCTGCGCATTTTAATAACTTTCGACAGATTTCGGAAAATGAATTCAGATTCTAAAAACCCCTTTTTTTATTTAATGTTTACGAGGATGAAAACCCTCCCAGGAACAGAACATACGCTCGAGATGGACCGACAGAAATATGTAATTTGCAGGACAGCAGTCGACCTTGTTAGGTATCTCCTTATCACATTTTATCTTTCATAATTATAGAAAAGATTCAACCGCGTTACTTATGCAAGGCGTACAACAATGAAGAAGATAGGTGTTAAACTCATAGAGCAACACTGAGGATGTTCGATATGGAATTCCTTGCGTAGATGGAAGAGAAACTTTCTGAGGTAGAACGACACTTGTAGAACCTTTCTGAGGTAGAACGACGATGAGGTAGAACGAACTTGTAGAATCTTTCTGAGGTAGAACGAGGATGAGGAGACTAACAGGTGTAGATGCAAACACAACATAGCATATCATCAATACTTTGCAGTGGATTGTTAGTGACGATCTGCTAAAGCTATATTTTGATCATTCGGCTTGTGATAGAACTACGAATATTACGAAACTTTAGTTGGTGACTGTTGCTGTCTTTCAATTTCAAAAAATTTAACATGCTCTTTTTGCTTTAGTTTACTGCTGGCTTTAAAAGTTTGAGCAATTTTATCTCAAAAAGTACTAGTAGTTCAAAAATGCGTTATTTTTAATTTCGGAAATGTATATATCAAAGGATCAACAATGGTGAAAAGAGAAAGAAAAACGCTGATAACTAATATTCTAATAGCAATATGCTGTTCAGATATTATTATATAACTAAATCAGTTCTCAAATGTTAGACCACATGTGACGAAACCAGTTTAGTATCATCAAACAAAACACGACATCGCATATATGTAATATATTTTAGGATAATGGTTTAACAACCACAAATGAACAGCTTTTACCGCTATGGGTTGTCTGCAGTCCATTTTGGGGCCACTGCTTTCGGGAAGTTTGGAGAGCACAGCGTAACTGAATGTCAAAATGACTGTTAGAAAATACCACTGAATATTATTCACCCTCACTGAATGTCACTACACCGCACACGCTTTATCCAGGACTCGAACCTGGGTCCATCTTAGGCAAATTATCAGAAGCCAACGCCCCAGATCATTCAGTCACCGGAACAGCGAACATGTAATATCCGTTCATAAAGTAATGATTACTGCCTATTAAAAAATGAGGATAATCCCCAATGTAACCAATAATAGGCTGCTAAATCTAATTATGAGAACTGCATAAGAAAGAACGTTCATTTCAGCTGATTACATACACAACACAAAAACACAATGAGACAAGTAGATTTCACGCAGCCACTCTTTATAATCATATGCAGATATCAGCCAAGACGATGGCCAAAGATATGTACGACTAATTGTAGTAGGGAGCAAATGGGTGTCTTTAAAAAACATGTTTTGGAAAAGATGTATTGAGTGTAAAAATAAACTCTTAATAATTTCGATTTTAACAGGATTAGCATTATTTTTATTTTCTGAGTGTAATATGAAGCAAGCAGTACAAAAATTTAGAGGTTGACTTTTGCAAAATGTCTTTGCAACGATTTGTACACTTTCCTGATTTACGGTTACTGAAATTCTTTATCTGTAATTTTTTGATTATGAAAAGTTTTTTTATTTGAAGTTCAAACTGTACATTCCCATACTTGCTTTTTCCTGCTCATCATATTTTAAATGTTCAAAATATCAGTCAAGGGAAAAGAAAAACGTCGGTGCCCAAGCGTTTAAGAGACTATCTCTACGTATTTCGATGAAATAATTTCGAACTCAGAGTAAGGCACTGATGCTGCGGGTATTTTAAAAGTTCATTTACATTCTGTTCTTGGAAATAAAAGCACTGCATTAGTTAGGGGGACTTGTTCTAAACAAATCTTGAAAACGTGGACTTGTTCTTGCAATACATCTTAAAAACTTTAAAAAATAGATAAACAGGCTATCATAATAATTAGAAGAACTTCGTACAGTGAGACATTTTAAGAGCTAGGTGGTATATCTGCGGAGAATTCAGCAGCAGATAAAATTCTGTGAAGCAATTAAAATTACAGGGCAATACTTTCAGCAGTTTTCTTATGAAGCTTATTTTATTGCACTAAATAAACAACAATCTTCTCAAAGGGCCCAGTTGGAAAAGAAAGGAAATTTTGACTATGAGACAAGGGCATAAAAGCATTGAGTCATACATAAAACGCAGCTTCGGGCAAAGTAGAAGCTTCAGTAATAGGGGGAAAATATCTTATTTTTCTTTCTCTTCTCATCCTGACAACGGCGATTTCGTATTCAAAACCGTTTATTTGAACCACATATTCTTTTTAAAAAAGTGAAAATGTCGAAAGTTATTTAGTGTTCTCTCATATTTTCACGCAGTTATTTCAGAGGCAGCCTTTGGGGCGTTTTTTAATGAATTAAGCGAAGTCCCACTGAAGTTTTTCACGGTTTCATTGACGTGACATGTCCCGTTCCGTTCACTAACAACTGAGGAAGACGATAGCTATTAATGAGTTTCTCTTTGAAGTACACGGGAAAGAGATACAGCTTTAAGAAAATCTTTTTAGAGATGCCCAAATACTTAACAGTATGGAAAAATAACGAAAAGTAATGTATTCCCTATTTTAAAGTATAGAAATAAGCCTTTCCTACAGCAATTGTTTCGATGTTTTCACGAATTTTTGTTCCCTTGAGCTTACCCAGGAGCATGCCGGGTTAGTGTAAGTGAAACAAACGAATGGAATACAAGGAATGATCGAAAAGTAGCGACAAGGAAGAATTCGCATATCCATAAACAGTCTTCTGCGTTTTGAATCTAGCAATGTCAGAGATTTGGAAAAATACAGATTCCCCTAATGATCAGATACCGAAACTTATTCCTGGAGGAAAACAGTAGCAAAATGGACAAAATAATTTGGGAATGTCTGTCATTTCATAGAAGAACAAATGTTTGGCAAAGTGAACGAGTCCACTGGACTGCCCTCAACCACTGTGAGTGATGGATCTGTAGGTATATTACGGCTAATAAGAGAATGACTATTAGTGACATTAGAAACAACACCAATTTTTATGACCACAGCAAAGCAATGGAAACATTCAAACAAAATGCGTAATATGGCTGCTAATGGATACAAAGTAATAACATTAACATCCCTTGTCTCTGAAGCCTGATGTTTGGAATGTACAGAATCCTACGCGGACTTTGTAAAAAACAACACGTGAACTAACATAATGATGCTGAAATTCACATCTAATTTTTTAAGCAGTTATATGGGCTCAGCCGAAGAAAGCGTGGCCGCCGCAGGTGGCGCAGTAATTTAAGAGCTGGCTTATGACCATTCGTCCGTGAGACAAACACAACATCCCGGCGAGGCATGGATGTTGTGTTTGTCTCACGGCACTGGCTCTCTCTCTTCTCTGGAACCAGTGGCCCTAAATTAGGGATGGGCGACTGCTTATAACTCATTGAGTTGATGACGGTGGTCGTTAAACCTTCAACCAATAAAAAAAAAGAAAACATGCCAAGGCTCATAGAGGAGAGATAAATTTTCTCGATTGTGAGAGTGTTATATCTTCTAAGAAGGCTGGACGAAGTCGGATTATCAACCACCTTTTAATGGCAAACAGATGAGATACCTCTTTGCCTGATGTGCGCATCCGACCAAAAAGCTTCTGTAATACTAAAATATGAGAAATGCACAAAAAATAGCGCATCTTCACATTTGCACAAAGCTTGTTAGCTAAACACAGTATTTAATTAAAGAAACAGCTTCTCTGCTGTTGAAACATCACTTTTCATGGTTTACTTCAAAATTCCTTAGTTAAGAAAAACTTCAGAAAAAAAGCTTCTAATCATGTGGGAAGAAACTGACAGTTACCTTTAATGATTCCAAAAGCTGTGTTTTCGAAGTAGTCGCGATTCTTTTTTATTTCATAGTTTTATTAGCAATCGCTATGACTTTCAAGATTAGGAATCCAGAGCAGTAGGGCACGCGCGCGGCAACTCCCCCACTTCATCAGGGTTTCGTACCAGCACCCATCTCGGGGGAAATGGCAGAAGGCAGCGCCCCAGACCACTCACTACCGAGACAACACTATCACGTTTTCCAAGACTGGAAGGAAAGAACTGACATATTTTCTGGAAGTCCATAGTAGCATACTTTTTAAGGGAATCAGACATTTAAAAATATTATCATAGTTCAACAGCTTGAGATAGATGCCACTTAATAAATAAGATTGCCTACAAATGCAAAGGTGAAATTAACATGAATTTTAAATGACTACACCCACACACTATTCTTCTTTTCTTTTTCTTGGCAATGCTGTTATCACAGCCTATATAGAAATCTTCTTGTCGTGTGTAGACAAGAACAGACTGTCACCATAACTTTTAATGGAAGTTCTAAGAATGGTATCCCCAAAAAATTGGAAGTCATTTCCTTGTGAAGCGTTTCAATTCTGTAAAACTAGCTTTTAGAATATACACTATATTAACAAAAGTCACCGGACATCAAAAGCAAATGAACGGATCCGCTGCATTGTTAAGATGCGTGGTACAGCTGCAAGCGGTATAAAACCAAGCCTGCAGCTGACTGCGATCATATTGCACTGTGAGGTTGAGTGAAAATGTCGCGGTTGGAGAGAAATGACTTTGACAAAGAAAAAATTGCTGGGTGTTATATTAGTGAGTTGTCCATAAGAGAAACCGAGAGGCGTTTAAACATACCCAAGTCAGCTGTTTTGGAGGCACTTAATAAGTGGAAGGCACATGGCGTGCCTGAAGCAGCAAAATGTACCGTCGGATCAAAGAAAATCAGTGACAGAGGACGTCGAAGCCTCAGGAGAGTTGTTAAAGCTAATCGACGGAGTACTGCACAAGACCTCAGTGTACAGGTGAGTAAAAATGCTCGAACCTCGGCATGTATACGTATCATTCCCAGAGAACTTCATTCCATGGTTTGCCATGGTCGTGTGGCTGCTCATAAGCCTTTCATCTCCACTCGGAATGAGACTCGTCGTTTAGCATGGTGTAAAGAACACTTACCGTGGACCGTAGATCAATTGAAACGGGTCCTATGGACTGATGAATCCAGATACACGATCCATCAGTCGTATGGCGGAAGCCGGGTTACCGCTATTTACCACAATGTACTGTTCCTACGGTGAAGTTTGGAGTTGGCAGTGTACTCGTGTGGGGGTGTTTTTCGTGATAAGGTCCCGGCCCATTGGTTATCGTGGACAAACCTGTTAACCAGCACGTGTACCTCGATATTCTGGACAATTATGCCCTACGAACTCTGTGGCAATACTATGGAGGCGAGCTTTGTTGATACCAGCAGGATAATGCACCGAGCCATAAAGCAAGGACTGTTACGGCGTGGTTTGACGATAATTCCGTATCGTGTGTAGACTGGCCAGCACAGAGCTCTGATCTTAATCCCACAGAACACCTATGGGATGAATTAGAGCTCCCAATAAGAAGTTTGGAACCAAGGCCTATTACTAAAGCAACAGTTAGCGGCAGTATTATGTACTGAATGGAAGCGCAGGCCTATCGCTGTGTTCCAAAACCTTGTCGAAAGCATGTCTCGAAGGGTCAGTGCATGCATTGAGGCCAACGGTGGACCCACACCGTACTAAAATACTTCAATAAATGCTATGTTGTATTTCTCTTCTAGGTGTCCGGTGACTTTTGTCAATATAGTGTATATATATTTTGGTATAAGATGAGCGAAAGCCGCCAGTATTTTTGCAGAACATTTTAATAACATTTTTGGCAAGAAAAAAAAATCAAAACATTTAACAAAATTATAAAATCAGATCTAAATCTAGCTATTACAGTGTCATACTTCCTCATAAAGTATTTTGGAAGATGTATGCAAAATGTACCCGTTTCTGTTTTGCAAAATCTACGAAATATTATAAAGAGTTCCACAAAAATAGACTTTTGACTATTTTTAGAAGTTACGAGAAGTTTACTATAAGCACAATGACTTCTCTTCTGCGTATTTTGTGTAGTTCACAAACTGGCCAAAATATCTCTACCTTCATTTCTCAGCAACGTTAAAAACATAATCCTAAAAATATGATTAAAGTGCTAATACATTTGTACAACAGCGCTGTAAGCCTACTGGAGAAAGGAAGCGTATCGAATAAAAAAACAAAACATATGCTAGTAGATTTTAAGATTTCCATTTAAAATTACTTTTATTTTATTTTCAAAATGATTTATTCACATCTGAACAGCCTTCTTAAGATATAAATACTGATCAAAAATCTGTGAAAGTTTCGAAAAATCATGCTCAAGCGAAAGTTTCGAAAAATTCTATTTCGTGACATCAAAAGTTTATCAGCATTAATTTTGATAATCTTTTCCTCGTTCCTCAGGATTTTGTTGTGAGTATATTCGGGAAATTTCTTTTCTTTTTCTTGTTAAGGTAGTCTTCTTTTTACTGTATTTGATGTGCATACTTTTCTTGTTGGTGCAGATATTCTTTGCTGACTCACTGAACTTGCATCAGCATGTCTACCAAACTTTTACCAACTACTTGATTAATTCCGTTTCGACATTTAATAACAACAGTTTGAAACACAGTGAGTCCGTCATTCCTAGGTTCACTGTCTTTGCAAACACGACATAAAACAATTTTACATTTTGGTATCTCTTTCCTCATAGAATAGAATATCCTGTGTTGTAGCTGTTATACCGTTACTTTTGGGTCATACTACAGCATTGCTTCATGCAGCCTGCGGTACAATTAATGTTATATATGTTATATTAATGTTTTACTGTCCTTCTTGTACAGTACTTCAACGCCGTCACCTACAGCCTGCACTGCAACACCGCTAACTGTTATACAGTTCTTTTTCTGCAGTACCTCAACGCCATGTTCTACACCAGGGGTGCACAACCTTTTTATAAGTGGGGGCCAAGTTTATTTTTACATAATAATTGGCGGGCCGCAAGTTACCTTTTCACATAGGCACTTGCCAAACCCTACCGCTAAAGCTAATTTTACTATTATCCGAATAACCTGTTTTACCAGCAGACAAAAAATGTGTTTCAATACCATTTTTGTGTCCTCTAAATGGTTTAAATCCATTTTTGAAGTTTTTTGGCAAATTGCGTTATTAAGTTATCAAATTACTGATTTACAATCAACTTACTCCTAACTGGAAAAGGTTTAGGGGTATATAAAATAAAATAATACTATCACAAGGTTGTAAAATTTTTATTTTTACAAAAAACAGAATTCTTAACATCAAAGTATATAAAAAATTAAAATCAATATATCGTCAAACTGACCATCAAATCAAGTAGTAGACTAATGCTCCTAATGAGATGCTTGGCATTGTTTATTTTTCAATAGTTTGTCAATATCAGGTTCAATGTTAGAGATGGTAATGCGCAACTTTCCCTCCAATAGTGTATCACTTAAACGGGAACGACACTTTGACTTTATTTGTTTCATCAAAGAAAACGATTGCTCGCATAAGTAGGTACTTCCAAACAACGTTGCCGTTTTTAAAGCATGATCTTTGAGCAATTTCATTTCTTTCGGTAAGTAATTTTTGTAAAATTCTAGGAGAGAAACTTCAGAGTATTTTGTTTTTAACTCATTGTTACACTGAAGATCAATTAATTCCATCTGGAAATCTAGTGACACTGACGCAACGTCAGTAGTGAATGGTAGAGAAAACATATCAAACAAAACCTCAAATTTTCTTATATCTTCAAATCGTCTCTTTAACTCATTGTGAAGGTCCACTACAAGAGATGCATATTTAACCACATTTACATGGAATTCAGAACTTTCAACAAAACTTTTCATTGTTGGAAAATTTGCTAGTAGTCCATTTCTTAGTTGTGACTGCCATAAACGGAGTTTAACCTCAAATGATTTTAATATGTAACACATGTTGTTGATCATGTTGTTTTTACCTTGAAGCTTAATGTTTAATTCATTGAGATGTTGGGTCATATTAACTAAAAACCATAAATCACTCACCCATTCGCTGTTCTGAAAATGTGCTGCTAGTTGAGACTCATTACGACTGTGTAAAAACATTATGATTTCTTGATGCAAGTCATACACTCGTTTCAGCTTTTTCCCAGCACTAAGCCAACGAACTTGTGTAAAATAAATAACATCATCATATTGGGATTCCATGTCTGATAAGAATTCTCTGAACTGGCGGTGATTAAGAGCTCCGGCACGAAGGAAATTGACCACTTTAATCACAACCTTCATCACATGCTCCACCCCCGCACGGGGATAACTGGTTTTCCAGTTATTTGAGGAGCAGCGCCCCCACGGCCCGAGCTGACCTTGTGACTGGTCAACATCTGATGTCATGCCACCGCTTGGTTTTTGTTTCGGTGCTGTTGGTGTTTGCAGGGACGGCTGTTCATCCAGCTGTTGGGGAGTTGCGGCCCCACGATCCCTAGCTGGTCTTGTGTCTCGCTTTTTCGTTTTTATTTATTTTCTCCACTGGCTAGTTGCCCGTGTTGTGTTCTCTACCTAATCTCTACCACGTTATGTACTAACACCCCGGTCTTGTGGTTTTGTTACCCTCCACCACTAACTGATTTATATTAACCGCTCAGTTCGTAGGTTGCTGAGATTCCGTTTAGGTTCCCTGCCAGGATTTGTCTTCTTTGGATTTCTTTTTTTCCTTTTAGCTGGTTTGGGTGCTAGACCTACCTGCATGTTTGCCGCGTGCGGAGACCCGTGAGGCGGAAATGGGATGTCTGGCGGCTGAGGTCGCAGGAGACCGGTTAAGTGCCTCCTGTGTACCAACACTCCTCTTCGACCCCGGCTTCGCTGTAAACGGGAGGCTAGAGCCTAACCCACCTCTGGTCAGAAGTCTTGTACCAAGTTGTGTGCAGGGCTTTAGCGGCTTTTTGTCGTATTGCACGGCAGGGTGAGCCCGGGGGCTGTGGGATCATGCCAAAGGCGTTGGCATGACGGTACCCGGAGGCCGAAGTGTCCGCTGAGTGCGTGTGATCACAGCCAACGGGCTATATTTGCAACTAAGCTCTAGAACTGTGTCTTGCGTCATGTGTTTGGCTTGCGGACCTCCAGTTCTCCTCTGTTGGGCTCGATTGTGGGCGGAGTACGTTGCAGATGAATTCTTTCTTACTCCCATGGGGAAACATAAACCCTCCTCAAAATTTAAAAAACAACAGGATATGGTGATTGATCAGGCGCCAAATTTGCCTCAACCACCTCCCACACATAACACACTGAAGAGAACTTTCGTTGAAAAACGACATCACCGCGACGTATCTTTAGATCCAGGTGTTGAGCCGTCAGCTCAGAAACGTCGCATTACACTTGCAGATTCGATACCTCAAGCTACTTTTCTCGTCATTTCTTCTACTGACCAGATGTTGAAACTTTCCTCAAAGTCTCCTTTTTTCATCTCGAAGGCACTTGCGGGTGTTGCTGGCTCTTTGAAGTCAGTGAGGAAGCTACGCTCTGGAGACCTGCTTGTGGAAACTTGCACTCTCTCTCAGAGCAAATCTCTTCTGCAGTTGACCAGACTTCAGGATATTCCAGTTCAAGTGACGGCACATCCGTATCTCAACACCTCCAAGGGAGTCATTTCTGAGCCCGACTTGTTGGTCTGCGATGAAGATGAACTTGTGTGTGAACTTGCTGATCAGGGTGTCATAGCTGCCAGACGCATGACTTTCAGGCGCGATGGCGCGCTGATCAAATCACGAAATGTTATTTTGACTTTTAACAGCCCGAAGGTACCTACTGAAATAAAGGCTGGTTACTTGTTATGTGCAGTTCGTCCTTATATACCAAATCCTCTACGCTGTTTTAAGTGCCAGAGGTATGGACATTCCCAGCGGTCCTGTAACAGTGCTGCGAGGTGCGCCAATTGTGGATCCCGAGACCACGAAGGGACTGGATGCACTTCAGAGCCCTGCTGTGTAAACTGTGGTGACTCCCACGCTGCTTATGCCAGGTCCTGTTCGAAGTGGAACGACGAGAAGGCGATCCAGCGCCTCAAGACCCTGGAGGGCCTCTCGTACCCTGCTGCCAAGGCCAAGTTGGGTATTCCCAACAACCGACAGCGTACTTTTGCCGCAGTGGTTCAGTCTCTGCCGCAACCCGTGCAGCCCTTTGTTCCGCGCCCTGTAGCTCTCGCCGCACTTGCCAAGCGATCTACAGTTGAACAACGACACAGGTGGATTTCACCGAGCTCCAGCTTATTCGACCATCTGAGTCTGCGCCTTCTCTTTTGAAGACGACCGACTCTTCCGGTTCCCAGCAGACAGCCTGCACGTGCGGAAGACCCGGCCCTCAATCCGCAAAGGTGCGCCGTGTCCATCCACCTGCCGCGGTCCACCTGACCAACATTGCAACTGTCTCGGACTCAGCGAGGTCCCCACCCTCACCTAACATTGCAGAGGAACATGAGGGGGAGGATAGTGACAGTTCGTCCTCGCCCTCGGCCAGCATTATCTTGGAGTGTGTGGGGGAGGAGAGTGACTCATCCTTTGTGTAGTTGTGTTCGATTTCGTAATGTGTTTTGTCATTCTCATTCCTCAGTTTTACTTAATCGGCTTGTTTCTCACCATTGTACCATGTTTTTCATACTGTTTGTTTCATTGTCTTTTTTGGCCCTTCCTTTGTACTCATGGTTCGGTTTTACTTGGTCAGCCAGATTTTGCGATTTATGCCCCGTTTTTTTTTTTTGTGTGTCTGGCGCTCTTTGGCCAACCATGGCCCTTGCGCCATTAAAATCTAATAACCAACCAACCAACATGCTCCATACGTATGCTTTTAGCACACAGATTCTCTTGGTGTAAAATACAGTGAATAGTAACTAGATCACTGCACTCTTTAGCAAAATAGCTGACAGCCCCTTGTTTACTTACAACCATGGCAGGTGCACCATCAGTTGATATGCCTTGTAGTTTTTCCATATTTAAATTAAACTTCTCTAAAATATTTTTCACTTCACGATAAATATCACATCCTTTAGTTGTGTCTTTCATAGGAACCAATGCCAGTAATTCTTCTGAAATATGAAAATTCTCGTCAACACCAAGCACAAAAATACAAAGCTGGGCAGTATCAGTCACATCTGTGCTTTCATCGATTGCCAGTGAGAAGTACTTGAAATGCAATATTTTTTCTTGTAGTGTTTGCTCAATGTCCACTGCCATTTCTTCTGCCCTCCTGGAAACTGTCATTCGATTAAGGCTAATTTTTGATATAATACTTTTTTCTCTGGGAATGCCACATTTGCCACTTCTGCCAAGCATTCCTTAACTAGCTCGCCATCTTGAAACGGCTTCATTCTTTTTACTAAAATCTTTGACACAATAAAACTTGCTTTTACCGCAATTTGCGATTCATCGTTAACCTTACGAAAAAGATTTTGTTGAAATTTTAATTTTCTTTGCAGCTCTTTTACTTTCTCTTTTCGCATATTACCAGAAAATTCGTTGTATTTTGAAGCATGTTTTGTCTCATAATGTCTTCTTACATTGTACTCTTTCATAACACCAACTGTTTCTTTGCAAATTAAACACGTTGCTTTGCTGTTGTATTCAATAAAAAAATATCTCTCACTCCAGGTCTCTTGAAACACTCGACACTCGTCCGTCACTTTACGCTTTTTTACAGACATGATACTGATATTATAATAATAATGTAGAAACTCTGTTAACTGCACACAAGCTGTAACAACACACAAACAACTCACAAACGTGAACTCTGCCACGACAACAATGATACTCCCAGTGCACGACGTGGCGTCCAGTCAGAAATAACAAACCTATAAATAGCCTCGTGCTACACCACTTCAAGGTCACACAGCGCCCTCATCCTCCCCTGCCGCACAACGATGAGTCGGTGTGTCAGTCACGTGCTCACATCCACTTGTATTGCAAGAGTGACTCCACAGTCAGTCTGAACCTTGCAGCAGTCTGGTTATGCAAAACTTAAAATCTGTCCAATAATTGTTTACTTTTTAATTTATTTTTAACAAACATTTTTATAATTTTCTTATTTCAACTAGGGCCTACAATAATGGGAAAAAATCTCATCATTCACAATATATATATTCACGTTTTCAATAGCATAAAATATTTATCCGCGGGCCGCATAAACTGACTTTGAGGGCAGCAAGCGGCCCGCGGGCCGCGGGTTGTGCACCCCTGTTCTACACACTGCACAACAACATCGTTAGTTGTTACACTGTTATTTTGAGCGATACCTCAGTGGTGTCCCAGTTAATCTACACTACAACACTGCTAGATGCTTCACTGGCATGCTTTTGTGGTATCTCAGCAATGTCGCCTGCAGCCTGCACCACAACACCGCTGCCCTCTGAAAAATTACGTCACACAACACAAATTTTGATCGATTGTCTTCTCAATCAAATTTCCTCAGTTTCCTAAATGTAATTGTACCTAGCAAACTTTTAGGTACAATTACATTTTAGTAAAGGTAACTTCCCTACAAAGGAGCATCACCATTCTTTGCCTTCATACGCTGAAAACAAAGAGGTACAATGTATGCCCAGCAATTGGGATACACACACACTTCGTTCCATAAATTAATACATATATTGCAGTGTGCAAGTCCCTCCGTATCATAAATTTGCACACTGCAGTTTATACGAAGGTATTTTTCACAGAGCAAACTGAGTAAGCAGAAGAATTTCTCTTGCGGAAAAGCAGGTAATGCGATTGCCATGACGTTCCTGGTGGATGCGGAAGAACTCGCGGAACTACAAAATACCCATATCTTCTGAAGTTTATCCTTATTTTCATTCTGTATTTCGTTCAAAACAAAGGTAAGAAACTAAACCGTTACTATCTTCCATAATGACAAGTCGGCAATTTCTGTTTTATCATAAAATGTATTCAGATTACACAGTCGTATCAGAATAATATGACCACCTACCTAATAATGGTTAGAACCACTCTTGGCCCAGACGACAGCGGGGAGACTGTATGGCATGGACTCAATGAGATCTTGGTAGGTTGCCCGAAGCACACGTGCCTATTCGGAGTGCAGCGGAGCACGGAAGACCGGGAGATGACGTGGTTGTTTGTCAGCACGTCAAACCTGTCGATTCAAGTGGTCCCACAAGTGCTCTATTGAGGTCGGGCGATTTCGCCTGCCAAGGTAGAACGGAGATATCGCTGTCGTGTTCGTGTAACCAGCCATGCACCCCCTTAGCGGCGTGGCACGGTGCACTATACAGGTGTAAGGATCGTTTTACACAAGATCGTCATCAGATCTTGAAAACTAGTAAAAAATATTATGAAGACAAAGGCTTTTTGGCGATAGACATATGCAATAATTTGCTCCGTTAGTATCAGCATGTCCGTTAATACTTGGAACCTTATTTGTGCACCTGCGAAGCGGATTAAGAAACTTATTTTTCTATAGGATAGCATGAACTAGCAGAAATATGATACACGCATTTTCCCATCTTTTTCTATCATAATCCTGCTGCTAGATTGAATAAATCTAATTGAAACAATTTCTTATTATTTATTGTATTTCATATTACTGCTTCTAAAACTTAGATATAAATTATTATGTTTTCGTCAGATATTATTGTTACGATAGACATTTTGCTTGCCTTTTCTACTTCAAATAACATGTACCTTTTCCTCTATAGGGCGTAAATGTGCTTTGTAAATGTCCCGTTTAAAAACTTCATTGCTCGCTTCGTACTTCATCCTCTAAGTGCTACAACTAACTAAGGAAATAAATTTACCGTCTTATGCACGATAGGCTAAAAACTTTAACCTATCGAGCTACGTCTGAAGAAGGGCCTACGGTAGGCCTGAAAGGTCTAACGTTGTGATTTTAAATTGACGATGTCATCACTCTTTCCACGTTATTTTTTAAACAACGCATAGCGACTGAAAAATTGCATTCCGGCACTGCTGGGATCGAACCCCAGAACTCTCGATAACTAGTCGAGTGCGTTCGAATTTACGCTACAGCGCCAACAATTCTCAGCGCCATGCGTGGCGCTGAGAATTGTTGTTTAAAAAATAACGTGGAAAGAGTGATGACATCGTCAATTTACATTATCTCCACGTATTTCATATATATTAACCATTTCTATCGCCCTTTGAATTTATCAGCTACAATTAAAATAGCTGTTGCGTTAAATGCCACCAGATGACGACATCTCAGTTGCTGAGACCATCAATACGTATTCGTGTAGTCAGATGCTGACTGATAAACCACGCATGGCGCTGAGAATTGTTGGCGCTGTAGCGTAAATTCGAACGCACTCGACTAGTTATCGAGAGTTCTGGGGTTCGATCCCAGCAGTGCCGGAATACAATTTTTCAGTCGCTATGCGTTGTTTAAAAAATAACGTGGAAAGAGTGATGACATCGTCAATTTACATTATCTCCACGTATTTCATATATATTAAGTTGTGTTTTTAACTATTTGAGAGTGCTTTTAATTAGTAATGTAATGAAATATCTTTATCCTGTAAGTATTTTAATTAAAGTTTTTAACCTATCATGCATAAGACGGTAAATTTATTTCCTTAGTACTTCTAGGACGAAATTTTCTCGTTGGGTTCTACAACTGCAAGCACAATTTTTCATGCATTTTCCAGATTTCCTTCAGAAGATGTATTTATTGCATCTGAGCATATTTTGATTCGTACAAATATATCGTTAGATGTGTTTCATTTTGTACCGCACATAAATATAACAATAGGCAAGGTTGTTTACTGGTTAGTGATGGAAAAGTAGCATCATGATATCATTTAAACATGCTCTTTCTCCAGAAAGCTATGCATTGAAATCCAGAGGGCTTCTCACACAGTGAAATTTCATTACTAAAGAGATTTAGTAACAAAATACATTTGGAAGATACAGGTTACCTGAGAATAAAGAAACGAATAGAATAATAAATGAAATGAAATCTTTCAGGACAAAGAAAGCAGACGAGAGAGAACAGGTGCCATCTCCAACTGGCAGATGATCAAAAATGTTGCTGAGAGCGATTGTTGCTTTCTACGTAAGAAGCAACAATTACAGACAGCACAGTTTGATAGAAAATGCGTTGTGCTCTGGGTAGTCATGTTTTTTTCTTTAAGGCACTAAAGCAGCGCCCAAAGCATCAGAGTATGCCACCACGCCAAATCTAAATCAGGAATGGCGCTCCGACCTGAGACAACAACAGTATCTGCGGCTGGAACGTCTCAAAGGCTTTTCAGAAAACCGTATATGTTGTACACAATTCCTCCCGTTAAAAGAAGGAGGTCGTCGCACTTTGAATGGTAAAATAGTAGTATTTCAATGGTATATCTTTCGGAGTGCAATGACACATGGTGTTAAGTAAAAAAATTCAGCTCCGAAAGTTTATTTGAAATACCCAATTTTAATGATTATCAAGAGATAAGTGTATAAGTGTTAAAAACAACATTGAAATGTTTCGTTTATATCTGAGTAGAACAAGTAAGAAAAATGGCACTGTCAGCTTTCAAAGTATTCACATGATAACCCAAGAAAGCGTAATTTATATGAAGCAGAAAATTTTCCTGTGCAAGATGTCTTACAAAGTGCGCTGATGCCACTTCATCGCAGCTAACCAGAAGGTGCATGGATTTTTAAGTCAGAAAATTGCAAAAAAAGAGTAGCCGATAAAGTATAAATTCTCTGGTTTTGGAAGCACGTTATTTTTATCTAAACGACAGACCTTTCACATATAAGCCATTTTAATGGAATGCTGCATTTTATGTTATATTTCTCAAATGTGAATTATCTTGTAGGGCTTTTGAAATAACCTATTTTACAGACAAATCCTCCTCTGTAAAAACACCTAAAACTATTTTATCACACAAAAGCTATATCAACTATTTGTAAAGGTAATAAATCTTTGATGTTCGTTGCAGAGACTTAAGTCGTTTAGGTATTGGAATTTCTGTATGTGCAATCTCTCAGGGGCCTTTTGTCAAAATAAAATGTTTTTTCGAAAATCTATAAGATTCTGCATTAAAGAAATATCTATGAAACGGTAGTGTTATATGAAATTCTGGTTTTTAAATTTGGCACCGGCTTCTTCTTAGCTTGATAAATGGCATTTCACTGATTTCCAAGTACTATCTACAACAAACAATGCTTATAGAATAGTTTCTTGAGACGTCGCATCAACCGTACAGCAATGCTGAAGCACATTACCAAGGTTAAAACTGCACGAATTTTCACAATAACATTTTCCACTTGATTTAATAATTGTCGAATTTTTTTAAGTCACTCCTTTGGTCATTACTTTTTTCTATTTCGGAGTTGAACGACCCCCCCCCCTCCCATAAACAATTCGAGGGCTACAAACAGTCGCCAATCTTTAATTTACAGCTACTGGTTTCGAGAAAGGGACAGACCCAATGCCATCAGGAAAACACACCATTCATGCCTTATCCAGGAATCGCCTTATCCTTGCAAGCTGCAGCATTTTTTTCTTACACCTCATAAACCGAAGGCTCCAAAATCTTAAATTACGTTGAGTCAAATATTTTTCGTACAGAAATCTCTGAAAAACGTTTTTTTTTTTTCGTGATCCTTAATGATTTCGAAACGCAAAATTTTCAGACAACAGCACTGAATAACCGCACTGAAAAGAAACAACAGCAGAGGTTGAGCTCTGCTGTTGTTTCTTTTCAACTACGGTTTAATTTGATGGTTGATTTACGTAGCATTCGAAAGAAAATTAACAGGTCGAAGTAATAAAGTGTTTATTTAGCGTCAAGCATCATCGAACTACGACAGAAATTCGTATGCAAAGTGATCAATTATGAAAGTACGAGAGTACCGTATTGGACATATGGGTAAAAGACGAATTTTCTGAAATCGTTTCTGCGATGCTTGTGAAGAGCAAATATGCTGAATCTAGATTCTCCCCATAGATACTGAGGTGAAATCCGCAAGACACGGTAAGTACATCGAAACTGGATTAATACCCAAAAGGCGAAAGTATTAAAGTCGAACTTTGATGTTAACATACACCGATAAGCCATTACATTATGACCACCTACCTAATAAGATTTAGTCCGCAAACCAGCTGCCACTCGGCGAGACATCGATTCGATGAGGTAGCGATAGGTATCCTGGGGTATCTGGTACCATAATGTCAACAGCTGTTTCTCCAGTTCCCGTACATTTCGGGGTGGTGGTGATTTAGCATGAACAGGCTTTTCCAAGTCGAACCACAAATGTTCAATTGGGTTCGTAATAAGTGAATTAGGAGGCAAGGTCATTAACAGAAAGTCACCAGCGTGTTCCTTGAACCATTGCCTGACGATTCTAACAGTGTGGCATGGCACATTATCCTGTTGGTAATGGCCGTCACCAGCAGGGCGCACAATTGCTATGAATGGGTGAACATGGTCCTCAACGATATTCAGATACCTGAATGCTGTCAGGGATTGTGCTATTGGGATAATGGGGCCTAAGGTGTCCCAAGAAAGCTTCGCCCAGAGCATAACACTGTCACCGCCGGCCTGTTTCCGCCCAACAGGGCATCCAGGTTCCATAGCCTCCGTTGGTAATCGGCTTATCTGCGCTCGGCCGTCTACGTGATGCACCAGGAATCTTGATTCGTCAGACCAGGCCACTTTCTTCCAATCATCCAGGGTACAACTTCGATTATCGTGGGCACATTTCATGCGTTGTTGGCGATTACGTGCAGTGAGCATGGAAACACGGCTGGGTCTTCAGCTACGCAGGCCCATGCGCAGAGGGCTGCGATGAACTGTGTGCTGTGACACATTGCCCTGATCACCACTGTTGTAGCTGCGGGTGATTTGTCACACTGTGGTCCTGGGGTCGCTGTGAACAATGTGCGACAGTCTCCGCTCCCCTCTGTCACCAATGAGCTGCGGGCGACTTACGGCTGGACGACGGTTCGTCGTTTGGCCATCTGTGCACAACTTTTGATACGTAGTCACTACAGTGGCACGTGAACAACCCACAAGCAGCACTGTTTCCGAGATCGTAGTTCCTAGACGCCATGCCATCACAAATTATCGGCAGCTTTCCATTCATTCGGCTCTGGTGTCGCTGTGAACAATGCACGGCAGTCTCCGCTCCCTTCTGTCACCAATAAGCTGCGGACGACTTACGGCTGGACGACGGTTCATCGATTGGCCATGTGTGCACCCCTTCTGATACGTAATCACTAAAGTGGCACGTGAACAACCCACAAGCAGCGCCGTTTCCGGGATCGTAGTTCCTAGGCACCATGCCATCACAATTTGTTGGCAGCTTTCCATTCAATCGGCAGCTTTTCCCATTCTGACTCCGAACACTCTACTAACCGAAAGCCATTCCTCGAGTTGTATATATACTGATCTGTGAACTTCACCTGCGCCACCGTTTGGTCACCAGGCGCGCTCATTTATCTAGGCTAGGGATGGCCATAATACATATAATGGCTCATTAGTGTAGGTTATAGCACACTACTCGATGCAAGGAATGCTACCCCTTGAAGGAATGCATGACAGGAAACAAAACTCACAACACATGTAGGCTGATTGGTAGGAAAGAAGTGCTTTAATTTAGAGGAATTATAATATGAAAACGATGGGTAAGTAAGAAAAGTGAGTCATATGACTGCATTCTGGGCTACACATTCGACAACATGGAGTGATACCGTGTGAAAAAGTACCAGGAGGGTGTTCTGAGCTATCACGGAACATGCGTTGTTGACCTCTGTCTACAATTCATCGACACTGCGAGAGAGCCGTGCAGAGGCGTTAAGTCGGCTGCCAATGTCGCCTCACAAGTTCACTCTACAGGAAAAGTCTGGCAATTACGCTGGCAAAAGTAGCATCTGGGCACCTTTTTAAGCACCGACTACTGAATGTGTGGGCGGGAGTTATCGTGTTCAAACTGGGCATCAATGGTAACGCGGAAATACAGCAACCAAAGGGGTTGCAGAACTTCACTGACGTATCGTTGTGCTGTCATTGTACCTACTATGTGTACTTGTGCTTGTCTGCTAGCGGGGAACGGCCTTTGAATCTGAAAGCACCCTAAATGATGACACCAAGCTGAGTAGGCATATGATGGATGGCAAGTTAATTTCAATGACCACGTCGTCTCCAGACTCACAATCGGCGATCTCCAGCTCAGACAAAAGTGAGTCTTGTTGCTCAACAGGACATGGCTTCATTTGTGCTGCCACGCATGTGTGGTACGGATGCACTGCAACCTTGAACGACGTTGTGCTGTGGTGAGTGGCAGTTCCCACAATGGCTGGCGAGAGCGCAAAGGTGTCTCAGCCAATCTGCGAATCACAGCTCATTTCTGTATTGGAATGTACACAACTGCTTGTGCACCTCGTCGCATATCGTTCGCTGTGATCTATGGGGCTGCTAATGCTTGTCATCGAATGCGGAGATTCAGGAGTTCGTACGTCCGCCTGAGTGCACCAGTCCCCCTACGGAGACGATAGTTATCTTCCTCTAACCACTAACCCCACATTCGGCCGACAGTTGTTACATGTCGATGCGTTTCTACCGCAATGACGTAAAGGCCAGTTAATCGTACGTAATCCTATGACGAAGCCTCTATTAAAGTTGTTCGTGTGATTTTAGGATTTCCGATGACGTCTCCCAGGCATTCTCAATCTTTACACATGCTTTTGTCACGGATATCACTCCGATGCAGTGGCCATCACGCACAGGTGAGGGCTACCAAACTTTGCTACGCCCACCCGTTTTGCTCTTTTATGTCCCTCACCAATCATATCAAGAGATTAGTTTACAACTGCAATCATTTACATAACCCAATGATTGGGTCATACCCACCAATTTGCACTGCGCTCCGATCCATACTTTCTCTTGTGGCATTTTCTATGCTTAGCCGTTCAGTATCAAAAGTCTGTCTAGTATTTTAACTCGTCAAACATCAGAGTCAGCTGAAAAACTCGTTCGGACAGACGCGGCTCTGTCTTTCATGCTGTTGAATGCGCATTTTTCTTTAAACAATAAATACTCATTTAGAATTTTAGATGTTAGGTTTTCAAAACACAATAAACGTTTCAAGGTAAATTAAACTTGTGTCTGAGGTTCTTATAATTAAAACCAGATATTGAAACTAATTTAAAAAAATTTATCAAATAAAGCGTCCGTAAGAAATCTATCCTAGCATCATGTGCAAACAGGAAATCTAACGTAAAAAATATATCTAACATTATGTGCAATAAAAAAATATATCCTAATATCATGTACAACTAGGAAGTCAAAAACAGATGATAAAAATAAAATAAAAAAAAACAGTTAGTTATCCAATAAAGTGCGGGAAGAACATTTATTCTGTGATCATCGTAATTACAATATTGTAACTTTTTTAGCAGTTTAACACCCTACACAGCGTCCAAGGCTATGGGTTGCGTATTCCGAATTTCGAGTTGCTCGTCACTAACTCACAAAGCTAGAGAACAAATACCACCTGAAGCTGGAGAACAAATACCTCCTAAAGCTGGAGAACAAATACCATCTGAAGCTGGAGAACAAATACCACCTGAAGCTGGAGAACAAATACCACTTGAAAGGTTGAGTCAAAATGTTGTCCCGTTTGCAACTAAAAATTTTAGTGATGCACCAAAGCCACACACGCTCATCTCATTTAACAAAGTACAGGCCATTGTTGTTTATTTTACTTTGCCAAAGTTCCACCAAAGTCACATTGCTATGGCGATACCTCTCGGCCAGCTTCGAGATTGAAAATCTCTGATGGCGGATTGCACATGCACAACTCAAGCAATGTCTCGCCCTTGTAGAAAGTGGTCCCTGGAGCAAAACAGATGATAGTCTGATGTGGGAAGGACAGTTCTGCAAGGAGGATTGCACACAATCGCAATCGCTTCGAATTCCTGTAGTTTTCGGCAGATCACTCTGAAGGTGTGACTTAGGATATTATGCCCTTGCAGCAACGCCCGTTTCTTATTTATGAGCGCTCGATAGCGTTGGTGCAAAGAATTGAGGACACTCTACATTTGTTCGGCGTACAAGTTCCTGTCCAACGCTGGGCCATATGGGACTAGATCCTAGTGCTGATCGAATTACCTTCATAATTCCACCAAATGCTCATCATGACTTTCATTTCAAACAGCTTTATTTTAACCAGTGGGCGTGCTTCCCGTCTTGTCTCAGCCACCAGTTCGCAGCAGTAGGACAACGTAGGAATATCTACTATCATTCACCTGTGATGATACGACGCAGAAACCTATCGTTCTGTGAATTTGACAGTAATCTGCGACCCAGTGTTTCTCCTACTGGGGTGCCATTTAAGGGAAACCGTTCGACCCGCTTGGTGAAAGGACAAAGCTGGTGGAGATCACGAACGATAGTGTATTGGGCATATCCCAATTCAACTGCCAATTGTCGTGTACTGGTATCGGGCTTCGCTGTGACAGCTTCGGCCAGGGTGTTGGTGGTGTTTGGACGTCCTGTCGTCGGCATGTCTTTGAGACCGGTGTCGCCAGCTTTGAAATGACGGAACCATATTCGTGGAGTGCTGATGCCCAGAGTTTTCTCGTTTTCATCTACACAGGTTCCTTTCGCTGCAGCTGCTGCCACGTTTAACACTTTTTTCCAATAATGGCGTAGGATCAGACAAACAGCATGTATATCGACCTCCATCCTCTGATGACTTGATTACACAATTTGGCTCTGTACCAAATGCAGGTCATCGGGGTACCCAGTCGCCTCTGGTGCGCGTTTCTTACAGGAATGGCGGCCTACCTTCACGCAGAGCTCAAAACGGAACGAAATTTTGAGTCATTCTGGAAGTCACCTCTCGTTAGAAATTGGCAGCACAACTGGCTCACGGGTCAGTTGATTTGGTACAAATTATAATACTACGTTATCTTACTCTCCCAAACCCCAAAATAAACTTTCTATTCTGTGGACGTCTGGACACGACACCTTACAAAACTAGAACATAATTCTTCTCTTTGTTTACAAAATTTGGGTTTGGGAATCTGTAAAATCATCCCTGAAAAGAACCTTCTCGTGGAGTTCTGAGCTAGCACTAACAGAAATTAGCTGGAAGTTATGATGCTTCTGGGATGATTTTAGCTATCAAAAGGACACAGGGCTTTTATTACGCTTCGGTACTTTTGTCCAACTTTTTATTTAAGATTTTCACAGAAAATAGACCTGAGAGATCGAAAAAAATGCTAATGTAAATGTCACATCAGGATTTTTTATAGAGACAAAATATTTCCGTTCTCTGCCTTAATTTTAAGAGGAACCCGTTGTTTTGTTTTGCGTGCTGTAGAACCGTCTTTCTCTGCAGAATCGGCCATAATCCAACATCATTTATTTCCTGGATTCTCCGCGTAATGCGACTTACATCATTAGTCTACGGAAGTTGCCAGCAACGAGACATTAACAAAATACGGTCAAAAATGGTTTTCGGTGTCCGTGTCTTGAAATGAGATATTGGAGAAACTCCAGATGGCGCAATCTTAATCATTCATGTGAGTGCCCTTCAGGGATTTGAATTCTTGGGTCATAATTGTTGAAAATGCATTATTTACTTGTACCAGAAAGAAAAAGAAATATTTAATGGAAATTTGCTCTCTTGTTTCTTAGTGAAAAGTGCAAAAAGGGAATTTTATGCCAGAAGAATCCGAAAAATGTCCTGGGGAATACTTGCAGAAAAGAGTTGAACTTTTTTTCTTCTTCTGCTTCTTGCATTCTGCGTTTTCTTCTTCATCGGTGACAAAAAGACAGTTTTTATTCATTTCTTTTACTTTCTTACAAAGCATGTATCGATTGAGTGTATTTTTAATTTTTAAACATGACTCATGGAGTTAAGGGGAAAGTAGAAAATTATTACTTCATGTCATTTAGAGCTCTGAAAACACGAAAACACTTCCAGATTTAAAACTCAAGTATTCGCTTTTCTCACATTCTGTTTCTCTGCGCGCGAGTATTTCTTTATTAATTCCTTTGTCTTGTCACAGTCAAAATTGTTTATAAGTGAAAAAAATATAATAAATGAAAGAAAATAAGAAAAAGTACATTCTGTAACTCCTCTGCGTGCTTTCTTATTTAGGACCATTTCTTCTCATCCTTGTCTCATCTTTCTTCTTTAACGCACATTTTTTCTTTTGTTGAGTGACTTTATTTTTTTACATACCTCTCTCTGGGATGAGTTATGATAATCATAAACATAAGCATTTCAAGAATAATTACTTAGAAAACGCACTTTGTTTCTTGGGTAGCAAAATACCACTCTCTCCTAGAATAATTTTAAATTAAATTCGAACAGGTGTGATGTTTGAGAGAGAAACGACCAAGCACTATGCAGTGTGGCATTTTTTAAATCGTTTTTGCCAAAGACAAAAATTTCCTATTAAAAAATTATTTTCAAACGTTCCTTTTCTTATGCTAATGAAAGTCTATATAACAAAGAAAACTACTGTATTACGAAAGCAACGACGTTCAGCAACCAATGCTCAAACTGAAAGTTGAATACCAGCGGTAAAAATCTGCGTTTTCTAGCTGTTAGGACAATCATATTATTTCTTAGTCGCCTGACATTAGAACCCTCTGTGGCGCGATTGCAGTTTGTTACTGCGTGGGATCCAAGCTCGAATTCTGTGTAAAACACGAATAACGTACGTACTATCCTTTTTCCTTTCCTTTACTGCATACCTCTGCTTAGTAGTCTCTCTAAGATCGCTCCATACTCAAAGATAGATGCGCTCTGCAAGTTTGCGGGCAGCCCCGGTGCCCGCGTGGTACGAGGCTTGGCCTCTAACCATTCTTCCGAGATAAATCCGGATTCTAATCCCGGACGTGGCATTTATGGCGGATTTGCCTTGTGATAGTGCCTACCCCCCCCTCCCTTCTTTGGAACCAGGGGCGAGAAAACTAGAAACTGGCGGCAGCCTATAAGTCCATTGAGTTTATCACGGTAGTTATTAGAACTCAAAACAAAAAAGCATATGGTTTAGCTGACCTTTAGGAAGCATTACAGAAAAACAAAATCATATTTTAGTACGAATGGCAAATTCTTTTGTTATTTCTTTACAGAACAAGCAAGCGAATCAATCCTACATATTCCAACAGCTGAAGTTGGTCAACTAAACGTCAATAATTCTTTTCAGCACATGCACCACTGTAGCAGATAACGAACAATTGAACGGATGTTCTGAATTTCTGAAGAAGAAACAAATTCTGATACCCTCAGCCTATGTCCGTTTGCAAAATAAATCAATAAATCCATAAAAATGTAAATAATTTTTGTCTTTGCAGATTCATGGAAATACTGCTGTGAGTCAGGCTACTTTTTTGCAAAAGAAAATTTCATCCGCGGCTGTAATTGATGAGTAATGTTATTTTTGTTTGAATGAATTTACATTTTTCAACTGTCAAAACAAAAAGCTCATAGCTTCTTGATCCTTATACAAAATATTTTTATGACATATTTTAGTACGATTCTTAAATCTGAAGCAGGATAATTTTTATTACACTATAAATATGGACAAGTGGCCTGTGAAGAAAGGTAACGTGTCTAAGCCTAACTTACCATATTTGTATTTTGCCAATATGCAAGATACAAATATGGTACGTTAGGCTTACATATTATTAAAACTTCACGTAAAGGGATATTTTTCGCTGCGGAAATACTACGCTAGATGCTGTTTGCTGGTAATATACATTCCTGTGATCGAGCGCACTTTTTTTATTCTGGCTTCAACGACCACCATGAGAAACTCTGAGGTCTCTAAGCAGTCGCCCTTCCCTAATTGGCTCCGAGAGAGCCTGCGCCATCAGAAAAATAAAGCACTCATGCCTCACTCCACCCCATCCCCGAATAATAGTTAGAAGCCGGCGTCTTAGACTTCCCGGTTACCGGAGTGTCGTGTGATCATGTATACCGAAGAACGTCTTACGAGGCAGGTGAACGGTAGACTACGTTAAGCGTTGGAGAAAGGCATCAGCTTCAATGCTGTGATAGCAGGGCCAGTATATGTCTTTTTTATGTGAATCTGTGGGATCCAGGATAGCTTAACTTCGTCACAGCTTTTTATTAACAAGAATCAAGATTTAAACACTAGAAACCATAATGGCCCAAAGAATGTCAACGAAATATTACTTACAGTTTCAGCCCATTAATTCGTCCAGAAGGAGTAGTATCACAAAACACTGTGCTCAAACAAATAGCTTGGTAACAGAACATATCTCTTTAAAACAAATCCTCTAAATATTAATATCTAAACATAGGCACGCAGCTCGTTGATTGACCGTATATCGACATTTACCTGCCATCAAAAGATGACACACGCCTTTTTCAACAACAGATCATCAACGTGACTTTAGTAAAGAAACACAGCCTAATACATTTGGTGTAACAAACTGTGAGTCAGCTTACTTTTCGATCACTAAGATAACATTGCCTCGAAGACGGATGATCACATTGCCTCTTAGACGAATAGAAATATTTTCTATAAGACGAATAAACACATTACTTCTAGCACAATGATTACATTCACTCTTATGTTTTATTTGAAACAACCTAACTGCACTTTGGCCTACTGCCCAGGATATCCAAAGCACAAATGTGTGGAGAGAGAAAATGTAGCGTTCAGGCTCAAAAATGATTAACGAGAACAAATCAAAATTTACATAAGAAGACAGAAAAAAAAAAAGAAATGTTAAACTAGAGTATATATCACAAGTCAAACTATTGCACAGACAGCTTAAAATCGTAACGAAGCTTTGTACCACACTCTCAGTTGTTTCACCATGTCGGAGATATACACAACGACGTCTTGATTTTTGAAATTTCAAAAAGGAAAATTGAATAAAAGGCAAAAAACATCCAATACGTTCAATTTGAAAATATTTTTAAAGCTTCGGAAAGCTGGTTTGCAGTTTTAATTTAGACCTCAACAAGCTGTCGGTCTTCTCTAAGAACACTAAAATGAAACATTTTGTATGCTATACGATCAACCGATCAAATTTAACTGCACATCTGAAATCGGGGAATGTCAGATTACATCGTCTCTTACATATATCTGACATGAATACTCATTTAATTACGTCTCCAAATTAGCCTAATGGTTCCTAATAGTCTTTACGTTTCGAACAGAATCGATATGAAGTCTGGGGTGATGGTGGGGGGCATCTGAAGACGCACACGAGTTTTGTATTTTATCCACTGTATTCGAGGATAATTAGACTGAAAAAAATATTACAAGTTTATTATAAAATGCTGCAAAGATTGAAAATCATTGAGTCCATTTGATCTGAAAGTATCATTACGCCCGAAATCAAGAAAATTACCTCATGTTTCATTGGGGTTATCTACATTCATCGTCGCAAGTACGAAGCATCCCCAGTTTCTCTGCAGAGGTACTGGAGCATGCGCAATTGAACCCTCTTCTTGAAGCTGCATGATTTCCGTAGGGAAGCAGAGGAGCCCATCGACTTTCTGGCCTTCTGTCATTTTGTTAAAGGAAGAAAACGACTTCGTCCCGTGTTGCGTTACATCAAAATAATATGAAGTACTTAAATTATGAATACTGTACGTTGTTAACTAAAACATCCCTTCTCTTCTCATTTGTTAGAACAGAACCTGGAAATCAAAAGCCTGGGTAGACTAACTCCAGTTGTCAAATTAAACTAAGAAGTATACTAGCATGTTCAGTTTCGAAACATTCAGTCAGAATGTGACTGTGAAATTCATTCATTCTTCTCGGATGAATGCATTATTGAATGTTTGGCTCCCTATGTGTATTGTTTAATTCAATGATTTGCTTCTCATGTGCACGTACACTGTTAAATTCAAAAAAGTGGCTTCCCATGTGCAGTGTTTAATTCAGTGATTTGCTTTTTACGCGTGTATTGTATTCATTCGTATTAAATCACATCTTCGCCCGTTTTTAGAATGCTGGAGAAATTTTGCAGTTTCAAACTGGTGTGAAAAATTTGCATCATTAGCAGATAAATTCAAAATTGTCGAGTTTTCTTGTCTTTCTTTTAAGTGTAACGACCACCGCGAGCAGCTCTATGCTATGGCGTGCCTGCACCGCAGGACGCACATTTGATTTTACGCGATAAAGGCAGATAGCAGGGAGAGCACATGTCCGCGTAGCTCAGTTGGAAGAGCGACTTACTCCGGAGTGAGGGCCCGGGCTTCGATGCCCGGCGCAGACTAACTTGTACGTTATATTGGCTCCCGAACTTCCAGGATGACCCGACTGTTGAGTTTCTCGCAATGATGTGATGTTCTTTCCACACGGCGAGACAGGAAAAATGAGAATCCCTTCTTCAATGCTTCGAAGAAATAAATCAGTGTGATATTACGTTGCACACACCAAATGGGCTGGGATTTCTCAAACGCACGTTCTTCATGCGATGACTGCCTACAGCGACACATGGGTCCGGCTGACCCGAGGGCCATGCCCCAGGCCCTCTTTTTTGGGGGTGGGGGAAGTGACGTTCCTGCCCCGCAGGACACACATGAGATAAAGGCTGATGGCAGTGAGAGCACATGTCCGCGTAGCTCAGGTGGGAGAGCGACTTACTCCGTAGTGATGGGACCCGAATTCGATGGCCGGCGCGGACAAACTTGTACGTTATCAAACGTTAAGAGCAGTCTCCCGTCGCTGATTTAGTCCACTGGTTTCACGAATGGGAAAGAGTCAGTTTCTTAAGGCAAAGATACCGCTCATGCTTCATTCGGGAATCTAACCCACACCTATCTGGGACGAAAAACAGGACCACCGATGCGGCTCAATTCTTCTGCGCTCACGAAAATGAACTAAAGGTGGCTGTACATCTTTTAGGGCGGGGAGGCTTTACGGCAAACATGAGCAACTCACAGAGCTATAAACGGTCGTCCTTTGCTAATTTGGGGTGGTTGGTTCTAGGGAGGGGGAGGAGAGTCAGTGCGGTGGGACAGACACAGAGCCGGGGCCGAGTTCTGACGACTAGCCACAAACCAGAACTTGTGACCACCCGGTAACCGGGAGGGAGGTCGTACTTAGGGTATTAAATATTAAAATGAAATTTAAAATCATAATTACATTCTAGTTTTTGATGCTGATTTAACAGCAAACAAAAATGTATAACACAACTGACGTATACGTAGATTGATCAATAAGTAACTTCCGTTGACATTTGTCAACAGTTTAGGGATACATAAATCGCTGCCTTCCCAAATCATCACATTATGCTGGTCGTTGTTTGGCACACGAGTTTGAATAAAAAGTCTATGAGACAGCAGGTGCTCGGTTCAGGCATTTCGCCAGTGAGGCCCAAACTTTGAGTTTCGTCTTTAGAATGCATGTCGTTATTGAAAATCCCTAATAATGAATCAGTTCAGTCATTCACTATCCACATCGGTAGTACAGGGCATTTATATACATAGTTCTAATACACATTTACATATTTTATGGTTATATCCCATGGAATACAAAACGTTTTTCTCTATATCACTGCAACCTCCGTCTGTCTCTTCGCTCTCACTTATCAACGACCTCTCCTCGTCGGAAGCTCGGTTCTTTAACAAGCCGTTAACGAATATTATTCTGGTTCTGCCTTCATGCCTGTGGAAGGCAAACTGAACATCCCCATGTAAGTGAAAACAACTAACTCTCTTCGAAAAGTTCATCAGGTGCTCGGATCTTTAATAGGTCTTTAAGGAATGCTCTTTTGGTTCCTTAAAGACCTATTAAAGATCCGAGCACCTGATGGGGTATTTTTATTTTTGCCTTCCACATAAGTACATGAAGGCAGAACCTAAAGGACATTCTTTTAAGACCTATTAAAGAACCGAGCACCTGATGAACTTTTCGAAGAGAGTTAGTTGTGGAAGGCTAACCGAACATCACCATGCAAGTGAGAACAACTAAATCTCCTTCGAAAAGTTCATCAGAGGATCGGTTCTTTAACTGGTCATTAAAGAATGTCATTCAGGTTCAGCCTTCATGCAGGTGGAAGGCTAACTGAACATCACCACGTAAGTGTAAAAAACTAACACTTTTCGAAAAATTCGTCAGTGGCCCGGTTCTTTAACAGGTATTTAAGGAATGTCATTTTCCTTTATTTCTGCTTTCATGCATGTGAAAGGCTAACCGAACATAACCATGTAAGTGAGAACAACTAATTATATTAGAAAAGTTTATGAGGTGCTCTGTTCTTTAATAAGTCTTTAAAGAATGTCCTTTAGGTTCTGCTTTCACGCATGTGGAAGGCTAACCGAATATCACCATGCAAGTGAAAACAACTAACTCTCTTCGAAAAGTTCATCAGGTGCTCGGTTCTTTAATAGGTCTTTAAAGAATGCCCTTTAGGTTCTGCTTTCACGCATGTGGAAGGCTAACCGAATATCACCATGCAAGTGAAAACAACTAACTCTCTTCGAAAAGTTCATCAGGTGCTCGGTTCTTTAATAGGTCTTTAAAGAATGCCCTTTAGGTTCTGCCTTCATGTACTTATGCGGAAGGCTAAATAAACATCACCATGTAAGTGAAAACATCTATCTCTCTTCGAAAAGTTCAACAAGAGCTGAGTTCTTTGACAGGTCTTTAACGAATGTTATATAAGTTCCACCTTCGTGCATGTGGAAGGCAATCCGAACATCACCATGTAAATAAAAACAACTCTCTTCGGGAGGTATAAGAAAACATGGCGTCTTTCAGAATGACCTTACAAAGATGGCGGGCAGTCTTTCAAAAGAACAAAACTGTCTTTTCACATGCAAGGTGCATTACTACTGTGACTTAAACATACAGAAAAAATACATATTCACCATTTAAATCCAAATTTGAATAATATATAAATTGAAAGCAATACATAAATTATATTTAAATATTAATTGAGGCATCACATCGACAGAGACCCTAACAAAGTCAAAAGGCCGGACAACAGATTCAGGTGGAAACGATAATAAGCCAGGAAACATATTCTCACTCGCAGATAAGGGGTGTGATTAGATTTCTGTGAGGACGAAAATGCCGGGACAGGATATCCATCGCCTACTGCAAGAAGTCTACGGTCCTTGAGTTATGAGAGTTCGGAGCGTGTCAACATGCTGTTCAAAATTCGCAGACAGGCTCAATGCGTTGACGAATGAGAAACGCAGTAACAGGCTTTCAACATCAACAACAAACAGCAACGAGAAGTATGTGAGCACTCTGGTGAAAGAAGGCAGACGTGTTACTTTGCCTCAGTATTTGCAAATGTACAGTTTTCTTTCGGTATCGCGCTTCACATCATGCTACCAAATCAGCGCACTTACCTCCGAATAAGACCATCTTTCCAGGAGGGTTATCATTTCTGCTTGAATCTGTTCTCTAGCACTTTGCCGTATTAACCAAATTCCTGTGCCTAACAACACCCTCTAATCAGCACGACTTTGGAAGACACCGATTCATATAAACCTAATTCTCTTCCGTAGGTCATCGGGAGTTCGCACTCGTTTTCATGATTCTTTTCATCTTTCTCTGAGAAGACTTGATGTCATGGACTCGGTTTCAAGTGATGAAAACTTTTCTTAAGTTATTTTTAATGACTTGTTAATACGATGCCATAACGTAAATAGGAAAATACTGCTGTTTCCAAGGGAAATTTTAAAATCATTATCGATTAACTTTTGGGCTCCATACTGAAAATCTAACACGAAGAAACTTCCAAAGAAGTGAAATGCTGGATCAATATGTTGCCGACCCGGTTTCCGCTGTGGTCTAAGCTCTGACTTCTGACCCTTCGTCCGAGATGGGTCAGAGTTCGAATCCCGGTGAGGCATGAATATTTTTGTTTTTCTTAGGCAATGTTCTTTCTCTTCGTTGGAAACAGTTGCCCTAAATTAAGGGTGAGAGACAGCTTATAGACCATCAAGTTGTTCATGGTGATCGTTAAACTTCTGAACAAATATATAAATACATTTGCGTCTTCGGTTTACTTAATATGAAGTAAATTATTTGCGGTACTCAGATATGCTCAGTTATACATCGTATTTTATATACTACTTGGTTGATTATATGGATATCACGAAGTGTTATCTAAATTCTATGAAGTGTTTTTGTCTATTTGTGTCAGAGAAATTTTGTTATTTGTAGTAAAACTACTGCGGATTGTGATTATAATAACGAACTGAACTTTATATTGTTAAAATGTTACATGATTTGGAAACCAGAATTATTTTAACTGTTAGAAGTGACTTGCGATTTCTAAATAAGCACGATCCATTATTGTCATATCTATCAACTCACAACTGGAGTGCTTATACTTACCACAGAGATTACAGGCACCTATAATTTTGCAAAATTATGAGCTGATGGTAAGTTTGGGCATAAACGTTTCCTATTTTAAAGTAGGTATACTGTCCTTTATGACAAAAATGTTCTCTCTATTATGAAGAAAAACCGATAATTTGAGAATAATATTGGAAAGAACAGTAAAATATTAATGCACGTTGATCATCGCGAGCAGTCGAATCACAGTCGAATTATTAATAGTCGAATGTCCAACGGGTAATTAGGAGAATACTGCTGGGCAGGGGTGAAACGTGCTAGGATATATATAGCGTTCCCGCTGGAAACAGTTTTAAACAGATAAACATAACTTATTCAAAGAGGATACAGCAATGCGATATAAACTGAAAAGAAGTTGTTTACTCCGTAAAGATATCGGAAAAATATCACGCGTCTGTATCTCTTGAGAATGAGCAGGTTGTGGAGTCATTGGCAAGATCAGCCATTTGTGTTTCCTCTTCTGATAATGGTTACAAAACACTATAGTTTCTGTCGAATCCTATTGCGCGCGAAGCCATTTGCTCTCAAATCGTCTAACCTACAGAACATTGGCTAACGCTTATCACCAATCCACGATTTAGTTACACGACGACTTTTAGATTGTGAATCATCCCCCCCCCGTTTTATTTCAGTGATTTTCATGTGCGTGTGTTACTAGTTACCTATTGCATATAGACAACTGTTTTATTATTACTGTATTTAGCGGGTAATTTTTCTTTCTTTCTATTTTCAAGATGTGTTTAGAACAACCAGAGTGAAGGATAATCCTTTGTGTACGTCGGACCCTTCGAATATTAATGTCGTGAGTTAAAGTGCTTGTATAATTTTGTTTTGTAACTTTACAGCGAAAGATATGGTTTTAAAAATAAAAATAGGGAGATTTGTTCTTAGAGTTGCTAAAATTCCGAAAGAAGCTACGTACATAAAAAAAACTGTTTGAAACGAAAGATGCTCTGAATTTTAGTGACTAAAAAACTTAACGTTATGATAAAGTAAATTTTTATAGTATTTTTTAATCTATTAGTTTCTATATTGTAAGATTTTATGACATTGTCGAAAAAGGCTAGCGCTACTGGGTATTCGGACCTGGACTGATAGCTGTAGACAGTCGACAAACACAAAGCGAGTGACCAAATAGCAAACAGCTGGTGGGACAATGTAGTCATCCAAAAGGATTAGTGAATGTTCGCGAATTGGTGTTTGGAACGATGGATGGACGTGGATGGTTACAGTCTAAGGGAGTACGAATGATGCTCTGTCTACAAAATAAAGGTTCCCTGAAGTTGCATTCTGACCAAAATACATTTTCATTCCAAAACATTTCATTCCAAAAAATGTCAATGCCAAATAATTTCATTGCAAGTCGTGCATGTCAGTAACGAGAGCATCTGAAGCCAAAAAATGAAAGGCTCAGAACCGCCCGTTTTTGTCTTTGATTGAAAATAAAAGGGAAAACGAATTGCCGTAAAAATTTTCCTTTCAAGTGTCTTTCTGATCGTCCAAAACTTCGCGAAAGTTTTATTTTTTGTAGTTAGCCAATCAAAGAAAAATGTATCCAATAGATAATTCACAGGAAAAAAAACCCCATGAAATATTGTTTGTCAACCAAGATGGAGACCTCTTATATCCAGCTGTGTGGACAGAAATCTTTTAAACTAAACATTTTAAAACATTAGCTCAGCTTTTAGATTAAAAATGCCAAAAAATATGTTTTTGAACAGACGGAAAACAGATTTTCATAAAACGTAAATGGCAGAAAATAAAAGCAGACCTATTTTTAACTAAAAAAAATAGTATTTTTCAAGTAATGCATGACATACACGTAGTTAATATCCT
The DNA here is from genome assembly GCA_039090855.1 of Macrothele yani. NCBI lineage: Eukaryota > Metazoa > Arthropoda > Arachnida > Araneae > Macrothelidae > Macrothele > Macrothele yani. The sequence continues at coordinate 62,353,792 of CM077008.1, read as the reverse complement.
TGCATAGTAAATGTTATTGCTGCCGTGATAACATACATTTAACATCTTTGTTTTACGGCATTATATGCACTAACAGTCAAGTTTCTGATAAAAATTGACTATCGAAGACTAGATTACAATGGCGTATAAGGATTAGAAGCTAGAAAATACAATGTTCAGATTCTCTTGCCAGGACAGCTTCGAATGCCTGAAAATTATTACATTGATATAAATCATTTGCTAAAAGACTCAGTTTGAAGGGTAACACTAAATGAAAAGGTATTACTTTGAAGGATGCAAACAATTGTATTTCAAATGACAGAAAAATTAACAACAGATAACAATTTTCATAATATTATTCATAATTCTGAGGGAATTTATTACTCTTCAGACTGAGTCCCTTTGTAAGCAATATACACTCTTTGCGAAAAAAAGAGGAAGAAAAAAGAAGCATTCAGAAGAAACCTTCCAATCAAGATTTAAATTGCTATGTGCAATGTATATGTACAGGAAAGGAAATGATTGCAATTCCAGGTAATTGAGACATTTATTCGGATAAAACAGCAACATGAGAGGGCCAAGTTAATACTTTGCAGTGCCACTTCTGGCTCGGATACAAGCGGTTACCGGCGTGGCATACACGCACACATTTCACGGACACTGTTCTGAGGTATAACATATCAAATGATGTCCAAATTGCAGGCCAGTTCGCCGACATTCCGTGATGGGCGTAGATGGAATCCCATCATGTTCGACCGGTGAGAGGTCGGGTGATTGGGCTGACAATGGAAGGATGTAGACATTACGGAAGCAGGACTGAGAAAGCAGCGCCGTATGTGGCCGGGCATTATCCTGTTGAAAAATTGCTTGGTGATGTTACGACAAAAATGATAACACAACCGTCAGTAGAATGTAGTCGTGGTACAGTTGAGCCGTGAGAGTGGTAATTATGACTACCATGGATCCTGTAATCGTAAGAAACGGCTCCCCAGACAGTCACTCCGGATGAGCGAGCCGTGAGCCTTTTCACGGTAAAGGCAGAACCCGTGGGCTCCCCGGCTCGTCTCCAGACACCTATGTGATGCTCATCGGCACTAAGTTCAAACCGTGAGTCATCACTGAAGACAATACGACGCCACTGGAAACTATCCCACGTTGATTGGACACGACACCACTGCAACCGGTGCCGGCGGCGCTGGCTGGTTAGTGGTAGGTGGCGGAGTGGCCTCCTCAAATGTAGTCCCCGTGCCGCAAGTCGTCCAGCAACGGTTCGGAAGGCCACCTCCGTCCCTATAGACAACGCAACATCGCTACGGATGATTGAGGGTGACGTATTTTGTTCTGTTCCTGCGGCTCTCACAACCGCTCAATCTTCGCGTTCTGTTGTTGTCCTTGGCAGTCCGGTTGTGTCCACCTCGGCCCATTGGCGCCAACATTGTCCGATTGCCGCGTCGCTTCGATTAATAAGCAATAAGCCTGACAATACGGCGACTTGATTAACTGGCCACTCTCAGTCCAATTATACGTTTTCTCTCAAACTCGCTCAACTGCTCGTATTGTGAACGGATCCGACGTCGAGGCATCCTCACAGTCCGTGGAGGTTAATGCAACCACAATCCGATGTCACAATTGTACATGCGTGCGAGCTTTACTTCTGATATACCCTCTTTGATACACAGTTCCCATGTGCTATGACGGACCCCTATTTCGTCATTAGTCGTTATTTTTTAATCATTTGTATATTCGGCACTGAGATTCTTGTCATGCGAGTTTCATTAGGATCGAACAAGTGCTTCATTTTTTTGGCAAAGAGTGTATATTAATGCTGTTTTCAGGCTTTCAAATTTCTCCCTGCCGAGGAGTATAGACTCATGAAAAACCTTTGAATCTTTGAGTCGCGACAGAGCAAGAAAGGACGAAATCTGAAATTTCGAGAAAGATCTGATGGAAAGAGAAAGTGGTACACTTTGACTGAGTAAAATGCAGAAGAAAATAACTTCATCTCGTTATGTTAACACTTCACTATTTTACATAAATATCTATTAACTCAGACAATTATAATTCACTCATATAACTGACTGATGTCCATTATTAAACGCTTTAGATATCATAAAAATACGTTACCGTTTCATCAATGTAGTACTGAATGATAGGAGTCCTAGCTAGCAGCGCCACTTTAGATTTGCGTTTTACTTTAATTACCATTAAATTTCCTCATTAAATAACAAACTCTATGCCCTTTTAGTTATCAACGTATGAGCACAATTATGGAGACGAAGGATAGTGTTCTATTATGGACCTTGATTTATCGGCACTGTATTAGCAACAGGAATTTTAAGATTTGTGTTAAATGAAAAAATTATGAAAACGATGTGCTCATCAAAATTTGGCAACTACAAACGCCTCTACATATTCCATTTTAATAGCCTGTGAACCAGATAACATCTGAAATCGTTAAATCAAGTACACTGCTTGACATAGTAAATGCCACACCATGAAGGAATGCACGGAACGAAACGAAATGAAACTTACTACACATGTATAAAAGACAGTTGGGGAAAAATTGATTTAACTTCTGAGGGAAAACATGTTTGCGATGGCCACGGTGACATTTTAATGTGGTCTGAGTTAGTGGGTCGTATGACCGCCATACCAATGTATACATTCCTCAACATGGCGTGACATCGAGTGGAAAAACCCCTGGATGGTGTCCTAAAGTATAGCTGACCGTGCGTCGTTGATCTGTGTCCACAATTCCTAGACATTACGAGGGTCTCGTGCAGATGCTTCAGATCGTCTACCAATAACATTCCACACGTTCTCTACTGGGGAAAAGAAAGACTGAAAATTGCTCTGACCAGGGCACCACCTAGACAACTTTTAAGGCCCTGTTTGTTGCTGCTGACAGAGTGCGGGCGGGTGACATCTAGTTGAAACTGGGCATCAGGGATATGATGGAGTATGATGGCCAACAAACGATATGATGGCCAACAAACGGGCTGCAGTATCTCATCGAAGTACCGTCGTGCTGTCATTGTACCAACTATGTGCACGAGCGGAGAACGTCTATTGTAACTAATAACGCACCAAACCAGAACATCATGCTGAGGAGCTGTATGACACAGATCATCCCGGTGACCGCGTCGTCTCCAGACTCTCAACTAATGATCAAAGCTGCTGAGACAGAAGTGAGACTCGTCGCCAAATACAACATGGTTCCATTAAATAAATATTTAGAGCATAGAGGATTAGAGGATTTAGAGAATTTTCACTATGGCTCCATTAGTTCCGCCACGCATGTCCGGTACCTCACCACTGCCACCTTGCGCAACGAAGTGCTATAATGAGTAGCATTGCTTGCAACGGTTTGGAGAGAGAGCGCAAACCTACCTTAGCCTATTTCTGATTCATATTCCGTGTCGATATGGGGATGGCTATAGATAGCTTTGTTCACATGTCGTCCTTTGAGGATTCTGGTGCTGCTACAGCTTTTTGTCGAATGCAGTGGTCGGAGTTTTCGGACTTCCACTTACGTGAACCAGTCTCAATACGGCCACGTAGATTACCTTCCTCTAAACACTGTGCCCCCATTCCGCTGACAATTGTCGTATACCGATGCGTTTTCTCCACGATACGGCGACGCAGGGAATAACCAGCTGTATGTAGCCCTACGATGAAGACCCTGGAAAATGTGTCGGTGTGATATCAGGACACCCGATGACGCCGCCTAGGCATTCTTACTCCTTTACACTTGCTTTCGCCACCAAGATCACTCCAATGCAGTGGTCCACGTGGTCAGGTGAAGGCGACCAAACTTAACTAATCCGATGGTTTTTTCCTTTTATCTTTTTCACCTATCGCATGATTGTGTCGCAACTGTGGTCATTTACATCATGCATCTTTCGACACCACAAACCCACCAACCTGCATGGAGTTCTGAGAAATATTTCCTGATGCAGTATTTGCTATGTCGAGTAGTGTACTTTTTAAATTTATGAGTTATTTTCTTCGAAGACATGAGCACATCAACTTTAAACGTACTTAATTTTTGTGTGATTTGCATTAAACAATGAAACAAAAACCACGAAAATATATCCCAAAACTGAAACGTCTTATAAGAGAATTTTTCCGAAGAAATGTACTGAACATCTAGTTATTTTGCACCATTAACGGTAAAACTGAATATCTCTTTGGATTTTATACGCCACTTTTATGTAGATAATGTCTGTCTTAAATAGTTAGTGATTTTATTCGGAAACAGAAATAAGCGTTTATAAAACCAAATAAAGGAGTTGCAAATAGAATTATTCATAAGAAATCTGCAACCCATACTAATTTATTAACGAAAAGAAAAAGAAATTCCATCCTCCAACTGTTCGTAACAAGAAAACAAAATAGTGTCATAACATGTCAGAAAATACAAAATACAACGGGCTGTTATCGCACATACAATTGCAGTTCTAAAAATGTCTTGAAAGAAGATGAAATGAATAGAACAATGGCCAAAATACAAAGTAAATATATACACTGCTGGCCACCCAAAATGCAACACCAAGAAGGACACGATATCTCGTGTCCTTCAAAGCCAAATTTACTGGACTCATAACAACAGATACAAAGATGAAACGATTGAGCTTACAGGCCCGTGCGACTTGCGGAACACGCAGACATCAATAGTTCGTGTGGCCCTCATGGCTGGTAATAACGGCCGCTACAAACCGCGGTATCGAACGAAAGAGGCTTTGGATGTGGGCTTGGGGTATGTCCAGGCTGCTTCCACACATTGCCACAGTTCATCAGGCGTAGCCGCGGGTGGTGCTGTAAAGTACGACTTCCACGCACAAAAGTGCGGAAGGATACATTGACATTTAATGACTTGAGCGTGTGGTGAGTGATGAGGAGAGTTGCGAGAGAGATATCGAAGGAGGAGGACATGGCGAGCTTTGGCTAAGACAACAAGTTCAGTTTATACCGCGGAGTGTATTCCAGTTGATGTATTTTGTGTAAAGTAATAAATGTTTTGTGTTGTGATCGAGTGTCTGTGATGTTACAGAAGAAAGAGAGAATTGGAGGCACCTGTGAGATTCGAACTACGAAAGACAGGAAGTGAAGGCACCTGTGAGATTCGAACTACGAAAGACAGAAAGTGGCGGCACCTGTGAGATTCGAACTACGAAAGACAGGAAGTGAAGGCACCGGCGAGATTCGAACTACGAAAGACAGGAAGTGAAGGCGCCGGTGAGACGGAATCGATGAGTTGAAAGTTCTTCAAGCGTGCGAAAGAACCAACGCGACAGGGATATTTTTTTCTCCTCTTTGTGTTGGGAAGAACAAAGGATGGTGACTGTAGTTTGTTTTTTCGAAATTATTTGTTCCGTATCGGATTTACACCACATTAGATGTTTATGTAAGTACTGTTTTGTTGTTGTTGTTAGAGAATTATCCAAAGGAATGAAATATCAAAGCAAGTTTTTTAAGAAGTTTCCGGGCACGGAATTAAATAGAAGGAAATAATTTCTGTCAAGAAATAGTACATTCAGATCAACTGTTTGAGCCTAGATTATAGGTAAATGTAGAATATTGTTGTAAACAATTTCTGTGAACGTATACACATATACGAAAATAGAAGGAAATAATTTTTGTCAAGAAATAGTACATTCAGATCAACTGTTTGAGCCTAGATTATAGGTAAATGTAGAATATTGTTGTAAACAATTTCTGTGAACGTATACACATATACAATAATAAATAAACATTGGGTACACGTAGAGCTTGTTGAAATGGCTTTCTTAGGAAGAGCTCGAAAAGAAGAACTTCTGCAGTTGGCGGAAGAATTGGGTATAGAAGTTATGCCAAATCTCAAAATTCTGGAATTAAAAAATTAAATTGTCAACTTTGAAGGTTATGAAGAGGATTTCGTGAAAGAACTTTTGGCAGGTATAAAAGAGCTTAGAGAAACAGAAAGACAAATGGAATTTGATCTTGAAAAACTCAGAATAGAAGCTGGACGTCAGCCGCTGGGAGGTAGTTTGGAGCAAAATGGAAATTCTCAAAAACCGAGATTAGAACTTCGTCATTTGATGAAAACATTTGACCCAAAAGACAGTGATATAAGTATTTACTTAGTTTTATTTGAAAGGCAAGGGATGTAAGGTCAGGTGATGCGTAACATCACAGCCTCTCCTTGACAAATGTCAACCCCGCCTTCTCGTGGTGCATCCTGTTCCCACTAAAGGGGCTCTGACGACCGCCAATAGCGGTATAACTATACCATCGGGATCATTTTGGAGGTGTGGCCAAACACCTCCAAAATGACTCTACAACTTAAATCTTGGCCCTCAGTCTCCGGCAGCTGGAATGTACCTGGCCAAGGCAGCGGCCAGTGCGACATGAAGGCAGAGGGTGCTAAGAATCCCCGGACCGGACTAGGCTGCCATTTGATGCTGACCTTGGCTACGTATAATGGACGCTCCCTATCTTCTGATTCAAGGCTTCTTGAATTGGAAGAGGAACTACAAAGGATCAAGTGGGACATCGTCGGGCTAAGTGAGGTAAGGAGAAAAGGAGATCTCATTGAACTTAAAAATGGACATCTCTTCTATTATCGTGGGACAGATACTGGCAGAACTAGTGGTGTTGGATTTATAATAAACAAGAAACTGAAGGATAAAGTGGTAGAAGTTGAAAGTTCCTCTGACAGAGCTGCACGACTCGTTATCCAACTCTCGAGAAGATACCAGGCTCAGATTATTCAAACTTATGCACCCACCACAAGTCATCCTAAAGAAGAAATTGAAGAATTTTATGAGGAAATTCGTCATCTAAATAATAAAGGTAAGCAGCACTTGAAGATAATTATGGGAGATTTCAATGCAAAAATAGGGCACCGGCAACAGAATGAAACTTCAGTAGGTAAATTCGGTCACGGCAACAGAAACCAGCGTGGAAATACTCTCGTTGAGTTTGCAGAGGCAGAAGGATTTTTCATCTTGAACTCCTTTTTCAAGAAAAAGCCACACAGGAAATGGACATGGAGACATCCAATTGGGACGACAAGTGAAATTGATTTTATTATGTGTAACAAAAAATTCGTCATCGAAGACTGCAGTGTGCTGAACAAGTTCAACACAGGTAGTGACCATAGATTGGTGAGATGTAAGATGCACCTCAACACTAAACTCGAACGTGGCAAGCTCATAAGACAAACAAAATGTATTGACATAACCAACCTTAAAAAACACCATAATACTTTCAAGTTGGAACTGAAGAACATATTCTCTGCTTTAGAAGGCCTAACATCGGAAGAAGTGGATATTTCGGAAGTTAACAGAAAAGTAACCAAAGCTCTTATGTAAACAGCAACAAAATTAGCTGGGTCTAAGAACAAGTTGCATGTGAACAAATTATCAGGAAAAACCAAAATGTTGATGCAAAAAAGAAGAGAGATGAGGACAACTAAAGAAGATATGACTTCCAAAGTGGAATATATAGAGCTATGCCAGACAGCACGAAAAAGTATCACTGAAGACGTAAGGAAATTCAACTGTGAGCTAGTGAGGAAAGCAATTGAAAACAACCAAAGCCTTAAGATAGCAAAGGGACATCTCAGTAAGAGAAGAAAACAGATTATGGCTCTGAGAAAAGAAGATGGTTCTATAACAAGAAATAGAGGCGAAATTTTGACAAGAGTGAAAGATTTCTACTCCAAATTATATGAAAGGGATGATACATGTACTCCAGACATCATGAAAGGTACCAGAGTTCTTCCAGTTCTCCCAGCAGAGGTTGCTCATGCAATCAAGAACATGAAGCGGGGGAAAGCTCCAGGAGAAGATGGAATTACTGTAGACATCATACAAGAAGCAAGTGGAGAAATTGAAACAGTACTCGCCCAAGTTTTCACTCAATGCCTTAATGAAGGGAAGATTCCTGAGGATTGGAACAACACTACAATGATCCTGCTACATAAAAAAGGTGACATTGAGGATCTCAGGAACTACAGACCTATCAGCCTCCTATCAGTGGTTTATAAAATCTTCACTAAAGTTCTTTCACACCGCTTGAAGATAACACTGGACGTGGCTCATCCGAGAGAGCAAGCTGGATTCAGGGAGTGGCTACAGCACTATAGATGATATCCACGTACTGAGAGAACTAATTGAAAGAGCAAGGGAATGTGAACTTCCATTGTGCATGGCTTTTATCGATTATGAAAAGGCCTTTGATTCAGTGAAACCATCAGCAGTTACAATGGCTTTAAAATCCTGCGGTGTTAATGATGCATACATTAATATTATTAATAACATCTATGAAAATGCAAGTGCAAAGACTCGGCTGTTTGAGAATACAGCACACATAAAAATTGGAAAGGGAGTGAGACAAGGTGACACCATGTCTCCGAAGCTCTTTAATGCCACATTGGAGGGTGTTTTTCAGTCACTGAGCTGGGAAAACAAGGGGATAAAGATTAATGGAGATTATCTAACCCACCTTCGTTTTGCTGATGACGTAGTCATTTTTGCAACTAGCCCATCAGAGCTGCAGAGTATGATCCAGGAACTTGCTGACAAGAGTAAAGAAGTGGGATTAAAAATGAACTTTCAGAAGACAAAAGTGATGTTCAATGCTTTTACAAGAAATGAAGATTTATCGATTGATGGAGAAAAACTGGAGATAACAGATACGTATGTTTATCTTGGACAGCAGATATCAGGTGAGGGTCACATTGATGAAGAAATTAATCGGCGTACAAAACTTGCCTGGAGAGCTTTTGGAAGAAACAGCATAATTTTCAAGAGCAATATGCCATTATGTCTTAAAAGAAAAGTGTTTGATCAATGCATCCTTCCAGTGCTTACGTATGGTGCAGAGACGTGGACCTTAACTAAAAGAGACATACAAAGGCTGCAGACAACTCAAAGCAGCATGGAGAGGTGCATGCTTGGTATAACCAGGAGAGATAAGAAGAGGAACTCGTTGATCCCAAAAAATGACGAGAGTGGAAGACATCATGATCAGAGTTAAATCCCTGAAATGGCAATGGGCTGGACATACTGCCAGAAGGACAGACCATAGATGGACAGCCGAAATTTTAGATTGAATTCCAAGGGACAGGAAAATTCCCAGAAAAAGACCACATGGGAGATGGGTGGATGAAATTCGAAAATATGCGGGAGTGACATGGAGGAGACTGGCACAAGACAGACCGTTGTGGGGGAAACTTGGGGAGACCTTCGTCCAGCAGTGGATTGATAATAGTTGACAATGATGATGATGATGATCTGAAAGGCAAGCACAACAAGCAGAAATAAAAAGGGAAGATTGGGTCACGAATTTGATAGGACTTTTGCCCTACGAAATATCACAATTGATTGCCAGAGAAAATGTGGAAGATGCTAAAAACTATGAATATGTTAAAAGGTTACTTCTTAAAAGATATAAGTTAAGTCCAGAGAAATTTAGATTGAAATTTGTACAACACATGCGTGCATCAGAGAAGACCTGGAGAGATTTCGCCTTCGAGTTAGAAAATTATTTTAATAAATGGATTTCAGGACTTAAAATAGGCGATTTTGAAGGGCTAAAAAATTAATGATCACAGATCAATTGAAGCGGAGAGTGCCTATAGAAATAAGGGAGCATTTTATTGATAAATGGTCAAATATTGTCTCACCTTCAGATTTGGCTGATATGGTGGACAATTATGAAAGTGTAAGAGGAGGAATCAAGAAAAATTCGTCGAATGAATTTTGTGCTTCAAAGAAAATGCAAGGCAGTGAGAAAAAACTAGAGATAACTATGATCGGGGAAATTTTATGAAAAATGGATTTTATAACAAAAATTATGTTAAGTCAGATGTAGGACAAGGGTGGTCAAAACGGAATGTATCTCAGAATGAAGAAAAGTATGATCGCAGACGGAAGATTCAATGTTACGAGTGTGCATCTTATGATCACATTCGACCTCAGTGTCCTAAGCTAAAATCACAGAACTCAGGAAGCGTAAATAGAATCAGAGAGGAAACTGAAGGGGATCTCTTGGCACCCTATACCTTTGAAGGAAAAATAAATGGAGTTACCATGCCTATTCTCCGGGATACAGGTTCATCAGTTGATATCATTTGTCAAGAGTATGTGTCGCCAGGTGAGTTTACTGGAGAACATGTGTGGGTACAGCATCTTCTGGACGAACAAAAGGTTTGTTTACCATTGGCAGAAGTTGAACTAGAATGTGAATTAGGTCATATTGTAACTAAGGCTGCAGTGATTAGAAAGTCGCTAGATCAAGGTAGATATTTACTTGGAAATAAGACTGCCGCTTTGTTAAAAAAATTGATATGTAGTGGCCACTTAATTCAGAACAAGTAAATGTTGTGGCTACTCGGTATCAAGAAAAACAGAAACGAAACAACGAAGAGAGAAATTCAGTAAAGAATGATTCAGGGAAGAAAGAAAAACAAGCCCTTGAAGGAGAGGCTGTGGGTTCCGAAGAATCAGATGAATTAGAAGAAGAAATTCTGCCATTGAGGCATGATGAAGATAAAGCCATGTTAGAGTTGGTAAAAATGGATTCAAAAAGTTTCATGGAAGATCAACGGCAAAGTTTGGAATTGAAAAAAATTCTCAAAGAAATAGAGAAAACATATTGTAATAAGGCAAATGCTTATGCTGTACTAAGAAATGGGATGTTGGTGAAGAAGAAGATCAACAAGATTGGCGAAGAGGAAGATCTTATTGTTGTTCCAGAACAATATAGAGAACAAATAAAAAACATGTGTCATGAGGGAACTTCGGGGCATTTAGGAGTGACAAAAACCAAAGACAGACTAGCGAAGTATTTTTATTGGCCTAACTGTTATAAAGACATTGAAGAATTTGTAAAATCTTGTGATTCATGCCAACGTGCTGGAAAAGCTGGGGACAAAAAGAAAGCACCTTTAAAAATAGTTCCAATTATTCCTGAAATTTTTACAAAAATCAACGTTGATGCCTGTGGGCCTTTGCCCGAGACTTCAAGCGGAAATAGATACATAATTACAGCTATGTGTTTGTCGTCCAAATATCCAGATGCAGTACCAGTACCAGACATAGGATCCAAGTCGGTAGTTGACGCTTTGTTACACATTTTTAGCATGGGATTTCCGAAAGAAATTCAAACTGATCAAGGAGCCAGTTTTGTAAGCATTTTGACACTAGAATTTCTGGAGCGGTTTGGAATAAAAGTTACTCATAGTTCTGTATATCATCCCCAAAGTAATCCGGTAGAACGATTCCATCGAACTATTAAAAGGATGTTGAGAGTTTTATGTCTTGAGTCTGCTCCGGATTGGGAGAAACAGTTACCGGCGGCGCTGTTTGCTTTGAGAACTGTGACACATGAAAGCACAGGGTTTACGCCTGCTGAATTGGTGCATGGAAAAAATTTGAGGACGCCAATGACACTATTGTATGAAAAATGGATGGGTCATCCTGAAGAAGAAAACTATGTCACTGAATATGTATTTGAGTTAATAAATAGGATGAAAAGATGTCAAGAACTTGCCATTAAAAACATGGAAGTGGCTCAATTGAAAAGGAAATATTGGTATGACAGAAATGCGGTAAAACGTGAATTTCAAGAAGGAGATTTAGTATTGGTTTTTGTTACCTGCAGGCCAAATAAGTTAGCGGAACAGTGGAAAGGACCAGGGAAAATTGAGAAAAATATTTCTGAGATTAATTATGTAGTAAGTTTTGAAGGTAAAAATGTAAAACATCAAGTATATCACATTAACATGCTGAAACCATACCATAAACGACCAGAATTTGTGAACTTATTGACCGGTTGTGAAAATGGTGAAATGGATTTAGAGATTAAATTTCCGCAAGTTGAAAAAATCCCAATATATTTAACTTCTCTGATATCGAGGAGAACAGTAAACTTCGAGAGCGCCTAAGTGGCCAACAAATTCAGGAAAAAACTATTATGCCATTACTTGAAAATGTTTTCTAATATTCCAGGGAAGACTCATTTGGTCGAACATGATATCGAGCTAGCTAGTAATGCTATTGTAAGAGTCAAGCCTTATCGAATGTCGCCCAGGTAGATAAATATTCTTAAAGCCGAGATAGATAAAATGCTGCAGTACAAAATTATAGAAGTTGGTGAATCAGACTATACATCACCCATGATTTTGGTAGAAGTACCCGGAAGAGATACACGCCCATGTATTGACTACAGGCGATTGAATGAAGTGACAAGGACCCAGTTCTATCCATTGCCTAATATAGAAGAAAGAGTCGAAAAGGTTTCTGGAGCGAAGTATATTACAGTATTATATTTAACAAAAGGGTACATGCAAATTCCATTAAGTGCTAGAGCTCAACGATTGGCAGCGTTTGTGACTACTTTTGGAACGTATCGGCCCTTAAAGATGCCATTTGGCCTTAAGAACGCACCTTATTTTTTTAGCAAAATGATGTCGGAACTTTTGAGAGGCTGCGAAGAGTTTGCCGTACCATATCTAGATGATGTTGCCATTTTTTCCGAAAACTGGGGGGATCATTTGATACATCTTGAAGAAGTGCTACAGAGGTTGCAGAGGGCTTCCTTGACCATAAAACCTTCCAAATGTAAGTTGCTCAAGATCACGTCTTGTATTTGGGTCATATTGTTGGACAAGGATATCGAAAACCAGCGGAATGAAAGGTTCAGGCCATACAAAATTTTGCTACGCCAAAGAACAAGACGCAAGTAAGACCTTTCTTAGGCCTGGCGGGATATTACAGCAGATATATTCCAATGTTTTCTTCGATAGCAGCTCCCTTGACAGACATCTTGAAGGGTAAAAATCGTAAAAGAGGAAATTATATGGTCAGAACAATGTGAGAAAGCTTTTGTGGACCTAAAGAAATCTTTATCTAGTTTTCCTGTTCTGTATGCCCCTGACTATGAACGTAGATTTATTCTACAAACTGATGCTTCAGATCAAGGAATGGGAGTCGTCCTCTCGCAAGAACAAGAAGATGGCGCTGAACATCCTGTACTCTATCTAAGCAGAAACTTTCGACAGCAGAGAAGACATACAGTACCAGTGAAAGAGAATGTGCCGCCATTATATTTGCGGTACAGAAACTGAAATGCTACCTGGATGGTCAAAATTTCCTCATACAAACTGATCATAACATTCTCGTTTGGTTACGCACCAACGCAAGTTCAAATGCTCGTCTGATGAGATGGGCCCTTGCTTTACAAGCATATGATTTTGTTATAATTCATCGATCGGGAACTATGCACAAACATGCAGATGGACTGAGCAGAGTTCCAACTTTAGATGATCCACCTTGATCATGCTATGTGTCTGCTAGTGAAAACATTTTTTTTTTTTTTGGTTGTGATATATACTACATAGAAATTGTTGGAAAACACGTAAAGATGATTGTTAAATTAACTCATATATTTCTCTTTGTAAATGGATTATGACTCATTATGTGAACTATGACTATTGTATTGTAAAATGACAAGAACTTTTTACCACTGGAAAAAGTTCCTCTGGAGTGAGGAGGGGTTGTAAAGTACGACTTCCACGCACAAAAGTGCGGAAGGATACATTGACATTTAATGACTTGAGCGTGTGGTGAGTGATGAGGAGAGTTGCGAGAGAGATATCGAAGGAGGAGGACATGGCGAGCTTTGGCTAAGATAACAAGTTCAGTTTATACCGCGGAGTGTATTCCAGTTCATGTTTTTTGTGTAAAGTAATAAATGTTTTGTGTTGTGATCGAGTGTCTGTGATGTTACAGTGCTTGCCGGGCCACTCGCAGGGATCATAGCATACTTCTGGAAAATTTTAGGTAAGAATTTTAGGAATTTTAGGAATTTTTAGAAAAATTTTAGGAAAATTTTAGGAGCGTATTTCAATAAAAACTAGATGTATATTTGTATACATCTAGTAAAACAACTTTGTATACATTGTAAAGAGTTTGCTTCACACCCTTCAACCATATATACTGATAGACTGCGCATGACATCAAAATTTCTGGCTCCAACATAAAATCACATGACAACAGTCAAAAAGATGGGTTACACCTGCTGTGCTTATGGTTGCTCTGACCGATATAGTAAAGAAAGTTCTATGATTTTTCATGGGTAAGAAACGAATTAAATACCTAAGTCAATAAAGTTCAATTACTTAACCAGAAACTTGCAGCTATTGATATAAAAATATAGTAACTTAAGAAAAAAAAATGGAATGCATGTTCCAAATTCTTCGCAAATGTTCATCACATTATAAATCACAAAATGTAAACAACACGATCATGCATGTATATAGCTCATAAGTAAACTACCTGAAGAGTTTTCATTATATATGAGGTGCATTCACATAATACACCGAAAACACTGAAGTTCTGCAGCGTAAATTAGTAATCATAACAGCATTTGTACACGAAATTTGGAGTCTGATGATGACGTGCCCAATGTTTGAGCCATGGCGGCTTTGATGCAGCTATTGCCAATGCGCAGTCCATTAGTATATATGGTCGAAGTTCACACCCAAATTTTTTGCATAACGTCTAATGTCTAAAGTTTAAGTATGATTTACTTCTAATGTTCAGTTCTTATCTTTTCACGTGTTATTATCATATTCAAGTATATTTACCACATTCAAGTTTCACTTTGAACATTAATATGCTGTTGAACCAGAAGCAATTCACGATTTTCACAGTAAAGTTTTCAGGTTTCACATTAAACTATAATATCCTAAAAAAGGTAATTGAAAACCAAGAACTATGTACAATTGTTCACTGAATTACTTTTTTCATATTATTGTTTTAACCTTTTCCTGATTAGCCTATCTTTTTCTGCTTCCACCACAACTAATTTACTTTCAGTTTTCTTTATTTCAGCTGAACCTTGTATGATCAAGTTAGAGGCAACTGCTATTTCAACAGTATTTTGCTTTTCTACAGCTTTTCTCATTCTTTCTGTTCCCTCTTGAATTACTGCTAGGGAGGCTTCTTTATCTTTTTTAAGTCTATTTATTTCTGCATCATTTTCTCTTATTTTGTCATCAAACTCAGCTTTTCTTTTTTTCTCTAGCTGCTTTTCCTTATTTTCCCTCTCTTTCTGCTTCCTTTCTTTTACCTTTTTTGATTCTTCTTCCTTCAATTTATCAACATACTCTTTATAAAATTTATGTGAATCACGAACACTATTTAACAAATTTCTTGTTATGGGAACTTTACTTACACATCCATAGTGTTTAATGGCCCCTTTAACTATTCTTAATGATGTTATAGTTGAGTCTTTTAAGTTAGCCTTGTCCTTCCTTAACAGAGCAGTGTTAACCGAAAATCCCCTTTCTGCATCAGCATTACCATGAGGTAAAACTAAAATTGACTTTATGAGTTTAGCAAGATTTGAGTATTTTTCTTTTCCGCTAGAGTCTTTAATACTAAATATATTACACCAGTAATGATCAATCCGCACTGGAATATGCCCTTCCTCTGAAAATTTCACTAGTTCATCTAGAGTTGGCTTATCGCAACTTAAAAGTTTCCACTCTTCTCTTACTCTATCAATTTGTTCCTCAGAAAGATGCAAAACACTTGAAATTCTGGTTATTTCCGAAAGTCCTTCAGTGACTGAAAGTTGAGTTGACTCTTTCTTTGGTTCTTTTACCTTTAAAACTTCTATGTCTCTTAGCTTTTGATTGCAGAATGGCAAATTTGACTTTAAATATTTTGTGGTTGCAATTAGTGATGATCTTACATCTAAGAGAAATAATTTCTGCCTGGTCTCCTGAACATTCCTGAGGAGATTTTTTGTCTTCATACCAACTTCTAACTCCCCTAGTTTTTTCCATGAATTTTTGTTTTCAAAATCTACATTCTTTAGGTCTTCTCCAAATTTCCCTGCAATAACATCATCTTGGATAAACTGAGCCATAACATTCTTCATTAAAGTATTTAAATCAGAATATAACTGGTGTATTTTTGGTTCTTCACTCTGATAACATAATGAAAACTTTTCAAAATTTTGGTGTGAAAATGAAATTAATGCTAAATAGCAAGGAGTTAGCTCATTTTTCAGGAAACAGTGAATTCTTTTATACCTTGCCGAATTGCGTAGTTGTTTTTCAAATATTTTTTGAGATGGCAAGAAGTTTAAAAAATATTCTGTAATATTTAGTCATTGATCCAAGAGCCTCTGGGCTACAGAACCAACGGTTAACCATCTGTTGCTGACATGACGCAAAAGAAATTTGGCAGTGACCAATGTTATATCCTCGACAGATTTATAATCCTCTCGTCTTGCAGCACTACTCTTTAAAAAGTAATGCATATCAGTAGCAAATTCGTCAAAATCTATATTTAAGCTTGTCAAAAAAATTTTAAATGCATTACTAACAACATGCAGGTTGCAAAAACCTAGTTCTAAAGATTTCTGGCCTGCTTCTTGTTTTACAACTTCATTGAATTTGCGTAAAAAGCACTTATTTACATTTGGGCTGTCCATGGATACACAAATAATTATGTTCAACGAAATATTGAAGGATGATAACACATCAAGAATTTCTTTTAGCAAAATATCTGTTGTTGCATGACCCAGAAAAACGCTTGTTAGGTATCGGCAAGAAACTGAATTTATTTCTGAAGACCAGTACCTGAGATACACATCCAACTGCCGTTTCACTTGTGTATTTGTAGTTTCATCAAATGCTATAGTAACCTTTCCTGGGCTACTAGATGCAATGTCTTTTTAAATCCTGTTCAAAATATTTTGACAATCCATGTGATATCACATAAGCAACTTTTTTTCTTTAAGTTGCATGTTGGCTGCAATAGCAGAATCAGGAAACATTTCTTTGAAAAGTTCAACTGTTTCAGTGCATGAAACAAAAGACATTGTCCTTAGCAACTTTCATGGCCCATAATGCTTCGGCTTTAGCCAACTGTAAATCATGACTCAGTACTTCACTAATATTTGTTTTGGGCTGAAGATCCCGTCCTCTAAAGGCTTTCAGGATGGACTTATTTTGAAATTTACTTTGAAATTTCTGCAAATGTTTTTTTCCTTTATGATGCGCTTTTACTTGTGAAAAGCCACTATTAGAAATGTTGAAAATTTCTGAACACAATATACACTTAGCAGAAAATATTGTTTCAGTTGCAGAACACCATTCTTTCAACTTCACTCCGTCCAATTCTTTGGCGAGCCACGCATCTTGAAATTTCGTTTTGGATTTAGGCATCTTAAACACTTGTATTACTAAACAGAAAATGAAAGGGAAGTACAAAAACACGTTCCAATATTGCAAAACCAGACAACTTCCCGAAATTTGGCTGCGAGGATGTCAGAAGATAGAAAAAAAAAAAGCAGGTCACCACTAGAGAACTGAACCTGCACACAGCACAGAGAACACCATAAAAGACACAAAACCAGAAGCTATCATACGCATCTCACGCAAGTTCAGTCAAAGCGAGTCGGAGCCGAGATATATTGCGCATCGAAGGTCGCTGTCGCCGACGCACGATCGAAGGTCAATGATCACGTGCTCTACTGCCTGTCACGATAACACTCAGCTACCATCCCATCGTCATTACCGGAGGTTACGGAAGGAGATCACATGTTTCCTCTTTGCTTCCACCCACCTGCGGTTTACAATAACAAAACATCAGCAGAAAGAGGAGGTTCCACAAGGCATGTACAAAAATAAAGTACGATCTTCTGCGTGCCACAGAGTTCGTCTGCAAAGCGCAAACCAGGGGTGAAAATGACCCCTCCCCTTTTCCCTTAGATCTCTTGTTACTCTCGAAAACTGTCTGAAGGCAAAAAAAGTGGAGCGCCCGCCCCGAAGCAAGTGCATCTCGATGGCGTCATTTTCCCTCCCTTCAGCAGCACAGCATATAAGCTGTGTTTCTACAATAACAGGTCTTTTTACCTTACCGTAATGGTAAATTTATTGGCGTTAATAACGGTTGTGTTTTTAATAAATAAGCTTACGAAAATTTTAGGATGAATAGCAAATTTTAGGTATAATTTTAGGAATTTAAGGAGGGTCACAAAATATTAGGAATTTTAGGAATTTTAGGAGGAATGCGATCCCTGCACTCGGTTGCCGATCAGCGACCAAACGTTTTCGATGGGCGACATGTCGGGAGAACAGGCAGGCCACGGCAGGAGGGATACCTGGTGGGCCGTAAAGAAATGTTGCACGACGCGTGCCACGTGTGGGCGCGCATTGTCCTGTTGAAACGTGGCTGCTGGCAGGTCCTACAGGTAAGGGAGGAATACAGGCTCCAAAACGTCGGAGATGTAGAGGTGGCTGTATAGTGTACCGGCGATGCGTACCAGAGGAGTGCGGGTGTCATATCCAATTGCGCCCCAAACCATAACGCCAGGCGACGGACCGGTATGGCGATGCATACTGCAGGCGTCATAGAGTCTCTCGCCGCGGAGCCGCCACACGCAGATCCGACCATCGTGGTGTTACAGGCAGAAGCGGGATTCGTCGGAGAAGACAATGTCGTGCCATTCCGTAGTCCAGGTGCGGCATTCAACGGCCCGCTGCCGCCACACTCACCGATGGTGTAACACCGGTGAGTGGTGTAACGTCAATGGTAATCGGAGCAATGGGCGTTGTGCGACAAGTCCTCGTTCCTGCAGACGACGTCGAACGGTACGTGCTGACGCAGGTTGTTGCGTAACACACCCTAATTCCTGAGCTAGCGTTCGTGATGTGACGGTGCAAGTCGTCAATGCCGGCCGCACAACATGCCGGTCTTCTCGTTCGGTGGTGTGCCGCAGCTGCGGTAATCGCTCATGTTGGTCCGTCCGTCCCTCCTGCACCCACCGAATCCATACTCGCCTCACTGTGGCTGGATGTCGTCCCACACGGGCGCCGATGTCTCGTTACGAAAAGCCGCTGTCGTGATAAGCGACTATTCGTATACTGTCGAACTCCGAAACGTGCTGGAATGACTGCCGTGTTCTACGACGAGGCATCAGGAAGCTTCCCACGCACAGGCCCGGCAGCACAACACACTTCCACTACTTACACTCCGCCTTCTGTGCGCTCTTCTTGTAGTGCTTCTCGGTGGCGTGCCGGGCGCATTTGATTTGAATATGCCCTGCAGTGCTAATCGTTTGCATGTCCCCTTGCGGGCGACGCATGCTGCGAATTTCAGACCAATCGAATGCTTCCTTCTTGGTGTTGCATTTTGGGTGGCCAGTAGTGTAGATTAAGAAGAACTTTAAAAGTTAACGATCTTCTTAAAATTACTTTTATGGATTTTTGCTGATCATCTATGATTTTTTTAGACTAACTAGTCTATGCATTACTTTGGAGAAAAATGTAGAACTTTTAATTTGGTGCTATATACACTGCCGGACAATTGCTAAGGACGGATGACAATAGCAACGATAGCAACCAAAAAATGGAAGGCAGGAAAATTTCGAAATTAGCATAAGTGCGGGATACAGTAAGACGTGTTGTGCGTATGCAAATTTTGAAATTTTGGATTGCCGAACTTGTTCGTGACGTCATAGCGCTGAGAGAGATATAAAGGATTTGACGCGTATTGACCGTTGTTGTTTAAACGCAAAGTTGAAAGGGAAAGAATCAATTGACGAACTTGCAATTTTCAGTATGTCTTCCCGACATCACCTAGATGATTTTACGCGTGGCCGTATTATTGGCAAGATTGAAGAAGGAGGAAAAATAACAGATCTTGCCAGGGAGTTCGACGTCAGCCACAGTGTTGTTTCAAGGCTTTGGAAATCATTTCAAACAAATGGAGAGTGTAGCAAACGTCACGGGGGAGGTCGTATTCGCAACCTGCAGAAGATCGGTACATAGTGCTATCAACAAAAAGACACAGGCGCAGCACAGCTAGTGAGGTAGCAAATCAGTTTATGGCTGCTACTGGCAAGCGGATCTCCCGAAAAACTGTCGCCACACGTTTGCATGAAGGAGGACTATACGCCCGCCGTCCTGTTGTGTGCATCCCATTGTCCAGACGTCACCGTACCGCCCGTTTGCAATGGTGCCATAAACATCGCAATTGGACTGATAACGACTGGTCTGCTGTCCTCTTCTCAGATGAGAGTAGATAAAGTCTATCGTCTGATTGTTGACGACAACTGATCTGGCGTGATAGTGGTACTTCATATTGTCCAGCAAACATACAGGAAAGGGACCGATATCCGACATGTAGTGTCATGGTATGGGCTGGCATCATGATCAATGGCCGTACGTCCCTCTATGTGCTTCCAACTGGGACTACGACTGGCCAACGATACATTAATGATGTTCTGCTACCTCATGTTCGCATGTTCCGTGGTACTGTCGGTGATAGATTCATTTTCATGGACGACAACGCAACATGTCATCGAACAGTCGCTGTCCAGGAGTGTTTTGAGAGCAAGGATATTCAACGCCTCGTATGGAAAGCACGTTCTCCAAATCTGAATCCCATTGAAAATGTGTGTGATGCTTTGGGGAGGAGTCTTGCTGGTCGCCAATGCCCTCCAATAAACAAGGACACCCTCATCCGTGCACTGACAGAGGAATAGGATAAAATACCCCAACAGCTGCTTGATAATGTTGTGCAAAGCATGACACGACGTGTGGAATCTTGCATCGCCCTGCATGGTGGCCATATCCCGTATTGATATCTTACGCCGGAACGCCTGCGGACGGTAATTGCATTTTTTTCACGTTTACGTATTCTGCACAAAATGGCCTGTTTGTCCCGTGAACAAGTTCCAAAGCCTTCTGGATTTCAGAGCACAATAAATTGTTTTTCTTGTAATGTCCTGGCATTCTGACATTATTTTATTTCACTTGGCATCCAACCACACTTACTTTTTTATGCGCTATATAGCCGTTTATGATCCGTCCTTCGCAATTGTCCAGCAGTGTACAAAGGCTGCGTGAGATCTACATTTTTTAATATTGTAATAGAAGGGTCTCAAACTTCTTTCCGATTCTACCATCAAAAGATTTGAATAAAACTAGTCACACTGTTATACCTCTGAAGACTGAGCATTAAGGAAACAACACATTTAAACTTATATTACAGTATGACAGAAGCATCAGTTCAAAAATATAAGGCAAACAAATATATATAAGTATGTAATTCTTGTGGAATTCTTTTGAAAATCTTCCTAACTCTCATCACGTTTAAAAAAGAAGAGAAGATTCAATATGAACTGAACAGCAGATAAAGTTTTACCAAAACTAATAAAGAGAGGCTACATAAGCACTAAAAGAAGAGCTAAGCAAAATGATTATAAATTTCACGAGGATTCAAACACCTGATTCATTCATGAAAGAAATACGGGATTACGCCATACAATACAAATTTTGAAGATGACAATCCGATTTTTTGCGTAAATGTGACAAGGATGGTAAATCAGATAATATCCGAAAACTTGAAAAATTTTCATCGTCCTGGAGCGGGACTCGAACCCGCGTCTCCCAGAAAACGCCCGAGTATACTAATCACTAAACCACCTAGAACGAACAAGTTTCAAGTTTCCGATCAATTTGAATATAACCATCACAGGATTCGCTAGTCGAAGCAACCGGCATTCATGTTTAGCGAATCTGGAGGTTAAGAATCTTATTCTGTGTTTGCCCGGAGAAGCAGATAAATTATGAAAGAAATACGGGATTCCGCTATATAATACAAATTTTGAAGATGACAATCCGATTTTTGGCGTAAATGTGACAAGGATGGTAAATCAGATAATATCCGAAAATTTTTCATCGTCATTTTTCATCGGGTATGCTAACTACTACACCACCCAGAACGACCAAGTTTCCTAACTACTACATCACCCAGAACGACCAAGTTTCAAGTTTAAGATCATCGTCCTGGAGCCTGTGATGGTTATATTAAAATTGATCGGAAACTTGAAACTTGGTCGTTCTGGGTGGTGTAGTGGTCAGCATACCCGGGCGTTTTCTGGGAGACGCGGGTTCGAGTCCCGCTCCAGGACGATGAAAAATTTTCAAGTTTTCGGATATTATCTGATTTACCATCCTTGTCATATTTACGCCAAAAATCGGATTGTCATCATCAAAATTTGTATTATATGGCGTAATCCCGTATTTTTTTCATGATTTATCTGCTTCTCCGGGCAAACACGGGATAAGATTCTTAACCTCCAGATTCACTAAACATAAATGCCGCTTGCTTCGACTAGCCAATCCTGTGATGGTTATATTCAAATTGATCGGAAACTTAATCGTTCTGGGTGGTGTAGTGGTTAGCATACCCGGGCGTTTTCTGGGAGACGCGGGTTCGAGTCGCGCTCCAGGACGATGAAAAAATTTTCATGTTTTCGGATATTATCTGATTTACCATCCTTCTCACATTTACGCCAAAAATCGGATTGTCATCTTCAAAATTTGTACCTGATTCATTGTTTCGGGGATTTGAATTATTTGCACATGAGAATTTCATAGAACATTGCTAAAACTTAAAATTATTTTTTGACTAAATAAGGAGCTTTTGCGTTATCGACGATTCTCAAGAACAGATTTTTACTTCGTCTGGCTGATCGTACATCTGACAAAAAGGATTATGTTTCGCATTGTACGCTCAAGAACTAATATTTGTATGTAGAATAGGAAAACCCAGAGTTCCACAAATTACTGTATTTTACTCCAAAACTGACAGCTGTGCAAAAATGATTTATTATTGTACACAGTTTGTCCAAATGACACACACTTTCTGTAAATTATTTCACAAATTAGAAACATAAGAATACTTTCTCTATTTAATTTAGTTTTAAATAAGGCAGCATTTTCGAGACCGTTTTACTTCTCTCCAATGAGTACAAATTTTGATATCTATTTTCCAAAAAAAGGGAAGGCAAATACTGCATTTTTAGGTCTGAATTACTTAAATCGTATAAATTTCTAATTTTATATTCAGATATGTCGGTTGTTTCATAAATTTTGAGGGCGGCATTTATTTTGCATGAAAAATCAATGTTGTATCCTTTTGAATACAGATTTTCACAGTGCAACACTCTGAATGTCGCTGGATATCAATTCCTAAAAATATACAAATTTCGAAAAACAAATGTTTTATAAAAACGTGTCTAGTTAGGGATGGTAATGAAATTAACGTACGTTTCTTTGCAGAAATCACGCCCGTGCGTTTCTTTATAATTAATTATTTTACATTATGGAAAAGTTTCGTGCAACGTTATTTTCTGATCTTAAAGTATTTTCGTATCATTTGCTGAGGTAACGTTTTTCAGTAGTATCGAGAAAATAATGTCCTGAAAGCATGACACTGAGAAAAAGAGAAACTTCGAAACTACCGATGAAAGGTTAAGACTGTCAAATACAGGAATGTCGCGTGTATGTTCGAAGCTTCATTTACCTTTCTCCACTACTATGCTTTGTTCAAAAGCTTTGCTGTAATTATTTCGAGAGTTCAGAAGCATTTAGTGATGCCTTTCATAAAACACAGTAGATTTACATTCTTAGCCTTTATTTAGTTCTTGATGTTTCGTTTCTATACGAAAAAAATATTTTTGTTTGACGAGCAGCTTTAATTAGAGACGCCCAACAAAAAATTACAATCCTAATTAGAAGAACATCTTTTCATGTCGGTGAACGCAAAAAATTGCAAATGGAAATTACTTCCGTAATTATTTTGAAGTAAAGACAAATGCACGCAGTATTGTTTATTTCAGAAATTGAATGAAAGAAACACAACTGCATGCAGTAAGATCTTTCTTTGACAGTGAATCGAAGAAAATATAACGTTTTTATTCATTCTTCTGCCGTTCATTTCGCCCTGACTTCCAAAACAAAAATCCTAAGCAGAGTAAGAAATAAATTTCTTGATCATGTATCTTTATTGCTGGCCTGCTGTTAGTTTGCAACCTAAAACACTTGATTCAGAATTTGTCTTTCTATGTAAAAGCATACAGGTTTTTTTCTATATAAAAGCATACAGGTTTTTTTTCTATATAAACGCATACAGGTTTTATGTTGTGGAGTTCGACATTATGAGTTGAAGTTCATAGTGCACAAATGCGATTCAACTTTTCTTTACTTTTATTCATTTCCAAATTTCTTTCTACGTTTTCAAGGTTTCATTCTGTGTTTGTTTATTTGCACACTCATCGAATAAAGTAAACAAAAAGGTGCTGTTGAATTACAGTGACACATGTCTGGAACACACATTTTATGACCCCCTTGGGCAAGCACTGAAAACAGAAGAACGCAAATTTCCATGAAACTGGTATGACAATGCTTTTTGACGAAAGTCAGAGACCTACAGTACGAAGGTCAAAGTACTTGGTTTTCTCCTAAAAAGTCTGCAATCAGTGGGATGCCATAAAGCAATTTTGGATTATAAGCCACCTAAAGGAAAATTTCAAATTAGATAACTTGGAGAAAGAACTTAATAAAAGAAATTAATTGGAGAACTTAATCAGAGAAATTAGAGTATGTAAAAACTTGATTCGTGGATATAGAAATCGAGTACGTAAAGAATTTCTGAAACATGATTTCTACAAAGGCCGTTTCATAAAAATTGAGAGTAATTTTTTTGAGGCGAAAAGGGAAAATAACCACGTAGACAACTAACTGAATTAAGGAAGTATCTATGGCAACAGTTGTTAGCCGTAGTAGTTGATTATGGTTTTGTTATTGCGCATTTGTTTCAGGTACGTCTGCATTTCGCCATGCAGCAATGGAGGTGAGTGATTTAGAGTTAAGAAGTGAACTGCATTGTGCGATAAAATATTGCTATATTTTGGGTAAAACGGTTCAAGAAACAGTTGATTTAATGAAAAAAGCTTACAAATATAAATGTTTGGGTGAGTCAACGAATTTTATGTTAGAAGAACATCTTTAGGTTAGAAGAGCACCATGATATTTCAAAAAGGGGCGTTTGTCGGTAGAACTTGCTCCTAGGCTTGGTCGACTTGAAAGTTGATTTAATCGAAAAAAGCGGCCTGGCCGACCTTAAAGTTGTTTTAACGAAAGGCTACAGAAACAGTTAATTTAATGAAATATGCTTACAAAGATAAATGTTTTGGGTGAGTCAAAAAAAAAAAAGTGTTTGTCGGCAGAGCTCGCTCCTAATCCTGGTCGATCTGAAAGTGTTGTTACGGAGACGCTGTTGCTGTTACGTTGTAGCGTCGTCCACTAATACTTCAAAAAAGTCGGTATTCCGCATTCTACACGACAAATTACTGCTGCATCGTGTGTGTTCTAGATGGGTACCTCATCACCTGATGAGAGAACAATTGTTAGCCACAGTTCAGGTGTGTCATGAGTGGAAACAAATGATTGCAAAGGATCCAAACTTTCTAAACACAGTAATAACTTTCGATGAAACATGGGTCCACTACTTCGACCCCCTCACAAAGCACGCAACCAGTGTATGGAAACACACAGGCTCGCCTCCTCCGAAAAACGTCTTCCAAACCAAATCAGCTGGGAAGGTGATGATGGTTATTTTCTTCGATCATAAAGATGTAGTTTACCACCATGCCGTTCCTCCACAAATTACTATCAATGCTGAGTATTACATTTCACTCTTGAAGCGTCAGCTACGATACGTACCGATTAAGCTACCGGAACTGATGGTTAAGTGGACCCTACCTACACCATGATAACGCCCGCCCAGATGTGGCTGCTTGTGTTCAACAGTTTCTTATGAAATGCAGTATTGAAATCATGCCACAGCCTACCTACAGTCCTGACCTCACCCTGTATGATTTCTGGTTGTATCCAACAATGAAGGAAAAGTTCGGAGGCGCAACATTCAACACAGATGCTGACGTTATTCAAGCTGTACAGTGCCGATAAATCAAGGTGAAGCAACTTCCACAAATGCTTTCGCCACGTACTTTGAAAAGTGGAAGGATGGGACCATTGCATATCATTCGAGGGAAGATACTTTGAGAAAGAATAACATATGTTTTGCTGTACCTATATTTCTTCACTTTGTGTGATTTTACACTCAGTTTTTATGGAACGGCCCTTGTACAAGAGCAAATATGTAGATAGAAATTGGAGTATAGTTTGTACGATCTGTAGCGGAAAAATAATACATCTGAAACAACAAGATTATGTCGATATTGTTAATATGGGCAAAGCTAATGGGAATTTTTTAATATGACCTATAAAAGCTGAGTAATATTTCATCGCACAGAAAAAAAAATACGATAACTAAATTCTGCATCAAAGAAGCCGGAAAAGATATATGAGAAAAGGTTTTAATGGCTATAGAAATCTCTCAAAAATGGAATTTTTTAAATCGGACGTTTTGATGCACAGATTCAGTTCCGAAAGGATATGTGATCCCTTTAGCAGGAAGATAACACTTCTGGAAATTGGGAATTTTGCACTTATTAAACATATGAATATGTCCACCCACTTAATACTGTATTGCGCCCTCTTTTGCCTCGATAACTGCTTGCACACGCAATAACATCAACAACACTAAACGTTAGAAGTTTTCTTGAGGAACTCTGTACCAGATCAACGAAATATCTGGCGGATGTTGCGATGTACTGCATCCTACGCATTTTTCCTGAGATTCCAGTCGAGGAAATTTGGCTACCAGGAGAGCACATGAAATGCTCGGACATCATACTTGAACCATTCCTAAACAAACAGACTTTTGCAACAGAGCGTCTGTCTGAAACAGCTACATGCCGTCCTGGCATATGGTCTGAAACATTGCCTAATAAGAATTCATCTGTGTGGGTGCCTTGAAGGGGCATGAGAGAGCCCAGAGATATCCATGATAATAATATACATAGCATAATACCGCCACCGCCAGCGTGTGTTCATCCAACCGTGCAATCTTGTTTCCGCTTTTCGTCCGGGAGAGCGTCGAATACAAACACGCCCATCTCTTTTTGAAGATGAAACATAGAACCAGAAGACTCTTCCCCAGCCGTCCAATGAACAGTCACTGTAATCTTCCTAGTACAGACGGAAAACGATGATCGATCGCAAAAAGAATTTTTCTAATCCTACTGTTAGAAGTGCAGATATTAATTACTCAAAATCTAAGTGAACTTTATCTCCACCTAACTGGAAAACACTGAATCACATAAATTAAAAAATGAGTAAATCATCATTTTCATGGTTGTGATGTACACAGTCGTATCAGAATGATATGACCACCTACCTAATAATGGGAATAATCACCCTTGGCCCGTATGACAGCGGCGAGACGGAGTGGCATGGACGCAATGAGACTCTGGTAGGTTGCCAGAGGCACACGTTCCCATTCAGGCTGCAGCAGAGCATGGATGTCCCAGAGACGACGTGATTGTGGGTCAGTACGTCGATCTTGTCGATCCAAATAGTCTCACAAGTGCTCTATGGGATTGAGGTCGGGCGATGTCGCCGGCCATGGCAGAACGGAGACATTGCTGTCGTGTTCATGTGTTCATGGAACCAGTCACGCACCCTTTTACCGACGTGGCATAGCGCCTTGCCCTGTTGGTAGACACCCTCACCACTAGAGTAAAGTCCAACATGAAGGGATGCATGTAGTCAGCGAGTATGGACAGGTAGCCATTGGCGTTGAAGGACCCATCCAGTGGTACCAGCTATCCCAGGTCATACCAGGAAAACATCTCCCAGACATGCGCACTGCCACCGCCGGCCTGTACTTGACAGACAAGCGTGTCAGGGTGTTAGTTCTCGTGTGTCTAACGCCGTATCCGTCACCGTCAATCACTTCTGTGGAGTAGAAACCTCGATTCGTCGGAGAAGGCAACCTTTTTCTCCACTTTTCCACTGTCCAATGACGGTAGTCCGATGCGAACCGCAGGCGTCGTTGCCGATGGACCTGGGTTAACATGGGTGCCTTGACGCAGCGTCGACTCCGGAGACCTATGAGTAACAGGGTTCGCTCGACCATTATCGGGGACACGTACCTGGGTGCCCTGCGTTCATTTGCGTGCTCAATTGCTGCACTGTTGCGCGTTGATTGCCCTTTACCATTCGACGGGGGCGACGTTCTCCTCTAGGGTTGGAGTAATGGCCTTTGGGACTCAACAGTTATGACGTAGGGAGGAAATCAGTGCACCAGCGGTCCATTCTTGGTACACCCTTACTACAGCACCTCGTGAACAGCCCGCGAATTCTGCTGTTTCTGAGATGCTTTCACCCTTGGCGCTGTAGCCGATGATCATTCCTTTTTGAACGTCTCTCTTATCACTACCTCTGCCCATTGTGCTCACGGGAGGCACTATGGCTCATCTGTCTAGGCCGGCTGCTTATATCTCTCTGTGGTCGACCTTGTCACGTGCAGGGTGTGACGCGCCTCTGCGGGTGTACTGTGATTCCGAGGGTGGTCATATTATTCTGATACGACCGTGTATACCTTTAATTAAACTTCCCTTTGAGTTTCTGTGTTCTAATGTAATTTTTTTTAATACCGTTAAGGATTTTTCTGATTTAACAACGCATTATTTTCTTCGATGAGTTTCCTAAGTTTGGCATCACTGGCAGTGACTCCAAAGCAAATAAAATGTAATGACGAAATGTGATCAAGCGGCAGAGAAATAGGTAGTAGCGTAAGATAAGGAATTGAGCAGTTGGAGTGAAGAGTTCATATGTTAACGCTAAAAGCAGCTATTTCGATGAAAATATTTGTAAAAAGCAGTCTTTTAAGATCACGATTTCTTAATAATAAGATAATTTTGGATTTAGCGAAGTGTCATTGTAATTTAGTTTGAAGCCAACAGTATTTTCTGGCTATTGTGTTTAACTTGTAATGATGTGCCCTAACATCAAATAGGGACAGTGGATTTATAGTAAGTCAATGTTTATTCATTTAGTGCCTTGACCGTTACAGTGTTGTTCTATATTTACGATTGTGTAGTTCGTGATATTCAAAAGTGCATATTTAAACTTGAAACTTTGCATTGAGATCAGCTACTACAAACAGTTTAGCTTAAGCCGATCACTGTAAAATCTTCATAAATAACTGCAAATCTTCATAAATAACACATATCACTAAACGGCTAGTATAAAAATAATTTTTGAATCAGACTTATATGCTGAGATAACGTCCTATTGAAGGACTGATAATATAAGATCATTCTTGTTTCCTAAAGGTGTTCTAAGAAATCATATAATTTTAATGTATTAGCATACTAATGTAACATACTAATTTTAGTGTATTAGTGTACTTCAGTGTATTACGTGAACTGAATCTACAAATCATCTCCTGCAGCTCTACAGCTCCGTCTTCTCGCAAAAAGTGCCCTGAATAAAGGTGACCCTATGTTTCAAGATGACATGCAAATCAAGATCACATCATTGCCAGACACCCATCAATTTCAAGAAGAAAATATCAGGCTTTTCACACCATATGAAGAAAACAAGTCCACCAAGCACAGCTGCCAGAAAACGAGAACAGAGACTTCTAAATTGTTCAAATAAATCCAATGATTACCTGGCATAAGTATCAAATGCATCGCGCTAGAGTCAGCATTAACATCAAAAACTACTCGGGGAAACTCAGTGAAAGAAATAAAAGAGGAACACAGAGGGGAAGAATTAGAGACAAAGCAAGACTGAAAGACATTTTTTAATGGTACGAGAGCGGTGTATATTTATAGATGTATGGGACTCTTTCCAAAAAAACCACACAATGGGTTAACCCTGGGATCACTTAAACGAAAACAAATGTTAATCAAACAAAAACCTCTACGTAAAACCTAAGTGACACTTGGCTGAGAAAGAGCAAGAATGAAATACTTCCTAAAGCTACACAGTTATTTTTAAACCAATGCATTTTCTCGTCCTGGGCAGCAAGAAAAAATCTTGAAGCTAAACAAAATAAAGTTCAGGTTTTTATCCGCATTAGATAAACAGCCCAAATGAATGTCATGCTAGTCAGTCTGTGTTTGGATGGTTTGGTGTCGTGCGGGCCAGGGGATAATATTTCCCTCTCCCCCTTTTCATTACGAAGTTGTGAGGGAGACAATAAATATCTATGGAAGGAAAATAAGCAGTAAATATTAATAAACAGCTGTGTCTCCAATGTAGTAGATGTGAAAGTTTCTTAAATTCATTTATTAGAACTTAGACGCCGTGAATGCATAGTTTTTATTTGGTGAACGGGAGCTGAACTACTTCCAGTGAATCAAGTCATCTGATTGTTAATGGAATAATAGCTATCCGTATTTAGTTTGTCTGGCAGTTTTGGGTAGAGTGATGACATCGTATTATAAATTTGGCAGAGTATTTAAAAACTGTAAGGACAACTCTTCTTCGGGGGTACCGTTATCTGAGGCCCTGGAAAAGCGACCGACGTGCTCCAGTCGAGGGTTTAATGGGAACGGATATATCCTGTCAGCAAAACAGACTCAAAACTTTGATGACGCTCGAGCGCATGCGTAATCACAACAGTAGTGCTTGTCGTTATATAGCTTAGTATCTAAGGTCCAATTGATGAAACTTGCTACATGGAAAAAAACCCAGTAGACTGAAATCATCAATTTAAAAATAACATACAATTGACGAAAAGCAACGGGGTAAGAAACTTCAACGAACCCTACAGTAGCACTGGGGTCAGTAATGATTCAATGAATATGTAACTGATAAACATGTATGCTGCGTTTCAACCCTATTTGCGATCCCACGGAATCAATAAACATCTTGGCTGCGTCTCTCAATCCAATTAGTAATCTCACGGAATCGATAAACGTGTAGGCTATATTTCAATACTAAGGGTGATATCACAGAATTGATAAATCTGTAGGCTGCGTCTCAACCACGCGTTCGTCACTAACGAAATGATTACAAAATTCTGCCTTTGGTTTATCAAATCGGTAACCAGCAAATAAGAGAGCATTGCGTTTATCACATGAGCCTGTGGCTATCAACAGTCTTAGCAAGGATGGTATTAAGCGCCCTGTCGCAATTCGTATATTTCCATGTTGCCTCTATGTGAAGGAACATTCATTGCAGAATAATATTTTAACTAATATTTCCCTCATGCGGAAATTATAGTTAAAGTTGCATAGCCCTTGAAATATTTTTAAGACATGGCGCTATCTTTCCAAATCACGATAATGTAGATCACAGTTTTTCTTGATAGGGTGATATGTTTATTTTCCCAGAAATTCCTCGTACGTGATACAATAATTCTCCTATGAATTTTCTTTCTGAATTTGAAAAAAAGATAAAAATAAATAACCTAAATATCACCTGGGTATTCGTTTCAATAGAATAACGTGATAATCATTTGGTTTACAATGTGCACTGCTTTTTGTTGAAAACTCAACCCCCAAAAAGACCTGAGATATTACAGTGAAATTTATAGGGTATATTTCTTATAATACCAGACGCAAATGATCAGAAGTACAGGCCTATAAGTGACGTGGAACATAGAATAGCACCTTGTGTACGCACCACGAGCTGCGGTAACTGGCTCATACACGGCGTGGCATAGACTGGAAGAAGTACTGAATGTTGCACTATGAAAGTTAATTCCATGCTGTATCGATTCATAGGCAAAGTTCACCTTGGGTAACTGGCGGAGGTGCCTGACGTTCCAAGCGTTGAGCGACTATATCCCTATCCCACTCTTGTAAGATATAATGGGCACAAATCAGGTGAACGCGCTGCCCAGAAAAGACATGGCACGCGTCGGGCATCCAGGAGATGTAAGATATTACGCACCACATGCGGTTGGGCGCAGATGTGGCAGCACTTTCAGCCTCTACAACTTCCGAGACCTACAGCTGGCTTCTCATAGTTCCTGCAATGCGGTGAACGGCGGAAACCTGAATAAAATCCAACATCACTCCACACCAGAAGGACCAGTGCTGGCCCATATGACGCTGCGTAATGCATGCCTCCATCATCCATTCATCACGATGTCGTCGCCTAAGGATTCGTCAAACATGGGTCATTTGGATGAACCTAAATTCGTCGGAAAATGCTGCGCGCTAATATTCATCATGCCAGTGTCTGCATTCTTGGTTTAAGGTAAAGGGGAGTCGAAGCAATGGAAGGCGAGCGACGAAGCCTCTCTGAAGCAAACGGTGTCGAACAAAGATTTGAGACAACTCTTGTTGTAATACAGATCTCTACTGTTGTGCTAATCCTCGGAACGTGGCTGTTCGGTCGGGGTACCCCGTACGGTCGAGATGACGGTCTTCCCGTCGACGGGCTCCAGGCTCCTCATGTTGGTGCGTCATAACTTTCTTTTTCTACCAACGTCACATTCGTATCACTGTGCTCGCGTTTTGTCCGATAAAAGCGGCGATGTCGCGATAGGAAAGTCCGCCTTCCCCAGTCCAACACATCGGCCTCGCTCAAAGCCTGTCATCTGTACGTACGCGTTTCATCTGCTGCGGCGAGGCAAACTTAGTTACTACCATTACCTTACTTCCACAATTTTCGCGAATCGACAATGCCAACTTACCCTGCTTCTATATGTCCTGCAGGACAACTTAGAAAGTGTGTCTGGCACATGTTTGCATGGGCACTGAGGTTGTAAATTTTTGTACCTAGTTACGTAACCCAATCGTCCTACAAGTTTCAGTCTGAACACACACCGTTTTCTCGGTACTGCGTTTTCAACAAACAGCAGTGTATTTCAGAAGAAAACCACTTTGTTGGAAGTACTAATCCCCATAAAGCAGCTCTTGTAATCGTGTTAAATCAGTTATCAGTAAATTAAGAACTATGTTAAGTCAAATACTGCACATTGACTTTTTTAGATTTACTGAGTATTTTTTTTTTTTAGTTTAATACAGTTCTTTTACATCAAACGAATTGGTATTTCCGTTCAAGAAATTACAAAAATAATTCAAATTATTTTAATTCAAGAATCAAAGGTTGTGAACCTATGCAAAAGTGTAAATTTTCAATTACTGCTAAAGGCAATTTTACTGGAATATTTCTACATACTTCTTTTAGAATAAGAGAAGAGTAATATTCCAAAATTACACTCTTTGCCAAAAACACGAATCACCAGGAGAAAGTCGTTCGATCCTGATGAAACTACGCATACATGTACCTCTGGGGCGAATATGCGAATGATTAAAAAACGACCAATGACGAAATAGTGGTCCGCCACAGCGCATGGGAACCGCAGGTCAACAAGGGTATATCAAGAGCAAATCTCATACGCAGGGAGAAGAGCATTGCTGCTGTCCGTGCGTGACAGAGCATTGCGGTTCTCCTTGCGCGACAGAGCATTGCGGTTCTCCTTGCGTAAAAGAGCATTGCGGTTTTCCCTGCGCGACAGAGCATTGCTGCTGTCCGTGCGTGACAGAGCATTGCGGTTGTATTCCCCTCAATCTGTGACAGAGCATTGCGGTTGTAATTACCTCAATCTGTGACAAAGCATTGCGGTTGTATTCACCTCAATCTGTGACAAAGCATTATGATTGTATTCACCTCAATCTATGACAGAGCATTGCGGTTGTAAACCCCTTAATTTGTGACAGAGAATTGCGGTTGTATTCACCTCCACGGACTGTGAAGATGCGTGGACTTAGGATCCGTGTGCACGACGAGCAGTTGAGCGAGTTTGAGAGATGACACATAATTGGGCTGAGAGAGGCCGGTTGGTCAAGTCGCCGTATCGTTAGGTATTTGGGTCGGAGCCACGCGGCAATCGGACAAAGTTGGAGCCAATGAGTTGAGGAAGGAACAATCCGGTGGCACGAGGGCAATGGACGGCCGACGGCAACAATAGAACGCAAGGATCGAGCGTTTGTGAGAGCCGCACGGACAGAGTCTAATTCGTCGCTATTAACCATCCGTGACCACGTTGCGTCGTCTGCAGGTATTAGAATGGCCGTCCAGACCGTTGCCAGACGAGTTGGGGCACGGAGACCACATTACATTTGAAGAGTCCGCTCTACAGCCTACTACTGACCAGGGAGCATCACCGGCACCGGTAGCGGTGGTGTCAGGCCCAGTCAACGTGGGATAGTGTCCAGTGGCGTTGTGCTGTTTTCATCGATGAGTCACGTTTTTCACTTAGTGCCGCTGACCAGGCCATACGTGTTTGGAGACCAGCCGGCCTGCGCACAGACCCTGCCTTTACCGTAGAACGGCACGCGGCTTGCCCATCGGTAGTGACCCTATGGGGTGTCATTTCCTACGATAGCCGGACACCCATGGTAGTACTCCGTACCATCCACACGGTTCAGCGGTACATCGACGACATTTTACGACCTGTTTTGTTGCACCACGAGCAATTTTTCAACATGATAATGCTTGGCCACATACCCCACGGCTCTTCCAGGCCTGCCTTAGTAATGTCACTACCCTTCCGTGGCCAGCCCAATCGCCCGACTTCTCATCGATTGAACACGTTTGGGACATGATGGGACGCCACCTACGCCTATCCCAGAATGTCGGCGAACTGGTACGCAATTTGGACACCATCTGGTATGCTATACTATATATACCTCAGGATAGTATCCGTAAATAGTATGAGTCTATGCCACGCTGGGTAACCGCTTATATCCGAGTCAGAGGTGGCGCTACAATGTACTGCCTTGTTCCGCTCGTGTAGCTGTTTTATCCGAATAAATGGCCCAGCTGCTCTGGAATCGCAATTATTTCCTTTCCCACATGTACATTACACATACCAATTTTCGTCTCGATTAGATGATTCATTCCGGGTACTTCGTTTTTGTTTTTGTTTTTGTGTTGGTTTTTTTTTTTTTTTTTTTTGGAAAAGGGTGTATTAAATTTCATTCAAAGCAAGGGCAATTTATTTTACTGATCAATGTTTCTAATTGGTATTTAAATTCTTTAAAGGTGTGCATTCTTCTTTCGTACCGGCTGAAGAGGCAATGATGTCCAAGTAGGAATTTAATCCAGATTTTTACAGAGAAAAGGGTAAAACAAAGTTTAATGTTTCTTCAGAATAACAACTCCTGCACATGATGCCTGCGAAACTCATATACACTCCATAGTTTTCTAAGGAATGCTTTATTCTACAAAGAGATGCTGATTAAGTGTTTGGCTTTCACACTTTCCTGTGTTTCCGTACAGATGAAATATGTTTCGTGTGAAGGTATATAGATTTTCATACTTTTGACCAATTTTGATACAACTGTGACATGAATAGGCACTTCATTATTAGGTCTGTGGTAAAGATGGCATCTTCTAACGTGAAGTTCCCAGAGAATGAGAGCAGAGAAGTAACTAAGTTCCCGCTTCTTAAAGGAAAGACAGCGGAAGAAATCCATATTGAAAGGACGGAGAAATTATGTGATGTGTCCTTTCTATTCCACAGTTAAAATCTGGGTTTCAAAATGGAGAAACGACATTTCAGTGTTGAGAGTGAAAACTGTCCAGGATGGCATGTTGCGTTTAGGTTTCCTCAAAATGTGGACGCTGTCTGTTGTGTATTCGGTGTGCTTTATTTATTGGTGGGGTGTGAGTTGCAATCACCCACTGTTAAATCTTTTTGTTTCGTGACAGGATAGGGGTTGCATAGAGTAACACATTAGTCAAGCAGGCACTTGGTTAGAAGATTTTACCATATTGTTGTGAAATTAATAATCGCTGCCAGTCCAGGATGAAGGTAAGGCCTGGACAACGTTATTCAGATTGTCCTCTTCAGACGTGTGGTGAATTCACGCTGTTGTTGAACAGAGCTGATACGGTTTTGGAAAATAAACAATATTTTAATGAATCTGTTTGGAGAGGTAATTTTGATTGTTTTTTTCAATGCAAATAAAAGCTGTACATCTCATAAAACTAGCGTAACATTCAACATACGAATTTGCAAAAATCCGTCTAAAACATTAATTACTTATTTGCCTTTTCATCTTGCATTCTATCTGTGTCGTATATTCCACCTCAATAACAAATACAGCATTCTTTTATTTATTATAAAATACGTACAACGATAAATTTTTACGGAAACATGAGGAACAACTTTACTTTCATAATGTTTTCGAAAAAACAAAATAGATTTCATTTTTTAAGTAGTAAGCACAAGTTGAGCTTCCATTTGAAATGTTCCACTATTGAATCATTCGTTTTATCAAATTCGAAAGTAAAAACCCACTGAAAACGCTCCCCGGAGTTTAGTGGCTTAGCATTCCATATTAGTTGCTTCCGCGACTGTCAAGTAAATCTTTTAAAAAGAGCTTAGAGATCACGGTACGGCCTTCCTCCCGCAGAAAACAAACATTAAAGAACAGATGTTACATCTACTCAAAAAAATCTTCGCTAAGGAGATTCTGAGTGATGGTAGTTTAACGTCTTTTTTAATACATGGCCGAAAGAGACAACTACAAACACCACCGGGCTTCTAAGTGAGATACAGATTCCCGTATGTTTATTCACTTTCCTACTCTTACGGAACGGAACGTCTTTCTGCACAGCGCTTTTTATTATCAGTTTTGTTTGAAGCAGTTCCTGAAAAAAATGCTCTATTGCTTTACTTCTTGATCTCTCTAATGACAGCCATCAGCTTCAAAAGTAAAAGAACCTGTCACTAAGTCTTCATATATAGACTATACTGTTCCATGTTTTTATATGGTGCTCCTACATACACAAACACGCTTCAAAATCATTAGGTATTCAGTTGGCTTTGCTAAACGAAGACATGTTTACTTTGTAGAACAGAAAAGCTAAGACGTATTTTACTAAAATCAAGAAAATCAAAAACTTGCGTAAATCAATTTTTGGTATTCAGATGACCTTTGAAAACTGTCTACATAATTTTCTTCCAATATTATCACCTTAGGATTAACTACAGAATTTCAAATGTACCAAGAACATTTATTCAACTATTCTCTAAGAATACCAGTATCAGAGATCTTTGCAAAGGAAAATTTCCCCGGATGCTTGATAAATATTTGATGTTGCTACGCCTAGAATACGCTTTTGATGTTAGTAAATATGCATATTTGATTTTTCAATGAAAAGAAATCAAAAACTGACACATTTTCGTCAAAGATTTTTCTTCTTACATTCCCCGCGAATGGGATAATCGCAAATTCTCCTCCAAATTTGCTGTTCTCTGAGGTAGTAATAGCTATGTAAATTCAAACAATAATTTCTTGACATGTATATAGGAGCGGCAGTATCAGTCTTATCAGAAACGGTACAAACTCACACTGTTCTGTGGGTAAAATGTTTGAAACATGGATTCCTACATTGTTGTATTAATATGGAAATAACAACTTAGTACCAAACCTCCAGTGGAATTCGAACCCAGCATTCAGCGTCAAGGGTGAGGCTTTTTATATGTTGGGGATTCTAAAAATAAAAATAAAAAGTTTGCTTTATAGCTATTACGTCTGCTTGAAAGAAAAGCATATGTTCCTTGACCTCTAGTTCCCTTTCTCTACTCTACTGCTCTGTTCAACAAACCTTCTATCTCTTACCGTTCTAAATCTTATTTTCATGACATAAAAATCTTTCTGAAAATAAGGTACATCCACTTGAGCCAGTAGCTTCTTCAAACAATTTAAGTTTCCGTCGTGATTATCAGAGTTGGAAACGGGTCAAATTTTGGACTGGGATCCGGACGTCATATAATTCGACCCGACCTGGACAAATCTGCTTTGAACTATAAATTTGAAACTCAATTTATGTATACATTGTATATACAATGTATATATACAGTATATATATATATATATATATATATATATGTTTGATACTAAGTTATCATTTCCATTTTCATACAACAAGGAAGGGATCCATGTTTTTATATATATAAACATGGATCCCTTCCTTGCAAAGTCGTTCAAAAAATCTATATAAATGTATTAGAGAAAGTGTTGAAACTGTCGTTTTTTACATAACTGTTTTACATATGTTTTCAAACACATCTGCGAAAATCAAAAGTATTTTCACATCTGCAAGAATCAAATGTTAAGGCTGTTCCACTTAATTTTGATGGTGCTACAGTCAAAAGTTTGGAATTAAGTAAATTGTATGTTTAATTTCACTTTTTGCTGTTTTCTTTATAACATATCAATCTTCAGAACATTTTTCACAGCAACACCAATTTTCACAAGCTTCTGGTAAGTTGAAAGTTTCGAACATGTGGATGCGGATTTCATCATTGCCTCCTCAAAAGGTGGGAACACTCATGAAATAAGCATTCACATTTCGAAAACTTCCAACTCATCACAAGCTTGCGAAAATTGGTGTTGCTGTAAAACATATTCCGGTTTCTTCATGAGACGAAACAACTTCCAGCATTCACTCTTCCTCATTTTGTTTTCAACAAACACGTATTTATCGGCCTCGACGCCTTTTTCAATCTCCTTAATATTGAATTCATCCGTGTTAACAAATAAGGCATTAATTCCGACATGCCACACAATGAAATGGAATTTAGCACATCAAACGAAAACCTCTGAATGCTCAATGCAAAAAATGCCATGCGAAAAGTAACTCTCAATCTTACAATGTGACACGTGGGGTGTGAGAGAGTGAATCAGCAGAGAAGCGTGCGACCGGCGTTTTCCTGTAGTTGCTCCGGACAATCGCACTTAAAACAAACGCAAAGGAAGTATCGTTTTACGACATGATATTGGTAAGTCTAGCATCGGCGTCGTATCGTCAGTCGCTGGAAACCTTCGTTGCTTTAAGAAAGAGACGGCAAATGTTTGCATGACGAATCAATTTTCACTTCGCTGGCACCAGTATGGAGCACAAAATTCCACAGCACGCAATTTTTTTTTATTTTTGAATTTATTTTTGTATTATTCAAAAATAAAACGGAAATAAACCCGGGTCGAAATCGGATCAGTAACAATTTGACCGGACCGATTTGACCAGCAAGAAATTGTCAACCCGTTGACCCCCTGACCCGTGCCCCGTTTCCATCTCTGGTGATTATGTTACCGCTAAAGCTTGAAAGCCGTTGATGTGCACATTACCTAGCTAATCTGCAGATTAACTTATTTGCTCCGTTAACGTGCGGAATCAAGAGTTTTCCGCATTTTACCTAGGAAATGTGCACATTAACGGCTTCCGTGTCGTTAAAGTTCAAAAGTTTGTTTCTCTCATTTCCTTTCCCTACACCTTCCCCCTCTACCTCCACTTTTAGTTTCGTTTCGCCAGCGTCTAGTCGTCGCCGGTTGTTTTTATTTCTCATAATTGGCGTCGGCTGCCAGTGCGTAGCATAGCTAATTCTGTTTTCAAATTCGTTTCTGCCTGTTAGCGCGTGAATTTGTGTCGTGATGTTTTTTAAAGCAGATAAATTTAACTCCTAGTATGCAAGCAAGCACCGAATTGGTGAGTAAAATGAAGAAAAGATTCTTCGAAAACCTCTTTAGCGAAGATTCAAAATATAATAGTGTTTTAATGACAAAACGAAAGTACGATTGCATAATTAAAGATGTAAAGCGAATAAAAGTTTCCAAGAAGAAACAAAGCGTAATTTTATCATATGTTTTGCAAATTCATTTCCTTAATTATAATAATATTTTAAACCGTTTGATTCTTTCTATTATAGTTTTTTAATTGATTGATGATTGATTCTATCACCTAATTTGTTGATTGTTTGATTGTACTAACTTGATTCTTTATATATCGAAAAATAAATAAATAACATTATGTTAATTTAAGCGTACAGAAACGTTGCTGTTGTTCCAGCAAAGATCTTATTTTCACTTTAACGAGTGCCTAGTAGGTAATGTGCAGATTATCTAGGTAATTTGCAGATTACCTAGGTAGTTTGAGCAATGAAACAATTTTCGGCACTTTAACGGATCACCCTAGTTAATCTGCACATTACCTAGATAATCTGTAGAATAACTGATTTCTGCACTTTAGCGGTAACAATTATATGATTCTGATTTCAATCAATACAAAAATAGCCCTTGCTGAACAATGGCAAAACACCTAAAATATACCGCATGCAAGTTATTATTTAAAATAGTACGGAAGTTTATATACCATGATGAGAGTCGGTTTCGATAAAAATTAATGCGGTCTACCTTACAAAGGATTAAAAACCCTTCGTAAGTATATATACAAGATTCCAGAAGAAATCAAACATTAAAGAACAAATGTTGCATCCATCTTACTAAACATAGATATTTTGTGGTTTGCAGACTGGTTGAGCGGCTTCATTATAAGCTTGTTAAATGCTTCAGGATTGACTGTTAAGGAAAACAATGTGGTATTATCCACCAGTAGTACTTAGCGACACTTAAATTTAAGTTCCTGTTTCTGCTGAGTTATGCAAATGGCTATAAATTACATTAATATGTTATTGCATAGTGTATAAACATTACGTTAGTTCAATAATGACATAGCTTTAAGATATTATTGATAATGAAATAGTATTAAGTTATTATTGATAATGACATAGTCCTAAGAAATTAATAAACAACCATACCAGTTTTAAGTAGATATGTAGAGAGAGGCCGATGTCTGCTGGCTTATACGAACGAGATCAATATGACACTAAAGATATGTACCATGAATTTTTGAATCAGCTCAGTGGTACAAATTTTTATTGTTAAAGAAAAGAAAATTTCACTTTCCAAATGTACTCGAAGTAATGGTATGCCCCCCTCACTAAACAGGAGGAAACATCTGATCCGTATTGTAAACTGTCGTCACATGATAAGGAAAAGGTATTGTATTTTTAACCGATGAAGTAGTTAGTAACATTTCTACAGTAAGTGCACTCAAATAAGAAATTAATAATTGTTTTGGTTCTTATTTTTGTACATCTGGGTATGCAATTAAGAACAAAATAACTATTTTGCATGCAAGAGGTGTGAAATACGATCTGGAATAATTGTTGAACACTAAACATGTGAAAATAAAAAAGCAAAATATATCACATGCAAAGAAGTGTTCAAATAACGATAAAAGCGGATGCCAGATGTATGGAAATAAGAACCATTTTTTGTGGACAAAATTTACGTAAATAAAATAAAACATATATTCCCAAGATGTATGCAAAAAACGCCGAAATAAACTATTTCGCGTAATATGTATGCAAACAGGAATCAAAATAATTATACATTTTTACAGACGTCGAGAAATCGTAAATTTGCCGAAATGAAATGGCAAAGATTTCTAAAACAAAATTCATATTCTCAACAAAGTTATCCGACTGCTTTTTCTGTTTTTGTGAAATCAGTGTTTTCTGTCGACTGCTATAACTGCAATCGTTTTGTATCATTTCTTCACATTCACTTGAACGTGAAGAAAGATTACGTGAAGAAAATTGTCTGCAAATCTCTTAAACCATCTTGCTCGTAGTGAATGAGTGAGCCACAGCGCTTTACATCTCTGAACCTATAGAAGATATATAGTTCTACACACAAGACGAGTGAAAGAGGCGAACTAGTAGAGTCACCATGCGCTTTTTGAAGCGTTACTTACCTTCAATTATGAAGTGCTATCACGTTCTTAAAGTTTTAAGTATTACTTCGTTCAGACAAAGAGTAGTTACCACGGCGAAGTTAATGGTCGTTCATTCATTGCCAGAACAGAACTCACGAGCCCGTTGATTGCTTTCCAAAGGTCACTGAATTTATATTCTTACTGTTATACAGAACCAGTTTAACTTTCATCTTTGCCCCTTCAATACAGTACTGCTGCGGAATTCAAGCGTGATGAACGGCATGGGTGACAAACGCTCAGGCAGTCCCAATGAGCCTATTAGTCAAAAATATATGAACAAGTTGCCCTAAACTGTACTGCGAGATAGACGTTTAACAGTCAGGCAGAATAATGAGACTTTGCACATATTAAAAATAACAGGGGATCTCACACATATTAAAAATAACAGGGGATCTCATTTTGACAGAATGTCAAGTAATGGTTGCTGCCCATTGGGACCCAAAACTCCAGACACTTGTGCAAAAGTTGGTCAGACGGAACATGTGACGAAATAATCTTACACTTTTTGTAGCCAGTCTATAAGGATTTCTGCAAAGGTTTATAACAGTGGATGAGACTTGGACATTATATTCCAGAGTCAAAACAACGGAAACATTTGTGGATCACCCATTTCAAAGAAGCAGAAGTCTGTTATTTATGCTTGAAAGGTGATGACAACAGTTTTTGGAATGCTGACGGTGTGTTATGGATGGTGGATTAGCACCAAACGACCACTGCAGTATAACTACTGTATATGCAAATCTACTAAGAAATCTTCGACAGCATTCGAAGGATAAAAACCGAGGAAAGCTGACCAATGTGTGTTGTTTCATCAACAAAACGCTCCAAGACATAAATCAACAGTTACTATGGCAGCCATCCATAACTGCGTGCTTGAACTATTACCACACACTCTTAACTCACATGAAATAGCCTTCTTGGACTGCCATCTGTTCCCGTATCTTATAAAGAACTTGTCTGGTGTGCATTTAAAGACTGACGAAGACATTATTTATGCTGTGGAAGCCTATTTTGACATCCTTGACAAATCACTTTTTTGGAAGGCATAAAAGCCTTGGAAAACCGCTGCAAAAAGTGTGTGGACCTTCAGGGTGATTATGTAGAAAAATAGACATACTATTGTTTTCCATGGCCGGACCGAGAACTTTTGGGACAACTGTTGTACATGAAAACAAGGAAGAAATGAGATAGTAAGATTATAGAAAATCTGGAAAACAAGTCTGACCCATCAGCCAGAACAGAGTAAAAATTCAAAAATGAGAGAAACCAGATGAAAAAACAGAAAGATTTTGTTTGTGCGCTTAAAAGTCGGAACAACCTCGTGGATGTGGGAAGACGACACGCAAAACTTTCTTCTCTTTGTTTGACTTGATATTAATAAATTCTTTTCTTTGCATGACTTGCAATAACACTTTCTTTTTCTTTAAAGATCGAACTTATACGTCGCATTCTAACTGTTTAACTCTCAGCTCAGAGCTCTAGCAACTTACCACCCACAAATTATTTTTGCGATGATTTTGGCTTTTTTACCTTTTCAACTGAATTTCCAAGATTTTGGAAATTCAGTTGGAAAACACGTAAAGACTTTCGAACAAACTTTTCGAGATACATATCCAAGTTTCACAAAGGCATATATATTTATCACACAGCACCCTCATAATTACGCTTTTTTCCGGGTTATACAGCTCTTTAACTAAAACGATTATTTTGTTTGTTTGGGGTTCTAAACGGCTGCGGTGAGCGACTCTAAGGGCTATAGGCAGTCGCCGGTCACTAATTTGTGGTCACTGGTTCTAAGTAAGGCAGCAAAGCAGTGTTGTAAGACAACTACATCACGCATGTCTGACTCGAACCCTGAACCACTCGAACTAACAGTCAGAAGCCAGCGTTTAGACCACTGCGCAACAGGGTCAGCCGAAAACGGCTTAGAGCTATACACTGTTTTAAGACAAAATTATCGGTATGAAGTCCAAAGTATTTAAA
Source organism: Macrothele yani (assembly GCA_039090855.1). Classification (NCBI taxonomy): domain Eukaryota; kingdom Metazoa; phylum Arthropoda; class Arachnida; order Araneae; family Macrothelidae; genus Macrothele; species Macrothele yani. Next base: position 62,310,459 of record CM077008.1, on the reverse strand, counting down.
AAATAAGCTAATTTTAAAAAGATAAATATGTACATAATTGTGTCTCTGTAATGAAAGTGCCGTTAAATCTCGGATCCGAAGTTACTCGAAAATCGGTGAACAAATATGTCCAGTTAAATATGTCTGTGATTATTTAACATTTTCTCAGTGTTCGATAATGCGTCGCTATTCCTCTTCCCTGTTGATGACCGTTGTAATGAAGACAATGTGCGTCATTGGTGTTTCATGCACGATAATGAACTTTCCACTCGAAGGTGATTATATGCGTCTCGGTTAAGTACCTTATTGCATACCGAAGTCTATGAGTGAACGAAGAGTCAAGGAACGTGAGAGGCAAGGTCTGGCCTATTTATCGATCGCCTGGTCGAATGTCATAATCTTGGCTAATCTCCAAACAATTCCAAAGGAAGACCAGGTCACCAGATAGAATGAGGGGGCCATGGGGGGGGGCAAGAGGCGAGGCTCATGATCCTGATGTCCTTCCTGCGATCCACCCATCCATCTACGTCTGCATGAGTTTTAATTAAAGTTCTTGGCTCCGCAGAATCGCGCGCTCGCTGCCTTAGAGCCTAGAATTCGATGCTTGCTGCCTTAATCTAGAATACCCTTGCATCTCAATCTCAAACACGGAAGATCTCATATTCTTAACGCCACACCGAATCTAGAAACGATATGCATGACCAATCAGAACAATCCCGTTCTTTCCTAAAACAAAAGAAATTTCTGATTTGCGGAAATATTAGTCGTCTAGTCGATTAATATTCGTGTCACGCCTTTCAGTGGTCAAGATAAAAGAGTAACTAATAAGAAATTCTCATTTATGAAATAAACAGCCGAACTGACGAAAAGTAGTATGATTTGACATAATTCACACCAGACATGGCGGAACACCAAGCACTGCAGGAAGTTTTATCCATTCAGCGGAAAGTTTGATGAAATTCTTGAAAATCATGGAGTTCCGTGAATTATTTTGCACTACATTTTAATGTAACAGTTTAAAATCATTGCACAATATTTCCAGATTTTTAAATGCTATTTATATGTTAATTTTGATGAAATACTCATACATTTCATAACGGAAATTTAAAATAACCATTGCTCATTTGAAACTGTAATAGAGAGACAACTGAGAAGAGGTCTAAAATAAAAAAAAACCGGTAGAAAAAATAAAAGAATAGGTCTTCATAGTTACTTCATAGATAACCATGAAGCAATGGACTAGGACAACCATGATATTAATACCTGAACATCAGAAATGTCATGAAATATGTATATATGTATAATATAATCAGAGATTGAATTAATGAGATTTCAACAATGAGAATCAGAATTCATTACAGTAAGCACGGAAACATGTAATTGAAAAGCAGAAATTCAGTAGCCTTTCGAAGAAATTCAGTAAAACGTGTTATAACTACACTGGATTGATGCGAAAGACGAACATAACCCCCGCAACACAAAACAAATATAATGAAATAGACACAATAAAAATTCAAAGGTTACAGGAAAAAGAGCCACTTTGAAAGTTTAGCATCTGCAGAGGAAAACAGGCTGCCGAGAATGTTTCGAAGTTATCAAGAAGTGCAAAGGGCAACGTAAGACCAAAGCAAGCACAATTTTCAATTACATCAGTGTCATCAGTTCTACAACTTAGATTCTTTTAAGATGTAGCAGTATGATTTAAAGAACGTTCTTCAAACAAAATAGATATTCTTTCTTTAAATTAGACATACGATTAATTATTTTAAATAAATCCCTACGTAAGGGTTAACAAATGCGAAACCGGACGCGAACATTCTCAACAATACGTAAAAGTTTAACAAAACCGGAATACTACGCGGAAAAAAAGAACTAAACAGGAAATGAAAATTGTATTTTATATAGGAATAAAAATTTAGATATGTTTATATACTAGGAATAAATTCCAGAAGGTTAAAGGAGTATTCGTACAGCAGTTCCGTGTATGTCTTCTTCGAAATCACTTGAATAACTTTTTTCCATAACTGTCAAAACGTAAACGGAGGTTCATTTATGTTTTCCCTAAATATCATAAACGTCATATATATTGTTTTATTTCGATAGAGGAAACTGCCGTTTCAAACATTTAGAGTGAATATTAAAGAGATATGGGGTAACCAGGACTCGTGTATGCGTACGAGAAAGTGAGACCATGGTAAACTATTATGTTCCTCCTATCTTATAATTCATTCGCTACTGGAGAAACTGTGTATTTACTAATTATTTGATTCGTTTTGTCTGCAAAGTTGAGATCATTTCCTTTGAAACTTGCACACTCAATACTCGTAGACATCGTGAAATTTAAAAAATGAAAGATAGAATGCATGCTAAAACAGACAATAGAAAAATTGAAAAAAATGGTTCACTGATCGAAATTACTGGGTTGATGAATAAGTCCATGCCGTTTCTTTCACTGCATTACAGGAATGTGGGCGTCTTGTTTGGGCTTAACCATTCCCTCCGATGCCTGAAATTCACATACAGACACCAATTTTCATCTCCAGTAATAATACGTGACAGAAAGGGTTTGTGTTGCTGAGAACATTCGCGGTAACGGGCAAGCAAGGAACCACATATGGCAACACGCTGATTCTTGTTGCCCTGGGTGAGAGTGTGGGGCACACAAGACCCCAATTTCTGGACTTTCTCATACGTTCCACGTGTCGTACAACTGTGGCCTGATCACAGTCCTTCTCAGTGGCCAATTCGCGTGTGCTTTGACGCGGATCTAAGTGGATGAGATGGTTCAAACCATCCTCATCAAATTGAGATGGACGACCTGAGTGTGGAGAGTTGTTGAGGTCAAAATTTGCACCTCGGAACCGCGCAAACCATTTGCGGGCTGTCCTCGGAGCAATAACATCTTCCCCATACACAGTACAAATTTGTCGATTAGCCTCGGCGTCTGTGGATACTTGTTAAACTCGCAGATGAGCAGATATCGGAAATGTTCATTACTCTCTACTTGACACTCCATACTTCCGGAGCTGAAAACCAAAAAAAAATTAGCCGCAATCACACAACGCAATATGATTTAGATACACGATATTACTGACTACATTTTGATGTACAACTGGCCATCTGCACTGTCATTACTGACCTGCGAAACACCCGGGAAATAAAACGACATGAACTTATGCATCAATCCAATACTTTAAACAGCGAATAAGCTTGATTAAAAGATGAACAAACCAACGTTGTGTATCCTTAGTAAGCATTTACAAATACATAAACTTCTTTAAAATATTGGTATATTGTACTTAATTTTCAGTATTATCAGATGCGACAAAATGCCCGTAGCCTTTTGAAGAAATTCAGTAAATCGTGTTATAACTTCACTAGATTGCTTAATGAGAGTTAAAAACTCATGAGTTCTAATATTAGAAAAATGTTTAATTTTCTAATATTATTTTGAACGGATTAAACTTCAGCGAATATCAAAATATAAATTTTTCTTTACTACACACACTTGCAAAGAACAAGAATTTCTAAAAACCATGAAAACCAGTATCGTAAAACTTGAAAGTCAACAGTTTCTAAAACATCAATATCATGGGCAAAAGCAGGCATTGCCGGAAAGTTTGATTGAGAGCTTTACCAGGAAATCTCACTTTTGATATCAGTTACTACAATAAATACATGCAACAAAATAATCTCTTGCTGCTCGTAAGCTACTAATTGTTACTTCACTATTAGTTTTAGGGCAAAATTCAATCAGCACCACTACCAGTTCATGGTTTACTGTCTTCCTTATTTTTGCTGTTTTATCAGCAATCTACATACATGAAGACCTATTCCCAGACATGGTTTTGTGCTTCCACATTTCAATTTTCTTTCTAATCTGTAGGAGTGTCACTGGAGAACTATATTGGATAACGTCTTACTGACAATGCTCACAAAAAATTGCTGTTTTCTATATTGTAAAATACTTCTAAATTTAATGTATTGTGCTGAGTTTCCTAGCACTTAACAAGACATCCTTCATCGTTACAATGTCTCTTTCTATGGTTACTTGCACTGAATAATCACTACCTTTTATTGCAAGTTTTTTAAACTGAATGAGTTGATATCTGCTTTTAATATTCGCAGCAACTTCGTCACAAATATCAGCTGTTTGTCTAAATTAAATTTGGGCAATGGATTTAACCTTCGTTTAGTTTTACTGATGGAAGGCAGAACATGGGCAGAATCAGGTATCATATCATCAGAAACTAAGGAATTATGAAAAACACTTTTCCCTTGTAATATGATACACTAATAAAGATTGACACCTGGGTTGTATTTTTCTAGGGATATGTCCGGATTTCATTTTCCAGTATAACATATCAGTTCTCGACAAAGTCAGCTAAGTGAAAAACCTGAAGCAAATTAACATTTTTTCTTTAGTCTTTTTCTTCTGAAATGCCACATCTCAAGTTTATGAATGCAAACATGGGTGATTATCTCAGCATCCACTTCTGTACTTCAGAAAATAAATTTTACAATGGGACAGCTCTTCTTAGAGATATTTATTTTTTATTTCATCAATAAAATTTTAAATTAAGACTGCTGTTAACATAAAATAAACCTTTCAATCAACTGTGAATTTTTTCATGAATTTTTACAATTGATAGTATAGGTCACTACATGTTAGACTGTGTCCAAAATATTACAACTGAAATACTACATTTTTTATTGCTTCATCTTATACTTGCATATAACGACCACCATCTGCAAGTTTTCAGATTAAAAAAATAAAAATGACCTTTTTTAATATTAATTTTTGAATTTCGACACTTTTAATTACACAACATTATTTGGTTTTGTCAATGTTTGGATGTTTATCATTGCTAAAGTAAAATGGAAATGCAGGCAAATAATTTCTTAAACCAACATGAGCAAAGAGACGAACCACTTGTATATGAATTTTCAAGGTGAAACAATTGTATAATTTTCTAAAAAAAAATTATAATTAATTTTTTTAATGTTTTTACCTTTTCTATTTTTTTTTACACAAACATGAAGCACAGTCATATTAAAGCTCCCACATTGCGTCTCCTACAGGAAAAAATCTCAGCTGTAGCTTTAAAATTCAAGAGTTATTTATTCCTAAAGATCAGAAATGTTTTATGTTGCGAAGGCTTCACTGCAGCACACCATTTTAAAAACATTACAGTTGCATACGAATTCTTTTTCAGAAATGAAAGGAATATTTTCTGTTATCATATGACTAGGGCTTTCAAATCTATTTTTTGCAGCAAAATTCTTAAGGGTCACTCGATAGACCTCTGCCTGATTTGAAATGGAATGGGTCAGACGTCATACCGAACAAACAGCGAAATGTTCACCACGCACTAGAAAAGTAAGGGCCAGAAAGGTACTAGAGCAAATCGGTACATTTCACACTTGTGTTCAGTATGATATGCAACATGCTCTCTACTGTATATAGGATCCGTGAGGCAAAGACATCATATACAAGCAAGGTGAATTTTCATATTTTTCAAATCGCCATTAATAACAAAAGCGTGGCAGAATCAATAAAGCAAGCGTAGTATCAGAATTTATCAGCCAAGTAGTGAGCACCGCATCTGTGTGCGTGCATCCCAAAAGGAAACAGAACTGATGCTCCAAAAACTCTAGTTCAGCCATTCAGTCCTAAGAATACGAATTCCAAAAATGCAAGCACAAGAAGTCAGCTGTGCAAAGAAAAGATAAATCTAATTTCGTAAGCAAATTACACAACGGACTTGGGTGACATTGCTATTTTTGTAGGATCTGTGAAATTAAATTATGAAGTCGCCCTTGAAATACAGTATTACTGGTTTAGGCATCGAAAATGCAAATTTCTTTTATCCTTCCGAAATCCAATTTCGCGATCTCACACGGGGACTGAAAAGTTAACTTTTCTCAGATGGTGAAGAAAGTCATTGCGTCTTTTCCGAAAGAACGATCCCTTATATTTTCCGAATGATTTCTTCTAGTAAGTCGCACATTGTATATGACCATGAAAACGTTGAATTGCAAAATTCAACATTTTCAAACATTTTCACCAGGTGGAAAAAATGAATCTGTTATTAATCAACTCAAAGTCCCAGTCCCAATGGCCTAGTAGTCAGAAGGGTTCGGATCCTTTGCCCATGATGGACTTGGGTTCAAGTCCTAGATAAGCCATGAATGGTGTGCTTGTCGTATGGCGTTGGTTTTGTCCCTTCCTTTGAACCAGTGTCTCTTAAACCAGGGCCTTTAGAGTTCGTTATAGTAGTCATTCAACTCCAAAATAATCAAATGTGACCCAGTGATCAGAGGATCGAGTTTCTGGTTCGAATCCCGGATGAAATATGGTAGGTACGCTTGTCTAATTGCTTTCTTCTCTGAAGTCAGTGGCGGAAAACAGGGACAGGTAACTGCTTATGGCACCAGGTGAATTCATTCAAACGGAAATCATCGAATGCGAACATGTCGAAAGCGAAATTCTCGATCAAAGAATTCACCACTCTGCAAGTTTTTTGAAAAAATACGGCGCTAGGTGATTCATCGAATGCAAATTATTAGGAATATATATTGACGTATGATGATGTATTCTATAACAGACAATGAATAAACCCCAATTTATGGGATTCTTTAACATACTGATTCCTCGATATTTTTTATTACCTGATTACCCGGAATCTTGAATTTCTTTTAAATTATTTAGTGACATTCAATAAGCCTTCGATATCCAATTTAAAATTATAAAAAGAAATAATAATTTGTTCTTCTCGGACCCAAAATGACAGATTAGATATGCAAAAATTTCTTAGGAGACGTGCTGAGAAATATTAAAGTACAAATACACTGTATTAATTGCCATAAATATGAAAATTACAATAGAAAATAAGGATCAATAGCATTCATAAAACACACTGCAACAAAACTACATCCAGGAAATTAAATTCGCCGAAATATTCAAAAAATTTCATATAATTTCAAAATAAATAGTAGAAGATTTTTCAGCGCCTTAATATGTCGTATTCCAATAAGAAAATTATACTATCCACAAATAAAAAACTTCCTTATTCATTATGCAAAAGACGAAGTATATTCTTCATCCTAATATACAAAAGAGTATTTTTTTCTCGTTTGAGGGTTTCAGGACCACCGTCAGCAACTCCATGGATTATAATCAGTCGGCCATCCTTAATTTAGAGCCATTGATTACAGGGAAGGGACAGAGATAGTGTCTTAAGATAGATAATACATCCTTGCCTCACAGGTTTTTTTTTTTTTTTTCTGATTGGAAGTTTAACGACCACCGTGAGCAACTCATTGGGCTATAAGCAGTCGCCCGTCCCTAATTTAGGGCCACTGGCTCCAGGGAAGGGAGATATCCAGGGCCGTAAGACAAAAACAATATCCATGTCTCACCGAGATTCGAACCCAAACCCATCTCGGGTGAATGATCAGAAGTCATCGCTTAGACCACTACGCCACATGGTCGGCGACAGGGATTCGTACCCCAAACAAATTTAAACGAATGTCAGAAGCCAGTGCTTAGACCACTAGACCACTGGGGAGGGAGAAACGGTCATGCCAGTTATTAATCTAATGAAAGGGAACAATATTTCAAATACATAATCAGCCGGTGTATTTAATGTTTCAGGAAACTGCAGATACAAAAGGTTGATTTGCTCTGAACATTCTGGTTTATGTTTCACTCCGCCGATCTGTCATTCTGGGTTGGTGATTTCGTCACGGGGTGAGACAGACCTTACACGGAGGGGGAAAAGCAACGCTGAAATTCAACACTCCTTCATTTGGTGAAAATTTGTAGAATTACAGTTAATCGACATATAGGTGCTATATGGCTGACCACGTGCGCCATTTAAGCTACGTTTTACCGTTACTATTAAGAGAAATGATGATAACATATATCCAAGTTATTAAAAAAATATCATTTTGATTAATTCGTTTCACTATTTTTTTAGAGAAAGACGGTAAATTTATCGTTCGATGAATTCTGTTTCAGTGATTTTGCAGTCGAGATATAGTTTCGATGAATTTGCTTTCGATGAAATCGCTTGTTCCACTCACTATAGCCCTAAGAGATCTTCATGATTGTCGTTAACCCCCCCCCAATAAAAATTCAGCGACCTCGCTTGTCATGGAACAGAAATCCGACAATGTATCTACTGTGTAAATACTGTTACTTTGGTGAGACGTTCAAGTCTAGTGCTTAGCATGTAGGATGAGCAAGTGATACCGTCCAGTTCTCATTTTTAACGTTATTTGACGAAGGTGATGATGGGCGAGTAGCCATCGAGAGGACCAATTCCAAGAAAGCAAATGTTATTTGCGTATGTTCGAAATGAAGTAATGCATGTCAGATTATTATACCTAGGTAATGCAGAGATGTACTGACTTCAATCCATGTTATTTTTTAAGTTTTATGATTTGAATTTAAAATTTACAATATTTTGTTTGCAATTAAAATAAAAATGAAAATGAATGCAAAAAAAATATTGGAATAATTCGTGGTGCATTATCAGTGAGCATCCTAAAATACACGGTCAAGTCACGTTATTGTGACCACAAGCTAATATCCAGAGTAACCGCCGTGTGCAGAGCGGACAGCAGCTAGACGAGCTGGGAGTGACTCAATAAGGTGCTGGAAAGTGTTAACAGGTATGTGGAGCCATGCTGACTGCAGTGCATCTGACAACTGCAAGAGACTGTGTGGTGGATGATCTATAGAGTGAAACAACACGAAAGAGGTGGTTCCACCACTGCTCAATTGGGTATACGTCTGGGGAATTAGGGGGCCAGGGAAGTACTTTGAAGTCTTCATCGTGCTCTTCCAACCACTCTCGGACATTTCTAGCTGTATGACACGTCACATTGTCGTTCTGGAAGTTCCCATCCGCCCCCGGGAAGACAATCAGAATGTATGGATGCACGTGGTATGCAAGGATGGATTCATAACGAATTCAGTTTATAGTGCTTTCCACAGGTATGAGTTGACCTAGAGAATGCCACGAAAACACTCCCTAGACCATAACGCTGCCCACACTAGCTTGTGTTCTTCCAGCAATGGTTGAAGAGTGTTTGTTCTCCGATGTTCTTGCCTTACACGCGAACGTCCATCCGTTCGATGAAGCAGAAAACGTGACTCATCGGAGAGGACACTCCTTTGCCAATCAGCGAAGGTCCAATTCCAATACTACCGTGCAAATGTAAGCCTTTTCTACCGGTGAACGTTCGTTAGTATAAGTGCAGTGACCATCCGTCTGTATCGGAGCCCCATATGCAACAGGGTTCGCTGAGCTGTCGTTTTAGGTACACTTCCGGTAGCCCCTGGTTCATTCAGCCAGTGAGTTGCTCCACGGTAGCATGTCGATCTGCCCTCACGCACCTTCGAAGCCGACGTTTACGTCTCAGACGGTACGTGGTGCTCCGAAGTTTCCACATCGCTTATTCGCAATGGTGCCATTTCTTCAATCACGATACACTTTAACCACAGCAGTACGCGGAAAGTTCATAAACTGCGCTCTTTCAGAAATACTGTTACCCTTGGCCCGAAAGCTGATAATCATCCCTTTTTTGCAAATCTCATAAATCGCTCCTTTTATCCATGACAGCAACGAGTGATATGTTTTCAGAATGCCTATAGCACACTTATAAACCCTCGAAGCCAGCTCATGATAGGTGCCTTCTTTCATTGGCTACGCGCTGTTGACGTCAAAAGTAGGAGGTGGTCACAATAATGTGACTCGACTGTGTATATATTCTCATCAAAAATTAAGTCGCATTATGAAGAATGTTTTATCCTGTACAAAAACTATTTAATGGTGTACACAAATATCCTTTGATTCTCTCTATTCAGAGAAGCATGAAGAAAGATATTTTAAATTGAAGTATAAATAAAGATCTCTGTCCTAATACCTGTATTTGATTTGGTATTCATGAACGGAAACGAATTAATTATCAAATATATTTGCAATATAACTGGAACGCGGAAATGAGTGTTTCACAGTGATGTAATTGTATTATTTTTTAAAACTATTCCACCTCTCTCTCTCTTTCTCAAAGTTAGTAACATGGATGTTGATTAAGTATTATCAGAATTCAGGAAATTCTCTGGTAATTAATGTTATTTCGATTTTTACCATGCCGTCCTCCGCAGAATACTCAGTCAGCATGGTAAAGAAACTTTGTTATCTTTATACTTCGTTTTCACAGTCAAAGATGGGTCGAAGTTGTTGGTATTCTATTAAGATTTTATCTATAACGTGTAGTGATAATTGATGGAAGAGTAAACAGACAGTAGAAAAATATTTTCTACGAAGAAATAGGAATCAAATTTTCGAAAACCGACCATTGCTAAGAGTCAGCAAAATGATTTTGTACTTTTATTAAAAAAAAGAAGAAAAAAAGGGGCAAAAAACAGTAAAAAGTTTCTACTTTGTTGAATTAAGTATGCAGATGCTACAGCTGTCCAGTGTGGTAAAAAATGTTTTTGCTTATAAAACAAATTCTCCCAGAAAAAATGAATAAGATAAAAAATTGCTGCGAGATAGATTAAAAAATAGAACACATACGAAGGAATTTTCTTTCCTTATTTCAATTAGCTGCTAGATATTTGCTTCGTAAAACAGACAACCAATCTTTTTGATATTTAAGCTGTCCGGAAAGAAAAACAAAGATATGAGCAGGACAGCAGTTAATTCTGACTCTCAGAAAACACTAATTTAATAAAAAAAAAAGAATTGCTGTGTCTTCCTACTAAGTTCCTGTCCGTTTAATTTTGCCTCGTCACCAGACATAGGTTGCATTTAATTAAATGTTCTTTCTAGAAACAACAGCGAAATTTAAACGGCAACAGCTGCGGGAAAGATACCCAAGAGCGCTACAGAAAAAAAGGAAGAAAGAAAGAAAAATAAAGATGGAAAGAAAAGAACACACTCAACCAACAGGTTTTGCCGCACAAGAAGCTCGGAGCGAAGGGAGACCGACTGAAGATTAATGCTATTAGAAATATCTTAACAAATTTTCGAAAAAGATCACGAGAATATCCGAAGAATGTGTAATGAGCGAAACATTCGAACGATATAATTTTATTGCGCGTTTATTATGCACTCATTTATTTCTATTAGAAAAATAATTTTTCATCTCTAAATAGATGAATTTCGAAATCAATGGCAATGACCCAAAGATTTACAATATTCGGATTTTTATTCTCTTTGAAGGACAATTGTTTGGAAATTATGAGAGAAAATCCAATGTTCCAAAATATAAAATTTTCTTAGTCTCCGAATGTTTGAAGAATGAAGATCATGTTAAAATGACATGCTTTTCAGAATGTACAACTACATACTTTTAAAATCTGGGGAAAAGAAGGCTTACGGAATTACTAATTTTCAAATAATTATTCTTTCCTTAAAAAGCCACACAATTGAAAAAAAAGTTCTCCCAGGGCGTCAAAATTTCATCATACTACTTTCCTGGAAGAGGAAGGTAAAAATATTTTTTGTTTTTCTCTGAGGTTTCCATATCATTATTTTTTATGTCGATTGGAACTGGGAACAAAACAAAATACGGGAGGGAGGTTCAGCCGAAGGTTTTTTTAAAACATTTTTCACACTCAAGTTGCAAAACTGTAAAATCTTAAATAACCTTACGGTTGGCATTGGACTAGATGTTGCAATTATGCATTTGCATCTAAGTGCATTTAGATTTAGTGCATCTTCATTTTAAAGAAACCAGCAGCCATGCACACTTTTTACTAAGTCTCCAATGATGGTCATAAAAGAAATTACATATTCAGTCCCTCTAGTGGTCAGTGCTTTTAATAAGTAGAAGTACTTTTTTGCCTTCTTCAGAAAACGGATTTCAATGGATTTATAATTTCTTTTTTCCACAACAAAAATTATTCTGAATACAAAGCTACTTTTATTCCTGAAAACAAATATGCCGACTGTTTAAAAATTAAATTACCTCTTCCTAAAATTAGCTCAAAAATTTATATTACGTAAAATCGTGCAGTAAAATTATGCATGACATTCTACAGGTTTTTATCATACTTTTCAATCGTGCGGAAGTTAGGCGATAGTGTTCTTCTACCTTTATAGACAAAATGTTTGATAACTGTTACAGCTGATTTAAGAATCAGGTTTTGGAGTCAAAAGAAAATTCGTTGCGAACGTTATGAAACAGTAAAACACGTGGTTCTAAACAAAAGTGTTTTACTTTTTTGTGTTAATTTATTGCTTTGCAGTAGATTACTTTCTACAACATTTGATATTGATGGACGGATACGCACACGATCTTGGAACTCCCGAGTCATACATCATTTTGAGTATAATAGCATTTTCAGCTTCGCAGTTTAAAAACTTCTCAGTAACTATAACACATTTCTCAAAAAGTTCATTTGTATGGTATTTGATGGTGCGTCAGAAAGTTTCAAGATGAAACAGCGTGTTATTTTTGAGGAAATTCCACCTTATAACATATACGCTCGCAAAGTGAAAACGAAATCGTGAAATAGAGGTAAAGGCATTGAAAGCAAAAAATCTGAGGAAGAAGTGAAGTCCAGGGAATTGGAAGAAGACGTGGAGAGGGGATTTGTGATTAGACTAGCAAAGGAGAGGAGGGATGTAGATCAGAGTGATGTACTCATTCTGGAATGCGATGCATTGGCTCTGAATAATTCATAGGAGTGAAAACCTGTTACAAAAGAAAAAAAAAAGAAAATTGAAGAGGGAAAGGGGACAATACGCCACCTCACGTCACGGCTTTAAAATTGGAAGAGATGCTAAGAGACGATCCAATCTGGACATCCATCATGGGTCTCCAATATCCCGGCTCTGCGGGGGAAATGTCTGAAACTATGATTTTATTTTATTTTTATTGAGTTACCTACGGAAAGGCACTTTTAAAAAAGAAAATTTCAGCTCATTACAATTTTCTAGATGTAAGAATTGGAGATTCCTGTCGAGCCTTTCCTTGTATGTGGTTCACTATATTTGTTGGCAATAAGTAACTCAATAAGTACTCAATATAACCAAATAAACGCTAAGTTTTATAAAGGAAAATGAGCCAGTACTTTTGCATAACAGCAATAAAAGAGAATCAGCTGCAGTTAAAAAACTGATGGATGTTCATTCCCACTGCCTAAAAAATATTTGTTTATCTAAAATATGTTACGGAAGAAGCCGAAAACGGACCTTAATATGCATGACATGCACAAAAGAGGTAAAAAAATTTGACGATCACCAATTTCTTACTTTAAAAAAATTGAACAAGAATCTGTACATGAAAAAATCCTGTAGCCGTTTTCTATAGTTTATATCTGATTTAGAAAAGGGGGAGGGGGAGCAGTTCACATTATCCATGACATTCATAAAAGTAATTCACATTCGCAGATGACATGCATGGTGTGTGACATATTTCTGACGTAGCGAATGTCCAATCAAACCTTTACAGCTTTTACTAATTTGATGAAATGGTGATGCAGTGGTGCACAAATATGATGATGTTTTTTTAGGTGAAATGGAAAAGTCTTGTTTTTTTCAGCACTTCATTACCATGTAAACGTTAACTTAATTCGCCGTTTTTACCATACGCCTCCTGAAGATTTCACATCTAATTTTTCAGTTTCTCTGCATGAAAAATTAATGCGGCTTTAGTATTTTTAGCGGCTAGTATCATTTGTTTTTGCAAAACGTATTTCGACAGAAAACTGTGTTGAAAAAAACGAACTTGAGAATCAAACTAAATCAAATCACATAGATTTAGGGCATCATTGTACATAATGAATTAGTTTTTTAACCGAAATAATAATTTTTATGGTTTATTTTTTCGCAAGAATGCTTTGTATCGTAGCTTAAAAATGAATTCGCACAGGAAACAATTAAGAACTAAATTCGAACACCGAATGTATGCACAAGTCAGGCTGATTCAACTGACCTAATCAGCATCCTTATTTAATTCGAATTGACATGGATACATCGACTATGGAGTTCTGTATATCGTTGGAAGCAAGTCAGAAACATTTTCCATGGAAGTTTCAAGCAAATTTGCATTTTGTTCTTTCTCGAATATGTCAACAGGAAGTTATTTCTGAGTTCAGTGTTGGAAACACAATGCTCTAAAGTAATACAGAAGAGCTATATCCTTCTGTAGCAGACATTTCAACGAACTTTGACGTATACTAATGTTATTTTTTTAATATTGCAATGCTAAAATATTTTGACCAGTGGCGCATATTTCGGAAAAGTAAACTTTCATATCCTTAAACAAAACTACAAAATTTAGGCACATAACCCTAAAATAAGCAAATATAAACAATGACAAGACGCAAGATACAAGGATTCAGATTTTGCAGTCAGAGTCGTGCGCAAGAGTTAGGGGTGATTAATAATACATCAGGGTAAGAACAGGTACGCACAGAACAAATCCAGATAAAATTTGAAGAACATGGTTTTACTTTGTTATTCATTCTATCTTCAGACACAACTGCTTTAAAACACCTAGCGAACAAACTTCTCATGTGTGGTGAGTAAGCGTAACCCACGAAAGTTCTGAGTGGTCAGTCAAATGCTTACAGAAGAAACTCTGTATTTTGACTGAGAAACAAGAACTCGTTCTTATTAACTAAAACATGGCTCCGTATTCGTTAACTAAGAAATGCCGTTTAAATATGAAGTGACCTCTATCTGTAGCAACTATTGCTACAAAAGAAGCGGCAGGCCAATAATAGCTCATATATTGAGACCAAGGCTGAATGTAACTGAAAAAGTTCTGAATGAAAAATAGTGAGACGGCAGAAAATTTTTTAAAGGGGTTGTCTACTTAACAAAATATTTAAGCATAGTTTTTTTAAAGGGGCTGTTTATTTAATAAAATATTTAAGCATAGTTTAGTGTAAAAGCAATAAAAATTGTAAAAATGTAAAATTTATAAATGGACTTTTCTGTGTAGCATGAAACGCCTATTGGAGTACGAAGTGATGTTTCATTAACTCAAAAACAAGAATAAGGTAATTTTACCAGCGACATTAATTACATGATTATTATTATTATTATTATTATACTAAAGTCAAAGGAGTCAAATGATACTTCACGAATTAAAAATGATAAAACAACTATGAAATAAATGATTTTCCAAAACGGAAACAAAAATTTAGTTTGACTGCTGAAACGTTCAGAAATAATTTCACATATTCAGTTAAGATCAGCTGATCCAGAAAGACTCCACATGCTCCTGAAGATCTGTTGCTAGTGATGAGTCATCCCTTTCAAACACCACACATAACAGACGAAAAGAAACGTTTGCAAGGATGTGGATACGAAAAACATCAAATGTTATAAACCACCTCTGCAATGCAGAGACGGTCTATAAATGTTCACTAACCTAATTAAATATAGTGCATGTGCCAACACCTTTTTTTTCAAACGCAACAAAGATTGCATCTCTTTTGCTGCTTCTGAAATCACAGCTACAAATCATTTCGCTAAGACCTTTTCTTCACTGTTACTGAATCTGCGTGAAACTGGCTAAAATTGAGGCTTTTTGAAGAAATTTGCTTCAGACTGCTTTTATGCTCGACCACAGTTCATCTACGGTGACTGGAGGCGGCGCTTGACGGATAAGTCACTTATACTCCGAGTCAATCTAAGAGTGTACCACTATGAAGGGCACAAAACAGCTATCTCCGCTATGAAAAATAGTCCCTAGCGTTTAGACGAAAAGCAGTAGAATTATTGCTTAGAATCCATTTTTGTTTTCTCAGCAGTTTATCAGACAAAACTGGTATTTAAAAAAATTCCAGAAAAAAGTTAGAGCGCTTTTAAAAGTAAATTTGATATGAGAAGTTCCTCAATCAAGAGTTTCGCACTCTTGGCTGTTTCTGTCCATTTGGGATACAACTCAGAGAGGGGGGGTAAAAGACCTCTCCCGGTATTCCCAACACAGAGGAAATAAATTGACGATCGGGGAAACTCAAAGGGTAGGTTACTTACGGAAGAAGTTCGAACTCCACGAGACCCCCATTCACAATCCCTACTGTTGTGTGACGTGTGGGTGGGTGGAGACATCAGAAAGTAAACAGCAGGAGAGCACATTAACGTGGGTGGATACCGTTCTTGTGTTCCACGACGAGTCGTGATAAGGCTCTCCAGCCATTAACAACAGTACACTTTCAGGGTGACTGTCCCGGGCATGTTCGATCGAGGACATGTCCGACGAACGTGCAGGCTAGGGAAGAAGACGTATCTGCCGTGCATGTAACAGTTCTTGAACATTCCGGGACATGTGGCTGCCCATTGTCTTGCTGGAATATAGCGCCAAGGCAACTCTGAAGGAAGGATATCTCCTTTGCCTAACCCTCAACAGTCAGCTGTACCCATGATGTACCGCTGGCTGTTGAGGGTTCCCTCGACTCGTATTAGGCGAGATCGCGAATTGAACCCAATGACGCCCCAAATCATGTCGCACGCTTGGCTTTGGGCCGGTATGACGCTGCAAGGTGCAGTTCACTACGATGTCTTCGATGACACATGCGACCATCATGGTGCATCAAGCTGAATCGTGACTCGTCAGAAAAACGGACTAGTTGCATATTTCTGCGCGCCGATATCTGTGTTCGAGACCCCATTGCAACCTGAGGTGCTTGTATTTGAGGGTCAAAGGAATGCGCAGCAATGGGCTGCTAGCGACTATTTCCCTGTTAAGCACACGACGTTGAAATGTGCTGGAGAACAAATCCTGACCTGTGACAGTGCTCCATTGCTGTACTGACATTGTGGATGTCGCTGTACTGTCACTGCCATGCGATAGAGGTGTCTGTCATCCCGTGCAGCAGTGCGATTTTTCGTTTCACTTTTTGGGATTCTGTGTGTCCAAGTCTCATCTGCCCATTGACGTCACGTTCGCATGTACTGTCGTTTCGTCCTGTACAAGCGTTAATTTTGCGATGAAAAGTCCAGCTTCTCTCATCTCAATAATATTTCCTCACTCAAAGTTCGTCAGTTGTTCATAATGTCTTGGGCGACCGGTCATGGAGAAACATAACATGCACCTTTCCGACTCAATGTACGCTTTTCACTGATTGCAATTCTTCTCTTGAGCCAGCTGTCGATTCCGAAGACCTGACAATTTAGAAGGCGCTGCTTCGAAACCGCTTGCGCATTTTCACTGATATTTTAATCATTTGCGTGTCCGAACGTTTTGTACATATTTTGTAAGTTTAAGCTAATACTCACGGTCCTTATGGTGTAGTAATTTTTACAAAATTTATGTAGCTTAGCTATGGATAATTTAGGATTCAAACAGAAACTTGTGAAATGTTTTAGTTTCCCTTTTACACCGCATTGTGTTATAATTGTTATTTGATTGCTACAAAAGCAATGAATGGATCAATGAATAAAATACGGGATTACACCATTGTACAATACAAATTTCGAAGATGTGAATCCGTTTATTTTTGTAAATACGACAAGGATGTAAGGTCAGATAATATCCGAAAACTTGAAAATTGTGTCGTACTGGAGCGGAAATCGAATCCGCGTCTCCCGGGTAGCGTCCGAGTATGAAAATTTTAAAGATTCCGAAATTTTCAAGTTTTCGGATATTATCTGACTTAATATCTTTTTCGTATTTACATCAATAAACGGATTCACATCTTACTAATTTGTGTTGATACAAAGGTAGTTCCATAAAAACAGAGAGTATTTTTTTTGAGTTGGCAAAAATGCGAAAGGGAAATATAACCACGCAGACGACTAACTGAATTAAGGAAGTACCTATGGCGACAGTCATTAGCCGTGGCAGACGATTCTAGTTTTGTTATTGCGCAATTGTTTAAGGTTCGTCTGCATTTCGCCATACAGCTATGGAGGTGAATGATTCAGAGTTAAGAAGTTAAATACAATGCGCGATAAAATTTTGCTATCGTTTGGGTAAAACGGCTCCATAAACAGTTGATTTAATGAAAAAAGCTTACAAAAATAAAGTTTTGGGTGAGTCAATGATAGATGGCACCATGATTTCAAAAAAAGGCGTTTGTCGGCAGAACTCGTTCCTAGGCCTGGTCGACCTGAAAGTGTTTTTACGGAGCGAATTGTTAACACTGCTTTGGCAATTCTGCAAGAAGATCGACAAATGACGTGTGTAGCAATAGAGGCGCCAACTAATATTTCAAAATCATGGGCATTCAGCATTCTACGTCACAAATTACTGTTGCATCATGTGTGTTCCAGATGAGTATCTCATCACCTGACGAGAGAACAATTGTTAGCCAGAGTTCAGGTGTGTCATGAGTGGAAACAAATGATTGCAAAAGATCCAAACTTTCTAAACACAGTAATAACTACCGATGAAACGTGGGTACGCTATTTCAACCCCCTCACGCAACGTGCAACTAGTGTCTGGAAACACGAATTCTCGCCTCCTCCAAAATATATTCCCCCAAACCAAATCAACTGGGAAGGTGATGATACTAGTTTTCTTTGATCATAAAGGTGTAATTTGCAGCATACCATTCTTCCACTAATTACTGTCAATGCTGGGTATTATATTTCAGTCTTCATGCGTCTGCGACGACACATATCGATTTAGCGGCCGAAACTGGTGGACTAGTGGACCCTACACCATGATAACTACGGCCGACATGTGGTTGCTTATGTTCCACATTTTCTTACGAAATGCAGTATTGAAATCATGTCACATCCTACCCACAGTCCTGACCTAGCCCCGTGCGATTTCTGGTTGTATCGAACAATGAAGGAGAAGTTCCGTTGCGCAACATTCAAAATTTTTTGCTGACATTATTCAAGTTGTACAGGGTTCGCTGAAGCAGCTTCCACAAAATGCCGCAAAAATGACCATGTCATCAGCAAAACGAAGGTGAGTTAACTAATCTCCATTAATCTTTATCCCTTTGTTTTCCCAGTTCAATGATTGAAAGAAATTTTGCAATCTGGCATTAAAGAGCTTGAGAGATATGGAATCACCTTGTCTCACTCACTTTCCAATTTTTATTTGTACTGTATCTTCAAATATCCGAATCTTTGCACTTGTATTTCCATAGATGTTATTAATAATGCTAATGTAAGCATCTTCAATACCGCAGGATTTTAAAGCCATTGTAACTGCTTATGGTTTCACGGAATCGAAGGCCTTTCAATAATTAATGAATAAAAGCCATTCATAATGATAGTTCATATTCTCTTGTTCTTTAAATTAGTTCTCTCAGTACATGGATATGATCTACAGTGATCCACTCCTGAATCCAGCTTGTTCTCTTCGTTAAGCCATGTCTAGTGTTACCTTCAAGCGATTTGAAAGACCTTAGTGAAAATTTTATAAACCACTGATAGGAGGTGGATGGGCCTGTAGTTCCTGAGATCCTCAACGTCACCTTTTTTTATGTAACAGGATCATTGTATCATTTTTCCAATCTTCAAGAATCTTCCCTTCATTGAGAAATCTTCATTGAGACATTGTTCCAATCTTCAGGAAACTTCCTCTCATTGACATCTTCATTGACACATTCCACCATCTTGCACTGTGGAGATCATGCAGGATGAATCGACAGCCTCATGGTGTTTGCGACAAATACGTACACGACTATCCACGGAGTGGAGTAAAACACTAGCTTGACCATCACATATTTTTTCCAGTCATATAAGATCATCATCATCCTTTTCAACCATTATCAATTCACTGCTGGGCGAAGGTCTCCCCAAGTTTCTTCCACAACAGTCAGTCTTGTTCCAGTCTTCTCTATGTTACTCTCGCATACTTTCAATTTTCATCCACCCATCTCCCATGTGGTCTTCTTCGGGGTCTTTTCCTGTCCCTCGGAATCCAGTTTAAAATTTCAGCTGTCCATCGATTGTCTGTCCTTCTGGCCATACTTCATCCAATATAAATATATATAAAACAAATTACACACAATCAACGAAGAACTCCCCAAGGAGACCCCCGAACGTCCCGTAAACTAACGAACGCAAACCAAAACACATGCTGTCACAAATATGCCCACAAAAATAGCCATAAGAGAGATATAATGAAAGCAAACACACACGTAAGGTCAGAAACCGGGAGCCACTCATCAGGGAAAAACACTCCCGGTTCCCGATCCTGGTTCAGGTTTCATGCAGGTTTCAAATTAACTGAAAAACAAACTCCAAAATAAGGGTTAAAAAATTTTGCAAAATTTAGGACTAGACACCTGGTCTTTCCTACATGAACCAAGAATACCAAAAATTAAATATAAGGACTTACCTTAAGTAAAGTAACATAGACTCTTCAGCTTAATGAACAGCGTGCCAACACGAACTCCAATCCGTCCCTCAAACACGCTAATCCCAAACCGCACGAAAGAAAATGAACAAATGCCATACTGATTCCTAAACGCAATTCATGAATGTAAAAAGAACTAAATAATACCTTGTGGCGTCCTGTGTCAAATTCCAAAAAAGACAAAAACTAGATGTATGTGTACTAATGTATAAAAGCAGGTGTTATATTAAACGTTCCGGGGCGACTCGGAAGAAAATATTATAAATTGTAGTCCAAAGAATGGTTAATCGAAGGTATGAGATGTGGCAATATTGCATCATCTAATTTTGAAAGATCTTCCTAAATTAAAAGAAGTCAACAGATTCAAAATGGAATAGACAGTATTTCAAAGGATAATGATTTTTTAAGCAAGAGGAGAAAATAATTTTTAATTGTTTTTTGATGTTAGATATGTTATTACAAATTCTATTTTATATATATACGACACAAACTATATTAAAAACATAAATCCAAAAATATTAAATTCACTTACCCCATCAAATGAAACGCAATAGTAATAAACCTAAGAGAAATATCAAAAGTAATTAATAAACCCAAGAAAAATATAAAATATCAAACAAATTGCGAAAATTTAGCTGTCTTCAAAAGGCAGACCCCAGCTAAATATATGGCCTTTCAAAACGACAGCAAAGGCAGACAAAGTCAATACCTGCTGTGTGTGGAGCCCCTAGGCCATAAATGGAAACAACGATAGACCTAGGTAAGACAAAAAAAAAAAAAACAACAATCCGGAGACACACCAACAAAAAGAAGACAAACCATCAGACAACTGAACAGCCTGTGACAGAAATCCAATTGACCAACCATGTGACAATTGTGCAGTGGATGAGTGACGCATGACGTCGGCTGTTGAGTTGTCTGATGGCATGTCTCAGGTTTCTTGGTGTGTCTCCGTATTGTTGCTTTTGCTTTTTTTTTTTTTTTTTTTGTCTTATCTAGGTCTATTGTTGTATCCATTTATAGCCTAGGGGACCCACACAGCAGGTATTGACTTTGTTTGCCTTTGCTGTCGTTTTCAAACGCCACATATTTAGCTGAGATCTTCCTGATGATGACAGCTAAATTTTCCAAACATTTTTGATATTTTTATATTTTTCTTGGGTTCATTATTTATTGTTGATATTTATCTTGGATTTATTACTTCTTTCTGCTTTTTGCGTTTCATTTGATAGGTTAAGTGAATTGAATACTTTTGGATTTATGTTTTTAATATATTTTGTGTCGTGTATCAGAGCATAGTTCAGTCTGCTGCATTAGCGCGTATGAGCTTGTGCTCATATTTTTTTGCAATGTTTGATGTCCTTTTTTAATGTGTTGAGTGCATATAGTCCCTTTATTAAAAGTTTTAATATATATGTATATATAGTGCAGGTATGGGGGCGATTGGTGTATCCAGACGCCTGATATATCGTTCCAAGTGTTGCATGAAATTGATATCGGGGAACTCGGATGCCAATCCATATGTTAAAAGTCTTATAACGAAGTAAATTTCTCCGTCATTTCTGTCCACGTCAGGATTCGAACCCGGGTACCCTCATTCCGGAATAAGTCACTCTACCAATTGAGCTACGCGGACGTTTATTCTGATTCCTATCTGCCTTTATGTCGTGTGCGTCCTTCTGGCAGGTACGTCACATCTCCTGGTACGTTACATCATCTCCAACTTATTTTTTTCATTTTTTTCGAAGTGCTGGAGAAGGGATTCTCTTATTTTTCCTATCTCGCGGTGTGGAAATAACATCACACCATTGCGAGATTTTGAACGGTCGGGTCATCCGGATAGTTCGGGCGCCATTATAACGAAGTAAATTTCTCCGTCATTTTTGGTCTACGCCGGGATTTGAACCCAGGTCCCCTCATTCCGGAATAAGTCACTCTACCAATTGAGCTACGCGGACTTTTATTCTGACTCCTATCTGCCTTTATGTCGTGTGCGTCCTTCTGGCAGGTACGTCACATCTCCTGGTACGTTACAGTCTAAATTGTGTTTCTCAAACCACTCCTGCACAAAACTGGACCTTTTGTTTGGCGCTTTGTCATCTTAGAAGACACCGTCACCATTCGGGAGAAAATGCCATAATACTGAGTGTACAGAGACAGCAAGCAATTCACGATAGTAAGCACCACAGTCATACGTTGTTTCAAATGCACCAGAGGTCCAAGTTCCTACCAGGTAAACATGCCCCACACCATACGACCGCTTCCACCCTCTTGCACGGTGGAAATCATGCAGGATGAATCGACAGCCTTATGTGTTTGCGACAAATACGCACACGACCATCCACGGAGTGAAGTACTTTTGCACTCACATCTTACATATGATCACGGGCCGCATCCACTTTTGGGCCGCATCCACTTTTGACAGGGGTGGTCATAATTCCGCGATCACTCGGTGTGTATATATTTGCTTTTAGTATTTAATTTATTCATAAACTTTTGTTCTGTAATTTTGGCAAAATTAAATAGCACACTTTACTCCTACAACGTTTTGTGCTTAAATAGTAATAAATGCATGAAAGACAGCGATGCAAAATTTAGCATCACTAGATTTCGTGACACTGCTCTTGAGGATTCTGATGAAGAATGCTGCTAATTCTCGTAATAAATTTTCCATCTCACATTCTCATTATAACCTAAACAAGAAAATTGTTTTTCAGTTTCAAGTAGAATTTAATCCTATGCGTTGTTTGTGTGTGATGGGCCTCTTTGGAGTCCTTGCTTAATCCCGGAAGGCAAATGATAAGGGGAATAAGAGAACTGCGTAGGAGTTTCGCGAAATACGATAAGCACGTGCATTTTCCTTATATAAAAAGGTTTCATATTCGCTGCTTTTAATATCGTCAAACACAGAAATAAAACATGAAAAGACTGCTGTTTGTATGGAAGGAATTTGCGAGTCACTATTTTGAAACATTTCTTTTAATCGCAGAACAGCGAGTCACGTTTACTAATCCACTGCGTTCTTTTTCTCACCTCAACTAATTGTCAAAAACATAGCAAGATAACGCAGTAAGTCAACATTCATTTGACTCACTGGCATTATTACACTTTTTGTTTTAGCTATAATGGGGTAAACAGAGGTTTCGAGAAAGTAAAATAAGTTGGTCGTTCTTGACAAGTGCCTGTTTCCCATTTCCGTAAGCGGAAGACAACGTTTTTACGATTCAGAGTATTTTGACTACGAAATGTGAACTTAGAACTCAAAATGAGAATTCACAGCAAGTAAGTTGTTGTAGGCCTATGTATGTTGAAACGTCGTGACAAGAGAAAATACGGCTCTCCGAAATCGTGGAGACAGAGCAGTATGGATGACGACGTGTCTGGTAGCTCCTCTCGCAATCGATCCAGTCTCCTTAGCCACAAGGGCATGCGTGCGCGCTCCAAGAGACTTGCATGGTATGCATACTTCCTCCGCTCAAATTCCGAGCTCGGTCAATCTTTACTTTGTATCAGACGTCGAAAAACGTTGTGTTTATTTGTAGCTCGCAGTCAGCGATCCCAGTTTTGAGCCAACAACTTCTCAAGGAGTCTAACAAGCAGAATTTATTGCCGATGAGAGAAATCGATGACATTGCTTTTTGAGTTCCGTGGAATATCGTGGCAGTTTTTAAATTAACGAAATCCTCAGTCAGAAAAGACAAAATTTTCATATTTTGTCACTGTTTTTCCTGTAATTCACTCGTGTCTAAAACAGCTTCGCGTTGAATTAAATTAATTTTTTAATTCGATTGAAATATTCAGTAAAATCACGCTTTTTTTATTTGTTAGTTCCTTACAATTTTCCTCATTACTATTAGTTTTGAAATTTTTCAATGTATTGCTGAATATGTGACATGATTTTTCTCTCAGATTTCACAAAACTAAGATCACAATATTACGTTTAAAAATAAATATATAAGTAATTGGGACATTTGAGGTGTATCAGATGATTTTTTATATACTGTATTTCATTGCCAGTGGTATAGTGTCTATATAAACACAAGCAAATCCATTGTCAAAATCGGATTTAGGTAAAACAATCCATGCATACATTAGATGTGTATCCTGGCGTATGTGCTGTTGTGTTTCAATATTTTCGACACGATATGCACTCATCACTGTCGCACTCTTAAGTAATTTTTCGATCTTGATGGTCTTGACATCTCAGTTGTATTATAATAGTTCATCCCATATAGTATAAACAGTGTTTAACATATGTCAGGTATCCTGTTTGCCATCATGTTTCGTCAGAACGCGGTATTTCTTGACTTTTTGTCTCCCAGATTCAAAGGTCTCCTTCACACTGTAAAAATTAACAGGTTTGTTAAGTTCACACGTTCTAATCTGAAACTGCTAGCATTGGCGGCTGGCATGTTAACTCTACACATCTCAAAACACCTCTTAAAAATACATCCTATTCATTAGTGTTTGTACATTATTTCAGTGATAGGGCAGAGGAAAGTAACAGAAGCTTTCAACAGATATTAATGCCTCTCAGGTTTCCCCTTCGAGGGATTCTCTATGTCTGATCGGTTAGGTTAGAAGCTAATTGGTGTGTAACAGCTTACATTTAAAAAGGACTGACACCCTGCAATTAAGGAGTTGTAGCTGGTTTTAAAAACAACTAAAACACTGGTGCCTTCCACAAAATAGCCAAATTCAATTCAATTAGGCAGATTGTTGAAGCTAATTGATACTAACGTTTTCATGAAAAGTAATGAATTGGAATATACACTGTACTGACGAAAGTCACCGGACACCTAGAAGAGAAACACATCATAGCATTTATTGACATACATTAATAGCATTTATTGACATTCATTAGTACGGAGTCGGTCCACCTTTGGCTTTATTGCATGCACTGGCCCTTCGAAACGTGCTTTCGACAAAGTTTTGGAACACAGCGATAGGTATGCGCTTCCATTCAGTGCATAATGCTAACTGTTACTTAGTAGCAGGCCTTGGTTCCAAACTTCTCATGCGGAGCTCTAATTCATCCCAAGGTTCTCTATGGGATTAAGATCAGGTCTCTCTGCTGGCCAGTCCACACACGATACGGAATTATCGTCAAACCACTCCGTAACAGTCCTTGCTTCATGCATCATCCTGCTGGTACCAACAAGGTTCGGTTCCATAGTATGTCCACAGAGTTTGTAGGACATAATTGTCCAGAATATCGAGGTAGACGTGCTGGATAACATGTTTGCCCACGATAACCAATGGGCCGGGACCATACCACGAAAAACACCCCTACTCAAGTACCCTGCCAGCTCCAAACCTGACCGTAGGAACAGTACACTGTGGTAAATAGCGTTCCCCCGGCTGCCGTCATACCCACACACGGCCATAAGACTGATGGATCGTGTTTCCGGATTCATCAGTCTATAGGACCGGCTTCAATTGATCTACCGTCCACGAGCAATATTCTTTACATCATGCTAAACGACGAGTAGCATTTCGAGTGGAGATAAAAGGCTTATGAGCAGCCGCATGACCACGGTAACCCATGGAATGAAGTTCGCTGCGAATGGTACGTGTACATATTGAGGTTCCAGCATTTTTACTCACCTTTACACTGAGGTCTTGTGCAGTACTCAGTCGATTAGCTGTAACGACTCTCCTGAGGCTTCGACGTCCTCTATCACTGGTTTTCTTTGGTCTGTCGGTACGTTTTGCTGCTTCAGGCACGCCATGTGTCTTCCATTTATTCAGTACATCCAAAACAGTTGACTTGGGTATATTTAAATGCCTCGCGGTTTCTCTTATGGACAACCCCTTAATATAACACGCAACAATCTTTCCTGTCTCAAAGTCAGTTCTCTCCCGCCTCGATATTTTCACTCAACCTCACAGTATGCACTGCATTATGGTTTGCACTCAGTCCGTTTTGAGCAATTCAAAGTTTAACACAGAGCGGCAGACGACCAAGTTCGTGTAGCACTGCAACATACTTTTTTGAGCACGTTGCTCGAATTTTTATCAATTATTTCTGTTATTTGCTGTTTCACTTCAGACTTTCTTCAACATTATTTCATCTTTTATTTTCTTTTGTTTCCTTCTCCCGGGACTTCGTCTTCCATTCTTAATTACCTCGACCCTAGGCTTATCCCTTCTTCTCACGGCATACATCAGCACTTTCTACTTGCATATTTTTCCTGTTTCTTTTCCGTAGGACGTTTCCCTTACGATAATCTTTCTCTCTCTCCACACACACACACACACACACACACAGAGGCACAAAAGAGTATATGGTCATACGTCTCTTCATTTCCTCTTACTAGATGTTGCCGCTGAATAGAGACAGCAACACAACCACTATTTTGTGGTTTGGTGTGAGTATTTATAGGCGCTCATGCAGCGAGCAGTGAAAGCTGGAGAAAGTGAAATAGGCTTTGCACCAGAATTTCTCAGCTTCGAGACTTTGATCTCAGACAATATAGGTCAGACAGTTGATTATTCATTGGAAATTAACCTATTTTCTTCTGTTTCCTTTGACCATTCATCATTCATGCCACGATTTAAAGATATAGCATACGGCTGCCAATTCGCCAACAGTTTTTGATCGTGTGTTTGGCTGCGTAGAGAGAAACGACTCACTGCTAATCGCGTCAACACTTGTTCAGGCTTTTCGCCCGCCAGGCGTAATCTTTGCAGTTCGTTTTATTCTTTAGGACGAATGTCTTTATTTAAAGTAAGCCATATGACTTTGCAAACACTTATTTAGCAAGAGCCTATCTATATACAATATATTTACATACGGCTCATAGATCATCGTGAATACTTTTATCCTAATCACGTAGGTTGGGTCAAGAGCTTCTTCACCCGGAGTTTGCCCATTTCGTTGATGGTTTACTTTCAAAATGAATTTGACCTTTGAAAATGAAAGTAACCAAAACCTTTCATTCACTTTTCAAAATTTTATCATTCTTTATCCATCTGTTAACCCTTCTTTTCTTGTGTAATGGTGTAGGGAAAATTCAATTTTTATTTATTTTCCATCATATGACGACTTCGAAGATGCATGTGTTCAGGCCTGTAGTCAGAATTCTAGAGGTGGGTGAGTGACTATTTTTTCAGGGTGGACAATATGTCGGGTATATATACTGGTGTGCAAAATTAAAGGATACGTATGGAAAACGCCGAAAATGCGAGGGTGAGCAAATGCCATCTCAAGGTGGGCGATGCCCACCATGAGACGGCCCCCTAGCTACGGGCCTGAATGTGTTTGAGCAATAACATGCCATTTCTTATGTGAACTTTGCTCT